>OZ035874.1:94237078-96637078 GCA_964034865.1 Eristalis intricaria
TCATCATTTTCTATCTAATCTAATCTTTTCTATCTATAAACTAATAATTATTCACGCTTCAATTCATTTAAAGCTGAATTGAAGAAATATATTAAATCAGACAATTAAAATATTAGTAATTGGAACGGTTTACAATTAATTAGAATGGCTGCATAGCCAAATTTTATTTAGAATGTCATCTGATCGGGGATTGTAGGAATAGGGAATACTTCTGAGCCTAATTCTTGATATATTTCAGGTGGTGCCGTGACATTGTGCCAAATGAAAAAATTTGGTACGCTGACGCATCTGAAAGTGTCATAAGGCCGAATTTTTTCCATTTGGCATAATGTCGCTTTTGTAAAGCGTCATAAAGTCCATTTGGCACTATGTCACTTTGGTTTTGGAAATCTGATGTATTTAAAGTATGAGGCAATCTGGGTGAAAATCTCTCTCACAGCGCACCTCTCTGTCAAACAATATCCAACATGTTGAATAACGACGTGCGATGGGCTTAAGACTCTGGCACATAGAATACTTTACTTGAGTAGCGTCCGAGCATATGTACACGCTGAAGTATCTGACGTAAGGGGATGACGCAATGAATACTTCAACGCACAGCTGATTTCATTTGACAGTTTCAAGTTTGAATTGAAAATTCAAGTTATTTTGCTTATGTATGCACAATTAAAATATGTATTTTAATACAAATACTCAATTATATACATTCATTTATATTTTTATCTATTTTGAACGTTGCTTCAACAAGAACCAACTCCCAAACTTGAACCTAAAATTCGAATTCTTTTGAAATGTCACAATGTGTGGATTGTCAACGCTGAAGGAGACAGAAAAAAAGTTGAGTAACTATATCCGTCGTGGGTGGTCGTGGTGTAGTGGGTTAGTGCGTCGACTCCTACGCAGAGGGTGCCAGGTTCGATACCCGAATTTACAACCTTTCATATTTCAAGGCTCCACCTCTTTCGAGTTACTGAAAATGCTCAAAGAGTATTTCCTGTCTAGAAAAAGCTTCTCAACTACGCCGTTCGGAGTCGGCATTAAACTGTAGATCCCTTCCACTCGTGAGAGAACAATAGCACGCACAACACGAGTGGTTGCTGAGAAGCTAGGCACTGGCCCTCTACGGGCTGTAGCGCCACCCATATTATTATTATTATAACTATATCCGTCGCGTGAGCGTCAGCGTTGGTCTATATATCACATCCCATAAGAATACATGTAATTTATGTATGTCAAAGTATTGTTGACGCTCACGCATGTAAGGTATTCCATGTGCCGGCCTTTACGTTTTATGTTTTATTATGATCCTCTCATTTTTCACTAACGCGGGTCGACGCTGTATTTTGTGTATGGCTATTGAATTGTGTGCGTTGAAAGCCAACGCTAGCTCAAACGCACTATTGCGTTTCACTTCGTCGCTCCGCTAAGAGTATGTCCACAACTGTCAAGCAAGTGCCTGGAGCTAAGAATTTATTATGGGGTTGTGCTTTTTGTACTTGGGTATTATGTAGGTATCCCGAATAAATATAATTAAGCTTTAGCTCCAGGCGGCTGCCTGACAGTTGTACCCTTAGCATATACATGTCAACGCCAGCAATCTCGGATATGACAGGTGTAGGGGTTTCTCATACCCACACCCCAACAGATAATGTCATAGTCCCAAATGACGATGTGGTCATACGATCGCTAAATGGAACGATCGTTAAATAGTAAATTCACTTGAGCTAGGATGGGATAGTATGCGATAGTAAAAGGGACTAACCATTGAGTTTAAAGTGCGATAACGACCGATCATGAAAGGGATGCAATGGAGATTGAGAGGCCGATCGTGGCAGTCCCCAGTTCGACGGGAACGTGTCAAGTTCTCCCTAGTGTTTAAAATTCTTTTCCTTTTTTAAAATAAATGTTTTAAATAGTTTTACAAGTGTGTTCTTTAATTTAATTTCTCCTTCTCTTGCTTTTATTTGTATTTTGGATACTACATCAAATTGAATTCGAAATGTAAATATATAATAACCTTGCGGAAAAAAGGTTTCAAATCCTGTTAGCGAGCGAAGCGTCCCACCCACCCCGTACTTTCAATATACCTGACTTTCTTAAGGGCGCATTTTTGTTTTTAGGGCCAAATTTGGCACAATGTCGCAAACTAGTTTGGCCCTATGACACTTTTAAAAGCGTCATTATGCCAATTTGGCCCAATGGCACGGCACCAGGAATAGTTGCTTTCCGACAATCAACCGTGACGAACGCAATTCTATTATTATTATTTTGGTGAACACAATGACCCTAGTCTACGGTAAGAAGCCAACCACATTGGACTATCTCGAGGTCAATATTCCAGACGCTATTGCCAGAATAACGTCATACAAATTGGATCGGCCCGATCCCATTGAATTTCTTTTCCCATCACTCCTAGCTGGTCATCCTATAATTTTCGTTTTAACCAATAATATGCAATATTTAGCAATGATCAAATAAACACATTCACGCAAAAAACTATAGCATATGGAGAAGAAGAAGCAACTTCAAATATTTGCTGTTTTTTATGAGCACATTAATGAGCGAGATTTTAAGGTCTGCCACTGTGTGATGACCTCAGTGTTATTTAATTCGCTTAATTTTATATCCGTATCATCACCTGCCTACTCTCTCCATGACTAGCCGATTCCTTTACATATGTATTAAATCAGCGGCACTTAAATTTTGCGCGACCTATAAATTGCGTGAATATGTATCTGTGCCATTTTACGGTCTATTTCCGAAGAGATGTTCATTGCTGCCGTAAATTCGTTTGTATCGATTATGATGTTTTATAAAGCAATTCCGTGCCCATGCTGCGCTTTGCCAAAGCACACATTAAGCGCATTTAAACCGCATTAACACGTGCAAAGTATAAAAGAGAAAACATTCCAGCGCCCCGGCGATTTTTCCCCATTAATGGGTTCAGTGGGAAATCCATTTATAATACACAACTTATTTTCCACTTCCTGAGGGAAATTCATTTCACCTCAGATAACTTATCCTGTCTCAGCTGGCGCGCCCGGGAAGGTACTGTCATCCGTGTTGATTCTTACTCGGCACCCCATAACTTATAGCACGTCACTTAATAATGAAAAAGATCTGTTTCAACGTTTTATTGAAACAGCTGACACACCATTCAGGTTCCGCACCCTTTAGCCCGCGCAGACCAGATGGCGGAGGGCGAATTCTTAAAACTGTTAAATCCGTTGAAACGATAACCTGTCACCCCCTGATGGGTTGGACATCTAAAATCCCCACAATACCCTTTGTCTGTGACCCACATTCATTTGAAATTGGCAAATTGGATACAAAGGATCCGTCTGCAGCACCGTACATTATCCCCAGATTGAATTGTTTTGCTCCTCTGGAGGAGTCGGTGTCGGTCTCTAGGTGTCTCCCTGCAATCGACCATTACTCTCGTGTAGGGATGAACATCTATTACATCCCCCTCATCCTAAATCAAATGAAATGTTTTTTAGGCAAATACTACAGAGGATAGAGGATCCGTCCTGCCGCAAATGGCACCGCAACGAAGCACTTCCGCCTAAGTGTTTTCTCACCCAAAGCCACTCTCTGCAGCCACAAACCTAAATCAATTATTGGACCCATTGGGATTCAGCTGGATAAAAACTGCCAAATGAATGCAAATGGATTAGAGCATCAGTGGATGAAGACGAAGCAGTGGAAGGTACACAGACGCACACACGGCTGTGGCTTAAACCGAAGTAAACAGAGCTAAATTATCCTATTTACATACGTAAGTCCAATTACCTCCGCATGATTGTGGGTAGGTGCCGCTCGGGTGCGAACAAGAAGCTTAGACACATTCCTCTCTTCGGCCGGTTTTTCGCAGGCATGATTAGGCCCATTCCATTATTATTCATGGCACATGTGTGCTGCTTTAAGCCTCTTACGTTGCTAAACATCCGGTTTTCTGCTTTCGTAGTTTTCACCAAGGGGCTGCGGGACAACTAATTCGTTTTGCGACCACCTACAAGTTACGCAGCAATTATTCAATATTATCCTTAAGCTAAGTGTCACTTGTAGCCAAATGAGACTTGAATCCGCTTTCAAGCTGCATATAGAATTCGCGATTTAGTGCCTTCCAACGGGGGTGCACATAAGGTGGGTGGATGTGGGGGAAAAGTCGAGGGATTTGCTAATGGATACGGAGAAGATTGAGGACAGGTTGCCATACTTCGACATGTGAAGCACTTCGGAGTGAGTGAGTTCTGTTTATTTACTTTTTTCCAATCGCTCGGAATCATAAACATAAATTGAAAGGAGGCAAATACGTCCAGACACGAGGGAGACTCGTAAACACTTCTGCTTCGGCAAGTTTGTTTCCTTCTCTGAAAGCAGGTGGGGGGTCGAACCTTTTCCAAAGAACGCATGGTCGGGGAAATGAAAATGCCGGTCAAGTGTGTGTGTGTTGTACTTGTGTGCTGAGGGTGTCGTATGTAGCTAGTATGAATATCAATTGACGATTTAAAATTATTTCACTTGAATTCACTCCTAACCTCAATCGAAACCGAGTTTAACCCAAAAAATGTTGGCCAATACCCGTTGACACAAACCCAATCATTACACATGTAAACTGGCGTGTAGGCAATTTTTGTGCATTTTGGAATTGAAATAAATGTGAAGGCGACTCACGTCAACTCACGTCAACTCACTCATAACCCAATTTGAAGCTGGTGCTTGTGGATTCTGAATCAGAAAGTTCACTGAACCCTCACTTCAGGTGGAAAGACCAATATTTCTCTTGAAATTGAAATCTGCAAACATTTTAAAATCCACCCCAACCTTACCTACTGGATGACCAGATAAGAACGATAGGAGAGAACATTTAAATAAAACAATAACGATGGGAGATACAAAATTGATTCTAGCATTATTTTGAAGCTACATCTATGCCATCATATATTTATTTATTTATTTATTTATTCCATCTACCGAGTTTAGCTCTTACAGATTTCGGAACCTTATGATAATATTCGTATAATCTAAGTACATGATAGGAACATTTTGATAATTATAAGTAAAAAAATATAGGACAACAAGTATTAAATAAATATTTGAATAAAAGATTTAGTAATAAATAAGTATGTAAACAGTATATTAAATCGAATAAATATATTTTGTAATAAATAATTATAGATTTTAAATTAGATTAATTAAGGGAAATTGTCAAAGATTTTGGAATAGACTGTTTAAATTTTTTCTCTCATCACATAGGTCTACTTCTACACAAACGGGATTATATTTATTTATACATTTACTTAACGGTTCATTAAAGCCATAATTATATAGGTGTTTTGGTTGTAAGACGAATTTTCGGGTTCGAAGAATTCTTTCCGGTGCGTAAAACCTTACATTTTGCAGGAGCTCAGGGCAAATTACACGATACGAAAGAATATCATAAATTAACATTATGCTATGATCAACGCACATCTTGTAGGATATGGTGGCATGATGTCAAGATTCCACCCCATTCTTTTTATAACAAATCTAGTAAATGACTTTTGAACTTTTTCTATGCGCACTATAGAGTTCTTATATAAAGGACACCATATTACTGAGCAGTACTCGAGATGAGGACGTACAATGGACATATAGACAGATTTAAGGGCATATACACTTGAAAATTCAGCACATTTTCTTTTCAAAAATCCAAGCATTGAATTAGCTTTTGCAACATATGAAATGAAAAGGAAAGATTCGTATCGAAAATTACACCAAGGTCTTTTATTTCCGTTTTCCTAATAAGGCAAGTTCCACCTATCGAATAGTCATATATTACGGGTGACAATACATGGTAAACAGAAAAAGAATGACATTTAGTAATATTTAAGCTTAGTCCATTGAGATCGCACCAATTACATAACATATTTAAGTCATTTTGAACATACAATCTTGACGATTCTTAACACGAAGGTAAATCTTAAGGTCGTCTGCATACATTAAACATTTAACATGAGACAGGATTGAAGGAATCTCATTAATAAATATAATGAACAGTAGTGGGCCTATATGGCTACCTTGGGGAACACCTGATAATACCTTAATGATTCTAGATTTATGGTTATCAATTTTTACCATTTGAGTTCTATTTGTAAAGTTACTCTCTATCCACTTAAGTAGTACTGAATGAACACCAAATTATCTTACTTTTTTTAATAGAATATTATGGCATACAGTATCAAAAGCTTTTCTAAAATAACATCAACTTGATACCTGGATTCTACTGAATCAAAGAGGTATTTTGTAAAAATTGTCAAATTGGTTAAGGTAGATCTGCCAGAAAAAAAACCATGTTGGTGTAAAGAAATGTGTTATTTGATTGCAAAATAAATTTTTTTGTGACAATTAACTCAAAAATTTTCGGAATGGCTGAAATCTTAGAGATTCCTCTATAATTTTCCACTTTATGTCGAGAACCAGCTTTAAATATTGGTATTATAAAGGAAATTTTCCATTCGTCCAAGAATGTACCGGAAGACAAAGACATATTAAACAATAATTTCAATGGTAGCTACAAGGAAGAACTACATTGTTTGACAATAACAGACGGAACATTGTCAGGACCAGGATTCACACAAGAGTTCAAGGAATAAATTCCCTGCAGTATGTGATCAGTTGAGATATACAGTGATCCAAGATTTATATTACAAACATCTTCATTAAAAGAAGGTGGATGAATATTCGAGTGATCGCTATACACTGATTGAAAGAATTTTGCAAAGAGCTCGCAGGTTGTCTCACTACTCTGAGATACTATACCATTGAACTCAACATTTTGCAAAGTCCCATTTTGCTTTCTTTTATTATTAACAAATGTCCAGAAACCTTTAGGATTCCTGGCAATATTAGATTCAGTATTCATAACATAGTGTTTATAAAGAAATTTGTTCAAAAATGCATATTCCCGATATACGGAGTCTTTATTATCACTTGCATATTTATGAGATCTTTTTGGATATTGGATATGTTTTGTAAATCCGTGTTTAACTCATTTATAAACACTGATTAACAAAACACGCAAAAGACGGTAAAAGCATTCCAAATTGAAGAAAAGATCCAATCAACGTTTGAAAAAATTGGAATGTGGCAGAAACGATTTGAAAAGACGGATTTTTCACCGCTTTCAACACTAACTGAATTCTTAGCAGCTACCAACGATATTTTACCGAATTTAAATTTTTAAAGTGTTGTCAAATATTTCGCGGAACCTACCAATTCTCGATAACAGCAAATTATGGATTAAAAATCCATTTTCAACTTACTTTAGTGAAATAAGCAGCATATCAGCTGTAAAGAAAAACCAGTGATTCAGATTAACAAGTTGCATTTAAGAACACTAATCTTTATGAATTCTTGTTAAGTGCTAGAAACCTATATACTCTTATATCCGAAAGAAATATTAAAGTATTAATTCCCTTTTCTTCATCATATTTATGCGAAAAAAGCGTTTGTTTCAACTCTTGTTTATATGAAAAATAAACATTAAGAATTCAGTTATGTTCGTTTGATCCAAATATAAATAACTTAGTAGCTGGGTCCCTGGACACAGGGGGATTGCAGCCAACAAATCCGCAGATGGGTTTTGGAGGCATGTCGGAATCTGCATTTATCGGTCCTGAACCGTACTGTAATGTCAAATGAGCAGCGGAAACAAGTCTAATTAACGAATGGAAAACAATTTTTGTCTATAATAATGGGCACATGGTCATGGTCTTAGGCCTCATTCATATAAGGAAGCAGTATATCAGCTCTTCCTTTTTATTCTAAATAAAGAAAGTACAGTAATACCGCGGTTCTCGCACGTATGCGGTACTTGCACAACTCGATTCTTGCGACATACATTTTTTTACATTACGTACTCAGTACTTGCAACACCAAAAAAATGTTAACTCAGTACTTGCGACAATTTTTTGCTCCTGCAGATGACGTCTCTTTGAGCAGATTGAAGCAAATCGTTCATTCTGAAATCGAGCAATGGATAAGCGAACCTAATTTAGCGCCCATCACACTAAACGAAGAACAGTGTACCGATGATGACGTTACTGGAGATAAAGAAACTAACGACTTGGTGGTGCTCAGTACGAAGAAAATACTAACACCGGAGGAGGCTTTATCAGCATTTAATATTTGTTTGGAATGTGCGGAGCAAAGCAATGCGTCCTTAAACGATGTCATGACGCTTCGGAGGCTTAGAAGTAAGGTGGTACTGAACAATCGCGTCTTTACAAAACAAACTAAAATTATAAACTTTTTTAATTCCCTATAATACGTACATGATATTAAACGTAATTTTGACCGTATAATGGCTTTTTTAAGATTTATCATGGCTTTATAATTTACATTAAAAAAATTAGGTATTCGGTACTTGCAACATCCTTCAAACTTGCACCGAGCCCGGTTTTCATTGCGAACAAGAATCGCGGTACTACTGTATAAAATTTTTAACGAGCTTTCTTACTGGCCACGGCGGTCTAAAATATTACCTTAACAAAATTCCTCGAAGAGGATCTGAGCACTTCTTGTGTGAATGTCCGGTTCTAATCTTGTTAAGGAAACGCATCTTCTAGGGAGATTCTTACTTCAGTGGAATTAAGACACTCTACTACAAAGGACTTACTGTCATTCATAAGGGAAGTAGTATGTCTGATTAAAGTCAAACGTTTCCATACAATAGATCTATCCCGGTCGCAGTGCCGTTGCCTTCACGGCATGGTTTGTACAAGAGGAAACAAAAAATTGGTAGCTAAGAAACAACACCAGCCATCGCATTAGCTTTTTACTTATTGCTTATGCAGTTTCAATAACATTTTAATAAAAGATATTTATATAAACATAATATTGTTTGGTTTACTAATGTAACATTTTTCTTGTATCTGAGAGTTACGTGGCTTATTTAAAATTGTGTGTTTGGAGGGGTCCGCCGATACATAAATTCATTTCTGTGGGTCCGCAAGGTTGAGTAACTATGACTTTCAGTGCGTTTTATTTTACTGAGGTATCCGCGGTTATCCTAATCCGCAATGGAGCTACAGCCCGTAGAGGGCTTCTCAGAAATAACTCCTATTGTATGTGCTCTCACGAGTGGAAGGTACTTATACTTTTATGCCGACTTAGAACGTCCAAGTTTGAGAAGGTTTTTCTAGGCAGTTAATACTCTTTGAGCACAGTAAAAATTATTTTTGGTCGGGAACCTAACCCAGGCAGCGAGATTAAGATGCTTAGGGGTCGACGCACATGCCCAAAACGCCACGATACACGCATTATATGCACATATATACCACTTTAATGATAGACAGGGAAATGACAATTGCGTTCCACACTTGGAATCGAATTCAATGATTTACCGATTTTCCATCGGAATTCATATGTTCATGCAACGAATACAATTGATTGCATCTCAAGTATGTCGTCAAGGGTTTGAAATTATAAGTTTAAGATTAAATATAATATTACTCATTCTTTAATCAAGCGTGGCCTATTCAGCATAATTGTGAGACATGTATTTATAAGTAAAGAGTTTTCCAATAGGAACTTGGCAACTTTGAATTTAATTTGTGAAAAATTTATTCAATATACTCAATTTATTCAGTAGGCTTTTCAATATACTCAATTTATTCAGTAGGCTCCACATTTCCATCATAGTAAAGACACGAACGGGCAACGTCTGTAAATTATATAAATTTTCTACCGAAATTCGGAGTCTGTGACCGCAACTTTAAGAGCGTAGCTCGACGAAGCTCATTTTTGACTCAGTGGTTTCGTCAATAAGCAAAAAAAAATTAAAATCTACATGAGCTTCATGAATCACCACTTCACCCACAAAAAATAACCGTTTGGTGCGCTTTGGATGCCGGTTGCGTTATTGGGCCATATTTTTTCATAGACGATCGTCAGGTTACTGTGAATGGTCAGCGTTATCGCGCCATGATTACCAATTGTCAGATATAGACTATAATAGAGATATCCAACTTCTACGTCCCTTGCCCCTTGATTTCATCTGACAGCGTTTTTTATACGCTTTTTGTCCCGTGCATGTGAATACGTGTGAGCTCTTGAGAACAGCTGTGGAACAGCTTATACCCTTCCCCAGCTTAGTAATGGGGTGAATTAGAGTTATTATTTGAAAATTCGCTCGTTATTTGAACGTTTTTTCAAATTTCGGTGTTCAATTTTCAACACAGTATGGAGGGGTAAACGAAAGAACAAAGCTTATGTTCATGAAGTCGATTCATTAAAACTTTGAGGAAGTTACAATCTGAGATACTAGGACATAATTAATGAATGCACAACATATTGTGAATTTTTGCATATAAATAAAAATGAATAATACATTCACGCGTTTAGGTAACTAATAATAAAAATATTATTAAAGCGTAAATCACAAGTAAGAAGTTTTGACAACCATTTTTATGCATTAGTTGCAATATCTTGCCATTGCTCTTATCAAATTGTTTAAATTGAATTCATGAGTATTTCAGAATTCATGAATCAAGTGTATAAAGCGGACTTCATTTTTTGAGTTCATTTGTCAGGTATAGTTTATGAATAGGCTGTATGTACACTTAAGAATTAATTTAAGGTCAAATAGTTCCAGTTAAACGGCCATTGCAATACATTTTTATTCACGAAAGTCCATATTACAATGTAAGAAAATTCTCTTAAAAATACGAGTCAACATTTGAACACCCTCTGAACAACATTCCCATGTATGTTACATGGATCGTACATGGATTGTGGGCAAATTAAAAAATCTGCCGCCGTTTTTTCCCACTAAATTCACGAATCGGCCGCCATTGCGTGGTGGATCCATGGTTTGTGTAAGAGTATTTGTGAAATACAAGGGAATCCAATACTTTTGCATTTTTCTCCGACGTGGACAAGGGGAAAAATGGCCGAAGTTGGAAATATCTATTATCCCTTATCTCTGCCGATTATTTTTGTCCCGAATTGGGAGATATGGACTTGGACGACATGTGGTTTCAACATGATGGCGCCACAAGCCACAAAGCACACATTACAGTCGATTTATTAAAGAGTAAGTATGGTGAGCGTGTTTTCTCAAGAAATTGGACAGTCGATTGGCCGCCTATTTCTGTGGGGCTACGTTGGTTTATGCCAACAAGCCGACGACGTTGGAAGAACTCGAAACTAACACCGAACGCGAAACGGCGAACGTTTCGGCCGGAATGTGTGACCGAATCGTTGAAAATTGGGTCCCACGAATCGACCGCTGCAAACGTGCCCGCGGTGGCCATATGAACGATGACGAAGCCGATAATAAAGTTTTTGAAAAAAAGTTGACAAGTTCTTATTGGAAAACCCTTTAGATGCGGTCAACGTCAAAAGTGAGTGTTCAGCATATTGGTGTTCTGCGTTTTAATAAATATTTACAAAACAAAAACGGGACGGATTTTACGGACTTAAAACAAATAAATTAGGACATCTCAATAACATATAACAAATCCATTTTTTAATAAGTTGGCCACTAAATTGACCACATTAGATGCTACCTGAAAATCTCCATATTTCCTTACGCGATTAACATATTGTTAGAGTTCGACCGAACATTCGGCTAAAATGATCACCTTCGACAAAGCATTCGACCGAAGCCGAGTGCTTGCAAAATTGTCTAGAGTATCTACAGGTTGAGGTGGATACGACTGGATGGCGCAGTTGGTGGAGTACCTGCCCCTGGTTAACGGGGTCCGCCGTTCGAATCCCAGTGAAAGCAAAGCTAATACGCTTTTATCTCGTTTTCAAATCTGGTCTAGTCAGCATTTGCCGTTGCGATCAAATTAACGACACTTTCACTGGAGTGATCAATCAGTCGTAGTAGTCTGACTAGGTATCACAATGGATCAATATGGTCTAAGTGTGCTGGTGAGTGTACTAGAAGCCCCCCAACATAAAATAACCTATAGGTTGAGTTGAAGTTGCAGGGAAAGGTGTGTGTTCTTTATTTTCTTATTTTCGGGTATTTTATATTTTGAAAGTTTGCTTTTTTACAGCTTTAAAATCAACAGATTTTGTACTTACAGGTTGGTCTATAAAATGAATTCAATTTGTTTTTACTGGTTTCACAGAGAAAGAACGTCAAAATTGGCAATTAAAAAATGCAAATTGGGGCAATTTCTATGAAATTCGGCGTCGGCGAAGGCCAGCGAGAGCCAAAGTTCGGCTTCAGCTTCTGCCAAAAAACCCGCCTTCGGTTGGACTCTACATGATGTATACTTACTTTTGAGATATGAAACTCGCCTCATTTTTGGGTTTATGACTCGCTGTGATTATAGATTTGAGTTACCTTGACATATTTTTGGTTTTATGTGCATTATTAATTTCTTCATAAAATTGTTAATTTAAGTTTTTCTTTCAGGCGCATTTTTTTTATTGAGAACACAGCCACTTTTGTAGTGTACACTCACCTTTGACGCCGACTGTATGTAAATGTTGAATTCATTTGCTCGGTGTGTACCTTCTTGTAAGGCTGGATTGTGTAGGTGTTGAAGCTGCCATTGTACCGACGATGATTGTTCGCACTCCAGTGGATCTCCTATTTGTCCTGATTGGATGAAAGCAGCTTAGTATTTTAACTAATACCTTTCCTCCTTTAGAGTGAAAGGACAAAGCTCCCCGTTTGGGAATGATGTGCACATGGATTTTGAATTTAAACCTCTCTTTAAGACTTGTCCATAAATATTTTGTTTCATAAATGATCGAGTTGTCCGGAGAGTGTTCGCTTCTCCCTTGACGCATCGTTTATACACGTATGCAGACATCCACCAGCTGACAGGATGTTGTTAAATTTTTTATCACAATTACTACAAAAGGTATCTGCGCAGAAAGGTAAATGAATGGGAAGAGGTGCGGGTTCACTGAAGACCCAATTAACACCTAAGAAACTGTGGTAGGTGCAATGAATAGGAGCAAAATTAGACCCAACCAGTGCATAAACAAATCTATGGGATTAAATAAACCTAATAAAGCCACCCCGAGCACACCTCAGCAGTCCGGCATACACACATACGCGGGCAATCGGTTGAAAATGCAAACGTGTCAATTTACTTAAGCGAATTTTCTCAGTCGGACAGACACAAACACGATTAATAGGGCGAAAGGGTTAATTTCCTTAAATACACAGTAACAGGATGTTTCTTCTCCTTGCAGACATCCACTCTCTCGCGGCGCGAACTAGGACAGGAAGTGAAGTTCAAAAGGAATATGAACTTATCCGCATTTCACATTATCGTTCTTCAAAATCCACGCTGTAAGCCGTCTAAAAGGGTACAGGCACCCATTAACTATGTACAGAAAATTCTTTTAAAGCCCGATCTACATACACGTCCCGCCATATGTACGTGCATACATAACTTCTTGGATAAGTCAACAATATTTGTAGTTTCCATGATGCGAACACTTACCCTAAATTTGACTTGTTTGCATGATACGCATGTTTTATGCATGCCACCCCGGATCCATCCTTGAAATCTTTTCCTTCCTCAAACATTTGCATATTTTATTTGCCCTCGGGCCACCGAAGCCAATTGAAAGTGTAAGGGACGAAGATTAGCATGTCAATGGGCGATGGGTTTCCTCGATTAAGTCAAATTACTCAGCGGACGCTTTCAGTTTTTGTTCAAGTTTTTTCCTTCTTTTTCCCAACTCACTTCATACAGAATTTAGTGCTGTTGCATGTGGGGCATGTGAGGAATTGGCGGTCGTCATAGATCAGAGCGTTCGCAAGAACTTCATGCTTGCTTGCTGGCCTGCGCCAAGGGAGTGGCTGCGAAAACGCTTTTGGAATATTCATAAGCATTCCTTGCGCGCAGTTTATTTGTTTACGATGAATTTTGCGTGCAATTGAGGTCAGAAATGTAATTTATTTCTGATTCGAGCGGAACATATGTAGATGTCCTCATTTATAAAAAAATATTTGTCATCCCAGCGAGGATGTGTGGGGCTGTTAAATATGCGCACTCATATATTCGTTGATACATTATACGGATAAATTCTCTGTGTCTAGTGTGGTCATAAGGACAGGGTGTAGGGGAGAATTAATGTGAGAGTGGATTCAAAAATGTCTGTACATACATTTATTTTGGGTGGAACTGATTATGATCCTCATCTGCATCTGGCCCTTCGGCTTATTGGCTAAGTTGAGCCCCAGATCAGGGGTGGGAACTTTTCCCCATTTACGCATTTAACTCCCACCAGGGAACAGAGTGAATGAATTCCCTCGTGTACTAGGGGCTGTGTACCCCACAAACTCGCCGTTGCGTGTATTTTTGGTCTCAGTCTCAGTCTTAACCCCCGAAATCCTGCGGGTATAAAAATAATGAAAAATGTTGTCTTCTGCAAGGAGCAAAGCATAAATGCCCAACCATAATACCCGTAAATAAACTTAAGTCAACAGAGAAAATAACACAGTGAAACTTCTCTGTAGCGGACAGCAGGGACACCATTGTGAATGTCCCTTATGCCGAGGTGTCCGTTCGGAAAGGGACTGAAATATACGAATACCTTCATATAAGATGTCCCTTATAGAGGGGTGTCCGTAATGAGAAGTTTTTTGTAATAATAACATGTGTTGCGCGACAGTCGGAGGCGGACCTGGGCGCGTGTTGCCAAACTGTGTACTAGTACAAACATCGGGAGCTCTAGAACATACTACAATATGCGCATGGAAATGTAGAGCAAAATGTATACCGACTCAGAGACTGCATTTACTCTCACACGATATACATGCTTCTCTACAAAGTACATGTTATACGTATATATCTCCACACTGTTAATAAGACTCGGTAATCTTATTCTATAAATATAAATGGCTCACTCCCCTCGAGAACACGATCTTTTTTTCCGTAGGGCTTAACCCACTCACTCTCGACTTCGTCTCTCCGTTAAATGGTAACTATATGCTGCCGGAGATTGCTCTGTGGTAGCATACAGTTTGCGCTACAGAAATGATAAAATTGTTGAGCACAAAATAGTTCAGCACAGACTATGAGAGTCTGTGCAGGAATACAGTTTGGCGTATTGACCATTGACCTTGGCGTAGCTTCTACTTAAACGTGGTCACCGTGGCGTGCGACGATTTCTACGCTGAGGGTACCAGGTTCGATAACCGAATCTGTCAACTTTCACAACAATTCACGGCTCCAATTTTTTCGAGTCACTGACCATGCCGTTCGGACTCGACCGAAGACTGTAGGTCCAATCCACTCGTAAGAGAACATTAGCACAACACGAGTGGTTGATGTCGAAGCTAGAAGCAACAGAAAAATAATACTCTGTGACCATAAATACCGCTTCGGCTAATTGCATCGTGTTCGTTAAATTTTGCTGACTCAAGTGAAATTTGAATGAAAGAATGAACCGCTCTCTACGAACGTAAATTTCAGTAGGTATTGCAATTTCAGACCCAATTGTTTACAAAAATACACAAATTAACTGACCATTTTTCGCTCGATTTTAACACAAGCTTGGTTCAATGAGCTTTATTAATCTTAAAAAGTTCATTGTGGCTGGCCTTTAAGTCATTCAACAGACTACCCGAATACTGGGATGTCTTCCAAACAGAAAATATGGCTTTGTAGGCTCAAGTTGAACGAGCATTCGACCCGTGGTGGGTCTGAGCCTGAGCAATTGCTGCCCTCCATCGCTGACGGTCCTGGGCACGCTGCTTCCAGTCATCAAGACCAAGCTATCTTTCATCCGGCATTATTTCGGCTTTTATTTTTTATCCGGCGTCGAGTTTTTCTTTCGAAGGCACCGAGAATCAGCTCCTCAGTTTTGCTTACCGCCCAGCTTTCGGCTCAATACAGCAGGACTGGTAAAATAAGAATTTTGTAGAGCGTGAGCTTGGCCATTTGGGGTCTTATCTGGAACTAGTTTCATTAAACTTTTGAACTTGTTGCCGGATATCTCTAGAGGATATTGCTGAATAATTTACCAGTCAACTGTGTGATGTACCAGTGTACAGAGGCATGGCACCCAGGTCGGAGTTGCAATCCGACAAATCAACGGCTGCAAGCTAGACATCAAGCGTTCTAAACTCACTATAATGTGGGTGTCTTCAGTAGACACGGTCTAGGTAGGTAGGTAAAAGAATACCCTTACGACATCATGCCGTTGCTCACTTAGGCTGCCATGTTGAGTTCATTATGCCCTTAAAATGGGAAGTATTACATTTACTACCATGACACCTTTTGTAACCAAAACCATTCGGATCCCTTTAGAAACTTTTAGAGGTTTTTCAGTTATACGTCACACACGTCCTCCAGCTCTGCGAAGAAGAAATTTCCAGACTGAGCCAACGTGCTCCGGCTGTATCCAGGGCCTCGTCCGCCAGTTTCCTTCTTAGTGAACTAAATGGTGTAAGTGCGTACAGATTTGCCCAGTTTAGATCCATTTTTCGAAAGGCTGTCCGCTTTTTCGTTTCCTTGGATGCCAATGTGCCCTGGTACCCAGCAAAGGATGCTCTGCCTGCATAACCAGACTAGTTTCGACGTCCGATGCTATGGCTTTTATTGCCGCTTGGCGGTCAGAAAAAATCGATCTGTTGGTTGTGTTGAGTTCCTTCAGTGGAGAAGGTGTATCGTACCGACTTCGGCTTGGAAGACACTACAGTCGGCTGTAATTGCGAGAGATTTGTCGAATAAGTCACAGTAGATCCCTGCGCCTATACCCCCACTCGTTTTTAAGCCGTCAATGTAAGTCGAGAGCTTTTAAGTATGGAAGCATGGCCATATGGTTTCCTTTCGAAAATCCTGCTTCTCTTAGCCTCAGAGCCGATTATGCTGTTACAAAATAGGTCAAGCGGTTGGAGGAAAAGGATAGCTTCGATTGCTGCCGTTGAAATTCTTTTAAGACACCATGTAAGCCTAAGCGCTCTCTCATCTTTATAAGTGAGAACGATATGTCTTAAGCATTTTTCTTTTTTATAATTTGTGCGAGCTCAAGGGATTGCACATACCCTTATGTGTCCGGGGTCACGACACAGAACGGTGCGAAGGTATAGAGGGAGAAAGGGAGATGAGGTACCATTGCACATTGGTCTTAAATATCTGCGGATTGTAGTCTGTAGGAAATATTAGGCTGGGAAGAGCACAAGTCTCTCTCGATATTGCGGGTGACTTCATGGAGAGGAGGAATTCAGTTGGCTAGCTCACTTGAGCATCGTTTGTTGAAATAGCGATAAAACGCGGACAAAGAACAGATCGTAGGTCGATGTTCGAACGAGTCTAATAGTCCTACAAGTTTTATCGCTCGCTTTTTGATTTTATATAGAAGGTGCAGGGTGGTCTAAGGGGCGACGAGATATGAACGTTGTACAAAAGATTGGGGCGGATGTAAACCTTATGAATTAAAGCCATTCATGGATAATGACTGATTATCAAGAGTTCGCTTAAGTGACAGCAGACAGCATTGAGTTTCTGAAGCATTGAATTTTACTCTATTGTTTTTTCTCCAGTTAATTATGCTGTCAACATCAGAATTCAATGCTTAACATACGCTGCCGGTCTAATTGTACGGCCGAAGGGCGGGATCGTGAGTCTTGGAACAAATATGAAAAGCTGAGCGTGCAGTCATCATCGAAGGAATGGATTTTATTAGAAGTAGCAGACAAGAGATCATTTATAAAAATGGGGAACCCCAACATTTATTTGGCGGTTCGAATTAAACATTTCGAAAGGTAATTTCTAATCCATAGAGGAAGACATTCATCGGTAGACTACGCACGTATTTTCGACAAGAGACCTTGATGCCAAGCCCTGTCAAATGCTTGCATCTTTAATACGAAAAGTACTTAAGACCTAAAATAGAGGACAGGAAAATCTTTAATGTCTTATGTCAGTTATTTTCCCAAAAAGCCACAGCCACTAACAGCTTAATGGCATTATTCCACCCCGACTCTGCTTTTTGATTCAGTTTTTCAAATATTCGTTCACAGATTTCCAACTAATGCCAGGACATGGGTTAAATCGAAACTGTCGTCTCATCCGACGATGCTGATTCCCACAAAAACGATATCGGTAGCATATCGTAGTTTGCATAACATTGTATCACTCCTTGCAAGATCTCGCCGTACAATTCCTCACACATCCTTTGTTTTTCCTCAACATGTGTAAGTAATCATTGTTCGCCAGCGAATTTCCCTCCGAATCCATCCATTATTCTCGTGTGTATGTGGTGTTTTACATGATTCAACTCTTATTTTGTATCGTTTGTAATGAAAATTCTTTCATGAATGTGGAATACATTTACTTTTTTCTTCTGTTCCCTTGTTTGTGCCTTTGTCTGAATTGTTAGAATTTATTTATGACCGAATTTTGGGGGAACTCCTCTTTTGCGCATAATGTTATGTGCCTAAATTATGCATGGTGTACGCAGATACGTTATTTATGCATTTGCATACTTGTGGCATAAGTTGCTTGTAGTGACTAAATTTTACAAGGTCTGGAGTACAATCGGCTGCGGTCTCCATTTTAAAGGGTTGAATAGTTGAAGATTTATCTGAAGATGGACTTGATATTAATCGCTATTTTTGCTTTGATATGACGTCTTTTGCGGATATTAATTTAAGTCATATTTTGTACATTTTAAAATACATTTTACGCCAAGAATGTTTTACAGGGAAATCCAAGCCATACGAAGTTGATACATAAATAGGCTTGATCACACGTGTAACAGGTAGAAAAAACAGGAAACATGAAAATCAAGTGTTATCCATTATAACCGTTAGCAATTTTGGGCATATATTAGGTAGTCGAAAAAGTCTTTTCGTATTTTGTCAATAGATGTCGCTGGAGTCGTCTATGTCTAGTGCTACCAATCACATTGTGTCATATCATATGGTGTTGGAAAGGTAACATTTTAAGCTTCATGTAATCAATGAAAAATTAAATTCGGAGAAGTTGAAAAAAGTTACAGCTCTTCAAAAATTAGTGAAAATAATGAAGAAATTCGCAATATTTTGAAATTTTTGTATAAAAAAGGGAAGAATGCCACGCAAGCCACCAATGAAATTTGTGAAGTTTAGGGAGACGATGCTGTATAAGTTCGTGTAGTACAACAATGGTCCGCTCGCTTCCGTTCTGGAAATTCGATGTGAAAGATGCACCTCGCTCTGGTCGACCTATCGTTGGAAAAGTCGATGAAATTATGGAAAATATTGAGCAGGGCCGTCACATAAGCAGCCATGACATCGCCAAGGAACTAAACATTCATCATCAAATGGTTTTGAACCATTTAAAAAGGGCTGGCTACAAAAAGAAGCTAGATGTTTGGGTACCACATGAATTGTCTGTGAAAAAAGTTTGATTAGAAATACGAAAAGTCTTTTTCGACTACCCATTATAAAAAAAAAATAAGAAATACTTAGAGTTGTCGGTGGTACATTCGTTTGAGTGCAATTTTTCGATGCCATATGAGAGCGGGGCTAGTTGGAACAGGGTAAGAACGAACAAAAAAAGACATTGTTCCTCTCAGAATTAAGAAACATGTAAAAGACAAGTTTCAACTTCACATTTAACGTTTAAGGAGAAAAAATCTGCGATGGGTGCCTAAAATTTGCAGTTACGCTACTTTATTTTTGTACTTTTGGTATCCCAATCTCGTATCGCCATACGAAGGAGATTCGTTGTTAATTGTTTTATCTTATAATATTGTATTTTTTAATACATATATATATAGCTGATTTAATGAAAATCAGCTATATTAAGAGATACGCCAAATACTCTTAGAGGAGAAGATCAAACACAAAAAGAAACGATACGTTCCCAACGAAAGAGAACGGAATGTTTCCTAAATTTTCTCCTAACCTACTAGGTTTTGTCATAGATAGAAACTTCGCGGTTTCCGCGAAACCGAGTTGTAGCCCCGTTGACTTCATCCATCCCTGAGAGATTGTCAAATTAAAAAAGTCTATTGACCGATCGACGTATACGTCTTGCGGATAATTTTGGTACCATGTACAGGTGATGGATTCTGAGCTGTCAGAACTGGGTTAGGAATTTACGTACAAATGGGAAATGTAGTGGGATAAAATTAAAAAAATTAGAAAAATTATAAAATAATCATTTCTTATTCCCATAAATGTTTTAATGCCGAGTTAAAATGCAGAAGTTTTGATTTAAGCTGTTGTCAAGTGTCTATTTGTGATAGTTTTTGCTGCTTTTAAAAGTGTGTTGTTTTATCATTCTTCAACGCAAGATACACTGAATGGTGCACAATATTAAGTGTTATTTCGTCATAGTTTGCCAAACAAATTAATTTAAACATATTCAGTGCAGTGTAATCTGCTGAAAATTCACTCATTCATACATATGCATGTGTGTAAGTGCATATCCTCTAATATAGCACAATATTACATTTGCTTTGTGCAAAATGAAAGAATAATACATTATGTTGGTTGCGTTCATTACTTTTATTAATTATAAGAAATTGTTTATAACAACTTATTGCTTTAAACGGAAACCGATTTCTATGAACTCTTCCCGTGCATTACGCAAAGAAAGCGCCTTGGAGTTATTGCTATATTAGTAGGACGTAATACGGAATAATTTATGTAATGTGGGAATTTCAGCTGTATTTTACTACTTCAGACATTGTTATATTAAAAAACAATGAATATGCAGTAAAACAACACTTAATATTATCCACTATTCAAGTTATGATAAAATGCACAATGAATAGTTACTGGCACATAAGTGGTTTGTTTACATTTTTCATTATCCGATTCCAAGTAAAACATCACTTCCAAGCACTTGACAGGCACTAATAACAAAACTGGCACACTTTTTTCCCGGTATTCCACCATTAATATTATTCAAAAGCATTTATTTTATATTAGTTTTAACAAATATAGATCTGCACCGAATTTAAAATTCCCATGTAAATTGCTTCGCGCGAAAGAGCTGTAAGAATTTGGGTTCGGAAATGAGGTAATTAAAAATACCACCAGGGGGTGCTGAAGTCAAATGACGATAGGTCAATAGAGTGAACTTAAGTTTATTTTGGTATTTTATTTGTTCATTTTCTTAGTTGTCCTCTTTCTATTTTCTGGTGTCGTTTTTCCGTTTTTACTTCATTTTTATTATTCAATTCATAATAACTTACATACTAGACTAAAATGCTTAAAACTAGTTAGAAGAACAATGTTTTATTTCTAACTTACTGGCCCTAGGCGGGCACTCTAAGCTAAACTTATTCTTAATCTATGTCTTTCGATCTAATCTTACGGAGTAAAATATAAATGAGAATTTAAAAAGAACAACTTAGTATTAAGAAAACATTTGAAAACTTAATGACTTGCAAGCTAACTTACAATTAATCTTAAGATAAAACTTACAAACTAACTTAAGCTAACCTACGTATGTATATATGCATATACACCTGTCTATACCCCTATACACATGTGTATACGCATATATCCTTAATATACACAATGTATACATGTATCGTCATGTATACACATATACATTCTTGCTTTTTTTTTATTTATTTTATATGTATTATATACGTACATTTTTTTTCTTTTTTTTTTATTTTATACACATGTATACAACTTAAAAAACTACCTTAAAACTACCATAAGATATATAAGTCGTTGCGGCTGATAGATTTCCATCTAATCCGTTGCAAGACAGAGACCGACTGCGCCCCATAAGGGGGAACGCACTACCCTTTCTACCCCGGGTCTAAAGGGTTCGACGCTGGAGTTCCCTCGCTCCCTAGCCACCAGAAATGTTGGTGCTGCCTAACAACATCCCGAATGTCTCGGCTGGATACCGCCGTACTGAACCGGAGGAGACCCTCCTCAGTTCGTTGTGCGACGGAACGGTCGTGGTTCAGTCGCCCATCCACAATTGATCCGGCTATGTGAAAAATGAGCGGTACCGCATTCATATCTTGTAATAGGCCGTACTTATTTAAATGGAGAAAAGCTTCTGAGGGACGAAGCCGTTGTGACGTACCCGTTCGTGATATTCTGGATTGGGGTTATAAGCCCCTGAGATCAAGTTATTGGGCGAGTTCATCGCTCTAGCAGTATGCCCTCGAATAAACTTCAACAGGCAATTGTCCACTATTATCAGGTATTTTCTGGTGTTCTCATCATATTATTTCCTGTCAACGGGCAACTGTGCTGGATATGCTGGTCATTCAAAAATTGAGCGCGAGTGACATTTGTTTTGGCTAGCACTTATAAATTGAAAGCGCGTCACTTGAAAATTCAAAGCGAAACCACTTCAAACTCTGTGGGAACAGCCTATTGAGCTTTCAGTAAAAGTTCACCCGAACCTCGTGGTTTCAGTTGGTGGGAACGTAGCATTAGATTCCTCATCCGATGAGCAATTTTTGTGCCTCTTCTGTTGTAAACCATTTTCTCAAAGTGGCCATGTAAGAAATTGGTTCAGTATACATTACACCAAGCAAAAGTATCCATACGCATACATCCGTCTGCACTTAAATCAACTCGGATGGCAACTCTTAATTTAAGACGTCAAAAAAAGTATATTCCTTTTTAAGTTCTTGTTTTTCTTGTTTCAACGTACCCCATCCTGTGTTACAACATGGCGAAGGTTGTAACGGTCGGACTTTTGATTGTAACTGGATAAATGTTGAACATATTTCGCGGATATTTTTTTGATAAATTTATAGTTTGTATTTTTGATTAAGAGTGAGTCGCCGTGGCGTAGTTGATTAGTGCGTCGACTCCTACGCAGAGGGTGTCAGGTTCGAATCCCCATTCTACCACCTTTCATAATTCACGGCTTCCACCTCTTTCGAGTCACTGGCAATGCTCAAAGAGTATTCCTGTCTAGAAAAAGCTTCTCAACTGTGCCGTTCAGAGTCGGCATAAGACTGTAGGTCCCTTCCACTTGTCATAGAACGTACAACACGAGTTGTTGCTGAGCAGTTAGGCCCAGGTCCGCCTTGGACTCTCGAGCCACCAATATTATTATTATTATTCTTGATTAAGAAAGTCTTGGATAAATCATCTCTAAAATTGTAGGAACAGCATTGATTTTAGTGAAAAGTGTTACATTTTACCCCACTCTCTCTACTACAAACTTTCGAAAGATGTATTATGCAGAATTTAAATGGAATGTTGAATTTTCGGAAGAATTACCACCGAAGTTATCGAATTTGTCCACCTTGATATTAGCTGAAATGACATTCCTTGTTGTTGAGCTGTTGTAACTTAAAGATCTGAAGCTTCAAACAATTGACGGCTTGGATGCAATAAGGACTCGCAAGCCAATCGGCTTATGAGAGGAGAGTCATCCTCATGATTCAAAGGTTAGGAGTTAGTACCCGCAGGACACACTGGCATTCCAAAAATGTACGTACGTGACAAACTCACTAGAATGCCCACTATTTCAGCGCTCCTTCCGAGTGGAGATATGCCAACTATTCCTCTGGCCACTGTCGAATATCACATGAAATGATGACCTGTGTGTTATATGGTCTCTCACTACGAAACAATAAAGCCTTACTCTCAATTCGAGACGATCACACAGCTTGATCAGACTGAGCTGGCTGATTGTAAGGATTCTTATCGTCATTACCAGTAGACCCTGCTCCATAGGAACTCACGTCTTTGCGAGTTCGCCTTCCTCACGAAATTGCTGAGACGAGGCAGAGGAGGATAACTTTTCTGCACCTTCCTTGCATTTGCAGAGTGATCCTGAAGGAATCAGCTAGGTTAGGTTTATGAAGAGGAGTGTAATGGTTGAACATCACTTTCACTCGGTTGTCTTATGGAACATTGTGAATCCTCTCATTTGTAGACTACTCATTTTGTCAACCTATCCTGTACGCGAACCACTCTGTGCTATTTACGAATTTGAGAAGATCAGATATATCTGCATTCGCTAACTCCGCACTCTCTGTGAAGAATGTTTGGTCCAACAATTCTAGGCGCCGATTCTGGAGAGCTGGGCAGTGGCAAAACAGATGTCGGATCGTCTCAGTGTCCGTCGTTGAAGCTCCGGCAGGGATCGCTGAATTCTGCATTCCATTTCCAGAGCATTGTTCCGATGAGGCATTGTCGTGGGATCACTCCGACGAGCACACGAGTCGAGTTTCAATGGTAGAAGCTTCTTTGCCATTCTTAAGCTCTGGCCACGTTAATCTTGCTGTGTGACAATCAAGACGAGTTGGCTTCTTTTCGTATTGTATCCCTTATGGTCTGGTATAACGCATTGATCGGTGGTTGCAGTGATGTGCCCACATCGCTGATGTCCATTTCAAACCCCTGACTGGCTCTCTCGTTCCCTTATATTAAGGTGTGACCCTTACAATGGGCCTATATTTGGCCTAAGTGTGTCTGCTGCTTGTGTGAGTGGCAGTCAGCCATTTTGACCTAAGGTGTGGCCCAAGAACCAGCACAGTGTCACCCTGTGGTGGCTGATGGACCTTAGTGAGTCGCGGCAGCTCATAACTACTCTTCAACTCATTGTACAGGACCCTTTTGACTTCATTGCAGCCTGGCTGTCAACAAAAAGGGTGATATCTGGCAATGGGATATAGATTGTTTGTATGTTTTTGCTAGAATATCCGCTTGCACATATCAGAGAGTATAAATGATTCATGTTTGTGCAGGATGTCCGAGTAGAATCCGGACCAGAAGCATCAGTGAGGAAAGGCAATCTTTTGGTCGTTGATAGAGGCTTATTTTTCGATAACCTGGGCGAATCAAGATATATCAATATAACCCATCATTTTTTCAAGCCAACAACCTGTTTATGTGGTATTATCGACTAGATTCGCGTGGTAACTCAATGGGTCTAAACTTAAATGGTCTCTTAACTTAACCCAAATTTGTATTATCTGAGAGATATAACAAGCGCGACAAGAAGGAAGCTCTCTTATCTTGTCTAAAGCCCCTGCTTTCAGACAAATTCAGACAAAGGTCAAAAATTAATTCCTACAATCTTCACAGTTGCCAATTTGACGAGCTTAATTTTATAGATTCTTTGCTGACACTCTTTATTTATGATTTGCCCACCGTATCCTCTTACAACTAAACAGCCTCTCTCTCTCGTTTGATGACGCCACTAAAAGTATTACTCGTTGACTGAGACTGTCATGGAATTCATCTTGGCCCGTCTGTATTCATTTTTTTCCGGCGCCAATTCATTTTATTGCTCCATTAAACGTGACTGCAAGTAAAGACGAAACGATGCGTTTTATAAACAATTGCCAAAGGCGGCCTTAAAATGAATTCACCATGGAATATCTTCACACTGGTGTAAAATTCTTTAAATGAATTCTTTACATTTTTATCTGCACCTGTTTGATCTGCGATGAGCTGAGGAACGTGTAAAAAAAAAACTACCCGCGAGATATTCAATTTATTCCGTATCTAACAAGCTGATGGTCATTCATGGCATTTATCTTTCACATAATTTTTTAAATGTTTGAATAAGGCACTGTTGGTGGTCTTTCTGTTTTTTTTTATTTTTTATCACTTTTTCTTTTTTTTTATATGAACTTTAAGACTTGTAGGCAGGCAAGTAATTGGGTGCCCTGACGACCTTGTGGCTCTTTTTCATTTCAACACTGATTAAGTCATTCAGCTTTGTGAAGAAGTGCGCTGTGAAAAATTGCATTCTCTACTCTTGCTCTTGCTAGACCAGGAAATTTTGTTTACCTAATTTTTGATTCGTTGGGCTTGTAAACATAAAGGTTTTTCGGCGTTCCAACTCCGGTCATGTGAAAAACGGGAATTTTTTAAGCTCAAACCAGCAACAATGAGTGATTGTTTCGAATCGAAAATTGACATCATGGATGAACCGAATGTGCCTTATGCACTTAGTGGTCTTTCATATTGCCTTTCAAATGAAACCGCTTTGGGCCATATTGATTGCATGCTTTCAAAGTATAGAATGGACAGAAACTTAGCAATTTACGATCTGAGACGTACAAAGTCCCACAACGTCCCGAGTTCCCAATTCTTTATCACTTTTCTCACATGTCACTTTGTAGCGGTCTAGTTTTGTCGTATCGTAATGCATATTTGTGTATAGTATCTATGAATCTGAAATGTCTTCTTGAACATGAAATACATAACTAGTTCTAGGCCAGAAATGGTATACAGACACTATCTCAATATCTCACAGACGGTTTTTCGTATGACAATGATGCATTATTACGCTTTGTACAGAATCCACTAATTCTCGCATAAGACCCGAAGTTCAGCCAAATAACAATTAAGGATACGCCTTAAACTGCATCATTTACCGAGGGATAAATGTCATAAAATAGCCTATAAGAGGATAAGGACCAGTAAGACCACAGTACGACGGATCCTGGATAAAAACCCGAGAATTTCTCATCGACACCCATGACTCATTCGTTACTTTCAAGGCCGCATATGACAGCATGTATAGAGATAGGCTACGTCACGTTGTGCAAGACGACAAAGGAGAATTCTAGTTATTCCCTCATGTTCGGCTGTGAGTTGTCACAGCTACCTTTAGTGTCACAAAAGGATTGACACAAGGTGACGTGCTCACATTTGTTCTTCTTGAGACGATCGTGCTCACCCCCTAAAACAGAAGGCACGATCTAACAACTGCTGTTATACGCTTATATTTATTTCCAGTATAAATTACATACATTATAAAGCGTGTGTGCAGAGATTTGATACATATTTATCTTGCTTCTGGAATATTATTATAAAGGTTTACAATTTTTAGTAGCTCGTGAATGTTTTTGAAGGATAAAAATGGAAAAAAACCTTCATGTAAATTGTATTGTATATATATATATTACAATTAGTAATAAGTAAGTAAAAAATAAATAAATAAATAAATAAGCAAATAAGAAAATAAATAAATAAAGAAAATAAATAAATAAATAAATATATAAATGGATAAATAAATAAGTAAATAAATAGATGAATAAATAAACAAATAACTAAGTACATAAATAAATAAATAAATGACAAAAAAAATAACAGTCAAACAAGAATAAATATAAAGCTACTATAAACATGGCTAGTCATATAATGATGCTGTGCTATGGAGGTGCCGCCCCCGTTGTTAGATTAAGTTCTTTTATTAGTGGGTTATCGGCAAGTTCACATCTCGATAAAAATCTAAGATATAGTTTTTGAGCTTTTTGAAAAACGTATTCAACACTCGCCCTTCTGTGCAAATCTTGTGTTGAGCGTAGCAGTTTGTTTTGTGATATTTCCAATTTCTTAATGTGACATTGCGCGCAACGTCCCCATACTTGACATCCGTATAAGATTATGGCTTGGAAAATTTGCTTATGAATAAGAACTTTATTATGTATAGACACCCTTGATTTTCGGTTTATAAAGGGATTGAGCATTTTAATTGCAATGTTTAATTTTTTCACTGTTCTTGTAACATGTTCCTGAAAAGCATTGAATCAGCGGCAGCCAAATGCGTTTAGTGCTGAACGAGGACAAAAAAGAAGCCGCCCTTAAGGAAGAACGCCATCGATGACGACTCATCAGAACCAGATACACTCTTGAGGTTGTTAAGGATTTCATACACTTCGGCCCCCAAGTTAACAGTACCGAGATTACACGCATCATAACTTTTGCCAATAGCTGTTTCTTTGACCTCAAGATTCAATTGAGGTATAGAGCCCTCTCTGGAAGGATCAAGCTGACATTTTATAGCTCCTTGATCAGCCTTGACCTGTTCTATGGGGCGGAGGCATGGTCAATCTTAAAGGCAGAGTTGCTTGGTATTTTCGACAGTAAATCCTGTTCCTGATAGCGTCGAACACATTTGGAGAAGAAGATTCAATCAGGAACTGCACGACTGGTAGAGCGACTTGACTATAGTGTACGAATACAATGGTTGAGGTGACATGGTCATGTTGAGGTGCAGCCTGAAGAGTTTTCGACTCCGATCCAGTTGGACAACCCTTCAGAGGTCCGATTGTGCACACAAAAGTTGAGAAGAAGCTCAGTCACCTTGACGTGTGTAATTGTATTTAGGTGGCTAAAGATCGTGCCATATGTTGTTTGAGGTCCTTCCCGGACTAAAGCGCCTCTAGAAGAAGAAGAAGACATACGCTGTTGCTGTATAACTCAGCTAATCCACACAAAGCCCTTGTAATATGAATCACGAAAAATCCTTCTTCATTTCCCCCGCAACGACAGGCATAACACTTGGGCAAGTAAATTGTATCCGCCTCGTAGCACATAAAGATGTATTAAGTAGTAGACTTTCAAGCGACCAAAAATCAAACATCGCCCACCGAACAAGAGCGCCATCAAATCTGTATGCCAAATCGATTAACCCTTTATGAGTGTACCAAGACAGTTTGGTCGAGTCAAGGAACCGTCGTTACTCGAAATATGCGTATAAATGTGTATGTGATGAATTTCTTATGGCAGTCGCTGCCGCACCCCCACCACACGCGGGCATGATATGTTCAAGAAATTCATGCTTTCTAAAGGATATTTGTCGGCAATCCTTTGGCTACACTCGACAGATTAACATTAAATTTATCGCGCCGAGTTCAGGGCTTGTAAGGCCCATCCATAAGCTTCCGAATCCCTGTTTTCGAATATTACACACATTGCCAGCGACAGGTTCTTATTCACGCCACTGTTTGTCTATGTACGTTACGTACTCACATATATCCGCCATCGTTGCGACGATGTGTACACAGTACACACACGTGCTGGATACGGCATCGTATCGTCTCATGAAATTTATATAAATTGACGTGCGTTAGACCGAAGTGATCAAACAGGGTAAACACATTCCAAAATCAAATTTGCCACTTCACAGAAGACCGTGAGGATGGATAGGGGTTGGAAATGGAACGGAATGATAATGATGGGAGGCGGGCTGGAGGGGCTGGCATGATACCTTAATTAATGCCAAGACTGCTCCAGATACACAGATGATGTGGGGGGGTGCTGAGACGGGGAGATTCGCTCATTCATGAGTATTTTCCTAGCATGCTTTTGCTTTCCTTTCCTTGTGCATTCATGTTTTTGAATGCGGTGCGCTTTTAAAATAAACACACTGCTTCCGATAGCTCAGAGATTCTATCGCCCAAGCGAAAATGAACATGCAAATACACTCGCTTTGTCGGCAGGAGAAGAGTGAGTGGGACCGTCGTGTAGGGTGTCATATCATCCGGGCGGTGCGATGTGCAGTCATCTTGCACGCCTCGAGATTTTAATTACACTCCAACCATGACAGAGCCACCACTGGGATGGCACTGGGAACACAGAGAAGCACTAAATGCATTAGTTCTCACCATTAGGAGCAGCAGCACGCGATTTCAGGAACAACTCGTTATTGTGTTGGGGGCGTGGAACGTGGAACGAGCTGGATGGCGGTAGTGGGTGCCATCCTTTCCAATTGTGTGCGTGGGAGTGTCGGTAGGTTTTGTTGGTTTGTAGGTTTGCCTATGCATGTGTTTGTGTGTTTTGTGTGTATTTAAATGGACATTGTTCTTTTGAAAAGTTTAATTTACTTGTGGAGTAGGACGGCACGTACACGTTGTAAGCACCATCGTCGTCCTTGATTGCATTTCTCCATCTCCAGCTCATCGTGAATGTCGGTCGGTCGGTCGTCGTCATCGTCCTGAAAATGCTTCAGTTCCGGAGCTTGGAGCATTCCGAAACGCCAAAATAGGCCACTATGAGTTTGCATATGTGCTCACAGCACAATGGATTAGATGAGATGTGAGATGTGAGATGATAACCACACGAGCACAGAGAACGGAAGAGGAACGGAAGGAACAGACAATACGCAGTTGTAAGTGGGAAACTTTGAAACAATTAAAGAGTACGAATGTGAATGCAATTTGAAGACGGAGCCAACCCCGTCCCCGGCCTTCGGCGAAAACTCGGTCAAATGTGTGGTCAGAGGAGGAGAATGCGGGCAACCATATGGAATAAGACAACCTGCGGCCGTCTAAAGCCAGCAGGAATTCAAGTGGAAGAGTGTGCACTCCTAATTCCTCTGTGGATTGAGGCGGTCGTTGAGTGTGAACCACGTCATCATGAAATGAATTCCATACATTTTAAGCATCTCTTGCCCAGGGGCAAAATCAGGCGAAATCATAGAAAATGTTTGTACATCGCCTCCGCGCCCCCGGCTCATCCGACTCACCCGCCTCACCCAGTCCCGTCCCGTCACGTCACTCGATGGTGGCCATTCATAATGATGCAGCTTTTGTGGAGTCACCCAGTGAGCAGTGCGCCACGTGGGGCGCTGTGAGCTAAAGAGGAAAAGCTATCGCACTATGCTGCCCCCTTTGACTGAGGCTGAGAGATGAGAAATACATGAAGCAGCCACAAGCCAAGTGGATGGTAGCAGTAGCAGCAGCAGGTGATGGAGGAACTGATTCCAAAATCAGTCCGCATGCCCGAACAGAGAAAGAACTTTCACACACATAAGCTTTGTGATGGCATTTCATGGATGGGATTGAGGAGAGCTTTGAACCATTGCAATATGCGGAGTAATGTGGCTGGTGGTGGTGCTCCAGAAAACATCGCGCGCTCCTCGCATCCGATACTGAAGAAACAAAATCTACACAATTTTGCGTCTCTGCAAGTTTTGCCGTTGCGGCGCGACTGGTGGCGGAGAGTCTGAAGCTGAACTCCTCTCTGTGCGGCGGGTGTGCGTAGTGAGTGTGTGTGGCGCGGAACTTAAAGACTACTAGCATACGTTTTCACTGGGGCGCTATAGTTTATTTTATTTGGTTTTTTGTTTATTTGGTCGTCGAGTTTTTGTTATTTTGTTCCTTAATTCTCGGGTTTTTGTGTGCGTTTTTTTGTTTTGTTTTTTAGTGGCCGCTGCTGTTTTCCCGGCTCTGTGCTCCAAGCAAACTCTAACTCTGACTCTGGAGCTGGACCTCTTTTCTGTCGGTTATTACATTTTTTTCGTGTAAGTGAGGGGTTCATTTTTTTCCGCGACGACTATTGTTCCCGTGTACCCGGGAGCCCTGGAGCAGGTATCCCATCAAAGCATCTATCCACTCTATTCAGCCGCAACTACGGGGACCGACCGAATGCGAGTGTGTGTAAGTGCTGCGTGAAGTTATTCACTCTTTTTCTTCTTTTCTTATTGTTTGGTTGTTTTTGCTTTTGTTGTTCCGGTATATAAAGTCATCCATAGTGACTGCCTGCAAACCAATCTCTATTCAGTGTGTCAGATACTTGAGGATTTCCAGGGGATTTTCTGCTGGAAGTCAAGAAAATAATAGAAACAGAAAAAGAAAATAAATATACATACATATGCACGTATCTGGGAGATCTCAAAGAATAGTTATAGATACAAAGTGTGTACTCTCGTCATCAGATATATACATAGTTTCACAATCAAAACTGCTAATGGTGTTGTACACGTCGTGACCTTAATTAATGACGAAGTGATGGGGTGAATTCCGTTTGGTCGTTGTAGCTGCTTTTGAATTGACTGAAAATCATGCAGCACACAAATCGAATCAATACGCGCTGATTGTGAATGAGTGCGCCTAGGCATGCACGACCCAAGAGAATCCATCTCTCCTCTTCAAATCCCATCGTTGTCGTTGTCGGCTATCGTCTGTCGTCTGCAGCCTGTCGCCTGTCGCCTGTCGCCTGTTGTCGTTGGTGTCGTTGCGTTGTCGTTGTCGTTGTCATTGTCGTTGCCGTTGCCGTTGCCGTTGCCGTTGCTATCGTCTGCCGATTGTCGTTAGTCGTTTAGTGAGATGACATTTCTGTGTGAGATTTAGTTGAAGCAAAAAGCTTAACCCAAAAGACCTATGAAAATCCCAGGCAATTGAATAAATAACAGAAAGTGTTATTGTTATTGTTATAACAATAAAAATAAATTGTATCTAAAGGAGTATTTTGAAATGCTGCCGCCGCTACTCATTTGGTGTGTGTGTGACCGTGTGTGAGAGTGTTTTTGGTGTTTTTGTGCGTAGCCAACTTACCTAGCAACAACAACAAACAACGAACGAGACGAACAAAAGCAATGTAGTACGTTTATAGTGATTGTGAATCCATCCCACTTTATCGAATTTGTATGCGTGTGTGTAGAGCAAATATAGAGGAGGAACAGAATTTATTGACCCGAGTTAAAAATGGTATTCGTCGTCGTATCTGCCTTGTGTGTGTCCTTGTTCCATTCGAGGGGGAGATACGAGCGCAAAAATATATAGTAAGTAGACAGTATCCGTGGGAGGCGAGGGTGAATGAGCGACGACAAGCGACGAGTACTGTCACTAGTACAGCACTAGGCACTGACTGTGGCACTGGCACTGGCACTGGATCTGTCACATTGTTGTTGTGCGGTGGTGGTGATGTACGTGTATCTGCGGCGAATTACATTCGGGGGATGCATATTTAAGTTAACTGTTTGCCTGGTATGTGTTTGTTCACCTGCTTAAGGACCTACATTAAAGTTACTGTGCTCTTTAGCTTTGTTTTGTTTTTTTTTTTTTTTTCATGAGTGTGTGTGTGCGTGTGTGTGATTGAACCCCTGTTCCGGTGATGTTGCTGTGTTGTGTTGTTTTTGTTGTTAATTTAAATCTTGAAGCAAAGAGAAGAAGCACTTTATTCGAATGCAGCACGTATGAAATTTTAATTAATTTCTGCAGCATCCACCTACCCCTAGCCAACCCTTTGGTAGCCTCCTTCTTTGCTGTGGCTTCTTCCCTCAGCGCTCGCAGTGTGTTAATGCGTTTATGTTGGCACGTAATTTCGGTATGTTTACCATATAAAACCACCCCTCGGCATCGCTGATGGACCTACCAGTTGAGGGGTGGACGAATGTGAAGAAGCCTTTGGCCACCAGGTCTTCCGCTCCAGAAAGCCCCAATGGACTCGTGAAGTTCTTGACTTCGTGTGCCTCGGGCCGTGTCGACGAACAAGAAGGATGAGGTTCCGCGGGCCAAACCAAATACAGCCCACAAACATACATACGGCACTACGGCGGCGGCGGCGGTTGCTATTCAGTTCAGATAATGATGACTGGTTACTGGTTTACCCGCCCACAGCATCGCGTCGCATAAAGGGCTTTACTTAATAATTCAGACTTGTGACACCGCACAAAAAGGGCGCCAGCCGAATTATAATTTAACTTTTGCAAATTAATGACAAGCATCCCCCCCGTCCCCCATTCCCTTCATTAATAAGCTGTCATCAGAGAGTGAAGCGGGTGAAGACAAAGTATAATATCTAGGATCTGATAATAGCTGCTTAAGTGAATATTCTATCTTGCATGACATATGGGAGCGTTAAACTCGATGATATACTGTACATGACTGAGCCATAACAAAGCAAGGAGGTCACACTGTATGTATGTGTGCATGTGCATGTCGTTGGTTCATATTTTATATCACCGCTGCCTGAACACTTAAAGCCATAATTGACATCAATAACTCTTATTTGCCAGAAGTATTTGGTATATCATGTAATTCGTTATGTAGGACAGCGGTTCCACTCATAAATAGATTAGCACATATTCTCCAAAGGACGTCGCTCGGTCGTACGGCACGGATCGGAAGGTCTTTTTCCATTTAATTTTTCGCCATGGAAGAGTGGGTGGGATTGAGTATAAATTTGCATAGTCACAGCAATCATCGGTGTGTCCATCCAATGAAGGCGAAACATTTGAGCTAAACCAGAGAGAGAGAGAGAGAGAGAGCGAGCACTCGCCTTCGCCTATCTATCTGCTATTCATCCACCATTCAAGCAAAGAACCGTGAGATGGTGATCATGTTGATGATGATGACGGTTGTTCTGGTCAGCGGTTCGTGTGCGATTGCAATTGGCCTAATTACACATTTTTCTGTGTATTTTTTTTTTTTTTTGCTCGTGAGCGATTTTTTTTTCACAGCGGCGTTGAAGGTGGTAGCTATGAGCGCGATTACCCGTCCATTCGCCTCCCAAAGTAATAAAAATTTCTATTTTATGTCACAGAAAATTGGATTGCACCATTATTCACATTTTTAATGGTGTATCCAGTGCTCCCCGGGTGCTCGGGTGCTCACTTGGCTCACTTGGATCACTTGGCTCAGTTGGTCTTGCCTTACATCTAGGTTTGTACGTTAAATGTTTTCTGTTTCTTCTGGTCTCAATTCTTTTTTATCTTCACTCAAAAAAAGAATACACAATTTTTTGTTTTGTTTGTGCTGTCGTTGCATTTATGAAATGAGCCACGGAAGATGAGAAAGACGAGGTCGAGGAGGAATGAACGGAGTATCCCATCCTGTCCGTATGGTTGTGAGACAAATCGATTCTCATCTTGGCCAATGAACATCGGTCTCTGTCTGAAGGGGTGTACGAGCATCGGGATTAAGGCATTATGCTGAGTGGTGTGCTCACAAATGAATTTGCAAGGGTTTTTCATTTCATGATTTCATTTCTCCCCCTGGTTCCGTCTGTCCCTGTCAAGGTCATATACAGAGCAACATGAAAATATACTCTTCAGTCTCATCTACGTCAGGCCTCCTCTGCCCCCACTGCACCCTCTTTTGTGACCATACCACGGTTCGCACTCAACCAGTCTCTCTTAGTGGCCTTCGTGGCCTCCTAAGTGGTGAGCTGCTGCTGCTGCTGCTGGCTGGCTGGCTGGTGCTCAAAGTGAAGTGGTGGTGGATGCTAATGCGTACTTTCAGCGTTCGAGAAAGAGGCTCTCCTTCATTCATTTGAAATTCATTTCACCTACTTATGCCAATGGAAGTGGAAGTGAATGCTGATTATATGGATTTTCAATTTTTATTTTCCTCATAATTTTCTTTTTGATTTTGTTTCTTTTTTTTTTAACTTTATGCTTGCTGTCTGACTGACTGGCATTGGTCTCTTCAGCAGCAGCGTCTCGTTTGACTCTCGAGCAGATTTATGAAGGTTTCTACTTTAATTGATTGACTTGACTATCGATTCCACGACCATTTTACGAAACCAAGCACTCAGCAGCAAGCACCCCCGCCACCCATCTCATCAAGAGCATTCGCATAATGCCACCCCGGGCATCGAGTGTGATTTGAAAATTCAAACTTTTTATGTGTACCACTCTTTTCGTCTTTTCGGCGTCTTCTGAGTCAAGTGGCAGAGAGGACGGCGGCGGTGGAAGAGGGTGCTTGTAGCCTTATATGAATAGAGAACGCAATCGCATGGAAATCCATTTATTACGGATCCGGAAGGATGCTTAAACGGGTCATCCTTCCGGATGTTTGTTTATAATGAGACAGTGTATATGATGGCACCAGGCGATGACATCAAATTTTGATGGATTTCCTTTTTTCCTCGATATCGTTTTTTTTTCTTTTTTTTTTTTCCCATCCCATACCGCACTTCAAAGGCACCCAAAGCATTCTTTTGCCGACACACACTCACGCCCCGTGCCACGTATATCCACTTACATGCTCATGTCTGTCGCTACACATAAATGTTGTTAGTTTATGGCTTTTGACGGGTGGGAGGGGGAGGGCTGTTATGGGAGCGAAATTGAAGTGAATTTTTGGAGAGTTTTGCGTGAGTTGTTGGTTGGCAAATAGGCAAATAAATAGACGCACATTAGGGCACCGGAGGGTGCGATTGGCCGGAAAATGTCTGATGAAGTGATGGCTGATAGGGAATTTAAAGAATTTCCTCGGGTGGGTGGCAAAGAGGAAGCAGCCAGCTTAGGCGTCGATAATATAGGACATGGCAATGCCAAAATATTCGTGGCGCTCAGTGAATTCCTGAGAGGAAAACCTGAATTTTTCTAATCAAGTACTTCTGAAATTGAGTGCTTCTTGTGTTTTCCAATTTCCCTTCGGGATTTTTAAGTTTCGATTAGTGGTCTCTGGATATTCGGTTTAATTTTGGATTTAAATGATCCGAACGTTGTTGGAAAAGTTTTGGTCTCTTAAAGAGGACGAACTGTAGTTAATTGGGGATGAGAGTATTTTTGTCTTGAACGCTGTCATCGTTGTTAAATTAGTTCTTGTACTGAAGGTTGTTTCTTTTGTTACTTAAAGTATTTTAATTTTATTTTGCACTCATTTGATTCTTGTGGCTGTTTCTTTTATTTTACTTAATATATTTTAATATTATTTTGCACTAATTTGATTCTAGAAGTTCAACAATGCACTTGGCATGGGTTCCTTCTTTAGAACAACCGTGCTTTCTTTCTTACTGTTCTACTCTCTTAATTTTCATCTCCTCCTAAAAGTAGGCTACACACAATCATTTTAGATATTCTTGCTGGAATGATGGAAAAATGTCATTGTGTAGCGTGGATTCAAAAATGAAGATGAAAATGATGAGGGTTTAAATTGTTCGTGGATTTCATTGGATTACGGGGCATGATGCATACGAAATGACATTTTGTGACAAAACTTCCAGAAAAATGTTATTCCTGGAATGATAGTTTAAAGCGGAAGTAAATGAGCAAGGAAATAGTAACTTCTATCTCCCTTGCCCCTTGATTTCAACTGACAGCCTTTTTTATACGATTTACACATGACGGGCGCGACAGTTGGATATGGGCTTAGGCCTAGCTTTTACAGCAACCACTCGTGTTGTGCATGCTATTGTTCTTTCACGAGTGGATGTGACCTACAGTTTTATGTCTCCGACTCCATACGACAAGGTTTGAGAAGCTTTTTTAGAGAGGAATACTCTTGGAGCATAGTCAGTAACTCGAAAAATGTAGAGCCGTGAATTATGAATATTAGAAAATGTTAAGATCCAACCTAGCACCCTCTTTGTAAAATCAGACGCACCAACCCATTACGACACGGGGAGCCTCGTGGGTAGCGGAGAAATGGATGGAATAAAAGGGAATTGCGCTGCCCATTTATTTCTGCTGTATAAGTTATATTTTCTTCGTGGTGAAGTCGAACAAATAATAAAAATCTTTAATTTACGTTTTTATACAGGTGCTATAGATGTGACATGCATGGATCAGCATTTTATTCTAGACACAACATTTTGATGCTGCTACATTGCTGATCGAACTTCTCGGAATTGCTGAGCGTATGACCTTTTGGTGCATCGCACGTCGTTATTTTGATTGTTTGGAGCATGTGGTGCGAGTATTGCACCCAACTGGTGGAATGGGACTTGCAATTTTTGTGGTGTTAACTTATAGCCTAGGATAAAATTATGAGAAATGACAGTCCAGAAATGTTATTTTAAAAATTATACTTTTGGGAAAATGTTTGGATTGGTATCAGTCATCGATTTTGATGCATTTCAAGTTCAGTTTGAAATTTTGGAAGTAAGCTAGCCTAACTATTTCTCTAACTTCTTCCTTAAAACTTCTCCCGTGCAAACTGCTATTTATATCTTGCTGAACCTTCAGACACTGGCTCTGTATTGCTTTTACATACACAACATTGATCGTTTTTTTTTTTCTGACGCTTTAATAAAATAATGCTGATGATTTTCCGACACAGAAAGATACGACATGTTACATTATCCGTAAAAGATGATTGATGTCACAATCATATCATGACTGTCCTTGCGACTTATTGATCGACGTTGAAAATGCAAGTCACTGGAAATTGTAACCGCTTAAAGTTGAATGACATGTCATTCGGAAACATAGAGATTCCTGGAACCGAAACGTCTTCGCTTTTGTACTCTTTATGTTCCGCAACATATTGACTACCAATTCGACTTTGAATTAAAGGTTATGAGGTGGTGAATCGGGCACCACAAGGGCATTTCAAAATTCAGTTGGATAGTTAACAACGTCATCAAAATGTATTTCTTTGACAATATATCAAGTTCTCTCAAACAAACATGATTTTTATACATTTTTCCAATGTTTAGGAATATCTCGATGAGTTCGGTATTTGATTCAGTAAGGTGACGAAAATTGTATACAGACGATGTGTCAACGGGAAGTTTGGCAATATTAATGTCGAGTTATTGCTTGGAAAAAAAAACTTCTTCAGATCGATCGTTCTGCAGTTCGACTCACATGTTCACGTTTGATTTAAGTGTTCCATAAAATATCAAACATGTATTATGTTTGTCAATAAGCAATCTACTCACTTAGTTTCTATGGATATCACGAGTTTGTCTATCAAAACTTACTAAAAATCGTTATTAAACTAAACTTAAAATGAAATGAACAGTAAAAAGGAGCAGACAAAAAATAAGCAACTAAATTCACTTTCATCAAACGAGCGATTGTCAAATAGTCGTTCAGTTTTCTGATATTATACAATTTTCTGTGCATTTTTTTAATATCGTAAGAACCTTCTACAGAGAATGCCACAATTTAAAAAAGAAACATGAATGAAATCGGTAATGTCGTTCTGAAGATATTGCGTGACCAAGGGAAGCAACAATTAATTTTAATATATACATACGCATTTATTCATACATCGAGACTCACCGCCTCAAGCCTCTAGATTTGATTCAGATCATCATCTTCAAACGTATCAGAACTTAATCTTGACGGCTGGACGATAACGGAACCATTGGGAATTTCTTAAACTAAGACACCCTTTATTTCCCGATAAAGTTACGAAAAATTCTTCACCACAAATTTATACTAATATCATAAAGCTAAAGTTTTTGTTTTGTATACTCTTTTGGTAGAAGTTTTGTTTGGGTTCGAATTTGATAGTTCATTTATCGAGGTAGGTTTTAGGTTTTATAACACCTCGTTGCGACAAATAGGAGCAAAGTATCAATGACAAATGTTGCAATACCGGGCAAAACATTTCTTGTGAGCCACTGCGTGCCACTGGTGCGTAAGGGGCTTAAGTTACGCAAAAACCATGTATAATAAATTGTTCCTCTTTAAAAGTTCTAAAAAAAAACCGTCCGTGACAGCAGATTTGATTAGATTGACTCACATTCAATTTTGTTCGAAAGAAATATTATTTATCCAACCGCGATAACTGATACACACGCGGACGAAATCGCTGGGAACAGCTGGTTATTGATAATCGAAATATTAAGCCCAAATCAACTATTGATTCTTCTTACCACTTTAAGAGAGCAAAATTCTCAGTATTCCCAAAATCCAAGAAAAGAAACAATGTTAAGGAGAAGTTTCGCTAACTCCTCATTTATTTGCTCCTCGTATTCACTAAATTAATCTTTTATTTCATCTCGGCATTGTCGTTTTCTTATTCTTATCAGAACGATCTTGAAATCGGCAGCAAACATCACTAGAGTGATGAACACTGTAACATGTTATTCATGACTCCTTTTTTCCTATAAAGTTTGATTTTCTTTCTATTAAGCTCGTCCAATTACACGATGAATCCTGTTTGAGGGTTATTTTTTATAAAAAGAGAAGTGTGTCGATTGTCAGTCGTAGAGTCAACTCCGGTGGCAGTAAATCAGTTTCCTTCAAATACATGGAAACTTCTCTTTACGGACACCCTTCTATAAGGGACGGCACTCTTTACGGATAATTCGTCCTGATCCCGGCATGAAGGTATTCATGTATTTCAACCCCTTCAGTCCGGACACACTACATAAAGGCCAATCATGATGGTCTTGCTGCTGTCCGCTATAGAGAGGTGTCACTGTACCCTTTCTTCTTCATAAGCGCTGATGAGAGATGATGCAGAATAAAAGGTTCGTAAAAATCAAAAAGAGTCATCTAGGTGCCTTTGCTCTTACCTTCCCCTTTAACACCCCCGTGAGTCTTGAACTAGTTTGCACTACATGAATGCAATCAGGACATTCATTTAAATAATTCAAATTTAAATTCGTTCTTCTGCTCCCCCCACTGGAAACCTCTTACAAGTTTATCAATATTATCTTCGTATTCAAACAATTTGGCTTTTTACAGTGAAACATCCCGCAAACCTCCAGACAGCTTGCTCCCACCGGAACAAAACATGTTGCGGCTGTCCATCTGAACGAAATTTCACTCTATTACCAAGATATGACATGCTACTCCAAAGATCAAATATGAATTTCTTGCCGGGAAAACTTTGCTGCAAACTGTCTACGACCATATTATGAGCTGTTGATTCATGTGCGTTCTCCCCCACGCCACCACCCGCCTGAGCTTTGCAGTTCGGTTTACCCTTTGGTAAAAGTTTGAACACAACAAACTCTTTGACTCATTGATCGTTTAATTTCCCTGCCCTTCCTTATTGCTCCCAAGAAACCAGTTCACTTTCTTTGCCGGTCGTGAAGTTGTTGGCTCCTTTGATGCGGCCCCGCTCTGTGGACTTCCTGTTTGGCGTATTTTTTTCCATCTGTTTTTCTTGTTACTCAGCGAAGGGAATAATCAGCTATGTTTCGGGTAATTCTATGAGTTTGAGGCTTAACACTTCCGTGCGACCGCATTCTGTTCATATTTGTGTGCCTTCTGATGGAGAAATATATTTCCGTCGACGCCATTCAAATGGGATTTGAGATAAACCGTGGCGGAGGTCCATTGGTATCCTTCGTTGTTTGTTGCTTGCGCTCACGGTGTCTAATTAAGTCCAAACCACGAGGTGGACTAAATAAGAAACAGTTTTCTCCTTTGTGTTCTGGTTTCTGCTTACACAGCTGAAATACTAGAACTTTTCAAGTACTCTTTGAGCTGAAAATTGTTATTTCTCGCATTTCAAGGAGTTGGAGTGAAATTGCAAAAGAGAAAGCGAACTCGTTGAACACAAAAAATGGCCAGCGGGACGAGAGCGCTCTCTTCTTTCCGGAATTTTTGAGGGTTATGCAGGCTTTCTGATGATAAAAAAATCGTGTTTCTATTTTAATTTAGTATATTTTGATATTACTGTGAAATCTGTGAAGTTGGACACCCTCCTTAGCCCCCTTGCAATGTTGGAAACCTGTCTCTCGTGCCACTTAGGCGTAGATTATTATTTTTTGTCACCGCACTCATGGAAAAAATCTGCGTAAGTTGGCCACAGGCAATGCGTTCTCACACATTTGGATGCATTATTTTCGAAATAATACAAAGTCAGACTGAAGGGTGTCAATAATAATTTAAGGCAAAATATTTGTATGAAGAAAATACATATATATTTATAGCACGGTAATCCCAGGGAGAATCGATACAATACGAAACATGTACAGGTTACATCATCAGCAAGAATATGAGGCAACATTTTTAATTTCTGTTTTGCTTCAAAATGCTTTAAGTTTGAAAAATTAAAACGTGATTAAGAGTAGTGGTGTGCCAACCCGAAAGTTTTACAAACCGAGTTAACCCGGGTTAAAATAGAAACAGGACGAGTTGTAACCCGGGTTGACGAACTCGGTTTGATGCTGAACCGAAAGCAAGAACTAAGGATTATGGAATGGGGTTTCGGGTTAGTTTCGGTGTTCTATGTGTTTCCTAAGACAATTATGTTGGCAAGGGAAGCGATAGCCAAGCCAATACCAAGCCAAAGCTGTGTGTGTGCAAATTGTTTCTCTTTTATCTCTCTTCTTATTTTCTTCAACGTCACAACCAGAAATGAAGTATTACAGGGATAGCCGACTTCATAGCTAATTGCCCCCTAGTCCATCGATTTGAGTGCCTTTTTGACATATATTCATGAATTTTGACGGTTATTCGAGAAGATTAAAAAGCTGTATTTTTAAATTTGCCTTTTTGTTCATCTTGGCAAGAAATGAGACATGTGTCACTGCATTTACTCTTGAATCAACTGTCCTACTTGAAGGCGCAGCAGAACTTATTGTTGCACTAAAGCTTAAGGTACATCTTAAATTTGTTAACATTATCGATATGTTTTGATTCTTTATTGCTGCAAAATAAAGGCAGCTACTGAAGTTAGAATGAGATGTGTGAAGATTGCGATATTCGCTGATTATTTCCTGCGAATGTCTTCAAGAAGACACTATAGTCTAAGTAGTTATAAAATAGTTATACTCTAAGCTTATTCTCGCGATGCGGGTAGTTTTTCGACTTTTTTTTTTAAAGTCGGCGCAACCAGTTCCTTGACCGTATGGTATTTGGACCTAGTTAATAAAACCTGGTCTTTCTATTTTTTGTGAACAATCTCCCAGAGTTTTCCAATTTCATATCTAGTCTAGAGCTCGTTGTGTTTTTTTACTCAAGGGCACGATAATTTAGCTATCCATTGCAAGGATAGCCGTATCTTCACCGAGTTAAGTGTCAGTGAGTCAGTTGCTAAGTGAGTGTACCGTTTGTACAACCAGTTGGGACCAAGGACATTCCCTTGAGGGACTCCGATTAGAAAATTATTGGTAGAACAAGTCAATTTTATGAACAATTTTATTAACCAGCAAACTAAAGCACGACATGTATCTTGCTAGCTACTTAGCTGTCTTAAAACTCCCCACACTAAGTTAGCTGTGGGCGTCCTCCTTTTGTGTGGGCCAGTTTGCATACGAGCGTCCTCTGTAACACTTTGCCGCAAGGAGTTGGGACTATCAACGCCAGAACTGTTTTCAAGGAGAGAACAAGGACTTCTTCACCTAAATTTGAAACTATCCACATCTGAAACCTGAGGACTGGGACGATCTTTATTAATAAAGTTAATGTAATCTTTCACCTTACGGGCCACAATAACCAGCGATTGACAAGAGTTATTCTGCGTACATTTTTTCTTCTTCTTGAAGTCAACATATATTGCGTCTATCTCTAGCTAATCATTTGATTCTCAAAAAGCACTGAAGTGGTAAGGAGTTCAAACTGCATTTGTCGGGAACCATGGACGAGGCCTCAAATCATTGATTCTCAAAAAGCACTGAAGTGGTAAGGAGTTCAAACTTCATTTGTCGGGAACCATGGAAGAGGCCTCGCCAGTTAGTGCAAAATGGTAAGAGAAAGATTATTTTTAATGGTGGGAAAATATTCACCATTGAAGAGTCCTTCAACGTGATGACGAGAGCTAAGATGGCTGGGTGAGGAGTCGCTTATGATGGCGTCATAGAGCTCTCAAACTTATGAAGTTTCATTCCAACAAGAATCTGCTTACGTTCATAATACAGCGTCCATTTTAATCACAGTCACATTTTTTACTTATTTTGTTCGACCAATCAAGCACATGTCAAACGCGTGAGCTAACATTATACAAACTTCTGGAAGATCATGCCTACAGAGATCTTGATCGATCTTCTGAAGGAGGATGATGCAAAAGTCGCATGATAGCACGTTACCTTGCCTGTTCTGATCTTAATTCTTGGTGTTTTCTCGGATCTCAAGTATTGTGATTATTTGTTCTTTACTAATGAATAAAATCACGTCCATGCACTATCAAACTATAAAAAGTTCATTCAGATGAACACTTATCCTGTAGTGTCGACTCGCTATATCTGCGCTTCTCGGTGGTCAAGTCACAACTGACCCGAGACAAGACGGGAAATGCAGCCAATATGCATGTCCATGAATCAATTAGTATGACACACCGAAGAGTACCTCCAGCTCTTCCACGTTCTACCATAGTGTTGCTAATACACTACAGTTCCTATACTTCTTCTGAGCGGTATGGATCAGCAATGACGTGTTTTGATTATTTAGAAGAATTTAAAATTTGGTAAGAAATGCTAAAATCCCAATTAGATTTACGTGAAAAATAAATCCCGGATATGAACACATATCCTGTATCTACAACAACCTATTTTAATAAAATTAAATTATTAAATAATTAAAAAAAGACTACCTACGAGAATTTGCAGGGTCTAATAATCTCAGTCTTATATTTCTATCACTGAAAATGCCAGAGAAGAAGTAATACGCAATGTTAAAGACATGTATCCTGCTATAATTCGTGCAGTCAAAGCAGCTGAAGTATACGCTCAACCAGAGAATCTCCAGTTGTTTTCGCGTAGCCACTGGCATAGCAAGTATGTTGAACCAGCAGCCGGGTGTTCACACCTGGCAGAATTACTCGCCGGGATAGGGTGAGAAACGCGATAGGAACTGAGCCACGCTTGGTTGGTTTGGTCTCGTAGCACGTATGTCCTCACCATCACGACTTCCGAGGCGGGCCTTGAATGCGATTCCATCAGGCAGGCGACCACTTGGCAGACCCAGAATGAGGTGGTTGGACCAAGTCCATAACCTCGCCTGGTTACGCTTGGGCATAACCCCTGATGAGTTAGAGTCGATGGCGGAGGATAGAGTTGCCTGGAGATCTCTCGTGCGTGGCTTACCCTCGCGACCCCTTTAGTGGATCATGCGGGTCAGAAGATGATGGTAATGATACGAAATTCATGGATGTAGGCTTAAGCAACACATCTTTGTAACGCCAAGACCGGAGCCTGATGAGTAACATCACAAAACAAAAATACGGCGATTTTAACAAACTGTCCAGCACACCTTATTATCCTTCCCCCATGGACTCGATGTTTTGTTTTTTCCGATTGCTACGATATTTTACTTGAAGCCTGCATACATGTTGTTCTTGAGTTGTAAAAAAAAAAACAATTTGGGTTTATGCCATGTTTCGGGGTCAAATACCCTACAGTGCAGCGGCCTTCTGTGACCACGTCGCGAAATCCCTGGGTCCAAGAAACGACTGAAACAGGGATTGCTTTACACGAGGCAGCACCCGCGTTGAGAGGCTCGCTTGCACAAACCATCGAAGATGATTGGAGGCATGGTGAACGCCACTACCAAAGGAGCTCCCACTGGCTGGGCTCAACGACAACGTCGTACGAGTCTAAGCTAAAAAAGCAAAGATGGAACGATCTGCCTGAGTTCTTCATGTCCTCTGACACTCCATCGCAGGACGAACACTCTAAAAAATTTAAAACGCTGATGTATGTTTTGATCAGTCAGTCTTTCAGATGCATACTATCGACTAATTGAAACCGAGAGGCAGTCAAGCAAAAATGATAGAATTAGTCAAATTGCTAATAGTTTAGTTGGGTGTTCTTGGTCGACAAGACTGTTAATGTGTAGATTCTAAAATAGAAATAGTGTTACAGATTTCAAAATGAAAATGGAAGAGTAGAGTCTTAAGAAATAATTCTATATGTATGAAAATTAATTCAGGTTAATATTTTATTTATATAATCTCTTATGAATGTTGCGATGTTGATTTAGCTGAAGTTATGGTTCCTCTCCTATTGGCTATTGTAATTTCCCAGTGAGCTTAAAAGATGTGATGGTCATGATGGATTCTTCGTAGAGGTTGATTGCTGTTTTAATTTCAAATGTATGAGGCAGCGATTTTCTTTATTGGCCCCGGTCATGCATGCTGTCCAATGGATTTGAATTGGGGCTGGAGGCTTGTTTCGCACCGAAAAATAAAGCTGGAATCTTCTTCAACGTAAACAAAAAGTTTACGTTGGGGTCAGCAATTTTAGTTGCGTGTTCTTCGATGATGGCGTTGGTATTTAATTTTAAAATTATTTATTTTTGAGTATTTAATTTAGCCACAGTCTTCAAAGGTGTTTCCTTTAAAATTGAATTCATCTAGAACACAATCCGTCCTAGCTATTCCTTTTTTCTTTCTCTCCCCGCTTTTACGACCTCTGGGCTCAGATAGCGCAATAGTACAATACTTATAAATTTACCGGGGTATCTACTGCCAAAAACTACAATAGTATGGCATTTAGTTCTATATACACTAAGCTTGGATTCATTTAAAGGCAGTAGCAAAATATCGAATACATGCGCCGTGTAAGCTCTTAAATAATATTTAAATTCTTCATTATCTAATCACAAAGTCTAATGTACACATTTTCCACCCATTTATCATCACACTTCAACTGCAAGAATACGCATTAAATGGATTCTCACATTTGACATCCGAGTTCGTTTAGGACTTCGTTGTCTAATCCAACTCAAGCGTCGTATTTTTTATGCAAAAACCCCGGTAACAAACATACGTATGTATCTACGTAAAGTACACAAGAATTGAATTTTTAATGTTGATCACCCTCCGATTCCAATGATATAATCAGGCACTTATCTTAATCCCTATCCTGTTTTACTACCAGCTACCAATGTGCTCGCAACGGTCTTATAGATTATGTAAACACAGAAGATCGCATAAAGGAAGGACACAACGTTGATGAATTCTAATCTTCTTCAGTTTCAGTGCCGCTTCGCCCATAAACCTTTCCCCGAAAATAAAAACGAACCCTTCAAGTCTACTTCCACTTGGGGAATAATATAAGAAGGTCGATGTGAAGTGGACCTCGGCAAAATTTATGGCAAACTCAACGGCAAACAGCAGAAAACAGGTGGCCGACAGAATATTCAAGGCATATAAAAACCTTAAGATAATTTGAGAAGATTTCAACTTAACTAGTTTTCGATCGGTCGCCTTCAACGTGTCCCCAGACAGTGGTTTCAGTTAATCGCTCGGCCAACATCTAACTTCCCTGCCGTCAATTAATTCATAGCTCATCCGACTTTCGCCCATATCTCTGCACAGCTCATAAAGCTCGCGCACCGTAACTGCAAATGGGTGCTTAAATCCGTTCTCTACTTTTCTATCATTTGTCCCACATGACGGGGGTCCAATACCCGGCGACAGGAACAATTTAATAGAGCACTTGCCTTACCCGTCGTCGTTCCACCCGCACTCAAGAGCGATTCTGTGCATCATAAAATAACGTGTGGTTGTGCTTGGGATGGATAAAGACCTGGGTTCACTGCCTCCCAGTGTACACATATATGTCAGTCCTTATTTTGTTCCTGCGAGGAGGGAAAGTGAATGAATCGACTCGCGACATCGCTATGTATAATTGCCGATGCGAACGACGACGGAGTGTGTGTTCAATTTCATTCCATCAGGCTTTACAGCCTCTGCCCCCGTGCCTTATTTAATGTAATGGCAAAACAAAAGCGTGCAGTGCCGGCTGACGACGCTTGAACTGGAGTAGCAAGTCATCGGAGGGTATTGGGTATAAAATCCGTGGCATAACAACCACTCATTGTGATGCGATTGCCTTTAAGGGGTGAATGTGGGTTCATTTTGCGAGGTGAACAGGCTTGAACACACGTCAATTAAACTAACACTCATCGTGCGAAGCCAAAAATGTTTTCCCGGAAATTTTCTGATTTACAGTCTGTATCATATTTAAATTCACGAAGTGCTTGCTAGTGTTCCCCCGAAGCCGCAGGCGGGGGTGGGAGATGGTGCTTGTGCTTCAATTTGGAGCTCGATTTTGTGTGGTTTTATTTTTTTGTGGCTGCAAAAAAGGGAAATTTACGCTTCCTAAGGGTGACACTACCCGAGCCAGTAACTTAACCCAAGCCAGTTGACGGTTGAAAGGGTTTCGTTGTATCATTGTTTAAGAGTTGCTTTTGCTGAGGGACCTACAAAACAGCTGAACGCTGACGGAGTTTTCCCCTCTCTCGCGGGGACAGTGGGAGAGGCAGTTACATCCTAAAGCGATTAGAAGATTGCTGATATCCTTCCAAAGTTAATAACGCAAAATGAAAATGTCCCGATAACGAGAAGGGAAAAATTGCTGAGCATTCATAAAGATCCATCAGACAATCGTTTTTCTCCGACTATTTCGAGGCCTAAGCCATAAATTTGTCGCGAGTTTTATTTCATTTTCATAACTTTCTTTCCATCCAAGGACCTGAAATTGGACTCCCTCTCCAGGCTGCGTTCGTTCGCAAATCTCTCATTTGAATGAAGACGCATAATTTTCGGGTGATAAGCTAAATCCTAAAATCTGGTGATAAGACTGCCGCACGCACAAGTGCTTTGCACTTCTCCGTCTCTCTCTCTCTCTGTTTGCCATTGCTCATCTACGCACAGAGCCATTCGTGCTTTTTGAGTGTTATTTGCACCTATTGACAGAGTAACTCGTCTGACCTCGTTTTACGGCGCTCTTTCGACATTTATTTCCCATCGATTACTATGCGAGCGATGAGGAGTGCGTGTAATTTAAGAAAATTCTAAAGTCGATCGTCGCGTTCTGAAGAACAGTGCGAGCATCCACCTTGCAGTCGAAAGAAGACTCACGCCTTATTAGATTGACATTCGAGGCATGTGTCTCAAAATATGCTGGAATTTGAAAGCATTTTTCTCGTTTTATTACTCTTCTGTGGAAAAATGCGAGCCACCCACCGGAGGGACTTGTTCTTCGCACAGACGTCTGCACCCTCATCTTGGGTGTGTGTGCGATTCATAAAATGGCATGACTAAGAGTACGAGTACATGGCAAGCACCATAAATCGAATGAGGGCATTTCTAACAGGGGAACGTGCATGTGAAATAACCTTATTAGGTAGCAGCTATGAAGGGAAGTGCGTACGTAGCGTAATCGAAGTCTGTAGAAAATAAACTGCTTGCCACACTCTTCTCTCCTTCTGCATGCATTTTGAGAGCTGATGAGCATCGTTTGGATAATAATTTAATTGCCAATTGGTGCAATAGTCCGAGATAAGCCTGACAATTAACAAGCACTCGTCTTCCCCAGCAGGTACCTGTTGCAAGTGTGCATCCTTTCGCCTTGCAGTTGCTGTGTGTTGATGAATATGTGTATGTCCTTAGACACATTATCCCTGCTGGAGTGTAATCTGAAATGTGGCATCATTTTGCTCTACATGCCCTTGTCATCGTAGACACGGGATGCGAGGACGAGTTGCCCAGCCAGTGCCAATGATGTGTTTATCCCTTTTCGGCATCGGCAGCGAATATCGCGGCGAGTTTGTCTGAGTGCAATGTCTTCGTTGAGTTTGTGTTATCTAAAGAACATTCGTTGTCCTTCAAGCTATGACTGCTGACAATGGAGTTATAGTTCCGTTACTTGTGGAATGTATCTTTCCATGACAGCGACGATAGATTTACGACACGATCACTTGTTATCTTTGTAGACTACCCAGTGTACCCAGGCGGCTTATGGACTTAGACTACTTGGACAGTTCGATGCATTCCATTGCACCCTCATCATTACTATCATCTTATGACTCACGTGTTCCACTAAAGGGGTCGCGGTGGTAAAGCACACACCAGAGATCTCCCGGCAACTCGATCCTCCGCCATCGACTCGAACTCATCAGGAGTTATGCCAAAGCGTAACCAGGACTCTCATCATTTCAGACGACTATCGTCCTCTTGATTCACAAAAATGATACCATGTAAGCATGAAGGGGTAGAGAAATTTGTTCAGTATACGAGATTGATCTACAAATTGGTGCCGGCAAAATAATAAAACCGAGGTACTTGTTTTTAATTTTTGGTTTGTGTCTGGTTATTTTTTATTTTATTTGTCGTTCAAATGCCGTAGGGTCCCTCACGAAAAACATCCCTAAGAGATGATAGGAAATATTGGGGTGGGCCATATTACCCACGTGGGCCGTAGTTGCAGCAATTACTATACTCCTTCTGGGCACACATCGCAGATACTCCGCAAAGAACTCCAACCATAATGAGCTAGTAGAGTGACCGTCACACGTTGCATTGCACCAATATACAACCTTCATGCCTTGTTGTCTTCCTCCTTTTAGATAGAACAGGGGCGGGCTTGTCATTGACAAATAATCAGGATACTCGCTTACCCTAGCTCCAAGTAAAAATCACATTGTGACTTACACATGCCATCAAAACCGCCAATCGGATATGGATGAAATTATACATTTGTAGGACTTCAAGGCAAATCGGGCCTTCAGTAGATCCAGAGAGAACAAGTTCACTCTTAAAGCAAGCAGGAACGAAATTAACAATGTCATGCGCATTATTAAGGCCCATTGCCTATTCGGCAAATACACCAGTGGGAGCCCTCCGCAACGATTTTAGCAGGAGCTGTAGAAATGAGGAGGAGAAAGATAGCATGTTTCACCTCCTCGGCACTTGCCCAGTTCTGGCATGAACAAGGAGAAGTACGCTAGGCAACTATTTATTCAGTAATCGAGAAGGCATGACACACATAAGGATTCTGGGCAGAACTAATTGTCTATAACCCAACAAATCAGTGGATCACCCAGTATAGGCCACTATGATACCAGTAGGCAGTTCTAAGGTGTTGGATAGTCCCTTTGCTAAAAGAGGAACCGGCCCTAATCCCCGGACTGTGATATACTATGGATCCAACCAGGATCTAAGTTGGCCGCAACTGCTACATTTGTGACAATCGCTTTAAACAAACTTTACCTTGCCCAACCTATCTTCGTCCTTCATTTAGCGCCGCACTTTAATAGGGTAAAGTTAAAAACATTTTCAACTCCGAACACGTTTGCTTGCTCCATCGTTTTTTTGTCCCCTGAATGGCTTTGTACCCAACACAGGGTCGTTGTTTTTAAAATGGAAATCACATCGACATCTATTCTGATTGTTATGATTATGTCCCGATTGACCAACAGCGGGATAATGGCCCGTTAGCTTTTCTCTCAAGCTTCCAATAATAATAATGTGAGTGACAAGACAATCTAAGCTGTAACTGGCCGTAGCTTTCTTAACAATCGTTTTAAGTTGTGCGTGCTAATGCCCTCTTACGACTGGGGGAGACCTACACTTTGATGGTGACTGATATGCTCCCTGAGTATTATGCCCACTTCTACGTGGTCACATTTCCTTTTAGTCCCTTGATTTTACTGAACAAGACGCACTGGGACACGTTGTTGAAGTAAATAGTAAATAATCACTCAATTTGCATTCAAGAAAGGTTAAGAGGCTTACATGCGTCTACAAAGGAGCAGTCTTAACTGAAAAATAAATGGACACACTTGATAGCATGGATACGGTATAAAGCCATATTTTTAATTAAGTAATTGTCTTAACTAAAAAATTATTTTAATTTAAAAACATAAACAAAGTATCGTTCTCTTCAAAGGCATTGCCTTTAAAACAGACCATAGCCTGAGGTTCAAATTTGACCTCTTGATAACCGAATAGATGGGTGTCTACTAGCGCTGTGTTTATCGTGATTGGTTAGTTCGTTTTGTCTGGTTCACTCAAGTGTCAATCAATCATATAGTCAATAGTTTTAGAGATTCCTTCGGAGCTATATGAACGAACGAAACGATATGAGCGACCGAAATGTAATAAATGACCGAATCGATGTGAACAAACGAAACCCTTCAATACTTTCGTTCCGTTCGTTATATTTGTTCGGTCGATCATTTGATTCGATCGCTCTTATGAACATATCGTTCTTATTATTATCTTTCATATTGTTCCGATCGAAATGAGCGAGATGATTTGCACACTACACCAAATGGGGTATCCGAATAAATGCGGACAAATCGGTACTCATGTTCTTCAGAAGACCATCCGGAGGTAGATGCAGATCAGCAACCGCATGCCGGAGCATCAAGATGGTACTCCCCAATGGTTCTGAAATAACAGTAAAAGAAAACGTGAAGTATCTCGGCGTTAACTTCACTGAGAGACTTAAATTCAACAACCATTCGAAGTTGACTCTTAGAAAGGACCACTTTAGATTTCATCGTATCTACCCTCTCATGCGAAAACAAAACGGCCTGAGCCAGAAGACAAAGTTGCTACTCTATCAGCAACTCCCTGTATTTCATACCATTTCCAAGACCAGCATGGAGAAGCTATCGATAAAAAAGATAGTTCGGACATGCACCGATCTCACCTACGACAGAGACCGCCAGAAGTATCCCTGCAACAGGAGACTTTAGGAGACCGTATCATCCCCCTGCAGCAAAACTTGGTGGCACTGTTCCAGAGGCAATTGCACGACATCAGAAACCATCCAAACATGGATATCAGAGAAGCACGACTCCCGGACAACGATTGCTAAACGCATTGAATCTGCTCAACATTCCCACGAACATCATCCAACGGACTGTATCAGTTCAATCAAAGCAGCGATAGCAGTCAGCATCGCGGCTAAGTAGGCAGACCAACAACCAACAACGAACATACGGTCCTGAACACCCCGATGCCAAGATCATGGATTAGCATTAATAATAGCTGTGTTTTTTTTGCAAGCGTTTACACGCTTAATTTATAAGTGCACAAAAAACGATCATCAGCACTTAATGATCATAAAATCTTGGCAGCACCGACGACATTTATGACATTTGCTAAGCAGTCAGTGGTCTAGTCGTGGAAGGTGATGGTTGATCTTTGATGGTCAAAATCTCCGTTTTGTGACTGTGTAGCGTGACCATCACGTTAAAAGCAAAAGAACTTAATAATTATAAAATAAAGACAGTTTTCATTAAATCAAAAGAATCGATCACGAAACCTAAACGGAATGTTTAGCAGAGACACTCTGGGTGTACCATAAATTGCATACTTATGGATGACAAAACAATTACAAATGATTTAATATATCAACCACACCTGCAAATGGAAGCAACATACAGCAACCTAAACAAAGAGTGAATAAATTCAAGAATGAACACGCAGGAAATAATGCTTGGAAGCATTGTTTTCATCTGTGCTTATTTCATAAGCGGCGATAAATATGATGAGTAACATAAGCCAATATAGGATTTTGTTGTTTGTGTATTTTACATAATAATAATAACATAATATGGGTGGCGCTACAGTGCGAGGCGGACCTGGGCCTAGCTTCTCAGCAACCACTCGTGTTGTGCGTGCTATTGTTCACTCACGCGTGGAAGCGACCTACAGTTTAATGCCGACTCCGAACGGCCAAGTTTTGAGAAGCTTTTTCTAGACAGGAAATACTCTTTGAGCATTGTCAGTGACTCGAAAGAGGTGAAGCCGTGAAATATGAAAGGTGGTAAAATCGGGTATCGAACCTGGCACCCTCTGCGTAGGAGTCGACGCACGCACAGTTCGCCACGGCGACATGTAAATTGAGTGTATTTACATGTAAATTGAAATTTAAGCGTATATAGGCTTGCAAAAAAAGACAGCTAATATAAAACATTAATTGTAAAGCCATTATCAAAACTGTATACTCTTTAACCATTGAACATCCGTTGGGTACCTATTCCTGAGCCAAGATCTTCTAAGATAGTTCAAGCTTTTAGCAAGTAACACCAATTGTACAGTTTTTTGTTTAAAATTAATTTGAATTTGAATTTTGAGATAATTTCATTTCCTCGTCCCTTCTTTCGTTCGATGTATACTAGTAGTAGCAGTGCTGTCTAAATTATTTATGAGTCCCAAAGGCTTAAGAAATGAGTCATTTTGAAAATAAATGAGTCCCAACAAAGGATTTTTACAACACTTTTATTGTAACATAAAACTTTAACAAAAATAATTAAAAATTAATAACATTTAAAATGAAAGAGTCCAGGAAATAAAATAAAGCGTAGTTCACACTTTGCAAAGTTATGAAAATAATTTGTTTTGTGAAATATGTGAAATGAAATTGCGATAGATGTTTAATCCTATTCTTGAGGAAACGAGTCAAATCTAAACCAATAGAATGCGATGAATCTGTATCTGTTATTCAAACAACGATAATTTTTTCCATTCTTGGTTGCTGTCTCTAGTATTGAACGAATATAATATATAGGCATCTAGCTTTGAATAACCAACGAATGAAATGACCGAATCCTTTTTTAATCAATACTTGAATGATTCATTCGTTCGTTGCATTTATCGATTGACCTAGTATCTACCTAGCTAGTATCTAGTATCTACCCGGGAACTTACGGGTATTCGACTAGATGGCGCAGTTGGTAGAGTGCCTGCCCCTGGTTAGAGGGGTCCCCGGTTCGAATCCCAGTGAGAGCAAAGTTAATACGCTTTTATCTGGTTTTCAGTAGTCAATCAGTGGTAGTAGTCTGACTATGCGTATCACAATGGACCAATATGGTCTAAGTGTGCTGGTGAATGCACTAGCAGCCCGCATACCTAATCTACCCGGTAACTCGCACTTTTTATTATTACCCGGGTACCTGCATGGTTGTGGGTATCAGCAATATAGCGTACAATTTGATGAACTTAGGTAAGGTTAGGTTAGGTTTATGTGATTGCCACAACTGAAGCAGTTCTGGTCCACTTAGATCCTGATTGGATCCATTTTGATATCACTAATCGGCAGCTTACGTGCCGGTTCATCTTTGGGTACTAACACCTGAAGATACTTACTGGTATGTTAGTGGCATATTCTGGATGATGCACTCCTTTGCTGGGTTATAGCCAATTAGTATTTTTGATAAAGTTTGCTATTCCCAGAATTTTAATGCCAGACATTTCCTCAAGGCTATTGAATGAATAGCTGCCTAGTGTGTTTTTCCTTATCCTTTTAAGTGCTGGGCAGGTACCGAGGTAGTGAAGTGTAGTCTCTTCTTCCTATTCGTCCCTACAGCTTGTAAGTCCTTGCGTATGTGCCGAATAGGCAATGACCAGTAATAATGCCAACTACATTGCTGATTTCCTTTCTATTTAGTTTAAGGAGTGTGATTATTTTTTTTTTGGGATTTATTGAAGGCCATATTAGCCTTGAAGTCCTGCAAGTATCTAATGCCATCCACCTCCGATTGGCGGCGTTGATGGCATCTGTAAGTAACAAAGTTTTTATTACTTGAAAGCAGTATGGGATGCCCTGATTACTTGCCATTGGCAAACCCACCCTTGTTCTAGCTAGCTCGTCGGCCCTTTCGTTGCCTGGAAAGCCGCTATGTCCAGGGGCACAACATAGGGTAAAGTTGCATCTGACCGCTATCTCCCTAAGAGACAGACGGCAGAGTTTTACCATCTTGCATTTGATTGATGGTGTATCCAGAGCCTTAATGGCCGTCTGACTGTCTATGTATATAACGATAGATAGCCCGTCTATCGGGTTCATTGACAGTAAGCGGGGAGCATCTTGGATAGCTTTTACTTCAGCCCGGAATATACTACATTGGTTGGGGAATCGAGGGGACAGGGAGAAGGATATTTTCTGCGATGACGTAGATACTCCTAGTCCAGTGGCTTCTTCCTTTTGTATCCGTCTGTGTATACTTCCAGATAGGTAGCTTCTCTAACTACGCCTGTTGCCCAGTCTTCTCTTTTTCCTTGAATTTTTTATACCCAAATACAAAGTCTATGACGAGTACAATAAAATTTCTATGCGTCCCACATCTTTGGGACGTTCGCATTCTTGATTATTTCCATGTGACCTTAACTATGCATTTTGATCCAGCGGTTGCAATCCCTCAACCTGATCGCTGCCTTGACGAACTTAACTGCCACTACAAATGAATTCAAATGCAATTCGTACTCAGTAGAATTGCCTCTTAATTTTAATTAATATTATTACTGCATTTAGGCACTCCCCCAATTACTTCTGCTGCCATACCTTTCTTCCCTGTGGAACAAATTTTCTTATAAAGGTGTACGATATTAACTTTAGTATTGAATTAGAGTATTTACTGCATTGTCCGCCAAATTGGGTATTACCTTTAAGAATTACCCGGGTACACGGGTAATTGTCGAACTGGGTATTTCCCGGGTATGGCAAGCAAATGCCTTCCCTATAACCATTCATCCGTGCCAAAGAGCGATGATTCTATCATAAGCGTTACTCCACAAACCATATCAGAGGTTTGTTGGTGTTCGCGTTGAACTCTTTGAATGGGTTCAGGCATGTCGTGATGACCAAGTTTATACTGTTTATCGAACGGCTCCTCAGTGGTGAGCATCAGTAAAATATTTGTTTGCTGTGGTCATTTTTCGCGTACTGACGATGTATTTTTATAACTACTCCATGATTTTCATGATTTCAACATCCCTGCTTAAAATATTTATAAAGTCAAAATTATTCAAAATTTTGTAATTGTATAACATTTAATCACAGTAACTGGAATAAAAACAAAAAAGGGAAGGTGACGCCCAAAAAAATGTCAAAGATAATGAGAAGCGAGGTGTTCAGGAAGTACTAACTAATGCAAATCGAACCATTGAGAGATGGAGTTGCGAAAACTTAATTTAAAGAGCAGTACACAGTTAAAACAGCTCTACCAAGGGAATGGTTGAACATTGATCCTGGAAGAGGACATTGGTAAGGCCCTGATGGCAAACCACTTAGGAGAAGTTACACCCGAAGAAGTAGACCGACAGAATGTTAAATTCAAAAGCAAACTGAATTTTAATAAGTTTCGAATTAAGTTTTTGTTTTTGATTTGAAAAAGCAAAAGCTGTATAATGATGTCTGTCACGGATTCTATGTTTGTGCGAATTTGCTGTTAATGTTATTCTGTTGCTTGATGTCGGATTGGGACACTCGGCGAGTAGGTGTTCCATTGTTTCTTTTGATTGTTAATATTGAACTTCACGGTGCTACGGTGTCTGCAGTTGACCGTGCTGCGAGTCCCCGTTTTGTACGGGTGATAGCAGTGTTCCACACAATAACCTTAGATCTGGCTTGTATATATTTAAAGCCTCCTTGGTTCTCCCTGGATCGACTTTCTTCCTTTTTTTGATTGTGTGTAAGTACCACCACACTTTTTCAGAATTGGATGGACATTTGTTTGACCAGTTGGTTTAGGCCCGGTGCATGCATGCGTTATTTTGACGCGCGATGCCGCAGCGGTGACGCTGCGATGCCGCAATAGTTGAATGCACACGTGCGGGTTTTTCTCGCAGGACTCAATCTGCAGTTCGCGTTTGGCTTGCAAGAATGGAGATAAAAAGATATAAAAAGAATCCGGTCATTTACGCGTACCTAGTGCAAAAAATTAATGTTCTTAAAAAGAAAAGATCTTATGGGTACAATTTTATTGTTTGCCGGTCATGCTAGGCCTCGAGAGCAACACAATTCATATTTCTATATTAAATCTTCCATGGCTGACGTCTTTTTTCGAATTTTAACTAGCGGCAAAATGACGCATGAGTGCACTGCTCGATAACAGCTGTGTTTTTTTGCAAGCGTATATACGCTTAAATTATAAGTGCACAAAAAAACGATATTCGGCGCTTAATAATTCATCATAAAATCTTGGCAGCCCCGACGATATTTATGACAATTGTAACAGTCAGGGGGTGGAATCGTGTAAAGTGATAGATAGAATTCAGATAGAAAAATTAAAATGGGCCCAATCTTCGGTAATAAAGACAATTTTCATTAAATGAAAATAATCGATTACGAAACCTAAACGGAATGTTTAGCAGAGACACTCTGGGTGTATATATTAATAATAAATTGCATACTTATGGATGCAAAAACATTTAAAAGTTATCTAATACATCAACCACACCTGCAAATGGAAGCAACATACAGCAACCTAAACAAAGAGTGAATAAATTCAAGAATGAACACGCAGGAAATAATGCTTGGAGGCATTGTTTTTATCCGCGCTTATTTCATAAGCGACTATAAATACGATGAGTAACTTAAGCGGATATAGGATTTTGTTGTTAGTGTATTTTATATGTAAATTGAAACTTAAGCGTATACACGCTTGCAAAAAAACACAGCTAACAATCAATGTATTGAAGGAGGCAACTGCCTCTGCGGTGACTAAGCGGTCTTTACGTGCAAGATTGACGCGCGACACCGCAGCGTTATCAGACGTATGTGTGTACCTCTCAATTTACTTAAGAGTACTCTGAAACACAAATGCGGCACCACGCGTTAAAATGACGCATATATGTACCGGACCTTAATCTGAAAAGGGGGAATGGCCCGTTAAAAGGAGTTTCGCTGACTGTGAGAAGACTCTGATTGATTTTAAAATCTCCTCATCACTCTCATTTTCATTATCGTAGTTGGATTGTCAAGCAAAAGTCTTTAACTTTCATAAACATTTGCAAGTTCTTTCTGAATTATCAAACAAAAGTCTTAAATTCACGTACTCTTGCAAGTCCCTCTCCACTGGTGGTCGTCATCCCTAAAGAGAGATTTCCTTTTATTTGTAGTCTTAATGACAGAAAGTTATAAACTCTTCGGTGCAGAGATGCTCATTGCATGTTTCCACTCGTTAGATCGGTAGACGCCTGCTAGACTCATGTCATTTTACAGCGCGTCTAGTTCGTGTGTAAAATGTCTCCTCCAAATGTGAACAAGATCCTGCACACAGCTTGCCCGCTTTTTCAAAGTTGCGGATGGATGATTTTTTCGAATCTTTATTGTTTAAAACGTTAAAACCTTCGATTTGTAGCGTAATCCGGCTCGAAGGACCATTTTTGCTTAAATTCAAGCTAAATTGAATGTACTTAATACACAAGTTGTTAAAACACTGGTCTTACATATAAGCCACATGTCATTTTCGAGATATGAGGCTATCAAGAACAAAAATTGTTTTACCGACTAGTCTAGCTTGTTCAACTAGATCTGCGTTGTAACATAATGTGCCATCACTGAAGTGTGGCTGCTGTTGCTTGTTTGCAGTTTCATCTGTTTTAAAATTCACGCTTCTACATGGTCACCTCACAACACATCACACTCACGCCCACACTATTGTATAAAGGGGCAAAGCTTGTGAGTTTGTTTGTAGGAAGTAATCTCTGGAACTACTGAATCATTTTTAAAATTTCTTTCACTAGTAGAAAGCTTCATTATTTCTGCGTGACATAGGCTATACTAGATTTTGATTTATAATATTTTTTCTTGGGAAATACATTTTTTTTTCAAGTAAATCACTAAAAGCATTCTAAAAGCAATCACTAAAAGCGTTTGTTGCCTTAGACAAACGCAAGTGCCAAGGTACAGAAATTTAGTCCACGGCGTTAAATTTAAGTTTCAGTGAAATACGAAGCTTCCATTAAGCTACTTTTTTTTAAGAAAAGCCCTTAAATACAATTTGTTGTTCTGATAAACTTATGCACATTCAGAAATAGTGGGTAGGTCAAAAGACGAAATGCATATTTTTTTTTCAAATGCAGTGCATTTTTTCGTTTATTTTGCATAAGCCAGAATGGCTTTAGAACCTTGTCTAAGAGCAGGCATGTTGTCGACAAACTCACTTCTTCTCGGATTTTTCTGGAACCTGGGATAGCTCAGGGAAATAAACCGAACTGGTTAACTTCCACACGATAAATACACCTTTACCTGATTTATGCATTTAGAAGAATTATTGACATCACAGCGTAGTGTGCAGATAATCTGCATTTGTTGAAATGGAGAAACGGAGTCCCCACTGAGAATTCTAAAACGATTTACACCGTCACACCGTCCGGAACTCCCCGGGAAATAAATATACATAATTGGCAAAAACGATCTCTTCCTCCCTCACCTGCTGGATTCACTAAACACAAAATTATATGATCCTTATTTCCTTGCGAGCAGAAGTGCGTTCGGCAAATGTGATGGGAATAAAGAATTCATGAATTGGATGAAATTCGGAAATTTAATGGTAATTTTTATTGCGTTTAGGAGCAAAAACCGAGCACCGGTGGTGTTGGCCCCACGAGTCTATTCCCTCGGCGGAAATGAAAAAAAATAATCCCAAGATTTCTAACATTGCGGCATCACTTCTCGAGAATCACCGACAATGTGCGGAGAGTTTAAGCGCCACGTGAAGCTCCTCCAAATCTACGCTGAAATCGAAAAAAATCAGAAAATTATAGCTCCCCCGATTCGCATGAGAAAGTAGCATCCACCAAAGGAGTGCTTTCCAGATGAGCTCTGGGAGCACGCTCTGTTTGCAACTACAAGGTGAAGCTGAAGGAATCCAACGTTTGATGGGTTCATAAACAACTTTAAGAGGTTCTCTTTAATGAATTGACCTAATCGTAATTTGAGAAGTTTTCAAGTGGGTGAAATTCCTCTATTCAACCACAGTCTCGTCTCAACTAATTTGTCGGGTCTGTGTGTACGCAATAATTTCATTAACGAAGGGTTAAGTGCTGTCAGTGTCTGGCAATTCCAAGGCAACATCACAGTGTCACGCTCTGGTTTATCTTTCAAATGGGATCAGAGCACAAGTCGAGAGTGAATTCAATGTAACATTAAACATTCCGGAACAGTATCTGTCCGCCATGCTCTGACTGTCACTGGCATTCAATTTCCAAGTAATTGATCCCCCAGATTGAAAGTACCTTGAACTCAGACATAAGTTTCCTCAAGGAAATAGCGGAACATTCCATCTCCGCCTGTGCTCACTTCCGGCCCCTGGCGGAAGCCGATGGTTAATCAATGTTAGTCGCGCGACAACCAAAATTGATAAGGAAAAGAGGTCATACCGCAATAAACCAAATACGTGCTTTTGCTCTTTGAACTATAAATTAAGTCTCACGCCATTTACGACCCACTTCGGCGGGGGAGACTTTAGAGAGCCCTCTGCCCCTTGGGAGGAAATACAATATCGTGAATGAAGGCAGTTTAGCGAACTTTTGGCACACATTTTTGTGAAAGTTGCGACGAAAATTCGCGACTTGAATTGAAAACACAAAAACTTTATCGTAACTATTCATGACGGTGCTTGTAAAGTTTGAGTGAAAGTTTCACGGTGACGGGTGGATGCGGAATAGTTGAACAGTGATTCTGCACAAATCCCTCGCGTTACAGCTTCTTCCCTATTCTGGGTGCTTTTTGGGGGCGCATAAAACGGCTGTCTTACATCATTGAATTTATCTTTGAAGGCGCATATTTCAAACAGAATTTAATGGAATACAGAAAAAAGATACAAAAATGTAAAGGCTCTCAAGTCGCAAGTGGCAGCGACTCCCAATAGTTTCGGCTGCGGTTTTTATTGCGGGTTACACTGCCTTTTATTGCATGTTCGAATTGTCGTCGTAAAACTTATACGAGTGTGTGCCAGGCACTGTCAAGGAATCTCGAGTGGATATTACTGATGTAGTCGTAAAATGTATTGTTCTTTCGAGATTCAAGTACACTTATCGATATCTTTCATTCAATTACAAATGTTGCATGGAAGGCTGGAAGATAAGCCGAGTGAAACCGCCAATTTGTGTTCCTCTCGGCGAATTGCTGACGATGTCTCCTGAATATATTTCGGGAATGCTCCTTGTTCGTGACTCATCATCAATTCAAGGAAAACAATAAATACCTTCAAGTCGAAATATTGTTTTGTTTATGTGCCAACTCAGTCGTGGTGCTGTCTGCACTGTTTAGAGTGGAGCCGAGGTGAATTAAATCCTTTACAACATTGATGTCATACCTAAGCCTGTATGACGTGCTAAGTTATTCCCTAAAGCACTGTTGTAAGTTGGTGACGCATGAAATTATGCTCTGGTGCGCTCTTCTTTAAACTTAACAGCAAAATCTGGCGATCGGGTGTTATTTCTGCCTGGGAAGAGGAAAACAGAGAAAAAGCTGTTCAATTGCGAATATTCCCCTTTTTCGATGGTTTCGCATTTTTTGTTTTATATGCGTACTAGCGGACCCTGTGCCTGCTTCGCTAGGCAGATTTTTTTTTTTTTTTTTATAATTTGCGCGTGCTCAAGGGATTGCCCTTATGTGTCCGGGGTCAAGACACATCACGGGCCGAAGGTATAGAGGGAGAAAGGGAGAGGAGGTACCTCTGCACATTGGTCTTAAAAATATTAGTTTGGGGAGAGCATTCCATATTCGTGCAGTGCGGCTGAAGAACGAGTCTCTGAATTTGACTGTGCGTCAGAAAGTAGGTTTAAGGGTATACTGATGGGCATTCCGGGTGATTGCGGGTGAATTCATGGAGAGGAGAAATGCAGTTGGCTAGCTCACTTGAGCATCGTTTGTTGAGATAACGATAAAACACGGGCAAAGAAGAGACGGTACGTCGATGTTCGAGTGAGTCCAATGACCCTGCGATATTGTTGTCTCCTATAAGTTTTATCGGTCGCTTTTGGATTCTATCAAGTAGGTGCAGTGTGGTCTTGGGGGCACCAGACCAGATACGAGCGTTATACTCAAGCTTGGGGCGGATGTACGCCTGATAAATTAAAGCCAAATCAGAAGGGGTGAAATATTTCTTGCATCGATTAAGAAAACCTAAACATTTCGCAGCATCACATCAATAAAATAATGAAAAGCACTGGATTTACTGTCGGATTTTTCCTATATTTATTTTTATCTAAAGTTATGTTTCTACCTAAACTATCGCAGAGCTCTTTCGTAAATAATGTTTTTTGTTTTGTTTTAAATTAGCAGAATTAATAGATTTAACACGTGACTATGATACCCATAATTGTCCGTGTGCGAACTGACTGAATATTTAAATTCAATTCCGTACAATTCCAATGATTATCCTTGCGCCTTGTTTATTGTCATACCAAATGCAAGATGCACTAGAAATTGCAAACGTTTGAAGTCAAAAAAAAACAAAAACAGTGCAGTTTAGTTAAGCAATACGGTGTAAAGCACCGGGTAGTGATATCATAAGAAATCCAACCAGGATCCACAACTACAGTGGTGGCAATCAACCTAACCTAACCTATAATTAGGTTAGTGGAAATACAAAAGATTGAAATACCAAAATACCACTCAGATTGAATATCAATGAAATATTTACTTTTTAAAATCAGAACCAATGATAGATACATGTAATTGTATGTAAAATTCTAATCGAATTATTTTTTTGCTTAGAGTGCGTCGTTTCAATTCCAATCCGGAAATGGAACTCACACCGGGCACTGGAGTCTTCTGGTATTGCACCTAGATTGATAGAGGGTGGTCGAACTGCACATTCTTCTCTGAAACCATTGAATAAATAAAGAAATGAAACGCCAACATGAAATATATCGAAAACATCTCGGATGGCCAAAGCTTAACTGCATCCCTACTGACCCGCTTGTGGGGTTCGCCGATCCGTATTATAATATAAAAATATTACTTATCATAGAGCGGTCGGTTTATCTAGTCTAAAATACGCAAAATACATTTGACCATGAGAAAATACCGGATATTCTAAATCTGTACCACAAATTTTGCCAAGACTGACCTTGCGCGTTATTTAAAATAATGGCGTTATTTAAAAAAAAACAAATCTGGTGAAATCATCGCAATAAGCGGAATCAATACACCTACCCTTTAAATTGTATTTTAAATTCGTTGCTTCAATAAGATTATTCACGACCTTATTGACTGCTAATCTTGTTCCGTTGATAATGATGCTTCGAACGATAATGATGCAACCTTGAATGATGCAAATCGCGAACGAGAAGGCGGCACTCCAGACTCCAGGCGAGTCCAAGGAAATCAAAAAATCTATCGGATAATTTTGGAAAAAACACCCGTAATATTTAAACGTTGTTTTAAACCAGAGCAACTTCGAATCGCTTTTTTGAAAACGTGTGTAATATCTACATATAAATATCTATACCGAGAAATGAAGTATTACAGAGATAGCCGACTTCACAGCTGATTGCCCCCTAGTCCATCAACGAATTTGAGTGCCTTTTTGACAGATATTCATGCATTTTGACGGTTATTCACGAAATAACGTAAATGTCGTCCTCTGATTGGTCTATTTGGTTTAAGAAAACGTTATAAAAAACAGTTGTCAACAATTTTAAGAGGCAAGAGATGTAGATGTCGTGCATCTCTGTAACATCTCATTTCTGCATATTCCGACGCAAAAAGCACGACTAATGTGTGGAAATAAACCCAAAATTTACTGAAGTTCATGTGTTCTTTCATGCACGCCCAACACACACATACATTTACTGGTTTTAACCAAAATTCACACAAACCATAACTGGACCAATACCAAAGATGTCTTGAAATTTGGTTGAAAACCGTATATACGCTAAGGCGTCAACCGACGACAATCATTTGAGGCTCAATTTTTATATGTAGTGGGTCGCCGTGGCGTAGTGGGTTAGTGCGTGGACTCCTACGCAGAGGGTGCCAGATTCGATACCCGAATTTACCACCTTTCATAATTCACGGCTCCACCTCTTTCGAGTCACTGACAATGCTCAAAGAGTATTCCTGTCTAGAAAAAGCTTCTCAACTACGCCGTTCGGAGTTGGCATTAAACTGTAGGTCCCTTCCACGCGTGAGGGAACCATAGCACGCACAAAACGAGTGGTTGCTGAGAAACTAGGCCCTCTACGGACTGTAGCGCCACCCATATTATATTATTATTATGTATATGTAGATAGAAACAATTCTAAGTATTCAACAGCACCAGTCAAAAAGCTAGTTAAACTTAACTTAACTTTACAGCATTAATGTTTGAACAAGATTTCGGTCAATATATAGTTATGACCGCCGCGGCTGCCACATACTCGATGTATTTTGTAAAAGGGCATTGATTATGTGCTTCCATTCTATAAATTTAAATAAAATGGCGTGCATCCCGAATGTCAAATTTTCCATGACTCTGGCGCTTAAATAAGATTATGTTCGCTTTGAGAGTCGCTGCAGTTTGATTTATTGAATTTTATCGCAGACTGCGTCTTCAGAAGACCCCACAAGAAAAAGTTGAATGGGGTCAAATCGCCCGATATCGGTGGCCAGTTTGCATCTCAACGTGAGATGACCATGTCCTCAAATAGCTCGTGCAGATTTTCTAATGTGGTGTAAGTTATGTGACACTTAGAGCAGTTCTGTTAAAACCACATGTCGCACCTTGGCAATGATCGACCTATAGCGCTCGTTGTTGACGTTGATGGCCTGACCAAATTCATACTCGAAGAAATATGGAGCGATGATTGGTACCATCTCAGCTCAAAATCCACACCAAAGAGTTACTTTCCGGAGGCATTTAATGCTCCGGGATCCCAAGTGGATTGGTATCGTTAAAAAAATCGACAATTTCGTACTCATTTACCAAGAAATGGGCCTCCGACCGACAGAACACCTATTTGGGTAATATAATTTTATCATTTGCACGCTTTGTTGAAGGATACATATGAGATTGAATAAATTACAGCCAATTTGACAGATGTAGATTCAACAATATGACCGCTATCAACTGTCAGTTCGGAAATTCGGAAGTCCTTATTGGAAGACTCTTTAAGACAAATTTGTACATACCCTTCGCAGACTGTATTTCAGCAATAAAACGTCGAGTGTTGGTTTTCAAGTCCAAGTATTGCAGGGAATAGTTGCATGAAATCATGCCTCTGTTGATCCCACCAGCGACGTTGACCAAAACGTTGTAAGCATGATCAGTTTTTAAGACAAATGGACCAAGATCGCACCGGCCCAAAGAGCGTACCAAACGCGGGACCTCTTTCTAGTTGTAACGGTGTTTTCACAATGGCATTAGTTTCAGTTCCTCGAGTCAAATCTCTGAGTGAGTACGCGCACCAACCCACTACGTCATGGCGGCGACTTCATGACGAATTGCTAAGCCAAATGAACCTCAAAACAACCGTCGACTGTCATCAAAGCTGTCACAGAAAACAATGTAGCAAATTTATAGGTTTTTCTTCGTCTTTCAAAAATTCCCCTTCCTTTATCTATTTTTAATCCATTCCCTTGTATGGTTGAAGGTTTAATTTTTAAAGTAACATTAGAAAAATAAAAATACACGTTCATATTTCCTGATTAAATCAATGAAATATGATAATTCTATGTTCTCTTACAATTTGGGTTTTTTTTTTAGATCTGTTCTCTCGAACGAAGAGTATGTGGACAAACATCTCCGGTCCCTGAAACCCACTTAAGAGAGATTTCAGGGTACATGCATCCCCTACTAAAATAAAGCGCTATGTATGTTTTTACTTCCTTATTTCTTTTAATTATTTTTCTTTCACTGTCTGGACTCGGGGAAAGTGGCAATTCTTGGTCTTAAGAGTTGGTTTAGCTACGAGTTCACAAATACACTGCATCCCAAGCAACGAAAAAAATTATGTGAATTATATTCTATCAATAGAACGCGTTCTTTTCAATCGAAAGAAGAGAATCAACCGCTTAAGTTTGTTCTCCTCAGTAAAACCCCGCGCAAAAAAAGTCGTTTGACAAACCGATTTCCAAAAAAAAGACAACTTTATTGTGCGACTGCACTCCATAGACTCACAAAATTAGATATTACAATATTTAATGATACTTCTCATTTGCAGAGGGGATTGCATGAACTTTATGTGGAGCGGAAGGCTCCCAGACGCTGAGTCGGCAAGTCTGCAGTTCATGCGATCACCTGTGCAATCACATCGATTTAGGTAGGATACAATAAAAATAATTCCGCTGACACTGCATCCGGTAGAGGTAGCGACGAAGTAGCGACACGTGGAGATCATGATGATTCAATGGGCGAGGTGGGGACAGGTAGGAGACGTAACTCGCGCATGTTACAAGCAATACACAAGCAAAATGGTTACTTCCACCTCAATTTGAATTGGAATTTGCCTATATATCAAATATAAACATATAGTTTTTGCGGTAAGGTTTGTTACAAGGGAGATATAGTGTACGTTTTATTGTATACTTTATCCCTTTCGCGATAATACCACTAGGGCGCTACAAAGGTTCCAAAGGACTGAACCAAAAGCATTTTTAAATTCAAAGCACTGCTAATACACCAATAATCCAATAATAATGGCAGCAAGTACCCGAACCAGTTAGAAGGGTTACTATTTGGTTCGATCACATTATACAAACGATGTTGAACTAAACTGAAGTTCAGATTTCACTGTGCATATTTTACAGTCAGATTTATTAGTGGGTGGCACGAGGGTCGAGGGTCATTATTAGTAGCTAGGGCCTCTAAGGGAAAATATCCCAAGCAGTTTTTAAAAAGGTATGATTTACCCGTAATTTTTGTTATAAAATTCGATCGGGGGATGGTTTTCCTTCGAATCCGAAGGATGGTCATTGTTGGGAACGATCATCTCTTAATAATAAAGCACTATGTAGATATGCAAGTATATGTTTTCGGAGGTGACCAAACAAAATCCTTGATGTCCGTTTTCACAGTGCAAGCTTATCTGCTGGTATAGCTAAGAGTGGATCGAACATAAACTTCACTCAAGAAGATTCCGTTTTCACTGTCAATATTTAAGGGCGGTTTATGCCATGGATTGTCTGGCATTGTGAACTATTGAATCCACCAACCATGTGACCCATAAACTAAGTAGTAATTGTGATTGAACACGACCAGCACTCTGCTGAAGAAAGAAAAAGAGAACACACTCAACTCAAGCGAATATTCATGCATGTAATCCAAAGATATCTGTTATTCAGAGATCCATATTCCAATTGTTTTTTCAATGCATTCATTGAGATTTACAAAATTGTGTTTTTCAAACTTCACATCGTTTTGGCGAATATCATTAAATGCTCGATTTTTAGTTTTATGTCCTTTCAGAATTTTGATGTATTATTCGTAGGTTTGAAAACTCTGAGTCAATAGTAAATAACAAACTTTAACATACATATTATATCAATCCACGAGGTGAGCTCGAATTTTATAGTTTTAATCAACTTTGCGGGAAACCACCCTCAAATTGATTGTTCTTATTGATTCTTCACTGAGATCAATTGTGGGTCGCCGTAGCATAGTGGGTTTATGACATCGTTTCCATCGCTTTCCATAGTTTAAATGCATTCTTAACGTGTCCTGTTTTGAAATTGAAAGTCTGACTGTCAAAGCAGCTCTGTTTAGTGATCCATCGGTTCACTTCGTGCCATTCTCTATAAAAGTCCTTCAGAACCAAAAATATGAATAAAAATGGGCCACAGCACCTAACATACGTACAGTATACAACTTGCCCACCGTAGCTCGCTCCCAGAAAGCAACGACCACCTCCCAGTTCCAAGTGTCCTTTAGGAATCGAGACCACACATGGCCAGCTACCAGTGAATGGGAAACTGGCAAAGTACAAACAATTCGAGCTGAAAATATTATATTCAAGGGAGGCTGGTTACGACTCATGTGTATGTACGCATTATTTAATTAGCACAAACGGCAAGCAAGCATCCCCGTAGGGAGCTGTAAACAGCACAGTTCTACATGAACATTTTGTGGTTGTCGCATTAATTACCATGCCTGCGACCCACTCCCCCCGGCACAAAATGTCATTCAATCATTCTGATTTGAGGACAAACTCATGGATGTACAACATTAACTGATTTCGAAATCGTTTCAAGTGGATGGATGGATTAACGTACTGCTTCAGACCGCAAAAATTCAAATAGGGTACCATCGCATCGTCCCCTGACGACCGGGTTGCGGGTGGCACTCTGGCTACAGAAATGCCTTTGAGTTACCGCATTCATTCAGGAAAACCACTGAATTTGTCATAATTCAACAAGTTCAACCGCAATATGGCGAAATTCCTCCAAGGGGTTCCCAAATACCCAACCGTCATTAAACAATGACAATGTCAATGTTCTCACGTGGTGGAAATCCAAGTGCGCGGCGGCGGCGGCGGCGGCGAATGCGGTGCAGAGTGGGAGCGTGGGAGTTGAAACCGAAATTACTCTCTGTCTGCATTTATTTCAATTTTAAACAAACGAAATCCTTAAAACAACTCGTGTGTACCTGTAATTAGTCTCAATTCGTAATACCAATGGGCTGCGAGTGGTTGCGGTAAACCAGTGCTGTTCGCTGGTTTTTTCCCCGTACCGTACATATCTCACTTAGGGGGTTTAGATTTTTGGGCTTTAAATCAAGTCCAATTCCCACTCTGCTCCCACACATAATACACAGCACACTACCGCACGGGAGGGCGATCCTAATCCCCGGCCGTAATTGGACTTTAATCGCCTGTTTTTGAAGTTTTTGTCGATTCTGTTGGGCGATAAACATGGATTTCATTAAAACTAATTACAATGTGGTGCTCGGTGCTCGGTGCTTGGTGCTTGGTACTGGCCCAGAGTTCAAACAGCCACCAGCTGTTGCGATAATCTGGGAACTTGGAAAGCGATTAGGAAGAAGGTATCACTAAGTATCTAGTTCACACATTTTTTCAACTCAATGGAGGCTGTGGGCAGCGGGGAACCTACAGGGTGGGGGAATAGTTTCGGAAGGGACTTAGAACGTTAATTCTGGGATTACTTAATGCTCCGGCAGCATGCAGTGCTCATTATATTTGTGTATAGCGGAGAACTCTAACAGCCGGGATATCCTTGAACTGTGGATAGTTGGAGGGTTGCCTCGACGTTGGTTTAAGTCTGGATGCATTGGCGAACGAAGAAATAACTATACTCATGAATATTCCTGTCCTGTTTGCAATGTGATGTATTCAGTGCTTTCAGGATCGGTTTACTTGGCAGCTGAACCCAATTAATATCCACACTCTTCCGTGGTGCTCGTATTTTAATTGCCTGTCCTCACACTATGCAGTGAGTGCGTGGTGCTGCGTTTCAGTAATTCTTTTATTCCCCTGACGTTATTTTGCATGCTCAACTTGTGCTTCCTTTTTCTAGAATGAATAATTTGGAATTATTGGGTACTCAATTTTTATTTAAATATTAAATAAGGGAGGTTAAATAATAGTTAACGACTGGATGGCGCAGTTGGTTAAGTGCCTGCCCTTGGTTAATGGGTCCCCCGGTTCGATCGCCAATGAAAGCAATGTTAACACGCTTTTATCTGGTTTTCAAATCTGGTCCAGTCGCCATTTGCCGTTGGGATCAAATCAACGGCACTATCACTGGAGTGGTGTTCAGTGGTAGTATAATCTGACCGGGGCACAGTGTGACAAATCGCTGATTTAGCGGGACTTAATTAAAAAAATTACATGCTCAAAAGTAATCAAACCCCACTTTTTCCACAGCTTAAACCTCCCACGCAGTGATTTGACTTGGGAAATGAATAATGGTGGCAGATATGCAGAAAAAAGGTGGTAGAAAAGTGGTAGCAAAGACAAAAAAGGATGCTATATGATGTATGAATAGGAATGAATGTGTACAGTTACGGTCAAAATAATAGGACCACCGAATATCTTTAGTAGATTCCATTCCAAAACGCTGCTACAAAATGCAGTATATACCTTTGCCAAAAGATCAATTAAAATTCACTTTTGTCTCACGGGGCTAGTGAATTTTCAATTTGTTTGCTTATTATTATTATTATTATTATTATTATATTATTATGTGATTTTGGTAAGCACTGGCGCTACTGTGGTCTAAATCTTCCGAAGATTTTGTTCTTAAAGTCTTTTTTTTTGTATTTTTGGGGATTAGACTAGTAAGTTAAATTCAACCATAATCCCTGTAGCTGATTCGAAAAGGCTTTTCATGGGTAGACTTCTTATTTCGGTATCATCATTTAGCAATGTTCTTAGTGGTGGACCTTATGGCTTTTGATATTTTGAAGTAGGGCATCAAAAATTACTTCAAAAATAAAATAGAACATAACCCGACACAAACCCTGTCATTGTTTTTTTGTTTTGTCGGCACCATGTTGTAGGTCGACCTCTTTTACTGAACAATTTTCTCTATCCATTCAGTCTTGCATAATATCCTTTTTACTGAGAACAAGGTCCCAATACTGGTGGCATTGTTCAAGCTAAAATCTTTTTGGATCTCGGTATTTTAAAATTTTTTATTTTACCGCCTTAGACCAAATTTTTCTGGAATCCTAATACATAATCAGAACAATGCTAGGGATATGATGAGCAATCGGCAACGTATAGTAGACTTAGAGTTAAGGTTGTTTGGGTTTTCAACTTTGTAAAAAGGTCGAAATACCACTTAAGTCGTAGAAGTCCCATCACTGGTCCCACGTAATGTGCTAGTGCAACACCAAAAAAAAAATGATCGCAAAATTCAAATTGTGTGTAATTCTTTGAGGAGAAAGTCAGTTTGAGGAGCACGTGTTTATTTCGTTTTCCAATTGGTTCTTGTAGCTTTTCTTGAATTTTTTTTCCTTTTGGAGTAAGACTCTTACTGAATATAAAAATATGTCGTTTTAATATATAAAGTGTTTTTGGCCAATATTAGGGGGAAATAAAAGGAGAAATTAGAGATAAAATACATGTTCCTTGTATTCACTGGACGAAAAGAATAATTGTTTAGTGTTGTTCAAGTTGGGGGCCATATTTGTTGTAAGGCTGTGTTTGTTAACAACAAAACTGCGTTTTCACTTTTTGCGCACAGGTTCGAAACCCTTACTACATTTTTAATTTTCTGGAATACCAACCGGAATTACGAAAAAGCTAATTTTTGATGTATGGATTTCTTAAGTCAAAATCAAGCGCTTATAGGCTGTTTATTCTTTTGTTATGGGATTTTCTTATAACAATAATGTCAATTAAGCCAACCTTAAAAACTCAATGTATGAGATTTGATTAAGGACGGGTCGAAAGTGGTCTATGCCGACCACTCGTTTCGAAAATACAAAATCCTCTTTGCTAAATGAAACTCAGACACAAACAAACCACAACATGTTTTAGATGAAATACCTTCTTCATATAATCCAAACAGAGTAAGAAGACCGAGAATAGGCTTTGATCAGTGCTTTGGATTGGATTGCAATGATCTTTGAATTCAGTCCACTTCACTCGTGGACACGATTTATGGAATGTATCCTGTACAAGTGTGGCAGGTTAGAGACCAAGAAAGTAAAGAAAAAGGCAAAGTCTGAAAAATAGTAATTCAAGAATAATTTAAAAGTGAAACTGGGTTATTAGTTGATGTGCCAACTCAACAGTCTGTCAATACTAATGATGGAAACACGGCTAGAAGATTCTTTCGAGATCAAGAACAATTTGCACAAATTACAGGAATTGATAGGGAACTGATCAAAAGGTTTCCAATCATATTAGAAGCTCTTGGTCTGGGTTCCCAATTGATACAGCTGCTTTTGAGAGTTATGCTAAAGAAACAAGGGAGCTGTACCTTAAAAATTATATCTGGTATTTATTATATCCCAGTAAGTTGTTTCATGGAAAATAAATAATTTCTTCTTTTATACTTAAAATCAGACAACTTTCGAAAGAATCTCAAGAAGCAAGAAACGAGGAAAGTACGAAGTTTAGGGAACTATTTACAAGGAAAATTTAGCGTATAGAAATTAAAATTAACTTATTTTACTTTTCATAAAAAAACATTTTTTATTCGAACTGGCAGCGACTCTGCCTACTTTACAATTCAATTTACAATGGTTTCTTACTCCTACCTTAAATACTAACTTATTGCTGGAACTGCATTTTCGTCATCGATCGATGGTCGGTTAATCAATGGCAGGTTGAACACAGAAGCGTGTTACCTGGGTGGAGTGATTGACTTTGACCACTGATCCATTTTTAGCAAGTTAAGGATGCCTTTCCATAAGAAAAAAGTGTTCTTGAGCATGAATTTTTGCAACTATTGGATATACCAAAAGACCAAGAAAGTTAAAAATTGCGTTTGTGTATGTGCTATTTTGTTTCGACATTTGTGCTCATATATTGAAATAATGTATTGTATTCTGTGAACAATTTCAATAAAAAAACCAACAACCTTGAACAAAAACATTTATTTGTGAGCGCTATTAATTTAATCCCGCTAAATCAGTGATTCTTCCTGTTAGCTGGAATTACAATGGACATTATATCTGAGTGTTCCAGAATGGTTTTTAATAACCTCTGAAAAAAAGCTTTAATGCATTATGTCAGCACCATTCTTATACAGTCGTCGAATACAGTCAGTTTGTACTACAGTTAGTCTTGTACTATATTCTTTTCCTTGAGCTACAATTTTAGCTCCGCAAAGCTCTGACAAGTAGATAACAGGTTTACAAAACTACAGTAATTTTAATTTTAATTCATTCTTATTATAAAATTCATAGCAAACTTATGTACTAGATAAAATAAAAAAAATATTCTATTTTACTGACCCTTAGCGGGTACTCTAAGCTAAACTTAATATTATTCAATGTCTTTCGATTTAACCTAACATCGATTATATAAAAATAAATTCTTAACAGGACTAATATATTTAAGAAAAAATTAAGAAACTTAATGACTGTATAGAAAACTACGGTATGTAGCTAACTATTCTATAAGGAATGGCATTCGTCCTGACCCCAAGGACAAAGCTTTTACAAATTTATTTCGGTAAATCGGTTTTCAAAAACATGGTTTTTAACTTAGTCATGTTATAAAAGATATAATTAAAAAATATTAAGTTAATCCATTGACGGTGCTCCGAGATATTAGCCGTGTTTTTCAAAAATCTATAAATAGTGAAGTATTTGGTAATTTTTGCAGGGAAAGCTCATACAACAATCTACTGACTATAACTGCCTATAATATCGAGAGTGAGAAGAGGCTGCCGATAAAACTTCGACTTCGATTTTTTTTTCATACATTTTGACATCAATTTCGAACAAATAAATTTCTTTTTCATATATTTTGACAAATAAAAATCAAAGCCACTGCGAATTGTTTTTCTGAACCTCACTTCTCTATTTTTTTTTCTATTCAATTTCTTATACTAGTATTTTAATAAAACAAGCTTTTCCAGGGAGTGTGTTTTAAGATTTATTGGACTGTAAAAAAGGTGGACATATTTTTACGTTTTAAAGCTGGAAGCGTGCTCTATTCCTTTTGTAAAAATCATATCCGACCACTTTGACGAATCGATTCGATTGAGACAATGCACTTTCCTTGACACATTCCACGCGACTACATCCGACACAGTTTCGACAAGTCCTTTTTTTGATTTTCTAAAACGTTTTGGCCGTCGCTAAGTTGTGGAAAGGAACGTCTCCTCCTACCATGAGGGTTTTGGGTTCATCTCTTTTGAGTGACTGAAAATGCTCGAAGAGAAAATACTTCTCAACTCAAACTATCAATGCTTCATAACTCACCCCGAGTCAAAATTCGAATCGTAAATGCATTTTGAGATACAAAGTTTATTTGTGAAGTGTTCACACCTCAATTGTTCGCACATTCTGCAACTCTCACGTTTGTCCAAACAAGTGAATTACACTACATCAACTCTGCTAAAGTGTCATCCATTTGTTCTCTTATTGCGAATTTATTTTTCATTTGAATAGTTCTTAAAATAAAGCTTTTCGAGTGTATCTCGCGTTGCCGGGATTCCAATCACACATGCATGTGTATGAACATCCATTTCTCAATGCAAACACTTTGTGCCTGTTAACACGAGTGTGGGTAACGAAACCGGACCGACTGATTTCCAATTAGTTGAAGGGAAATGTATGGAATACGTCAAACAGTCAAAATCGAAATGGATTGTCGGTGGAGCACGCCAGTTTCCCATTCGTGGTGTAATCCGAATTCGAACATTTGTTCTACTGTACATATCACATGTACCATACAGGATTTTTTTTTATTGCATATCAAAGCCATACATGTGTTTTTGGATCTTCAAAATTCACATATCAATGTCCAGCTGCTATGAACTCTGATTCAAATGTATTCACCGAAATTCATTTTTCAGATTTTTATGCAATGAATGGTGGCTATACGTATTAATAGAGATTACATTTTAATGTCTCTGTTACATCTCTTATTCAAAAGTCACATTGCCCTTATTTAGCACAACCTCCATGTTGGACTCACCTGCAAATTAAATGTTTATGCAGATAATATTTTAATCGCTTCATTAATCTAGAATGTACGTATCATAGACAGGCGAACGAATAATGATAACATCACATTAAGAAGTCAAAAAATTTCTTCTTTGCATTCCTAATAAATATCAGAAGTTGGAAAATTTTGTTGTTTGGCTGTTTGTGAAGGTCTATATCCTTATTTATGTTGTGCACCTTACTTGACAATTCAAATTGAATTAGTTAACTTTCAAGTTACATTTATTCTTTTAAGTGCTCTTCAATGTTCTTGTAAAATAACATTGCGACACTGATGAAAACCAAAATTGATTTATTTTATGTCAATGTTCATTGAGTGAGCTTTGTTGAAAATTAAAAGTCCTAAAGGTTCCTTCTAGCAGCTAAAAAACGTCGAGTTGATGACAATCGATCAGATGGCTTAAAATATTCCCTCATCACAGTACATATTTTTTGTCTTTTTAATCAGAGGTTTTTTTTTTTTGTTTAACACTCAGCCTTATTGTGAGTTTCGCCCGAAAAATATTCCTCGTGGAAATGTTTGTTCGGCCGGATTGTTTTAGCTATTGTGAGTTTCAAGTGAACAAAATTTCACTGCGAATCATCTATGAAATTTCGAGCATAGATTCTGGTGCATTGGCAGTATTTAAATAAAGAAGTTAAGAAAAGAAGAATAAATGACTGACAAAATAATGATTAACACATTTATTTTTCAGATTTCAAAATCACTACTGTTTAAATAAACGAGCATTTAAATGGACATGCTCTCCGACCCCCAGCAAAAGAAAAATTTGCAATGCCACTAATTGTAAAACTGGTCGCTTGTTTGCGTTTTTTTTTGCAATTATCCATTTGCGTACAATGGATAATTTGGATAATGTAAGATGAACAACGAAGAATTGCTCATGATTTTATTCCAAATGCAAGCAACCTGGCTTTATAAGTTGTATGGATGGAGCACATGTAAATGTTGTCTTCCCTTCAGCAAATAAACTTCTGTTTTTTCTATTCTATGTGCATTTAAAGACAAAAAAAACTTAAATTCTTCTTTTTTCCATTCAGCTTTGCTTTTGCTTGATGGATTCGCGCAGTTAGGTCCGAGCTAATTTTGCCCCTGAACTCTGGCATCATCTCCCATTTTTCCTTAACTTTAAATCGCCTATCAATGTCCGGTATTTTGTTTAACAACATCTCGTTTTGTTATTTATTTAGAGTTTTGTTCCTTAAATAAAATTATGTGTAATTGATTTCCACTTTATTGCTTTCAAATAAGCAAACAACTTACATTTTCCGCTTTGCAATTCTGTCTTTCGCCTACAAAAATCAAGCCAAGCTTATCCATGCGAATGAGTCTAATTCCACGCGAAATAAAAACTCAGAATACATTTTTTTAAGATGGGCAAATTTTCGACCGATACTCATGATAGGGGAAAAGTGAAAAGGGATTTTTTTCACGTGGAATGCTGTTCGGGCGAAGCTCGCAATTAAGCTGAATTCGCTAGAGCACAGCCTAAATGGAGAAACAAATTATTGTCCATTCTCGTAGACAAATATGAAACTACTAAGTTACATAACACAAAAAAAACGTCAATTGTACTTGTTAAGTAACATTGAGTGCTATGGACATGGAGGTATAGGACAAATTCGACATATGTTCCTTTTTCCAAATTTTTGGCAATTTTTGATCATGTTGGGAAAACAACGTTTATTGTCTGTGTTCCTTAGAACTTTAAATAATTTAAAAACTTAAGCCAAAGTGTTTGGATCAAAATCAAAGCCTTTGATTTATTTTTGAATTTCGAAATCAGTTTAGTTTCCCAGACCTAGCGCTATTAAACACCCAACACGCAATTAAATTGCCGAAAGCGAAAAGTTGTTTGAGTGTCGAGTAATAAATTCGATCCCCATTCATGGCTGGCATTCAACGCCTTTAAAGCGGATCTGTAAGAACACTGCAACTGCTACACTCTTTGAGGCGGCATTCTTTTATATTATTATTATTATACTATATTATACCTCTATTATACGAAATAGAAGGGTCGCCGTGGCGTAGTGGGTAAGTGCGTCGACTCCTACGCAGATGGTGCCAGGTTCGATACCCGAATTTACCACCTATCATAATTCACGGCTCCACCTCTTTCGAGTCACTGACAATGCTCAAAGAGTAGAAAAAGCTTCTCAAATTCGCCTTCCACTCGTGAAAGAACAATAGGACGCACAGCACGAGTAGTTGCTGAGAAGGTATGCCCAGGTCCACCTCGGACTGTCGCGCCACCCATAATATTATATTATACGTAATAGAAACAAGCTTAACTAAGTTTAGTCCGTCCGTCTGTTTTCAGTCTTAATGATTTTAGTTAAAAGTTAAAGTTGATTTTGTGATAGTGATTCTGTTATTTTGTGTAAGGTTTAAAATGAAAATGTTGGTGATTAAAGTACTATCATTAAAATAAAACTCTAACATCCGCAATTTTTGATTTTCCATTATAACCCCGGTTTTTATCATTCCGGATAATCGAATTTCTATTGTATTTTAATCCAACCACCAATGCTACCAATACGATTTTCCTGTTCAACTTCTTCAAAGCCTTAACATTCGAAGTTGTTGGCATCACGCACCGAAAATCTCATCTTTTGCCTTCAATTTGACAGTCCAATACTACCCAGAGATAATGGATGATAGAGATATCCAACTTCGGCCATTTTTACCCCTAGCCCACAACGAACATGTAGTGGTAATCCCTTGTATTTCACTTATACATTTACAACGCTCGTCAATTCACCACAATATGGCGGCCGATTCGTGAATTTTGTGGGAAAAAGCGGCAGATTCATGAATTTAGTGGGAATCCATATACTTTCCATGTAACGTACATGGGTATGTTTTTCGGAGGGTGTTCAAAAGTTGACTAGTATTTTTAAGGGAATTTTCTTATATTGTTATATTTTCTAAAATGAAATAAAATGTGTGCTATGTCCATTTAACTGGAACTATTTGACCTAAAATTAATTCTTAAGTGTATATATAGCCTATGCATAAACCATACCTGACAAATTAACTCAAAAAATGAAGCCCGCTTTGTACGCTTAAATCATGAATTCTGAAAAACTCATGAATTCAATTTAAACAATTTGATAAGAACAATGGCAAGATATTGCAACTTTTACTAATGGTAAAAAATGGTTGTCAAAACATCTTATTTGTGATTCACGCTTCAATAATATTTTTATTATTGGTTAACTGAACGTGTGAATGTATTATTAATTTTTATTCATATGAAAAAATTCACACTATGTTGTGCATTCGTTAATTATGTCCAAGTATTTCAGATTGTAAATTGCTCAAAGTTTTAATGAATCGACTTCATGAACATAAGCTTTGTTCGTTCGCTTACCCCTCCATACTGTGTTGAAAATTGAACACCGAAATTTGAAAAAACGTTCAAATAACGAGCGAATTTTCAAATAAGAACTCTATTTCACCCCATTACTAAGGTGGGGAAGGGTATCAGCTGTCTCCACAGCTGTTCTCAAGAGCTCACACGTATTCACAGACAGGGGACAAAAAGCGTATAAAAAACGCTGTCAGATGAAATCAAGGGGCAAGGGAGGTAGAAGTTGGATATCTCTATTATAGGTCATCTCTGATACTACCCATTGTGAGATAAACATCCGCCAATTGTAGTCTATAATGCAATACATAGGGTGTTGATATTTATATTTTCTATAAGATTAAAATGAAGGGAGTAGGAAAAGGACACTTTGGCAGCTTCCAGTATAAATTCAATAGGAAAGTGGAATGGATATATTAAAGCGTGTCACGTTTATTTCAAAAATATTAAACTAAGTTTATTTACACTTGCACACCACTATTGAAAGAGCTTCTGTAAAGGCAATTTCTAAGTAATACAATTTACACCTGTTACTAGCTTTCTCACAGCTACAGTTGAACACTTCTTCTTCTTTATTTGCCTCTACAGTCGGGACCTAGACCTGGGCCTCAACCTACAAGCGAGATCTCTGGCTATCTGTTTTCCACGCTAAAATGGGTGTCGTTCTCCACCTGAAAGTGCCAACTTAGACGCGGGCGTCCTCTATTGTGTTGTCCCACATGTGTTGATTCGATGACTTCGGAGCTGAGTTGCACATACACTTTACATGGTCCAATCACCAAAGGCGATGGGTCTGTATCGATACCACTGGCTGTACAGTTTGTGGTTGAATCTTCTCCCCCAAATGCAGTTTTAACTCGGTTCGGATGTTGTTCGGTTTACTCCGGATGCGGTTATGCGGTTTACTCCGGAACCGATCGTAATTTCCTCGAAGTTATAGCTGCCCATTGTGATACTATGTCAGCATATACTTTGTTTTGTCCTAATTCGCTACTAGGCTTATCTTAGCCGCTTCCGCCTCAATGTCTCCCATCTAACTTCCGAATATGTCGTGTGTGTGTGTGTGTGTGTTCTAAAAGGAGAGCCGGTTTTGATGCCGCCGTTAAACAAAGACGTCTCCAGCTCTTCCGCCGCCATCCATAAAAATGGCGGATGAACCATAGTACTATCTCTCAATAGCAGCCGTCATCGAAATCCCACGGGGGTTAGGTACCCCATACACGATCGAAAGTCCTCGGTTCTAGAAATTCGAATTTCAATTCTCCATGTAACAACACACAGTACAATTCTTAGTACAATCTATATGACAAGATGGCGCAGTTGGTTGAGTGCTTACGTCTGGTTAGCAGGGTCCTCGGTTCGAATCCCAGTGAAAGTAAGTTTAATACGCTTTTATCTGAATCCGCGTTTACGATCAAACTACCGGCTACCACTGATGAGTGGACAATCAGTGGTAGTAGTCTGACTTAGACTCTACTTAACATAACCTAGTACAATCTATGTGGTGTTCCCATAGAAGACTTGATGTGAAGAGTACTTTACGAGTGCTGAATACGTTTTAAAAATAAGTACTTTTTGACCAACTTGAACAAGAATTTGATAAATAAGTGAATGTTAGCAACGTGAACAACAGCAACAGACAATACTTTCTTCGTTTAAATATTGCCCAGATCAGAGAACATGTTGGCCATGTTCAAGGCGGGCCCACCAAAGGTGAGGCCTGTTTCATTAGGTCTTGGAAGCGGTTTGGACGATTTTTACGAGTTTCTTACTGTTCAACTTCTTCAAAGCCTCTGCATTCGAAGTTATTGGCACGGGTCTCGCCACAATGCCGCGGAGCACAGAAAATGTCATCTTTGGGCGAGGAAGGTGCTTCAATTGTCTTTCAATGGACAGTGCCAGAGAATCAAGAAGTTTATCATATTGGTGTATCTCTCTCTCTCTCTCTCTCTCCATCTCCCCTCTCTCTCTCTCTCTCTCTCTATCTCTTTTCAACGAATACTCCAGTTTAGCAGACTGCCTCATAGAGGATATCACGAGAACTTCACAAAATCGTCTATGGTTGACTCCTATCTTACAATGGCTAGAAAATAGAGGGTGTGTCGCCTCGGCGTAGTGGGTTGGTGCACCGAATTTACCAATTTTCATAATTCGCGGCTCCCCCTCTTTCGAGTCACTGACAATGTTCGAAGAGTTCCTCTCTAGAAAAAGCTTATCATGCTTAGCCGTTCGAAGTTGCCATAAGGTGCTCGAACTTGCATAAACATGTACAACACATCTAGGTCCTGTCGTTTCACGCAGATCATTATTAGAAAAATACCCGAAACTTCTCGCGCTTTTGGTCTTACTCAAGTTAAGAATAAAATTTGTTTTTTATTTAACCCTTTAATGCCCAAGTTTATATAAGTTGTCGAGAAGACAATTCTGAACAACTTTTGGTCTACGGCTTTTCATATAACACATCTGGGTATGTGACAGATGACCTTAGGTAGTGAGCACGCTGGGAATTACTGACAAAAAGATTTAAAAAAAAAGTATGGAAAATTGTATTGAAAATATACGAACAAAGTTGTATAAACATGATTTAAAGAAAACAAATTTGGATCACAACGCATCGACGTCGCATCTTTTAGTTATTTTCACTGGTGAGACAAGTTCATCCACTTGACATCTCAGGAAAACAAATTGAGTTCCTGAGTTGCATCCAGGTTTTTTACATCAATGTCGAGTTGTATCTTGCTACGGCAAGCGATCGATTGCCGTACATCCTTCGGGGGCAGTGGAGCAACATTGACTCGACACTGCTTGGCGGCGAACTCCGATTCCAAATTCGTTGGGGGACCAGATTTTCGTGGAAACAGTTTGTCGGATTTTGCAAGACAAGTGGCCACTCCATGATAAATTCATCCAATTTTAGAGGCTTCATAGAGTGCAATCGCAGTGGCGTCTATATAACATACAAGCGTTGATGATGGTCATATCGTACATGTGGTAGAGATGGCATTGTGTCCATTTGCGTGATTTGATGCGACATCGATCCAAACACGCGTCGATTAGATCGATGCCGCCCAAGTATTTGTTGTATTCGTGTACAACGTCGGGGCACTCAACTGATTCCATCGAATTAGATTTTTTGTTGAAATGCTGAACATCTGGAACTGACGTTTCATCCCAAGATAAATATGGTTTGATTCCAACCATCGTGAAAGCCATATTCACGGCTTTGTTGTCATTCCATGCGACAGTGAAAACATCGCTGCCGTAGTACGGTGCCACATATTTCGTGCTGTCAACTTTTGAGGAAGCTGAGTTTGAAGAAACTTTGGAATGCGCTGACGGCGCATCATTCCAAGCGTCTATATGCCTTAAGTGCGAAGATGAACAGGTAAAGGAAATGAATCCTTGCGAATGCAGTGTAGCGAAGCAGATAATGACGTTTGTTTATTGCCCAATTCTTCTGGACCCGATTTCGACCGTCGACATTTTATTTCTCATTGAAGACCTGGCCATAGATACTCACGTCTCACATATAACACATTTTATGGCGTAAGTGCCCAGCGTGCCATTTTGGGCACGAACCCAAAAATGTTATAACATTTTTTTCAATTTTATTTTGAACACTTGAATCACTTTCTAGAAGTTTTCGGAGTTGGATTCGATCGATTTACTAGAAATATTCATGTGTAAGAATCCCAAATTTACAAAAAATGCGTATTAGCGTCCTGCCCAGACTTAACTGCATTCCATACTTCAATGTTGGAATTCAAGCGGTAACAGGTGCAGACTGTTTAGCTTGAATAGCAGAACGTAATAAAACTATTCGCACGCAGTTTGGGATATTTTTGTTGAAAAAACTTGTTGTTCAAAGAATGCGTACCCAAAATGGACTCCAATGCATTTAAGGGTTAATAATAATTTCACCCACTTTCAAGTTCCAAGACGGCGTGCTAAAGGAAGTTAAAATCTGTGTCCTATCCTCTCAAACAATCGATTCAAACCTCTTTAAAGTCATGTGTTATAAGCACAACCCGCCCTTAAATACTCCTTGTTGCTTTTCATTTTCTACCTTCATTTGTTTAAAGGGAACGAGCTGCAAAGGCAAGATAAACAAAGTCCCTGACTACATCTGTCACGTGTACTTTGCGCACCCCCCTCATCGTGATGCCACAAGTGCAAATTCCACCAGCATGTCAGCCACACTGACATCTCGGTTGCACTGCGACTCTTCTGAGTAGTTTCACGAAAGATTATGCGTCTGAGTTGCATGTCAATTCACCTGGGAAGTGTGTTCAAGAAGTGCACTGGCATTTTGCATTACAGCTTGACATCCTGGCCGCAACGTCATCCAGCAAATCCGGTGAGTGGTTTACACTTTTTCCATCGCTTTGCATACACAAACGCTGTTTGGGCAACGTGCGGTTGCTGCTGATGGAGTGCCACTAGAACGTTGCCCACTTTATGGGTAGGTGGCAAAACAAGGCATAGCAATATCTCGAACTGTCAGCTGTCATATGTGTGCACGGAGAAATTGAAAAGTTTCTCTTCAGCACCAAGTCCTCCTCCATCAGAGTGACCAATGTAGCTGAAACCATATCGTGCGACACAAGCTCAATGTATTGTCGACATTTTGTGGGCTTTCTGGTGCACACCCGGCCATCTCGGCGCGTCACATATGACACTTTTTTCTTCCACCCATTGAACGAGACAAACAAAAGTGACAACTACTCTGCCAGCGCAGAGTTGGTTGCTCTCTGGGACGGGTGACTCGTGTACCGTGTACCGTGTACCGTGTGACCATAGGTTACACGTTGCTTGTCACATTCATCAACATCCCCCTAAGCGGAATTTCCTCTCGAGAATGACGGCGGAGGAGGGAGGGAGACGGTGGCAGAGAAGTGAAGTGTTGCAAAGAAGGGACCAGCGACCAGGAAAGTGATGACACTTGTCCTGCAGTACACATCGCTGTTGTCTGTGCCTGTCTAACTGTGGCACTTCGTTATCCTTTGTGAATATGAAAGCATCGGCAGAGGCAGAGGATCCGTTCCATCGCGTCGGTACGGTACCATCCGCCGAGCAGAGCGGTAGCCTGGTTAGTTGTGTGATATCCATCTGAAATAATCTTCTCTTGATTAAAACATTAATTGAATTATCCAGCTCAGTTGATGTGCACTGGAACCCGTTGGAAGATTAAAAGTTTATCACTCCTGTGCTCTTCACATATCACTGCTGATTTAAGATAGTCTCGATGTACAAGTGTGTTTTGTGTGTTAGATGGTGAATAAACATCAAAGCTTCCGCTTGTCTTTTTTGTTTTTGCAGATACAATCCGAGATACAGATACAGAATTGCGCACTGAATGATAATGAGTTGGGCGTCTTGAATAAAAGTCAATTAAAATGATTGAGAAGTGCACATGCATTCGTAGAGAGAATATAGAAGACTATACGATCAGACAAAGGATGAATAGATGTCCCCTTGTCGGAGTGCAGCAGAAGAAACCGTCGTCACCGGAAAATCCTATATCCCATAGTTGCCCACAACTGACACAATTTCAACCCAACAACTACTATCATCACCATCACCATCATCATCAGCATCAGCAGCAGCAGCAGGAGTACAACAACGATCGTCAGCCACAGTTCTTGTATAATCGGTCACAATGCCAGTGCGCAGGCAATAGTCTTCGGCAGTTCGACAACAATTACACTCAGCCACCTCACCATTGGCGATCGGGTGCGGTGTGACAAAACCAGTGTTCGAGTAGTATCGACCTTCGTCAACCTGAGAAGAACCGGTCGCTGAGTGCCGCCGTCACGACAAACGCCACAAACACAACCAGCAACACCACCACCAACGCGACGAGCACCACTAGCACTTTGTGCAATCCTGACGACGACGACGGTGTTGCTGCCGCTGTTGCCTTTGCTCCTAATGCGCTCACAGCGAATAGATACATTTGCTGTCATTGTAGTTTTAATAACAGACCCATCATATGGTGGGTGTCCTGTCCTCGGTTGTCTTCCATCGCATCGGCATCGAAATTAGATATTAAACCAAGCGTTTCCCAGATTGACTTGCGTCAGCCGTTGCAACCGAAAACCGCTAACACTGCCGCTGCCACAATGAATAACTTCTACAACTCCTACAACGCGTACAACCAGCATCACTTGCACACGGATGATCTTGTTCTGCCAGCTGCGGTGCCCCTGCCACCCACATCCCACCTGAGGAGGCAGCAGTCGGGACCGAGCTTCGGCAACGGAAACCTCTCGAATCAGCACTCTCAATCAATCACGGCCTTATCAAACGTTTTTGACAATTATTACGGGAATAGCTTTATGTGCCAATGTCACGGCGGAGCTGCGAAGGCGTCTGACCAGTGGGCCGGCGAGCAGAAGCACAGGGACATGCCGGGATGCTATTCAGGTTTGTGGTTCTGCGAAAGTCCGTTTGAGACTAGTGATGAGTGTTTCTCTCTCGCTCTCCTTGTAGGATACGACCGAGGGAATCGATTGACGGACGATGAGGACTCCGCGTTCCCCGCTGGACTGCTGGATCGTGAGTTTCACATGCTGCACAGAAACATTCCGGCCCTGCGAAGGTCTGGAGTTGACACGACCACCATTCGTCAGCACTTCTACCCGGACGGCGGGTGGGGCTGGATAGTATGCGGACTCTCGTTCCTCGCCCACGTCCTGACGTCGGGATTTCAACTCTCCTACGGACTGCTCCTGTTCTACGCCACCCAACATCTTGGGAATAGGAACGAAATAGGTACGTCTCTTTGGATCTCCCTTTCGTGGCTCCCGACTCAGAGGCGGGGGTGTTTCTTTGCAGATTGGTTGGGAGCCTTGAGCTGGTCAGTGTCCACAGCATCCATCCCCATCGTGATTGCGTTCTGCAGGAAGAAGTCCACACGTCTGCTGGCAGTCATTGGAGGGCTCGTTCTGCCGCTCGGGGTGCTCTTTACGTCGTTCGCCACTCAACTCGGACAGATGACGTTTAGCTACGGTAAACTTGATCTCCCACAATTCCGGCCTCGCCTTCTCAAAAACTTTTCCATTTGCAGGACTGCTGGTCGGGCTGGGTGTCGCAATGGTGCGGGAATCGTCGATCATTATGCTGGGCAACTACTTCAAGAAGCGGCGACAGTTCGTCGAGATGGTTGCCATGGCTGGCGAGGGCGTTGGTCTCGCTCTGTTCTCGGTTATCCTAAAGGAGGGTGTGGGGTGAGTTGACTCAGTTCGTAGCCACAAGATGCTTGTTTCATGTTTCGTGGTTTTGCAGAAAGATGGGCTGGAGACTTGGACTGCAAATCATCACAGCCATTGTATCGATAAGCTTTTTCATGGGACTCCTTTATCGACCCGCCTCACTGTACCACCCGCAGAGGAGGGCCATTCAGCACTTGAAAAACCAAAGGAAAAAAGTGAGTTGACTTTAATCATGTACATGCACTTCTGCTGACTCCGCGCCTTTGCCAGGTCAAGGAGAAGAAGACGGCGATTCAGAGTCCAAAGAAATGCTTCATTGATCTCGTACCGGCCAAGTCGACCACAGTCAGAGTCCTCATCATAACCTCCGCAGTGTCGGCTCTGGGTATCTACGCGCCTATCTTTTCGATGGTAAGCAGCTGCGCGTGTGAATGCCCCAACTGACCTCTTTTCTTTGCAGTCTCTTCACGCTGCCAAGGAAGGCTGTGACATCCAGGACCTGGTGCTGTTGCAGACGTTTCTGGGCCTCTCCACAACCTTGGGGGTTGTGACGGCCGGTTCAATCATTAAGAGGTCCTGCAGGATAAGGGATACATTCATCTCAATTCAAATTGTGTCACAGGTGAGTGCGAATTTCAGAAAAGGCGCTTATCTAAATGACCTCTCTCCATAGGCTTCCTTGCTAGCAGTGGCTGTCACCATTTTGTTCCTTTCATTTGTACTGGGCTTTCGGGCACTGTGTGTCCTCAGCTGGATCTACGGCATCGGTTTCGGAGGCTTTCGATATTCGTTCAAGATGCTTGCACTGCAGAGGGTCAAGGCGAAGTACTTCACCAAGGCATGGGGTAAGCTACACTCCCTCTTCCATGGATCCTTCTCTGAATCTTCCTCTCTGCTTGGTAGGTCTCATCAGAGGAGCAGAATCTGTGCCTGTGATAATCAGCGTTCCACTCACGATATTCCTCAACGACTACTCCCTGAAGTACGGCCGAGCTGGCTACTACATCTGCTCAGCCGCAGCGGCGATTGGCGTCGTTCTAGTGTTCTTCATCGGGTACTCGAGCACCAGACAGACAGTGGCGTTGAAGCCCTGCTCCAACGGCACTCTAAGGTCGCAGTACTCAACCGTGAATAGTAACTTCGCTCCAGACGTGATCAATCGAAGCTACCTCAACTTGCCCGGCAGCGGTGGCTGCAAGTGCAGTGCCCAGTGCGAATGCCAGGGCTGCTTGAGCCTCATACCGAGGAGCTGCTACAACTGTCACCAAGTACCTAACGTCTCCTGCAGGTACCACGGCGGGGGAATGCACCACTTCAACCCCTACACCAGTCAGTATCCCGAGGAGGTGATGTGTCCCCACAAGTACCAACAGCCGAACACGCCAAATCGCTACCAGTCCCGGAAGTACACTTTCGGATCCGGCAGCATAGGCGCCCATATGGGACGCCGCCTGCAGAAGAGCTTCTCATTCGTGAGCAGTCCTTGCAGTGCACAGTGCATCTGCACCTACCCAGAACAGTACTGTCTGCCAAGAACTCCCAAGAGGTGATTTTTGACAATCCCACGCCACTGTCGTCACTTAAATGCGCCTTCTTGTTTCAATTTCAGACCAAAACCCGTCCCCCAGGGCAGTTCGTTCACGAGAAACTACTGCGGAGCTGGTTCACTGCGACATTGCTCGAAAAGTCGCAGCGTTCCCGAAGGACTCTCCACCTACTCACAGGCGTGCCGATGTCAAGCGGTGCCACAATGCCAAAGTTACAATGCCTATCGTCAACGATCGCAGTCCCTGTCGAAGCCGGTGCACTTCGTTGAACAAATAACGACCTCTGTTTGACCCTACCAAAAGTACTAGGACTCGCGTAGCCACAACGTAGCCCCCTAGAAAGCCATCCAAAGATTCAGACGTACATTTTCGAAGAAGCAATCAGCATTGGGGAAACCCATTAAGCACGCACATCCGAGGCGAAAAATAAACGGAAACGATAACGGTAACGGAAACGGAAACGAACGATATACACAACTGTGTTCACCAATATCAGGCATATCGAAAAGTTCAAGTATTAGAATGTATTGTATATAGAGCTCGATATAGGATTTTTATATAAACATATATTAGGAGCTAAATCAATGTTGATGTAATCTGTTTTCTGTTTTGTTTTGTATTTGTTTGTTTTTTGTTTTTTTATTTTCTAAATAAAACTCAAAGTAATAATTTTTGTGGAGAAGTCAAACTTTCGTAGTCAAAAATTGATAAAAAATAACGTGTGTTTGTTTTCCTTCAACGTCAACGTCATCGGCGGATGGAAGGGTGTTTGAAGATGATGATGGTGGAGATGAGGGCCTTTCAACTTTAATGACGACAAGCCTTCGTATGTTTTTATCTTCCAGTTTCGACGCTGTCAGCGATCTAAAATCAATGAGTAAGCACTCTTCGATGTCACCTACAGCATTCAGCATGCGTACACACCCTCGTGGCGTGTGGGGTGATTTTTGCACCCTTCCAATGGAACTGATTGGACGTAGTGTAACTATGAATGCGGAAGGCATACTGCCAGTGTTCAGTCAGATGTGCTTTCGTGAATTCAATCAACTCTCCTGAAGCGGCATTTGCATGTGCCAGTATTCCCCGCTCCCAGATGACTATTTGTGAATATTTGCAGCGGCAAACAGAGAAAAAGTTTTTTTTTTCCCGAGGGTAGGTGGAAATCTTCGACAAGACTCTATGGCGAACGTTCGCAAATAGAAGTGTGAGATTTTTACTCACTAAAACCACCTCCCTGAGCACTTAACAAGTAGTTTGTCTTTCATAATTTAGGTACTGATGGACAGGTTACTCCCCAATGAAAGTTCCTGCTAACATTGCAACCATGCGAGGGAGTGGACTATCGCACGAGATCAAGGGGTATAGTCCTTTGAAGTGGGCGCAAGACACCGCAACCATGCATGGGTGTAGACTATCGCACGAGATCAAGGGGTCTAGTCCTTTGAAGTTGGCGCAAGACATTCGTTTCCTGAAGGATCGGGTAAACTGAAGAGATTATGTGCCTTATGTTTATAAGCAAAGTTCTTAACTTCATCTTGGAGTGGTAATATTCCAAGATCTCTGGGGATATTGTCGTTTCTGATATACCATGGTGCATTAACGATAACTCTAAACACCTTACGTTGAAAAGTCTGTATTATTTTCAAATTACTTGCTTTGATACAACCCAAAGTTGTACGCTATACGTCGAAGCATGTTTTAGAATTTGCTTGTACACAAGCAGTTTGGTGTCAATACTTAGCCTGGAATGTTTACCAATAAGCCAGTACATATCTTTATATTTCATGTCAAGTTCCGCACGTTTCTTCTTAACGTGCTCCTTCCACTTGAGTTTTACGTCAAGAGTCATCCCGAGGTAGTTCGCTTCATTGCAAAACGGTATTTGGACACGACCTAGGAAGACTGGCAAGTTATTAACTTGCCTATAAGTGGGTCGCCGTGGTGTAGTGGGTAAGTGCGTCGACTCCTACGTAGAGGGTTCCACGACAGGGTAAGTGCGTCGACTCCTACGTAGAGGGTGCCAGGTTCGATACCCGAATTTTTACCACCTTTGAAAATTCACGGCTCCACCTCTTTCGAGTCACTGACAATGCTCAAAGAGTATTCCTGTCTAGAAAATGCTTCTCAACTTCGCCGTTCGGAGTCGGCGTTAAACTGTAGGTCCCTTCCACTCGTGAAAGGACAATAGCACGCACAACACGAGTGGTTGCTGAGAAGCTAGGCCCAGGTCCGCCTCGGACTGTAGCGCCACCCATATTATTATTATTATAGTAAGTGAAATTAATATGATTGCATTCATTAGGGACAATTCGACAGACCCATTCTTGTATCTGATCTAGTGAGCGTTGTAAATTTGCTGTAGACTCCGTTTTGGCGGTTACCAAATGGCGGTGTCGTTAGCAAATGTGCCTAGAACAGTGTGTTCTTCTTGTGGTAAATCACTAGTATACAGTAGGTAAAGCAGAGGTCCAAGAACACTCCCTTGCGGTACCCCAGTATTTATATTTTTAAAAGCAGAGTATTCATTCCCCTGCTTCACACGGAAGATCCTATCAGACAGATTATTCGCTAAAATACAAAACAGTTTCCCCGGTAGAGATTGGCAGAGTTTATATCTCAGGCCTTCATGCCAAACTTTGTCAAAGGCTTGAGAAACACCGCGAAATGTGTCAAATGCCTTTCTTTCTACATCAGTTATACGATGTACATAATTTTCAGCGGAGAAAAAGTGTGCACACAGATGTTTTTACAAATAAATGTGCATTATTCGCCCAGTGTGCCTGGTCCATTCGAGTTACATAGACAGGATATAAATTACTGTTCACTCTTGTTTCTGTAGTCGCGTTGTCTCAAAACTAGAATGTGAAACCGGTAAGTCTTGCAAGTGTAAAGAAAGCAGCACTCAAACTGTACTACAATTGTTACGACTAAGTCGGATGACCAAGAAATACTTGCGTTCACACTGTACATGGAAGTGGTGCTGTTATTGAACTTTTGGTAATCAAAGTCGCACGATCGATGTGGCACGATCTTAATATGGTTAAAATTGAATATGGTACTCTGGTGAAAACCTTGAAAAGAAAATGAACATATTCACCTCAACGTTTATCAAAAACTCGCTTACACCTAAGTCTTATTATGTTCTTCCATTAATTGTCTATAGCTTCCTTGAAAACAAGCAATCTTCTATACAGAAGTGCTGCCCCGAACGAGTGGTTAAGATACGTCCCTACTACTGAATTACAGAAATATCGTAAAAGGATGTTTACTGAGTATAGCCCAGTCATCTAATGGGTTATGGCTCACCGCTTGGAAGTAGCATTTTTCCTTAAGAAAGGTATACGACTGGTCTAAGAAGCTTCGTCTGATGCTACATTATAGCACCCGGGAAAGTCATAAACCCCTGAGACTACGGGTTTCACACTGACAAAGCGGTGTCTCCCTTGAGGAAGCGTCGTTAAAGTTATGCATAAATCTCAAATAGAGGGGATATTTTGGGATTAATGCCAACGCGTCAACAAGTTTGAAACGACTATACTGTTACGATCGTTTGTAACTCTGAGCGACATCAAGTGCAGCAAGGCGTTTTTTGTCCAATAATTCACGAACTGACTTAGTACTTGAAGTAAAACTCAAGGCGTTGGTTCGCCGTCTGCAGTTCTCATGGGTAAGTGGATTCTGTGGTATAAGCCTTAGCTTGGTCCTTCCGACATCCATTGTCTTCCTCCAATGATGTCAATGTCCTCGACCCATACGAGCACTTACATAGACGCGGGACGTCGTGCATCCAATTTTGACATCTGAGTTGCGCACGGTCCCTATATAAATGATTTTAAAAAGTCGTACGTTGCCAAAAATACATATTTTTCGTGGCCCATACTTTCATTCGCGGGCCTGGGCCTCGAAATGTCACTTTTTGATAGCGGTGGTGGCACTTTGAAAACAATTTTTCCGTCAAAAATGAAATATATTTTCATTTGTCAAATTTTAAGAGAGTTAAACGAAAATCAACTTTAGTTCAGCTTTGCCAGATTGTGGGGAATTCCACTTTTCGGGGGGAATTCCGGTATGAAATTTGGTAAAAGGGGAATCTATAATCTCGTAAAACAAAATACGAAGATTCTCACATAAAATCGAACTCATGTGTTTGAAGAAACAAGTGTTGTCACTAAAAAGTGTTCAATAGAATTTCTAGGTTTGAAATTCATAGTTCATATTTTTTGTTTGGTCTAGATTTTATTATGATTTTAAAGTGTGTTTTTAAAGATCTAGTAGGAATTCATTGAAAAAGTTTTTAAAATTTTTTGGTTTCTTGTCGGCATAATATAATAATATGGGTGGCGCAACAGTCCGAGGCGGACCTGGGGCTACCTTCTCAGCATCCACTCGTACTGTGCGTTCTATTGTTCTTTCACGAGTGGAAGGCGAAGTTGAGAAGCATTTTCTAGACAGGAATACTCTTTGAGCATTGTTAGTGACTCGAAAGAGGTAGAGCCGTGAATTATCAAAGGTGGTAAAAATTTGGGTATCGAACCAGGCACCCTCTGCGTAGGAGTCGACGCACTTTTTTTTTTTAATGCAATTTTATTGAATTCATTCTATGTTTCTTACTTGCTAGACAAAATTACTTAAAACTAACTTAACCATCTTAAGAATTACAATTGTTCTTAATACTAAACTACTGACCATATGCGGGTACTCTAAGCTAATCTAATCTATGTTATAAATAAGCCGAAAGGGACATACACATACTACGTTTTTTTTTTTTAGTCTTTAGTGACAATCTTTTATTTATTTATTCCTTTGCCAAGAAAACTTATAAGAAACTTGGCTAAACCTAACTACTTAACCTACCTTATACTAACTTACCCTAAAATAAAACTTAATACTATCTTAACTATGTCCGTAACAATACGACACGTGCGCCAGGGCGTATATGTTGTGTATATGCCTAACTTATATAATTTATATTATTTATATATATTTTTTTTTGGATTTTTGTTTTATTTTTTTTTTTTTGATTTGTATTTTTTTTTTTTGGATTTTTTGTTTTATATATTTTTTTTGGGTCTTTCGTTTTTTAATTTTTTTTTTCTTACATCTACCTTAAAAACTATGTAAGCTGGCCACTATGGTCAGCTATCTCATCCTCTTGAAAAGCTAGCGGTGGCGGAGGCTGGTTTTGGTGTAACCACCAGTAAAATTGCCGTTCTTTGGCAGACTCTTTCCTATCTCGAGCGGGGATCGCTCTACTGAACCGGAGGAGATCCTCGTGGGTGCGAACGACATCCGGTTCGTATTGAAGTCGCCTATCCACTGTTCGGCGTACGACATGGAAGATGATAGGACATCCTTGTGGATCCTGTATAAGGCCAATTGTATCTAGATAGAGGAATGCTTCGGGAGGAATAAAGCCGCTAAGGCGCACCCTTTCACTACACGTACATACTATTGGGGTAGTAAGCCCCAAAGATCAGACTGTTGGACGAGGTCATAGCTCGTACAGTGTGCCTTCTGATTAGTTTAATAATAAAATTATCTACCCTATTCACGTTTGCCTCGTTGTACAAGACCTCGTTAGGGTAGTACTTCCAGCCAAATGCCTAGATATCTAACTACACTTTTCACGGCTAACGGCCGACCATGCGGGTCAACCATGCCGAACTTACGCCAATTTTGGCGCGTATCCCGCGTTGCCCTGTCCAACGGGGTCCGGAAAAGACTATTTTTGCATTTCTGGAAGTTGATAAGCAACTTCCAGTCGTCGCAAAATCTCTGGATTTTCTCGAAGTCACGCTGCAACAAGATGTTTATTACCTCGACCTTCGGACCTGATCTGTACGCAACTAGGTCGTCGGCGTACGCAATTAAGTGCGGCATGGAACCTATAAGATCTGCAGTGAATATGGAAAACAGGATCGGGGAACCAATGGCCCCCTGTTGCAGACCGTTTTTAATGTTAAAGACCGTAGTGGAAGTTACGTCACCATTTTTAACAACGAACTTTCTACCTGTTATCATGCCATAGACCATGTATAGCAATGGCTTACTTATGCCAAGCCTGACCAGCTTGAAGAAGAGGCCCTCCAACCAAACGGTGTCGAACGCCTTCTCCAAGTCAATCAGGCAGAAACCCGTGCACTGATTTTTGTTTTTATTCGATTGTATGTCGGACACCAGTTTTGACGCGGCATTAATGGTATCATGCCCCGCTCGGAATCCGAACTGGTTGTCCGGTATGACTTTCTTTTCATCAGCCCATTGCTTCAGAACTCGAATGACTATCTTTTCAAAAACCTTGCTTATGCAGGGAAGAAGACTGATCGACCGAAGATTTGTCGGAATGGACTTATCTTTGTCCCGTTTAGGGATCGGTTGAACAACAGCTGTTTTTCAGTGCGTGGGGAAGAAGCACAATGTTCGATATTCCATCGATTCCCACTGACTTTTTCTTCTTCAGCGAGTGGAAGATACCCTGGAGATCTTCTTGAGAAATCAAGATGTGATTCCCATCATTGGCGACGGCACTATGTGCCAAGTCGACGCACTTACCCACTACACCACGGCGACCCACTTTCTTGTTGGCATGCTTGTTGAAAATCAGAATTGGATTAGATTGGATTAGAGTATTTTTCCTTAAAAAGGCTAAACGAGTCAGAATTCAAGAATTGGTATGAAAATTATGGATAATCTGCCCGGCTATAATATCCCTTTTTTTTGTACAAAACCAGAATTTCAGTGCCAACTGAAATGGTAGAGTGGCTTGTCTCGTTTTTGGCTATCGGGCATAACAGCTATCTAGCAATATATTATTGATAATTATATCTAGCCAAATTCCGGTTTCCCACTTTTTTTAGAATAAGACTGTATTTTAATCCCCTTCAATTCAAATATGATAGCCAGTAAGACCGAATTAATCAAGCCCTATAAAATGGCAAAGCACATACAAAGTCACTATGCAATAACTAAAGCAATCACTGCATCGCTTTAATTGATTCAATTTTCAGCAATGAGGCCTCTGTTGCCAACGAGAAAAATATTAAAACAGCTGAATTAATAAAAAAAATGTACATACTAGTTTATAGCTTTAAGACTACCGAGATGGTCGACTTCACAGCTGATTTGATAGATATTCAGGAATTTTTGACGGTTATTCACGTAGTAATGTGAATGCCGTTCTCTGTTCTCAATTTGGTTTGAGAAAACGATAGAAGAAACTAAGATCTTAGATAGAACTAAGATTTTTGACAACTAAAAATGTTAAGAGCTAATGGAGGTAGAATACGGGCACCTCTGTAATACTTAGTTTCTAATTAAATCTATATACTCCTCGTTGGTCAGGTCTCATTTAGAATACCTACTCTTTCATTATTTGGGAATCCCCACATAGTTTTCCAGGACTTAGGTTCGAAAGAGTAAATTGAACATGTTTGACAAATTTTCCTACTTATGAAGAAAGATGGAATATAATTGCCTTGCAAACCTTAAGTTTCAAGCGGAAGGCATATTCAGTCATCTTTATTCGTGGTATAATTAATTATCATACAAATACTGCACAATTATAAATATGTACTCTCCCCAATGATTTCTTCGGATGGGAAATATACTTTTCGGTTGAAAGCATTGAACAAGTCTTGGTTGCAATAAACCTATTTCTAGGTGCATAGGTTAGGTTAGGTAGGAGGGCTTCTAGTGCATTCACCAGCACACTTAGACCATATTGGTCCATTGTGATACCCACAGTCAGACTACTACCACTGATTGACTAGTCCAATGATAGAGTCATTAATTTGAACCCAACGGCCAATGGAGACTGGACTAGATTTGAAAACCTGATAAAAGCGTATTAACTTTGCTTTCACATGGATTCGAACCGATGTCCACACTAACCAGGGGGAGGCACTTAACCAGAGATAAGGGATAATAGAGATATCCAACTTCGGCCATTTTTTCCCCTGGTCCACACCGGAGAAAAACGCAAAAGTATTGGTATTCCCTTGTATATCACAAATACTCTTGCACAAACCATGGATCCACGCAAGGGCGGCCGATTCGTGGATTTTAGTGGAATATTGCTGCAGATTTGTGCATTTAGTGGGAAAAATGGCGGCAGAGTTTTTAATTTTCATACAATCCATGTACGATCCATGTAACATACATGGGTATGTTGTTCAGAGGGTGTTCAAATGCTGACTCGTATTTTTAAGAGAATTTTCTGACATTGTAATATGGACTTTCGTGAACAAAAATGTATTGCAATGAACATTTGACTGGAACTATTTCAGCTCAAATTAATTCTTAAGTGTATATACAGCTTATTCATAAGGCATACCTTAGAAATTAACTCAAAAAATGAAGATCGCTGTATACGATTACGAAACTCATGATAAATGCATAAAAATGGTTGTCAAAACTTCTTATTTGTGATTCACGCTTTAATAATATTTTTATTATTAGTTACCTAAACGCGTGAATGTATTATTCATTTTTGTTCATATGCAAAAATTCACAATATGTTGTACGTTCATTAATTATGTCCTAGTATCTCAGATTGTAATTTGCTCAAAGTCTTAATGAATCGACTTCATGAACATAAGCTTTGTTCGTTCTTTTACCCCTCGATACTGTGTTGAAAATTTAACACCGAAATTTGAAAAAAACGTTCAAATAAATAGCGAATTTTCAAATAATAACTCTAATTCACCCCATTACTAAGCTGGGGAAGAGTATAAGCTGTTCCACAGCTGTTCTCAAGAGCTCGCACGTATTCACAGGCACGGGACAAAAAGCGTATAAAAAACGCTGTCAGATGAAATCAAGGGGCAAGGGAGGTAGAAGTTGGATATCTCTATTATAGGTTATCTCTGCACTTAACCAACTGCGGCATCCTGTCGTTTTTTCAAAAATCGAATATGATTGCAATAAACTATTTTATTTCTGCCTAATGCGTAGTCCTCAATATTCCGATTTACAACGGACATTCTTTCCTATTTTGATAAAATATCTTCTAATTCTTATACAAATCCTTCTTGCCCTGAAGTGACATATTCGTTGTAGAACCGATCGGTCTAGGTCTTTAAAAAAAAATCTTTGACGGCAGCAGGCGAATTCCGAACTCAATCAGGGTCCCCCCCCCATCCAATTACCCACCCCACACCACTCCATCCACGCTCTCAAAATACCGGTTTTTTATTTAAAAAAAATGAAAATTTCAAATACTCTTGAAGATATTGCCGATTTATGGATTATGGAATCGTGGTAGGTTTTATACCCAAGAATTTGCTTCTCAAAACTTTAAACGCGTTTTTTTTCGAAACAATGTTTTTACGACTGGCGCATGAGGTTACTCAAAATCTAATAATCCAATCGGTTTTAATGTGCTATTCTATACATATCTAGCTATGGTATGAACCAGGATAAATCAAATCGGTGAAGATCTTCATTACTTTTTAACTTGATTTGTGGCTGAAAAAAGGCGATTTTCAAAAAAAAAAAAGAAATGCAAGGTCCGCCATTTTATTAATTTTTGTGCGGAATTAGTACAGAAGCCAAGCATATACTCTTTCTAATCCCGTTGGAATTTCTTGTTTCAGTTGTTCCAGTGAGGAAAACTCACATGCGCCGCCGTAAGCTTTTCACAAAAAACAAAAAAAATTATATAACATTTTTTTCTACATTTTTAAGTCTTCAAATAAATGCAAGCAACGTTACAAGCCTACAATATAATTCATGTTCATTTACCAGCATATTGAAAATCGTCAAAATTTGAAATCGTGAATGGAGGGTCCCCTTCAACAGGGTGTTAAGTACTGGATGTGGGGGAAATAAGACTTATGTTGAACTGAAAAGAACTAGTTCATGTCATTTTATTTTAGTTCATTTTGTTCAGTAGTTCAACAAACTCAGGTTTATCATACTCTGCACACTTCAAATTCAGTAAGAATAACTTAACTACTTAAATCCAAATAAACTGAACTATTTGAGTGACTTGCTTGTTTTATAAGCTTGCGATGATTTATTTTTTGTCTTTTATGTGTGTTCGTCTGAATGCAGTAGGGAAACACACAATTAAAATATCGACGAAAAGAAAGCATGTTAAGTACCATATGTTAGTATTTTAGTGAAGGGAATGACTTATTGGTTGGTATTGTTTTCAACGTATAAGTGCAGGATCACATGGCAATCATATTCGTCCACTGAAAGGAAAGCATTCCAGCTTGCTGTTGAACGACAACAACCGAAATCACATAAAATTCAAGAGTACTGATATGCATTGAACTAAATGAACTAGAAGAACGAGCTAGTTCAATAAACAGCTTAGAGCTAAACGGAGCGCTCTGTGCACTGAACTAAGAAGCAGAAGCCTATTGACAGAACAACAACTTTATTTTTTAATATAGCTGAGTGCTATTATTTTAATTTTATATACCGCGAAAAAAATATCGTTTACGTTTCTATCATTCTTTATTATTTAAGTTTTTATTCATTTTGTGACACTTTTTTCTACTTCGATTTATATAAAATTTCATTTTTGTTTTTTTTTTGGCCGAAAATCTTGTTTCCACAAAAATATTTAAGTTCGTCCAAAATGTAGTCATGAAATAAATTGCAACGGAAAGCCCAGTATTTAATCAGAGGTAGGGCTTTTAAGGTTGTGAATAAAATGAACGTTAACACTTGCAAACGTATAACACGCTTAGAAGTGGTAAGCATTGGAAGGTTAAGAGATAAGGTATGTTAACCCTCCGGGGCTGACGTGGTAGTATGACAAAAACGAAAAACTTAATTTAATTTTTAAAAGATGACTCTTACGTTCTCGGTACCTTTCTGTCGAACGGTCAAAAGTGAGTTAGAGTTACGCGATCGATCGTGACGTGCAAATGCGTTGTTGTGATGTGGAGAGTGTATACGAGTCAACCGCGTCCGTGTTAAGGTATCTTGAAGCCTGAAGCTAATTTGTCTTCTTAGCTCCAAGCCACTTTATGAAGACTGATTTTGAGGTTACACTTCCTTTAAATGAACCAATGAAGTGTTATGATAATAAATGAACAAGTAAATGGTGAAAGTATTTGTGTTAATTTATTTTTTTTCATCATCATCTTCTGACCCGCCTGATCCACTAAAAGGGGTCTCGGGGGTAAGCCACGCACGAGTGATCTCGAGGCAACTCGATCCTCCGCAATTGACTCTTACTCATTAGGGGGTTATGCCCAAGCGTAAACGGGGGGCTTATGAACTTGGTCCAACCATCTCATCCTGGGTCTGCCAAGTGGTCGTCTACCTGAAGGAATTGCATTCAAGGCCCGCCTCGGAAGTCATGGTGGGGACATCTTCTCGCTCTATCCTGGGGAGTAATTCTCACAACAGTACCAATAAATCCCACATCAGCAGCTTGTAGTCGCGATCTTATTACTTCGGTCATTTTAAAATTTCATGACCATATGTGAGAGTTTTTTTTTTCTACCATCACAGACGCTAAACATTTCGTTCTATTAGTGTATATTCTCGGTAGCAGACAGCAGACGTTTGTTGCGCGACTTAGGATCATCTACCGATTTGCGAATATTATTATTAATCCAAAACCAAAGAAAAAACACAATTTTTAAATTCCAATCGAGATAAGCTTAGATCAATTTTGTTGCAAAGTTCATTAAATGTTTTGATGCACCTAGTTATACGTTCATTGCAATCATAAGTTGATCTATGCTTTTTATCGAAAAGTATATTTCTAACCCGAAGGGGTTATATTTACACTCAAAACTAATTCTGGTGGATTTATACGATAGTTAATTATGTCACGAATAAACATGACTGAAGAAGTATCCCGCCTGGAACTTAAGGTTTGCAGGCCAATGATCTTGGATCTTTCGTCATAAGGAAGAAGTTCGTCAAACACGTTTAATTTACGGATGGCATACCTCGTAAAGTTTTTTTTTTAACTATTTCGAATCTTTGTTTTTGAAAACTATGTGGAGGGCCCCAAATAATGGAAGAATATTCTAAATGAGGCTTGACCAAAGAGCAGTATATAGTTTAAAGGCTATAAACTCGTTGGAAGTCTATACTATTCCGCGTAATAAATCCTAACAATGAGATAGATTTAGATATGGCATAATCATACTGTAGTGAAAAATTTAATTTTCAGTCAAATAGATCTTAAACTTATTCAAGACGATCAAGCAGAAGATCATTGATAAAATAATTATATAAGAACGGCACAGCAATACGGTACGCTGTACATTTAGAAATATTAAGCTCCAATCCATTATGATTACACCATTCTAATAATGTACATAAATCCAGTTGGAAACGAATACATTCATTAAAATTTTTTCATTTGATGCTTGCAAACATTTTTAAATCATCCGCGAATGTTTTTTATGCTTGCAAATATTTTTAAATCATCCGCGAATGTTAAGACTCTGCAAAAACTGTTCATGAACATCATCATTAATAAAATAAACAGCAGCGGGCGGAGATGACTACCTTGAGGAACGCCATAAGTTACCTCTATTACACGGGATATTAAACTGTCGATCCTTACCAATTGTTTCCTATTAATTAAATAATTCGCATCAGAATAGACGAGTGGAAACCTAATGATTTAAGCTTAGCAAAAATGGAAGTATGTAATCTCTATAGAAAGCTTTCGAAAAGTCAGTGTAGAGTATATCAACTTGTAATCGATTTTCAAAACAATAAAATATATAGTTTGTTAATTAAGTTAAATTTGTAGAGCATGACCTACTGCGAACAAAGCCATGCTGATTACTAGAAATGATTTCTTTAAGCGAGAAAAAAGCTTATCTTGCAATGCTTTCTAACAATTTTGGGATTGCAGAAAGCCTTGATATGGGCCGATAGTTTTCAATTTTTTGTCTTACACCATTCTTAAATATTGTCGTAATAAATGAATATTTCCATTCCTTGAAGAATTCTCCAGTGACAAGCGATTGATTAAATTTAATTTTAAGTGAATGAAAGATAGAAGGTAAACACTTTTTTAGTATTACCGCAGGGATTCCATCGGGACCCGGGCTACTGTTTAATTCAAGTTTATTGAACGCTTTTATTACGTCTTCATTCGAAAGTTGCAACAAACCAATATCTAATGATTCAGTCAAATAAGAGTAATGGTTCGTCGTTGATTAGACTGGAGAATCATTATAAACCGACTCGAAAAAGTTGGCAAATAACACACAAGTTCCTTTCAAATTACATTTCCAAATTACATTACCTTAGTGCATTATGTGTATATATATATATGTGTGCATTAATGTATTTCCAAAACGATTTACCATTACTCTTTGCCGTAGACTCAACGGACATGATGTACTGCCTGTATAAAAATCTATTCAAGAACACATAATCTTTTCCAAATCTCAGTGGGAACAAATACTGAGTTAAAAACTGCTAACTTGGCTTTCACACTTAGCTCGGCCTTCCTGATCACAGATCTTCCAAGCTGTGTCAAAACTGACCAAATCCTGACCAATCCTACAAGAAATTTCAGCATTACTCCCATCACTCGTGAAAAAAATCCCGAGATACTTGAACTTCTTGTCATATCAATAATTGTTTTTTAAATTTATTTGTCTTTTATTATATTAGTAATTGAAAATAATAATGCACGCTCTTAACTTTAAAGTTGAATAGCTTAAAATAACGAATTTTAAAAATACTAGCTGTCAAAATGGTGTCTGGTGTACTACGACGTCATTAGAATTGTGAACATTGGGACACGTCAGTCGGAGAGGAAGAAACTACTAAATCTCGACAGTTAAAGCAGAATATTCAATACAACTTTTTGTTGTTGGCGACATCAAATGGCAAAGATCCGACTATGATGACTGAATTCCACGCAACTATTACAAGCACATCAAAAACAAGCACTGCTCTGCTGTGCTATTCCAAAAATGAATAAATCAAACCGGAAATTACAGTCTGCAAATTATTTATGAAGAAGGAAGGAGTCAAAATGAGATAAACCGCATTTATTCGGCGAATTCCACTCGAGAAAGCACATCTTAAGCTTGGATTTATGTAAAAACAATTTACAGTTCTAAAGAATTAAATACGGATTGAAATTTAAATTGGTGGTCTGATTGTCGAAGGGATCCGCACCAGAAATACCCACCATTACTCCCTTCCGAAAACAATTTTCAATCTCCCCAATTTGTCACTCTCCCCAGTAATGGTGCCTATTTTTATCATCTTTTCCTGTATGGCCGCACTTAACAACCACTGTGTTGACGCGATACAACCCCCAGCCAGCGTGAACGACGGCAATATTCATCACATCCCAGTGTCTGACAATTAAAGCCTCGGGCCGGCAATAAACTTTGATCTCGCTTTATCCAATTAAACATTCTATTCTCCTTCCATTAAAAAGTGTGCTTCTAAAAAAACAAAAACACACACACACACCCACCCACCTTCACACCAGCACACCACCATTCAACATCTGGGAGGTGAATGGGACCGGTTAAGCCTATCTGTAAACTCAAGGCTTAATATAGCCTCCCCCATACCGCCCGACGCGACGGCGCTTCACACCGCGAGATGCGATAACCTCGACGTTGCTCAAAAAATATTTCATGCAGAAGACACGTTTTATTGCCATGGTTACACAACGAATAACAATTTTCCACTCGACGAACTATGCCCACCGTCTCCAGCATCCAGCGTATCTGACAGCACACAATCGTGGGGATGCCTAGGAAATTTCGGCAACCCTCCGATGGAGGAGAAAAAAAAACACTCCGAAGTTGGAGCGGCGTTTGCGCGGGCTCTCTCTATCTCTCGCTCTCTCGGAAAATTGAAAGCAAAGAAGAAAGTATTTAACTGCTTTTCGCTGCACTTGAGATGAAAGAAGGACTCGATGGCACTCCATTCAGTGTCGAGGATTTTGCGTTGAGGGTGTAAGGTCCACGAAGGACAGAAGTGAAGAAAAAAAAATAGAAGAAAAAAACGCAGAAAAAATACACATTTTCCAAAAGTTTTGTGCGTTTTCGAGATCTCCCACCGCGAAACGTTGTGAAGTGAAGTTTTTTTTCCACATTTTCGCGATATTCCCGTCCGCGGTATGCTTTTTGGGGGTATTCCTCCACTCGTCTCGAGCAGCAGCAGCACCACCACCAGCAGTGTACCATCCGTGCCCAGCGAAAGGGCCTCTCTCATTACGTAAAGGATCATTGATCGGAATCCTGCTGTGGTCGCAAACGGGAGCGAATAGAAAAAAAAAACAGTCGGCCAGTCTTAATCGCAATGACCTGGTGCTCCGCGGTCCGGAATTTTCTCTAATCGAAACCGCGACTCTTCTTCTTTAGCCAAATTTCCTTCAACTCCAACTTCGAGTCTCTACACATTCGCTGGCATTAAATATTGATGTGGATTTTCGCTACAACCTAGAGAGATGTCTACCACAACCATACGCTCGAATGGTGAGTTCTGGCCGAGGACGTGGACTTGGTTCACAGATTTCGGGGGCATGCACTGACGTGGATTTGTTGGGATTTCGAAAATCGCTTCGTGCTGGAATTTCGGAAAATTCCTAATCCAAATCAACAATGCAAAAGGGATTTTTTCTTTCCGTCCTTTCTTCGTTCCTGGTCCTTTGCAGGCGACGATGGTTGGGGATGCTGCGAGGGTGTAGAGAACTCCCTGGCAAATCAGCTGTATCTGTGAACGAGAGGGGATGCTTGACTGTTTGATGGTACTTTGCAGCATCTCCAGCACGCACAGGCGCACTGCCCCGGTTGCTGGATGCAGGGAGGCCATTCGCTCGCTCTCTCTCTCTCTCTCTCGTTCTCTCGCGGGCTTGTTCCCCTCCGTCTTGTGCGTCTTGTGTCAAACAAAAGTTTATTGTTTTTCCTCTCGTTGAATTTGGAAACTACTATAAACAGTCGAGGGCGACTCGGGTAAGAGGTGTTCTGTGGTTACACGGATTTTTTCCAGCCAGCAATTTTTTTCTCATCCATCCTCCTCGTCGTCTTCTACATATTTTCCCTGGTTTGTGGATGAGCATTCTTTGTGATGTACATCTGAGGGTAAACACTCAAACTCAAAGTAAACATGTTTTATTTATGTGGACTAGGTGCTTTGTGCGTCTCCTAGTGATTCCATGGTTTCCATGATTTCCCCGAGTGCCAGTGAGTGCGAGAGTGTTTAGCATAAAAGTGCAATGACGTCATTCGTGTAACCGTAACGTGCAACGACGAACGACTACTGTGGACCCATCTTGCGTGCTCTATTAACCTCAATTAAGGAGATTCATTTGAATCTTATCGATTGTTTGTGTTTTTTTTTTCTTCTTTTTTCGTTTTCATTTTTCTGTCTCGCAGGCCTGCACCATGCAATCTCGCTAGGGAACATTGAGACGTCCGCAAAGGTAAGCCGAGGGGCGCGAATTGAGGACACTGAAGTGATTTGGGGTGTGTGTTTATTTTAGACGAACGCGTACCAGGTGGAGAGGTGCTATGATTCAGAGGACGAGAACATGGGGAGACGACGACCACGCAACGCATCCCCATCGGACCTGTACACGAAGGCGTCCGTCTACTCGAAGGGTGACATTCGGGAGCAGGTAAGTCTCGAGGAAATTATGTGTGCATTCACCCCTCTGAACTGGTGTATCCTTGCAGTATTGCCTGACCGATAGACAACTGAATACCATCGAACGACCAAGGCGGGAGCGATTCTTTGGGTGTTTCTCCAGCAGAGGGGCGCCCCAATCATTCCTGGGCGTCTGTGTGGGACGAAGAGCGCCGTCCGATGAGAACATAGCCGACTACGCGCCATTCTATAAATATCCGCGGTAAAGTGTGATCGCTCAAACACGCCTATTACCTCACTAATTGATGTACTTCACCTCCTTCAGCTACCACCACCATTACGCGCAAGAGATGAAATCACCTGAAGACGATCCTGACAGTTCCTATTTTCGACGACAACCAGCTTCGATCCTCATAACAGCCAAGTGCGGTGGAAACGAGAACGCCGCTGCCGCCGCTAACCGCTACTCATGGATCGAACCGACCACCACGCCGATGGACGAGAACTCAATGCGCCCGAAAGACCTAGGGTTTGTACACAGCTTGTCGGTGTGTGGTAGTTTTGCATATGCATCTTAAATTCCCGCTGTAGCTTGCTAGATTTGCCGTGCGGCACACGGCCAGATCTCTAATGGTTCCCCCTATGTGTTATGTCCTCTCTGCTTTGCTTATGGGCTTCACCTTCACTTTCACATTTATCGTTGAGTCCGCTTAGTTTTTCCTTTATCGCATTTCAATTCAAATTAGATCTAGTGAACTGAGATTCATGTTTTGTTGTATAAAATTTGTCATTGCCGGATATCCAGCTTTCAGCAGGAAGCCTTTTTTGTGAGGGGCTACAATCAGCCGGCGTACTTGAGCCAGAATTCAGATCAGATTACGTGGTATGTAACATTCTCCTGTTAGAGCTTTCTTCTTATTTTCGGTTGCCCAACACCGCGTTGTCGGTGCATTCATTGAACACACACACATGTACACATGATGAAGTTGACGTTGACATCGCATATTAATCTCCTCCTAAGTACCCCGTAGCGTAACGTGCAAGCGACCAAGACCTTAGGGCGGTAGAATTTTAAGTTATAAGCATCTTTTGAAACTGTGTTAGAGATCATGCCCATGACTAGTGTTCCTTTCCATTCTGACAGTGTCTATCGATGTCCAGCGCATGTAGGTCTCCCGCCACCTCCTCCCCCACCAACCAATGCCCCTAGTGGACCACCAACCCCGAGGTATGCAAATCCCCCCTCCTCCCGTTCATGCTGTTGTCACTTAATCTATCGGTTTGTACGTGCCTCTCCACAGGACGAAACATGTCAGCTTCGCCAGGTCACACACGCTGACCTCATTTGACGAGGCCTCACTTGGCCTGCGCTCGTCGGGCCGCATGAAAGGCGCCAGAAGCCAGGAGCGTTTGATTGGCGGGAAGAAACCAATTATGAGCTCGGGTCCAATGTACGATCAGCAGCAGCAGCAGCAACAACAGCAACAGCAGCAGCAGCAGGCACAGCATCAGACGGCATTCGTAACGAGGACTCCACACCATCATATGATGGCGCATCCGCATCAGCATCAGCATCAGCATCCACAGATCATTCAACAGCCGGCCTATCACATCCATCCGAACATTCTGATTCCAGTGCATCAGCATGAGATTCCACCGCAGCATCCAACCAACGAAGATCTGATGTCTCTGATACAAGTCAACCGTGGTGCGCCTAATGAGCTTGCCATGGCAAGTGCGAGTTGCTTGACGGCTCCCAAGTCACCGGCAGCTGCCGAGGTGGTGCTCGTGGAGAAGATTAAGCGGAATGCCATGAAGACGCAGGCCACACAAACGGAATGCTATGCTGGGGCGAAGAAGGAAGGGGTGCCGTACAATTTAGCGTTGAGTCCACGAACTGTTCACAGGGTAAGTGAAAACAATTATTTCCTTTTTTAGTTGACAAAGATGTGCGGGCAACTGAGAGCTGCTTGGTGCAGTGATCTGTCTCCAAACTTTGCACGTCAGTGTTTCCCATGACATGTTTCTGTACCAACAATCAAACATCTTTGTCGTGCATGCAATAAGTCCTAGTTTCGCCATTCTGTGACTGTGAGACGGTGCGGCTGCAACAAAGGTTGAGGGCAACGACGCATGCGAATGAAGAGGGAACCCAATCGACTTGGTGTGTGAAACTGATGGCAGAAGTTTGTGTTAAGTGGAACACCTTGTTGGTTGAGGTCCATTATCATTCAGGACTGTAGCGCCATACAAAGGAGAATAATATTATTTTCTGTCACTTCATGTGAGTCAAAGAAGTCAACGGAGTTCGAGGCTCGCGGAGATTGATTCCATTTAGTCACATAAGCCACTTTCCTTTGACAGCGAACTCAGAATCGTAAGACAATGCTGATTCCGCACCAAATTATTCTGAGAAGGTTCTCACAATTTGCGCCCCTTGAGAGTATTGACAGTGTGCCACAATAGACGCCATAATGTCCTCTACTTTTAAATGATTGCAATCACTTTGAGCAGCATCGGTGCCCAGTACTCTCTCTCTGTCTTACGCTGACACCACATCTCTACTATATTATATCTCCACTTAATTGAATATCACAATTCCGGTGTGGTTTCTTTGAAATTCACAAATAAATGCAAAGGTCGAGGTTAAAGACTTTCGGAAGTCAACGTGATTCTCTAAAAATTTGCATTCGCCTAAATGTAGGCAACAAACAACCAAAAACTTCATCGACCTACTACACGAGCAAACACACATCAGCGTTTCACTTCAAAATTCCCCTCTTATTCTTTCAGGTTAAGGTCGTTTCGCAAGGCGCCCAAACGAATGGTCTCCTGAACGGGCGGAAACTCACTAAGAGTCTCTCCGAGATGACGAACGGTCGGTCGGCCAGTGGTCCCCAAGGCGAATATCTAACTGTGGAAAAGAACAAACCGTAAGTTTCTCTGTCTGTCCTCCACCACGTTCTTGAACACAAATCAAACAATCCCCCGTCCATTTCAGTATAATGGACCACGAGCAGTTGCACCGCACGCAGTCTGAGGAGCCGCCGCGGTCTCCCTCGATGACGCTGCAGACTGCTGCCACTGGCGACGATCAAAACAACATCAAATACTATGAACCTCCACCGCCAATAAACATATCTTCTCATCTGAAACCAGTAGACTCGAATGATCTCTACATTCGGGACTATCCCAGGAAGCAGTCCCACGACAGCGCTTTCTCGTACAGGACCACCGACACTGAATCGTTTGTGGGTCGCGAGCGAGCACAAGATCAAATGCAATATGTTCCTAGATCCAGATCGTCCTCGCAAAGCATACACGCCTCGCAGAGCATTTACGCGTCAGGACAAGACCGCTCATCGAAAACGAACAGCATCACCGACTCGGAAGGGCCAAACTTTGATTTCGAACGGAACAGTCTGCCGCGGCGTGCTTGCGGCCAGCACCGGCTAGATGTGGAATTGTACACACACAGCTTGCCACGCCGCGAGCACATGCATGGTCAGGAGGGTTGTCGTCACATCACAGAGTGTCCAGAGCTCCTCCGGGACGGTGTGCGGGAGTACAGGGGAGAAGATCTGCTCGAGAAGCTGGAAATCCACCGTCAGTCCTGGTCCGAGCAGAGGCGGTCATCCATGCTGGTGCCACCCCCGGAAAATGCATTCTCTCGCGAATCCGTTCGCCGCCAATCGATGCCAATGCAGCCGTTCACCACATCCTTCCCGGGAGCAGCCAAGGCCCTTGTGAAGCCAACTATTTCCGAGCCGAAGCCGGAAGCACAGGAGAAGGGGAGCGAGCACGAGGAGGAGCAGGAGATCTTCATCGACTTCAAGCCGCACATGTCGCCCAAGCCAAGTCCCAAGATAAACCGCAAGAAGCTCACGAAAACCCTCTCCGATGGCGAGATCCTCCTCGAGAGACAGCGGAAGCAGGAGGCTCACCGTGCCACCCATCAGCCCTCGATGTCCACAAGTGGCGAGGGCTTCCAGTCGTCAAGCACTGCAGACGACGAAGATGGTGGGGACTACTTGTATCAGAACCTTCCGATCAAAGACGAGGGGATTTGCGACGGCAAGCCAGTGTCGATTGTGACAAGCTTGAGTCCGCCTTCAAGCGCCAAGGACAACAACAAGAGAGACAGATTCCGCAAGCGATCGATTAGCTTGGAGGACCCGAACACAAGCAACGACATGAGGCTGGCCAAGTCAGCCCCACCTTCTCCGTGTCAAGAGGAGCTCCTGGCAACCACGTCAACATATCCGTCTTCGGACTCACTCGCCAACGACCTCACCCGGGATCACTCCGACGGATTGTGGAACGACTCTCAGGTGACTGTCCTCACCGTGGAGCCCCGCGAGCAAAGCGACACGGGTTCGTCGAACCTCCTGACACCATCATCGAAGAGGAAGAATCTGATCCTTCAGCACCAGCAGCGCAGCTCCATAGACACTGACGCCCTCGACTTCGACGATCAGATGTCCGACCAGAGCCCAACGTACTTAGTTCCTCCGCATATGGCAAAGCCAGCGTCCACTCAGAACTTGGCCAAGGCGGCCAAGGATCCGGTTGGCAACAGCCTCACAGTTCCCTCGCTTCTGCCATCGCCATCGATCGCTGTCACCCCGTCGATCGCCATCAGGGGCGACGGCCTGCCCTCGCCGAAGAAGTCTCCAGCCATGGGCAGGCGTCTCTCGCGCACAATGTCACCAGCGCCGGAGAACAACTATCTGTCGCACAGGTGAGCCGACACCGAGGCCCCCTGGTGTGCCAGTTGAAAATTCCCGTTCTTCTCTTTCCGTCTTTCGCAGGTTCTTGGACATGTCTGTTGCAAGTGTGGCCAGCCAGGTGCCACCAGAGTTCCAGGGCTACTCGCGACGCGACTCAGCAGTGAAGAGCAACAACGCGGATCTCTCCGAGTGCAGCACCAACACCGACGAGTACATCACGTGCACAGACACCTCGAGACGCACGCCAGGTATAAAGACTCCACCCACTACAACAAGCTCGTCATCAACCACACAAGTACCAGGTTTGCAAACTTTTCCCACTTTCCTAATTGATGTTTGTGTGTTTCTCTGTTGAACCGCGTCCGTAGTTGCTATTGTCCCGCCACTCCCGAGGTGGTATTTGCTGTTGTTTGGTGAACTGCTTGCCGTGTAGTCATGTATTTGGACCACTTGAAGTCGGTTCAGTCTAACGACAGTCCCTTTCTTGTCTCCAGTTTCAGCTCAGAGCTCGCAGACGGAGCGCACCCATGAGGGGTCCTCGTTCGAGAGCGCATCATCGCTGTACTCGACCCGCGGCGACGGTCTCTCCGAAGACGCTCCCACCATCGACGAGCAGTTGCCGGCTGCACTCATTCAGTCGCTGCAGTCCTGCAATCCGGTGCCGGTCAAGACGTCTCCATCCCATTCCGTGAGCAGCACATCCTCGGGCAGCTACAACATCGCTGGCGGCAATCAGTCCGCCGCCATTACACCGCTGAAGGAAGAGACACCTCCCGTCCCGGCCGAAGTGTCGCCCACCAAAACCGTGAGCATTGCTGCCAAGCCGGTGTCCATCGCGGCGAAGAAGAAGGCGGAGTCCGTATCGGACGACGAGCGCAGCGAGAAGCGGTACTCATCGTCTGGTTACTACGAGAGCCCGCCGCACGAAGAGGATCCAAAGCTCAGCAAGTACAGACGGCATCGCGCCGAGGAGGACCGCCGCAGAAGGAAGACGACCATGAAGCTTGACATCGAGCGGGAAAACATCCGCGCCCTGACCAGCCCCATAAAGAAGACCAGTCTCACTCCGAAGACCACGGCCCAGGTTTCACCAGAAGCTCAGTCTCAGTCAGCAACGAATGCCAGTGCCACTGAGGGCACCAGCCCAAGTAAAATTAAGAGATTTCGCCCGAAGATACGACGCCAGTTCCGCCGATCATCGAGAGACGAGTGCACACCGCGCAAGCAGAAGACGACCAGCGTGCCGGGCAGGATTCCCGAGAAGCTGGTCGACTACAACCAGGAAGTGGCGCCAACGGCCTCCAGCAGCCCCCCGAAATCACAGAGCTCAGTCAACCAGCTCAAGGCGAAGTCCATCGAGTCGCTGCGCTCCGTCTCGCCCGGCTCGGACTCGGTGTTCTACAGCGAAGCTGACGGCGGCGTGGACCAGCAGGTCCATTGCCTGCATTGTGGAAAGGAAGTGGAGATTGTCAACGCATCCGGGTCGCAGGAGTCCATCCCGGCCATTGAGCAGGACGAGGACGACGAGCAGGACATTGTGAAGCCGCCCGCAGACTTCGCAGACTCACCCGTTACAACGAAAACCTCGCAACGTCTTTACAAGAAAATGGACAAGCGCTTCCGGTCAGAGGAACGCCACGGCGATCGTGGCAGGCACTACAAGAATCGCCAGGAAAACATTCGAGCCAAGGTAAGTTCGTGTCCTGGTTGAGACCAGACTAACGTCTATCCCTTCTCGGCGTATAGAGCGAAGAACGTGGCAAGGACAATAGCTCGCAGAGCCCTCCAGTCCTGCGGCCAGCTGGATCGAGCCCGTGTGTGCTTCCGAACGAAACCATCATGATGGATAAGGATCAGTGCGTGTACCGAGGCAACTACGACTACAGTCACTACACTCGCCTGACAGACATCGACGTTTGGATTCAGTTGGACCATCAGACTTTTGGTAAGACCGTCCGTGTGATCGATCTCACATGCAAGCCAAACTGAGAACTTTTTTTTGCAGATCGCCATCGAGATCGACGAGGATCGACGGATTCCGAAAAGAGCTTCCACTCGAAGTATCAAGTCATTCTGCATCGGCTGGTGCAGCGGAGATGCACCTTGGAAATGTACCACCGCCAGAAAACAAACTCTTTTAGTAAGTTGATGATTTTTTGTCTTGAGTTAAAGCCTTACTAGATTGCAATGGTTAATGTTCGACTTTATAGTGTCTCCCTATAAAGTTGCTACTGTCTGAAGAAACCTAGATATTGATGAAAAATAGTTTTCAACTTCTGCATTGCGTTTGGTCGTGGTAGGTTCCGCCTTCAATTTAAAAAGTACTTCTTAGACAAGTTTAGAATTCCACTTCAAACGTCTGTCTTCCCTGAAGGGGTATTCGACTGTCACTAGTTCAGACTCTTGAGGCTGGTGCTCATATGGTTCTGATGAGCTCTATATTTCTAAACGACCTTACGTAATAGTTCGTGAATGAATCATCTTCGCTAAACCTAACATAAAAATCGCAAAATGTTCAAATTTCCGATGATCGTTAAGCTCCAAAACCGGAGAAAGCAAACACTGTTTATTATCAACAACAACCAAAAAAATCATTGAAAATATTTAAAAGTTAGGTTAGGTTGAAGGTGTGAGCAGTCACTCTTAGACCAGCATTTGCCACGGGGATGATGTTTTTGCACACTGCAGAAGTCGTTGTAAGGAAGGCCTAGTCTATTATCTTGAGTTTCAAGGGCGCAATGTCCGACGATGAGAGTTCTAAAATTCGGCCTACTCATTCTGATCAGGCTGAGCGATCGTTTTAGATCGAGCATAGGATGGAGATCTTTGGTAATGAGGCATCCTGTGCCAGTTGACTATCAACAATTTTCATGAGCAAGTGTTTTGAACTTTAGTGGATGTCCTGCAGTAGTGGTCAGTGCGGGCCGCTAGTAAAGTCACCAGCGCACTTGGAACATATTGGTCCACTTTCATTGTAATGCTACCACTGATTGACCACTCCAGTGATCCAGTGCTGTTTATTTGATCCCAATTGCAAATGGTGACAGGACCAGATTTGAAAACCAAATAAAAGCCAATTAACTTTGCTTTAACTGGGTTTCGAACTGGCACTAACTAAGGACAGCCACTTAACCAAAAGCGCCATCCGGTCTTTTAAGGCGTGGATGAGAGATCTTCATCCCGAAAGAGTACGAAACTAGAGAGCGAAGTTTTCTCCTCTCAGAAGTGTCACAGTGTCATCACATAAGGCCGAGATATGTTGCAATTAAAGGAAGTCTAAGATTTCAAGGTGACTGAATTCAGAGATGTCAGTTCAGAGGATATGTGCACTTAATATTACATACTTCCGAGCCTGAGCGATAGCTGCTTTCCATTCCTGGCGGTCCTGAGCACGCTGCTTCCAGTCATCAAGACCAAGCTCTCTTGCATCCGCGATTACTAGGTCTTTATATCGGCGATTCGGTCTTCCTCCCCTTCTCGAAGCAGGAGGCTCGCATTCGAACACCTTCTTAGCTGGAGCATTGTTGTCCACGCGCTCGATGTGGCCGAGCCAGTACAGTCGACGGATCTTTGCCTTCCGGACTACATCCACATCCTGGTACAGCTCGTAGAGTTCGCAGTCGTGTCTTCTCCTCCATTCGCCTTCCTCGCAGACGGGACCATACATCCGACGTAGTATTTTTCTTTCGAAGGCACCAAGAATGAGCTCCGTAGTTTTGCTTATCATCCAGCTTTCGGTTCCATATAGGAGGACTGGCAAAATAAGGGTTTTGTAGAGCATGATCTTAGTCCTTCGAGTCAGGAGTTTTGACGCCAGTTGTTTTGACAAACCAAAGTAACACCGGTTGCCAAGGGCGGCTCTACGTCGGATCTCCACAGTGATGTCGTTTGTGGAGTTTACGTTTGCCCCGAGGTAGACAAACTCCTTTACTATCTCGAATTTCTATCGATTGTAATATTTTGTCCTAGGTGGTCTGTGACGGACTGCTTTTTGGTCGACAGCATATACTTAGTCTTATCCTCCTTGACCTTAAGACAAGCTCGTTTCGACTCTTCTTCAATTGCCGTAAATGCTTCCACTACGACACGTTGGGAACGCGCGACGATGTCGATGTGGTCTGCATATCTCAACAGTCGGACTGAGTTGTATAAGATAGTGCCTTCCGTGTTTACAGCTGCCAGCCGCACCATCTTCTCAAGTACCAAATTGAAGAAATCACATGACAGCGCATCTCCTTGCCGAAATCCGGTGGAGGTTTCAAACGGCTCGGAACTCCTCGAGCAGAACTGCACGGTGCGTCGCGTGTTTGTTAGCGTAGTGCGACACAACCCGATCAGTTTTCCCGGGATCCCGAAGTCGGCCATCGCTCCAAATAACTCCTTGCGATTAATGCTGTCGTATGCGGCTTTAAAATCGATAAATAGGTGGTGCGTATCGATTTGAAACTCGCTGGTCTTTTCCAGGATTTGCCTTAGAGTGAAGATTTGGTCTATTGTCGATCTGCACTGTTACGTGCCGATTAGTGCGATGTAAAACGGCTTTAGAAGTTCACACAGTGCGCTGGACAACACTTAATATTACAATGTTTTTTTGTAGCCATAACAGAGGTTTCGAAAAGATAGTAAAGTCAGCACCTGCAATCTGCGTACATATTCGATCCATCTGTAACAATTTCGCGTCTGGTTTTCACATTTCCAGTAAAATCTGGGGGGCTTCTGGTAGAGAAGTCATTCTCGAAGGAGAGCTTAGGTGCCATAAGGTCAGTGTCTATGGGTAGAAACTCCTGCATAATAAAATATATTTTAGTGTGAATAATTATAGTTTTAGTGAGTAAAAAAAGGCAACTTCAACAATAAATAAATTGTAGATAAATAATAGTACACGCAACGATCTTCAGTTGACCATCAGAAAATACATGAAGTAGACCTTCTGGTTAACAATTTGGATATATTCCGATTCAGAAAATTCAGAAAAATTCGATGACAGAAATACAGAAATGATCATTTGGGCCTTTTACTTGTGAGTATTATACCAAAGGGAAGGAGAGGGAAATAGCGATGAAAACATAAGTCATTATTATACAATGGCATTTGAACTGATTGTAAGGAGTGCCATGGAAAAAATTTGATTGCAAAAATTTTGACCGTTGCTTGTTTTGCGTTGCGATCTGGAATCTTCTTTAGTTTCATATTTCAATATTTTTAAGTCAAAAAAATTTAAACATCGACTTTGTTCACAAAATAACGTTAAAAAATTTTCGAATGTTTTTCACGAAGGCTCAAAATCGTAGAGACCTATTTCGGTTTATAAGAACGGCTTTTCGACCACATCTCTTTATTCCAACTGGCATGGTCTCTTGTCCAGAAGCAACTGCTTTCCTATTTACTTTTAGTTCCTTTGCGATTTTTATATGCGTTCATCCCGGGTGTACTAAGAGACCAGTTAGATTGTTTAGCTAGTTTTGTTTTTTAGAATAATATGCGCAAAATGCAATGAATGACGAAAATGAATTGCAATAATCAGTGCCATTGCCGCGCAACTAGCGACACCTGGTGGTCCCAGTAGACCTCCAACCCGATCGACTCAGCTGGGGTGGGTCCCAACCAGTCAACTCCAAAGAAAACCGAATAAACTTCCCGAAGGAAGTGGGCGCCACGTCGTCTTTCTCGGGGACGACGAAATCCAAAGCGATATATATGTATTGATATATATATACATCGAAATATAGATATATATATATATATACACAACTTTCAAACAATCGTCCCCAAAATTTACGGAACAACCAAGATTCCGGCCTTGGTTCTAGGAACCTCGACCCACACGTTAATTCGCTCGAATCAACTTTTACCCAGCTTATAACACACACAAAGGGAACGACACGTCACAAAGAGATAGCGGGTACCGGGCAATCCCGAATACCTCACCAAGAACCGCGAGGTACCGTACCGGTACCGAAACTACGGGCCACCAAAATTTTCGCGAAGCGATCTTTGTGTCGCCAACCGATTGTGGTTCTCGACCACGAACTGCACTATGCGACCGAACTAAACGGGACCTTACGCGATGGAATTTTCCCTTTTCTGGGCACTACCGAACTTGCTCCCAAGGAGTCTCCCCAATCACCACTTTCACAAAAACTCTTATTCGTTTTTCGAATATATGTGTGTATCCGGATTCTTGGGTACAGTTTATCGGAATTTACGAAAAAAGAACCAAAATCCCACAAAGGGGTACTTATCCGTTTTCCCTTTGTTTCCTTTGTTCCCGATATCCACCGTCTCGCGTTCTGCCCTGGTGTCTCGTCCTCCGTCGTCCTCGTCTTTATCTTTTCCTTCTTTTTCTGTCGTTTGTTTCCTTTTTGTTTGTTTGTCCGTCGGCCTACTTGCCGGTATTTTTCTCCAAAGTTTATTTCTGTTTCAATAACTCGCGCAGCAAACTAGTAGGACGTGGTGTCCCTTAGGCGGGTAAGCTATGAATACTCGACCCACCATTCTTAAATTCTGAGGAGCCTTGTACTAAAGGACTCCCCAGTAGATCCTCGATCTCTTCAATTTTTGCTTCCACGGCCTCACTATCCTGCGAAAACTTAAAAGGGTACTCAATTGCCTCGAGTGACCCTCTCCGCTCCAGCAACCTCGTGGCTCTCATCGCTTCCACCGTGCCGGCCTTCAGGCCTCGACACACGACCTCCTAGATCAGCTCTTCTTGTGAGAGTCTGTTGATATCCATCGTCCTTCAAACCGTGGTAGCTCGGCCAACAAAACAACCTAATCTATCTATGACTAGATATATTTTCCAACCTACTACACCGCAAGAAAAGAAAAAAAGATAAATCGACAAACGACAAGATCAAACTTCCCCTTAACCCGAATTATCTGGTTCAACCGAGCGAAAATTCAACTGTACCGCGAATTAATCCAAAGGAACCCTATTTACTCACAAACAAAAAGAAACTCCCCCAAGAAATTTTGGATGAAGACAACAAGGCGAAGACAAGAAGGAAACAAAACAAAATTGCCACGAAGTCAAACTTTTTTCTTGACCCATCCTGGCCCCAACACCATAAATAACAAATCTACATACAGTGAAGGTTCGATTGTTGGAACTTCGATTGCTGCAACTCTCGATTTATGCAACCAATGTAATGGACTGGCCTATTTTCGATTCTTGCAACAAATCGAAAAAAACGTTTTTGATTTTGGCAACTTCGAAATTGTACGACTCAAAATATACACATAGTTCATATACATATTAGCGCAGAGCCGTGGCGTAGTGGGTAATTGCGTCGACTCCTACGCAGAGGGTGCCAGGTTCGATACCCGAAAACCTTTGATAATTCACGGCCTCGCCTCTTTCGAGTCACTGACAATGCTCAAAGAGTATTCCTGTCTAGAAAAAGCTTAACTTGGCCGTTCGGAGTCGGCATTAAACTGTAGATCCCTTCCACGCGTTTGGTGGCGACCTAAATTGTAGGCATAGGGCTTGGGGCTGCCAAACAACAAATGCTTGGGGAACTGTTCTCCATGAGCTCTCTATTACTCAACCCTTTTCTGTTTTGTATCCGTCCACCCCAACTTATGTACTATCAAATTCTCGTTATAGTCCGTCTACAATCGATATTTTCGTTACCAATGTTTCTAGCAGTAATATAACCCAACCTGTTTCAGCAAACGACCTCAGTTCCGACCACAATCCTGTCCTTTGTCAACTTCTATGGTCTGGGGAGAGGAAAACGGAGTATTTTCAAGACCTTAAAAATGCCAATTGGACGCGTTTTAGAATTGAAATCAATGCAAAATTCCGAAACTCACCAATGAATCTGGAAAGTATTTCCAATATAAGTGATGTGGATACTGCACTAAATGAATTCTGTTCAAACATTTTAAGCGCGGTTGAAAACTCTGTCCCGAAAGTTACAAAACAAACTTTGTCTCAAAACTTCCTCATCATATTTTGGCGCTCTTCAGACTAAGAAATAAGTGCAGAAGAGATTGGACGAGATACCGTCAGCCATTTTTGAAATGTCAGCTACAGTATCTCAACAACTTAATTAACAAGCACATTTTTGAATTTCGCAACAAGAATTGGAACTCCAAACTTAAAATGCTCGAAAAAAATGATAAGCCGTTTTGGAATATAGTCAAAGTTATTAGAAATAGGAGCAAGTTGTTGCTAGTTCTCAAATCTTCTTCTAACGCGTTCTTTACGGATTCTGAAAAAGCTAATGCTCTTGCACAATCATTTTCAAATAACCACGTCGTGGCTAGTGGTCTAAGTGACCAAGGCACACGCGACACAGTGCAGAGCACTATCCAGAATTATTTCGAGAACAGCTCTCAGCAAATCCCTTCTGCTGTTTATGTGTCAGAAGACGACATTGCATTTTTCGTCAACAACTTAAATGTTCGCAAAAAGGGAGGGCTTGATCTGATTAGAAACATCTATATCAAGCAGCTGCCCAAAAGTGGAATAAAGTTTTTAACATTTCTTATAAATGCGTGTCTCAAAATGGAATATTTTCCTGACTCCTGGAAATTAGCCAAAGTTATTCCTATACCAAAAGGAGGCAAGCCTCCTGAAAATCCTGAAAGCTACAGGCCAATAAGTTTGCTTAGTAACCTTAGCAAACTTTTTGAGAAAGTTCTTAAGGAAGTGATTTTAAAACATATTTCTGAAAACAATATATTCCGCAACGAACAATTTGGATTTAGGGCACACCACAGCTCGACCCATCAAGTATTAAGAATCTGCAATCACATAAAGTCAAACCGTGCTTAGGCAAATCAACTGGGATGGTTCTACTTGACATAGAGAAAGCATTTGATACTGTCTGGCACGACGGACTTTTGTATAAATTGAAACACCTCCGCTGTCATGTGATTTCTTTAACATCATCTTGGAGAAGATCGTGCAAGACTCACACGCCAACACTAGAGGCACGATCTTCCAGAAGTCCGTACAACTGCTAGCATACGCGGATGACATTGACGTGATTGGCAGAACACAGCGAGCTGTCAATGAGGCGTTTGCTGGCATTGAGGCGGAGGCGGCTAAAATGGGTCTAGCGGTGAATGAGGGCAAAACGAAGTCTATGCTGTCATCAAGAAAGGACACACAACATCGACGTCTTGGACAGAGCGTCACAATGGGCAGCTATAACTTCGAGGTAGTCAAGGACTTCGTCTACCTCGGCTCCGCAGTAAACAGTACAAACAACATCAGTACCGAGATCAAACGCAGAGTAACTCTTGCCAACCGCTGTTTCTATGGGCTCAAGAGGCAATTGAGTAGTAGAGCCATCTCTCGAAGGACCAAGCTGACCCTATACAAGACCTTGATCATCCCAGTCCTGCTGTACGGCGCGGAGGCATGGACAATCTCAAAAGCGGATGAGGAAGTCCTTGGTATTTTCGAGAGAAAAGCTCTGCGTGCGATCTTTGGTCTTGTTTGCATTGCGGTTTTTGGAGGAGAAGATTCAACCACGAACTGTACGGGCTGTACAGCGACATGAGTCTAGTCAGGCGTCTTCGGATCCAACGCCTAAGATGGCTAGGTCATGTAGAACGTATGGACAACTCAGCTCCGGCCCGGAGAGTCTTCGACTCCGAACCCGTGGGACAACGCAACAGAGGCCGCCCGCGTTTAAGGTGGCGCACCCAGGTGGAGAAGGACCTCAACCAACTTGGCGTGCGACACTGGAGACAGCTAGCCAAAGACCGTGCTAGCTGGAGAGGCTTGTTGGTTGAGGCCCAGGTCCACCCCGGACTGTAGCGCCAAATGAAGAAGAAGAAGATACACCTCCGGTTTCCTCCTTATATATGTAAAATTATCCAAAGTTTCTTATCTCGTCGTCGTTTCGTAGACCAAATGAACAGTGGTGTTTCTGACCTAATTTTTTCAATTCTGGTGTTCCACAGGGTCCAGTTCTAGCTCCAATTTTATATAATATTTATGTATCAGACTTCCCAAAATTGCCAAGCTGTCACACTGCGATTTTTGCAGATGATACCGCCATATTTTCTTCACACGAATTAGCTCTCAATATTGAGAGCAATCTCTCAAATGTGATCAAAATTGCGGAAAAAATATTTCAGCAAATGGAACATCAAGTTGAATGAGGAAAAGACACGGAAAAGAAAGCCCTGATTTGTTCCTACAAGGCAATTGCAGTTAAATGGATTATCTATAAATTGGGAAAACTCCGTACGTTACTTGGGTATTAATCTAGACACGAAACTAACTTTTAATGATCACATTAGTAAAACAATTAAAAAGGTAGGGGTAGCAACAAAAATGTTATACCCATTTATTAATAGGAAATCGTTACTTTCACTTGAAAATAAAATGATTTTTCAAGCCATTATACTATATGGATGTCAAGTATGGGGTAACAGTGCGAAATGTCACATAAAAAGATTGCAAGTATCTCAAAATAAATTTCTTAAAATGATGTTAAACTTGCCTTGGCATCACTCAACTAAGGACATACACAAAAGAGTGAATGTTGAATTGATTTCTGATACGATACAGAAACTGAAATTAAAATTCCAAGAACGCTGTAGTTTTGTTGAAAACCCGCTTATTAATATTCTAAGTGATACTTAATCTCTATTGTTTATTCAATGTTACTGTGTTATATTTGTTTATTTGCTTATTTATTTATTTATTTATTTATATATTTATTTATTTATTTATATGTTTATTTATTTTCTTTATTTATTTATTTATTTATTTATTTATTTATTTACTTATTTACTTATTTATTTATTTATTTATTTTTTATTTTACTTTTTACATAACTTGTTTCTTTACTAAAATTGTATTGTTCACTTATTTATATACTTTTGTTTTTGTTTTTTTTTCACATTGGAGGTTTTTTTTCGTATTTTCCTCCAAAGTATAATCATATTATTTTGAAAAACATAATTTTGCATAATTACATGTAAAATATTATAGAAGAAAGATATTATAATATCATATCTCTAATCTGTAAAATGTGCGGTAACAATACTTATGTCATCAATATTATGCGAAATAAAAGATCTATCTATCTATCTATATAAGATGGAATGAATAGAGAGCTCACTTATTGAAGTTGAGTGTACATAGGAGGTGACTACAAGAGAGAGAAAAAAACAACAACAGAAACAACTGCTTCGGAAGAGGAATACTTTGATGGAATAAACCTTAATCCTCAAAAATAAAAGGAAATCCGGACTGGACGATGAAGATTTCATCAAGTGTTTGCAATTTTATCCATGCTTACTGGAATAAAACCAAGCTCCTGATAAAAATCCTAACTAAAAACGGAATCTGAGTTGAAAGCTATGGAAGAAGAAACAAAAAAAATCCATGGGCTTAATTTGAACATCTGGCAAATAAAGAAAAAGAGGAAGATTTCCCTCCCATTGCATTAATAGACCAAAAACAATCAAAGGTATGGCACCACCACCGGTTTCTTCGGGAATATCGGGAAAGGAAATGAGTACTTAACCATTCCATGTTATCAAACTAGAATATATACACGCTCTTGAAATTATCCCCTGTGTCCCCGAAAGGACATGAGTTATATTTCTTTGTTTTTCACGTTTATATGTTTAAAAACACTATTGCATAAACTCTGCAGTCACCCTTAAATGCCAACAACTCTAGTTTTCAAACGTCAACTGAAGGCAAGGTACCTACTTAGAGGCAAATTTTTATTCACACCAAATTGAGTATTTCCTTTAAAGAAAATACTCGACTCGTGTGTTCTTACTCGGAGTGTTTTCTTAGTTTTTATTCACACGACCCAATACGTCTCAATTGTAACAAACTTTACCGCAAAAATTTGCTCTACCAAATCCCCACACACTCTGTATATTTATGTTTGACTATATATATAGGCAAAGTCCAAATGTACCGAAGAGTTAGCGTTAAAAAATGCGATAAAGGAAGTAAGCATTTTCTTTTATATATCTATGCAACGGACCAATTTTCCACTCTTGAGGGTTGAGTCGCCTCGCCGTTGAATTTCTTGGCAAGGACGTGCGAGTTCTTACTGAAGAGAACCAACTTAAGCGTTTGATTCTGTATTTCGTTTGGCAACGATAAAAGAGGGCGTTTAATTGAGAGAATATAATTCACAAATTTTATTTCATTGCTTGGGACGTAGTGCTTGTACACTCGTAGCTAAGCCAAATCTTAGGACCAGGAATCGCCACTGTAAGTGGCACTGGATTACGTTTTGTCTTATATCCAATTCAGATTGCATATTGATTATGTTAATTACCAAACAGAAATGGCGTACGATTTAAGAATAATGGAAGCCTGCTCAGCATTACAAAAAAAAAAACAAAAAAAGAATTCGATTGATTTTTTTGGAACTTTCGGGAAGACATTTCGAAATGAGCGCAGGTAAGTTTTTTTCGATTGCACTCCGTAGCAATTTTACGTATACCCGAAATATTGCGGATACTTAGGGTGCACTATAATTTGGTGCCCGAGTAGTACTTGAAACCTGTTCTCGTAAATGCGGGTATCAAGGGCTCTAGTGTAGATATTGTGCCATCTATGCATTTTTGGCCAATTCCATTTTTGACATTTCCATTAAATATTGCAGAAATTAGGTGTGCGGTTGTTTTTAGAAATTCGATCCCAAGATTTAACTGGGTTAGGTAGAGGGGCTGCTAGTGCATTCACCAGCACACTTAGACTAGACACTAAAATAACATCAATTCCTACTTTTAATTCATTTACTACCAACCTCCGATGCGGAAATCAACTGTCACTTGGTCAGTCTTAAGTTATTAAATCATACTGACCAAACGAACCAAGACCAACTAATGTTTGTATAACTCCGAAACCCGTGTATTTGAAAAAGAAGACTCCCTGCAGTGGGTAGCTCAATTGCAGAAGGGCAATGAATCATCCCGCACGAATTCGCTTGCCTAAAGTGCAAGTGCATGTGACAATACACTCGCTTGACCCTATTTCAAAGTTTTCCTGGGCTAAAAACATCTCAGACATGTCGTCCATTTCATGGGATGATTGCCTTTTTTTGTTTCACTTTCATTTGGTGAACAAATCTCGAGTGTAGCTAATAACATCGGTCGGATGGGTGAAGATCATCAGTGCGAACAATTAACCACGGGAGCGGCGCAAAATAGATGCACAGCTCCTCAAAGTCTAAAAATAGTCAAACCGTCGGCACATTATCTAATAATACTGGGTGTGTACTCCTTTCGGTTCGTAGTCGCTTAAGTCATTTTCAGAAGTGTGCTCTCCTCAGCTGGTTGTAGGATGATCGGTATGAGCGAATTGCTTCGCAAGGAATCCAGTTAAAGAGTGAATCAATTTCTAGATCTTATCTCGGCGAATTCAACTCCGGAGCCATTCCGTAGGAAACTCCAAGAGATTCTCAATCTCATGCTGTTAGTTTGGGCTCGCGAAGGGCAGGCGCTGTCAAGACTGAAGAGCCCTCTGAACGGTATTCACAACGCACAGTTGGCTACCTGGGGCAACATTTTTGGAGAGTTTCTAATGAGTGATGTGTTTTGTTTTGGTTTACTTTTGCAGAAATCGACAAGACAATTGTGGTCAAGAGCGATTCTGGAGAATTTGGATTCAGGATACACGGCTCGAAGCCAGTGGTAGTGGCCGCCATCGAACCGGATACTCCCGCAGAGAGCTCGGGTCTGGAAGTTGGTGATATTATCATCTCGGTGAATGGTGTCTCTGTCCTGGACAAGCATCACACGGAAGTGGTGAAGATCGCTCATGCTGGATGTGAGACGCTTGAATTGGAAGTGGCCCGCACTATTGGGGTGCTGATGAACGAGAAACAGGATTCGCCCAGTCCCATCATACACAAGGGCTATTTGTGGCGCCAGAGTGGACATGTTAAGGGCGGTCCAAGTCCGAAGAAGTGGGTGAGGAGATGGTTCTGCCTCAGACCGGATCATTGCTTGTACTTCTATAAGACTGAAGATGTGAGTATGGGTTTGATATGGAGTGAGGGAGACAGAGTCGAAGAAACTAAATTGGGTGTTCGTTCGATTTGACTTCGATCTAATACGTAGTTACGGAAAATTATTGCGATTTACTTCACTGAGAAAGTCTTTTCAACTTTTCCAGGACACACAGCCCGTGGGTGCCATTATTCTGGCCAAGCATACCATCGAACGCTGCGACACAAGCGTCGGCAAGCCATTTGCTTTTAAGATCCAAGCAGCCGAAGGCAATCCAATCTATCTCGCAGCAGATACTGACGACGTTCTAACCCGCTGGATAGCAGTCATGAGGCACTCGTCAAACCAGGCAGACCCTTGGTTGGAAAAGAGGTGAGTGGCGACCGTCTGGGAAATGCGCTTTAAATGTTTGTTTCAGTTCAAGGAATTTAAAACTTCCGCCTGGCGGAATTGAACGCCCCGACTGCATCGGTTACCTTATGAAGTTGGGTTCACGTTGGTGTGGCTGGTCCAAGAGATACTGTCTTCTGAAGGATGCTTGCCTGTACTTCTATCAGGACGCGAACAGTAAGGTTGCTTTTGGTAAGTTGAACAATCTTTTTTCGCAGTCAGACTCGTGAATGTGTCGCTTGCAGGAATGGCTTGTCTTCAGGGCTATAAGGTTGCATCGATGTCAACAAATTCGGCTGGTCGCAAGAACTCGTTCGAAATAATCCCACCAGAGCCGAAACTTCGACACTACTACTTTAGCACTGAATCCGAAATGGATAAAAAACGGTAAGATCAATGGGGCATGCAATCGTGCGACTTGTAATGAATTTCTGTCCCATTTTCAGTTGGATATCCGCTTTGGAGTATTCTATAGACCGTTGGATCAAGACTGGGTAACTAGGGGCCAAGGCCAAGCCCCACAAAAAGAAACGTCGCAGCATCAGTAAGGCTATATACTCATAAGCGCCCCCAAGACTGTGCAAGTACGATGCATTCAAGTCACATATGTATTTTGAGACATGTTTCACGTATATTACGTGTTACGATTGACATTATCCATCTAGTTGTTGTCCTTGTTGTTTTTTATTATTCATGTGTGTGTATGTAATATTGTCAAAAAAAAAAAAAACCAAAAAAAAATATGCAAATATATTAAAGAAACCAAAAATTCATAAAGCATTGTACAAAGTAAAAAAAGAAAACATATAACTAATTGCCGAATAAATTAAATATTTTTACTAAATGAATAAAACGTTAAATCGAAAATGATTAGAGGGAAGCATGCATGGATTAATTAAATATAAATGCACTAAACCAAGGACCAATTCGGTCAACATAAAAATAATCCAGGAGGGTCCGTCCTTCGTCCTGGTAAACAAAATGTCTTATGCGAATATTTATGTATACATTTAATTAGTTAGAAATTGTACAATGTATTTTTTAAATGCCTCGATGTGTTATTATTACGAGTATATATATATATATATATATATATATAGTAAATGTTTATCTAAGTTATCACAAGCTAGAAATTATATATACATTCATATATACTATATATTGTTCCAAGACAAAGTAAAAAAAAAAAAAAAAAACACAAGAAAAATCCAAAAAAAATATATATGTATAGAGTATAGTTTATATCGTCGTTGTATACCGCGTTGTATACACCTAGAAAGCTTTAAAAAAATATATATATGTACTTACTTATATGCAAGTATTTCATGTACTAACAAAATTAGTGAAGCACACTCGTAACCCATTTCCCAGTCAAAACTTCACACATGGTGACGACTTATTTAATTTTTATTTTCTAAAATTTTCGATAAAAATTTCTTTTGAAATAAAATCTTATCGCAAACCGAGAACCAAGAAAAAAAAAACGAGAAAAAAACGCAGTAGTAGGTATCCATTAGTAGTGTCTGAACGATTTATTGGCGATTTTTCTGATATCACTTCAACATTATGAGCAATGACCAAATATGCCCAGTGTATCGCTCAGTCGGCGGAGTCGACTCCGACTCTATTGACATCATTCAGGTGAAAAACAAGTTGTTGTTGATATGTATTTTTGGAAAGTGAAATAATTACTCTGACTACCATCAAGGCCATGTTTTCGAACTCGGATTTGCATTTATTTTTATTTCATTTTATTTTTTATTTTTTTCTTTTCGGGGGATTTGCAGATAACATCTTCGGGGGACGTGTAGACTAATTTTGTTTCTCTTCTCTTTTTTTTTTCTTTGCGTTTTATTTTATTAGAGTACCCATAATTTTTATTGTTCTTATCTTAGAAATGATCCAGCTCACATATATGTATGTGGAGCCGATGAAATATACTCACTCTGTCTTAGCCAACATTACAAGGCTAATGACATTCGTTAGTGGGTGAGTTCTTATATTTTTATCTGTCTGGCTTTGATTAAATGAAATTACACTCTTTGCTGCGCACCTAATGTCGAACTTTTATTTGATTTTGCTCTGAATCGAGGGAATGATGTTTTCAGAGCATCTTCTTAGTATTGCGCGTTGGAACAATGATCAAATGATCTTTCGCTGATAACTTTCGGGGATATAATTTAGAAATCTCGTTTGGCAGAAAAAAAAGAGTCACCAATTAGAGAATCAACATGAGAAACTCTGGGAATCTCGCAAACAATCATGATCTCAAGTTAAATTGGATTGGATTTTATTTACCCGGTGGCGTGATAAGGAAGAGGAGACTTTGCTCCATCTGCATATTTTTTGATTAGTTTGGCAAGTCGCCACTCAGCGTAAGGGGGTTTTCCTTTCCATTTTTGTTTGTGAGAGGTTCGGGGTTGGGTACTTAATACCTGATATTAAATACAAGCTGTTCCCCGCGAGTTCGTCTGCGTGAATATCACTTATCGAGGTTAGATACATAATATTACTTTCGAACAAATTTGATTACCATAACTGAGGTAATGCTTAGTCAATCTTAAAAGATAGACACATGCTGTCATGGACTTTTTTTTAGAACTTTTAAAGGAGAACAAATCCATTATACATGATTTTTGCGTAACTTTAACCGTTTAGGCAGCGCACGCAACGAATGCTTTCAAAATATAATATCTTCCCCGTTTTTGTATCATGTTTCATTGATCCTTCACTCCAACTGGTTGCAGCGTGATGTTATATAGCCCAAATCCTTCCATAAATTAACTATTCAACACAAAAATCATTTTTCAATTGAAACCAGGAGTAGCTGATATTACCGAGTTCAACTAATCTAATTTAGAAGAACAGATTAGGGTATATTTATTGTCACTCTTCGAAGGGTCTTCTTTCCAAACAAATCAATGCTTGGCGAATATGCAATGAGGAATTTTGTTCGTTTCGAAAATGTATTAAATTCTGCAAATTGGTCTGAAAAATATTTTTTTGAAACAATTCTGTGACATAATTGACAGAGATAGCTTCAAAATCAGAAAATGCCAGACTTCTACCTATCTTGCCCCTTAAAATCTTTGACAACTTTTTCTTATAACGTGGACATAAACCAAATTGACCAAAGAGAGGACGGCATTTACGTTATTTCGTGATTAACCGTCAAAAATGCATGAATATCTGTCAAAAAGGCTCTCAAATTTGTCGGTGGACTTGGGGACAATCAGCTGTGAATTCTGTAATGCTTCATTTCTGTTAAAAGTAAGCTCAAAGTCATATTTTATAAGGCAGCCACTTGTGTAGCAATACCTGAACAAGTTCGCATATTGGTCAGCTCGGTGTGTCAGCTCTGTCACACAGATTCCTGCTCGTACATTCTTCTTCCACGCCTTAAGTGTTATAGCTCTTCGTTAACGTGCTACTTAAGTTTCCCACTTTCTGACATTGGAATTAGGTAGCTTACTGGAATATTGGTAGGAAACTACGTGAACTGACCACTAATTTTGGCTTGTCCGTCCCTACATCTGACACATGCCATAGTTGTTATGACGGATCGACTTTAAACACAGATCTTCACTTTAAATGATCTTCATCATCATCTCCTGATCCACGAAAGAAGTCACTGGGGTATATCCTGCCTGAGAGGTCTTAAGGCCACTCAATCTTCCATCAACGACCAGGAGAGTTTTTGGTCCAACCAGCTCGTCCTGGGTCCGTCAAGGGATGGCCTAGATATTCAAGGCCCGCCTCGGAAGTCGTTATTACGGGAACATTTGTGCCACGTGATCGAACCATCGAAACAAAGCACTTTGCGTTCGAAGAAACTAAACACTGAGTTCCTCACGTCCTGTAGTGTTTCACACGCTATCCCGGCAAGTAATTCCTACAACAACACGAAGAAATCTCATAGAAGCAGCTTTCGGTCACTAGCCAAATTTCATCACAATCTTAACTTCACCGTCCAAAAGTACAAGGGGAGGACAACCGTTAGCAGTTACGGCTCGGGCCAAACCTACATTCTTTCTGGTAGACAACCGGTGGTGTAAGTTTTAGAAAGACCTCTTTGGCAAGTAAACTCGATCATTCAAAAGGGAACAGATCCTTATTGGAGAAGACGATGTTCGGAAACAGGTCGGTGGCGTAAACGATGCAACTCATTTGTTGTAAAATTGTGGTCGCCGTGGCGTAGTGGGTAAGTGCGTCCACTCCTACGCAGAGGGTGCCAGGTTCGATGCCCGAGTTGTACCACCTTTGATAATTCACGGTTCTACTTCATTCGAGTCACTGACAATACTCAAAGAGTATTCTTCTTCTCAACTTCGCCGTTCGGAGTCGGCATTAAACTCCAGGTCCCTTCCACTCGTGAAAGAACAATAATACGCACAACACGAGTGGTTGCTGAGAAGGTATGCCCAGGTCCGCCTCGGACTGTAGCGCCATCCATATTATTATTATTATTATTATTTTAGATAAAATTATTTGAATATTGCATTTGAAATATTAATATTTTTGAGGAGTTTTTGCCACCTCATTCAAGTCGGGCCTTAACTTTTCGAAACATTTCTGTTGACATTCATGTCTGACGGTACCTCCAGATTGGTTGTAATGAGCAATGGTTCAGGACACAAAATGCAGGTAAAGATAGCCAAATGATTTTCAATTTAAATTTGAGATTTTCCAGCCAAATGAAGCGCACTGTTTCGTTTGAAATCTATGCTGAGTAATCTAATCCAAGCAATTTACCAAAAAATCAAGCTCACTAATCAAGAATTGAGTGAACTGTATCTTGTATCTTTGTTGGACAAATACACATATCACTTGTTTGTCTCGGCGCCCCTGTATATATCCATTGCTATTTTTGTGTATTTTATGAATAAGGTTTTTAACTGGCTAGATTTTCAAATTGACAAGTCCATCAAGTGAACAAGCAGTCGATAGGCCTTTGAAATGGAAGGAATGGAAACAAGCAGTCGATAGGCCTTTGAAATGGAAGGAATATATGTTTCTTTCGCAACTTTTTGACGCAGAATATTGGCTTGAATCCAAGTATGTCTCCCTGCTCCCATTCGTAAACCGAAATCCCGTGGCATATGGTAGGCTTCTCGACTGTCAGTATTGCTCTTTCATTGACTTTTTTCAGGGCTAGATGACGAGGTATCAATCATGAGCTCATTGGATCAATTAACCACTTTCATATTTCCTTCGTCTGGTTACTATAACAGCATAAGTTACTGCTCGTATTTTAGGGACAACCTCTCATCAAGCCAATTTTCAGTTCTTCACAAAAATAAAAGTTCTGTTCCGATTTAATCGATTAAATCGACTAATAACCAAAAGGTATTTCCCATTTAATCTTTACCAAATAGTACTTACTTGTTGCCTCAGTTATATTTGATTTCTTGGTTTGGGTCGATTCCTACTTGGGTTTCTTAGTTCTTTTTTTGTTTTATTTAAATTTATTTTACTAACATCCAACAGAAAAGTACATGTACATTAAGATACTGCCTCTTGGGCAGTTCAAATTTAGAAAGATGAACAGATATGAAGGTTTTTATTTAGACGTTTTTCTTTAAGAACTGCTTTATGGTAGACTGTCGCCCGAACAGTCGTTCCGAAATGTTCAATATTCGACACGGGTACCTTTCATAGTTCACGGCGCCACATCTTAAGAGACTTCGAATAGTAAATTGTTTAATAATGATTTATAAAGTATTTTCTTTTGACGGAGGAGAAAAGCACGGATACAATTCTCATGAGTACATTCTGGTTGATCTGACTTCAAATTCTTGTGGGCGGTACAGTTTCCTAGTTACTTTTCAGCGAGTTTTACACTAGATACATTTCTTTTCGTACAGGCTACGAGGTCCGTCTATGGTTAAATTAAAAAATCCTACTTTCGATGCAAAAAAAAATGTTTTTTATTGCAAACAATAGCAGTTGCCTACTTCATGAGAAAAATTATGTAATTATGTAAAAGTGATAGGAAATGGTCCTAAATTAACACAAGATTTAGCATTTTCTCTGTACAATCACAACCTGTGATGTATTTTATTGAAGTTTATCATCTAATATATAAAATGTTTTAAAATTCTTATTAAATAAGGCACCGAGACTAACGACACATCATACTCTCCTTCTTAATTCGGCAATGCAGTTCGGGGTGAACCTGGACCACAACCAACAAGCCTCTCCAATTAGCAAGGCTCTGGCTAACTGCCTACAGTGCCGCACACCTAGTTGGTTGAGTTCCTCCTCTAACAGGGTGCGCCACCTAAAACCCGGGAGTCCTCTGTTGCTCGGAGTCGAAGACTCTTCGAGCCGGAGCTGAGTTGTCCGTACGCTCTAGTCCATGCAACCAATAATCCTGTTTTGAGTTAGAGTTCAGTTTGAATTTACATGGATGCCACAACACATATCTAGCAAGTCATCTGCTCTTTTCGTTCTCACCAGTCTTTTCTTCCTTTTTATATTTTTGTTCCTTCATTATGATCTTTCTAGTTTTTTTCTAGTAGTTAAATATGTGCAAAAATACAATTTACTCTTTTTTCCGCGTTATCCTTTTCAAAAAGCCGAGAAAATGTGTCTGACAAAAAAAGACTACAATTTAATTATTCCCCATTCAATTTTTGAATCAGTTCATACTCGACTAATCTCAGTAAAGTTGAAATTCGCTATTTTCCAACAAAAGAGTGCTTCTGGTAATTGCTTCATGTTTAAAAAACCTTTCCAAGAACCGCACTCCAAAGTCATCATGCCAACATTGGAGACATTACAGCAGTTTAAGCAACTGACTTCCATTTCTAGCACACAATCCTGAACACGATATAAACGCATACCTGCATAGCATAACACCATGTCTAACCCTTCACACGTTCTTCCGATGTCTACATAACCAAATCATAAACACTCATCCAGAATGAAACATTTTATAATTTCTGTAAAATAATTTACATCAATAAATGTACGCCTTTCTTGTGTCACCGCAACTGAATGTTCCCCACTAGCAGAACATGATTTAATAAATTAAAAAAAAAACTTGTGATTACTAACCTTGTTTGTAATTGTTTACAAAAAAAAAACAAAAGAATGTTAAAAAGAAAAGAAAAATATATAACACCAAGTATTAATATTAAAAACACCGAAATTCATTCGTAAAAAAAAATGCATAAATATTTCCAGTTTTTTACTCATTTTTATGTCAACTTATTTAGGACGACTAATTAACAAAATTATCGGGTAACAGTAGTCAGCACTGCCAATGAAAATTCAATGAACATAAAACTAAATAAATAAACATGTTTTAAACAAACCTAAGGCATCTTAGCATCTTTTTTAAGAGATCCCCCCCTCCATCCCGCAGGTGAGTAGCGCGAGGCGACACTAACATCCGAACCGAAAAAGCATCGTCGCAACGTATCTACTTGCAAGCAACTTTAATTAAAAATGTTAATGTCATATCAACCGAGATAAAATCGAAAAAGGAAAATAAAAATAAAAAAAAAACCCTTAAACTTTTTTTTTCCACTTCAAAAAAATTCCCGAGAAACCAGCAGCAACAGCAGCAACTACTTAATCCCCAAAACCTGCAAATTCACTACGGCATGGTTGACATCCTTCCCAGAAGAGACCAAGCAGTATGTGTCCGCATACGTCTCGTGCATGATCATATTGGCAGACAGACAGACAAGTGCATTATCAAACTCTTAATAGGCTGAGCTCATTGACACCGTGCATAAATTTTTATTCACTGCCACTACCTTTTTATTCAGTTACTGGTACAGAAGTCAAAACTATAACATTTTGCTCCTGCTCGGCTGACTGCTGGTGGTAGAGCCACGGCAGCTATCTGCGCTGCATGCAAGAAGGAAGAGGAAGGTGGAATCAAAAAACAAGAATAAAAAAATAAAACTGAACAACAACCAAACCAGAAAAAAAAAAAACACATCACAACAAGAAGGAATAAAACTGAAGAAGACAAGAAATAAAATAAAAAAAAAGAAGATCTTTGGCGGTCCAAACCGGCTCCAGAATCATCACGGACTTCTTTCCATCGAGAGTACCTTATACCCGCAGTTACCTGTGTAGCTGGAAGAAAGGCAACCCATCTACCTTTACCTTTTCTCTTACTCTACCTTCTTTTGTTGAGTTTCTGGTTTTCCAAGATTAAAGTAAGCAACTTGAAGAATTTGAAGGTACACACAAACACAACCACTACCACCACCACCAGCAGCAGCACCGACAGCACCACCAGCACCACAAGCACCATCAGCAACTGAAAGAAGAAGGAAGAATGAAAAGAAACAAATAAAGAAACAAAAACAAATTAAAGAACGTTGAAGATGACGATGATGATGATGATAATGCCTTACCTCCTCTACCTGTAGGAATTAACTTTATATTTTCACTGCGCCTTCACTTGTCGACTTCACGTTGTGATGCGGTTACTCGATTGGGTCATTGGACTGTTGAGTATGTAAACAGCCTCTGTGGGCATTCAGTAACATCACCAGTCGGAGGTTATATGCGAGCAAGAGTCAAGGACACGTTATGTCAGCGCGAGTGCTTCAACAAGTGATTCAAACGAATTAACCCAAAATTTTAATTATAAAGGTGAGTTAAGTAAATGATGTCAGATACAATTAAGACCTTATTGGAATTTTTTTGTGTCACTTTCTGCCCAGCTCAGCCTCGTGATGAAAGCAAGGAATCCACATGTTAGGCGACGACGCACGGTATGGCAGTGACAGGTTCGGTGAATCCCGCAGAACGGACAAATTGGAATAATTATTTGGTTTTCTTGATACTTCTCTTTAATGTGCTGCTACAAAAGAATCTTGAATTAAGTGAGTAGTAACGAGGTTGCCTTTCCCACTGGAAGGGACGACCTGACCCTAACAAATAAGCCTACCTAGCACAATCACTCTATTTTTGCGAACATATCGTATTCAAGCAACAATTAGCAGCTGCATGGAGTATTAAGATGAAATATGAAGACTTGACGTCTCTAGGACCAACAAAATCGAGGTTTGTAAGATCGCATGATTCCGGCCGCCAATTGCAGTGAGATGACGCAATCGTCATATTTCTCTGTGACAACTTGGGGCGTTGTTTCGCTTGTGTGTAATGTCGCGCCGTCCAGGTTTGTCAAACGTGGCAATTTATCGCCAAGCTAAAGATTTTAAATTTCATTTGGCGACACAAAAATCCACATTTTTTGAGGTAAAGTACTCCCCGGGCATAAGCAACCCCTTTAATCGCAAAACCCTTTTAATAGCAACAAATTAAATTCCCTGAGATTTACCAAAGGCGTCATAAGCCTACCTCAGCTTCCCGTTTAATAGGAATTTCATTAAAAACCAGCAACGAATTTACGAAGAGCTTTAATTTGCAAGGATTTATAAAAAGGGACGCGAATTTAAGTGCCTTCTTCATCCTGGAGATGATCGCGCTAAATTCACACGCCAACAAAGTTCTACGTTACTTACAGCGATCTTCTTCTCCTCCAGAAACCGTCAACGCAAACAGGACCAAAGATCGCACGAAGATACCAAGGACTTCCTCATCCGCTTTTGAGATTGTCCATGCCTCCGCGCGGTACAGCAGGACTGGGATGATCAAGGTTTCAAGGTCCTTCGAGAGATGGCTCTACTACTCAATTGCCTCTTGAGCCCATAGAAACAGCGGTTGGCAAGAGTTACTCTGCGTTTGATCTCGGTACTGATGTTGTTTGTACTGTTTACTGCGGAGCCGAGGTAGACGAAGTCCTTGACTACCTCGAAGTTATAGCTGCCCATTGTGACGCTCTGTCCAAGACGTGGATGTTATGTGTCCTTTCTTGATAACAGCATATACTTCGTTTTGCCCTCATTGACCGCTAGACCCATTTTAGCCGCCTCCGCCTCAATGCCAGCAAACGCCTCATTGACGGCTCGCTGTGTTCTGCCAATCACGTCAATGTCATCCGCGTATGCTAGTATATGCTGGCGATTGGCTAGGCCATGTTGAGAAAATGGACAACTCAGCTCCGACCCGGATAGTCTTTGACTCCGAACCCGTGGGACAACGCAACAGAGGACGCCCGCGTTTAAGGTGGCGCACCCAGGTGGAGAAGGACTTCAACCAACTTGGCCTGCGACACTGGAGACAGCTAGCCAGAGACCGTGCTAGCTGGAGAGGCTTGTTGGTTGAGGCCCAGGTCCACCCCGGACCGTAGCGCCAAATGAGCCTTTAGCGATATGAGCCTTTAGCCTGCTATAGTTTACACATCCAAAGAGCGATCGGGCTTGTTGATTGGTCTTCTTGGTTGAGATCCAGATCCACCCGGATTAAAGCCTGTTTCTTGCCTGAATAATTGTTAACATAGATTTTAACTTTTATATTTCAATGATTTGTACACAAAACACAAATTTTCTTTAATAACTTTAATCTGTATTTTTTTTGGAAAATTTATGAGGGTGAAAAACGGTAGAGTCTACAGTTAAACTTTTTTTGTTTTTTTCTAATTTTGGTGTTTTTCTCTAATTTGGCGATTATGGGGTCCAAAATTTGAAAATTCGACGTTTTTTTGCGAACTTTATTTCAGATTTTGCGATGATATTTGAAACTTGACTAGTCTGACCACAGCTAGGATATATATACGTTGTCGAAGTACCACTGCCAGTAACGGTATCTCTGTTCTATGGGATACAGTTGGCATGCCAAAATGCGCGCACAGTCTGTCTGTGAGGAGCATTAAAGCTAGCTTGGTCAGACACTTGTTTGACCGCAATTTTGCTTATGGACATGGCCGCTGAGTCAAAAAAACTGTGCAAATTTATATATACGTTGTCGAAGTACCACTGCCAGTAACGGTATCTCTGTTCTATGGGATACAGTTGGCATGCCAAAATGCGCGCACAGTCTGTCTGTGAGGAGCATTAAAGCTAGCTTGGTCAGACACTTGTTTGACCGCAATTTTGCTTATGGACATGGCCGCTGAGTCAAAAAACTGTGCAAATTTTGACAATCTTATACAAATGTTAGCCCGAATCTAATTTCAAAATAAGCCGGTCTGACTCTCTGGCGATGCCCAATCCAGGTAAACGGCGCTGAATCGACATTTGTGGCTCTTGTTCGAAACTGGTAACTATGGTGGTAACATTTTCTTTATTTCTCAGTAATCTCTGCCTGGATGGTGACAAAGCTGAAGTTTAAAAGAGTGTACTCGCGCTCAAACTGACGACCGACCTCAGGACGAAATTCAAGTTGCGTATTTACATACCTACCAAAATTGAGCATACATCTATCATTACTTCATATTCGTGCTTAAGGCCGACCACTTTTTTGTTTTATTTTTTTGGTATACAATCATAACTGAATACATATCTTAAACAAGAGTATATGCCAAATTCACAGACAGGCGACTTCCTACCGGTCCTTTTCGCATGAAAAAGGAAACAATCCCTGAAATCGACACACGAAATTGAGCATACAGATGTCATGTGTGCGTTCACAAGCGTCGCAGAATCGATACATGCAAATTTATTCAGGGATGAAGCAACAAATGTCCCTGATGATCATTTCTGCACACGCTTTTTTATTCGGTAATTTCGGTAAATATTTTCTATGATTTCAGCACTTTTGACAAGGGTGAAACAATGCGTGATGAAATGCTATCTAGTCACATTCCCCAGAACAAGCTCCAAAACAAGCTTATGCTCTGGATTAGGACATACCCTCTGTGTGATACTATATGTGATACTTTATGAATTTATTTATTTCCGATATAACACATAAAAGGTAGAGGAGCATAATTATTATTAAAAATAGTCTGCCACACTTGACTGAAGAGCGGCTTTTTTTTTGGTGTTGAAAAATATTTTTCTATATTTCTGATATTTTTTCAAGCTTCCAATTCCAGCTGCAGTTGAATTTCCCCTTCATTTCTTTCATTTGAGAGTTCCGTTCTGAAAATCATATAACTTCCATCCTCTTCCTCCCGCTCAGAATATTCACCAAAAGTTCGATTTAATTTATATCAGGTCGAAGGAACATACCAAGGCAGTGCCTCAAAAGCGATTCCTCATAAGAACGAACTTGTGGAATACGCTGAATTCGGGAATTTCTCTTCAGAATTCGACTTATCGAAGTTGACGCCAGTGAGTTATCAAGACATAATCGAAGTTTGAGTTATCGAAGTCAAATTGCATGTAAATTCTGATCTTGGCGCTATTGCCAACCAATTTCATTCGAGTTATCGAAGTTCGACTGTATTTTATTTCCACTATGATGTGTGATAAGGACCTTGGTATAGATCATTCTTTTATATTGTATCGCAGACGGATTTGCTGTGCTGTGTACTAATGTGTCTTCGTAAACTCATTGAGAAATACATAGGTTAAAAAACTCAGAGCTCACCAACTCACTCTACGCCAGTGCTGTCAGTCTAGCTGTCATTGAAAGTGGGTCATTTTCAGCGATAAGTCTAACTTTTATATATTGTGTGAACAATTTAACTTCACCGCCTTAAAGAACTAATTATGTTTAATTAAGGCGGAACCACAGGGTTACACAGGGTTTTCTAATATCAACTTGCTATGTTCGAAAAAAATTCTGCGTTCAATCTATGGTCCTGTTTACGTTGGTAGAATTTGGAGACGAAGATTCAACCTCGAACTACACGGGGTGTACAGCAACATGAGCCTTGACAGGCGTCTACGGAACCAACGCCACCAGGCCAGCTCCAGTGCGAAGAGTCTTCGGTAGGGATGTTCATCGATGGTGGAAAAACATCAACGTTGAGTGAACAAATATCAATATTTTGACATCGAAGTTCAAGTTCGTAAAATATCGCATAATTGATGTTGGGAACAAAACATCGGCCTTCGATGTTACCAAAAGAAAATCTACTATGAATTGCAGATTTTGAATAATTTTCTGGAATTTCATCATGACGACGTAGGCATTTCGTAAAAAGACCACTGATCAGTATTTGGAATTGGTTCTTGGAATGTTTCAAATTAAGGCTGACAACAAAATTATTTTTTCCGAGTATACAGAAAGTTTTGAGTTTCTTGGAGTTTTATGTATTCATCCATTCTTGGATTTTGATGTTAAGTGGGCAGTAACGACCTATGTATATATGTATGTAGTTTCTTACCCAAAGTTCATTTGTTTGTTTTGAGTTCGATTATTATCGGTGCTCGATGTTCATCCAACGATGTTGACATCGACGTCAGCATCGATGTTTTGACAACATCGCATATCTTTAGTCCTCGACTCCGAACTAGTGGAACAACACAATAGAGGACGCCCATGAAACCGATGGCACACACAAGTGGAGAAGGACCTCAACCAACTTGGCTAAAGATCTTGCCAGCTGGAGGGGCTTATTGGTTGAGGCTTAGGGGTCCACCCCGGACTGTAGCGCCACTGGAAGATTCGTGAGTGGCTCTCATTTTACGGTTAACATGATCGGTCTTCATGGCTTTTCAACATTTGTCGGTCAAATTCTAGTCAACTTCTATGACGCCGTGTAGATCAACAAATTTTCATTATACCTAGGAGAATCCATAGAAATAGTCAATTCCGCAACGTGCACAGTAAATCGGTTTTTGGATGATTATTTTTAAGTTTTTGATGAGCGGGGTGGAAACCCATTCGACAGGCTCACTTATGGAGAGATAAGTCTCATGAACACCCCCTATAAGGGATTCTCTGCCGATGCTTTACCTAATAGATGCATCCATCGAACAAATCTCACCACGGAAGATCCTATAAAAAGTCTAGAAATGTAGATCACCACTCACAACTTGTTCCCCGATATCAAGGCTGCATATGGCAGTGTGAATAGGGGGCGAGCTTAAGGCGCTCCGTCTGACGAGAGCGAAGTCTTGCTGCATGAAGGTCAGAGACAAAGTAACCTTTAATGTCAAAAAGGCCGTCCCCTTTAGCTGTTAGAATTTTTCAACATTAAGAGGCAAGTTGACATTAAAGGACATTCCATCTTGGCCATCCCTGTACACCTTTATGGTATGTGGACGTGGACAATCTTAAAAGTGGCTGATAAAGCATTTCTCCTGTTTTCCCGTAATGGCAATTAGAGACGAAGATTCAAGCACGAACTGTATGCGCTGACAGGAGTTTAGTAAGACGTCGACGGATTCAACTTATAGATCAAAGCATACAAGTCGGAATAGCGTCCACAAGGGGAGAAGGACCAACTTGGTGTCTGTTCTTGGAAGCAGCTCAGGGAGGCTTGTTGGTTGAGGCCTAACTCCATCACAAATTGTAAAGCGATCAGAAGAATAATGATCAGATGTTAGATGAGGTTCATTAAAGGACAATACTATCACAGAAACTGTTCGGATTGAATTGCTAGATGGTGTGAATTACTCCATTCCAGATTTGTCTGTGAAGTGTCTTTAAGTCGCAGTATACATAATTTGCATCATCGCACGAATAGCCTGATCCTTCAGCCAAATTCTTGGACATGCGTCTTTCAGCGAAGCCACGGCGCGGCGACCAACTGTGTCATATTTCAAACACAACGCCATTGATAGGCCTTCCAAATAAAACCTTGCAACTATAAAATGGCATCTTATACACAAATTGTTTTATTTGATCTTATCATTTACCCGTGAACCTTGAGAAGGAAGAAAATCATATGTCTACTTGCAAGCCTAGGATTTATCGCATTTTTTTGACCGACGCCTTAGAGCGATGCAGCTCTCGGCTTTTCACTAAATCTCTGTCGTTTCCAATCCACAGAGCATCTCTCAAGGAAACGTTAGAACTTGAGATTTTCAAAAATGGCCAAATCTCCCGACAACACTACACTCTCGCTCAACATTACACCACACGCAAGAGTGATAAAGTAGAGTTGGTCTGTGAAGATGCAAGCAATGAAACTGAAGAATTTTGTTTTTATTCGTTATCGCTCACTACGCACACGGCAGGAGAAAAGACTCGGCTCAGCTCGGAATAGCTACGGGCCACTACAGACAGGTTATACGATGTTTCCGTACCTACCTACAATATATGTGTGTGCACGAATGTTTGTAGCTTCGTATCTTCAAATGAATCGAAAGACAAGAAACAACAACAACCAACGAATGTCTAATACAACAAAAAAAAAAAAAATGGGAAAAAATGGAAAAAAAACAAGAGAAGCAGAAACGACAAAGGCAAACTAAACAAAAACCCAAACTTTGAGCCGAAGTCAAGTCTCAGCTCAGCAGCAGCGGCAGCGCAACAGCAGCAGCAGAGTAGCAGCACCAGCAGCGGCACACACGTTCACTTTTCAAATATTCTTATTCTCCAACTGTCCCACTCTGCCAACAAGAGCCTCACACTACCTGATTCAGTCAGGCTAATGCTTCTCATGCATGCCTTGGTAGCCAGACCCTAATCTCTCGCCCAGTGTATGTGCCCCCAACAGAGTTTTGAGTTTGCTCTTCGATCAGTCTTAAAGAGTTGATCGTACCTTGCGCACCTGTAATTTAACTGTTCAAGCGTCTTAAGCAAAACCCATTCGCCGTGCTCCCTTAGTATTGGTGTATGTGCGTATGTAACGCGTCATTGTTGTGTTAGTGTTGGTGCTTTAGTGTTTGATCGTTCGGGCTATCTAGTTTGATTCCGTCTCGTTTCGACGTGAACGCTTCCTCCCGCTCACACCCAATTGGCATACAGGCGTGTGGGAAGAGATTGGGACTACTTGAGGAGCAAATTGGTAGCGCTAGCGTCAGCTCCCATTGAATTCATGCGAGGCACAAATCTCAGATACCTCTCTACCGATTGAAATTCCAAAACCTGATCCAGCCACCACTACATAACATCTGGATTACTGTGCTGTGTGAAGCTCGGAATGGGTTTAAAAATTTTTTCTTGGTTTTCCTTCGTTTTTTTTTTCTGTGATGTTGAAAATTGAAAATTGAATTAAGTGTGCGATACACATTTGAGTGCATTTCGAATTGGAATAAATATTCAATAAACAGAGGAACTGCAGTTAGGATACTAAATATTGTACTTGATGAAAAAAAATCCAAACCGAAGTGAGATGTGTGCAGATACAGTGATAGAAGATACAAGTGATTGTTTTTTCTGAGAGCACCACAAGGGTGTATCTGTGTGCGGTGGCACGTCGTCGTACTGGCCATAGCCAGCCCTAAAGGACTTAACTCTTTCATTTCAACATCAGCTCGCCAACTCGGTATCTGTTGTGCTTTTGAAACATACCCATACATCTGGTGCTGCTGAAAAAAGTGTATCTAAGTGCATTCGCTAACGAAATTCGTGATCGGTGTTGGAGTTGGAGCAAATCGTAGCATCTAACGAAAGAAAACTTAACAATTCTGTGCGAGATCGTGTGTATCTGTGATTCAACGTGTGTTTGTGTGTGTGTGTGTGCGTGTACTGCCACTGCCATTGCCACCGAGCACAGTGTGATGCCATGTTGGGCTTTTGATCCCAAAAGTGCTACTATAGTAGGCCGCTGCGCTGTGTGCTCGGAGTTTTGAATATTCGACGACCTGAACGACGTGCATGGATTATTGATTGCAGATACATCTTCTGAATTAGCTGGATGCTGAAAATCGTATGCATTTTGGATTATCGCATGGATTTCGAATAGATACCTCTTAAGGTGAGTTTTGTTTGACTTCACTTCGGCACTGCACAACGAAATCCACTTTGATGTGCAAATAAACGTGAAAAGAACTCAGGTACACACACTCTCTGTTGCACAATGTTTGCATTTGAATCTTGGCTAGGGTCGATCGGCACGTACCTACAGACATTCATAAAGATACGTTTCGTATGTACAGAGATACCTACGGAACGAAGAGCCTGCAAGGAGGAGAAATCCAACAAGGAAAGCATACAAAAAAAAAAAAATAACGAAAAAAAACCGTCATTGTCCAGCATTCGGTCAGACGGTTCTCTTTCTCTCTCTCTCGCTCTCTCCCTCGGTGTCTCCTCCTCAGCCTCTCAGTCGCGATGTACCTAATTTCCACCTCTATTAAGATCGATGGGTACGCCGCGCCGTCATTGCTGCTGCCACTTCCACCTCCATTCGCCACGTCATGGCGAGGAGGTACTTGTTGCCTATGCCACTGCCGCGACACAGGAAGACTAGTTCTTTGCTCTCCTCCTAATGGCTTCCTGATTACGATTATTCACCTACCAGAAAAGCACCTAACGCAACGGGCGGCAGCCATCATTATTTCAGTGAGGAAAAATCTTTAAGCCTTTCGACGGTGACCGAACCCCGAACCACGAACCCTCGACTACCTCTCGCTCTCCGCGCGCTCTGGAGCTGGGTTGGAAGTTGGAGCTGGAGCTGGAGCGTAGCATCGGCAGCACCACTGCCATCAGCATCGATCTCTGTTTACTTATTCCTTCTTCTTTGCCACTTCATTTTCTCTCGCGCGTTTCATTTTGTTGTTCGGTTCTTTGAGACGTTCGTTCATTGAATCTGGGTCCAGCAGAGGATGCTGCTGCTGCTGCTGCATAGCTGTATCTATATAGACAGAGAGAGACAGAGAGGTGTGTGTATGTGGATACGTGCTCTAGAGTTTATTGTTATTGTTATACTCACTCGTTATTTTCTCCGCTTGGATCCATAATTCCGTGGAGGGTTCTCTCACTCCTCGGTGGCTTAATGATCCACTTTTGTACATTTTATCATGACGCTGCAAACTATTCTTCTTCTTTCTCCGTTCATTTTTTTTTCTGCCTCCTCACTGGGGACCGTGCGTCAACCGTTTTGACCATCGCCTGTCTTGACCATCCCCAGCAGAATGTGCAACGTTTGCGAGAACGGGTATCGCAATCTGCTGACAGTAAGTGGAATGTTTTTTGTACCCCCTTCCCATCCTGCCTCTCCAATCCCCGTCGTGATGCACACTATCTGTGTCATTTAATCAAAGAATTATCATATTCTGAGCGATTCCCAATGAAGAAGCTACAAAGTGGGATTACGATTAAAATCAAGAAGAACTGCACACGCCTTGTCGAGAGTCGAGGAATGGGGTTTTGGTGGGTTTCACGAACCTTTTCAAGGATTACTTGCAGTGTGCCATGCCATGTCAAAGCGTGCATGCAGCACACTTCGACTGCTGTACACACAGCACATTGGCAAACACCAAGCCTGACTTGCTATCTATTCCCGGAACACCGAGAATCCGTGGGCGGTTGGGTTTGTTTCAAATGTTTGGATATAGAAGCCACTGCATGTTCCCTCTTATCTAGCCATTCGATTATCATAACTCAATAAAGATACCAGCCGTACCTACTTTGGTAACAAAACAACCTACCTTGCTTCCAAATGCTCCTACGATAGCTAAATCGTCGTCTTATCGTCCACCCAAACAAGGCGTTCGAGGTGAGATGGTGGCGGCGGCGATGTATAATGAAAAAATTGGGAGTCGCAGGGGCGCACGGGCGCACTGGTGCACGGGGATCGACCTGGAACGGCAGGCAAGACTCAAAAAACGAGAGCAAACAATCACATGTTAACATAATTAACTTTCGACGAGGGTTGTTGCGGAGAACTTCAGAGTTTTGAAAGTTCCCTCAAGCGAAAGAAAAACAGAAAAATAACCGAACCGAAATTTTGTGATAAGATTACGAGCAAACTATTTATCTAATTGGTATGTGTACTTCATTTTTTGTGTTTTTTTCTTCTCTTCTTCTTGCAGACACGGGGCTTCTGGTTACAGTGGAAAAGCGGCAGCAATTCTTCTTCAACAGCTCGCATCAGAGTGAAATGAAAAGCGAAAATGCCGACAGAGAAGTCGGTAATTGATCATGGCAGTGTACCGTTGGTGCGGTCTTCCCGAATGGAGCAGTTTTTGCAGTCACCGTCGAGTTCGAACTCGAGTTCAGATGTGCAGAGGAGTTCGTCCGGGGGACGAGGGGCATCGGTGCTGACGCCCGGCTCGTCGTATGAATCACAACTGGCGTACCAGCATCACCTGGCCGCAGCGGCGGGGATCATCAGCTCGTCAGGACCTCAGTCGAGTCACCATCGCGAGATATCAGCGTTCGTGCCCGTGTTGCCATCACGGAACCTCCGCGGACCAGGCGCTCTCTACTCAGGCATCATGGACGGACCGGATGGACTGGGCAAGGATGTTATTGGGCAGAGCAAACGCGGCTCGAGCTATGAGATAATCGCCATGATGGCTGACAAACGAAAGGAATTGGCGCTAAGGGAGGCCGCAGCCGCAGCCATGCTATTGCCACGTCCCGGGCAGGGACCAGGGGGCCCACCGCCAGTCATGTACTCACCGGCAGCGTATCTCGGTGGACCCGGACCATCGCCCACGTCGGCCGGCTCCTTTGCCTTCCCACCGTCGGCGGCTGCGAGTGGACTCTTCCCCCCAGGAGTGCCGCCCAGCATGCATGCCGGCCTGGATCGCAGACTTCTGCGCGCACCTGGACGTGCGTCGCGACCCAAGAAGCAATTCATATGCAAATTCTGCAATCGTCAATTCACAAAGTCATACAACTTGCTCATTCACGAACGCACGCACACCGACGAGAGACCGTACTCCTGTGATATTTGCGGAAAGGCCTTCCGTCGCCAGGATCATCTCAGAGATCATAGGTAAGAGACTGTACTTGATGTAGCGCTAAGTCCCTAGTCCGCTCGTCTTATATGTAACTCAGTAACTAACGAGCGAACTTCGGTCACACAGCAGAAAGAGACGGCGCAGCACCGCAGAGAGATTAATGGACGCCAGAGTGTCCCTCATCCATTGGAATGCGCCTTTCAAAACACTCAAGCATGTACATATTTTCCCCCCATCCCGTCTGTACATAGTTAGATACCAGGGTATAGACGATTTTATGACTACTGAAGCAGTTAAAATTGGATCTACTTCTAAACACTCTCAACAGATAACCACCAAATTAATGGGAACGAAAAAACGCGTTTCGCGGTTTTACGAGCCAAACCAAAGTAACAAAAAAACCAAAAAAAAAAAAAACGAAAAGAAAAAGATAGAAACGTTCATGGCAAAACCTGTTCCCCTATCCGTCCATTTGGTGATTGAATGTTCACGTGTATGGTGTCAGACTTTCAGGGCAAGTGTCTCTTGTGAACTGTAGTTACCTGTGGTCTTGTACCATCCGGGTGAGGCGCAGACGTATAGATATAAAAAGAAAATTTTCATCGGAGTTAATTTATTCCAAACGTTAAAGGGACACGTAAGAGCGACAGACCAGTCGACCAGTATTGGGCGAACATGTGCTCTCGTGCCTTCCTAGGCAACGCTGATCGTCGAGCTGAGCTCTAATTTGCAAACATAACCCTGAGTAGGGTAATCAAACAAAACGATTTCTACATCCATATGTATATCTGCCGTCTAGTGTCTACCCAAGAAATGGAAGAAAGACTGCTGCTTCTGCGAGATATATGCTCGTACAAATGTAGGTTCACCTTTTTTGAGAGAAGACATTTTGTGTGTTGAATAAGCCAGAGATTGATATCCGTATCTTGCAACTGTTGCCGTGTGCATTGAAAGGAATTGTATCTTCAGTTTGAATCTTAGATAGCATGTGAGAAGAGATTCTCATTTCGGTTCACATATACTTTCTTGTATACTTATGCGATACATGCATGTATCTATCTAGATTGCATGTTTTGGAAGTTGACGTCAATTGGTATGTACACACGTATTTTTCGGTTGAAGGTTCTCTTCATTTATTAGGTAGCAGTAAGTTCATAGCTCCTGTTTGGTCGGTGTCAAGCGGCCGCAAAGGGATTATAAAAAACGAATGTTTAGTGAAGTTGGTAGAACAGAAGCGGGTGATCAGCTTCATTCGTATTCACGTGGCCTTCCATGATGAGTTTCCTACGTGTCTTTTAATTAACTTGTTCCTCCTAAGTCCCATGTACTTGTTGATGCCGACAATGGAATTTATTCGGTACTAGCCTATGTCTTAGATAAGATCATAAGCAATAAATTTGTCAAGTTTCGATCTTATTCGTGCCGCCGTTTAGGAGGTAGGTCTCAACAAACATACGAGTTTTCTTATTTGTTGGTGGAATACAAATGGTTCTATGACTAATCCCACTAACGGCACTATTATGCCAGCACAAGAAGTGCATTCAGTCTTGGCAATAAATTAGTTTTAGGTTAGGTTTTCTTAAAGTGGCTGTGTGCCAGCACGAAGCATCCACGCTTGTTTAACCACGTGGATCTTGTCTATTCTATGACGTAAGTCGTTCTTGCTGACGCTAATATAGTTTAGTTCTGCCAAGTTATTTAAGTAAGCCCCTAAGTGTCCCCTTCGGGAGGAGGTGGCCATGCTCTTCCTCGTGTCGTACTGAATATTTATCAAAATTAGTGGATAAAACAGATTGTGCCTCAAAGGTGAACACTCGTCGACTAGATGTACACTACACATACACAATTCGTTAGAGTTCATAGGGAATTTAAGGCTTAGTGAATATTTTCGTTCACAGTTCATACAGTTGTGGACAAAACAATAGGACCACCAAATATCTTTTAAGATTTCAATCCAAATCGCTGAGGTCTATATGCTGCATTTTTGACTCACCAGAATGAGGAATTTTTTGATTTGTTATGTCTAACTCAGGTGGTTATCTGCGAATTTTCGGTTCTTACTGTGATTTTCGGTAAGGACCAGCACGACTCTGGGACTTCTTCCGAAGAGATGTTGTTCCCCAATTGACCCTGTATTCTTCGAGATTAGACTAAGAAGTCCAATTCAAACACAGTTGAAGTTTTGCAGTTGACTTGGAAGTGTCGTGGATGGATGGATTTCTTGGACAGACCTTTTATTTGGTCATCATCTTTTAAAGACATTTTTCGTCTTCGACCTCATATCATCTAAGATTTTGTGAGCTGCAGGGCAAAACAACTGGATGGTAGAAGGCAGTTGGTAGAGTGCCTGTCCCTGGTTGGCGGGGTCCCCGATTCGGATCCCAGTGAAAGCAAAGTTAATACTCTTGAATCTGGTTTTCAAATCTGGTCCAGTCACCATTTGCCGTTCGGATCAAATTAACGCCACTATCACTGGAGGAGTCAATCTGTGATAGTAGCCTGACTATGGGTATCATAATGGACCAATATGGTCTAAGTGCGCTGGTGAATTCACTAGCAGCCCAACTACATAATCTAACATAACCTAGCTTCAGGGCATTTAAAACAAGTGTAATTGAGTCTGGAAACCTGCCACTGTGGCATTTTATGTTCGTCATTTTCAGGTCTAAATCTGTTTCGGTAACAGAGCAGTGTTCGCCAAGGACCACTTTTCCAGTTTTCATGAATGATTCTATGCATCTTAGTATGTGCACTTCAAAAAGAAAATAAAACATAACTCGCCACAACCTAAAAATCAAAAAAGTACCTTTTAATAGCAACAAATTAAATTCAGCTGAGATTTACCAACGCCATCATAAGCCTATCTAAGGTGCCCGCTTAATAGGAATTTAGCCCGCTTATAAGGAACACAATAGGGCCGTAGCGTAGTGGGTAAGTGCGTCGACTCATACGCAGAGGGTGCCAGGTTCGATACCCGAATTGATGACCACCTTTGATAATTCATGGCTCTACCTCTTTCGAGTCACTGAAAATGCTCAAAGAGTATTCCTGTCTAGAAAAAGCTTCCCAACTTCACCGTTCGGAGTCGGCATTAAATTGTAGGTCCCTTCCACTCGTGAAAGAACACTAGCACGCACAACACGAGTGGTTGCTGAGAAGCTAGACCCAGGTCTGCCTCGGACTGTCGCGCCACCGATATTATATATATTATATATTATAAGGAACACAATACAAAATTCTATGTATGTGCTACTATCCGGGGAGTGTATTTTGCCCCCACCATTTTACTGGTCGATCTCGTTTACAGAAGAATGTTCCCAAAAAAATCATGCTTACATGGTACCGCGTTTGTTGAGACAAGGTACCGTTAGCAACAATGGGAAATATACAGACAGACTTGATGTGTAGTAAATTTGCCGCCAAAAAAAAACTAAATTTCGTTGGTTTGTTCCCTACTGGTCTTATTGTTTTGTCCCGAACTGTATATGCCGATTAGGTATGTACATTGTATCCGCCATTTTATTGTGCATTCGGAGATACATGTTCAGTGGATGTGCTGCGATCTTTCAACCAGAAATGTTTATAGCAATTTTAGATCACTTAAACTAAAAAGAGGAGGTTGAGAATTGTTCAAAGCAAAGCACGTGGTTAAGGCCGGGTAGACAAGTCAAGTAATAGAAAACCTTTCAGTTTGAAGTTTAAAACTACACATTTCCAAATACAGTGGATTCTCCCTAAGTCGAACTCTCTCTAACTCGATCCATTTCTTTTGCCATATTTTACATAAATTTCTCTGATTTTTCCATACAAAACCCCAGAAATGAAGTATTACAGAGATAGCTGACTGATAGCTCCCTAGTCCATCCACGAACTTGAGCACTTTTTTGACAGATATTCAAGAATTTTTGACAGTTATTCACGAAATAATGTGAATGCCACCCTCTGATTGGTCAATTTGGTTTAAGAAAACGTTATAAAGAGAAGTTGTCAAAACTTTTAACGGGCAAGAGAGGTAGAAGTCGATCATCTCTGTAATGCTTCATTTCCGCAGAAACCTCTCTCTAAATCAAACTCCTTCAAACTCGAACAAATTTTGGCATCCCGTTGGCATAAAAGACATCAAACACTCTCTCCAATTCATTCTTAAATACAAATTCCAGTTTGAAAATATATACTAATTAATAGCAGTCCATCTCCACTTGTAACCGATCGCACTTGATAAGTCTCGTATCGGACGAAGTTTTACTATTTGCTTTTTTTTCTCGGTTAGCAATTAAGACTTTATTTCGGAAATAACGCGAGTTATGTTGATTGCCAAATCGTCGATTGCTGCTGTTTCATCAGCATAAATCAGTAACTTCATACGCATACATGGAAAATAATCCAATGACGCGACACACCTTACACAACCTTAGAGGTGTCATTTGAGTGGATCATTTTTTTTTTTGAAATAAAATACCCATAAAATGTGCCTTTCAATGAATTAATTGTTTGGGTCGTCATATGACGCATAAAACCATCGCGCTGAAACCGAAAAGTCATCGAGGTCGATGTCAAGTAAAACGAATAATTATTTTAACATGAATCTCTGTAAAGATGTAAAGATCACCGTTAACACAGGCTATGTAAAAAATATAAATTGAGTGAGTTTTACACATAAACTGAGGGACAAATATTGAGGAGTCTTCAGTCAGTACCTCAAGTCGCAAAATAAACATTTTTGGTAGAAAATTGCTACAAGAGTGGTTTGAAATCCAATCCGATACAAATAGAGTCATGTTATTGATGTCAATTCCAATCCTACAGAGGAGTTTGTCCTGTACCCTGAGAATCCTGTGAATGTTCGTGGGGATCTTTGTCCTAAGAGAGATCAAGACAACTTGTAACAGCTTGTAAATGAATAAAATTCACATATTTTCGCTAGGGTTGCTAGAAGTGGGACACTCACAAAAAATACTTAAGCGGCCCACCGGACAATCTCCTCTCTTCAACATCGTGTTATCGGGTTATTCAAATTCGTGTGTCCGTAATGTCCACTTGTCCCGACCAAAAGGTCAAAAAATCCTATACATATCTATTGATAGTTTAATTTTGCTCACCGAACGTAATCATTCGTCGTTTTTTGCTTTTTAATTTTTATGGCATCCCTAATTTGCACACGTATAAGGACAAATAAGCCGACTGTTCCAAGATGAATGAATTAATTGCCAAACGCCCCATTTGTTGAAAAATGGTTTTAATTTGCTGGTTTAAAATTGCTGTTAAATAAAAGCTAGTGCTTTTACATGTACACATGTTATTTTGTCGCCAAATAAATAGCTCAGATTTGCGATCATGCCTATTGCTTGAGTACATTGAAAATGTTCCCAAATTTGGGACTATTTTACTCCTGATATTAGAATCAGCAGAATCCGTCGAAATAAAGAGCGTTTTTTTAAAAGCAGAGAACACAGGCACATCAGTCACATTATGACATGAATCTTTGAATATGATTTCATAAATGCGTCCCACCGATGACATAATCTGTGGCTCCAATTGTCACATACTCTTCGCAGTACATCGGGCTTCATGTTAACTGCTTGCTTTTAAGGCCAAAAATATAATAATAATATAATATTCGTGACGTGACAGTCCGAGGCGGACCTGGGCCTAGCTTGCTGCTGGCTGAGCAGCCACTCGTGTTTTGCGTGATATTGTTCTTCCACGACTGAAAGGGACCTACAGTTTTATGGCGACTCCGAACGGCAAAGTTGAGAAGCTTTTTCTAGACAGGAATAATCTTTGAGCATTCTCAGTGACTCGAAAGAGGTGGAAGCCGTGAATTATGAAAGTTGGTAGATTGGGGATTCGAACCTGGCACCCTCTGTATAGGAGTCGACGCACTAACCCACTATGCCATGGCGAGCCAAAAATATAGGTACGTGGACTGTAATTTGTTGACCATCATAATTTTTAAAGACAAAAGGAAATAGGGACTTTTTTGAATTTGATTTAGTTTGTTCATGATCCATACTCTTCACTGTAAATCCGAAAAAGTCGTAAATGAAAGAATTGTCAAACCAACTGTCAAATCATCTGTCACAGAGAGCAATGTTGCCAACTTAAAGTTCTGGTCTCCAAAGAAAACACCCTTTGTTATCGTATATCGTAGGTTTTCCTTAACAGTCTTGTGGTTAGTGCGTTAAGAACAACAAACAAATAGAAATGAGAGTGGATCCTGATCATTCATCCTAGTCCGTCTCCGTATCTATTTATAGCAAAATTTTATGTAAAGAGTATCATACTTGGTAACAGTTAGTAAGAGTCAATTAGTGATCTTTTAGTTTGATAGGAATAGGACATCGCAGGGTTTTTAATTGTTACATTCGCAATGGATACCTCTACACTCATAATTCAGTCGCTTGTTAGTGGGAGTCCTTACAGGTCACACATGCAACTCGTCTAGGGAGGCTTCAAACCTAGAACTACTAAAGGTGCAGTGACGAAATCTGTTCGGTATGATGGCAGTGGTTTCATATTTAGGGATAAGTGTTATATACAGGGTGTACCAAAATTGAAATGAAGATAAACAAATAATCCACTTGTGTGATAGTCGTTGGTTTTAATTTATTTAATTTTTATATATGAAAAATATTTTACTCGCGCCTTCATGTCCGATGTATGAAATATAAGAACAGACAAATATCCCCAACCTTGCTCGATGCAGACATTGGCTCTTTTACCGCACTTTCACCACTTAATGTGTGCCTAGTTGCAGATTACGTATTTCGTCTCGAATATTCTTCTTGAACTGTAATAATAATATGGTTCGCGCGACAATCGGATATGATAAGGGGAACAGTTTGGAAAGCTTTTTCTGCACAGAAGTACTTTTTGAGTATAGTCAGTGACTTGAAAAAGATGGAGCCGTGATTTATGAAAGTTGGTAAATTCGGAGATTGAACTTGGCACCCGCGGCGTACGAGTCAACTTATCTCTACGCCATGGCTATCCACCCTCTTATAGCCTCTGGTTTATTAAAATATACTAGGTCCTTCAAATATCCTGGCAAACCCGGCGTAGGAGTCAACTCATTTCTACGCCACGGCTTTCGACCCCATTATAGTGTCCGGTTTATTAAAATATACTATGTCCTTCAAATATCCACATAAAAAATGTAAAACGCAGTTAAATCTGGTGACCTTCTGATCATGGAAGGTGATTTCAAAAAAATTAAAATGCGTAATAACACTTGATTATTGACAAGAAGAGACACATCGACCATTTCAAATGAAATTGTTATTTCATAGTATTTAGAAAAACGATTGAGTTTCCAGAGTTCGATCTTATTTGGCCCACCCTGTATTATAGATTTATTGCCTGTATTTCTGTAAGGGCTAAAAAAAGCAGCCAATTTTATCAGTCTTCAACAACTCTCTTGTTGATGTGACTGGCCTTCTCGTTTTGAAGAACACAGGGAATTCCAGTTCACGATCACGTGAACGATTCATTTGGACGAACTGATTTAGGAATGTGCATAACAGAGCGATCAGTGAATTCGAAGAGGAAAACAAAGAAAATATAAATAATTCAATATGCATTTATATTGCCAATAAATATTTAGAAATCGAATTAATTCTCCCATCAGTCACTCAGCCATCGCGGTGCTTAAAATGACATCTCAGTATAAGACGTTCATATCATAACTTGCGTTAAGCGACACGTGTCAAGATATGCTTCATAAAATCTAAACTCGTATGTGTGGTTTCAAAAGTCAACAAATGATTAAAGAGATTTTAATTCAATTTCATTAAACAAGTTAAATAGACAAACAGCTGACAGATGAAAAGTGATGTTGAGTTTAAGACTCGAATGAACAAGATTAAGAAAAACAAAACCGCCATCTTGTTATTTTGTGACCCAAATGAGGGTCAGTTTTGTGACTTTTGACAGATGTATTTCTTAAGCTTACATCACAATTCAGTTTCGTATAATAATAAGTGAAGAACACGATTGATGTAAGATGAAAGGATTTAGTTCATTTGTAAATGGCATAGTTTAGGAAAATGTCGTGTAAAAACTCGCTGAAGCTATAATGAGCAGTGTAGTAAAAAAAAAATCGTTGTTTCCGCCCTAAAATTTCTGTTGACATAAAAATCCCCGCGGTAAATGACCCTGAAAGACATATGCAGAGCAGCCGACATGTGAAGGCTTAGGTTCCTAGAAGCTTCAATGTGTAAGGAAATGATGAAAAAGTCTATTTTAAATGTCGGTTAATTTGTTTCCGCCTTTAAATTTCTGTTGACATACAAATTCCCGCTATGATGTCACTCATGGTCCCGGCAGACATGTTTCAAGAAACCCCTTTACCTCAAATATTGGCTAGGATGAGTACTTGAACGTGAATCGAAAAGGTAAAGAGAGTTACTGATCCGTCACAATTGAAAATAGGAGCAATTGATTATAGCTTGTGTCAGAAATTACGTCAAAACTGTCACCGAAATCGTTCTCCTTATTTTACTCATTGAATTGATTCCCTCACTTCAACTTTACGTTGCTACTGAAGGAGGCGTAAATACAAAGATTTTCATTACTACAAGAGATGTGAATGTGAATTACCAATTCAATGCCTGACATTGGCTCATGTCGTTAACCAAAATGGTGGCGTCGCAATAAAAAATCGCAGACACAAGTTCACTTTCAGCAGCTGACGAAATAAAACGACACGATAAATTTTACTGAGTTTTTCGACATTTCAAAATTAACGTCGGCACTTACGGTAGCATGACAACTAACACTTAGCCACGATGGCTGCCATTGTACGGCTGTAAAGTGCGTCAGCTACTGTGCACGATAATCCGAGTTCAATTACCGCAATGAATATCAATGAATAATTATCACTGACAATAAATACTCCAAGAGCTCAGCTGTCACAAGAGAGATCCTCAAAAGTGGCAGAGTTGACACGAAGCTGTTAAAATATGCATTCGTGTGAAAACAGTAGCACGCACAACACGAATGTGTACGAGCATCCGTCTAAGTGACATAGGAGAACTGGAAAACTCGGCCGGTTCGTGACTGTTATCTCATGAAAATGACATGCTCTGCGTGGCCCTTGAATAATAAATTCTTGCAAAGACAGACTGTGGGGTCGATTAGCAGGTTTCAAGTGGAAACTTATAATCACTACAGACCTGTGACTTATTGCCTTCTGTGCTCCCTCTCTTCCGTCTTTAGTGCGATCATGCGATCAGAGGTCTTCTCTTTGTGCTAAACACGGAATCACCATTTGTTCTTGTGTTTCGTATTCCAAAGTTGGTCTACTTTCCGCTAGAAGATCATAAAATACCAGTTTCTGATCAAGACCACCACCTTTAAAGTGGATCGCATTAAAACAAGTCCAAATGTCCACTCATGATGTCACCCAAAACCGATCAAACAGAGCCCCTGTCCAAGATGACAACTGGGCTCCTTTATTATTTCACATTAGAAGATTAATTGAGTCAAAGTACGATTAAGTGCGCATTCATCAAACTCGACTGATCTTATCCAAAGAAAAAGAATGGAAAAAAGAGTGCTTGATTGAAGACAAATGCAAACAGTCTCTGCGCTCGATCCGTGATATTTTTAATGACAAAAAGATTTCAGATCTTTTGCGGAACTATCCAAGAGTGATACCCGCCCAGGCGTTCCCCCGTATGGAGCACTTAATCATCAGAGTACATATTTGCGAATAAATTCGACGAACAAAAAGCGTAAACAATGGGCTTTCGGGAACCGGGCGCAGTGGGGCCTTCCCGTCCGCAAGTCTACGCGACTTCTCGAAAATCTCCTGAATTTGGTATTCACGTGTCGTCCGTCTGCGGCGATGAGTAGACTCTTGAGCTTTCTAATGAATATGATGATCGATGTAACTGCCGCGACGATGGGGGACGCACAGAGAATCGTTTACCACCGAAAATGTAAATCAAAGGCGAGCCGCTCCGACGCCGAATGTCATTAGCATTTCAAACGAAAAATACGAACGATGAGTAAACAGTTCCCCAAAACTCAATTATGATTTGTGTGTACTTTAGTGTTGGTGTTTGTTCGGCTTTTTGCTGTTTGTCCAGTCGAGCGGGCGAGTAGGCGAGCGAGCGCTTAGGCTAAGCTGGTAGCGACTAGCCGCGTAGCATGAAAAGACTTCAAGATGAATAACTTGCTTTTTTTGTTTTGTTTATTCCATTTTAGGTACATTCACTCGAAGGAGAAGCCTTTCAAATGTACGGAGTGCGGCAAGGGATTCTGCCAGTCGCGGACGCTGGCCGTTCACAAGATTCTGCACATGGAGGAGTCGCCGCACAAGTGCCCGGTCTGCAGTCGGAGTTTCAATCAGCGCTCGAACCTCAAGACTCACCTGTTGACTCATACAGATCACAAGCCGTACGAGTGCTCTTCGTGCGGTAAGGTCTTCCGTCGAAATTGTGATCTTCGGAGGCACGCTCTGACGCATGCTGTTGGTGATGTCCCGACTGAGGTGCTGGATGTCGGCGAGGAAGACGGTCAGAATGGCAGTGACGACGAGGAAGACTCATTGCTGGAGGTCGACTCGCCGAGGCAGTCCCCGGTGCAGCGACACCGATCACCTTCGCCGGAAAATGTGGTGTCGGAGGTTGAGGAGAACAACTCGAACTGCGGAGAGAAAGGCATTGGTGTCGCAAAGCATCCAAACCCCGAGAATGGGAACAATGCTGAGGGTTGTGACGTCGATGAACACGATGAGGAAGAGGGCGAGGATGACGAGGACGAAGTTGATGAAGAAGAGGAGCGGTTTCTCGAGCAACTGAATGCGGAGAAGCGCAAGGAACGCGAAGAGGCGGTGACACACTGCCACCACGAGGGTGGCGAAACCTACACCATGCGTCCTAATTTCTCCGACAAGGACAGGGAATACAACGATTTCCTGTGCAGCACGCAACTGCCTCCTCCCTATGGAGCAACGATGAATCCACACCCACACCTTCCAGCCAGGCCACCATTGATATCTGGCCTCGCTCAGTCCATCCACTCGCCCTCCGCCCACAAGCCGCCAGAACCTTACATTCCCATGTTGCACGTTCGCCGGGACCTGCATCACCAGAAGAACTCGTCGACTCCTCCCGTGAGCACCGACACTCTGAGCACCCACTCCGCACTCGACTCCATGCCAAGCTTCCTGGGATCCATTCCTATCCGCAAGAGACCCATCGGCCTCGATGGCGAGCCGCACTTGATAGCCCATAGAACGCCGCAATTTGGCAGCCACGGCCACATGGCCATCAACATGACTCGACAGCATCACTCCCTACTAAAGACCAAGGATGACATCCCCATACACGATATGGCACCGCCACTGACTACAAAACCGGCTCTGACTAGAGACCACATCCAGCCCATCTTACACCCATCAACAGTTACGTCGCAGATTCTGATCGAACCTGGTCCACCACCCGACATTCCCATGCACGCTGGCCCGGCTCCCAGTGTCCATCCGAACCCGGCACCACCTCCCCCGCCCCCAGTGGCACCCACGCCACAGCCCCCACGGCGGACTGGCTTCAGCATAGAGGACATCATGCGGCGCTGAGGCGACCCGACCCGCACCCAAAACCACACAAAAAAACACACACAACTTCCTACCAGCGAACTTTCACTTTAGGAGGACGGCTAGCCACCTAGATAAGATCGAAACCTATTAGATATGTGATTCAAAATTAATCTGTATACATTAGCGATTAGCCTAAGCGGAGCCCCAGTTGTCCCACACGATTGATGCTCGTATCCAAGTAATGTCTACTGTTTAAGTACATTTTTGCCGAGACTCTGGTCGGAGTCTCACTTGAATTCTTAAGCTAAGTTCTAGTTAGTAGTCGTTGTTAAGGCTTGCCAAACACTAAGTGTTTACATTACTTTTTGTATTATCTTCCTAGCAAAGGGTTGCCTTTGTCCAAGTAGTCTTGTAAGTATGTAGCTACGCGCACCTACGGTGGATTAGTTGTGAACGCGCAATGTAAGATTAGGTCTATACACACTTTAGTACGTATGTTATTGTAGCTTAGCGATAGTCTTAAGTCTAGATGGAGTATCGAAAGTATTTTATTTGCCTCTGTAAACTTTTAAAGTTTTTCCATCAATTATAAAATAAAGTCTATTAAAAATGAATTTGGCAGCACTGTTTAATGAATTATCGCAAGACTTGTTGTTGTAAGGACATTTTTTTGAAGAGGTAAGTGAGGTCGTTGATTTTATATTTTCAGAATTTGTTGGGCTGTAAAGCACGATGGGGAGTGGTAGAATGTCGAATGCACTGAAAGACAGTGTCTGTCTACGAGAGCCAGGGTTGCCGCTGAAAAATTTGAGAAAGTCGCAATAAAAACAATTTGCAATGAAATAATGTAATTTTCAGTACCTTGGTGTTGCCACGGTTAGATAAAGCAGTCAAATAACGTCCGCCTTGATCTTCTCAAACTTAAATTGTAAATGAAGACTTATAGAAAACTAAGCATTAACTAATTGTATTTCAGCGACATGTTTGAAGAATAAATCGACCATATGAACAGGTTCACCAAAATTCGAGTCCGGATATATGAATGCATGTGGCTTTTCCAGCTTCGACCTCCAATTAGAATTGGTTTTTTCAGGGCATCCATTTTGACTTCTGTATTCTCTACGTTTCATCATGCTTAGGAGTAGCGCAGTTTTTTAGTTGCATTTTCTTATTTTCTTGGGTCAAATTTAATTTTTTCCAAATTTTTTCTGTGCTTTAAAGGGTTCCTTAAGCTCGGAAATAATTATTAACATACATCAAAGAGAGACGACACCAGCGCTGAAATCAGACGAAGAATAACTCTTGCAAATAGCTGCTTCTGTGGGCTAAGAAAGCAATTGATTTCGAACAACCAAAGTACTTCCTTTATAAGACATTAATCGTCCCAGGCCTTGAGGCTTGTTGGTTGAGGCCCAGGTCCACCCCGGACTGTAGCGCCAAATGAAGAAGAAGAATCGTCCCAGGCCTGCTATATGGCGCAGAGGTATTGAGTTTGTTAAAAGCGGATGAAGTTGCTCTTGGTTGGTTTGAGAGGAAAATTCTTCGGGTGATTTTCGGTACTGTCTGTATTGATGGTGCGTGGAAGAGAAGTTATATCGACGAACTGTACGAGCTGTTCAGCGACATCGCCAGAAGAGTGAAGATCCAACGATTGAGATGGCTAGGTCATGAGAGCGGATGGAAACCAATGCTCTGGCACGGAAAAGCTTCAAGTCCACCCTCGAGGGACGGCGCAGTAGAGAGACGACGGCGACTCAGGCAGGGCACGTAAGTGGAAATGTACCTCAACCAACTATGTTTGCAAAACTGGAGGTGGACCAAGCTGTCTTCAGTCCGCGATTTCTCCTGAGGTCTTTGGACAGGAGGGTCGTATACGATGATCCTCTTTGCTGGAGCATTGGTGTGCGTGTACTTGATGTGGCCGAGTTAGACTCATGCCGGAGAAATGTTAACAAACTTCGAGTAACTCAATCTAAAATCATTCTCGAAACATCACAAACACCACACTATCACCAGAATCATTAGTCGGTATGACTTAAAAAGTGATGACAGTCATGTTTCGTGATGTCAACGGTGAGCGGTAACTTTTTCATGCAACACTTGGCAATGTTGCAAACTTCGTCGCAACATTGTGGAAATACATACTGATCTATATGTGAACAAGTTCCAATTTGGTAAGAATGGACTTAGCCAGCCGCGAAGACAAAAATGAATTCCATAAATTGTTCTGTGAAATAAATTCCATTTTACAGAGATTTTAAGTTATCCACCTCTAAAAAAAACACACACGCTTCGTGAAACACTGATTGCACAAATTGTGTGCCTCTAATTTCTGCGTGCTCGGCGGCTTCTACACACCTTGAATTAGTCGTCAATGCTTGGTAACTTGTTATCAAGTGGGGTGAAACATGAGTGGACCTTAAGGTGTAGACAGAATAGCCTGCTCTAGGGGTTCACTTGTACCCTCCGTTCATATCGAAGACAGAGCTCCAGGCGGTCTTCGAATCGATAAAGAAGAAAAAGTCATTGGGATTCGACAGGATCTCGAACATTGTGTTAAGACACCTCCCCCTGGAAGTGGTTAATATGTACACTATCCTGTTTAATAATGCTCTGAAAAATGCACATTATCCGGAGCATTGGAAAACTGCCATTGTGCAACCCATATCCAAGAGAGGAAAAGATTCTTCGAATCCGTGCAACCTCCGGTCAATAAAGGTATTCGTGGAGGTGATCAATAGAACTCTGATAAACTGGACTAAGGACAAAAACATAATTCCAGGTAACCAATTCGGTTTCAAAGCGGGGCGTGACACTATTCATGCCGCGTCGAAACTGGTGTCGGCCATAAACAAGGCACGGGTGCCTGCTTCGACACCGTATTGTTAGAAGGTCTTTTCTACAAGCTCGATTTCGATTCATTCATGAGAAGTTGCGATGACTGGAAGTTGAGTATCAATTTCCGGAAGTCGGAAACCATTCTGTTCAGGACGCCGTTGTATAAGGCCTCGGCTAATACAAAAAAGAATTGCCGAAAGTTCTTAATCGTTGGAAGACACGGGGAACCACTGGCGCAAAAGACTGTAGTCAGATACCTGGGGATCTGGCTACATCAGTATCTATATTTTAATAAACATGTAGATGGTGCTCTGGCCAGGGCCCAAGACGCTTTTACCCTTACAAAGAGACTGTTTTACAACAGCCAACTCGATGCGAGGGTGTAAGGTTTTCTGCTACATAGCCCTCATTCGGCCAATGCTCAAATATGGCTGTCCCGTGTGGTTCAACGTGAGTGCAAGCTTAATGAAAAAGATTCGGTTGTTCGAGAGGGCTTATCTTAGGGCTTGCCTTCGCCTTTATCGAATTCCAGAGTCCTAGTATAGAAAATTCTACTCCGATGAAGTGTTATACAACAGAGCAAACCTGATAAAAGTGGACAATTTCCTGTTGAATTTGATTCGAGGTCGTACTACTAGAGCGATGTACTCGGTCAATAACTTGACATTTATATTTACATTTACATTTAGACAAGAACGGACTGTTACAAAATATAAAAGGGGTACCGCTCATCTTCCACATAACCCATTCAACTGTAAATGGGCGACTCAACCATGACCGTTCAGTCGCACAACGAGCTGAGAAGGGTCCCCTCCGGTTCAGTACGCCGGTATCAAGGAGAGATGTTCGGGATTCTGGTGGCTGAGGAGAGAGGGAACTCCCTCGTCGACAGTATAGTATGTATCCTCGAATGGGAGACCAGTCGGTCACTGTCTTGCAGCAAATTCGATGCAAATCTATAAGCGGCGTGATACCACGTGTAGAAACCCTAACAATTTACCACAACACAAACGACCCGACGTTAAGAAAATGATAAGTGCCATTTTTCTAGTTTCTTTCCTCTGTGTTGCGTTTTTTGGAAGTTGAAGTGAAATTAGGCTGTGTCCTAATTCAGACCATAAACTGCCTATTTATCAAATTTCATCAAAATCCAAACAGCCTTGCTAAAGCTGGATCTCCGGAAACAACCTAACTTCCAGAGCTTTCTGAACTACAATATAAGTCGCTACGAAAATGGTTCTGACATATCTTCTTCTTTGGCTGGCGCTACACTCCGGGATGGATGTGGGTTTCAGCTAACATGTCTCTCCATCTAGCACGGTGTTGTGCTAGTAGAGGCATGGCCTTCCTTTCCCGCGTTGTCCCTCGGGGTTGGAGTCGAAGACTCTCCCGGCCGGAGCATTGGTATCGATTCGCTCTACATGGCCTAGCCATCTGAGACGAGAGACTAGAACTCGTTTGACTAGATCGATGTCGTTCAATCTCCTCAGCCTAACACTATCAGTGTATACGGGACCGAAGATAATATGAAGGACTTTCCTCTCGAAGCGACCAAGAATCTCCTCGTCCGCTTTGCTTAGTTTCAATTCTTCTGCGCCATACAGCAGGACTGGGACTATCGAGGTCTTATATAGGCATATCTTGGTTCTTCGAGATAGGGCTTTATTCCTCAATTTGCTTTCCAAGACCAAAAACACAGCGATTGGCATGCGTGATGCTTCATTTTATCTCTGCGGTAGTGTAATTGTTCGCGTTATCTTCGTAACCTAGGTAGACAAAGTCTTTCACTGCTTATAAGTTATATCTGTATATGGTAATGTTTTGTCCAAGACGTCGAGGACCTTTTTCGTAGAAAACATATTTTTGGTCGCCGTGGCGTAGTGGGTAAATGCGTCGACTCCTACGCAGAAGGTGCCAGCTTCGATACCCGAATTTACCACCTTTGGTAACTCACGGCTCCACCTCTTTCGAGTCACTGACAATGCTCAAAGAGTATTCCTGTCTAGAGAAAGCTTTACAACTTCGCCGTTCGGAATCGCCATTAAACTGTAGGTCCCTTCCACTAGTGAAAAAATAAATAGCACGCACAACACGAGTGGTTGCTGAGAAGCTAGGCCCAGGTCCGCCTCGGACTGTCGCGCCGTTTTATTATTATATAGTGTAATTGTTCGCGTAATCTTCGTAGCCTAGGTAGACAAAGTCTTTCACTACTTGGAAGTTATATCTGTATATGGTAATGTTTTGTCCAAGACGTCGATGTTGGTGGACCTTTTTCGTAGACAACATATTCTTGGTCGCCGTGGCGTAGTGGGTAAATGCGTCGACTCCTACGCAGAAGGTGCCAGCTTCGATACCCGAATTTACCACCTTTGATAATTCACGGCTCCACCTCTTTCGAGTCACTGACAATGCTCAAAGAGTATTCCTGTCTAGAAAAGCTTCTCAACTTCGTCGTTAGGAGTCGGCATTAAACTGTAGTTCCTTTCCATGCGTGAAAGAACAATAGCATGCACAACACAAGCGGTTGCTGAGAAGCTAGGCCCAGGTCCGCATCGGACTGTCGCGCCACCCATATTATTATACATATATATATACTTTGTCCAATCTCTTCTCAATGCTTACAAACGCCCCACTGACAGCCCGTTGTGTTCTTCCGATGATTTCAATCATCGGCATATGCGAGAAGTTGTACAGATTTGTCGAAGATCTTGCCTCTGGTGTTGACATTCGAGTTTCTTACCATCTTCTCGAGAATAACGTTAAAAAATTGTATGACAATGCATCGCCTTTTCTAAATCCTTTTGTGACATCAAAGGTCTCGGTAAAATCTTCACCGACCTGAGAGACCTTGAAGACGGACTGGTATTGCAGGGATGCAAAAACTAGACGATTCGCTGTACAACTCATCTCTGTAAATACTGTCATACGCGGCCTTAAAGTCGATAAATAGATGGAGTCTTTTCCAAGATCTGCCGTAATGTGAATATTTGGTCAATAGTGAATTTCGTTTGCCTGAACCTGCACTGATATTGACCAGTCAGACTGTTGACGTAGGGTTTCAGGCGTTTACACAAGACTTTTACACAATATCTTATACGATATATTCAGGAGACTTATCCCTCTGTAATTGGCACAGTTTAGAGGGTCTCCTTTCTAAAAAAAAGTTTAAAACTAGCTTAAGTTAGTTCAAGTTATTTTTAAGGTAGTGTGTTAGGTAGTATATAAGTTTTAAGTAAATCTAGTTCAGTAATTAAGTTTTTTGTTTAAATTTTTCTTAATATTAAGTTGTACAGATAAAGTAGTTATTCTTTAAATGGATTCTTAGCTTAAGTCGAAAGACATAGGAAAGGATTAAGTTTAGCTTAGAGTGCCATTAAGTTATATATATATATAGTAATACTGTTCGTCCAACTAGTTTTAAGCATTTTTGTCTAGTACGTAAGCATGTCATGAATTTTGAAATAAAAATGAATTGAAAAAAAAAGAAAAAAAAAAGGTCTCTTTTCTTTAGGATCGGGCAAACGATGCTGAGAGTTTGTGTATGCACCTTACAAAAGCATTGCCAGCCGTTTTAAAAACTTCGGGAGGCAGTAAGTGCCGAAGGACTGGACAGCAGCCATGTTGGACTTTAGTTTGGAGATTACTGTCGTAACTTCACTGAGGTCGACATATACTTCCATTTAAAGTAACAATGGCTAGATATTTTCGCTAAAACAGGCATTCTCGGCGTGTACCGATTTCACGTAAAGCAACTGCCCAATGTTTTCTTCACAATCAAATAGGGCCAACCTTAGAATGCAATTTCCAAAGTCTCCAGGAATTGCTGACTAAATGCAAAATACTATTATTCACCCTCAGCTGGTTAGTTTCCACCCAAACCTACAATACAATGTACTTGGTTGCGCTTTGGTAATCCCCGAAGCGAATTCAATACTCCCGCCACGGTGTCGCTTTCATTATTAGCCACTGCACATTCCAATCGTTCATCTCGCATATCGCACATGACTGCCAAGTGTATCTCGTCATCTTTAATTGCGACTTACCGATGGATGACAGAATCAAAAGCGGAAAGTTGTCGCCTTACAGAGAAATTGATTTATTTTTTTTCTTCAAATTGTCTTAATTTCACGTACAAGTGCTCGTTCGGCTCGTTCAGACGAGTACGTGCGCCTCCTTGGAGTTAACCTATTTGCCGATGGCAACCGCAGTACCTGCGCCATGCCCAGTTCGGGGAAACAAAACATGATGGAATCACACAGCCACTCATCTTACGTGATTCGGTTGGTAAGCACGGCCCGCCGCCACCGCCGCTGATGTTAAGCACAAGATCTGGGGTGTTTACAGGTTCATGAGTTTCGAGTTAATTACGAGCCGAAAGGATTAGGCGGGAATTTACTTGGTTCCGCTCGTGTTGACACCACAAATAAAGTTCTGGGGTGGGTGCTGGACGCTAAGATATGCGAATTCAGACAGCTTAAGAAGCAATTACACTGGTTTTCTTATCAGCGCAAATCTGGGTAGTGACTGTCTTTCGAATATGATTTCGGTCTTGACCGCGGCCCTTTCAGTTAGCTACTGTGCTTATCAACGCGTGAAACTTCTGTAGCATAAAATAATTCCACTCTGTGTGTATATCCGGATGGGGATCATGCTTCTGTGCGCTGGTTCAGTGTTTTCCGACTGAGCTGTTTTATTGGCTGATGGGGTATCGTCGGTTAATGCAAGCCCAGTAGGGATTCCTTCCTGCACCGCTCTTCTGTTCTCTCTGCGTTCTGATATTTTCTAGGGAGCCTTCTAAAGGGGGAAGCAGCGACTGCTGTAGTGTGATTAAAGTGTCATTGTTTACCGCCGACTCTAGTCACATGTTGTTTTCGCGCATCCTGAAGTTGTAACTCCCTGTTGTGATATCGTGAGCAAGTCACCACAAGAATAGTGATTTGGCCAAATATCAGATATTTGGTATATTCATTGGCCGGGTATCTGGCAATCCGGCCGAATAATTCTGTCAAGAGCAGTACAGTAAGTGCGGAAAATATGGCACACGTGCGTATAATGCTCCACCCCAATATTTCCTAAAAGTGGAAACGCACAGAGTTAAACTTAATTTCACTACAAACATATTAGAATCGGTTCCATCCGAGGCCAACGACGATAGGTTGGCCTGGTGCGAGAAATGTGCAACATAGGAGTATAAGGGGACCTCGCCTCCCATTCTCGGTTTCAAAAAGTCGATTATTTTTTAATTCGAACGTATAACTATTCAAAAATGTTCCTTTAAAATATCAAGTAAAAATTTCAAAAACTCTTGACAATATAGCCGATTTATAGTAGAAGCCCAAGAATAACCAAGAATTTGCTTCTCAAAACCTTAAACGCGTTTTTCTCGAAACAGTGTTTTTACGACTGGCGCATGTGGTTACTCAAAAGCTAATAATCTTCTTCTTCTTCTGGTGACGCTACAGTCCGTGGTGGACCTGGGCCTCAACCAGTAAGCCTCTCCAGCCAGCTGTCTCCAACTGCGCACACCTAGTCGATTGAGGTCCTTTTCCACCTGGGTGCGCCATCGGTTCCGTGGGCGTCCTCTATTGCGTTACCCCACTGGTTCGGAGTCGAAGACTCTTCGGGCTGGAGCAGTGCTGTCCATGCGCTCTACATGGCCCAGCCATCTTAGACGTTGAATCCATAGATGGCTAGGCTCATGCCGCTGTACAGCCCGTACAGTTCGTGGTTGAATCTTCTTCTCCAAGAACCATCAACGCAGACAGGACCAACGATTGAACGCAGAACTTTTCTCTCGAAAAGACCAAGTGCTTCTTCATTCGCTTTTGTGATTGTCCATGCCTCCGCACCATAGAGCAGGACAGGGATGATCAAGGTGTTATATAATGTTAGCTTGGTCCTTCGAGAGAGGACTCTACTACTCAATTGCCTTTTGAGCCCAAAGAAACAGCGATTGGCAAGAGTAATTCTGCGTTTAATCTCGGTACTGTTGTTGTTCATACTGTTCACTTGCGAGCCGAGGTAGACGAAGTCCTTCACTACCTCGAAGTTATAGCTGCCTATGGTGAAGTTTTGGCCAAGTCGTCGATGTTGTGCGTTCTTTCTCGATGACTATAATAATACTTCGTTTTACCCTCGTTCACCGCTATACCCATTTTGGCCGCCTCCGCTTCAATACCAGCAAACGCTTCATTGGCGGCTCGCTGTGTTCTGCCAATCACGTCAATGTCATCCGCGTTTGCTAGCAGTTGTACGGACTTCTGGAAGATCGTGCCTCTAGTGTTAGCGTGTGAGTCTTGCACGATCTTTTCCAGGATGATGTTAAAGGAATCACATGACAGCGCGTCGCCTTGTCTAAATCCTTTTTTGACATTGAAGGTCTCTGTGAGTTCGTTACCGACCTTGATGGAGCAGCGAGAATTCTCCATCGTCATCCTGCACAACCTGACAAGTTTGGCAGGAATGTCAAAACTAGACATGGCGTTGTTTAGCTCGTTCCTATGCACGCTGTCATATGCGGCCTTGAAATCGACAAAAAGGTGGTGGGTGTCGATTCGCATTTCTTGGGTCTTTTCCAGGATCTGCCGGAGTGTGAAAATCTGTGTTCTGCCAATCACGTCAATGTCGTCCGCGTATGTCAGCAATTGTACGGACTTTTGTAAGACCGTGCCTCTTGTGTTGGCATCTGAGTCTTGTACGATCTTCGCCAGGATGTCAGTTAAGAAGTTAAAGAAGTCACATGGCAGCCTGTAGCCTTGTCTAAATCATCTTTTGAGATTAAAGGTCGCAGTGAGTTCCTTACCGCCTTAATGAAGCAGCGAGAATTCTCCATCGTCATCCTTCTCAGTCTGACCAGTTTGTCAGGAATGTCAAGACTAAACTTGGTTTTGTATAGCTCGTCCCTATGCACGCTGTCATACTACGCCTTGAAGTCGACGAATTGGTGGTGGGTGTCGATCTGTATTTCTTGGGTTTTTTCCAGGATCTGCCGTAATGTGAAGATTTGGTCGATGGTGGATTTCCCCGAAAAGAAGGGCTTTTGTTTTATCACAAAAAACAACAAAAAAAAATATGACATATTTTTTTTCTTCTCGTTTAAATCTTCAAATAAATGCATTCAAAGTTAGAAGCCTAAAAAGTAATTTGTGTTTATTTAATTTTTTGGTATGTTTAAGTGTAGTGTTTTCATTGTGAATGTTCGTTGATAACATGGTAATTTTTTAAGGTTAAATAATACTCAATGTATTCTTATTTTTAGTCATATCGAAGTTAAACAACAAGCTTATGAAGCGTGATTAAATTGAACATTAGTAACAAAAAACAACTTTGTGTGTAATATGGAGATGCTTGCAATAACGCGTAGTAGGCCATATTTAACACATGATCTTTGCCAGATGCATCTATTGCTCCAGCTTGCGTACAAAGTGTTATATGCTCAATGCGGGTATAAGACGATTGTACAGGCAACGAGCAACAATGTGCTATAACCACAAAATTATTGAACATAACTGCATTGTATTATTATTTATAGGTCATTTAACGTTTAATTTTAAATTAAAAAAAAGAATATAAAATATACTTAAAGGGGAGGGCTGTCCTTGGGAGACAAAGTTCCTTCAACTCTCCTTATAAATTTATATCCTGTAGTCAGCCTCAATCAGGAGCCATTTATAGCTACATTTAAAACGAGGTTGACTACTGGAGTTAAGGGCGCTGACTACAAGCACATCGTACCTTGTTCACTTAAGAAATCTGGCTGACTAGTGACATCACCCAAAATTGAATTTAATCATCATAATCTTCAATTAATTATTATACGTAATATTTTTGTAACTTAATAAAATACTCGATAGGTTTGTGGCCGTATGTGCTCATTTTGGGATGAAGGTTAACGTGGACAAATGAGAGGTTATGGTAATTTCCAGAACGCCTGTTCAATGCAATCTACCTGTTAGTGGAGTCCAATTGGAGAAGCTCAAGTATCTGGGGATCTTCTTCACGAGTGATTGGAGGAGTAATGCTGAACTTTCTTGTACGATTAGTCAAGCTGGGTCTGTGTTGACACAGCTTGGGATCAGGAAGGCCGAGCTTTGTGTGAAAGCCAAGTTATCAGTTTTCAACTCAGTATTTGTTCAACTCTCACCTATTGCCACGAAATCCACCACTTGGCATAACCAGGATGAGATGGTTGGATCAAGTCCATAAGCTCGCCCGGTTACGCTTGGGCATAATCCCTGATGGGTTAGAGTCGATGGCGGAGGATCGACTTGCCTGGAGATCTCTCGCGTGGTTTACACCCGCAGTGGATCATGAGGGTCAGAAGATGATAATTAAATACTGTTAATAAAGACAAATCATTTATATATTTTTGTTTTATCTTACCTATCCGGTTTTTGCCGATTACTAGTTCTATATCCGGCCGGAAGTGGACGGATAGCCGGATAACAGACACTATCCGTATATCCGTTACATCTTTAGTTTTTACTCCACACAGCGTATACTTCGATCTGTCCTCGTTTACCTCCCGATCCCTTTTATCAATTTTCCCTCTCTTACGAACAAACGACTCATTGTTCGACCGATGACGTCAATGTCGTCTGTATAAGCTGTGTCTGTCTGAATCTGTATTTTCGGTTTTTGGGAGTCTTGTCAGTGACTATACACAAAATACAAGTGCCCTCATCATTCATCGCACAACTATAAAAACGCCATAAAACTCAACATTAAAATTTAATGGCAATCGATGGCGTCGATCCACATGTAACCACTGATGTCAGTTGAATGACCATGTAAGGCCACTTTAAGGGACTGACTTGGCGTTTATTCCAGGGATCTCGATGTACAAATAAGCTTCTCACTTATTTTGTACCAGCGGCCTCCAATTATGGACGCAAAGTTAGCTGAGGTACTTCTTTACAGCGTGCGGCCTCGGTTTCGTGAGCTTTCTCTATTACGGTGCCCCAAAGGCACGGAGTGGAAGACTCCTTGGACTAGAGCTCTGGGCTCTGGGACTCTACAGAGCTAGATCTTTAAATGCCTGACTAGAATCATAACGCTGCTTCATTAATTGCAAACAACTCGGCGAAGGATAGAGGGCAGGGCTTCTTTATCTGCCCTTAAGATTGGCCATGAGTCCCTTTAGATTATCAATCTTCTTAAGGTCCCAACTCCCAAGGGAACCAGTCTTTTCCTTTAAAAGACACTTAATTTCCGACGTCTCTTGGTGTCACGCCTGATTGTTTCAAAATATACCAGAAGTGGGTGCAGAAACATTGTAACGCACCAGGTAACCAGTAAACGACCATTTCAGCTTTTCGGGGACTAGTCATATATGCACTTGCATGAGGTAAGCATCAAATCGACTCGATTGGTTGAACACAACGAGCCGTCAGCGTTTTCTGGTATTCAGAGGGAGGCAGCCAAAATGGGCTTAGCGGTGAATGAGGGTAAGACGGTGTATATGCTGTCTTCAAGGACACACACAATCAACGACTTGGTTACAACGTCATCATATGCAGATATACTTTCAATGAAGTCAAGGACTAAATATATCTTGGCTAAAGAGTACGAATATTAGCAGTAGCGAGATTGCACGCCCAATAACTCTAGCCACTCACGGTTCCTTTGAACTCAACAGGCAATTGAGTAAACCCTCTCTCGAAGGACAGTATATAACACCTTCATCATCGCTGTCTTCCTTTATGAAGCGGAAGTATAGACAATGTCTAGAGGAGATGAAGTGAGGCAAAAGTTCATCTTTTAAACTTGGGTCCTGTTTGCGTTGACGGCATTTGGAGAAGAAGATGCAACCACGCACTGTTCGGACTACGAAATGAGCCTAGCCAGGCGACTACGAATTCAACGCCTAAGATGACTAGGCCATGTAGAACGTATGCCCAACACTGCTCCAGCCCGAAAAGTCCTTGACTTCGAATATGTTGGACCACTCAACAGAGGGCGCTCGCGTTTAAGGTGGAGCACCCAGGTGGAGAATCACCTCAACCGCTTTGGCGTGCGGCACCGGAGGCAGCTAGCCAAGGACAGTGATAGTTGGAGAGGCTTGAGGTTAGCTGAGGCCCAGATCTACTTCGGACTGTAGCGCCAGTAGAACAAGAGGTATTCGCCGTCTAAAACTCAACCTGCCGTCACTCAACCTGAACACGTTGGCATTCAGAACAGTCATCACCGAACTCTATCGCCAAGTATAGGATGGCGCTCCAACTAAATTGGATTTTAAGAAGCAGGTACGGAGAAAAGGCTAAGAGGGTAGAAACTTTCTGTTAGCACTCGCAGTTAGCTAGGAATGCTAGGACCATGTTGGCCCAATGTGATACCCACAGTCAGACTACTACTACTGATTGACCACTCCAGTTATAGCGCCGTTAATTAGATACCAACAGCAAATGGTGACTGGGTCAGATTTGAAAACCAGATCAAACCGTATTAACTTTGGTTTCATTGGGATTCGAACCGGAGACCCCTCTAACCAGGGGTAGGCACTTAACCAATTGCCCCCATCCAATTGTTTAACTCACTCGTAACTCAGGAAAACTCTTCAGCGGGTTGGCTGAAATACAATATTGGGTTTTTTCAGCCGACTTCACATTACGGAGGTTGTCCGTCGACGCTCCTTTGAAAAGATAACTCTGATTAGCATGGTTTCAAATGTCCAACAGTCTATGTTGACCTGCGTGTCCCTGCTGTTCTCAATCTGTGGATACTAATTCCATCCTCGGTATTCATGTGCTTTAGGAGACCATCCCAACTTGGGAAAACGGTGGAGAACAAACGAGAAGTTCAAGTATCGTTCAACAGACACCGCATCTATAACCTTGATGCACAAGCAAAATGGATTAAGCCAGAGGACTAAGGAGCAGCTCTACAAGCAGCTTATACGGCCCATCTTAACGTACGGCTTCCCAATATGGCATACCACCTCTAAGACCAGCATGAAGGAGCTCGCATTTTTCGAAAGGAAAATACTGCGATTATATACCGGACTCACCTTCAATAGGGACCGTCAAATACACTACAGCAACACGAAGCTTTACGACCAAGCATGCATCATTCCCTGCAACAGTACATAGTTGCACTGTTCCCAAAGCATCTACTTGACATCAACAACTATCCTAATGAGGAAATCAGGAACTTAAGAAATACAATCTCCAGACAATGCTACCTGCTAACGAGCAGAACTTTCCAACGACGTCGAACAACGAGCTGCCTGGATTCTACCAGAGCAGCGACAGCAATCACCATCGAGGCTAACTCGGCTACCACACCACCACCCCATCCCAAAATAATAGCACCCCGTTGACAGTTTCTAACATTCCATCAGAAATGAGGTATTACAGAGATAGCCGACTTCACAGCTGATTGCTAGTCTATCGACGAATTTGAGTACTTTTTTGACAGATATTCATGAATTTTTGACGAAATAACGTAAATCCCGTCCTCTGATTGGTCAATTTTGTTTATGAACACGTTATAAAAAAAAAGTTGTAAACAATTTTAAGGAGCAAGAGAGGTAGAAGTCGGTCATCTCTGTAATACTTCATATCTGCCTCCCATCCTTGAGTGAGATTTTCAAATGAAACACTGCTGCTTCTGGCAATACTGTTGAATTTGATTTTTGGTACACTCGAAGTGTACTTGGACGTAGCTTCTACTACAACTTTTTTGAGGTTTGAAAGCCTCTACAGGGACTAAATACGACAAAATATTGTATTAACCGCGTCCAAGAGATGTCGCTACCTTCCATTTTCCACCATTAGTATAGATACATAGGGGGGATCATATTACTCAAGTGCCAATGCCTGTTCTCAAATGATTTGTATGGATTCACTATAATGAATGATTTTATCTAATTTTCAAATACAGTGGACTCTCTCTAACTTGAATTTTTTGCTATATTTTACATGGATTTCCCTCAATTTTCCATACAAAAACATCTCTGTAAGTCAAACTCCCTATAACTCGAACAAATTATGGTATCCTGTGACAATTCGACTTAGGGGGAGTCCACTGTAGAACTTTTACGTACATACATCAGCAGCACTCGTTTCCATTCCTCCTTGAAAGGGAATAAAAAGACCTATCGCCGCTAGCAGTTTGTTTTTGTTCAATAAATGAGGACATGAATGAGTAAAACCGCTCTTTATATTCACTCTGTAGCTGTAATCATGCTTAACTCAAATGATAAATAACTCTCTTAAGACAGCAGTCTGTTGTACCAATTACAAGTAAATTTGTGCTCAATATGCAGTCCTTACTTTGTCGTTGAACGCGTTCAATAGTCTATCTCCACACCATCGAGAAACTCATCAGGTTTGTGTTTAAAATAAATTACCCAGGAAACAAAACCAATTTCCTTTTATCGTAGGCACACCCATTTTCTTAACATGTCCCGCCACTGGGAACTCAGCGGCGCTAGTGTGGAGGAAATTCCAACTAGTGTGAAGATAAGATGGAAACCGAGTCATCCGCCATCTATCGGGGATATTCTTTTTCAAAGAAGGCATTTAATCATGTAAAAGCACCATAATGGTGCATGGGATGAGTTGATTTTGATGTTTCAATTTTACACACTGGCGCTATAGTGTAAAGATTTCAGGAAAATCGACGACAGTTGATTTTAGACGTGTTCCATTCGTGAATTTTTTGAGGAAAAGTATGTCAAATAAGTTAAAAAGAGATTTTCGCTTTAACTCTGAAATTTTTAATACTTTCCTCTTTAATATTCTAGACCGTCTATTGGGTTGTAAAGTGTCTGAATTTTTTGATACAACTTGGCGTTTCGGATTCATCTGCTCTTGAGGTTTTCTATGCCATAGCTCCGCGAGGACGATCAAGTTGTCAAGAACGACCAAGCTGTCAGAACGACCAAGTTGTCAAGAACGACAATGGTGTCAATTACTAGTTGTCAAGAACGACCATGTTGTCAAGGACGATCAAGTTGTCAAGAACGACTAAGTTTTCAAGAACGACCATGTTGTCAAGGACGATCAAGTTGTCAATCAATTTCCTATTTAGAAGGAAACAACTATTGTCAAAAGTTATGCTGCGCTTAATTTGTACTGTTTACTTGGGAGCCGAGCTACAATAAGTCCTTGGTTACATCACAAGTATATCTGCCGATGGTGACGCTGTGGACATCATCATTTTACTGTCATTCACCGCTGTAGGTACCCATTTTGGTGCACGTCTCATTGACGGCTAGCCACGTTCGACCAATCACGTCAATGTCGCCCGCGTAAGCCAGTATACGTGTGGAATTATGTAATGGCATGGGTCTTGGCGAATGAGGTCTGTGTTCTAAAGAATAATGCTGAAGAGGGAAATCATCCTGCACAGTCTGACGAGTTTGGCAGGAAGGTCAAACCTAGACAAGGCACTATATAGCTCGTCGTAATACACACTGTCATATACGGCTTTGAAACCGAATGGGTGGTGAGCGTCGGTCTCTGCTTATTTCTTGAATTTTTTACCAGTATCTGTCATAGTCGGGAGATTTTCACGGAGGACTAATACAAATAAATAACTGGCTTGCTGCCTCCTGTGCCGCACGACAAGTTGGTTGAAGTCTTTATCCAACTCGTGCTCCACCTTAAGCGCTGCCGTGCTCTGTTTTGTTCAACGGTTCGAAGTCAAAACTCTTCGGGCCCGTACTGAGTTGTCCATTCGCTCTACATGACCTAACCATCATAGGCGTTGAATCCGTAAACGCCTGGTAAACAGCCCGTATAGTTTCTTCTCCTCCGAAAACCGTCAGCTGATTTTAATGTGCGTGTAATACTGATCTTAATATGTTTGCCAAATTTGATTAAGATCCTTTAAATACTTCAGATCTAAAATATAAAATATTTCAGATTTAACAGACTTTTTTCCACTCTCCCATACAAACCGGTGTAGAGAACTAAGTCCCCGGGAACTAAGTCCACTCAGGGTCTTTGGTAAAGTGGACTTATTTCCCATACATGGTGAGAACGTACTCCACTTTCTTCTGAAAACTAAGAACACACTCAAAAGTCCGTAGCGGGAACTAACTTCCAACAACTACTATTGACTAGCTCTTTAAATTTCGCCTTAATTCGCTTTGAAAATGGAAACAAATCGAAATATGACCAAAATTGAAATTTAAGAAAAACAAGTACGGGGTGCGTCGCCCTTTTTTCGCAACTTTCACTGGAGCTAAATTAACAAACATCGACACTTTTTGAAGTTGCAACATGAAATAAAGCCATTGGCCTTATTTTCCATTTTTCACGTCATCCTACCTCTGTTAATTGTAGGAACATGGACGTGGAATAAGACCCAACCAAATAAACCAATGAAAATTTGGCCTTATTTCGTTCTAAACCGGGAAATAACGCCAAACTTCCGACTTGGCTTTATTTCGCCCAAGAAAACGTAATAAGGCCAATCTGGCTTTATTTCGTTTTGTATAATCTGAAGTTTTTTTTGTCTTTTTTGATGTTTTCCTCCGTTTTTTATTGACTTCTGAAAATATAATACTGCTAAAAAAACCTAGAGTAAATATAATGAAACTTAAGCATCAAGAGCCTGCCTGACAGTTTTCGTTTTTAATTCATTTTTATTTGCTCAAATCTAACTTAATCCTAGACAAAATGTTTAATTCTAGCTTAACTCTAACAATTCATTTGAACTTATAACTAACTTACTGACCCTATGCGGGTACTCTAAGCTAATCTAGTCTACTACTCTAATTGCCTTTCGGCCTATACTATCGTACGTTTTTGTTCTGTGCGAGACGTATTAAATTATTTTTTTTTGCCATGAAAGCTTGAAAACTTGGCTCTTCTAAGACTATTTACAATACTTAAATGACCTAACCTCCCCTAAACCTTTCTAAACCCTAACAAATCTTAAGCTATCTTAACTATGTCCGCAACTTACGGACGCGCGTGCTTCAGGGCGTGTGTCAATGCATATGCGTAACTTATACAATGCACACGCCCTGATAACTCCCTTAAACCTATGCAAATACGCTGTTAGTTCACAACACGGAAGGCATTAAACAAAGGAAAAACAGCTACACTAACCGTCTGATGACTATTGAAGAGCTGACGACGTTGGTAGCTGGTTTTGATGCAGCCACCAAAAGAAACACAGCTCCTTAGCAGATTCCTCTCTATCTCGAGCGGGGATCGCTCTACTGAACCGGAGAAGCTCCTCGTGTTCCCCAACGACGTCCGGTTCGTATAAGAGTCGCCGTTCTACTGTTCGGCGTACCACGTGGAAGATTATAAGACATGCTTCCCCATCCTGTATCAGGCCGGTTTTATCGAAGTAGAGGAATGCCTCAGGTTGGACGAGGCCATTCCGTCGCACCCTTTCATGTTACATATCATTGGGGTAGTAAGCCCCGAAGATCAGACTGTTGGTAGAAACGGCTTCCACTTCTTTCGAGTCACTGACAATGCTCAAAGAGTATTCCTGTCTAGAAAAAGCTTCTCAACTTTGCCGTTCGGAGTCGGCATAAAACTGTAGGTCCCTTCTACTAGTCATAGAACAATAGCACGCACAACACGAGTAGTTGCTGAGAAGCTAGGCCCAGGTCCGCCTCGGACTGTCGTGCCACCAATATGATATATATTATAGTCAGACTCGGGTGTGCGATACAACTTGAGACAGGCCCTGAGGCACTGTCTCTCGAAACCCTCATCTTTTCCATCTGGGAAGGACTCACATTGAACCATAGGGGGCAACCATAAACCAGTATAAACCGGATGGGGGCCATGTAGCAGATTAACTTCACCCAGGTATCAATTTGGCTGCTATGCAAAGGCTTTTCTGGCTTTGGTCAGAGCAATCTCTATAAGAGTTAACGTGAGAAAATCTAAGCTAATGCATGCCCACTTGCAGTCGTTCACATAGGTGTCAAGATTCCAACGAGACACACGCAACACACCACCTTGCACACGCCCGGCAAACGACACCTCGCTCCGGACGGAGGATGATGACGCTGCATCTACACTGAAGCATTTGGGTATAAATAAGCTAGCTTGTAAGAAGTTCTGTTCTGTTTTGTTTGTCTTTCTAATTAGTGTCAAATAAAGTGGGGCTTCTCCTCTAGAAAAAAATATTTTTTTTATTTTTATTCAAAAAATAGATTTTTAACTTATGTTTGTCAAAATACAGGTACTGGTCCAACCATATGCGGAGATATCGAACTACACTTTTGACAGTTAGCGATCGTCTCTGCGGGTCAACTATGCCGAACTTACGCCAGTTTAGGCAGGTGCCCCGTGAAGCCCTGTTTAACGGGGTTCGGAACAAAATAGCTTCGGACTTCTTATAGTTAATAAGCAGCTTCCAGTCGTCGCAAAATCGCTGAATTTTATCGAAGTCACGTTGCGACAAGATGTACTGTACACTGACTACAAGGTCATCGGCATATGCAATTAGGCGCGGCATGGAACCTATTAGATCTGCTGTGAATATCGCGAAGATCGGAGAGCCAACAGCTCCTTGTTGCAAACTATTTCTTATGTCAAAAACCCTTGTGGATGTCACGCCGCAACATTTCACGACGAACTTTCTACCCGTTATCATGTCATAGATCATATATAGCGGTAATTTACTTATGCCCAGTCTGACCAACTTGACCAAGTCTATCAAACAGGCACCTGTGCACTGATTCTTATTTTTATTACATTGTATGTCGGATACCGCCTGCCTGACAGTTCTTGACATACGTTAGCGGAGCGATGAAGTCGCTTGAGCGGGCTAAGTTCTGCCGAAAAAAGGGTTAAACAGTTTAATAATCGTTGGTAATTACAAACGACTTTTTTACAGGCTCAATTTCAAACTCAGCCTTATTTCATTCGGCGTTGTAAAAGTGGGAATTTATTTCACATTTAGAGGAAATTAAAACCACACCGTTTTTTGTGGAAGTAAATTCCCACCTTGTATGGGAATTAAGACCACATTACCACTTAGTTCCGTGTGACATATAAACCAATCCACTGCGCGGCGTAACAGACAAAAAAGGCAACGGGAATCAATGTGTTTAATCATTATTTTGAAAGAAAAACGAAACTCCTTTGCTAATGATTGTTCGTAAAGTCAAGGAACAAAGGCCAACCCCGCTGTAAATGACGTCGAATGGAACAATTTGTTTATTTTCAACACCTTCTGAACGGATTCACTTCTGCATGCACAGAGGCTCGTGCCATTACATTGTAAGAAATTTGTCATTCATCCAGTAATGGGCAGTCCCACATATTGGATGATGTCGGGTGCAGTATTAAACTAGAATTTCGGAGTCAAAATTTGTGGTAAAAAAATCGCGATTAATTTGCTACGACTCCTGAATAAAAATTACACTGACAGTTTGCTAACTGACATTTCCTTTGATGTTAATTGTGGAAAGAGGGAACTAGGTTTAAAACACCCTGCACTTCAAAACATTCTATAAAAGGAAGTTAATCACTTGTTAAGAATTGTTAAGAGTGCTACTTCCATGGGCTCATGGACGCAAAACACTAAATGTACGAAAGGTCCGATAGCTCGTCTTACGAAGAAGTGCGCCCGTGCCCGTTTAGGACCACACACATTGATGTCGCAGGACTAGTGCCAGATGACCTGGAGATCATGTTTCTTTGTGATAATCTTCGAATTTTCAACACGAATGACCATTCGGGCCAGTATGAAAAAAACCGAACCAACTAAACTGTACGATATCCATGCCAGTGCAACAATCGCCACAGATAAAGGATTCCATTACAAAGAACCATGCCAAATATCTTCCACTCATCACGATCGGATTTAAATGGTTTTCAACTTCAAGAACAGATACCGCCCAAGTGTCGCAATCCGTCGAGTGCACTCCAACCACACTCGACGCATGCATCACTCATCACGGACATGATCACCGATCCTCATCGATAAACACGGATCTGCTCCTCTTATCCCATTGTTGAGGGAGTTTATTTTTTTAATATGACACACGCATCAAAAGGATCACTTGAAGGCGGATAATAGCCGCATTCATTCGCCAGCACACGACATTTGTGTTGTGTTCGTTTTCCGTAAACACAAACACTTGGAGATCGCCTCTCGCACATGCATCCCGGCCACAGTCATAGCCACAGGCACAGCCTGTGCCCATTGCACAATACGAAGAAAGTCAACTCTGTCATTTCGCACCTTTCGATGCGACCTACTGTGTAGATGTCGTCCTGCGATTGTGAAAACCTCAATGGGCGACATTTGATCCAGGAAAGGATTTCCTTGAAAAAGTTTCAAATTTTTTGTCTTCATTTCTCGGAGATTTCCAAATACTCGGTAAGGATGTGCCCAGTGGTGGTGGTTGTGTGGCTGTGTGTGCATGGGCACCCAACACGATGCTGTAATCTCTGAAGAAATCGAAACCCTGACAGTCGGCCTTGTTGTGGTCTTCGTACCCAAACAAAGGACCCAGACAAAAAGGAAACACATAAAAAATGTTGTCCTCAATGTTTGGGCAATTTCAGGACAATTAGGAACAAACACCATCCAATGGGCATGTAATGAAGTGCAGAGGTAATTGCGAGCATGCGTGTGGTCCCTCTCGCATGGCCATGCGTTCGTCCGTAAACCCAAACCAGTGAAAGGAGCCCTCAGCCCTGGGTATGGTTTAATGAGCCGTAGAGAATAACTGGGTATCCTTGTTGATGTGTGATTGCCTTGTAACTGCTTTTAACAGCAAGAAAGGATGGATGGGGTCTGCTTCTTTTCAGATATGAATGAATAGGATCCGTAAACAAATCAATTCCTGGTGCGATCGATGGGCTTGGCTGAGGCACATTTGCGTTTGCTCTTGCTCTCTGCGTTGTCTGGTGTTGAGGTTTTGGGCATTTCTGGTATCGTAGGTGAAATAACGATTATGCTGCGTGACATTTCATTTTGAGGGACTTAAGGACACTTTTCCGCACTTAATAGGCGGGAAATCCACATCATCATTAGATAAGACCAATTTGGGGCGAGTGTTCACGGTTGGTCGAAGGAATGTTCCCACAGTGATATCAGGAGAAAGGTGCGACGAGAGATTTATGAAGTGGGACCTTGGGTGGGGTTGTTTGTTGAGATTGAAGCATTAGCTGGTGATGGTGTGAAGATATTAAAGTCCATCTTAACCAATAAGTGGGACATTTGTTTTTGTATGACAATCTAGCTGCTTTCAAGTTCAAGTCTCGACGAAGGATGGCTTGGACAAAAAATGCAACCACACACCGTCATAAACGTCTGAGTAATAAAAATCAGACTTTAATACAATGCACATGCTACCGTTGTAATCCTTTCTAAACAGATGACCGTTAGGTCACTCAACCCTTCCCAAATAAACATCCGAGTAATAAACGATCGTCTGTGCAACTGCAACAAGATAAATGTACCGTAGGTTCAGTGTTGTTAGGAAGTAAGGACATAGGATAAAGAGGCCTTAAAAAAGATCTCCAAATGTAGCTCGACACAAAATTTGAAGTAAGTAAATTCGTGTTTTATTTACTCTGAAATATTAGGTGCAGTAAAAAGATGGCATAAGTAATCTAATTCAGGCGTTGTATACGTCCCATCGGACCAAATTAAATGCAGCTAGAATAACAGGCTTTGTTATTGATGGACTCAGTTTTATTTGTACGCGCATCAAAGATACAACCATATCCCGTCTCAGAAAAGAGAATATTCGTCATATTTTAGAATTTTTCGCTGATAAAGGCGAAAACTCAAGTATATGAATTATGTTTATGGTCCCGATACTGTAGCAGCAAAACCTGCGCCGTTTCGTTTCCGTCGATTCCGCTCCTGTAATTTCGATGTCAAATATGCACTGCGCTCTGAAAAACCAATTGTCGAAAATATCGATAAAATCATGAAAAAACCGACGAGTCCGATTGTCATGTAGGGTAATGGAGGTATAGGTGAACCATACACAGTTTTAAGGGGAGCCCCCATTCCAGATTTCAAATTTTGACGACTTTCAATCTGCTGGTAAATGAACATAAATTATTTTTCAGGCAACTAGCAAGGGCATTAGAAAGAGTACACGTTTGGCTCTGGAATGAACAGAGCGGACCTTAGACTTTGTTTTTTGGAAAATTGACCCTTTTTCAGCCGCAAGTCAAAAAAGAAAGGAAGATCTTCACCGATTTTATTTATCCTAGTTCATACCATAGCTATGTATGTACAGAATAACGTATTAAGATTTGGAATCGATTGAATTAATAGTTTTAGAGTAATCTCATGCTCCAGTCGTAAAAACACTGTTTCAAGAAAAACGCGTTAAAAGTTTTAAGAAGCAAATTCTCGTATAAAACCTACCCACGTTCTACCATAAATCGGCTATATCTTCAAGTCTTTTTGAAATGTTCACATTTTTCACACGATTTTTTGAGTACGAGTATGCCCCCCTTAACAATTGTAATCCCATCAATTGTAATGCAAATCTAACTTATAACAGAAAAATTAATTAAATTTATAAAAAAAATAACAAAAATGAAATAAGAAAGTAAGTAAGAACGTAATTTGAACACGAAATCCAGTTTATCAGATTTGCTTAGGAAGTCGTAAATTAGAAAATGGACATTGCTATATCCATTCTAAGGACCCCCTGAGCGGCATTTCAATAAAACATCAAAAATACGTCTTTATTACCATTCCACTACGAATCCCCTACACTTCTTCATTTCTTCTTCAAACTACATCTGCCTGATTCTTCGTCAGCAAAGTATATTGTTAGTTCTGTTTTGTCGGACAAAATATTTGCAACGGTATGGATCTGCATCTATGGTGGCGAAATGGTTCCTTATCTTACTTTGTACAGATTGTGGTAATAAACTGTAGCAACTGAAGTAAGAAACTGATAAGTTGTGATGATCGATGTATTTTCAAAGGATATCTACAAGCACAGTGCATGATGCGCACATCCGTTATTTGCATATTTTTATAATATTTTATGGATGTGCATAAAGGGTTTTGCTTATCGACTCAATGGTGCGCACAAATGTTGAGATGTTTGTGGATATTTGAATGAGTTAACCATGGATTTACAAAACACACAAAAGACTTACTGTTACTGTATTCCAATTTGAAAAAAAAAATCGATTAAATAAATTGGTATGTGACAAAAATATTTGAAAAGAAGGATTTTTCACAATTTTCAACGCTAACTGAATTCATAGCAACTACCAACAATATTTTACCGGATGTTCTCCGGCTACAAAAGCTACTCTACAATTTTAATTTTATTGTAGCTATCTAATAAATAAATAAATAAATTTTACCGGATTAAATTTTTCAAAGTTTTTTTCAAATATTTCACTGAAGTCAAAAAGAATTTTCGAGAATGCAGTGGACTCCCCCTAAGTCGAATTGACACGGGCTACCATAATTTTTTCGAGGAAGTTTGACTTAGAGAGAAGTTTTTGTATGGAAAATTTAACTAAATGTATGTACGTAGAATAAGGGAGAGTCCACTGTACTTTCCAATTCCTGATAACAGCAAATAATATTTCCAACTGACCTTAGTAGAAGGAAGCTTATTGGTATTTCGTGTGATTCACATTCACATTTTGTATTTAAAAAAAAATAAGAGACCAACAAAATTGCATTTTAATGGGATGAAAAAGGAAAATCTTATAATAATAATATATAATATAAATATTGGGTGAGGCTGTTTGTTGAAATTGAAGCATTCGGTGGTGATGGTGTGAATATATTAAAGTCCATCTTAACCAATTAGTGGGACATTTGTTTTTTTATGACTATCTAGCTGATTTCAAGGAGGAAAAAGGAAAAATCTTACGGGTAACACCAATTTTCAGAAACTGTACAAAACTCAAAAAGGCGTTTTCGCCGATGCACAGTGTTTACTTCTAGTATGTACATACAAACTGGGCAAATCGAAAAATTCAATGTCGCGATTCAACCTTATATTGATTGGAAATTGTTAACAATACCCCGTGTCGCAAGTTTACACACACAACAATGTTTACCAAAGCTCTATTAGTTCGGGAAAAAACATACTCAATGTTGTGCAATGCAGGAATTAATTTCCACACATTTGATAGTTTCAAATGCGTGACCTTATCTAACAATTGATATATTTAATATTGGACAGATAAATACAATACTTTAGGGTTAGTATTATTTTTAAAATTTTTACTGTGAAACAAATGTCTTTCGGAGTTTTCTTAAATTATAAAGTTAGCCTATGAAATACTTTTCGTTTTGGAGAAATATGAAGTTTGGAGGAGTTGTAACTAAGTGTATCCCGATGTATACTGGCTAAATTTTAGATACATAGTAGTTTTATAAGTGAACTTCATTTTAAGGCATGTCCCAGACTGCACAACGCGGTACAACTACGTTTTGTTTCTAAAATTTCTAATATGGAGTCCTTAACGGATGGGTATTTTTTATTCCGAAATATGAGAGGAAGGCATATTATTTTGAAATATATTCGATTCAGAAGAATTAATAAGAAACATTAAGTCGAAATTGAAATTATTAATTGATTTAAGTTTAGGTTTATTTAATATAAATTAAAAGTGGCAATATTCATTGAATTATGTAAAAGTTGAAAATTTAAATAAGCTATGAACATAGTAAGCGGTAAACATTAAAACATAATTTTGTCCAGTTAGAAGTACAGAACACTCTGTGCGGTGGCTGAAATGAAACTAAGGTATTTTTAAGGAGCTTGCACATGATTGTAAATACATTTCAGCTCGATTGCGCTGTGCGTGAACCATTTTAACCACCTAGTCCCTATTACCTACTCATTTGCACAGAAGCATTCCACATTCCACAAAAAACCGATGTATCGGCTCGATGCATGGGCAGCATACGCAGCCTTTAATAAGAAAAGTTGAAATGGCGAACGAAGCCTCATTTAATATAAAGAAACGTTATGAACTTTGGTAGTTTTGGTTCAACTCTTCTTCAAGTAAAATGTGTTTATGTGATTTCTGAATTTTTGATGTAATTTTTGACCACCGCTATGTAAGAGACTTGTGAATAAAATGAAAGAGATTTTTTATTTTATAATAAAATAGAAAATTTAAAAAAAAAAAATAATAATTCATATTTTGAAGCCAATTTTTTAATTAAACATAAAAAAAACATAACATAAAAAAAATATTAAGAAAGTTATAAAGAACCTTTGGGGAACATTTGACTTTTGCGAAGGGGGCACATTCGACATTTTTTAAATATATTAATAATATATTTATTTATAAAATAGTTTTACTTCTTACCAAGAAAATTTCGAAATGGAATAAACCGAACTTTTTGACTATAAGCTTACAGATGATGAAAGATTGGAAGTCGGTCATTATGTTCTTGTGAAATTTGGTGAACATTGTAAGATACATTTTATTATTCGGGGGAAATTTCAGAACTCCACAGTAATTCTACTTCCACTTTTAACTATCTACGAAAAGCATCACTGGCACGTGATATTTCGACGACGTTAAGGAGTGAAGTCAAATTCAAACTGCCACAACTCACAAGTCACGTCTCAACTTCTCGCTATCGTCAAAAATATTTATTTGACGTTGACTTCGAAAACTCTGTATTAGATAAGATTTTTAAAAATGCTCCTTCGAATTATTCTTAATGACTTTATGGAGTGATTTTTTATATGAAGTAATAATTGTGTTTTTTTTTATTTTTAAATAAAATGGATTAATTAGTTTGTGTTTCTTTATATTGTTAAAATAAATCGTTAAAAATTTGCTTGACTTTTCTTTTCATTCAAACAACTGGTGAAATAGACCCGCTGATACGTTTTATTCATACGGTTATGAGCTAAGACTGCAATCGTCAAATGTACCCCTTGTGAAGTCAAAGGTGTCTCGTAACTGGCACATTTGACAAACTGACTATTTTGAAAAACAATTTTTAGAAAATGACGAAGTTGTTATAAATGCAAATTGAATCCGTGTTCAAGTTCAAGAGATAGCGAAAAATTTCGGTACAATGTCTCGTCTCAAAGTAGAGGCCTTTTCAAATGAACTATGACATATGTACAAATAGGTGACTTGTAGTCGGAGTCAGCAGCACAAACAACACGCAGCGCAGTCAGCCAACAAAATCTGTGCCTTATGCAGCTCAAGTGAGCATAGGACAAGCTTGTTACTTAAATCCAAACACTCGACACAATTCATTGCCTAATAGAACAAACAATACGTTAGTAGCGTTAGGGTGTGACGTAATTCCCTGACTATTCATCCGTCGCACAACTGTGAGCGACTTCTTAATTAAAAAGAAGAAAGGACTCGACACATCGACACCCCCGACATGCGAGCGAGCAATTGACCATCGGCGGCGACGGATGTCTTTCATTAAGGTCGTGCTCCCATAAACCAGAATGTTATTGATTCTGAAGTACCACACGTTCGCTCGGATCCGGCCGGGGGGTGCAGAGTGGACACACAATGGACACCGAATGCGAATTTCGTGATCACAGCAACGTTCCGAATTATTGCATAATAAACGACGTTACGATGTTTGCGTTTAATCTGAGTTAACTGTCCTACAGCTGTTTTTGTGGCCCCGTCTGTTTGCCCGACTGTTTGTCCTGGCGGCAGGACAATCACAGCAGGTCCACGTCGAAGAGCAGTGGCGACTTCCTGGGGGCAGCAGTTAAAGCCAAACACAATCGCCATTCGGGTCTGTTCGAATGCGAGCAAATTGATTCCTGTCGCCACGTTGTTACGAGTCGCCGCCGTCGCATCTGTTATGCGGATTAGTGAGGAGGGCACCTATTACGACAATCGACGACGCCATAAGAAATAGGGGAAGTTCGTTTGTCGATTGAATGTCGAACCTAAGCTAATGTGAGCCAACGCACTTGAGAGTTTAATTAAACACAAGAAGGTGGTCTTCGAGTCGCAGACGTTCGAGTGGTTTGTAAACTACAGAAGTCACAAGCAGATAAGGCATGAAGTAGCAAGTGGCCACTTCTATCCGGCGGCGTAGCAAGTGTTAAGAGCCTTCAAGTCCACTCGAAATATAAGAAATACTGATTAGCAATAATATCCCTCTTCCGTGGCGTGCCGATTGCAACCGATTGCAAGGCTGCGCAATTTGTCATGCTGTCATGTAAGAAAGCAGTCGCATTTGTAGGCCTCCAGCAGTTGTAGACCTTGATGGCCTTGAACTGAGGAAGTGAGAGGAAAATAAACAAATTAAAATAGTTGCAATGTTTCTCTGGAATGCGCGGTGGCCTCATTCGAAAAGCAAACATCCCAAGATGGGACTCTGGTGTGCGCACGCCTTTCCCGAAAAATGAAGACACTGCTCCTGCTGGTGCTTCTGCCGCTGCTGCTGCTGCAGCTAATGTTGATGTTCCTGCATCTAACGCTGTTACTTACACGCGACCGTAGATAATCATAAAACGACTTTGACGTAGACTTACACGTAGAATCAAAGACAGAATCGATGTCATTGTTTTGTCCCTAGAAGTTATGGCCCCTAATTATCATAAAATTTATTAAATACCGAAACAGAACCGAAAATGAGAAGAACGAACGCCGAACTGCGAAGCTGGTACTGGCCGGAGCGTTCGTCGGAGACGACTTGAACGAGCCGGGCCATAAAAACAGCAGTCTTGGAATCGTAAAAAAGGACATTTGAGCGATTCTCTGTGGAAAAATCCTGCTCGCACCGTCACATAAGACAAAACATCAAAAGGAATGATTTTATAGCATTATGGTCCTTCAATTATTGTACCTTCTGTATTTTCAAATTTTCGTCATTAATGACACAGAGTGGTACCTCGCACCGCTGTTACACGCAGTCAAGGACCTCCACGTTCCCTCCGATCAATTGAATGCGTTGTTCCTTGTAAGCAACCCGAGGCAGCGAAGTACGACGTCTTCCTGCAAGGCAAGCATTATGGTTTTTCAGAACACACGGCAGGTAGGGAATTGTCCTGCGAACGAGCACATTAACGCACTCAGTGGGAGCTGCACTAAGGATAAAGGTCACAAATGATCGCACTTCTTGGGGGATCTCGCCAAAATACTCATCGTTGTCCCTACGCACATCGTACATCGGACGCGAATCCGTCACAGGACTCAGCCAGCACTTGGCAGGCATGCAAACGCAGATAATCATCATCGGCCAGCATGCTCGGCTTGGGTTTCGAGGTTATGTCCCCCTTGGCGATTCTCTAAGGTTGCCCAGTCCCGTGTTAGCCCATAACGATGTGGAAAACGACCGACAATTATGGTGAATCTGATGGGAAATCTGTCGTCAGGGTGATGTTCCGTGAAATTGATGTGACATGGCGAATTGGCTTCGTGTTCGTCGTAAGTCAATTATATTTCAATCTGTTAATCGTCAATTGAAAATCTTCAGCCAAACCCGAAAGAATGCACAAGAAAATGTCAGAAAATCTGATTTGGATGACTTCAAAGAACCACCACCTTTTTGTCTCTGGGAGCAGGCTGCGCACCAGAAGAGGAGGAAATAAAAGTCAACTCGAAATTAATATGCAAATGCGAAGGCGAATAGGGCGAGCCACCCCACAGTTACCCATTGCCGAGGGGGACGAGAGGCAAGGGAAAGCAAAAATCCCATCAACTTTCCATTTACTCTTTGAAGCGCGTCGGTGGATGGTATGCGTTGGAACTTCTGAACGACGCGACGTACCTACACCAGAGGCAGGCACTGGGAGAGAGACGATTACCCCTTGACGGAAGGATAACGAGGTTACTGCTTTCAAAGGGTTCTTCTGCCGGAGCTCAGGAGAAGTTGTTAAAGTGATTACACTGAGCTATCCGTGATCCGTATCCTCAAACTTTGCTCGAGCGACCTTTTGTGAGATTCTTTTTTATCCGAGGGAAGGACAATAACTCAACTAGTTGACTATACATACACCCAGAGGGTAGACGTGGGCTTGCATTTTAGTTGCATTTGGTTTGGAGTGCATAAGTTCAGAATAGTTAAGGAATATATTTCGGGGAAATTTGAATGAGGTTTCGTCTTATATGAAAATGGAAGTTTGCTCTTCATAAGCATAGTTAGAGATCTCAAATACTGTTTGTTTTTCTTATTCTTTTGATGGCCTACGGTCCAAGGAGAGCTTTAGCGAGCGTTTACTCAGTAAGCAAACCATTAATGCTTGTTTCATTCATGATATAAACCTAAAATAATTTAATAAAAATAATAGAAATAATTTTTCGCATTAATAAATTTGAAAAATTCTTAATTGATAAAATGAATGCAGTTTCCACACCAACTGGAGGCGACACTTTTCGTGAGTGAAAATATCTCGGTCTTTAGGGAGATATCTTCCCTCACAGAATATAAATAAATGGACACATTCATGGCAGAAGTTACAACGAGAATTATTCGTATTGGCATTCAAACTATTACATATGGATGAATGATTATTGTGAATTTTATAACAAATGAATTTCTCATCATGCAATTGTGAATTATTCATATAATATAATGATTATCTGCAATTCTAGTATGAAATAAAGTCTTTTTCCTGGCTGTCAATCTACAGTGTGGTTCTTTTATTACATTTTCCTTCGGGGGTTAAGCAAATATCTAACACAAGCGCAATAACTTAACCCTCCTGAAACCGCCTCTACGCGAGATATAAGCTTGCAAGTTTTAAGATGTATCAGTCCTTTTTGAAACTTCAAAAGCTCTCGAGCTTAAGCATTGCTCTTTCCGTTCATACAATGCAGACAAGATTTTCTCCCAAAAAAATTACAATTTTTTTAGATCTAAAATAATAGAAAAATTATACAATATTATCAGGAATACCGTGCTTTTTCCAAATTTGACAAGTGTGTATGTGTTTTGTTCCATGACAACCGAAGGCTCCTCAAGACGGTTTTAGGGTGTTGACCTATTTTTGCATGTATCTTTTACATGTAAATTCATTTTTTGAATTTATACTATTTTATGAACAAAATTTCAATCGAATAAGAAATAAGGCATTAGAAGGTAATAAGCGTAGTGTCTGTAGGGTGTTGGGCCTTGAAACAAGTAATCCACAGAGCCTCTGACCGATATGCTGATTTCAGTGAGAAATTCTGAATCTCAGGACAATTTGTTGAACAGTAGTGAGTAAGAGACGAAACTCAAATCGTCTTAGAAACCAGTCAGTACGAAGGGTTGCCGCTATACGACTTTATGCCCTTTATCGCGCACCGAAACCATGACACAACTTTTTGAAAAAACCACCTTTTGTACACTTTTTACATTTTCATGCGACTTTTGGAGACTATTTCATATGAAGTCGGGAGCCGAGCTCGAAGCGACCAATCTGTAATGTATGTTAACAATTACAGTGAAACTCTCCTCTATAGCGGACAGCTGGGATTTCAAATTCGAAGGGGTTCAAATAAACGAATATCTTGACGCCGGGAAGGTGACGAATTGTCCGTAAAGAGAGGTCTCCTTTATAGAAGGTGTGTGTAAAGAGAAGTTTCACTGTAGTTCCGGACTAAATGAACCATTTAAACTGGCATAACAGCCCAGAAAAAATATTTGGAAAAAATCAAATCTTTGGGTAAAAGAAACAAGAATATGCAACTCAACTAACTGCAAAATTAGTAACTATTGCGCAAGTCAAGTTCGTGTTCAATCCGGCCTCATTCATCAAACATGTCACTGTAATTTATTTATACGAAGTTCTTCGATTTCGATATCTCTTCGCCTACAATCTTGGATCAAGAGATTCAAAAAACTTCTCCGACATTTTGTGCAAGACCACGAGTTAAAAAAAAAATCTTGTATCCCCTCACGGGGCCTAGGGCCTTTACTACTCCTACGCGCCATCGTGTGCGGTCTCTCGCAATTAGATTCAGCTCTCTCCAACTCTTCCCCAGCTGTAGGGACTCCTCCTCGGTCGACCCGCTCTTCTGCCGTCTTGGGTAAGCGGGGTCCACTGCATCGCATGTTTTGCTATGGAACTGTCGCCTTTTCGAAGGGTACGACCAATACACTGCCACTTGCGCCGTTGAATAGTGGTGCCTATAGGTTCATGGCCTGTTCTCTGATGAAGGTGTTCGTTTGAGATACGGTTCGGTAAGAAAGTCCTTAGTACGTTTCGTAGCCACAGGTTCACAAATGTCTGTAGTCTTCTTGTGATAGTGGCGGTCACTTTCCAAGTGCTGCACCCATATAACAGCACGGACTCCACATTGGCCTAAAACAGTCTTAGCTTGGTGTTTAAGCTAATAGCATTGCTTCTCCATATTGTGGACAACATACCGAATGCTTACTTAGCTTTGGATATTCCGTTTGCGATATCTGATTTGGTTCCTCCATTGGCTGAGGCAATACTTCCGAGGTATTGGAAACTCTCTACTCTCTCAAACGGCTCAGCAATGCCTATTTTTTAGTGGCTAAGTAACTTTGATTTTGACGTGTTGATCTTCAACCCCACGGCGTTGGCAACATTTGTTGCCATTTGGTGAAGGTCCAATATTCTGATTCACGTCGTCAACTTAATGATTTTAGTGTGATGAAAGTGTCCGTCGAATTCCATCACTAATAACCATTCAAAACAATGCTGGGGATAGGATGCAACCTTGCCTGACTCCACTTTGGATTTAAATTATTCTGAAAATTTCCCCTGTGCAGAACGGGACACTTAGACCCATCGTAAGTCGCCTTGATAATAGCTATAAGTTCTTCTGGGATGCTTCTCCTGCGCAAGTCAAGCCAAACAAACTCTCTGTTGACACTTTCGAAAGCTTTTTCACAATCGATGAATAAAAAGTTGAGTGGCGACCGATATTCTGAGCATTGCTCGATGATGATACGCAGGGTATTGATGTGGTCGACACAAGAGGATCCACTCATCAAGTGTGCCTTCCAAATGTTCCTTAATTCGCCTTAGGACTATATTCGCTATTATCTTAGCAACCGCACGGAAGCACGCAAGACCAAGTCAAGTAAAATTAGGTTTTTTAATTGCTTTTTGTTTTAATTGTGACTTTTTGGTGACAATTTGCGAACATCTCAAATTGTCCAGCAGCAACACTGGTCAGTACCCTTGTCTCTACATCAAATACTATCAAATCGTGGGAAGAAACTGATGCACGGTTGGATGCGCTCCACGTAAAATTTAACGAATCATTCTCTGAATTGTGAAGTGTAATCAAACAAATGTACCACAACCACTCAGTTTTAGAAAAGGATTAAGTAAGGAATAATGTACCTACACTAGAGTCTGGGGTTAACGACTGACATAATTCTATCAATCATTCAGTTTTTGGCCGCAAAACCAGAGTTGAAAACGTACAGACAATCATTTCTACCACATTGATTGCCATCGAAAATGAAACACTAGAAAACGACAAGACGTGACTAAATTTATTGCATTTGATAGAACATATTTAATTAGCAAATAGCTTATTATTTTTTTAAATTATATTTATCACATTATTAATTATTTAGTTGCTTATTTACCTTATATTTATGTTCAAACATTTTTAGCATTGCACATTTTTATAAATTGGTCGGCTGTTTTCCAAAATAAAATTAGTTTCCGTTTCCTTATTGGGCAATGCTGCCTAAACGCTAAGAGAAGTTCTAAGATCTCGCCTAATGCTGACTTTCTAGTGTAGGTTTTCCACACAATTTAACATATATATATATATAAGTTTGCAAGTTTTAAGATGTATCAGTCCTTTTTGAAACTTCAAAAGCTCTCGAGCTTAAGCATTGCACTTTCCGTTCATACAATGCAGACAAGATTTTCTCCAAAAAAAAAATTACAATTTTTTTAGATCTAAAATAATAGAAAAATTATACAATATTATCAGGAATACCGTGCTTTTTCCAAATTTGACAAGTGTGTATGTGTTTTGGTCCATAACAACCGAAGGCTCCTCAAGACGGTTTTAGGATGTTGACCTATTTTTGCATGTATCTTTTACATGTAAATTCATTTTTTGAATTTATACTATTTTATGAACAAAATTTCAATCGAATAAGAAATAAGGCATTAGAAGGTAATAAGCGTAGTGTCTGTAGGGTGTTGGGCCTTGAAACAAGTAATCCAATGTACCTACACTAGAGTCTGGGGTTAACGACTGACATAATTCTATCAATCATTCAGTTTTTGGCCGCAAAACCAGAGTTGAAAACGTACAGACAATCATTTCTACCACATTGATTGCCATCGAAAATGAAACACTAGAAAACGACAAGACGTGACTAAATTTATTGCATTTGATAGAACATATTTAATTAGCAAACAGCTTATTATTTTTTTAAATTATATTTATCACATTATTAATTATTTAGTTGCTTATTTACCTTATATTTATGTTCAAACATTTTTAGCATTGCACATTTTTATAAATTGGTCGGCTGTTTTCCAAAATAAAATTAGTTTCCGTTTCCTTATTGGGCAATGCTGCCTAAACGCTAAGAGAAGTTCTAAGATCTCGCCTAATGCTGACTTTCTAGTGTAGGTTTTCCACACAATTTAACATGTAGATGCTGCTCTGAGCAGAACCTCAGGCGCTTTCACCGGCCAACTCGATGGGAGTGTGAAGGTAATCTGCTACATATATGGTCATACTACTATACTACGTATATGGTCATCGGGTGCCTGCCTGATTGACTTGGAGAAGGCGTTCGACACCGTTTGGTTGGAGGGCCTATTCCTCAAGCTGGTCAGGCTTGGCATAAGTAAACCACTGCTATAAATGGTCTATGACATGATAACTATTAGAAAGTTCGTTGTGAAAAATGGTGACGTAACTTCCACTACGGTCTTTAACATTAAAAACGGTCTGCAACAGGGGGCCATCGGTTCCCCGATCTTGTTTTCTATATTCACTGCAGATCTTATAGGTTCCATGCCGCACTTAATTGCGTACGCCGACGACCTAGTTGCGTACAGATCAGGTCCGAAGGTAGAGGTTATAAACATCTTGTTGAAGCGTGACTTCGAGAGAATCCAGCGATTTTGCGACGACTGGAAGTTACTTATCAACTTCCAGAAGTGCGAAACTAGTCTTTTCGGGACACCGTTGGACAGGGCAACGCGGGATACGCGCCAAAATTGGCGTAAGTTCGGCATAGTTGACCCGCATGGTCGGCCGTTAGCTGTAAAAAGTGTATTTAGATATCTAGGCATTTGGCTGGATCTGGATATTGCTCTGACGAAAGCCAGAAAAGCCTTTGCTGCGGCAAGAAGGTTGTTTTTCAGCAGCCAACTTGATACCAGAGTGAAGGTAATCTGCTACATGGCCCTTGTACGGCCCATTATGGTGTATGGCTGTCCATTGTGGTTCAACATGAGTCCTTCCCAGATGGAAAAGATGAGGGTGTTCGAGAGACAGTGTCTTAGGAGCTGTCTCCGTCTGTATCGCACACCCGAGTCTGAGTACAAGAAGTACTATCCTAACGAAGTCCTGTACAACGTGGCAAACGTAAATAGGGTAGATAATTTTATCATTAAACTGATCAGAAGGCACACTGCACGAGCTATGACCTCTTCCAACAGTCTGATCTTTGGGGCTTACTACCCCAATAGTATGTACCATGAAAGGGTGCGCCTTAACGGCTTTATTCCTCCCGAAGCATTCCTTTATCTAGACACAAGTGGCCTTATACAGGATCCACAAGGATGTCCTATCATCTCCCAAGCCGTACGCCGAACAGTGGACTGGCGACTCCAATACGAACCGGGTGTCGTTCGCACCCACGAGAATCTCCTCCGGTTCAGTAGAGCGATCCCCGCTCGAGATAGGAAAGAGTCTGCCAAAGAAAGGCAATTTTACTGGTGGTTACACCAAAACTAGCCTCCGCCACCGCTAGCTTTTCAAGAGGATCAGCTAGTTGACCATAGTGGCCAGCTTACATAGTTTTTAAGGGAAAAAAAAAAATAAAATATAAAAAAAAAATTAATAAGAAAAAAAAATATATATATATGAAACAAAAACAAAAAAAAAAGGTGCATCACGGCGTATAAATTATATATGTTAGGCATATACACAACATATACGCCCTGGTGCACGTGTCCGTACTGTTACGGACATAGTTAAGATAGTATTAAGTTTTATTTTAGGGTAAGTTAGTATAAGGTAGGTTAAGTAGTTAGGTTTAGCCAAGTTTTTTATAAGTTTTCTTGGCAAAGCAATCAATAAATAAAAGATTGTCACTAAAGACTAAAAAAAAAACGTAGATTAAGCCGAAAGGCACATTTATAACATAGATTAGATTAGCTTAGAGTACCCGCATAGGGTCAGTAGGTTAGTATTAAGAACATTTGTAATTCTTAAGATAGTTAAGCTAGTTTTAAGTAATACTGTCTAGCAAGTAAGGAAACAGAATGAATTGAATAAAATTATGTTAAAAAAAAAAATAAAAATATATGGTCATCATACGGCCTATGCTCACCTATGGTGTGCTCCGCGTGGTTCAACGTCATTGCATGCTTGATGGGAAAGATGCGGGTGTGGTGAAAGGCTTGTCGTAAGGCCTGCTTTCGCCTGTACAAAGCACCATATTCCCAGTACAGTAAGTTCTACTCCAACGAAGTCTTGTTCAGCATGGCAAAGCGTATAAGAGGACATGATTCCAGGTCATACTGACGGAGTGATCAATTACTTACTTACTTATCATGCCATTGACCTTTGGAGACTTTGAGCATGTCTTATAGCTGGCTTCCATTGCTGAAGGATGTGCGGCTTCCAGTCATCAAGACCAAGCTGACTTGTGTCCGCGATAAGATGTTCAGTATTCCTCTTCTTCTTGAAGCAAAATGCTCGGATTCGAAGACTCGCTTAGCTATGCACTCCAGAACATGATCTTGGTCCTTCAAGTAAGGAGTCGTGAGCCCAGTCGTGCCCAGTTAGAAGTCGTAGCCGTTGACTAAGGGTCGGTTCTTCACTAGGATGTCGCTTGTGGAGTTCACTTTGGCTCGTTGAAGATAAACTCCTTTACTTTATCAAAATTGTAGCTATCGATCGTGATGTTTTGTCTAAGATGGTGTGGGGCCGAACGTTTCTTGGTCGACAGCATATATTGCGTTTTGTCCTCACCAGCTCGTTTCGCCAAAGGAATGAGCTCGGTCAAGAATTTGTGGGACTTCATCATTAGTCCATCCCAGAGTTGTTAGAGGTCTCAGAGCCCATAGCATAATGAAGACGAGTAAAAGCCGTTACTGTCAAGATGTGATGAAAAGTCGTCGAAAATTGAGTTTATTGAATCCACCACCGCTAGCCTCCATAGCCGCCCACATCAGAAGCAACAGTCCAACCACCCGACCTACCCAACCCTCTGGACAAATTACTGCGGGCAAACGTGCCCGTGATATGAAAGGACGTCGAATTCCACACAAAAATGTTTTTAGAGCGTTCACCGTAAGCGACGAGCATAGTAAACATGTCTTCCTTGTCAATCAGCCTTGTTGTTTTTCGATTGCATTAATTTGTCAATTGGCAAATTTGCAACTTGTTTAAAATTAGCCCATTTGGAGCTAAAAACGTTGAGAACGTGGCCACAATCTTTACACACACTGTTTACCCTTAAATGAAATTAGATTTTGCATCATTTGAAAGCACTGTCCTGCGATGAATTTTCGGAAAAAAGGTTATGCGTGCGAACTCTGGTCGCATTTGTGAAGAAGTGGGCTCACCACAAACTGTACGACTTATAGCGTGGCGTTTAGTGGATCCGACGTGTCTAAGCCGTGAAGAGGGCCATAAGATACTACGCTGTGAGACAAGGTAAAAGAGGAAGTCCGCACTTAAGGCAGTCCGAAGTAAATGGACGAGGACCTCAACAAGCAACTTCGTGTGTGAAACTAGAGACTGCTAGCAAATACCGTGCTTTCGAGAAAGGTTTGTTGTCTGAGACTCGGGTTAATCCCGAACGGAGGTTAAAGATATGCTAAGGAAATAAACGTATACATAAAAGTCTGCCTACATCTAGATTTTAGCGATTATGTCACTCATAACATTCCAAAAGTAACTGTCGATAAATTCTTGTCACAGGGAACCACCGTGTCTAGTATCTACGTCACAACATTAATAACGAGGTCGAAAACAGCATTTAATGCTTCTCATTAGTTTTGACGTTCAACTCGATCCCTGCAGCATGTCAAGGGCTTAATTTATGAACGGGAAATGTAGGTCCTGTCTCAGAATGACCATGTTAAAGGCGCGAGCACGCGCCATAGTACCCAAAGTGTGATACATCCAATGCCAACGCGTCCTTGATGATGAACAACAACCAGTCATGCTCGCGCTTCGCTGTCTGAAACACCTCCGAATGCCGCCAAAGTACTCTTCTACAAATCCCAGGTTTTTATGACAGCTACTGCAGTTACACACGACACTTTTTTTTATTCAATCCGAATGCTTCACAGGCACTCGCGATAGTCGCTGTGCCTGACGCGTCCAGTACGCGGAACGTGCACCTCTCTCCCTCCAATGGCCCTGACTTGCTTTTTGTACTGATTTTTGACTCTGACAACACCTTTCATCGTTTATGACCTTCTTTGCACAGCTACCCATCTTCTGCTCCTTTTTTATACGAGCCTCTTTATATTTAAAACAGACAGAGATTGCACGCGACCTTTTCCGCTCAAATCAGGAGACAAAAGACGGGGACTGGGCCTGGACCTGCGACTGGGACTGAGTACGATTTATTGCGCGAGTTCCTTTGAACGGGATCATCATACCTCATCATGAAATCGCTTTATGGGCTAATGTTGAGAGTGACACAAAAACGCACGTCGCGCACGTTCTACTCCCAGCCCATTGTTAGCAACTAGCAAGACGCTCAAGGACACGACCAAGCACTTCTCGGTAGTGTGGGAGAGAGCACAGTCTGTCGGTGTGTGTTCCCCCATCTATGGCGAGCAGAGAGCTCTGGCTCCTAATTGATTCTGTTATCTGAGTGGTCGGAGTGTCGCTGAATGTGTAGAGTGGCTGCCTTCATCATTCCAATTCTAAGTATCTGCATCTGCGTTAATTAAAAGGGGCAGTTAGGTTGATTGAGTCGATCTGGTGGGCGTCTGCTGCTGAGAGTTTCTCATGGGACTCTCAAGCGGACTACTTCAGCCGCGCTGTGATTAGGTCAAGGCTCCCAAGGGGCCCCTGCATTTGCACCCGATAAGGAGCAATCGAAGCTAAGTACTTTTCCCCATTCCACAGCCGGATAGCCGAGTGTGAGTGCGCACGTTCGGTTGAGATCGTGTATCCGCTAATTTTTAATAATTTCTCATTGAACACACACACAATGGACACACAACGATCCGGGATTTCGGTTCACACAGCATCGCTCAGCATATCATCGGAGCGGGTAATTGATGGCGGCTTTTGTGAGTCCATCACCTCTAGGTTCAGTGATAAATGACGGACTTTGTGTCATTAACTGGTGAATTATAAGTGTACACACGGGGCTAAAATCGATACACGCGCATTGTGTGAGCACAGTCATGCAGCCGAGTGAGTGTGGATCTTTGGGACTCGTTTTCAAAGGCTGTGTGGGTCGAGCCGCTTTGTGCGCGCTGACCCTGCAATGTTGACAAGGTGCTGCTCTGGGCTCAGCCTCGAACAATACCGATACGTGTCTGGAATAAAAGGTATCTGTGTGCGATCAAAGTCTATTGAGATCGAAGTTACTGATTGATAAATCGTTTTGAAGGGGCTGCTTTGGTTGATTGAGCAGAGAGATACATCGTCAGCGGGTCAATTAATTTTCGTTTAAACGTCTCAACCGAAACATGTCGAGGTTAATTTCTTCGTATTGTTTGTTTAGCCGCCACGTCAGGACATGCATTCCTACTGTAATTGGTAAAAAATTAACTACCAACATGGGTTTGATGGCTGCAACTGGGTGCTGCCTACAAGGGTGTGGAAGAGACATCGGATCGGGTGTGGCATGGTTTGATGGACTGAAGTCAGTTTGTGGGTGATCAACGATGTAGGTGATGCTTGATGATCAGGTCGGTTTGAAATCCGCTCAGCCGAAGCCTTTTGCGAAGTAAGTCTGAACCAGTTTTGTTGGCTGAAACGCTGGTGTCATCTTCAAGCTACAAGGATCATCAACTACTGGTTTCTCGACGTTCGCTGCTTTAGTGTCTGATTGAGGAAATAAACCAAGGGATTGGGCTTCCTAGACACGACAAGTTTTGAGGTGAAGAGGTCTGTGAACCAAATCCTCCAAGACCTTTGCGTCGTTCTGATTTGCGCCGTTTTGAAGTTGCGCCATTTAAAAATAACCGTGTGTTCGAAGCTGTGTCGATCTTATTTCAGTTTGAGTCGTCCACAAAATTGAGTGGTTTAGAAGCTGTGTCGATATTATTTTGGCTTCCGTTTTTGTTATTTATTTTTTATTTCTTCGTAAAAGTGGGATTTCCCAAGTTTGTAGGTAAGGTATATCGGGCAGTTTGGAGAAATAATTGGAACAGTGAAGGTGGACTTTTTTCCAGTCAACGACTTGCGTCTTGTTTTTCTGGTCCCAATTAACGACGCAAAGAGATGTTTTAGTGTATAAGATACTGCTACAAGAACTAAATTTGCTTATAAATAAAATGATGTGTTTTCATGGAAGATGTAGACATTTTTTAATGGTTGATAAAACCAGTTTAACTACTATAAACTTATCTGATCCTGCCATGAATTAATACTAATGTAATAGAATTGGGCGGTAAGGAGCGTATTGTTACTATTCCTGCTCCCATTTCCCTACATTCACCCGCCACGTCTATCAAGTTTGTGGTCTGGAATCAGATTCAACGTCCAATCTCCGAAAACTAGCCGTTTGATATTTTTCCAAACTTCTGAATTAAAAAATACACTCTTAGATCTGTTTGATGGGCAGCCTGATTGACTGTTACTTCTGTTGTTTGACAGCGGTTGTTTCGTTTGTTTCCTCAAGGCCGTCAAATGTCACAGCTTATCGCAAGTAATCGTACCATACTTTCATACGGTCAAATTCAAATTTAAATCAAACGCAGATAGCATATGGTTCTTGCCACAAACAACAAACGCCTCTATAGATTTTGAATGTCAAGGCCTAGTCAGTTTGAGGATTATATCAGCTTGCTTTGCCAACATGTCAGAGAACTTGGTATCGTCGGTCAAGACAGTGTGTCAGTCTTTCCAGCTATAAAGGAGCTTTACTTAACGTTCAAGACATTTTAAGCAGGATCTATGACCTTTTAGACATTCTGCCCCTAAAACATATGAGAAGCAGAAACGTTTTTTTTTTTTTGTTTTTCATTTAAATTTAGTGATTTAATTCATTATTACTCACACACTGTTCACAGTATTCACAGTATTTTACAGATACAATATTTATTGTTCAAACAAGAAAAAATTCGCTCTATTCTTTTAAATTCTCTTTAAAAAAGAAAACGTTGATTCAACGAGAATAATTTGTCCACACCACTTTTAAAATTGCGGAACAAAACAGTGTGCATATAAGCAATTTTATTAAAAAACTCGAATTGATGTGGTGAACAAATTTGAAAAGTGCATAAGTTCTAACTTTTTATTCATAGCTTAACGAGGGAAAGAGTAAACGATATGTCTGCAATGCTAAGATGGGTAAGAGTACGATAACGGTGGCGCCAAGAATGTATTACGGTATTTTTTAGAGGGGTGAAAAATAAGTATTGTTTATTGCGAGGGGTGGGTTGTCCATCTCGCCTCTCTCTTAGGGGCAATTTTAGAAAAAAATCAGTTAACTATAAAGGTTTTTAAAGCCAGAAATCTTCTACAATCCAATCCTGAAAAATTCGCATGGATACTCAAACTATTGATAAAAAATATAAAAAAAGGTTAAGCCATTTGAATGATCACGCAACACGCTATTTGGCAGCACTCAGCAATTAAACGAATGTTTGCTATGTTAATTTTACTATGACTATTATCTTTCTCTTTGTGCTTCTCAAATCCGCTTTTTATCCTCCATATTGTTTTTTCTCTCGTGAACATGATTCTCTTTCGAAATTGTCAAACCATGTGCTAAATTGGCTTTTTGTGGTCAATGCGTATATCCAGTCTGAATTGAACAAGAAAAACCGAATGATTTTATGGGAGACCCACCAAATTTCAAAAAATAGAATTACCAAATTAATAATAAAAAAACTTTTGAAAAATGTACAAATGGAAAATTCCGAAACACGAATTCCCAAAATAATCAAACGAATTCCAGTGCAGGGTCATAAGTCCACAATAACACTCAGGTGAGTTATAAGTCCATAACAAAACACTGTAGAGTAAATGTAATTAAACTCTAGCTCCCGGCGCCTGCCTGACAGTTGTTGACATACACTTAGTGGATCAACGAAGTCGCGTGAGCTTGTTAAGCCCTGCGGAAAAAAGTTAAAAAAACTTGTTAGCGGGCGAAGCAAGCCACATGCCTTATACCTCAAATATACCAGACTTTTCTCTTGGCTTATTTTCAAATCAAATTAAACCATATTTCGATTTGGAAATCAGAAAAAAACCAATGTCGGACATAGTTTCTTTCATAGGCTAGAACTATAGAACATTTTGCGAATTTTATTTGCGAGAGATTTATTTTTATTTTACTTGAGATTTTGTGTTTGGGGTTTTTGATTTTTGAATTTCGATATTTGGATTTTAGTTTGGGATGTTGTTGGTTACTTTCTTCTTCATTTGGCGCTACAGTCCGGGGTGGACCTGGGCCTCAACCAACAAGCCTCTCCAGCTAGCACGGTCTCTGGCTAGCTGTCTCCAGTGTCGCACGCCAAGTTGTTTGAGGTCCTTCTCCACCTGGGTGCGCCACCTTAAACGCGGGCGTCCTCTGTTGCGTTGTCCCACGGGTTCGGAGTCGAAGACTCTCCGGGCCGGAGCTGAGTTGTCCATACGCTCTACATGGCCTAGCCATCTTAGGCGTTGGATCCGAAGACGCCTGACTAGACTCATGTCGCTGTACAGCCCGCACAGTTCTCTCCACAAACCGTCAACGCAAACAGGACCAAAGATCGCACGCAGAGCTTTTCTCTCGAAAATACCAAGGACTTCCTCATCCGCTTTTGAGATTGTCCATGCCTCCGCGCCGTACAGAAGGACTGGGATGATCAAGGTCTTGTATAGGGTCAGCTTGGTCCTTCGAGAGATGGCTGTACTACTCAATTGCCTCTTGAGCCCATAGAAACAGCGGTTGGCAAGAGTTACTCTGCGTTTGATCTCGGTACTGATGTTGTTTGTACTGTTTACTGCGGAGCCGAGGTAGACGAAGTCCTTGACTACCTCGAAGTTATAGGTGCCCATTGTGACGCTCTGTCCAAGACGTCGATGTTGTGTGTCCTTTCTTGATGACAGTATATACTTCGTTTTGCCCTCATTCACCGCTAGACCCATTTTAGCCGCCTCTGCCTCAATGCCAGCAAACGCCTCATTGACGGCTCGCTGTGTTCTGCCAATCACGTCAATGTCATCCGCGTATGCTAGCAGTTGTACGGACTTCTGGAAGATCGTGCCTCTAGTGTTGGCGTGTGAGTCTTGCACGATCTTTTCCAGGATGATGTTAAAGAAATCACATGACAGCGCCTCACCTTGTCTAAATCCTTTTTTGAAATTGAAGGTCTCGGTGAGTTCGTTACCGACCTTGATGGAGCAGCGAGAATTCTCCATCGTTATCCTGCACAACCTGACGAGTTTGGCAGGAATGTCAAAACTAGTCATGGCGTTGTATAGCTCGTCCCTATGCACGCTGTCATATGCGGCCTTGAAATCGACAAAAAGGTGGTGGGTGTCGATTTGCATTTCTTGGGTCTTTTCCAGGATCTGCCGTAGTGTGAAAATCTGGTCGATGGTGGACTTCCCTGGCCTGAAGCCGCACTGATAAGGACCTATCAGGTTATTTATAAACGGCTTCAGGCGAGTACACAAAACGGCAGAGAAGATCTTGTAGGCGATGTGCAGGAGACTTATCCCTCTATAGTTGGCGCAGTCAAAGGGGCCTCCTTTCTTATGGATCGGGCAATGTTGGTTACTTTGGTAATGTTTTTAATTAAAATTTCCGTTGCCACATTGCATCCCCGGCGGATCGACTGTTTTTTGGTGGTATTATCATTGAAATAAATTTCTCAGATTTAAAAAAAGATATCTGTCGAATTAATGGAACACAAATCGGTTGATTCCGTTACAAACCTAGGTAATGTTTGCAACTACCGAATTTTTAAATTCGATAGAATTGCCCGTATTACCAGACTACATAAACCAGTTACGGCTGTCCAATGGGGCTTGGTGTGCAGTGAAGTAAACAATAGAAAACGTCACCTAAACTAAGATTTTGAAGGAAGGGAAGTACAAAGACGAAGTCGTTTTGATTCCACTAAGAGGTGCATATGTGTCCGAACAACATTTCATTCAACTTTAAACGGTTACAGTTTCCAGTACGTCTTGCATTTGTAATGTCGATAAAGAAATAGCAAGGGCACTCGTTAAGTATTTGTTGCATCAGTGGCCATTGTATGTCCCCTGTTTCTGTGTCGAAAAACCCATCGACTTTATTTGCTTACGCGCCAGAAAATTAAACTAATAATGTTGTGTATCAACAAGGATTAACACCATTTTTTTACATTTTTTTCATTATGTATTCCATTTCGAATTGGATATTCATAGCTACAGCAGGACACAGTCTTTCAGGTGAGCTAGTTGAAAATAAAATGCGAATTCCTTAAATTCGGAAAGCAGAACTATTTCAATGTACACTTCCAATCCGATCGACAAAATGGTTGAATAAAAATTTGTAAATTCAAATTACGTTAGTATTTGGTTCCAATTACCGGAATCACCATATTCAATTTGCCCCCTTTACGTTTAAGTTTTGAAGTTTCTGGATCAAAAAATACAAAGATCCTCGACACCGCGGCAGAAATGTCCGCATGGTAGCTGCAGTTGAACTCTTGCAAGTTATTTGATGCCTTCTGTTATATTTCTTGGCCATGAAAAAACACAATACAAATCGAGTAAATAAAAAAAATGTTCAGAAAGTATTCAAGTCAGTTTTAAGGGTTTTATTATTTGAATATTAAAAAATTAATATTTTGGAATGAGATTACATACTTTACAACAAATTTGAAGGATTTTTGTAAGATTAGTTCACAGTCTTAAGAAAACTAAATTTATACATCAGCCTAGGCTTGTTGCCATGGTTTTATAAATTTTGACTTTAGTGTTTGTGGCTATTTGGTCCAAAACCCCTTCGAGAATCTATTCAAAGGCATTTCCAAGACTGAAAATTTGAAAAACGGATTCGAGCACAAAGTTATTCTAAAAATTATTCTAATTTTTTTTATTCCGAGAATTTGGATTTTATAAGATGCTGTTCATACAAAATAATTTCGTATAAGGTGATAGAAAAAAATGTTTTATTTAACCCTCATCTCATCCTCAATTGGGCGTAGATTTCTACTCATGTGGGATTTCAGTGTGTTTTCCATGATTTGCATTTTTTTAAAACCCTTTTTAAGAATTCTACGGAAGAGGGTAAACCTAAAAGAATGAGTTCAATAGAGTGAACAAATTTCGGAAGTTTTGAATATGTGGTTTTTGAAAAAGAAAATGAGGCAAAGAGTAGCCCTTGCGTAGTTTTCTAAGCGACGATAAAATGAGGGTTAAAACCAGAAATGAAGTATTACAGAGATAGCCGACATCATAGCCGATTGCCCCCTAGTCCATCGACGAAATTGAGTGCCTTTTTGACAGATATTCATGAATTTTTGACGGTTATTCACGAAAGAACGTAAATGCCGCCCTCCGATTGGTCAATTTGGTTTAAGAAAAGTTATAAAAAAACAAAAGACAGACAAATTTTAAGGCGCAAGAGTGGAAGAAGTCTCACATCTCTGTAATACTTCGTTACAGGTTAAAACACTGCCCTACTTCAGCTCACGATCTGACACATGTGAAAACTTTAACGAATCAGTCAGCAGCCACGTCAGTAATTTTCGCAAATCTGCACTTTCGGCATTTTTTTTTGATGTTTTCAATTTACTTAGGCTCATATACTTAGGATTGAACTTGGGCACAAACAGGCGTCATATACGAAAAAACAATATTTAATCGTTAACAAAACGTTGGCAATTAATTTAAAAACAAGTTACATGCCACCTCCCCTAGAACACGGCTCCATTGGCTGATTGGTTGCTAATGGTGTCCAAATAAAGTCCATAAATAGGCAACAAAATTAAACAAGGTGGAGAGAAAAACAAAAATAAGAAAAAAAACGCCCTTACGATACCACCGCGAACTTCTATCGACGCCGTGCTAACGATTATCAACGATATGGCTGCGCTAATCAAGTCATTAGACCCCAGGAATCCGATTGCCGGGGACAAGTTGGCGATAATTTTCTCAAAACAAGGGTACACCTCGCTAATTGCCCCGGAATTTGAAGTAGTCCCACTGAAAGGAGGAAAGGCCTTAAAGATTGCTTAGCCATTTGTTTTTTTTTTGTTTTGGTTCGCGCGTGTGACGTTAGCGGATTTATAGTTGAAAAAAAAAACAAACCAACTAGAAACCATTATCAGTGGGCGTTGCCGAATGGCGTTCGATTAGAAGCGCTCGTAAAACCGCAATGCGCACGGTCTGTCACTTTATCACAGGGGGTGATATTAATTCATAAAAATGGCAATTCCCAACAAGTCCCACACCGCCATCAGTAAACACACGCTCTGCCCATGGGTCTGTGTGTGCGGTCACACGTTTTTGGGGTTCACTCTGAGCGTCTACACGGCGGCAACCGGCAGAGAGTTACTGCCGCAGCGAAGACCGCAAGCCAATAGAATGCCTCCGCCTTACTCGAACCCCGTCAACGAACCGTGAAAGGGTTGCCACGAATTAGATTCGTTGCCCAGGTACACCCAGTCCGAGTGATGTTTGTTTGGGAAACAAATCAAGACGGCATCACCGCAAATGAGTGCTCGTCAATGGAATCCATCCACCAGATGAAAGGATTAATCTAATGAGTTGTCAAAATGGTTAACCCTTTTTCAAAACATTGAGGTGATTTCCACTCGGGAGATCGCCAGGCGTGCAAAGCGGACTGACACGGCTAGTTGGAGGGTGTGTGTGTCTAATCACGAAATGCCAAGGATTCGCCATAAATGCGTTCGAATATCAGCAACGGGAGTGGAGTCGAACGAATTGCCAAAGACCATAAACGGTCTTGTCATTCGGTTTTCAAGGAAAACACCGCCGCCGCCTCTGGCAGTATTCCGAGGAACAGTCGATGTCGAGTCGTTGTGAGAAAGGATTCAATGACGGTTGTCAGTGGAAACAGTCCGAACAGCCTACTGTTGTAAAGGGGTGTAACGTTGACATGGGTAATTGCAAATGGTCCACGACTACCTGACCAGATTCGCCAATGCAAATTTCCTCATAAATCCGTGTGCGAATACCTGAGGTCGCTCTGTTTATGTGCAAAATTATCAAACGTCCCTTACACCCTTTAATTTAGATCCGTAAGCAGAACACCCCTTTTATATGGTTGCAATAAAACTAACGACGTCGTCTGTTGGCCGGGTCCGGGGCGTATTCAATTCGCAAATCCTGCCAGTAATTGCTGCAAAATTTTCATTTCGAAATGAAAACGGAAAGTTTGACACATTGACACACACACCGGCTGGCGGTGCGACCTTGAGTCCTCGGAAGAGTTATGTGCCAACTCTTTCAAGGACACTCGAACCTATGGGAACGCAAACCAGTTCCCACTCCAATGCTCCGATGCTCACTGTCAGAGTGCGAGCGTAAGTGATCCTCTTAAAGATCATCGATTAGGCAGAGGGAAATTTGGGAGCAATTTGAAGATCATTTGACGTCCCCTCCTTGTTTTCATTCCTGACATCGTATATCTGTCAGCGTCTGTGCGTCTATGCGTCTATGCGTCTCTGCTTCGCTGCGTCGCTATGTGGCGTTATGGTGAATTGATAGACGATCCTTCTTCGGTTTCTTCCCAGAAGATACGTAAGTTTTTGTTGGTTTGCATTTCACGGTTCCACAACTCCACAATCCACGGTCGACCAGCACCGCACTGACCGTCAACACTTGTTGCCATTACGTAAATTTATTCGAGTGCGCCAATTTGTCTCTCACATTACGCCCGGACCTGGATACACTAGCTGCGCTGCTGTGTGTAGTGTAAACAAATTTCAAGGGCTTAGTCGGAACGCCTTGGTGCGCAGTGCATGCACAGATTTATGAGACTACGAGGTCGGATATTTTTACAAAATACCCAAACCACTCCTATTACGTAATTTATGGATCAGTCAAGCAGTTCCACAGAGTGCCAAGTGCTGGTGTGTATCCATGGGCGAATGTGTGACCACTTCTTGTTCGAGTGTCCAATTTCAGTGTGTGTCACCCTTAATCGTTTCGTAGGCGTCCACCCAACAGAATTTTTTTTTATTTTTGTTTTTGTGAGGGAATCTATGGCACTTGAAGTATCGCACTTGCTTAAGTGGCGCTGAGGGACACTAGGTCTGCGCGTTCCCAGATCGGGTGCAGTTTCATTGTTTGCACATATGTGTCCTGCGTCCTGCGTCCTGCGCTATCTATGTTTTCAGTGTCTCCTGTGTCCTCAGTGGGATGCATGTGTTTAAGGTATTAAATCATCGAGTTTATGGGTGCGCCGTCATGTCTGTTGGGCATTTTTTCACACTTCGCCATCATTCGAACCACCGGACACCGGAGAACGAGACTGGCCGCTTCTAGTTCGGAGGCTCACTTCAGTTCGCCTGAATTAATCGATAGCGATAGTCACACATTTGCTTACTTATCGATTCGACTCCCGATCAGTGAGGAGTCATCTGATATTTGATAGTTTTTCTCTTCGTTTTCGTGGTCTTTGGCCTGTTGTTGGAATCTTGGCGTGCGTATCTTCTTGGAAGAGGTGCATCATCATTTGGCTTCTTGTCTTTTGGCAAATGAAAAATTGATTGCGTGTAAAACTGCCTTGGATGTAGGCTCTTTTGGATTTTGAAATGGAAAATTTGAGAGATTTGTGTATGGCACCGGCTGTAAATTACCTTCTGGAACATTTTTGGAATGGATACGTTTGTTGGACTCTGCAATGACATCGCGATTGTTGCAATCATCGAACTTGTGTTGTCAGAAAGTTGAAGGCAACCAGAAGTCAAGATGCCTCTGATCTCAAACCGCAATTGGTGCATCCAAAATATCCATAGATTCTTATTTAAGATGATAAACAATAGTATATGTCGTTACAGAATACAACCTTCCCAATTGGCTATTTCGTGCTGTAAACCTGCATTTTACTTAAGACTATACTATACAGGAGCATTCAGAATCGAATATGGGTCCATTGTACTGCCAGACAGTGACTTGAGTTAGGTTAGGTTAGGGTGGCAGAGTAGCTTAGGCCAGAGAGGACCCGTTGTGTTACAATGAGGATCCAGTTGATCCTATCCCGCAAACATTTATAGCTTTTAATGCCTCGATGATCATGACTAAAATATACTAATGTTGTATATCAGTTCATCCTATCCCGCAAACATTTATAGTTTTCAATGACTCGATGAACATGACTAAAATATACTAATGTTGCCACGTGAAGGAGACAACAACCTACACTTACTGGCATTTCTTGTTCTTCAGGTGCTTCTCTTATGAGGAGCCGCAGTCAACAGCTCTCACCTCATCAGGACAGTAACAGAGGCAGTGCTCTGCAGTGTCATTATTTTCATTCGTTGTAGTAGAGGGTTTCATCGCTAAGTCTGGAGAAGGCATAGTGGCCTGTCAGTACGCCGGTAAGTCGTCTGCAGTCTTTTCTGGCCAGACAACTTAGAAAGCCGTGGATTTCTTGCAGAAGTTAGGGAGCATGCACTTGTTCTGTGCATCCTGGGAAGTCATCTCACCTCCGGGTGTGCTCTCGAGAAGTTCAACCATCAATTGAAGTCCTGACTAAGGACACCGCTTGCCCAACTGCAGACGTTGAGGTGCTATTGGAGCTGACTCCATTGCGCAGTCACGAGAGTGGCAAATAAAGCGAAATGAAAAGACAGATTTATTACATCGAGGCAATTCGATTACTAGTCAAAAACCTACTCTTGGCCTATCCGAAGGATGACGTGATCAGGAATTTCAATTCCAGTCCATTTTTACCAAAATGGACTGGATCAATGAATCCATAGTGCACAGACTGAGCAGCAATGCGGTAAAATGGCATACAGATGAATTAAGAATTGATCAAGAATCAGGGGCAGAGGTATTCGGACCCCGGACAAAGCATGAACCCATGGGCAAACGCACCAGCTGCTTCCAAACTGAAGTCTATGGCCTAGACAGATACGTTCAGATCAATCTTGACAGGAACTGCGACATAGCAACAATATCGGTCAGTCATGCCGCTATCTTGGAACTCCACTCCTACATCACCAAATCCAAACTTGTGTGGAAATGCCTACAGAAGCTTAAAGAGATGGGCAGGAGATGGGTACCTAGCCATGTAGGGATAGAAGGCAATGAGATGACAGACTCCCTAGCTAGGTCAAGTGCATCGGAACCTTTCACGGGCCCCATTCTGCTCTATAAGAGACCATGTCCTCAGAGAAGACTTTGGGGAGCTACAGAGAAGGAACCGGACAGAAAGCTGGAAAAACGTAAATGGCATGAAGCATGCCAAACTCTTGGGATAATATAACCGAAAGAAATTTGAAGCATGTATCAAGATGAGCAAGAACAAGCTCCGTTTCCTAACAGCCTCCCTAACAGGGCACTGAAGACTCAGGAAGCACCTAAGGAAACTAGGAGTATCAGAAGAAGGTCTCTGCAGATTCTGTGGTGTATATGTGGTGTACTGGGATTTTATGAGACAATAGTCCACAAAAAACAAAGATATCTGGACAAGCACCTAATATCAGCGAATTGAAGTCACTAGACAGATCTCCCATTGTCAGATTGCTAAAGGAAACTGGCTTTGAGAGAATAATCTAGAATAAATCTTTTCGAATTTTGCGCAACAGCAGTCCAAAACCCTCTATTGACATGTGAGGGTAACTCTTAAGAACCCAAAGTTAAGACAAGTTGGTATAATAACCGAAAATAATAATAATAATTGTAAAGGACATCATATCATGATACAAGTAGTCATTCATTTGATCAACATTCTAAATCAAGTCTTCGCATAGTTGCAACTAGTTTTCACAAACAACACTCATTTAGTGGCATGAATCATTGGTTGAACATTAAGGTAATGTTTATGTTGAACACAAGCCATTTGTGTTCAGTCGCTCGACCTCGGTGGCCAAATGAAATGTATTCTCGAAGACATCGCTGGTCCAGGAAATTGCTTACGCAATGGAGCCAAGAGTTGTTCTGCTGAAAATCAAATCAATAAAAGTCATCCATAACATAAATTTCAGACCAAATAAATTCAGTCAACATGGTTTGGTAACATCACAAACGCTCATCGCGTACCAGCATGATCTTTGAAAAAATATGGCCCAATGATAGAACAAAATCGAACTGTCACTCGTAATCGATGGAGATGTTCTTCCACTATTTCTCCCGGATTCGAATGCCATCAGCGATGGTTTTGTTGGATGTCAGAAGTAGCAGGCACCAAATGACAAAACGTTTAGTTCCAGAAAGCAATCTGAGGAAAGGGGAGTCATTAAAGCTTGAATACCTATGAATGTGATGCAGAGTTGTTCCGGATGGACAAAGTTCCTGTGATCGTCTCATAATGATGCCCAATTCGTCTCTAAATGACACACAAACGCGACTTATCTGAATCACCATGAGGATCATCAAGTTAAAGCCTTGACATCAATAGTCTGTCCAAAGCGCTGAATAATTTTGATTAAATTCACTGCATTGTACGAAAGAGTACGTGAGGGAACCACTGTATGAAACTTACAGTGACTTTGTAACGAAAATTCTCTTCTGGAACCTTGAAGTATTTTTCGTTCTCGTTCTTAGCTTGAAAACCTTTTGGGAGTGTATACCGGTCCATAGTCAAAATTTTTTTGTTGCGAGTGTCTTGTTCACTTCTGCTGCCAAATTCAAAAATACTTCTTATTGGAAAGCCCTTCATTCGTCATTTTCACGTTTGGTGTTTAAATTGTTGTCGATTGCCGTTTAAGATCCGATCTTAAAATACTACCCTCCAAGGCACTTCATCAACATCTCGCAGATTTCTCCTGAAAATATCTGTGGTCAATCATTTTTGTGAAAATAGGGCGTGCCGGACACCTTTGATTTAATAAGAGACGAAACCGCGACAGTTTTCAAGTCAAAAGGAATTTTAGGAATTTAAAGGCGGAAACACAAAAAAATATTTCGCAGACTAAAAAAAATTAATTATTTCTTAAATTTTCTGCTTTTGCAACCTTTTACTGCACATTGATGCTTTTTTTTTAAAATCAATTTATAATTAATTGTGGTGTCAGCTTAAGACAGTGTCAAAAACTAACCTCGAATGAAAATAAAAAGATGATGGATCTAACAAGCTATCAAGTGCACCTTGCTTTCCATAGAAAATGGCGAGTAAAAAATTGCTGTCATATCCTTATGATCAAAGCTATAGTTGTTGGAAATAACTGTCACTCAGCCTTGACATTACGGAGCAGATTTTAACAGATTTGTACGAAAGGTGGAAACATAGTTCGTCTACGTACATACGTCTATCGTCTACGTACATCATCACATGCTTTTACTTCGTTACTTAACAGGTTTTGCTGGTCAAGAAGAGTCGTAGCCTGAGCGAATGTTGCCTTCCATCCTTGATAGCCCAGGGCACCCTGCTTCCAGTCATCAGGACCAAGCTGTCTCGCGTCCGCGAAGACGGGAATTCGTTGCTTCTCTCCTTCTCGAACCTGGAGGCTAGGATTCAGCTGTATCATTGGTGTCGATACACTAGATGTGGTCGACCTAATCGACGAATTTTTGCCTTTCGTACTACATCCTCATTTGCCTGAACACATCTCGTATAGACCGCTGCTATGTCTTCACCTTCCTCGCTGGCAGGACATGATACAGGACCGGATCCAGATCTTTTTCTTTCGAAGACTCCAATAATGACCGCAGCTGTTTTGCTTATCGTCGTCTCGTCTAAAAACCCCTGCATTGGATAAAGGCCTCAGCCCCGATTTTTCTATCCAAGGTCAAAGCCTGATACTACAACCCACTTCTTATTCGTCTTGTCTTGGGCCTTAAAACTGAATTACTTTAGTCTTGAACATCCGTCTTGTAGATTCGAAGGTTGGAACTTCGACGAAAGTCAGCAAATAATGCCTGAACGTAGCCATGGGACAAATGGCGAGAACAGTACCAAGTAAGAACATATCACCATCAAAGACCAGGCTAAGTCGAAAGGTTGGAAGTTCAGGCATTGCGTTCCACAGTGAGGTTGGAGCTAAAAAGCCTCTCAAGCTTTATATTTAAAACCAGGTTGGAAGGTCTTAACATGGCTGGCGCTACAGTTCGAGATGCTGTGAGGGTGAGCTTCTGCAACAATGAGTCCCACTATGATTAGCCTATTCTTCTCTCACGGATGAAGGGTCTTGTGGGTTTTTGTCGTTTTGGAACAGAGAATTATGATAGCTTTGAGTGTCGGAAATTGAAAATCCTATAAGGCCTTAAAACAGTTTGTAACTGAGTTAATCACAGGGCCTGTTGCCAAATTCTCCTTAAAAAATCGAGCGTTGCTTCGCTTATATATCATGTAGCGCCGTTCTGCTGGAACCACATTTCGGATATATCGATGTTGTTGAGCCCTGGCTGCAGAAGTCGGTTAGCATCACTATATACCTAAGCGGATTGACGGTAACGATGAGTCCGCCCGATCCGATGATGACACCTGCCATAAACCGCAGCAAACAGCCAATCTTTGAGGATGCAATGTGGCTTGGTCGAACTATTGTGAATGGTGAACGATAAATTGTGCTTGTTTTGCAATATTTCCAAGGCCCAATCATCGAACTCACGTCACGGGATTATTCTGTGGTTGTCCGGCTTCAATCCCTGCGTCAGTACAATCTTATACCGATGTGGACCCGGTATCTGACGATGCCCAATTCAGCTGATGGCATTTTTTGTTTTATTTGATACTGGCCACGGTTAGGTTCTTCATTTGGCTGGACAACATGACAAGCATGAGGCTTGGATGGCCCATGTTTCCCCCAGATAGCTCCAACCTATCTGAGACCTAGCCTACTCACGTCTACCTACGCGTCTAACCTAACCTATCTGTTGTTTGAATAGACAGATATACGTTTGAGCTAGTCAAAGACTTTGCCTACCTAGGCAACTCTATCAACTCAGACAACAACCCCAGCGCTGTTGTCAAACGAAGAATACCTCTTGCCAATAGCTGCTTCTTTGGACTAAGAAAGCAAGGTCTTCTCTCGAACAATTAAAGTTAACCTCTATAAGACCTTAATCGTTCCAGTCGCAGGACTGGGGCAGAGGCATGGATTTTATCAAGAGCGAACGAAGTTGTTCTTGGTTGCTTTGAGATGAACATTCTTCGGTTGATTTTTGGTCCCGTCTGAATAGATGGCAAGTGGAGGAGGAGATATAACGACGACATCGACTTACCCAGAAGAGTAAAGATCCAATGATTAAGATGCAAGGTAGAGCGGAGGGAAACCAATTCTCCGGCACCGAATGTCTTCGAACCCAAACTCCGAGGGACGGCGCAATAAAGGAAGACCATGGAAAGGGAACTCAACCAACTATGTGTACGAAACTTGAGGCATTCTCATTTCATTTCATTTATTTCTATTAGCTAGCTAAAGATCGAGCTGGCTGGAAACGCTTGTTCGTAGAGGACTGGGTCCTCCCTGGACTGTAGAGCCACCTCAAGTAAGTAAGTTAGGAGGCATTAGGGAGGGGAAATAAATTAAAAATGTAAGATAAAATATTGCAAAGGTATGTCTAACGAAAGGCTTTCTGTACGAAGACAACGTAGTCCATCAGGGACAAGACAACGTACTTCATCAGGGAGGACCCAGTATTTTACTCTCTCTGTACTTAATAGCCTGTCCGAAATTGGGCTCGAGATTTCATTTAAACAATGTCCCCCAATTGATAACTTATAGAATTGCGATTTCACTTGGAGTCCATTTTGTTCAATTGTCCCAAAAGTCAATTTTTCAAATTAAATAAGTAAATATAAAGTTAAATAAAAATAAAATTATATTATTGGTTGTTTACAATCTGAATTAAATCAAAATTCTACTAAGGACCTCTAAAACGTTTCGAAAATAGACAGTTGCACCAACTTTCACATTAATCCTGGGCGTAGTCAGAGCATCATTAATACGTACTCAATATGGATTAATTCATTTAACTTAATCCTGATCACGTGAAGGTGACATTGCGGTGCCGCTGCCAAATTCTGATGCGGATAATCTTGATTGATTCTTAATTGCTTTGTGACCATTCCCGATTAACGCAGGTAGATTCGACCATCAGACCTGACATTTAAAGCCGTTAGTTTTGAGAGGCGTAGGGAAACACCGGTTACAACTCTATAAAAATTCAATAAAACACACAATTTAAGGGGAAAAAATTGAAATCGAAAACCCTTGCAAAATATCTCGTTCACATTGCATACAAAACGCATGCAACACCCACTTTTCGAATTCCGAAAAAAGGAAGAAAATTCGCGGGCAGTTATGTACCTTTCGCAATAAAACGCAGAAATAGTGTGTAGGTTTAGAAATAGATTCGCGGATGAATTGCATCGTAAAACTACCCTCGAAAGGTCACTACTTTGAAGTAAACACAACTCCCCCAAAATCAAAGAATCGGCTACCGTGTTGAATTCCGAGTACTTGCCAGCAGATTTTCTCACCGCCTTTAATTCGAGAATTTCGCATTTTAAGGGCACCGAATCATAAAGTCGCCTGTTTATGATGGACTGCAGCGAAAAGCAGACAATGCACCTGAGGAAGCTGCATCTTGAGATGCATCTGCATATGTGACCATTTTCGAGAACGTTTTTTTTTTCTGAATGTCGTCGAAATTCTTACAAAGTTGATTTAAAAAAAATAGATCCTTCCTTGACGGCAAATGCAGACCAATCGCGAAAAAAACAGAGCAATCTGCGAGTTCCCTTGAATTTGTCGGTATTTCAAGTCAGATTTGAATATCTTCAATGACCGCAGCTACGGGAATTTTACTGTCCTCATTTTTTTACCTCTCACCTTTGGCTGCACACGATGAGGGGAAAAAATAAACGTAAAAAATACCAAGAAGATCAGGATGGCTTGGTGATGGTTTTTTATTTCCATATTGCCCCTAATTTGCTATGAAGGGCAATTATCCTCGGGACTTCTTAAGTGTAGCAGTTTTTTTTTTCTTCTTTCATTCTCTCGAGTCACCTCTGCTCGCTGGATTTCTGCGAACCGAATTATGTGCCTTAAAAAATCGGGACCAATTTGTCCCGAGTCCTTGTTGTGACAACCTAGCCTTGACTGTTGTTACAATTTTTTCGTAAATGGTTCAGGTTTTTATGTGTTTTTTTTTCTTCATATTTTACAGTTTTTTACGACTGTCTGGCATCAGAGTTTCCCACTTCCCTGAATACCCACGGCATTTAAGTGCCAGATAGGTAGCAGCAGGACCAAATCTGTCAGATCAAAAGTTAATACGTCTGCCACCATTTTTGAAACATGGTTTCCTTAGCGAGGAACCACCCTCAATGGTGTGTACGTGTATTTCAGCAGGTTAGAGACCACAGTCAACTTTAATTTGCCGCATTTTATGACGGCTGATCAAGCTTTAAAGATAATGTGTCAGCGCACCCTTTTCCACAATGGAGAAAAGCGGCGACGGGCATGCCCGTTCCAATGAAAGAGAAACATACACACATGCGGACAAAAGTGATTGCAGATCCAATTTATTCACAATGTCACCGATCAAAGCGGCACCACCACACAAGATACATGCCGCCTGCGCCTCACACGGCCTAACATGGCGCAGACGGATGGCGGAATGGGGCGGCGTCTTATCAGTGCCAAACAGGTGACAGTAAAAAGTAGTTTTACCCGCGTAAATGGAAGTACTAATGAATGTCATCCGTAACGCCTTCAAACAGACCGCTTGTGGCGGTATCTCACCGCGCCGGCCGCGGCCGCCCGTACCGTGTCGTCTGGGGCGGGCGGTACGACACATCGTCGCATATCGCAGCTCCATTTCCGTGGAATTGAGTGTGATTCCGAAAGAAGCGCTTCCTTTGTCGCCCGAGCGTTCGTTTTGTAAACAGCAATTTGTGATTAGAGCAAGAGCAGTTTCATAATAACCCGATAGTCGACATCGAACATGGGTGGCGGATTACGCGCGGAAAATACCGCCCAGTTTCTGGGGACGTTTGTGCGAGTGCGAGAGTGTTTAACCGTGTGAGCGTTTTTGTTAATCCGTCACAGATGCGCACACGCGCACGGAAATTCTGAAATTCTCATATTCTCTCTCTCTGCTCGGTAGTGAATCTGTGAAGGCCAGTGGTCATGTGTTTGGAAAACCAATCAGATTGTGCTGGTGCTGAAATAACAAAATTTCAGTAAATTCTAACGCCATTTGGGCATGCGGCTCAGGTTCTCTCGTAAGTGCACTTGTGCAAATTCTCAATCGATGATCAGATACGCGCCATATGCGTGTTTGGTTGGGTTGCGGTTTGTTTGGTCTCAGATTCCCATGGCTCAAGTGGCAGCGGATGTGGGCAATGTGTGCAGTGTTTTTCTTTGATGATACCACAGGATTTTGCGGCTTTCACCTGAGTGTGAGTCTTTGAGAAACCAACCAACGGATAGGTTTGCACTAGCACCAGCAACGGCATCTGTTTCGATGAAAAACATGTGTATCTTGAATTGATGAAATGAATTGTTTTTGGTGTAAATTATTTGCCGCACATAAAGGATATCTTTATCTGCCGATTGTTTGCTATTCAAATTCGAAAGGTTCCTAAGAAAACTTGGAAAATTCGATGGTTACCGGATTATAGGTTTTTTCTTTTCTCGGCTTCTGAAATGCACGACGCAATGAGATTTGAGGAAATAGTTTTAATCTTCTGATGTAACGAAGCCGGGTTTTCACTTGTTTTTTTGGGGTTATGTTCTTCTAATTGATTGTGTGGTCTTCGTTAACATCTTAAGCGACCTCTTTTCATTTTAAGACACGTCTTCGATTCCTAATCAAATTGGATCAAAGAAGTATCCCATCCATGGTGGCAACTACGCTGGCGTAGAAGCCCTTCAATGTTTCCTAAAAGTTGGCTCTCAAGTTTGGAGCTGCAGGGTCATCCAATTTGTGATTCCAATACTGAATATAAATAATACTCATTTAAGATTCAAATTGCTATTTCGATTTTGTATTTTGATACGTGGCATAGAACAAATAGTCTTGAAGACCTCAAGTCTTACTTTTCGACCCCCAGAAGACTGGATGGCGCAGTTGGTAGAGTGCCGGCCCCTGGTTAGCGGTTCCCCGGTTTGAATCCCAGTGAAAGCAAAGTTAATACGCTTTTATCTGGTCTTCAAATCTTGTTCAGTCACCATTTGCCGTTGGGATCAAATTAACGGCACTAGTCAATCAGTGGTAATAGTCTGACTAGGGGTATCACAATGGACCAATATGGTCTAAGTGTGCTGCTGAATGCACTAGGAGCCCACCTAACTTAACCTACTTTTCGACACTTTTTTAAATAGACTGTTTAAACTACCGTGATCTCCTGCCCTTAGGCTTATACCTCGCGGTAAATTCAGCTTGTGATTCAAAATACAATGACTTGAGTAGGTTGTCAATTCAGTGTTACCGTGTGAGTCCCAGAAGCTTCAAAAACGAGTCATTTTGAAAATAAATAAAGCAAAGGTCTTTGATAACACTTTAAAAGTTCACAAAAATTATTTTAAATTTAGTTTTTAAATGAAAACATCCAGGAAATAAAATAAAGCGTAGTTCACACTTTGCAAAGTAATGCAAATTATCTATTTTCTGAAAAATGTGAAATAAAAGTTCACGTGTCAAAGTGTTTATTATTTGTTTTGTGGAAAATATAAGTTCCTGAGTCAAACTAAGAAAATGAGTCTCTTTTTGACTCAATTGTGTCCTTGTGGTTACACTAGTTGTCATGTACCAACTGAGTTCAAACTTATGAGTTGTCCCTCGATATGAGTGAAGATCTTCTCAAATAAACTCCAAGCGACGTCGGACATATAAGGTTTAACCTCATTTTCTTCCAAGCCAACCACAAAAACTAGGTTTCAGGGGCCTCTGATCACCCATGGTTTCAGAATATAGCCACCGGCGCAGGTTTCACAATCGAATGCTTACAACCAGTACCATAACACACAGGACAAGCGACATTGAAATGATATCTCTGTTCAACAATCCGCAATAAGATTGCGTAATAACAAATAGTCTTACGAGCCTCAGAGCCTCTCAGTGAGGGCCATACAGTGGGGAACAAAACTGGATACATCATTTAAGTTTGTACGACGGATTGTAGTGAAATTTTCAGTTTCCGTCGGACTGGAACCTCTTGATTTGACTCGTTTATAGCCTCCTGCAGTTCAACTTTTACATTCTTTGCAGACATTTTGTCGGGCCTATATTTTGTTCGTACATTTTCTATGTTTTTCGGACACTGCTGTATTTCTAATATTTTATAGCACAAACAAGCCCAATTTGACCCAGTGTCCTTTTAAAAGTCCTCTCGCGAGATATATAATCATTTGTTTTGATGTTTTGGGATCAGTTTTTGCCACACCTTTTTTTAACGTAATTTTATTTAATTCATTATACTTTACATACTTGCTAGACAAAAGTAATTAAAACTAGCTTAACTAACTTAAGAATTCGTTCTTAATAATAACCTACTAGTTGTACGAAAGGATTGAATATATAAACAGTTATATCTTGTAGATAAAGAATATAAATAACTGTTTATAAAAACTGTTTTGTCAGATTAATTTAATAAATTTAGAATTCATAGATGTAATTTATATTACAAATAGTACTCTAGTTATAAGTTTAATGATGATTATTTGTGTTTTAGTGAGTGTTGCTTTTTTAACATTATTGGAACGTTAAGTTTTGGGTTATATTCAAATTCGTAAGGGTCCTAATAAAGTTGGATTAATAGGAGTTCCTCAACCTTTTTGTGATGCAATTAAACTATTTTCAAAGGAACAAACTTATCCTGTGTTATATAATTATGTTTCTTATTATTTTTCTTTATGTTTGTCTTTATTATTATGAATGTGTATACCTTTTTTATTAAATTATTTTCTTTTAATTTAGGATTATTATTTTTTATATGTTGCACAAGTTTAGGAGTTTATACTGTAAAAATCGCTGGTTGATATTCAAATTCTAATTATGCTTTATTAGGAAGTTTACGTTCTGTAGCTCAAGCTATTTCATATTAAGTTAGTTTGGCTATGCGGGTACTCTAAGCTAATCTAATCTATGTTGTAACTGTGCTTTTCGGCTTCATCTACGTTTACCGGGCGCACACCTTATTTAGTCTCAATGTTTTTTCTTTGTTGTACCGTATGTACGGTGTGGTGACCGATTTTCTGTATTCGTGAGATAGCAAAACTATTTTATTTTAATATTTTCTTATACATTTTTATATTATTTTTAAAAATGTTTAAATAAAAACTTGATTTTTAACTATATTGTCGTTGTTACAACTCAGTATGATGGCAAGACCAGAATGGCGAAATATATCACAAGGTGGGATACGCCAAGTTTAGACCTAACGTTAAAAACACAGTAGGAAGGACTAGCAAAACTGCATACATGGGATCCGAGTGGTTTCTATTTTATGTCAGCTGTTGTAATTGTACAATTGCCTTCACTTCTATAAGTAAGTAAATGAGGCTCTGAAAATCTCAATCACATCCGTTGGATTGATGATGATGTTTTGCTCGCTGCTATGTGTTAGGTAATAGCTCGAGTGGAGGTTGACAAACATTCGTGTCCAGTGATCGTTTCCTATCGATCACTTGCTTAGCCACATAAAAATAAGTCCCTTGAAGCATGTGACGAAAACGTTAAATAGGTCTTCAAAAAATGTTTCTTACAATAAAGCCAAAACGGTTCGTATTGGGTGAGATGCGCCACCGAATGCATGCCCAGATTTGCAATATCGACGAGCAAAAAATTTATTCAAACACTGATATCCTAGTATCCAATGTTCTACATATTCGCCGACTTAAATGAGTCGAGCTCGTCGATAGGTTTTGGTCTTCTTCAACATTTCCAATGAAAGCAAACATAGTTTCTGTAGAGCCCGCATTTCGATAAGTACTATGCGTTAAAACATTCTAACAGAATTGGTCGAATCATTCTTGGAATGCGGTATACAGCGCGAAACGAACCCTTAAATAATCACTCTTTTTGAATTAAGTCTTCCAAATGTGGGCATATTCAGGGATAATTATGAGATCGACATTGTAAAATGCCAAGCTTTAAACTAAGTATACACAGCCTCGGATGGTATGTTAAATCCAAACGAGATCATGGCCTTATACTTTTTTTTATGAACCTTCCGTAGTTTTAAATACATTGATTTGAGATTGAGGACAAAAATGAAGGCTTTTGGCTTCAGTGCACACGCAATTCGTCGCATCGTAAAGTTTGAGCGTGGGTACATACACTCTCTTGGGCCTTAAGCCACCACTCATTCAGAGTATATAACATAACCGCTGTTGTGGCAAGAATCGAAGGAGGTCTAAAATCAGCGCAGATCAGCTCAACTGGCGGTTTGATTTCTGCCTTCATCCGCACAAGTTTGTGGTGATGAAGGACCCGAAGTCAGGCGACCATAGACAAAGTGGCGAGAACGCTAATTGGGCACCAATTGGTTGACTCGAGGTTCGGATCATTTTCTCGTCTTAGGCTCAACAGTGTGTCAACAAGCAAAATCGCCAATATATGCACGAAAACCAGTATTCGGACCGGTTTATGCCAAGCGGGCATGAGTGATGAAACATCGTTATCGTCAATGGTCGCAAGGATAGATGTAAACCGCCATTCTGTGGTCAGAGGTCTGATATCCGAAATGCGGTTCTAAAAAGCCGGCGCTACATGCAACACATCGACGCAATGCTCAAAGTTGTGAAGGAAAAATTTGTCGACTGGGTCATCTCACGGTAGCTTTCCTCAATTGACCACCATTATCATGCGACTTCCACCACTCGATTAAACTTTCGAGGCTTACGTCAAGTACTTAGCCTAAGTCTAGGCTAAAAAGTCAATCACTTTAGACCAACTCGACACCAACGTTCGAGTTGGTATTGCTGAAATAACGACTCACACTTTGGACCGAGTCAGCGAAAAAAGTTCGTTCGCTTGAAGTACTGCCAGTGAAACCGTGGCGACCATTTGACTCATGTGATATTCCACAGTGGCTTTATATTCAAGCCTTTATGCTCTCATCCTGCCATACTCTGCAAATAAAATTGAAAGGTAGTCTTTAGGGCATCGCCAAATAATTTTTCAAATGTCAGTTCTATCGTTGGTCATCTGAAAAATTTGAGCCGAGACTCAAATTGATGCTGTACATCACCATCCTTCCACAAATCATTCAGATTCGACCCCAACTGACAACTACAGCATTCCCATTCCCCGTGGTGTAATATGCAGCTTCGAACCATAAATTATTAAACACCTCCAACTGGCAGCACACCGATCAACGAAAACTCAAAGCTACTTGAAGGAATTTCAAGAATTCTGCCAGTTGAGTGGTCACTAAATTCATTTAAGATCATAAAAGATAGTCTGTCATGGTTGGCATCAAGAATGTACCACCAATGTCTGCAACGTTCTTGTGTACAAAATGCTAATACGAATCGCTTGACTCGTGTCAAGTGTAAAAGTATGGAAAAGATGGTGCGAAAAGCCATTTATCATGACACCAGCAGCTAACATATTCATTATGTCTTCAGAATTCCTCTAATCATAGCTCATAGGTGTTTGGATGGCGTGCTGATGGATGATGAATGGTTATTTTATTCTACTCGTCAGCGTCACATCGGCATGGAAGTCGTCGCAATTAATTAAGACCGTGTGGTTGTCATGGCGATTGTACACTAATTGATGTCTTCTTTGGATTGCATGTAAGTGCTGCCAAGAAGAGGGACACAATTGACTGTGTAGATCAGCTATGGTATTGAAGAGATTGTGTCAGATTGTCACGAGAACTACTCAAATCAATTCAAGATACGATCAGGAATTATTTCTATCTCTTCTGAAGAATGGGTCATCTCGAGACATTTCATATTGTCATGCAATCAGAGTGGTCTGTATGATGTCATAGCCTTATGAACAAAGTTTGAACTGTGTACAAATGGGAGACGTGTGCGTTTTCATTTTTTGTTGTAAAATCCCCAAATGGGTCATGGCATAAGATTAATATATAATTAATTATAATTATATTTCTTGAGGTCGAATCGGCGAACCCCACAAGCGGACTTGTAGGTGGGAGGGTTATAATAATAATATAATATGGGTGGCGCGACAGTTCGAGGACCTCGGCCTAGCTTCTCAGCAACCACTCGTGTTGTGCGTGCTATTGTTCTTTGACGAGTGGAAGGGACCTACAGTTTAATGCCGACTCCGAACGGCGTAGTTGAGAAGCTTTTTCTAGACAGGAGTACTCTTTGAGCATTGTCAGTGACTCGAAAGAGGTGGAACCGTGAATTATCAAAGGTGGTAAATTCAGGTATCAAACCTGGCACCCTCTGCGTAGGAGTCGACGCACTTACCCACTACGTCACGGTGACCCATAACCCAGGTGGGAGGGTTAGGATCCCCATAATTCAGATCATAAAAGAGGATATTGTAAAAAAGAAGAAGATGCAAAGATAGTTTTACATATTTTGTTTGTAAATATTTATATATATATTATTTTTTTATATATTTTACATATTAATGAATTATCTTGGAGAGAGAGACTTATGAAGCCGACAATCGAAAGCTTAAGGCAGGTTGAATATTTGCAAAGTCAGTATGGGTACAGGTAGACAAGACAGTCAATAGAGAATTTGCATAAACAATAAAAAAATTTAAACTTCCATAGAATTGAGATACATCATAATTACTTTCATATTTTTGAATTTATTTATTGTCCTCTGTAAAAGTTAAATTTCTTACTATAAGGTATAGGTACATTAATTACATAATCCCCATAAAAGGCACCCAAAATTCCAAGCCTCAGAGATAAGTAAAACTAAGCCATAAAAAATCGGATAATTGCTAGCTTATTTTGTTGAATTTTGCAATTTTTTGTGGATTTTCACAAAAATAATAAATTATTTATTTAATGCAATATAGTTGTTTCAGACATGATTGACCAAAATTAAAATATGTGTTGATTTAAATTTAATACCTAAGACTTGCAATTTCATTAAATATACATTTAATGTTGTTAAATCGATGGAATTTATTTTCCAGTTAGTTTTTAAACACAGCTACTCGCAGTGGATCTTGACTGGATCTAATAAATAATAGTAACATGGGTGGCGCTGCAGCCCTTACAGGCCCAAGCCCCAGCTTCTACAGCAAATTCAATGCTTACACCCACTTTTTTGTGATCGTTTCTCTTAGTTTAAATGATGTTGGATTTCAATTCGTCTATTTTTTTGTTTGGGTTCTTGGCGGAAATATGCGATTTTATGACGTCATTGTGCGCTTCTAAATATCATAGACCCTGATTTACTATACTGAAAATGTCGAATGAGTACTTAATGATCACAATAATCCGATCTTAAAAGATGTGGTCCAAATATGGTCTATGGATGGAATGGAAAGGCGTTCTTGTTATAATTTTGTCTTGTTCATCAAATAGATTTTTCTTCAATACAAGACAAAACCAATTTAAAACTAGATTGCCTATATTAACAAATGTTCTTACATCCAACTTACTTAACCTACTTTACTTTTCATTACTTCCTTGCGGCTTGAGATATGTGATCTTGAAGCTATGAATGTTAATCTAAATGTTTTATATTTCTTGCTGCTAAGAAAATGTTAAAAGAACATAGCTGCGGTAACGTTGACACGATATTCTTACGTGGACTATCATGGCTCAGAATTTACAAATATGCACCCAAAAAGTGAAAAAAGGCTGCTCTCCATGGGGTGATCGTTGATTCCTACGCACCTGAACCATTGGTGTCTAACTTGGATTCCAGATACGAAATTTCCCCTACCCCACATCTTTGGAGATACAGAGAAAGCTTTTCAGACTTGGCACGAAAACACGCAGAAAGTACATCAGGCTCTTGAGTCGCTCATAATATTATTATTTAGCGAAAAATAACGTCATCGCTGAACAGATATAAATAAACAGCGGATTAATTGATTTTGTGTCCATTCATTTTCAGAATATGGTTTTTCGGCTGCAATTCTTGTAAGCCCTTAAACTAGATCCTACTATTTCACGTGTGCACGTGTTCACGTACTTGATACAGTTTCAAATCATTTTTAAAATTACTTAGTGCCACTTCTACACTGTATTCTGCATAATCCGATTGCAACGAACACCCTTATTTCCAGCTTAATCTATAGTAACTTACATTTAAAAGGTCGACGTGATCACGTGAAAAGAAATTTCACGTATAATTTCAAGACATACTCCAACGGAAACGGAAAAATGGAAGTCCTGAATTATAAAAGTGACAACATTTGGGGAAGGAACCCAGAATCAGGAATGTAGTATTTCTGAGACGCAGGATTTCTACCTCTCTTGTCCATTAAATTTTTGACAACTGTTTTTGTATAACCTTTTCTTAAATCAAATTGACCAACCAGAGAACGTGAATAACCATCTTATTTGGTGAATAACCGTCAAAAAAGCATTCAAATTAGTCGAGAGACTAGGGGGCAATCAGCTGTGAAGTCGGCTATCTCTCTGATATTTCATTTCTGAGCAGAATCCCCTGAGTAGGAGTGGGCGGTTCTATTCAATATGCCACGACGGGCAGAGCTACCACGATACCTTTTTAGAAAACAAATTTATATTTCCTTCAGAATGCTTATTTCACTCGAATGTATGTCAGGCGCTTAGGCATTTCTTACATTTTTAATTGATGCTGAATTTGATTCTAACGAAACATGCAAATTGGAATAAGAAGATCCCGAACAGAATGTATGGCCTAAGGACTAAACCCTACTTGAACAGTTTTGCTAGCTGTCACAAGTCTTCTGGTGAATTTTGAAGCTAAATTGTATGTGAGACTTTGCTTACTGTCACATAAAAATAACTACTCGATAGAAACGAAAACATTTCGTCTTCCAACACTTTACTTTCAGCCCTTCATATGCCGATAATATGAATAAATTAAATAAAAATTCAAAAGGAAAATTGGAGATAAATTCTTCTTCTTCTTTATTTGGCGGTACAGTCCGTGGTGGACCTTAGCCTCAACAAACCCCATTTCTGGCTATCTGCCAGTTTCGTACTCAATATTGGTTAAGGTTCTTCTCCACCTAGGCCCACCATCTTAAACCGGACGTCCTCTGTCCGCTGTACCGCAGGTTCGGAGTCGAAGAATCTATTCCTTGTATTTTAAAATTATCCTGAATTCGATTCCAATACAATTTATCTTTTTTTCTTACACAAATTGGAAGAGCCTGTAATATGCACAATTCGATCAGTCTTCAGAGAGTCCATGGACTTAGGTATCGCGGATGAAAGCACGAATGAGAAAACTTCAAGTCAGTCTCTTGCAATCGACTCTAACTCATTAGACTTATGCGCAAACGTAAGTAGTCGAGCTTTTAGAAATTGGTCCAACCACTTTGTCTTAGGTCAGCCAAGTGGTCGGCTAACATGATGAATTGTACTCAAGATATTTCTCGGAAGTCATGATAATGGAACCATTTCTGCCACGTGACCAAACCATGGAAGCATAGCCCTTTTGTCCGAAGGAGCAACTGTCCCATATTGAGTCCCTCTTGTATACTATGTTCCTATACCCTATGTTCCTTACCCTAACACTGCGAGTAACCCACAAAACAGCACTAAGGAATCTCATCTCAGGGGCTTTTTTTCTCTTCTTTCGGTCACTACTCAAATTTCAGGACCAGGGAAAAAATAAGCGATAAAAACGAAGATATTTCTTCCAAAAATGTAGTTTAGGGGGTTACCCTTTACATGCGAGCAATAACCCTAAACCACATATCCAATTCCTCATATTTAAAAAAGTTCACTTGTGCCAGAGTGCAAGCCTCTGTACTTCTTCCGCATTTGATAACTTCTTAGAAGAAATATTTGATGCCTTTGCTAGAAAAGTAAACTATTGCCGAGATTGAAGTAAACTCAACTTGAAGAGCACACGTATTTTAGAAAACCACATTGTTGACTGTGATAATGAGGGAAGTTCTATTAGAAGCAAAATCTGAAGTGCCTTCCACTTGAAACATTTACCACAACCTGGACCTTTATCACAACTAGTGCTCACATGACTCACAAATGATTCAGTGTCTGGAGAATTTATTTAGATTCCTGAAAATGAAAGTGACGATTCCGTTGTTGCAATATTGAGGAAAATTTTATCATGCAAGGGTTTATAATGTTTTAAATACATCTAGAGACTAGAAACATAGGGTTACAGTTTTAGGAACAGATGGACACTCCGAAATTATAAAGGAGATGCAGTAACCCAAGCCGAACATTACTTAGGCCGTTTGATGATACTCATCTTAGGATGTACTTATTGGTTTGCACGAATCGAAATGTAGATACGGTCTAATAAATATTACTTAAGCTAAGTGGAAGAAACAGTGGATCGTAAAACCTTAAGTTGTACTTTAATACTGACAATGATATGAAATCGTGCAGAAATATATACAAAAAGGAATACTAAATTAGATGAGTGATTTGATGAATGTGGAAGTGATAGATAATAATAATATGGGTGGCGCTACAGTCCGAGGCGGACCTGGGCCTAGCTTCCTAGCAACCACTCGTGTTGTGCGTGCTATTGTTCTCTCACGCGTGGAAGGGACCTACAGCTTAATGCCGACTCCGAACGGCGTAGTTGAGAAGCTTTTTCTAGACAGGAGTACTCTTTGGTGGAGCCGTGAAATATGAAAGCTGGTAAATTGGGGTATCGAACCTGGCACCCTCTGCGTAGGAGTCGACGCACTAACCCACTACGCCACGGAAGTGATAGATATTTGTACAAAATTAATATTTTTATGCTCTGGCTAACTAAAGACATAACCATGATTATCTTACAGCCGATTTTCAAATTTAGAATGTCCTTCCAACGGGAAGGCAGGTTTTTGAAGAACATACATTTTCAAGAAATTATTCGATTGCACTCATCAAGCAGCTGTTGTCACACTGACATATTTAAAAATGGATTACATTTCGGAGGAATGAACGTTTCGAGTTAATCGTTTTGATATATAAAATTACCGCAGACAGCTGAAGCCAATGGCAAGAAATATTTCTTTCGGACAGCCTAGTTTCCATTAGCTATTGGCGTCATCTATTTAACCGACAACAAAATTCTCATTTACTTACAAACGCAACGAATTTGACATTTAAAATCGAAGTGAAGTTGTCTGCATTTAAAAAAAATACAATAAATAAATATATAGTTACAATAAATAGTTACGAGCAACGCAGAATAGGTAAAGTTGAATTTAAAGTTGAAGTTTAACTTGGCTATGAAGTAGATTTAAGTGTAGTATCAGCAAACGGTCCATTGATTTCAGAATTAGTCGAGTGATAGGAAAGGTTTTCGTTAAGCCTAGAGTGCTCACAGAGAGCATGTAAGTTAAGATTGAATGAGCTACTTAAGGTTCCGAGACCACCAAAGTGGTTCATGTGGGTTAGAAGATGATGATGAAGTTTTGATCTTTGAGTCATTATATTCGAGGATAAAATTGTGACTTTTTCTCATTAGCGCAGCCGAGAAGAGAATATTAATTTCATTTTCATTTCATTTATTTATTCATAGGAACGTACCTTAAGATATTCATCTTTTTTTGTACTTAATACATTATTTTACCAAATTCAAATTAAACTCAAAACTAGTACACAATGTACATGTGTATTTCTAAGGATTGGAATTGAAAGTGATGAAGGATAGCACTTTTAAAATTGTACGGGTTTGAAATTGATCTCATGTGGGATAGCAAGGAATTCCACAGTCTAACAATGTGAATGAAAAATAAGCGCGAGGAGCATAAATGATTGCTAAAAAAAAGGGATAATGTTAGTGGTTCTAAGAGACCGGGAGAAAGTAAGACTGCGATTATAATTTGTTTTGTGTTAAATACAATCCCTTGCCTTGAAATACCATAGACATAACGCACAGCATCATTGAACGTTACTTGTAACTTACGTTGAGATAGTGAGTCAAAGCCACTAGTATACACTTCGTCAAATTAACGCTACAATTCATACAATTCTTGTCGAAAGTTGAGTCTCATGCCGTCTTGAAAGGATGAAGAAACGACTAGATGTAAAATAAACGCTGGGTGAGTATTTGACTTAGTTGTAGTATGAGAAGAAATGTCTCACACATCTCACATTACTAAGGAGTGCCATAGAAAATATTTACTCTTTGCAATATAATGCAAAGTTTTGCCCTTTGTTTCATCCAAATTTGTCCTGCGTTGTGATCTGGAACCTTTTTAGTTTATATCTTTTAAAGCCCGATGTTCTCTTCACTTTAGGAAGTTACAAATTTGAACATTCCACTTTGTTTGCAAAATTACGTTCAGAAATGTTCGGATTTGTTTCAAAAGGTTCAACATTTCACCTTTTTTAGGTTCACAAGGCAGGCTTTTTGACCAGACCCCTTTCTTTTCTTTCAAATGACAGTCTCCCTTTATAATTCTTAATAGTAGTAGAAACTGTTTTCCTGTTGTATTTCCTTTGCGATTTTTATATACGTCCATCCTGAGCGTACTAAGTGACACTTGATAATATTTTTACATCCAGATTCCATGTTGATTATGTCAACTACCCAACAGAAGTGTCAAACGATTTAATAATAATAGAAGCCTGCCCAGCATTACAAAAAAATAAATTGTTTGATTTTTCTGTGGTATTTGGGAATTACAAAATTTCGAAATGAGTGTGGGCACACCTTATGAGAAGAATAATAGATCACACCGCGGCCATATCCGCATCGGATTAAAATGAGAACAGTGGTTATGGGTGTATTTTTCCCTCAATAACCATCCGTTGACTTCCTGAACCGCAAATTCTATCATTTTAAAGCAAGTCACAAGGATTAGCTTCATCGCTGAAAAGTGTTAGTTTGCAAAAGAAGAACACACTTGTATAGCAATAAAACGCATTACTCTGTCTCACAGCACACAGCTGTCGCGGTGTTTTTTTTTTTTTCTTACACCTTACCGCACAAATGGTGCAAAAATTAAAATCTTTGTGAGGATTATAGAACACCCGTTACAATAATCCTTAGTCTTGACTGACATAATTAATTATTTCTTTGAAAATGTATCAATTCAAGGGAATCATTGTTTATGACCCGAATGACTCTCGTCAAAGGATTCGGGAAATTTTCCTTGTTTACAATTCAAAAAATTAAATGTGTCGCGTTTTATTGGTATAATCAGGTATCTAGCCGTGTCATGTGTGCGACATGAGTTATTAGTACCTGCACAATAATTGTGTGAGCTAATTAATGGATGCCTTTTTGCCTTTTAACGTGACATTGAATCGCATTGAATGGTAAAAGAAGTCATATAATTTTCGCACTTAGGTGGAAGGGTTTTACTCAAAACTTTTTTTTGACTTTGACATGTGATCTTGGAGGCATTTTAGGTACAAGGGGAAATTTGTAATTAACTTGTGATTGTAGATTTTAGATGATTAAAATGTCATAAGACTTTTATTTTTGTGACAAGGTTAATTTATTTCAGAAATAAAGATGAAGTTGTAGGAATCCTTGAACATTTTCACATCTAGGTCGATACATCCACTCCCAGATGATTAATTACAATTTTTAAACTCTTACAAAACTAGGCGTACACAATAAAAATATGTTCTTATATAGATATGCATAAAACGTAATAATTAATCCTGCATATATAAAATGTATCTACCTGCGCGAGTAAAAGGGAAAGGGCTGAGTGGAATCTAAGAACATGCAAATAACTCAGCAAACAAAAAACGGAAAAAAAAATAACTGCATAGGTACTTGAACCGTACTAAAAAGATTGGACTACTACCTGCCGGCAATAAAAATAGGTCCGCAATTAATAAAATAATAAAAAATAAGTCCACGCAGCTTGTAAGCAGACTAAGAACTAAATTAAAGCATTAAACAGGGAATGACTTAATTTATAGGTAAGTTCGCAGAAGAAATGAGCATTTTGTAAACGCTCCGAATTGAAATAAAGCCCTGGACAATTTCTAGAACTTCCGATCAATTTCTTGTGCATGCCAAGGAAGAGAAAATATATAGAATTGAAACCCAGCCCCCGTCTATTTCTAGAACATCGAATACCTAATTTCTCCCAAAGACTGGTATTTTCCATGCCAGCCAACTATATGGAGAAAACAGATAATTAAATAACATTTCTCATAAAACACATTAGCAACCTACGAACAGCCTTAATAGGGTTTTTACTGCTTGTTGACAGAAAACAAAATATTCGTTGACAAATTAAAGGAAAAAAACATGAAAAAACCACCTGACATGCATTCGAATGAAACAAACATGCTAATTGCTTTGTCATCGTTGCACCATAACCCCGAAAAACAAGCACAAATTAACCAAATATGTACCTACCTTTAAATAAAAAAAAAAAATCTGCATCAAGTAGGTGGGAAATAGCGCGATAAATCCGCCCTCCTCCATGAAGCACACACCAAGAAGCGCTCATAAAACAAATTAACAGTCCCCCCAAAAAAATATGATAAGGCAGTCCTCTATCCAAGGTGAACCGTTCTTTCCATCTCCAAGCAGAAGGGTGTGGAAATATTTTCAAAAAAAAAAAAATAAACGTTTAGCACCATTTAAGAACATTTTTCCTCTCCCTAATCTGACGACAGAAATTAATTAATCGAAGGACATTAAAGGACAAACATACGCTCCATCACATCGAAAAATTAGTCGTAAGGCCTAATTAAGCACCACCGCCATCAGCACCACCTGCCAAAGGATAAATCAAACGAAGAGAAACCTCCTCGTTCCAGGTGCTGGCACGGCATGCATGCGAAAAAAAAATTTAGGTATCCATCCCTGTCGACACACGCTAAATGAGGCCAGAGAACAAGAGAAGAAAGGAAGACGTCAGCAACTATTTTTACGTCTTCCTAAGAAGCGACACGTGGAATCAACAAGGATAATAGAAAACAAACAACAGCAAGAAGAAATAATAAAAATCAATATCTAACCACAGGACCAGGATCATACACACACAAAAACAAAACAGAAAACAAAAACAACCAGAGGGATGCACAGATGACAGAAGACACGGTGCGCATCAACCCCTATACAAGCCATTGCAACAACGACGCCACGATTATTTGCTCCCTCAACGAACCCAACCATCGTGTGTATTACGCTCTGCTGCCACCCGGTTGTCGATCAGGAGCCCAACAGTTTCCACTGACTTACCAGCCAGCAGGCAGCGCTAGCCAATCCGAGACCGTATACAGTCATTATTTGCATTCTGGTAGGCGGTACCCAGTCACCATCTTTACTGAAACTGTTTGTTTAACACACGCACACACACACACACAGCGCACACAAGCAACCCCCACCACCGCTGACCGAATGCCTTTAAACAGGTCCGCAACTGACGATAAGTAGTTATTACTGAGCAAGATACGACAGAGGCAAGACACGTTTTTTGATTTAGTCCACTCGCAGAAGCCAAAGAGTGAGGAGTGTGTTACATACAGTACAGAATAGAATTTTCTTTATATTTTCACATATCACGTCTGCCGTCGCCATTGTCATTGCCGTCGCTGCCATCGTCGATTTTGTTATTTAGACACGATTGTTACGTTCTGAGGGTTGTTTCGCCTTCAGTTTGGGAATACAATTTTAGTAGTGAATCAGAGTTCGTCGTGAACGTTTGTGAGACAACAGAGAAAAAAAGACGTTTTAACATTTGACGCAAAAAAAAAAAAAAATATTATTTGTTGTTTGTTTTTGTTGTCAGTGAGTGTGAGAGATAAGTGTGAACGAAAGTGCTTGTGAACTTTGAAGTTGAAGTTAATCCCCTACAAAAATTAATTATGTCATCCACATCGGCCTCCCCCATCAGCAATATCACAGTCGACGAGATTCACATCAGAGATCAAGGTAAGTCGAGTTTCGTGGACAAACGAAATTTGTTCATTTAATGAGTGCCCAAAGGGAACAGTGACTAATGAATTGTTTATTTTTGTTTTTGCAGATTTCTCCCCGGAGTATATCACAATTAAAGAGGAACGGGCATCGAGCATTTCTCCGATTCTAACGCCGCCGCACACGCCGACGGAAGATCGCATTCGTAAGATTCAGCACAGTCCATTGTACGAAATGGAGCAGATGAGACACCACCAGCAGCAGATGCATCAGCTGCAGCAGCAACACCTCCAGATGCAGTCCGCACAGCACCCCATGCACTATCATAGCGTGCCAGTGCCACTGCATCAGAATGTTGACGCGCAACAGGAACAGCAGCATCGGCTGTGGCTGCAGGCACAGATGCAGGCCCAGCAACACCAGCATCAAGCGCAACAGCAGCAGCAGCAACAACATCATCACGGCTATCCAATGCCATACAACCAGTCAGCGAGTGGAGTCAACATGGAGGCCGCACAGCATCAGGCGCTCCTGATGAATCAGTGGATTCGCAGTGCCGCCCTCTACCAGCACCAGCATCTGCACATCCGCCCGTACCCGGACATGCAACGGATGCACCCTGCCGCTAGAGTCATGGGAGGCATGCCGCCCATGAAAATCGCCGGACCCAATGGAACCCGACCAAAGAAACAATTCATCTGCAAATACTGCAACCGTCACTTCACAAAGTCTTACAACCTCCTCATCCACGAGCGCACGCACACGGACGAGCGTCCGTACTCGTGCGACATCTGCGGAAAGGCCTTCCGCCGGCAAGATCATCTCCGCGATCACCGATACATTCATTCCAAAGAGAAGCCATTCAAGTGCACCGACTGCGGCAAGGGATTCTGTCAATCACGAACCTTGGCCGTTCACAAGGTGACACACCTCGAGGAGGCACCCCACAAGTGCCCCATTTGCAACCGCACCTTCAACCAAAGAGCGAACCTAAAGACCCACATGCAGAGCCACAGTGCGCCCGAACAGGAACAACATCAGCATCAGCCCCAGCACCAGCAACTCCAGCAACAGCCCCATCATCAGTCGCCAGCATCAGAGCACATCGACATCGAGGCAAAGATCCCATCACCGGTGCTCGACCTCTCACAGAAGACCATCATCCCCCAGCACCCGCTGACGGAGAAGCCCAAGCGCACGCTCGGCTTCACCATCGATGAGATCATGAAGAGGTAAAGCCCCCGCGGTGGGGTCTTCCCGCCCGGTGCGCGAAGACAAGAGGCTTCATCTTCGAACCCAAACCAAAGCTGCCAGTGACCTCAATGTTCCTGTTCGTTTGGTGTAATCAGCCACCTCCCCCCAAATAACGGCTAGGCCCTGCGACCCACGCCCCCGCCGTTTCCTCATGGGCCACTGGATGGTCGTCGCAAAGAAACAACAAAAAATCTGAGAGATGCAGGAGACCAGAGAGAGAGAGAGAAGGAGAGAAAGAGTGACAACCTTGTACTCCACCTGATAAGTGACAAGAATTCGACAACTATGCCAAAGTTTATTACGAGTATTATATGCGATTAGCTCTTTAGAAATGTATTGTATATGTATAGCATAACCTGTTTATTAGTACCTAATGGCGGAGCCTTCCCAGCTCCAAGACTGATTTAGCTAGACCCTAGATGTTTAAGTAGAAACAAATTGTAAGCTCCCCCCCTTAGTCCGTAAGCAAATACAAGTGTAGTAAATTATTATCGTGATTATTATGACTCCTAGTACTGTTAGCAATGAAAATATTGTATCTTGACTACAGTCACGGCCAAAAGCACACAGCTGCAGCCACACAAAAAAAAAAAAACAAAAAAAAAATTATGATCTACATATGAACTTATGTGAATGCAATGATGTGCAAAAAGAAAACCGATAAAGAAAATACAAAGCAAAATATCAAAAAAAAACCAGAAGTGTGTTTTACTTTTTCCTCTGTAGTGTATGGATGTGTGTTTGTTGGGTTGTTGATACGCAGTACGCGGTTGTGTCGTACTAGATACGAGTCAGATACGGAGATACGGCAGCGGAAGCTATGTTTTTGATCAGACGCCTATCCGCAAAGTGAAGTGAAGGCGCACACAATAACGGACGGCCGCACACCATCAGGCCATCAATGCCTGGTCGGCATTAATCAAATTCTGCACCTCAATCATCACCCCACCCGCCCTGAGGCACAGGCACCCCTTTCGGACAACAAGATGATAACGCCGCACTCGTCATCGCATCGTCGACTTCGTCGTTCGATTCGCTTTTATTACGAGTGTTTGTTGTTGGTGGGTTCTCTTTGAAGAAAATTCCTTTAACGGACGCGCGATAACGATATTTACGAGTATCGAGCACCGGTGCGGTGCGAGCGGCTCTCCAATAATCATCCCCCTCCCTGGCCACTCTGTGATAAGCCTCGATTGCGAGCGATGGGTGACGTCTGTTGTTTATTCTCAGTAAGTCGTTCGATACTTCTGCTCCCTACATGCATGCCAAGTGGCGGTACACGGACGTCTACACCACGCGACACCAACTCAAAGGGGTACAGAAATCCTTAAGATTCAGAAATGCGGATGCTGGTAGGCGACGGCTTCCGATGCCCATCAACGCCCACCAACGTCTACCAGCAAAATACAGAATCCATTCGCAATTGTTGCTGTGCCTGTGTGGTCCGTCCAACAGGGAAGGTTTATGCAAATCCAGAGAGAAAAAGGAAGATCCTTCGATGATGTTCACAGCATGTTGGTGTCACTCCCCGTGTGCAGAGTGCTCCTTTCTGCGAGAGGACCTGGACCTCGGGATCTCGTGTATCTGTTTGTCTGCCACAGTGTGGCTTACCGAGGGAGGGACACAGTTGGACGGGCATCTCGTCGACACATCTCAACTCATCCCTAAGGGAGAGAGAGACTTAATGGGATCTATCCGGTTGCTGTGTGACGTGATGTCATGATCCTGCTGGACCGTACCCAGTCACCACCACCCATTGAGAGACTGTGCCATTCACGCCATGGGGTGAGTGCAATTTGTGTTTTACCAAAACAATTAAGTGCATCCTTATCAGCGTGCTCCGATGCAGGGGCACTGCGAGCGGGCGAGGCGGCAGCAGGTAAGTGTGCCCGAACCCTGTGGCTAGCCCTTAAAACGCATGCAGATTCACTGTATAAACAAACCTACAAATGATAGAAAACAAGACAACCAGGATGGGCAGAGCATTGCTTTGTTTTGTCACCAAATATGCTGGTGTCGCATTGAAAGGATTCTCTCCGCAACTAGGGTGGTATTCCTTGACTCGGCGGGGCAGCTCCCGTCTTTATTCGGTCGTCGAAGCCCCAGGGAATCGCATGCTGGTTCTGGAGAATAGACACGTTCGATTTAATGAGGCCAAATGTGCCCATCTTGTGGCATGCGTCCGTCTGACCGTCTCCCTATCTGTCAGATTTTCAGACATTTTAATTATGCGGACAGGAGGCATTCCTGGTGTCTTCCTGGAACTGTGTCACCCTGTTCGATCGCCCAGGAACGGATATGTACACACAATGATTGCCTATCTGGGCGACGACGACGACGATGAAATCGACAAAGACCACGACAACGACTACACGACAAAGTGGTTCGGCGGCGTTTATCTGGTTTTCGATTACCCACACCGATGGCGGGGCGCATCTGATCAAAGCGAGTTCGACGGAATTCCAAAACGCTCATAATTACGAACAGTGCCTATCAAAGCCTCAAGTGCCTTATTCAGTTAACAGTAGTTCAATTGAGTAAAATTTTATTGCAATATCCTCAGCCACTGCTGATAGGCGATAGGTGGTGGTCCGTATGTGGCGTGTGTACGGAATGGCGGAGTGGCACTATCGACCGCCGCACCACCCCACACTGTCGCACCGGCCGACACCGGGACGCGATTAGGACCCGCTTTCGAATTTTGATGTATCCGCGCAAAGTTATCCATCCCCCTCTCAGAGATAAGACGCGAAGCTGATTTGTGGTAGGTCTGCGAATAAACTTTTGTCTTTTGTCTGTCGGCTCTTTCGGTCTTCTGGAGACAGACGAGATAAAAAAAATGTATTTCGCCTACATTTGGATACTTAATTGCTTTATCAGCGTCGTCGGGAACAATGACTTGAACTTTCAAGAGCGCCAAACAGAGTGCTTTGTCGTAAAGGGCACACAGACGGCTGTACGAGTGTGTATCTGCAGGGTTTTGGTGTAATTTTTTGGCTAATCATGAGAGTTGACGAAGTGATTCATCGGTGTGGCAACTGGCGGTGGTCTTATCTCAAGTGGATCGAATGTTTGAGTGCTTTTTGCCGACAATCGGAAGCTAGCCACACAGGAATGAGGGTACATTTTATCACGCAAGATTTTCGTGAAATTTTCCTATCGAGCGGTCGAACTTTTGAGATAGTTGCCTGAAAAGAGGTCACATTTTGGGGTACTTTTTATGACGATACCATGGCGTTGGAGCATGTGGATGCAATTGATTGCACAGTGAGAGAGTTTAGTTATTTATATGAAATTTCGCTTTCTTGAATCCATTTTCCATTTAATTGAAATTAGTGCAAGGCGGTGTATCGCATTGTTAAGTGGGCATTCCAAGCGAGAAAGAAACGCTATCCTTCCCCAGATTTGGACATGATCAATGGGTATCACTGTTTTCTGGTTGATCGCATTTTCGAAGGGCATTTACTTAAAAACTCAAATCTGCAGCTGTAACAGACAATAACTCAATCAACTACAAGGTCCTCGTAAAATCAGATTATCAGCATGAACGAACTGGAACCAACTTCGTAGGCAACTTGGGTGTATCTTCTGGTTTGTCCTTGAAGAGTGACATTCTTGTTCTGTGTGGCGTTAGTATTCAAGGTCGACCAGCCCTCCATTACCAAGCCACAGCTGGCAAGGAGACATTTCTTCAATTTCGCTCGCTAACTTGGGTGAGGGCATTCTCTAGCTGTGTGCGCTGCTCTAATCATGCCTGGTCTCTGTTGCACTGTCCCACGGGTTGGCTATTCAGCACCGAATCCATACCCGCAGACTAAATATCTCATCATGAAATATCAATAATCTCTAACAACAAAATTCTTAAACAAATGATTTAAGAAAGGGCGAACGATTCATCCGACACTGAAGAGAAGCCAGAGTTAAATAAATGGTGCCGTGAAATAACCTCGAGGTTATTGAAATGTGATGTACGACTTTAATTGCCAAATAAAATTAAATATGAGAAAAAGGCAAGGGAATGATAGGCTTTATTACATTCGTCGAATAACCACGAGCAGTCGGGAGCACTTGGCATGGATTTTAAAAAAATAATGTCATTCAAAAATGAGAGACGGTAGTTAAGCGATGAGGCGTCAAACAGGCGCCTGTTGAGAGATGGCTTACAGCTGTGTGTACAGAGGATTGGGTGGACAGGCATTTAGCATATCGAATATATTTGAGGAAAAATAAAATAAATTCTTAGAGATTATATGACTTTGATAATTTGCTTTTATGGGGTAATTCCTTTCGAGGTTGGGTAAGCTTTGCTTGACGACCTAAGATGAGTTTGACATCGTTTAGGAGCCACCATTATTTCTACACACTCAGGCGGATCCAAGTCTTGTCTTCATCATTCCATAATGCACGTCTTTACTTGGTGTCCTTGTACTTGCTTTAAATGAAAGCATACTTTCAGGTGTCTTTCCGAATGTCAGCAGCATGAATAAATTAAATTAAAATAAGCGCGCAAGTACTCAAAAAGGAGACAAAGTCGGCAAAAGTATGCTTCTTGGAGAGACTAATAGTTTTAATAAGCCGGTAAGTATACCTATTACGTTGTTTTTTTTTGTTTAGTTCTCTTGATATCAGAGTAATTTGATGCCTTGTTCCTTGTTCTACAAAACTCTTATTTTGCCAGTTCTGATAGGTACATATATGGAGGCGCTAAACCATATTGAAATCAGCGAAGTTAATTTCGGGCTTAGAATGGAAATTTCGTGTCGAATATATGGTCCCATCTGTGAAAAAGGAGAAGTGTAGTGCGGAAGGCAAAAATCCGGCGACTGCACCAGCTCAGTGCTCCAGCTAAGATTGTCTTCGAAACCGATATTTTTGGTTCGAAGAGAAGAGGAAAACCAAGTCATTGATAAGACAAACTGAAGTCAGCTGTAGTTCATACTCAGAGCCTTCATTACTTTATTTCATAAAGTACTTCATATTTAGTTGAAGACATGTTTCCATCTGCACTAAAACAAACATGTCTCTGAAAAGTCATCACAAATGTGTATAATAAGTTTCCATCATAGATTTAACGAGGATCCTACTTCTATAAATTTTAATACTTAACTTAACTTCTATATGTTAGATAGGCGGGCTGTTTCACCAGCACACTTAGACCATTGTGATACCGCTAGTCAGACTACTACCACTGATTGACTACTCCAGTGATAGTGCCGTTAATTTGATCCCAACGGCAAATGGTGACTGGACCAGATTTAAAAACCAGATAAAAGCGTATTAACTTTGCCTTCACTGGGATTCGAACTGGGGACCGCGCTAACCAGGAGGACTCTACCAATTGCGCCATCCAGTCGTAACACCTATAACTTCGACGACTTCGTTCATCATCTTCAAACAAACTAAATAATAACATAACCTTCACATTTTAAGTATTTGTACAACTTAATTGATTTCAATATTTTTTCACCTTGAATTAAATAGCGCTTCATACATTTTAATTTTTAACAGTGCAAAAATAAAATGTAATTCAATCTAAAAAAAAAATTAAATTTATAATACTCGGATAATCGACTCATAGTCGTTATGAGTTTGCAATAAGCCTAGGGCGCAACCAAGATAGTTTTTGGACTTCGCTCCACCACCTCCTGATTGAATTGGTTTCCAGGGACGCCTCAAAAGTCGTGATGATGGGGACGTTCGTGCCACGAATCTCTCATCTCGGCAGTTTATATTCGCGATCTTATTCTAAACCGACCCTTTACTAAATATTTAAGAAAATACTTTTTATTTAAGCTGTCTTATTTTTTAAGAAATGGGTATTACATGGTCGTATTTAGAAGACGACTGCTCTCAATTAGTTCCTCATATCTTTCTTGATTTTAAGTGTTTCTAAATAAAACTGTGGTCTGGGTCGCCGTGGCGTAGTGGGTTAGTGCGTCGACTGCTATGCAGAGGGTGCCAGGTTCGATACCCGAAATTACCACCTTTGATAGTTCACGGCTCCACCTCTTTCGAGTCACTGACAATGCTCAAAGAGTATTTCCTGTCTAGAAAAAGCTTCTCAACTTTGCCGTTCGGAGTCGGCATTAAACTGTAGGTCCCTTCCACGCGTGAGAAAACAATAGCACGCACAACACGAGTGGTTGATTAGAAGCTAGGCCCGGGCAGTAGCGCCACCCAAATTATTATTATAAATAAAACTGTAAAAACGTAAGTGTTATTAATCAACATAAAACGGACAAGATCAGAAAAAGCGATCGTCAGAAAATTTAGATTAGTTTTCCAGTCTTTCGCCAAAAATCGAAATACTTGATTACTATGATTACTACTCTTCAGTATATTCCTTTAAAACAAACGCTTTTACTATCACGAGTACTTACAACAATAGTGATTAAAATTCCCTTAAGAATAGAACTGAACGACATAGTCAGATTATGAAATTGAAAACAAAGCTACGTAAGCATGATGTTGATACGAAGTTGGCGACGGCCAGAAGGTTAGCAAAAGTAGCATTCTACGTCTCGTAGAATAATTATTTAATTAGCACTTTCACTTTTTCAAAAGATAAAAGATGGAAAATTATAAGGACTCTCTCTAAATTTTTATCGCTTATGATTTTTATACCGGTTTCATCATCGGGCGCCAAATTAAAAAAAAAATTCTTTATGATCCGGACTCTAGCTGATCGGAATAACTGAGCAGAAAATTCATATTTCTGCATTTACTTATTTTTTTTTATTTGGTCCTTAGAATAGAGGGAAGACGTATTGGTAGTTATCAGGAATTCTTCGAACGGTCCCCACTCAACTTTGTTTCGGAGCCGCCTAGTCTTTTCCGATCAGGATTTACTGGTCTGTCAACCTCGACTATACACTCCTTGTGGGGTTCAGCCTCCTTTTGACGTTGGAGATCTACTGTTATGGGTTTATGTGAAGCTCTACGCAGTAGCTTTTCGTTCTTGATCCACCCGATCAGAAGACCTTCAGGACTTATGTCAGGGATTTGTTGACGAATACCTGAAGCTAGCGAATATTGATTGGTTGTCTTCCAAGGTTCACACCCGCTTAACAAATGGGACTCATCGTACTGGACTTTGCTTGCATTCTTTCTCTGGCTACGTTGTGTCACTGGCGTTACGCTAATTCAATTATGTCTGCCACATTCTGCCAGGGCGACAAATTTGTGGCGAAAAATATAAGTCACCGCAGATGTGAACCGTTTCACTAGGCATTCTCTCCACAAAATGGCAGCAGACAGGCTGTGCAAACAGGAGTCTATATCCAGTGAGACAAGTCACTTTAGAATTAAATATCCTAAGCTTGAATGCGGTGGAGAGCTGATTGGTCCTGCAGACATTGCCAAGCGAGTAGTAAGCGTAGCGGGCACTGTCTCTACGTAACAAGACGGCAGTTACTAGACATTCTTCCTTACATAAGGTGCTGCAGAATTTGTTGACATCCTCAATTGGTTTACCGTCTATAAGGAAAGATGCCTAGCATATTGGGCCGATTCTCATCAGCTTGGACTTGGCTGCGTTGTTTTTCAGCCTTTCTGGCTTCGAAGTCCAAAGCTACTTTCCATCCCATTTACTTAAAATGTATTTAAAAAACATAATACATAATAATACACATTATATTTTATTTACTTAATATGATATTTATTATATACTTATAATAGACATTTATTAATTTATAATTTTGAATGTCTGAGGATGGAAGTCAAGATCTGGAATATAATTTCGTATAGTATTTAGTTATGTACTTTAAACATTAAAATGTATAAAGATAGCCCAAAATCTACACAGCAAGCCAAAGATGCGTATATATAATACCACGTGCTTGTGTTTGTACAAAATGTTTTGCTATTAGTAGAGGTGGTGCTAAAGCTTTGACGGTATTTTGTAATTAATAATGCCAAATGTTTCATGGGCACATTGCTTTTTTCATCGACCAGTTCTGACATCCAAGGTGTTACCTTCTGAATTAAATGATGTGCTTAAAGATGTGACCAGAGTTGTGAACTCAAGTAAACAGAATAAACTATTAAGTTATTTTCCAGAACTGCATTCTGAAAGTGGAAATGGACAAAGGATATTAAATCTCCTTTTGAATATTTCAGTGGAACTCGACGATCTTCCATCGGTAAATAGGAGATTTTGCTACAGATGACATGCTGAGAATGGAATTTAATTTGAAAACTATTGATAAGTTCTGGATAGTGACTCACACTTTTAAAAACAAAGCTCGATTGTAGCCCGCGTCAAAGTGTCGTGCAGCTTGAATTAATTTGAAAAAATGTTTTTGACAACACAATAAGTCTGAACTCTGGACATAGGTACATGCAGTTGCGACGAAAACTGGATACATCATTTTAGTTTCTTTGGTTTTTCACCAATAAAATTGTTTTCCTACGGCGGATTTGATTGAATGATGCAATTTTCAGAGCTGTTGTCTTCTTTAATTACTAAAAAAAGAGGTATCGATGCAAGAAATCGTACAATTACAAAGCCTGAAGTAAAATAAAAACCATGAGGATCCTACGTATCCAATTTTGGAAATTTTTATTTTAGTTTTCTTCGTTGGGTCTACGCTTAGTAAATCATTCTACGTTCTAGTTGAAAAATCCGGTCTTTATTTCTTAATTTTTAAAGTTTAAATATAATATAATAATAATAATATATAATAATATGGGTGGCGCTACAGTCCAAAGCGGACCAGGGCCTAGCTTCTCAGCAACCGCTCGTGTTGTGCGTGCTGTTGTTTTTTGACGAGTGGAAGGGACCTACAGTTTAATGCCGACTCCGAACGGCAAAGTTGAGAAGCTTTTTCTAGACAGAAAATACTCTTTGAGCATTGTCAGTGACTCGAAAGAGGCGGGGCCGTGAATTATCAAAGGTGGTAAATTCCGGTATGGAACCTGGCACCCTCTGCGTAGGAGTCGACGCACTAACCCATTACGCCACGGCGACCCATAATAAATATAATAAATATAATAATATTAAAAATATAATATAATATATATAATAAAATATAATAATATATAAAAATAATCAGAACAATATCGTTTTACTGTCTGAAAATATCGTTCATTATGTGAAATAACACAGAAACGTGATCTATGCCACTGCAACGTATCACGTATCGTATATCATGGAACAAAAGGGGAGAACAATTTTCCACATAGTAAATATGTTTGCCCAAAACTGTTGATCCTTATTGAGATCGGTATGGCGAAAGCGGATTCCGCAACACCAAAAAGCTATTGCGAAAACTACGCGAGAGAAGTTTTACAAGGAACGTGGGTAGAATCGGGCTGGTGAGAAACGAGTCAAAATCAACAGGTTCCAGTGCAACGGAAACTGAACATTTCAATCAAGTCCGTCATAAGGGAACAATTTTATAGATGAAAAACGGCTGTATATATATAAATGTATTTAGTTTTATATCCACTGATCAAAGAATGGATCGGTTTGGTCACTTGAATATCCTCAACGGCAACCTAAGTCGAAGCGCCTGTTAGCAAGCCGTCAAGCTACAAGTATTGTTTTTCATTCAATTCAATTTTTGTTGAAAACGCACACAACTCTATGTATCTTATTTACTTTTTGGCCAACAGTTCAATATATAATTACATATATTTTATATATTATAAATACAATATATAATTTTTCGGTAGTTACAAATATTTTTATTAGCTTAGGCATAGACCCAAAGATGTAGAGATGTCCCCAGAATTAGGATTGGATTAGGCCTACTCGCATTTTTATTTTAGCTTAAGGCTTTAACTCACCATAGATGAACTGTACCGATTATGGAATACGCTTCATATATGGAGTAGTGCAGGTTTTTAAAAAATACGTTATGAAAAACTATGTCATGCGATCGATCGGCTTTTCGATGCAGTGAGTAACAGTATATTGTGAGTTTATTTTCTTAAAATTTTTTTATCGACTTAACCTTAGACAAAAATTTTTTTATATTACATTGGAGAAAAATTCAACATTTTGTAACAATTTTGATTGATGATCTGATTTGAGGTGAGTTCAAGTTTGTTGGATTTTTTATTGAACATCTTTGTTCCTAATATATAATATCCGCGGTTCCAGAAAACCTCAACGAGTCCAAGACCTCCACCCTCTCCAAAGCCCCCAGCAAGTCAAGACCCAGCAAACAGTTGTGTGTAACTAAAGCCTAAAAAGCTGAAAATATACTCCAATCCAATTTGTATGGGGAACATAAGTTGACTGACTCAACTTATTTCATTTACCTCTGTTACTTCAAACGTTAAACACTTTACGTAATTTGTTCAATCTCGACATAAGATTAGACAAATTAAAGCTTGAAGTACACTGCCGATTTTCGCAACAGCTAAATTAAATTTTGTATCATTATTGACGCAGTAATAGCAACTTTTCAAATGGACCGTACCTTGATATCTGCAACTATCCCAGTTGTTCGGGAGTAAAAGTATCTCAGCGTGCTATTTACGTCCAATCTTCGCATGAAAAAACATCTTGAAGCAATGTTGAAGGAAGCTATGAGAGCAATTTCGGCTGAATGGAAACGCTGCTTCAAAAATATATACATTGAGCATAGCGCCAAGTATAAACTCTTCCAATCTAAAGCATCGTCTATCCTTCTGTATGGTGCACAGGTTTGGGGATACAATTCCTTTCGAAGCAGTCGAAAAATGTCTCCGATACTTTATCAAAAGTATCTTTTGTCTCTCACGGGCCACTCCAAATTATATATGGTGTACCTAGAAACAGGCCTCCCACCATTGATTATGGAAACGCTAAATATGCATTTCAATTACATTGTTAAGATCTTCGAAATAATAGATGAAAGATTGTCAAACATATTCTGAAGAAGGTAACACAATCCTCGGGAGATACAGCAAATGAATGGAGAAATCTTGATGCCATTTGTGAACAATCTTCTGTACTGAAGAGAAAATTGAGCACGCTTCTAGAAATACTTGGAAATATACTCTATGAATGTTACACATCTGAAGCACGTTCGTCATCTTATTGCATAAAACATCATCAATTCGAATCAGATAAATAAAATAAATATTATTTTCAAAACACGTGCTTACCCCTTTATAAACCGAAAATCAAGGCTGTCTATACATAATAAAATTCTAATTCATAAGCTAATTTTCCAAGCCATAATCTTATACGGATGTCAAGTATGGGAACGTTGCGCGCAATGTCACATTAAGAAATTGCAAATATCACAAAACAAACTGCTAAAGATGATGCTAAATCTTCCCTGGCATCACTCAACACAAGATTTGCACAGAAGGGCGAATGTTGAATACGTTTTTCAAGAAGCTCAAAAACTATATCTTAGATTTTTGTCGAGATGTGTACTTGCCGATAACCCACTCATAAGAGAACTTAATCTAGCAACGGAGGTGACACCTTCATAGCACAGCATCATTATCTGACTAGCCATGTTCATAGTAGCTTTATATTTATTCTTGTTTGACTGTAATTTTTTTTTCGTGTTATTTATTTATTTATTAATTTCAGTAGTTAATAAATATTTATTATATATTTATTATATTAATAAAATTATTATATTATTTACTTATTTATTTATCTGTTCTTATATTTATTTATTTATTTATTTATATTCTTTATTTATTTATTTATTTTCTTATTTGCTTATTTATTTATTTATTTTTTACTTACTTATTACTAATTGTAATATATATATACAATACAATTTGCATGAAGGTTTTTTTGTCCCATTTTTTTCCTTCAATAACATTCACGAGCTACTAAAAATTGTAAACCTTAATAATAATATTCCAGAAGCAAGATAAATATGTATCAAATCTCTGAACACTTACTTTATAATGTATGAAATTTATACTGAAATACTACTATCTGTCTAAAAAACGTGCTGAATTGCTACCCTTGAATTTTATACCGCATCGCACAGCTCCAGCTTTAGTCTGTCCGCTATGCAATCTGAATGAACGTGAAGACATCAAACATTTCATCGAGACATCTGCCCAATTTTAAAGGAGTTTAGGATGAGCCACTTCGGTACTACTTGATGTTCTTAATGGAAAAGCTGAATGGGGTACTCTATACTCATATGTCACCGTTACACTAAGATATCGCAATTGCATAATAAATGAAGACTTTTAGAAATCAAAAAATTGAACATAACTAAACTGTGTATATATCAATCATTATTGTTTTTTTTTCTGCCACTATAAATTTTTTTTTCTTTTTTCTTGTTTGTAATTCAAAATGTCAGTCTGGTAGACGGCCATATGCCAAAACCAAATGACTTTACTTTTAAGACATTTTTGTATGTCGATAAACGAGTTGTAATAATTTGAATGCAGTAAAAAAAGTCAACTAACTAACTCACTAACTATCCCAGTTGCCATTAAATGGAGGTTAGTTTTCCTCCAAATTTTTACTTTATATTAGCGTACTGCATTACTTACAAAACCATTGTATTTTCAGTAGTAAGGTTTTATGTAACCATATCTCTGTGCAAGCTTGAGCAATTTATACCACTATTGATAAGATACTGTTAAATCCCAGTTGCCATAGTCGAGAATGTACTGTTTAAAATATAACATTCGCCATGACATCATTGTGAAGCTTCTTTAGTTTGAACGGTTAAGATATTTTCTTACATGTGTTAATAAAACCCACAGCAGTCATATTATGAGAAGTTGATGAAGTCTACTTTCGACCGTTTAGCCTTTTCAACTAAACACGAACATTTGAATTCATTTTAATTGAATTAAGTTACCAGGAACATTTGAACTCAATTCAAATATACGTTTCAAAATGAATGATGTTCAAGTCATAGGAGTCTCTTAATTTTTGAATCAGTTATGAACTCCTCAAAAATGTACATTATCAATATTTTTCGGCTTGCTGGTTCTTTTGTTGCATAACCGGCAAGGGTTCCATTTCATTGAGATTTGCTGTCACTGACAGCAGCAGATTAGGGATACCTCATCAAACGACAATATTCAAAGATTCTCATCAAAATGGAGAACGTAAGTTTCGCACCCTTGACAGCCGTGCGTACGGTTCAATGTTCAACGAAATTAGCAGCATTCTTAATTTACTCATGGATCTCCATCCCATCTCATCTCATTTGAAGGATTACATATAAAAGATTGATAACTGGAATTCTGTAGAGATACATGCGTACTATTACAGGGGTCGACAATATTGTGACGATAATCACCAAGGTCAGGAACCGGTATGTTGCGATTGTGATCACTCGACAGCGAGCGTGTGGATCGTGTAATGCTGTTGCTGTGCGACGACCTTGAGGGTTTTGTGTCTTTAAGAAGCTTTACCAACACCAAGGAAATAGAAGACACACTTAAATAGGGTCTCAAATTGAGTCATTTAATGCGATAATTTTCCACATGAACAAATGGATACGGTGTCATGCTGCATATACATACTCACCTATTGACACACGAAATGGAGACAAGAAAAGCGTGATTAGAAGTGCCTTTGAGGTACTTATTATGTACCTAAATGATGTTCTTAATTCGATGCTTGGTCGAGTTTTAACGTATTTCTTTTTGTTTATGTTCATCTGAGATGTTATTCCACTCGGTAGATCCAATGTGCGTAACTCAACTTTGTGAGCTTTGAATTATGAACCGTATGGACACGAGAGGCAAGCAAGGCTGGTACCCATCCACATGTGCAACTTGGTACAGCATACCTACTTCTCAAGCAAAACTAATACAATCTGTCTGATCAATTTTTATTTCTAAGAAAGTACTACGTGCTCCTTTAAAGCATAGATTTGGTCAATAATTGTCGTAAAATGTACACTTACTCTAGTTAGTCGATTCTACCTCTTGCAAACAATATAGAGGTATATCCCTTCTCAACGTCGCCCACAAGATCCTGTCCAGCGTACTGTGTGAACGTATTTTCCGTTTTGTACCGCACTAAAAGGCACATACCAGTGCGGCTTCCGTCCCGCAAATCGACTATAGGCCAAATCTGTACGCTAATGCAAATCCAAAAAGACCAGCGAGTTTCAACTCGATACCACCTCTTTATCGATTTTAAAGCCGCATACGATGCAAGGAGTTATTCGATGCTATGGCCGAATTCGAGATCCCGGGCAAACTGATCCGGTTGTGTCGCACTACGCTAACAAATACGCGATGCACTGTGCAGTTCAGCTCGAGGACTTCGGAGCCATTTGAAACCGTCACTGGATTTCGGCAAGGAGATTTGCTGTCGTGTGATTTCTTCAATTTGGTGCTGGAGAGGATAGTGCGGCGGGCAGCTGTAAACACGGAAGGCACTATCTTCTACAAGTCAGTCCAACTGTTGGGCTATGCAAACCACATTGGCATCGTCGCGCGTTCCCAAAGTGTCATAGTGGAAGCATTTACGGCAATTGAAGAAGAGGCGAAGCGAGCTTGTCTTAAGGTCAATGAGGATACAACTAAGTATATGATGTCGACCAAAAAACGATCCGTCACACCACCTAGGACAAAATATCAGAATCGACAGCTACAATTTCGAGGTAGTAAAGGAGCTTGTCTACCGCGCATACTCCACAAACGAAATCACTGTGGAGATCCGACGTAGAACCGCCTTTGGTAACCGGTGTTACTTCGGGTTGTCAAAACAACTGGGTTCAAAACTCTTGAATCGAAGGCCCAAACTCATTCTCTACAAAACCCTTATTTCGCCAGTCACGATAAGCAAAACTGCTGTGCTGATTCTTGGTGCCTTCGAAAGAAAAATTCTACGTCGGATATACCCCGTCTGCGAGGACGAATGTGCTGCGACCGTCGCTGTCCGCCTATGGTAGTTTTCACTGCATAAAGTGAAGTCAGGCCTTCTAGGGGGGCTTTATTGCTCAAATTTCCTCTTCAGCATAAAGAAGCAGTGATTGATAAGAGTTATATCTCGGTACAAAGTAAATGTCAAGTTGGCGAGTGAGTTCAGCATGATCTTGGCCAGATCGGAACAATGTAGATAAAGTTGGAAAAAAAGTTAGTTAAAATTAATTAATTCTTTTTCGACATTGAAGATCTCGGTGAGTTTGTTGCCCACCTTGTTGGAGCAGCGAGAATTCTCCTGCCGGAAGATGTACAGTTTGTCGAGTTTGCCAGGAATGTCAAAACCAGACTAGACTAGACAGGCGTCGCTTAGATAGTCTTTATTAACACTGTCGCATGAGGCGTTGAAATCGACGAATATGTGAAGATTGTCGCTCTGTATTCCTTGTGTTTGTCCAACATCTGCCGTATTGTAACGATCTGGCTTATGGCGGATTCCCCTGACCTGAAACAGCACTTGTAAAGACCTACCACGAATGACTTCAGGCACTCACATAAAAAAGACGGATATTATCTTATAGACGAGGAGACTTACTATAATTGTTTATGACGCCCTCGATAATTGGCGCAAGCAAAGGTGTTTTCTTTCACATTTCACATGGATCAAGCAGGCAGCACGTTTTCCTCCGAGGCGATATCTTACTCACAAGTTCATTCATGAGCTTTAACAGCTCCAGCTGAAGATGCCAGCATTTTTATTCGACTTAAGACTCGCCATCGCTATGGGTGGGTGGGAGGTGTCTCACGTTGATATTGGTGTCATAAACATGGTTAAACAGTCACCAGAAGTAATCTTTGCAGATTCTCAGTATGGTTTGTGATCTCTGAGACTCCAATACGAGTTGGCATTCTTCGTCCCGATACGCCCCTGTTCAAAGTGCAGCCATTGTTTTATCCTTCAGAATAGGTGACATGCTTCTTCGAAGAATCCAGCAGACTTCCCCTTCTTTCATTTAATAAAGCTTAAGAAGGGCTGTCGACTTTCTATGTTGCTCCGTATTACCGCTGCTTGCTTTGATGAATATGCCTGCCTGCAATCGTTGTGAAACTACGGGTTTTGATGGCGTTCTTACCACATTTTCAGTGTTCGTGGATTGTTTCGCATGGCAATTCACAAGATTCTCTCAAGAGCTCTCTGAGTGTTTCAGGGAGACTCGATGGGGAAAGTTCCTAGTGGTCAATAGTGTTGTAGGTAGGAGTTTCTTGGCCTTGAACTTATTAACGCAGTTTTGTTGACCTCGTTTCTGACAGGTTTCTTCTCCTTATTCTTATTCTGGTGGCGCTACAGTCCGGGCTGGACCTGGGCCTCAACTAAAAATGGCGCACGCAGGAGCTCCAATAGCACACGCCAATTTAGTTACGATCCTTCTCCACCTACGTGCGCAGCCGGTTCCGTGGGAGTCCTCTATTGCGTTGTCCCACTGCTTCGGAGTCGAGAGATTTCCTTTCTTAAATAGAAAATATATTCAGAGATTTGTTTTTCGAAAAAAAATAAGAAATCGGTACGGAGCCTTGCTTCGGAATGCGAGTATCTAATCTACTACTACACACATGACTTCTAAACCCCAAGTGAGATTAATTAGATTCTAGAGTCGAAGCCTTCAGAATGTTCTGATGCAACACTCGGTCGATAACGTTTATGAAGCCGCAATCAGGAATGTACACAAATTAATTCGGCGCATTTCCTTTTTCGGTTACACCAGGCCACCACCTGGCCTTATTTCCAAATCAGAACTTGTCAATTAGGTGGCAGATCAGTTTGCATTTTATTTAAAGACCAATCAGACCGACAAGAGAAACTATTATTTTATGATCGGAAATCTTGATCCAGTCTTGTCTTAAATGAGGAATAGTCATTAAACGCTTTTGATAATAAACTCAAATTTCGACACAACAGTAGTTTTTAACGACACATTCCATATTTATGGCGCTAAACAACAAAAAGGAATGTGCCATAATAAAGCGGAAAAAATCCACTCGGAATGGCCAAATTCAAACTAACATCTCCAAAACTCCAAACATAGTTTAGGCCATAAACGACGAAGCTGTGAAGTCATTTGCACACAATTACAACCTGAACGCTGAACCAAATTAGTAGCATACCTTCGGAGACCCTTAACTAGGACTGTAGTCACAGGAATGAAAACGATGTTACCATTGCCTTGCGTAAAATTTTGGTTAAGTGGGATTTTATAATTCGATTTCATTTCCGTCGGCGTCTTCCATACGGTGGACGCTTTATTATCGTAGGAAACCATCGTCGCACAATCGGTATCTTGTACTTCATATTTTCGTCTAAAATTAAAATGTAATTATATGTCTATTCAATTTACAAAAGCCAAAACCAATAAAATGCTCAAAATTTAAGTTTTAAGTAGCCGTATATTAAATTCACACCGAAGGCGAAATAGATGAGACTCTTCTCCAATTTCGTACGCCAAGAACCGTCAACGCCTACAGGACGTACATTCCACGGTAGGTCTGGGCCTCAGCCAACGAACTTTTCCAGTCGGCAGGATCTTTAGTCACCTGCCACCAATTTCGTACGCCAAGAACCGTCAACGCATACTGGACCGTACACAGATAAAAATGACTTCTGCATCCCCATTTTGAGATTGTGCATACTTCCGCGACGTACAGAAGGACTGGGATTCTTGAGCCCATTGAAACAGTGGTTGGCGTTATTATTTAAATAAATAAATTACGGCAGAAATGATGTCCGAAAGTTCTACCAACGGGTAAAACAACAACCACAAATGGATACAAAATTCAGACAGAAGACTGTCGTGACGCAGAGGAACAACTCGTAGTAGATTTGCAGTCGATACTGAGAATCTGGAAAGATCATTTCTGTAGACTGTTAAACGGCGAGGAAGACTCCAATGCCGCTGTCAGGCAAAATATTCCACTCAACCCAATTGACGGTGATCGACGAGAATAAAGCTGATGGTGCGTACAGACTGTCTGCGGAACTGTTTAAGGCAGCTGGAGATGAGCTGGTAAGGTACATGCACCAAGTCATCTGTAAGATGTGGTCGGAGGAAAGCATGCCTTCGAGTGGAACCTCAGTATCGTTTGCCCGATCCACAAGAAAGGAGACCCTTTCAACAGTCAACTGTCCACAACAGTCTCCACAACATCGCCTATAAGATCCTCTCTGCTTTGTGTGAGCGCTTGAAACCATTCGTCAACAACCTGATAAGTCCTTATCAGTGCGGTTTCAGGCCGGAGACGTCCACCATCGACCAAATCTTTACATTACGGCAGATCCTGGAAAAAAACCAAAGAAATGCAGATCGACACCCACCACCTATTCGTCGATTTCAAGGCCGCCTATGAGAGCGTGCATAGGGACGAGCTATACAACGCCATGTATAGTTTTGACATTCCTGCCAAATTCGTCAGGTTGTGCAGGATGACGATGGAGAATTATCGCTGCTCCATCAAGTTCGGTAAGGAACTCACAGAGACCTTCAATGTCAAAAAAGGTTTTAGACAAGGCGAAGCGCTGTCATGTGATTGTCATCTGTTCTTCCTGGAATCACCCGGAAAAGATCGTGCAAAACTCACACGCCAACACTAGAGGCACGATCTTCCAGAAGTCCGTACAACTGCTAGCATACGCGGATGACATTGACGTGATTGGCAGAACACAGCGAGCCGTCAATGAAGCGTTTTTGAAGCGGAGGCGGCCAAAGAGGGTTTAGCGGTGAACGAGAGCATAACGAATGCTGTCATCGAGAAAGAACGCACAACATCGACGACTTGGCCAAAACGTCACCATAGGCAGCTATAACTTTGAGGTAGTGAAAGAAGGAAGTACGAACAATCCAAATACCGAGATTAAACGCAGAATTACTCTTGCAAATCGCTGTTTCTTTGGGCTCAAGAGGCAATTGAGTAGTAGAGTCCTCTCTCGAAGGACCAAGCTAACATTATATAACACCTTGATCATCCCTGTCCTGCTCTATGGTGCGCAGGCATGGACAATCTCAAAAGTGGATGAAGAAGCACTTGGTCTTTTCGAGAGAAAAGTTCTGCGTTCAATCTTTGGCCCTGTTTGCGTGGATGGTTATTCTAGAAGAAGATTCAACCACGAACTGTGCAGGCTGTACTGCGACATAAGCCTAGTCAGGCGTCTACGGATTCAACGCCTAAGATGGCTGGGCCAAGTAGAGCTCATGGACAACACTGCTCTAGCCCGAAGAGTCTTCGACTCCGAACCAGTGGGACAACGCAATAGAGGACGCACACGGAACCGATGGCGCACACAGGTGGAGAAGGACCTCAATCGAACTGGTGTGAGCAGTTGGAGACAGCTGGCTAAAGATCGTGCCGGCTGGAGAGGCTTACTGGTTGAGGGCCAGGTCCACCCCGGAGTGTAGCGCCACCAGAAGAAGAAGAAGAAGAAGAATTAATATTTAGAATGCATTTGTACGCATAATTATTTAAGTGTCTTGGTTGGTATAGTAGGTTCCTCGATCGATGATTCCTTTCTGGGGCATACAGTTTAACACATTGATGTATATCAGGACAGTTTATACGGTACGACAATATATCATAAATAAACATTATAGATTGAATACTTCGTCATAGATTCAAGGTTCCAATTCATTCGTTTTATAACGAATCTCGTGAAGGTCTTTTGAACCCTTTCTAGACGTAACACGTGCTTTACATACGATGGAGACCATATTACAGAACAATATTCCAGATACGGACGTACAAGAGACATTTAGACTCACTTTAAGGCATACGGATTAGAAAATTCATAACAAAAATGTTTAAGAAACCCAAGCATTGAGTTTGCTTTAGGAAGTGCGTAGTCAATATCTTCCTATTATTACCTGAACTAAGTAAGACGTAAAATCAGCGGGTCCCGCAATTTTGTTTAATTTAAAGTTTTAGAAGTGTCTAATTGTACTATATTCCAGGGATTGTTGAAAACTGCAAAATACACATGTATGCCGATGACGTAATTATATACCTTTCGCGTCCTATTGGCTTAATGGAAGATGGTATTGCTAGGATGAACGAAGATCTTGACAGTATTTCAAATTGGTCTAAAGACAATAATTTGAAGCGGAACCCCATTAAGACTGGCAACCCCATCAATGCCATCAGTTCTGTAAAGTATCTTGGGTTTCATATTGACTCCTCCCTTACATGCTGTGATGGTGTTAAAGATTCTTTACGGAAAGTTTATTGTGGACTCCGCAGATTACGATATTCAGTGTTCTATCTGAGACCCATTGTTAAAATACGATTGATCAAAACCCTTATTATGCCCCACCTTTTGTTTAATTCTTCTGTGCATCCGCACTTAGATTCTGTTTGTAAACATAGGCTAAATGTTGCGTTTAATGACTGTGTTCGTTTTATTTATAATATTCGCCGGTCGAGCAATGTGTCCAACTTGTCATCGTCTATTCTTGGTTTGAGGCTTGATCTGTATTTTAATTTTAGGAATATCTGAAAGCTGTTTAAAGTCATGAAAAGTGAATCACCTAGTTATTTGTTTGACATGATACAATTTGCACTATCTAGTAGAGGTAAAACTCTGATAATACCCTCTTTCAGACATTGCATTGGTTCGTGCCTGGAACAATCTTCCGCATGGATTACAGATAATCAATTCTTACACTACCTTTCAGAAAAAATATTTCCGATTCTTATCGGATAACCATATCATAAATTGACCTGAATCCTTTTAACTTAAATGATTTCACATGTTGTCCTTATATTCTACTTAAAGTCAAATTGTATACTGTAAACAATTACTTAAAGCTGTTAATTTTAAAATCCAAACTTCCAAAAGACGAATCGTCGCGTAGTATTGCATTGCAATTTTCATTAAATAGATAAAATAAATAAATAATATAAATAAATAAATATGAAATGAGAACTTCAAATTCGTATCAAAAATTATACAAAGATCTTTAATTTCAGATTTTCTCAACAGAGTCATCCCACATATAGTATATTCAAAGAGAATTGGCAACAAAATATTGAAAACAGAAAACGAATGACATTTATTTACATTCAACTTTAGATGGTTGATATCACACCATTTAACTAGAGCGACTAAATCTTTTTGAATCTTTATACAGTCTTGGACGCTTGCAACACGCAGAAAAATTTTTAAATCGTCAGCATACATCAAACAATTAACGTATTTAAAAATTGACGCAATATCATTAACAAATAATATAAATAGTAATGGCCCTAAGTGACTGCCTTGGGGAACACCAGACAACACCTTGATAATTCTAGACTGACAAGTACCAATTTTCACGGCTTGAGTCCAATTTGATAGGTAATTCGAAATCCAGTTAAAAAATGTAGAATGAATACCAAATGACTTTAATTAATTTAACAAGACTGTATGACATGTCAAAACGACATCAGCTTGATATCCTGACTCTACCTAATCACAAAAATATTTCATGAATAAAGTCAAGTTAGTTAAGGTGGATCTTCCAGACATAAACCCATGTTGTTGTGAACATATTCTTTCTTTAGTTGCAAAGTAAAGTTTTCTTGTAACAATTAATTCAAAATTCAACGTGCATCTGGTCGACTACACACAACCAGTAGCGATACATAGCCACACACACAACAAGCACTCTCAGTGGCCTTCTGTCCTCCCCTGAAAACCACTTCAGTTGAACTACCATCATGTTCCATATGCCATGTGCGCAATTTCAAATGACAGCTCCCCCCAAGAACCACTTGAAAATGAAGAAGACAAAATTCAACAAATACCCAAATTCATTCAAAACTATAAAAGCATCTGCTACAGACTCCTACATGTCTGGAAAGTTGATGAGAACTGGGCGATAATAAAGAGGCGCACAACCAAAATGGAAAGTGGCAACCATAAACCCTGATTCGATTAGGGTCAGCGTTGTCACTATCGATTCTGCTAATGCATTTCAAAATCAAGATTCAATTTCGAAGCCTAGATACTCTCGTTTGCAATCAACGTCGAGGCACAAAACACGCGCGCACGCGGAACACGATCCAGATCCAGAGGAAGTTGTCCCATTCCTGGTGAATCACAGAATCAGAGATATCGCACCGCGTGGGCGTTCCACCACATACCAAACACCAAACACTGTTGCGAGCGATGAGCAGACCAGAGCAAAGTAAAGCAAAGCAGAGCAGAGCAGAGAGCCCGAATGTCTGATGTTTCCGTGAAGATAACCATTTCAGCATAATCTCAGGCCCGCGTGTGTGTACTTGTTTACCTATTGACACGACATAAAACCCAAAGACGACAACCAAATGATTTGCAAACACGCCTATGCTGAGTTATGGCCATGCCGTGCCGTGGCGTGGATCCACCACGCCAGCGAGCCTCGCTCGCCGCACCAGCGTGTCAGCCTCAGCGTCCATTTAAAGCAGCCAACAAATGATGCCGAATGCCGAGTATCTATTAGATTAAATCTGTTTCTCTCTGGTTTTTTTTTTTTTGCTTTTCCACCACTGTTTCGATTTTGTTTGATTGCCTTGACATCTGTTGTCGGCAGCAGTTATGGCTGCATACTGAGTTCCCGCCGTCGCCGCCGACGCCGTCGTCATCATCGGCGCTCCTCGGGCCCGGAGTGGCCCTGGCTATGGGCTAACTGATTAATTGGATGATAATTATGGATAAACGTCATAAAGTCTGATGATTCTGATCAGCGCAGTGATGTAAACGTTCATCCGCCAATTAGTGGAACACGGGAAACCTGTTCGCTGTCGATGGGCCATAGCTGAACGTAGACTGAGCCCGATGGTATGTGCTGTGCTGTGCTGTGTGGCCTTTTTTGTTTTATGATACGACAGCCCAAAAGTGGAATTGATGTCAATTTTAAATTATTATGCTGGTTATCACCACCACACACTGGCTGGTCTCGCTGCCTCTTCGGGAGCTATAAACAAAATCTATTCAGGCGGACGTGGGTGGTGTTCACTAACGTGGGCTGTCATAACTTCAGAGTCGCCGTTGCCATCGTCGTCGTCGTCGTCGTCTTCGCTGTGATGCTGTGCGTGCGCGGAGAAAGCTGTCGAGCCCGTCTTCTTTCCGTCTCTTGGTCCAAACACAATTTCCGGATTTCGAAGATCACCGCGAGTGATTGACATCGCTTCGGCAGAACGAAAACAAAAAAAAACCAAAGACAGTGACAACAAAGAAGAAACGGACAAATGAGCAAAAGAGGTAAACGTCAAACAGGCGCACTCACGCTTCTCAAGGTGATGCGTGAAATCAAGTCACATCCACGCCAGCCATTGTGACACCAATTGTAACTTTGTGCGACGACAGGGCTCTCTATTGCTAGGCGAGGCGATGCGAGCACTGGCACTGCCAGTGGTACTGTCACTGGGCCCCCTTTGAAGAAGCCGTTTCGTTATGCACCGCAGTTGCTTCTCTCATAACTCTCAATTTCCCAGTCCATTAGAGATGGGAATGTTGTTTGATGGGCGGCAAAGCAGCGAACAAAGGGCTGAATAGAAGTGACATGGCCAAAATTTACACATGTATCTCACAAAATAGCGACACTCCGATACTCAGACACACTCTCATATCGAGGAGAGATACATGAACTCGAAGATGTTGAATGTGGATAGATAGACGCGCACCGCCAAGTGTGGCAGGTACCTTTTGTCGCACTTGCTATTGAAGTAAATGTCTTATTTTGTAGCCCCGCTTGGCTCTTTGTTCGGAACGAATGGCCTTTTCTATCGCTCGTACGGCCGGAGGAGGCGTGCATACGGCCGGCCAAACGCAGCCTCGTCAGACTGAGAGAGACACGGGAAAGAAGAGTCGCACAGGTACACGCACCTCAGAGACAATGTGTGCGGATTGATATATTGCCGAAAATAAATTACATCAGTGTGTCATAGTGGAGATAAATGGGCTCCTCAGAGACACCTTCAAGTCTGCTGAGTACTAGAGTAGACCAGAGCACCCGAGCGGTTGTGGGGGCTTGGAAAAGGTTGCCGAAATCGATGAAAATGAAAATGAAACAAAAAAAAAAAAAGTGGCAACTCCCCTCGGTTGCTTGGCCATTGTGCGGCGTTCGAATGGAAAATTAATTGTACAGGTGTGGAAACCGTAAGTGGTTATAAATAATTTGGCGTTTGCACCCCTGGGAGAAGATGAAAGTGAAGACGATTCGTCGAGATCGCTTATCTGGTGGTCGCAAGAGCGTTAGAGGGTTGAATTTTATATCGCCACCAACCGGTGACGGGTGTGACAACGCTTGTTGTTTGAGGTGCCTTGTTGCATGGGTGCCTTTCGGAGACTTAACGACTCGTGAAGGGTTTCTCTCTTGACAACAAATTGGCCTCTAATACCGCGAATGCTGGGGGTGGGGTGTACGAGTGCGCACATGTATTGATGAGTTTTACGAGCGAAGATAGGGGCTTTGTTTTCTCTAATTGAAGGCGGAGCCTTCTCGCTCCCATAAGTAATTTCGGTATCTTAAGATCGAGGCCTCAGATGTTTGGTGGATTCACATGAAAGGACTCCCCACGATTTTATCAGTCAATCTCTTATCCGTGTAAATGATTTAATAAAACCGAGAAAACGCTTTCCAAACCAAGTCAAGGTGTCCCCGATAAGCATGTTAATCTACGTATGTTCACAACTTTCTCAAAATGTGCCTCAGATGAAGAATAGCATGCAGATGCATGTAATCTTCGGAGCACGTTTGAGCATGAACAAAAACTGTACTGACACATCCTGGGGTTTGAGAGACAACAGTTTCCTACCGACGTCGGTGTCACACGACCCAAAGGAAATTGCGACGGGCGAGACAAATCGTACACTTCTTCTGGTTGCCAGTGTTGTTCCAAGTGTTGAAAGCGCGACCCAGGTGGTCGACGACCATGACGCCCTCGAAGTTAACTCAATTCGGCATTGAAATAGGTAGGCATCGACATCCTTTGAAGATGGCTATGTCAAAAATCAGGTGAAAAAGAATCTGTGGGAAATAAGTCTTCGACTATTGATTGGGTTTTTACGATCAAGCCAGACTCAGTGGAGTACTTGAAAGGAGGTGATATGAAACAATGGCCCTACCGAAATTATGTGACCGACTGTCATCACTCTGTAGACTAGGTGTTCTCGATGGAGGAAGGTTTGATTTCAGAATTTGTAAGACGACGTAGTGAGTGACAACCGGATCAGCGATTGTCGACAGATTGAGTGACTCGACGTAACTGACAGCCCACTAGTGAATTAAGGCCATAACTGACAGATGTTTTGATCAGTGTCCTTCTTCTAGTAGAGACAAAGTTAAGTTAACGATTGGGCCTCTCTAGGACAGAGCGCTGAAAATTTCACTTTTTTCCACGGCACACTAGGCAGAGAAACAATCTGAAGGTGATGTCGTTTGGATATTATATTTTGTTTGTATATGGCAAGAATTATAATAATATAATTATAATATATAAATAATATATAAATAGCAAATCCATATATTGCTAAAATAAAGTGCATTGATGTTAGCCAAAGACAAATCGTAAAAGTTGTCAAGGCTCCATAGTATTCGTTGGCACATTCTAATTGTTCAAAGTTAAGACTAGAGGACCGTGGCCTGGATATTTGCGTCGATTCAATCCAAGATGTGTTCCCAACTTTCCCAATAACAATAGTAGACATAAAGCCGAAAGACACAACCCACTTAAGATTAGAATAGCTTGGCGCATCCGCCCTAGGTTACTAAGTAAGAGTGAAGACAAAAGAATGACAAGATAGTTAAGCTAGTTTTAATGAATCTCGTATGCCATGTAAGAAAAATGCCTTTGAATAAAACGTTCAGAGTTCTAGGTTCAATTCCTGAATTTAGGGAATTTTCGTAATTTATGGTCACATAATACTAGAATAAGTTTCTCAAATTTCGACGTTCACGGGTCTGTAGCTTCCATACACTCTTGATATTAGAATAGCTCGCACCAAATGACTGTGTGCTGTAGAAGCTAGGTCAAGGCCAACTTTGCTCTGTCGCGCCACCATATTATAAGACCAGGGAACTTTATTTCTTAATTGTTTGTACTTAAAGGAAGCAATCATCCGTAAAGTTTACATCGCACACTGTAAAATAAACAAAACCTTCCGTAACATTATTAAAAAAAAATAAGTTGGCATTCCATGAAAAACTTGTTTTCAGCTCCTAATACTCCTAATACCTTCTGTTTAAGGCTGTTTTTATGAATTATTTGCATACCATTAGTGCAAGAAGAGGGTTAAGTCAGAAATTTCCTGTCAAAAAGTATGATATAACACTGTTCAATTCATTGGAGCAATATACTGAACATTACAGTTTTAAATAATTAGAGCTTCTGAACAAATCTCGCTAATATCTTAGAATTACGGTCTAAAGCTAGGAAAGAATACAATTTAGCTCATATCAGATGTAACTGATTCAATTACTGGCACCTAAAGTTGATAAAATAAGGTAACCTAAGTTGATAACACAGACAAGTTGACAAGGCGTTTTCTAGTGATTTTCTAAGCTTTTTCATTTTTATTTATTTATTTTATTACTATATTATCCTTTCAAACGTGCGTTGCTATAACACAAATCGGTTTTTTTTCATTCAAATTAGGCCTCAAGAAAAGAAAGTTGGATTAGAAGCCACGATAGTAAGTAAGTTCAGCTGGAATGAGAAATTTCACACTGTGCGTCAGTTTCAATTGGATGAGTTTTGGGAGGTGTAATTTATATTTTGTCTGTGTGGGTAGTTGTAATATATAGTGGATCGCCGTGGCGTAGTAGGTTAGTTCGTCGACTCCTACGCAGAGGGTGTCAGGTTCAATAACCGAATTTTTACCACCTTTCATATTTCACGGCTCCACCTCTTTCGAGTCACTGACAATGCTTAAAGAGTATTTCCTGTCTAGAAAAAGCTTCTCAACTTTACCGTTCGGAGTCGGCATTAAACTGTAGGTCCCTTCCACGCGTGAGAGAACAATAGCACGCACAACACGAGGGGATGCTGAGAAGCTAGGCCCAGGTCCGCCTCGAACTGTAGCGCTACCCATATTATATTATTAAAGTCGTTCCAATAGGCTTGTATTCTCTCTCTCCTCTACGGGCTGTAGAGCAACCCATATTATTATTAATTTATATTTGACGTTATTCTGTCGAGGGCAAATTGTGAACTAGTTCATCCATAATCTTGTAGAGACTGAACTCGATGTTTGTAGTGAACTCTTAAATTTAAAATAGAGAATTATTTTTCCAACATCTCGTAATATTTTGTTTGGTAATTTTAAATGAGAAGCACTGACCAGTGATGGGGCTTGGGAAATAAATAATGGATAACCAGAAAAAGGTGGTAGAAAAGACAAAAAAGGTTTCCATATTATTTTCACTTATTTTTTTAGCAAAATAAAAAAAAAAATAACTTAAAAGCAAAGTAACATACATTTAAAAAAAAAAACAGAAAATAATTAATTTATAATTAATCCATATTGTTATCAAATGTATAATATATGATTATTAATGAATATCTACAGTTATGGACAAAACAATAGGTGATCCTATATCTTTAGTAGATTCCATTCCAAAACGCTGAGGTCTGTATGCTGCATTTTCTTGATGCCATATCTACCTTTGACCATCAGATCAATCCGAATTCACCTTTGTCTCAGCGGACTAATGAATATTTTGCAATTTGTTTGGTTTTTGAAACCTATGTGGTCTTCTGCGAATTTAAGACGGTTTATCCTGTGATTTTTGATAGGGACCGGCGCTACTCTGGGACATTTTCCGATGAATTGTTGTTCTCTGCAGCTGACTTGAAGGGTCTTTTCATGGATAGACCTTTAATTTCTTTAACAACATTTAGCGATGTTTTCCGTGGTGGACATTATGACATGTGAGACCAGCAATAGCTAACTTGCACCCAGTCTTGGTTTTTTCCTTACGGGTCTTATTGCTTTGTCGGTAACTGTGTATGTACACATACATATTTTTCTGTCTTACATAACTACTAGATTTCGTACCCGGCTTTGCCCGGGTTTGTTTCTTCAACCGGTACTTTACTGCATTCTTACCGCACTTTTTAATTTAAAACAATAATAAGACTGCTCGAACCAGAACTCGGAGAAGAATTTGAATTTTCTTTTGTCATTGATGCCTATCCCAATCTCTCATTCACATCCCTACTCATAATGAGTACAACTCGTTGACTGTCAATGTGTGTTGCAGCAAAACGGACGGAAATTACGGTTTTTTCTCAACCATTTACACACAAGCGATTCACACAAGCGATTCACACAAGCGATATCAAGCGATTTATAAAAAAAAAAATCGAAATCTCATCTACGTACCTGCGCGCGATGTTCACTTGTTGTGCAAATTGAAGTCAAACTTCATGAACCATGAAAAAAATCTTGTAACACAATAACACGCTAATCCGTTCAGAAGTTCATTATTTACAATTTCAGCAAAATTGAATGATTTATGTGTAGCTGCGTTTATGTACATGCATAGATAGTTTGGATATGACAAAATAAGAAAAGTGCGAAAATGTTTGTTTCCTTTTCGTTTGATGACTCAGGCAATCGTTCGTATATGTTCGATTGAGACGTAGAAACAAATTAATGGTTGCACCAAAGCAAAATATGAAAAATGTGTGTGGATATATGGAAGTTACAACACACTGGGGGATAGTTGATATCCACGACTACGCAACTTGAAATGGTCTCATACCGGATTGATGCAACCGCCCTTATTTTGAGAATTTTATTCCCGTTTAAAAAGTGCTCGTAACTTTCGAACCGTATGTCGTACCGACTTAATGTCACATTCAGCATCTAAATTTTAGAATGATTTTTGTTGAAAATTTCAGAGCTCTGTGACGTGTAGTTTCGGAGCCTTTGTCGGTCAGACACACAAACTTTCTGCTTTATAGTTAAGATATGATTTTTTTTTCTTTATGACACCCATCTGCGAAAATAAATCTAGCCGCGTATTTAACTAGCGATTCCGAGGGATCATAATCTTCTTCTTTTACCAAAATTTCTTGGTTAGCAAGCCATTTGTGAATAGTTATTGTATCTCTTCTCATTTTTTTATCAATTTAAGCTGCTACAACTTTCTTTCAGCAGCAGCACTACTCTGTGGTAAACAACAAATTTGCACCATGATCGACGCGATGTCTTTTGCAGAGATAGTTTTCCATACCATCTGAAATTCGAAATAATTTCCATTTAGTACATTGTCATCATCAGTCGTTTCTATTATTTTCCATTCGTTTATAAATGTCCTCCACTCTGCATTAGATTTTCAATATTCACTGTGTTTTGTGGAAAATCTGGTATGTCTCATAACTGTTAACATCGTTGCAGATATAAACTTTTTGAATCTCGGTATTGTAAAATTTGAATTTTAGCGTCTAACAGACCAAATCTTTCTAGAATTTTTATACATAATTCAGTGTAATATATATATCAAAGAGACATGATGCAAAATGAGCAATGGGCAAAATGTGGTGGATTCAGAATTAAGGTAGGTAGGTAGGTAGGTTTTGCAACATTGCACCAATCAAGTGGTAGAAGTCCCATCACTACACTACTACGCAGTATTTTGCGGTCGATTGCAATAAATTTATGAATCTAAGTCATGTCTTCTCGTAACAACCTAACGTATTTGAAAAGGGTGAAATAATGAGATTTGTGACGATACTCGACATTGATAATAATGTCGACACGTCTTAGCCAAGGTAACGGTAACCCGAAGCAAGAATTACTTGTGGTCGAGATCACCACAGTTAAATCTGACACAGTCACATGAATGGACAAAAATGATAGGGTTATGACCCGCATTTAAACAGTTATAAGAAGGGAAAGCTGTGTAAGCTAACCTCCGGATGTTAGAAGTGTTTCTTTGTTACTAGTACCAGTTGTGCAAATCCTTTTCTCTAGCGTCGGCAACAGCAAAGCTTCCACCAAGCGCTGTACGAGAGTATATTTGTCTGGTGTTATGTAATCCTCTGGCTGCCTGGCCCTCCACTTGAAAAACACTGTCACAATTAAGAAGTTGGATTGAAAAGCAAATGATTAAATGGATTTTTCCATCTAATAATATATAGTATTGTTGGCGCGACAATTCGAGTCGGACATGGGCCTAGCTTCTCGGCAACCACTCGTGTTGTGCGTGCCATTGTTCTTTCACGTGTGGAAGGGACCTACAGTTTTATGCCGACTCCAAACGGCAAAGTTGAGAAGCTTTTTCTAGACAGGAATACTCTTTGAGCAGTGTCGGTGACTCGGAATAGGTGAAAGCCGTGAAATATGAAAGTTGGTAGATTGGGGATTCGAACCTGGCACCCTCTGCGTAGGAGTCGACGCACTATTTTTTTTTTCCATTGTAATTTTGTTTTTATTGTAATGAAATACACTTACTTGCTAGACAAAATATACTTCAAACTAGCTTAAATATCTTAAATAATTTATTGTATTTAATTCTAACTTACTGACCCTATGCGAGTACTCTAAGCTATTCCAATTTATACATATTTGTGCCTTTCGGCTTAAACAACGTGTTTTTTAGTCTTTGTAGACAGTATTTTATTAATTTTAATTACCAAGAAAACTTGAAAAACTTGGATTAACCTAGCTAACCTATGAAAAAAATAACTTAAGACTAACTTAATCTAAAATAGACCTTAACCCAACATAACTTTAAAATTACCTTAAATATGTCCGTAAGAGACAGATGTGTGAACCAGAGCGTCTATAAGCCGTAGTGCACCTTTGTTTTGATTTTTTTTTAATTTTTTCTCTTAAACTAACTTAAATTCTATGTAAGTTGGCCACCATGGATAACTGCCAACGCCGACGGAGACCGGTTCTGGTGCAACCACCAATAAAAGTGCCGATCTTTGGCACACTCTCTCTTATCCTGAGTAGAGATCGCTCTACTGAATCGGGGGTGAGATCCTCGTGGCTGCGAGCGACATCCGGCTCGTATTGGAGTCGCCTGTCCACTGTTCGGCGTACGACATGTAAGATCAGCGGGCATCCCCCCGTATCCTGTATTAGGCCAATTTGATCCCGATAGAGGAATGCTTCAGGTGGTAATATAATAAGGCCGTTGAGGCGCACTCTTTCATGGTACTTAGTGTTTGGGTAGTAAGCCCCAAAGATCAGACTGTTCGAAGAAGTCATAGCTCGTGCAATGTTTCAGCTTAATAATAAAATTATCTATCCTGTTCACGTTTACCTCGTTGTACGGGACCTCGTTAGGATAGTACTTCTTGTACTCAGACTCGGGTGTGTGATACAGACGGAGACAGCTCCTAAGACACTGCCTCTCGAACACCCTCATCTTTTCCATGTGGGAAGGACTCACGTGGAACCACAAAGCACAACCGTACACCATAATTGGCCGTACGAGGGCCATGTAGCATATTACCTTCACTCTGGTATCAAATTGGCTGCTGAAAAACAACCTCCTTGCCGCAGCAAAACCTTTTCTGGCTTTCGTCAGAGCAATATCTATATGTTTGTCAAAATACAGATATTGATCCAGCCAAATGCCTAGAAATCTAACTACACTTTTTACAGTTAACGGCCGACCATGCGGGTCAACTATGCCGAACTTACGCCAATTTTGGCGCGTATGCCGCGTTGCCCTGTCCAACGGTGTCCCGAAAAGACTAGTTTCGCACTTCTGGAAGTTGATAAGTAACTTCCAGTCGTCGCAAAATCGCTGAATTTTGTCGAAGTCACGCTGCAACAAAATATTTATAACCTCGATCTTTGGACCTGTTCTGTACGCAACTAGATCGTCGGCGTATGCTATTAAGTGCGGCATGTAACCTACAAGATCTGCAGTGAATATTGAAAACAAGATCGGCGAACCAACCGCTCCCTGTTGCAGACCATTTTTAATATCAATGACCGTGCTAGAAGTTACGTCGCCATTTTTGACGACAAACTTTCTACCTGTTATCATGTCATGGATCATATATAGTAAGTGTTTACTTATGCCAAGCCTGACTAGCTTCCTGGCCCTCAAACCAAACGGTGTCGAACGCTTTCTCCAAGTCAATCAGACAGGCACCCGTGCATTGTTGTTTGCCTTTATTCCACTGAATGTCGGACACCAGTTTTGACGCGGCATGTATGGTTTCATACCCCGCCCTGAATCCGAACTTGTTGTCCGGTATGATTACATTTTCATCAACCCATTGTTTCAGAGCTCGAATGACTATTTTTTCAAAAACCTTGCTTATGCAAGGAAGAAGACTGATCGACCTAAGATTTGTCGGAATAGACTTCTCCTTGTCGCGTTTAGGGATCGGCTGAACTACAGCTGTTTTCTAGTGCGCTGGGTTATGTGCATTACTCAGCGCATTGTTGAATAATGTTGAGTAGACTTTTACCGCTTCGAGGGGAAGATGTCGAAGTACAATATTCGGTACACCATCGATTCCGACAGACTTTTTCTTCTTCAGCGAGTTAAAGATACCCTGGAGATCTTCTTGAGAAATCAAGATGTGATTTGCAAGATTTGCCAAGAGTCGACGCACTAACCCACTACGCCATGGCAACACACACGATTCCATCTACTTTCCCTCCTTCCTTTACTTCCTAGAGTTTCATTGTTTTGATCGTGCTTTGTACACGTTTCAAGCTTAAAAGTATCATCATTCTAATAATAATCAAAGTCTGTTCCAACAATAATTCCAGCAGTCAACAGGCAAATACCCGAGTCAGGATCGAAAGCCATTGCAATAAGTCGATGGATCCAAATTGTATTACTTCGATTCGAACCTCATTGCACCCACAATGTTGACATAGACAAGCAGACGTCACCCCTCTAACGACATCTGTCAGTCAATTAAAGAAGCTCCATGACTAATTTACTCCTGCTTCCGCCTTTATTGGGTACTCCATTGCATGCGAGAGAGTCCACCCATTTTTCCCCAACCATACGTCCAGGGCTGCAATTACCAACAAAACTGCATCAGTGGAATCCATTACGACCAATAATTCGGATCCACAACAATGCTCCAAAAATCGAAGGGAAAGAGAACTGATTCGCCTTCGCGCTGGCCTCCGATGCTGCCACCACCACCACCACGAGCGCCCGGACAAAGTGGTCGGTGATGATTGGCCCCAGATGAATCTAGTGTGGCCGGCATTCCAGAGGCAGCAGCATTCCGCCCATGCAGCCGCCAGGAATCCGGCAGACAATTTGTGTGTGCACAATCAAAAGTCCAGGATTGATTTTTGTGTAATTGAGCGCCTTCCCCCAATCGCGGCGCGCAGTCCACGCAGCGGTGCATTATTGGAGTAAACGTCAAGTTAATTTCCTAGGCCTCGCTCGGGTGCGGAGAAACGAGGAAACGGGGGAGGAGGTGGAAAAGTTCCCACACTTTTGTGCCCAGGAACAGCCAGAGAGAGAAAGAGATTGCCTTTGATTGCCTACTGCATGACGGGGCCGGGGTGCATGGATGGATGGCTGTATGGGTGGATGGCTGGATGGTTGAACGGTTGGATGGCTGGGCGACTGGGGCTGTCGGTGATGGTGATGGGAGCCAGTGATTCGGGTAATTATGCCGGTGTTGTTTGTCGGCTGGGAGTCGTCGCTAAGTGACGACCAAGCGACGTCGAACGAGATGGACGGGCCTGTCTTGGCCGGGACGCATGCATGCCGTGCTGTGTTGGCCCAAAACAATTTACCGCATTGCACAGAACGAACGCAAATTTGAATTCAGGTTACCACCACACTTGACGGCAATTTGCGACTCCTTCGTTCCCGCGTTCGACATCAGCGCGTCGACATCGCCATCGACTGGCCTGCGAACCAGTGAGTGGCATTTGTCATAAAACGTGCATCTGGCGTGCGAGGAGGGGCAGGAGGCTGCGTCCTGCGACCCATCACAATGTGTGAGAAAGGAATAAACACTTGGAAGTGGATTCCACCCCGAATTGCCTAATTCCCTGTGCGATTCCCATAAAGAACAAGATTGTTTCATTTTAATTGCAGGTTGCCGAGCGAAGCCCTCAGCGATGCTGAACGCTACTTCAGAGACAATATGGGTGTAGGAGCGCAGCACACGGCAACAAAATCGTTCACTGTCGATTCCGAAAAATGCCACTGGCGATATGAGTCGAGCAAATGACCTTTTAAATGCGTTATACTCGCTCGCTCGGTGGACGGCTGGCTAGCCTGTTCGTAGCCGCGGCACCATCCACCATAGTGGTCGAACTCGAAATTGGGGGCGATTTCGGAGAACGCTCGAGAAGGCACAGCACACTGCAACACAACAACGACGAATTAAATTGTCCAAATGAGCAGCAGCGGGAGCAACAGCAACAGCAGCAGCAGTGGCCGCAGTCGCAGTCACAGCCGCAGTCGCTGCCTCCGCCGCAGTGATGACGGTGACGGCGATGGTGGTGGCGGTGGCATCCGGAGGGGGGGACGCGCCTCTAAATGCTCGCAGAGTTTGTCGGGGGCGATTCGGTTTGGTATTCGTTTAGGGTCGTCTCTTTTGGCTCACCGGCACCGGCACCTCACCGACCCGTCGGTCGCCACCGCATTCGCCTCAACCGTCGCCTCTACCGACGCCGCGCGACTGTTTTAAATCCAAATAGCCAAGGGCTATAATTTCACCGAAATGATGATGCGAAGGCACAAAATGTAATCGCTGATCATAAAGTTCTTACAAAATGTTCAAAATAGGCTCAGCCCACGCTGAAAACTTTGCAACTGCCTTAATTATAGGTGTGTTGTGGGTCTGGAATGCTGAGGCATTTATGTGCTTCACTTTCCTTGCCGTACTGACTCGGGTGACTGCGATTTTGCGATTTTGTTTTCCAAAACGAGACGATTGTACGCGGATGCGGTGTGGCTGTTCCCTTGATTGTTCGTTTTTCACTTGTGTGCGTCTTCAGATATTTGACTGAGATTGAGTCTCCAGGATTCAGAATCGCGCCGTTTCCCATGGCCAAGAGATAGTGAATGCATTAAAAGTCCATTTGCGTTTCTCAAGTAGGATAGGAGAAGACAGCGCGCCCATGCTTCCGAAGGTATCTCGACTACGCCTGTGTTGCTCACGAGCCACGCTGTGTGCATTGTAGGCCTGAGAGTTTCAGGCCGACACATGAATCATTAGGCGAGTCGACAGCCATACTCGGGTGACTTGCAGCACCACTTAAATGCTTATAACTGTCGTCTTCGCGAAGAGTTGCTTAATGTTAACTATTTACGCGTGTTAACATGTTCGGTGTATCTGAGTGGTTTTGTTTCGAAAGCTGTGGTACAAGATCGTTTAAAACTGAGGTTTACGACGGGGCTGTAGATGGAAAGTCGGTTTGAACAGAGATGGTGGATGGTCATATGAACGACCTAGAAAGAGTTATTTTTACAAGCGTTCATTTGTGGAGATGGGCAACTACCACAATCTGGGCTATCGACCAGTCTAGTAAAGTCTCAAAGCATTTAAACAGAGTTTCGGCCTGACGTTGCGACGGATGCGACAGATTTACAGAAATATGTTGAACTACAATCACCGCCACTAATAAACCTTCATTAGTAACGGCTCCAATTCCTTCGACTCGTTTACGTACCCGATCATCTGTTTAGGACTAAGCCAACGAAGTGTGGGATAGGGGACTGTGCGAGGAGTCCTCTTTTGAGCGCCATCAGGCCTAGCTAGAGCCAGTCTAGCTATCAGCAACCACTAGTGTTGAGTGTAAGGGACCTACAATTTTATTCTGAGCTTGGGAAGTTTATTCTAGACAGTTATTACTCTTTGAGCATTGTCAATGACTCGAAAGAGATGGAACCGTGAAAATTATTTTTGGTCGTACCGTGAATCGAACCCGGGCAGAGAATTAAGTTGCATAAGGGTCAATGCACACACCCACAACGCCACGGTCACCACTCGCCAATCGCTCGAGCTATAAGCTGTGAAAATTCTATTCACGATTCTGTTGGTAGTAGTTCATTGTTTGAAAGTTATACAGTGGACCCGCGGTAATCCTGCCCCTGTCTTAACCAGCACGCCCTTCCGGCGATCGTGCCCCATATGGTACAATTAAAAAAAGGATAAATCAATATTGAGTGCGCATCAGCTCTTCGAATGCAGATCGGAGACCTATACAAATGAGTGAACTCAATGACAGTGGACAACAGCAGTGCAACAACTATTATAGCATGCAATGACACGTCGCAACAGCTTCGGCCACCCAGAAACATATCGATTTAAGTAGAGCCAAGACATAATCAAGAAGTTACTCCGCTTCAGTAGGTCGACATTTTAGTGTGTATTATCATACTTTTAGTAACCAACGAAAGGCTGATATATTCCGCTCGAGTTTTTACTTGACTTATAGTCCACACCGGTTTGTCGCCGTGGCGTAGTGGGTAAGTGCGTCGACTCCTACAGAGGGTGCCAGGTTCGATACCCGAATTTACCACCTTTCATATTTCACGGCTCCACCTCTTTCGAGGCACTGACAATGCTCAAAGAGTATTTCATGTCTAGAAAAAGCTTCTCAACTTCGTCGTTCGGAGTCGGCGTTAAACTGTAGGTCCCATCCTCACGTAATAGAACAATAGCACGCACGACACGAGTGGTTGCTGAGAAGCTAGGCCCAGTTCCACCTCGGACTGTCGCGCCACCCATATTATATTATTATAGTCCACACCGTGAGCCCATCAACGAGTAAAGCAACTTTAATTCAATGTTATCTATCACAAGACTATACAAATAAAGAACTCGATGACCACCCAGGCCATAATTAATGGTCTGCCTCGGGGAATACAAAATATTTGAATAGATCTTTAGAACTTCTAGTCTATTGCCGTAAAAATAAGAGTTGGTCTAAAACAATATTCTTATCCTGTAGTATTTTCTATGTATCTACATTTGTTAAAAATTGGTAACTGTCCATGAAGAATTACTAATGTATTTTTTTATGTACCTCAGGGATGTCATTTAAGTCCACTACTTTTTCATTAATCCAGAAACGAGATCCCTTCAATTCTCAATCATGCTAATTACTGCATTTATGCTGATGATCCTACTATTTTGAAATGTGTTGGAAATTCTCAACATTGTGTTAGAATTTAAAGCGATATAAACAGATGCAATCTTAATCAACAAAATGCCTTTATTTTCAGATCACCACATAAAGTTGCCTACATTATTGAGAGACTGGGATGCAAAACTGTTATTCTCGTTTCATACTGACTAAAGCTTAATCGCTTGGGTTTCTGAATTAAACTTGTGATCAATTCTTTGATCATTACGCTCTTACAAATCGGTGTACATGCCAATTGAATGAATGAATATTGCTCTGTTGTAGTGTCGGGCCTCTAGGACGGTCTCGTAATCAAACAAAATGAAATGAGATCACTTTAAGATGTGTCGCAATTGATTGGGATGCATTAGAAAAAAGACGAAGTTTTCATCGGATATAAATGTTCTGAAAGGAGCTGGATGCAGTCGCCCAAAATTGGCTATTCAGAACGGATTTTGAAAGTGTGATCGGAGAGAACATTTATACGAAATTATATTCGAAAAGTGCAGGCCTGACGTCGTTGATCCAATAAAAAGTTTTCACCATAAAAACTCGTTTTATGCATTTTATTAAAATTAAAAAAAATGATTGTAATGAATTACCCATTATTTGATGACAGACTGAAGTTTAAGCTATAGATTATTTATAATCTTTCATACGTTTTTAACGATACAATCAATTACCACAAGAAAAACCTTTATTTAGGTTTAAATTTATTTCAATAACTACTCCATTCAAACGTTCAACAACGAATGACGTCCTCTTTCGTTCATCAGCGACATATTGAATAAGGGTTCTGTCCTCAGCGCTGCCAAGTCTCGGCAGATGTAATCGTCACGAGTTTGTATTCTAAAGAAGCTATTATTTATGACAACTTTTTTTCTTATTTATCATTTTATTTATTTTATATTATTTTTTATTCATGCAAATCTTATCTTGTCAAACATTTTAAATATTTAATAAATTCAGACAATGTTCTATTTATCATATATGTCATTAGTCTGCTCTTGTTCAAAAAGCATTGAGTGGTATGCGATCACTGCTTTATTGCGAGTAAAAATATAAAAAATAAATAAAGAACTCCGACGGCAATACATAATTTCCTTTGGTGACATGAGAGGTAGTGGTTTTATTAAAGATAAACATATTCTTCACGGAATCTGAGAGAAGTTCTTCTTTATTGTTTCGAATTCATAGATACTTGCTGAGATGAATTATCGTTGTTGTGCTTATGTTCCGACTTTCAAGCCATAGACTCATAGCTCACAATAAAATAATTGCCAATGAGCTCAATTAAACTTAGCCTAGTCCGATGGAACTCTATTCTCTTAACCTACAGATAGCTTCTATGATCACTGCGTGCAGTTGATTATATCTCTTAGAAGTACAGATTCCAATGTCTATATAAGACGCCAAGCCAAATGACAATTCACTTTACATAGTATTGCCAGGGCTTAACTTGATTGATTGACTTTAACCCACTTGTCTTGTAATGATGTTCGACTGTTAATTAGTGCGTGTCAAGTTAACTTCTTACTTACTTACCTGCGGCCGATGGAGGGTCTGAGCCTTAGCTATAGCCCCATTTGATTGCAATCCTGTGCGCGTTGCGTCCAGTCATCAATACCAACCAATCCGTCTTATGTTCGCGTTAACTTGTTCGTTATGTCGGTGGTTCCAAGGATGTGACCAAGCCAGTGCAGTCGATGGATTTTTAGCATCCGCAATACATCCACTGCCTGTAGAGTTTGCGGTTATTTCAAAGTGTACCAGTTCCCAAGACCTATTCCATGTCGCTTGTCTATGATGTTCTTTGTGGAGTTCACGTTTTCCTCGATGTAGACAAACTCCTTTATACACTACCTCAACATTTTAGATATTACGTCCCACATGATATATGATGGTACGAGACATCTTACAGACCAGCTCGGTTCTTTCTTCTTCAATTGCCGTGAAAGCTTCCATTCTGGCCCGTTTCGACAGCAGATCTCCTTGTCGGTATGCTGACCATGTTTCAAATCGATCTGTAGTCATTGAACCGAACTGCAGGATGCATGGGGGATACATTTCCACGGTGGCTTCACATCACATCCATGTTTTCCCTTTCAAGCAATTCTAAAACCAAGTGTGGTAGCCCTGTTAAATCGTTGCTTAGTTCGAAGACCAACGATTCGTGAAGGATCTGAGTCTGACCAGTACCGACCCAGTACCGGGCACGATCCTTCAGGTCACAACGAATAAATTTTACTTTGCGTCTGCGAGCATCGGCCTTTCTCTCCTTCTCGACCCTCTCATCACCTAGCCAGCAAATTAAATTTTTAGATGACAAAAGATCTCCACAATCTAACGTAGATATTGTCACCGTCATTGGTACCATTATTACAATTACCCACAGTTAATAAAATCCATGAACAAAAAAAATAATAGGACGACAAGCAAAATTAACACACAAAATTCAAGAAATTAATGGAACTCGTCACAAATATCACAGTCCGTTCAATGTGAATCACCCCAAGATTAAAAACCCACTCAAAAATGGAGATTCCCTAGATATGTATATAAGTGCAAATGTTAGTGCAAAGCAGCCAAAGCACGTCAATACTAGCTATGGTGGGGTGTGTGTAGCGATGAAAGTGACGTTAGGCTTAGTACAGGTGATCTGTCCAATCCCTATCGAAAAAAAACATCATAGGTTCATGAAGTCTGCGAACTCGCTAAACCCGAATCAGCCCAGATATTTTTTTGTTTGGTTTTTTGCAAAAATAGTATATTCTAAAGACTATAAGAAAGTGAAATATAATTTTTGTTTTTTAGCACAAACCACCAAATTCAAGATAATGGGTGTGACCATATGGTCACCCTGGGTACTATATGAGGAATTGATTTCGTATGTGAAAAAATTAAAAGAAAACATTGAAATACTTTTTTTTTTGTTTTTTATTGGTCGGCTTTTGTATGAAAACCTAAAAAGCATTCTATGCACATCCTAATATAGCACCTCGAACATACAGTCCTTCTAACAAAAGTGCACATTCCACCTCCACGTCGTCTTCTTTTTGCACAAGGACGAACAAAGTGATTACTGCCATCATACCGAAGAGTTTTTTTGCTTGTTTTTTCACACTTTCTTTTACGGGGGCCAAAAGTTTCTGGTTTCTCTCCATAATGGTTGCAATATTATATTGCAATATTTCGTCTGAAATCTAACTGCGACAAATGGGAATCAGCAGAGCGGTGTAGTTGCCATGAATTTTGTATCGAGACATCTACTAACCAAGTGAAAATACTATTCCACCATTTCTAACCTTTTATTCCAATTCGATACAAGCTCACATTCTGATAAATCCGGTCTACGCCACACATGTATTTGTTATATTCAACATGTGGCCGTGGAACACTAATATTTTTCTTTTTCTGACTAGAGTACCGCTGAATATTTGAAATTGGATTTATGCTAAAAGAAGTAGACCCAAATTATTATCATTCCACTTGGTTGGTACAATGTTTGTTTCCCTCATTCTTGTAGACTTCGTGAAACCTCGAGGTTGCTTCTTAAGACTCTTCTTATGCTCAATAGGACATTGGGAATTTGGTTCTCCCTTATTGTTCCTATTGCAGAATAACCTCGAGAATGCAAATCAGTGAGCAACGGAAAGCCACTGAATAAATTGTCGAAAAAAGAGGCAAGTTTTGAATTTCAGGTCATAAGTCGTGTATCATATTTACGAGTGGTGCTGCACATTTGCCGAATCTTTCATGATAAGTCTTTACGACCTTTGGGTTGTTGCCCTGATATAATTCAATGTTTATGAGGTAGCCTGAAGGTGTGCACAAAGTTCAAACTTAGTATCCAAAGCTTGCCCTTTATACATTACTTACAACCATCATTCTTTCATCAAAAGAAAGGTTTTGTTCTGAATGAAAGTTCTTATCATGTTGGCTTTTAAGTGGTCTGTAAGCGACCGCAATTTCCACATCTTGTCACCACCGTTCATCTTTTTTCCGCTATTATCAAAATGCAGAAATTGGGAGATTTGCTGAAAGCGATTTCTGAGCATAGCTGAATACACCATCTCGTTTCTCATATCAGCTGTTTCGACCGTTATATCCGCTGACAATTAGAATCCCAATATAAGTTCTTAGCTCAGAAATTGTAAAATGAGGATTTGTTTTCCGAGGAAGATCGCATATTTTCCCGATTCATTGTCAATGTGTTCTAAAAGTTCATTGTCTATAAACTTTTCCAACTGCTCACGAGGCTGAGAGACATTCACAGGAACTCAGCTTATCCGTGAAAACTTTCCACCGCTTTTTGCGTAAATATCTATGTTTACATGCTTATAAGGTCAAGTTGACACAGTTTAAAGGTCCAGTCGCAGTCAGCAGATCACGCACAACGCCTTAGTTTTGTTAATAATTTCAATTGACACTCCTTGTTAGGTGACCCTATATGTAACCCAGCGTGACCATATGGTCACACCTATAGTTGCAGTTAAAATAATGTATCATATCACATAAACTAAATTCAACGTATAAAACTAGAGCTTGTTAACTATTAAATATGATCAATTTGAAATTTTAAAAAATATTCAACTATGGTTAGTGTGCTTAATTTTTGTAGTCATCAATTTTCACATTTTTTCCTTTTCTCTTATTTCTTATTATTTTGCAACGAGAATGACAATAGTATAAGTCGGAACAAAAATGTGCAAACATACATTGAAGGGAAAATTGAGAAAAATTTTTTAAATCCATTACCCGGAGACCGTTTAAAAAATACAAAACCACGCCTACTTCGTATGTGACCAAATGGTCACGCTGCGCAGGTTCGGGTTAATAACCAAAACTCGATCAAACCCTAGGCCCAAAATCCCTCAGCAACCACAGTTTGCTTAGCATGGAATGCTGCTAGACGATAAGGACTCCAGGAGATGTTTAGCCCCCCTAAAAAAAACCTCTTGGCAACAGTTTACTTCCTCAGTGTAACTCACCTCTTATCGGACATCAGCAACAGGTACATACACACAAACTGGCACATGCCTGCGCACTTTGTATCTTTGCATCGAAACAGCAGACATGCGTTGGTGTAGACAATCTTAATTTGAATGCGCGCACTCCGCACACAATTCGAAGCAAGAGGTAGGCAACCAAATTCTCAGTCCGGTCTCACTCTCGTTGTCAGCCCCCCAATGGAATGAGTTGAGTTACCAGACGCTACGCAGCGCAGCCATTCAAATGCCAGAGCCAGAGCTAAAACAGGAAAAAAACTTCATTAATCACACCCTTTTTATCGTTTTCAAATAAATTACAAACGGAACTATGAAAAATCTCACCCGGCCCGACAGAAATTACCCACAGGTTGCACGAGCAACACTGCTGTTGCCTGGTTGCTCCACTCACATGCGAGGGGAGCGAGTGCGAGTGCGAGCGCGAGCGCGCGCACGTTGGCCAGGATCACCTGCATCCGTAATGCTAACCACCAACCTTTAGATCCATCCTGATACCGAAATGGTAATTGACTTCTATATAAGTAAGAAATAAAATGGAAACGAGAAACCCCACGGCTGGACGGTCGAGTCAACAGCCATCAGCCAGCAGCCACCAGCCAAGTCCAAGTGCGACCAAAGCCATAAGACACACACCGCGAGTGTGAGTGGTGCTGGTGTGCACGAGAGCGCGCGCCTGTCCAAGGAGTCCACTACAATTAAGTTTTTAATGTGATTGAAAAGCCGGACCTCCGCGGCAGTTGGTGATACTGATTCATCGTTTAGATAAAGCAGGTGACACTTCCCTACACCACTGTAGAGTGTGCAGCATCTCCGCGGACCATAAGACAACGGCAAGCAACGACCAACGACCAACGGAGCAGCGGAGCTAAGGCAACGACCAAGACCAAATCACCATCAGATTCAGATCGAAAGTGTGTGGCAAGACAACTGTCAACTATTAATTCTCACGTCGCCCATCCGTGTGGGCTAATTAGGAACACGGCCTACGAAATTGTTTCGATGTAAGTTATGGCCAAATAGTTGCCTCAATTTGGAGGGAGACCTCTTCTCTTCCTCATCCATCCTTCTGCTCGTGGGTCCTCCGCATCACCATCTCATCCGCCTCCTCCTCCTTCTGCAGCCGCTCATCAAAGGTTTGGTCATCGCCGGCGGTGCAGGTCGGGGCGCGACGGTGCTGGTGATGATCATCAGCCCAATAAAGTCGTCTCAATCATGTGGACATCGTCATCGTCGTCGTCGTCGTCATCGTCATCGTCATCGTGATCATCATCGTCGTTAGTTGTCGTTGGGCAGGTCAAAATTGCTGTCATCCTTTCAGTGTCAACGGTGAGGTGAGACGAACGGACGGACGGACGGACAAACGAACCAACGACTGGACCGCCGCAGCCGCAGCCGCGCCGCCGTGCAGAGATCCATCGACGACGGGGAGAACGACGACGTTGATGTCGCATGGGAATGCTGATCTGTATCAGAAGACAAATTTAGATGTTTGGCCATCAGGAGACTTAATCGACAAATCAATTTGGGGACGTGATAATGAAATTAATTGAGGGTTGCTCTTACTTCGGGCTCGCTGCGTTTTTTCTTTTTTTTTGTTTTGTATTTTTTATCTCTGCCTCGTCTTCGGAACTATGTTTCATGGTTTAGGGTTTATCTGTGCGATGCAGAGTGACGGCCCGAACGAACAACATCATCGTGGCGAGACCACCACCTTTGAGGGCCTTAATTCGTTTTGGTTTTCGGAAACACACTCGACACGCGGCGAGAACGGGAATGGGAACGGCCACAGCAATGGGAACGAGACACTTCGGTACTCACATAAAACAGAGAATATATTGAAGATTCATCCTGTGCGGACTGGCGGAGTGTCGCGCCTCGCTTTGACAATGGTTTTATTTTCCGTGGGTGACGGTGAGTGCAGCGCGGATCGGATTTCAACCTTCGTTCCTACGCACACACGGTGTGTGCGCTGTGTGTCTGCGTTCACACGTCCAGCAAGTCTGTCTGCTGCATCTGCCGCTTGAGGTGGTGGGGTAGGGCTCTGCGGAGCCCCGCTAATTGATGTCGATTTGGGCGAATCATGCAAGACCTCCCCCTCCCTGGCTCTCTGGACCGTCCTGTGGCTCCTTTGGCCCTCAGGGACAGCATGAAGTGGCACCTCTCCAGTCGCACATGGAATAACATTTAATTATTCCTTTACAATTTAATTGCCGACCAAGAGAGGAGCGAGTAATTAATGGTGCCCCTGCTTAGGACTCGTGTAAAGCGCGAACATGCGACGCGAGATAATGCGACTAATTTGTTTACACGCGTCGCCGCGGCGTTGTCTTCTTCCCGCAGTGGTGTCCAGTGACCAGTGACTGGTGACGTTTCTATGCCTACTAGGGGCAAACGCTGTGTCCCCAAATGGGCTCAACGATCAGTTGCCCAGTGGGTGACACAGCAGAACAGCCACACTTCGGGGGACTATTTCTGTCGTCAATTTGATTAGCCGTGTTGGCAGATCAGAGATTTCTTTCGCCGCTGCATCATCTTCCAGACCCCACCAGCCAAGCCAGCAAGCAAAACGGCCAGAGGGGCGAGAGGAGAAGCCGGGATGGCGCGGTGGTTGATGGCGGTGTACACACGGGCTATAGGCGCAATGGGCATGCATCTGACATGCACTGTTCAGTGTTTAGCAATGCGCAGCCGTGGCTGCAGCGCAGATCCGTGGGAAATGACGTGTGCCCGCGAGCGTGTGCCGACCAATTTGACTCTTTGCCAACAAGAAGTAAACGAAGGTAATAATTCAAAAATCGTTGATGCTCTAGCAGGCGGCTCCTTATGGGAATCTGTTCGGGGTTCATTCGGCCGGCCGGTCTGGTGAAATATTTTATTTTACTGCCCCTTATAAATAACTCTGTTCCTTTGAACTGTCTGCTGGTCTGGCTGGCTGGCTGGCTGGCTGGCTGGCTGTATGACTGGCTGGCTGGCTGGTTGGCTTGCTGGATGGGTGCTCTCTCTCTCTGAATAATCTGGCGGTGGGGTATGGTGTTCGCGAGTGCGGGTAGGTCCACTGCGCAGTGTTCGTGTCTCGGTTTCGGTCTTCCTCATTTTGACCTCTCTTCGATCTTCTTCTGTAGCTGCTGTTGCTGGCTGCCGCTGCCGCTGATGCTGCTGCTGCTGCTGAGGCTGCTGTTGCTGATCCTTATACTGACGCTGGTGGTGCGGTGAAATGTGGAAGGTTGGCCATTCATTTGGTTGGCTGCTGCCTAGTCCATTCGCGCATAGACGGCAACTTCGTTGCGAGCGTAACCAGTAATAAACTTACTTCAAGTAACCATATTGCACTCGCCAATCTGATGCAGCCCCGCACTCCATTCACTCATCCAGTCATTCAGCCCAGTCAGTCCAGGCAGCCCGGCCAGCCAGCGATGGTCGGTAGAAATCGCCCGAGGGTGAAATCGTCGCACGTAGAAGAATTTCAAGTTTTGCATTAGTGTTGGGGGGGAAAACTTGAAACTTGGGGCTTGTGCGACTGCGACTTGGGACTCTTATTTGGCATATTCTTCCCGTCTGGCTGATGCTGGTGCTTCGGTGGTTGTGCGTCGTCCTCGATGTTGCTGCCTCTTGAATCACTTCACGACGAGCGACGACGACGCCGCCGCCGCCGCCGCCGCCGCCGCCGACGACGACGACGCCGATGACTACGGAGCTGCAGTGCAGTGCAGTAAATGTGCGATGTGAACGGAAAATTATATTTAAAGTACCGTGAGAGTTTTTTAGGAATAAATTACGTGACTTTATTCGCAGTCCGCAGCCGAACAGAAATTGCAATCTTTCGCCGTACCTATGGTCGTGTGTTTTTGTGTTTTGTTTTCCGTTTGTGGCGAAAATATCTTGCGATTTGCTTCTTAATGCGATTCCACTCCTCATTTGTGGGATGCTGGCTGGCCTGGGGGCGCCAGCAGGGGGATGGGATCGCATCTAGCTCCCATCACTCAGTTTGGTTGCTGCGTTGCAATGGGTGTTTGCGTAATGTCACTTTAGCGATGACATGATGCAGTAATTGTCATCGTTCAGCTGTGCAGCGTATCTCTGTGTGTGTACGCCTGCCCCTCGCCGCCTTCTTCACAATTCAATTATAAATTGCACAGCAATTAGTCTAATTGAGTTGTGAAGGCTCGTCTTGTGTAGTGGGGGGTGCCGATATTAGCATAAGATTGATTGTATCGGCTTGCAGGCAGAACGATGTGATGCTGGAAACACCTCTTTGAGAGGTGAAAGCTCGCCAATTAACACCACACTTTGGTAATTGATTCTGACGGGGAGGGACGTTTGATGTATTGCATGGTGAATCTGGATTAGTCAAGCCGCTGTTGCTGGTTTCGATGTGTTAACAGAGTGAAAACGAGTACACAACGATCCCAGCCTCGTTTTTTTTATTTAATTTATGTAGGCCTAGAATGTGAGTATCTGTCATTAGAACTGAGTAGCGTTGAACTTGAAGACTTTATGAATGCAGATCTAACGATGCTGCGAAGCAATCAATCAATTCTTGCTCAGTCAGCAAAATCTCCATTTTGTTGGCGCCATTTGTTTGTATTCGTGGTTTCGATGCAAGTAGGATGACCATATCAGTGGCCATACAAACCATAACCGCTTAACTCGAGTTGGGAAAAAATTGAGTTATTAGCTCTTCCGTGTTTAGCATTCCCACATTGATTACCAGCTAATTTTGTTAGTATGTAGCATTTATAAATCAGACGTTATTCTCTAAAACACCCATATTGCGAGTGTCAAATAGCAATCAATTGATGATTGATCAATTTGTCAATCGAAACAAATTTCGGTATTGTGTAACTCGGTTGATAAAATTTCTGGCTATTGTGAATGAATTGACTGTTTTGACTGAGACATTTATTTGACAGCTAAAAACAGCAGAAATTTGCATTTGCTTTTTTTTGTTTTTTTTTTTTTGTGAGTAGTATTTTCGTCGGAAATTGTTTAAATAATCTTAGATAAAATAAAGAAAGGAAATCTAATTGTAAAAATGAGTTCAGTGGATTTGTGATTCGATGACGACGATCAGGATTCAAGATTTATGGAAATTTTGAGCAGGGGAAGTCAACTAAGGAATGCTTCCAACTCTCTAGAATTGGAGGATACTATGTTTTTTTTTTTCTAATGTATTTTTATTTAATTTTTAATTATTTTACTTACATGCTAGACAAAAGTACTTAAAACTAGCTTAAATAACTTCAGAATTTAATAATAATATGGATGGCACTACAGTCCGAGGCGGACTTGAGCCTAGCTTCTCAGCAACCACTCGTGTTGGGCGAGCTATTGTTCTATGACGAGTGGAAGGGACCTACAGTTTTATGACGATCCAGAACGGCAAATTTGTGAAGCTTTTTCTAGACAGGAATAAATACTCCTTGAGCATTGTCAGTGGCTGAAAGAGGTGGAAGCCGTGAATTATGATAGGTGGTAAATTCGGGTATCGAGCCTTCCACCCTCTACGTATGATTCGACACACTTACCCAATACGCCACGGCGACCCACTTAAGAATTTACAATGTTCTTAATACTAACCTACTGACCCTATGCGGGAACTCTAAGCTAATATAATCTATGTTATAAATGTACCTTTCGGCTTAATCAGCGTTTTTTAGTCTTTAGTGAGAATCTTTTATTTATTTTATTCCTTTGCAAAGCAAACTTATAAGAAACTTGGCTAAATCTAACTACTTAATCTACCTTATACTAACTTACCCTAAATAAAACTTAATACTATCTTAACTATGTCCGTAACAGTACGGGCATGTGCTTGTTGTGTAAATGCCTATCATATATAATTTATACGCCGTGATGCAACTTTTTTTTTGTTTTTGTTGCATATATATAAATTTTTTTTTTCTTGGATATTTGGTTTTTTTGGATTTTATATCTGTTTTGTAATTTTTTTTCTCTTAAAATCTACCTTAGAAACTATGCTGGCCACTATGGTCAACTATCTGATCCTCTGGAAAAGCTAGCGGTGGTGGAGGCTGGTTTTGGTGTAACAACCAGTAAAATTGTCGTTCTTTGGCAGACTCTTTCCTATCTCGAGCGGGGATCGCTCTACTAAACCGGAGGAGATTCTCGTGGGTGCGAACGACACCCGGTTCGTATTGGAGTCACCAGTCCACTGTTCGGTGTACGACATGGAAGATCAGCGGGCATCCCTTCGTATCCTGTATTAGGCCAATTGTGTCTAGATAGAGAAGGATACTATGTACGTGCATGAACGTTGAGAATGAACATTCCATTGGCCTTGCGCAGTCAACTGTGTCTGGTTCTGAAAGACGTTTTTGACGTACTCGAAGAGCATATTTGACCGAAGTGGATGAAGTTTAACCATGTAACTCCAATGATGAGAAACTACGGGCAAAAGTATATTTTTCTCGAAAGAAGGATTTTACAGTATAATATATAAATAAACAACTAGTCTATATATATTAAACATGTATGAATATTTGTATTGAAATAACCATTTTTTCGAAGCCTCTACCTATGTTGTCCACAAAAATGCGATTAACTAAAAAATTGACATTTATCAAAAAAATTGATCTCAATTGACACTCACAATACCGCTTTGGCTCCATTCACAATGCACATTTGGTAACAATCAATAGTCCATTGATAATTGACAACCGCAATACCAGCGCGTCAACTTCGATGATAAGTATCGTTTATCTTCTATTTTTCGACACTCGCAATAGGGGTGAAAGTCATCATTTTTTGCTTAACAGTAATTATTTTATAATGGCTTAACTCAGGTTTCACATCTTCAACGCCAATTTCTTAAAGCAACCAATATTGAGTTTAGTTCTTTTTCATTTTCAATTTTTTCAAATCTTCATTTTGGAATAACAGCCTAAGTTGAGATCAGACGTCTCGATTTAATGATGGTGGATGGTGAAGAGGATGAACAAATTAGACTTCACTCTTAGTTTAACTATCTTGCTTAGCGTTTTATATTAACCATGACGTCCATCTTGGCTCTGGTTCGGTTTTCAAAAATTAATAGTAAGTGGCAAAACTATGCTGCTAGTTGCTATGAAACCTCCATTGTGTTTCACGCAGCTAGTTGCCGTCAATTTAGCTTACTTAATTGTGGGTGTAACATTCAATACAATGAAAGTATGTGCTGTAATGCCAATTGTTTCTCAATTGAAATAGTAAGGAGTTATAAGTACCTAGAAGTCATCTTAGACCAAAGTCTCAGTTGGAATGATCACGTTTCCGTTTTGAAACAATATATGTCCTATCCAGCTTGAGATCTTTTTATAAGCTAAGCAAGTACTGTTATTCAAGTATCTTAAAAAATATCACTCAAGACTACAATATAGTATTACCTGCTGGGGTGGGACGCACTTAAATAAAATTAAGCAATTATCAGTTTTGTAAAAGTATGTTGTTCGAAAAATATGCTTCTCTTCCCGCCGAGCCTCATTTTTAGTCTCGCCAGTCAGACGCTTGTACTTTTATTAAGGCTTGAGGTTATTTTTTATTAGATGTTGCTACTTACAGAGTCCACTCAACGAAAATCAGAACCTACGTAGCAATACTTGCTCCCAAGTAACCTTTCCGTCTTTTCGTAACAATTGTAATAGAAGTTTTTATTCGATTGTTTCTTGCAAATTATTCAACTCACTTCCCGAAGATATTCGAACCATCAGAACGTTAAATCAATTTTTGTCTAAAGTTAAGTCTTGGCTTTTGGATATTCACCACTGTGAAATCGAAATTTTGTTGCACTTCATTTCCCAATGAGTTTTTGGTATCATACGATCATAATAGTACTATAATTGTAAGTTTGAGAGTCCTTCCTTCTTCTTCTTTAATACTATAATATAGTGTACTGTTCACCCCATACTGAATTATCACACTAGTTTGAGTAATCTAGATGATGTAAAATTAACTCTAATGTCACTTTCTATTCTCAAATGTCAATGTTAATAATAAAAATATAATAATATTGGTGGCGCGACAGGCCTAGGCGGACCTGGGCCTAGCTTCTCAGCAACCATTCATGTTGTACGTGCTATTGTTCTTTCACGAGTGGAAGGGACCTACAGTTTTATGCCGACTCCGAACGGCAAAGTTGAGAAACTTTGAAACATTGAGAATTAATAGAATGAATGAAAAAAAAAAACCCAATTTTTGTTGTTATGCCTTGTGACCACTGATATTTCAAGCGGGTTGCAAAAGTATAACCATTCTCAGCAGAACAGAGCAATTTTAAAGATTACAAAGTCAAACCTTTCATCTCTGCTGTGATGAATTTGATATGATGGGTTCAGTTTGTCCTCAAAAGACATAATAAAGTGTTGCCAATGAAGAAAAGTCTGCCAAACAGCTGATTGGATGGAATTTTATTAAAAATGGACTACTGCCGGAGGCAAAGCTTAGCAGCATTTTATTTCTCCTCGACCTACAATCCATGATGCAAATGCTTTTGTTTTCCAAAAGATGGGTTCTATAGACATTTTATGAATGAGTAGGAGCAGTTCATTAATTTCCGCAACTGCAAAAAGATAAAGCATTTTTTTGAAAAAAAGTGCGAGACGAAAATGCTCAATATGCTCAATACATCGTCCTGGAGTAGATATTGTAGCCGAGGCTTCAACATTTTAAAGCGTAATAGTAGATTTTTCTTAATTTGCTTTCATCTTTCTGTAGGGACGTAGCAATTAACCCCCATATCGTCCTCAAAAGTGGGTAGACTTCTTCGCATACGGGATTTAAGTGTGTTTTTCAGGATTTGTATTTTGTTAAACCTTTTGTGGAATTTTACAGAAGATAGTGACGTCAAACAAGTACACTCAATTTCATTTTTATGCGGTTTTTTAGTTAAGCGATTTTTCCCGAGAATCTATTACTGATTTTATTATACAAGATTTTGAGGTTATGCGCTATTTTTCTATAGAATTTTGTATGGGATTCTCCTTTTTAAATATTTCTTCTATACAGAACAAGCAAACAATAGTTACATGTGCTCAATGCTATTTGTGTAAAAATGAATTATCACTTGAGCTAATGATTTCGTTGAGTAAAGACGCGTTTGGTTGATTAAGAACTTTAATTTTTTCATTTTAAAATCAACATTTTGAAACGTATCCCTAATTATATAATGTAATTAATGTCTGTATGCGTTTCTGAAAATAATGGAACACATTCCTTCTTACCACTACATTAGCGTATTTTTTCATGCGATTTTTTTTCGTGCAATTAGTTTTGCATACCGCATAAACAGAGAATTGAGTGTATTACAATTTAGTGAGAATATTTCGATAGTTTTCGATATGTGGTTTTTAACAAAGAATATAAGACAAAAAGTAGCCCTTTCCTAGTTTTCTACGCTAGGATGAGATGAGCATGGATTCAATAATTAAGAGCCGTCTGTAGTTGTCTCATTCATCCGAAGCCATCCGCAGATGGAATTTGATGCTTGAAAAAATACCAGAAATGTTACGTATGGTGGTGGTGGATGCCGATATTGTTACTTATGTGATTCCCACAGATGAAGATATTTTCGAGATATTTTGATATGAATCCGAATCTTCTCAACTCGACTATGATGACAGCGGTTGTGATGTAATATGGAAAGACTTGGCGGTAATTGATTCAACCACCTTCAAACGAGTTGGTTGCAAATTCATTACTCATTTTTCGTTTATAATTCATATTATTATTATGCATTATTTATTAATCATAATACAATTACAAATTTAAAAAATTAAAATAAAATAATTAACATGTCTGTTGAGAGTTGACATTATTTCATTAATAAAAATATAAAAATTATATAATTAAATTTAATTATCGATATATAAAAAAATCAGACCATAGTGAAGAAATTCTAGTACAGTAACGCTACATAAAGAAAAGAAGACCAACTAATTTAAGCTATTTCAGTAATTCATGGTATGGTTACAAAACCGGAAAAGCAGATTCCATCCCATTGTCACATTTAAGTTTTGCTTGGCTTCATCAAGTGTTAGTAATTCCTCGGAGAAGTAGAGCAGACGTTATTCGAGTAAAATTGGGTAAACCGCTACAAAGTGGTACATATTTTCAACATCGTTGCGAGTGGAGTGGAGGTCTTGCCTATGGGTGATGTGGTTAAGTCCTAAAAGTTCAATCAACGCTCCATGTATTTGGCTTATTTGACTGTCTAGTGTTCAAATAGTTATTGCTTAAAGTTTTTTAAGGTTTACATAAAAGTCTCCATGAAAATGATTGCGCCCTACTAACAAAATGTTCGTACATATAATCATCTTGTCTCTTTATACACTCATAGAATTTGTCTTTCCGTACATAGTGATTTACCTCTGTGAGATCTAGCTCTATGTTATGTGAAGAAGCAAGTTAATTTCATGCTTTGAATGGCGTTGTTGTTGTTCATTCTGTGTACTTACAATGGTTTAAATTCCATTGAATATTGTTTTAGAAAACAAAATAAAAAATCCGCTCTTCAGTCATGTGTATCAGACAATTTTAAATTATAATTATGCTCCTCTACGATTTATGTATTAGATCGCAGATAAATAATTATTTATAACAATTTTGTATTTTCTTTTTAACTCGATTTTTTGGTGGCAAGTTGTGAATCGAGTTTTAGAAGTGCGACTGTACTATCTCGAATTATTTCTTTATGACTCATTGACATTTTGTATTTCCCAGGCTCTTTATATCTAAGTATTTCCATTTGTAGTAGTTTTATTATTGTCATCAAGGGTTTTTGTATTTTTTATTATTTCACACATTTTACACGCTTTATGCAATGAGATGTATACCACTTTTTTCACTTTTCATTGCTTGTAAAATTCTATTTTTGTTATTCCTCAATCCAGGTGCAGGTCGGTCCTCCCTGGGCTGAGTGTGCTAGTACTTTTTATATGTTCCAGTATTAACCCTCAATTAGAGGCCATATATAGCTATATTGAAAATGCATCAATAAAAATGTTTAATTTAGAAAATTTTTAAACAATTTAAAATTATAGAACCTTTTTTATCTCAAAAGAATTCTTAATTCTTTAATTCTTGTCTTTAAACCTCGAATGGCTTATTTTTGATTTGATTAAATTTTATCGATCGTATGTCTAACAAAGGAACTGCTAAAAAAAATTTAAAAATTGTATTTTCGACTTTTACATGTAAAAATAGGCCAAAATCCAAAAACCGCCTTGGGTTGTTAAGGGACAAAAGGCTCACACACGTGTAAAATTTGAAAGGAGAAAAAGAATTCCTAATAATATTGTACGATTTGCCTATTATTTTATTCACTTTGATTTATAAAAAAACTTCAATTTGGGTTTGTTCGTCGAAAATCTTGTCTGCACAAAAATATTTCTTTTCGTCCAAAAGATGTTTTTTTTTTCGACTTCAAGCGACATTAGCTTGGAAACAAAATAAACCGCAGTCATGAAATAAATGGAAACGGAAAGTGCAATGTTTGAACTAAGGTTAGGGCTTTCACCGTCACTGTTACCTCCTAACACTTGCAAACGTATACTCCGCCTAGAGGCGGTGATGGGCATTGAAGGGTTGAATCCACTTTTATTATTTCGCTTATGTATTATTTCCTTTTCACTTAATTTCATTTCAATTATAAGTAAACTGGGCCCTAATTAAGGCTGACTACTCGACACGGGCTACAATCTCTGTATACATATCTTTGTAGAAAGAGCTTACAATCGTTGAAATGGGTCTTAAACGAAATATTAATTTGAACAGCAAGTTGTGTGAGCAGTTGCAATCTAGCGCCAAATAAACTGTTTATATCCTGGTCATGAGAATCCATGTGAACACCGGTCAAATTCTTGTGCTATTTTACTTTCGAGGACTGCGATTCTGTTTATATGTATCAGTAACTTGAACGAATTGAATTATTGTTAAGGTATATTAATAATTTTGCTAACCACTGCATCACAAACTTCATGAATAATGATACCCATTCATTTATTTGAATTGCCGTGTTTTTTTCACAAATCTATAAATAGTGAAGTAGGATTTTGCACGAATAGCACATACAACAACTTACTGCCTATAATATCGGCAGTGAAAAGTGACTGCCTACAAAAATTCAAGTTCGAATTTTTTTCCCATATATTTTGACAGCGATTCGAACGTTTAAATTGTTTTGTTCATGTATTTTGGCAGATTAAAATCAAAGCCACTGTGAATTGTTATTTGCATTTTACTTCACTCCACTATCACTTCACTATCGATAGCGATGAATAAAACACGGCTAATATCAGTAGTCAAGTAGCAAAGACGTGTTTCAATTTGGCGCTATAATTATGTATTAACTAGATCTATGTTCAGTGTGGTGTTGAAAATGAGATAGAGGATCTTATCGCCCTTATGGCATTATTTATCCTCTTATTTATTGACATTATTTATCTAAATTTTAAAATCACTTTTGGTAAAAATTTAATTTGGATTTTCAGCATATTTTTTTTGCCACATTTTTGGCCGTAACGATATTGACACTTAACAAGTTGCCACGTGAACCAGCGGTGGTACACATATAGTTTTAGCATGGACTCGCGTGTTCCACCTTTACTACACATGATTTTTTGAATGATATTCGTTTGAGTGATAGTTTCAGTAGCAACTGGGTAAAGATTCATTATTTTCATCTTATCATATGCAATTAAGGAAAGAAGAAATTTTATCTTTTTTATGTTACTTTTAAACTGTAGTTTATTTTTATTTGAAACTAATATATTATCTGTTTGAAGCGAAATTTAATTTTGGTTATACATAGTCTTTTATGATATAGTGGCTGACAACGTGCTAACGACTAGTCGTTCAAGCCGAGCCGTAGCCATGGCGTTGACTTCAATGCTGATTCTGACTTCAATCCTAGTCACCTTTCGAGCCACATCTTTCGAGTTAATGAAAACATATACAATCTCTGCAACTGATGAATTGAATACATGACTTGGAGATTTGGAGTCTGTTTCAGTAATCTCAACAGACGTGTCTATTTACTGTCTGCTGGTTCATAGGGAAAAAAAGGCTGAAGTTGGTTATTATCCATTTCCTCTTATAATTTGATGTACTTAGTAAAGTTTCAGACAGTACAGTACAGTTCAGACAGCATCATAATTTCTGTTTGAGTACATTACTAATTGCTCTGGAAAACTGCATTTAAGATTTTTTCTTTGGAGTCCCGTTTAAAATGAATTTTTGTTGAGATCGCAGACATTTTTATGCTATATGCCCACTTTTGCTTCAGACTGTGCGAAAATACTTGTGTGAACGATAAGGAAATTAGCGGAGTAATTTAGAAGCACGAAGCATGTTTATATGACTGAAGTGAAACTAATAAAACATTTTTCCATCCGTCATTTCTTGTGAATGTTCAATTATACATAATTAGGGTATGTAATGCATGCTAGGAACAATTCTGTTGTAAGTTTTATATGAGCCCGGTTATAATTAATGTATTATTATATAATTATTTAATTGTTTTTACTTCAAGAGTGACAAAATTATGCCTATAATTAATCCTAGATGGAAAAAAGGTTCCAGTGATCAATAAATTTTGTTAATTATTGCTGCATGTTTGATAAATTCACAAGAATAATCAATAATGTCATATATTACAGATATTTTGAGGCAATAAATTATGTTTCTCTCCTAAATCATTTTAACATTTAACAGTAACTTTTTCAAACCTGTGGTAACCGAGAAATGTGGGTTTGAATAGTAGCTGTTTAATTTGACGCGTCCCGGAGATAGTGTCAGTAAATGATGAATGTTTCCAATTTTAATTCACGAAACAACGTTTTGGTGCCGTTGGCATACATCAAAATGATGGTGTTAGGCAAACAATATGCGGCAGCTTTGACAGGGCGACGGGTTGCGTCATCGACGATATTTTTATGTCGATTGTAATTTGAAGGTGGAAACAACATTTTTTATATACATATCTGCTATGTACGAACAACCTGAACCTTGAAAATGCAACAGATTCTTGTTTTCAAAAATATCCATTAGCCAATATCCACATTTCTATAATCAATATAGAATGCAAAAAGATAGAAAAATAGGCAGGTGTCAGATAACGGTAAGGTACCGATGCAGTTTTCTTGTGCGTAAAGTCAGTTTGGTATTAGTGAAAAATATATTTGCTCATTATTTACAGTGTTTGTAATTAGTTTCCCACCACTGTACGTACAACAACCTGAAAAATGCAACAGATTTTTTATTTTCAAAAATATTCACGCTCATTCTAGTTTTAGCAACTCACTGCAGGTATTTGCAATGGGTTGCTCTTGTAATTTCATTTATAATAATATAATATAATATGGGTCCAAGGCGGACCTGGGCCTAGCTTTTCAGCAACCAATCGTGTTGTGCGTGCTATTGTTCTTTCACGAGTGGAAGGGACCTACAGTTTAACGCCGACTCCGAACGACGAAGTTGAGAAGCTTTTTGTAGACAGGAATACTCTTTGAGCATTGTCAGTGACTCGAAAGAGGTAGAGCCGTGAATTATCAAAGGTGGTAAAAATTCGGGTATCCAACCTGGTACCCTCTGCGTAGGAGTCGACGCACTTACCCACTACGCCACGGCTCATTTTTAAATAAATCAAATCCTTTCACCCTTACAACACTTGGTGTTTTTTACGAAATTGAAATGTAATCAATCGCTTACAACACTTCTAAAGATCGGACCTTTAATGAGGTCCGAATTAGGCCAAAATGGATGGAGGTTGTTTGTTTCTACTTACATTATGCACTAATACGCATTGTATACAGACTCTGAACATTAGTCAAATAATCAGGCAGGAGTTTTTTTTGGAAAAAATTTCACTGAACTCTCTTTTTGTGGACAACCCTCTTAAGTAGACAGTTGCCTTAAACGGACAAGATTTACTACACTTCTGTTATGTCGATGGACAATATTTTCATTTATGTTTGAATTAAAACATTCACTAAATTCACGATTTTAATTATTCACGAACGAAATCTATTTCTTTTGTTCACACTTTTTAATTTCAGTGACAGCAAACCTGGCCTTGAAATGATTCCTAACATGGATGACAGCTTTGATATGGCTGATGAGGATCTTACTTTTTCTGGACAAGACAAAATCGCATCCTCATCTTATTTTAAGAAATATCACTTTGAAATTTCTCACTCACTTTCTCTTTCCTAGAAAACACCACATCCCCCTGGATCAGACATTTATTTTTATATTATTTGGATTAGGTACCAGTATACTGGGTGGGGGTGAAAGTAACCTCCTTGACCGCTAGAATGCGCTACTACTGCAAAAAATGTTATAGCGTCTTGAAGTCCGTACATATTTAGGCAGACATGACAAATTTCAGTGCGATACTGTCTTTAGTTTTGTTTTGACAGCTTATTGTTGTTGACGTGTTAGGCACCATGTTGAGTATGGACAAAAACAAAATCAACAAAATACATGAAATGGTGTTGGCTGACCGGAAAGTGAAAGTGCGCGAGCTAGCAGATAACACAAAGATTAGTACTAGTACTAGTAGTAGCGCACACGCCATATTTATGCATATGAAAAAGTTGCCCTGCCGCGCATGCTCACTCCTGACCAAAAACGCGAACGCGTGTTGAACTTGCTGTTCGGGCGGACTCTTGGGGTTGATTGCTAACTATTGATGAAACCTGGATCCGCTATTACACACCAGAGAACAGAATGAGTGCCCGACAATGGACTAACGCAGGTACGAGTGCTCCGAATAGTCCAACACCAAACACGTCAACAACAATCAGCTATCAAAACAAAACTAAAGACTGTATCGCACTGAAATTTGTCATGTCTACGTAAATATAAACGGACTTCAAGGCACCATAACATGTTTTTCAGTAGCAGCGCATTCTGGCCGTCAAGGAGGTTACTTTTCACCCCACCTGGTAAACAGGACCACTCGAGTCGGTGAAGCTAAACTTTACCAACTTCGGAGTGCTAACAACTGCAGGTTAGAGAGAAAACAAGAATAAGAAAATCTCAAGACACTTTGATTAAAAAGGGACTAAAACTTTTTTGAATTGAACGTAGAAACTAATCGCGACTTCGCATCCTTGGTTTACCAAGCGGTCCCCTACCTGATGGAATCGCATTCAATGCCCGCCTCGGAAGTCGTGATGATGGGGACATTCGTTGTAAGCATAGCCTTTTCCGAAGTATAGCCCTTTCCGTTCGGACGGGAAAGCTGCTTAAAATTTGGGTAGTTATTCCCACAACAGCTTGTAATCGCGATCTTATTCTTTCGGTCATTACCCAAATTTCATGACATTCATGACATTTCATAGGTGAGAGTTGAAATAAATACTGAGTTGAAAACCGCTGGCTTTTGACACCAACTTCGGCCTTCCTAATTAGACATCTCACAAGCAGTTTCAAAACTGACTGAGGTTGGCCAATGTCAGCATTACTTCTCAGATCACTCTTGGAAAAGACCCCAAGATAGTTAAACTTCTCCACCTGCTTCAATGGGACTCCACTAACATGTAGCTTGCAGAGTACCTTGAACAGGTGTTCTGGAAGTTACCATAATCTCTAATTTGTTCGCGTTAACATTCATCAGCACATATGGCCACAAACATATCGAGTCCGCTGTGGAGTTCCGTCTCGGAAGATGTGAGAACAACTATGAAGGGGGGGGGGGGGGGGGGGGGGTGCTACTAAGTACACCAGCACACTTGAACCATGTTCGTCCTTTGTGATACCCACAGTCAGACTACTACCACTGATTGACCACTCCAGTCATAGTGCCCAAAATCTTATTCCAACGCTAAATGGTGATTGGACTGATTAACTTTATTTTCACTGGGATTCGAATAGGCGATCCCACTAACCAGTAATAATATATATAATATGGGTGGCGCGACAGTCCGAGATGAACCTGGACCTAGCTTCTCAGCAACCATTCGTGTTGTGCGCGCTATTGTCTTTTCGCGAGTGGAAGCAGCGTTACAAGATTATTTTGTTCAAACCTGCTGAAGCTAGGACAAAAAACTGCTAAATCGGCTACAAGAACGACAAAAATGCTAAAATCTTGATTTCTCCTTGATCTCTCCTTAAGAAATACGTTCATTTTTATTCTTTAGTTTAATTTTAGCGCATTTGCAGAGTTGTATTAAGTATACATTGCGGCGAGCGTGGGGTTGTGAGTCTGTTCGTCGACTTCTAAGCAAATTAACCTATCTGTCTCGGTTCGATTTCCGGTAGCACAAAAATAATTTCCACGAACCACCTAGCATTGTCAGTGACTCGACAGAGGTGGAGCCGTGAATTATGAAAGTTAGTAAATTGGGGATTCGAACCTGGCACCCTCTACGTATGAGTCGACGCACTAACCCACTACACCACGACCCCTCCCACTAACCAAGGGCAGCTGCTTAAACCACTGAGCCATCCACTCGTTTGAGGATAACTAAGTCATCTGCAAAAAGATGATGTTTTACAATCAACTCTCCCAATGTAAAACATTTCTCGACTCGGCTGGTCTGCAACATCAAGTCTGTTCAGGAGCTTTTTCTGAAGAGTTGCAGAAATCACAAAAACTTGGAGTTGGTTAAGGATGATACACCAAACGCTTGAACTTGTAGTAAAAAAGCGTTCAGACAGTTTGATTAATTGACTGACATTTTGTTCACTACTGTTTACATCTTTTATGCTTAAATCTAGCTTACGCTTCAAATTACAATTATTCCTTAACGGAGGCCGCATTGCCGGCATTACCGGCCCGGCAAATCGACAATATACCAAATCTGCACACTAAGGCAAATCCGGGAAAAGACCAGCGAGTTTCAAATCGATACGCACCACCTCTTTATCGATTTTAAAGCCGCATGCGACACATTCATCGCAAAGAGTTATTCGCTGCAATGGCGGTGTCGCACTACTCTAACAAATACGCGATGCACCGTGCAGTTCGGCTAGAGGACTTCCGAGCCGTTTGAAACATTACTGCAAGGAGATGCGCTGTCGTGTGATTTCTTCAATTTGATACTGGAGAGGATAGTCCGGCGGGCAGCTGTAAACACGGAAGGCACTATCTTCTACAAGTCAGTCCAACTGTTGGGATATACAGACGACATCGAAATCGTCGCGCGTTCCCAACGTACCGTAGTGGAAGCATTTACGGCAATTGAAGAAGAGGCGAAGCGAGCTGGTCTTAAGGCCAATGAGGATAAAAATAAATATATGCGGTCGACCAAAAACGTTCCATCACACACCACCTAGGACAAAATATACAATCGACAGCTACAATTTCGAGGTAGTAAAGGAGTTTGTCTACCTCGGGGCAAACGTAATCTCCACAAACGACACCACTCTGCAGATCCGACGTAGAACCGCCTTTAGCAACCGGTGTTAATTCGGGTTGTCAAAACCACTGGCGTCGAAACCCTTATTTTACCGGTCCTGCTATATGGAGCCGAAAGCTGGGCGAGCACCTGTAAAGACCAAGCAATCACGGATGCAAGACAGCTTGATCTTGATGACTGGAAGCAGCGTGCCCAGGACCGTCAAGATGGAAAGCAGCTATCGCTCAGGCTCGGACCCTGCATGGGTTGTCAGCCCGATAAGTAAGTAAGTAAGTAATGCAAGCAATGCACGGTCAGCATAATGGGTCGATGGCTTGACCCAGTGCGAAATCATGCCTTCGCGTACTTGTGTTTTTTCATATTCCCTGCGTCAATGCAAAGGTTTACTGTTGAAATAAATTCGACTTGTTGCGTCATCGGTGGTTCAACAAATAAGTATATATAAACAATAAAAAGCAGAGGTGACTACACGCTCTTGGCGAATTCCAACACCCACAGTGAAAGGTGTTGATTTAGATCCTTAACCCGAACAACGCTGCTACAGTTTGTGTATACATAATGAGTGGCCCTCAAAAGGGGACTCTTCCAGAATACTCCAGAGTTTGCGCCGAGGAACTCCCAAAAGAAACTTCCAAATCTACAAAACAGCTGTAGATGGGTTGGGCATTCTTTTCAAACCTTCTCAAGTACCATTCTTACTTTTAACTTCGTTTCAATAAATTTTGCAGAATATGTTGTCAACAAATATGGGCTTAAGAACTAAACAAACACCCTACCCACAATATCTTCCGAAGATTTCGTTCTCCTCGTTGTGGCGCTAAAGGCGCCGGTCCCGGACTTGGAGATCATCCAACAACTCTAAATAGCGACAGCGTTTGTCAGAATATATTCTGTGAACTATTTGTTGATTGAGTCAAAAACCAAACTTAAGCCTATGTTGATTAGCCACTGACAAGGAAGAAACCCATTACTCCATTCGCGGCCACAGCAAATGCATTCCAAAACAAAGTTTGTCATAATTTCATGTGGCATTCTACTTGCATGAGTCCTTTGTCCCTCCTCTAGAAAGAGTCCATTTTCAGACCACACATAGAAGCAGAAGGCAACAAGCGATTATAGATTTATTTCTGGGTTACATCTGCATACATGTGTTTAAGTGCAGAGATAACGTGCACTCACTATCCAAACATAGTGTGAAAGGAGTGGCTTCCATATACAGCACACGGCCGCGGCCGGGAGCACTTCCTTTTCAAGTCGTATGCATTCAAAGTGAGCTTGCTCAGTCAACCACTTCATCCGCCTCAAGAGTCAAACAGGCTTGCAAAATAATTTCCGATTGATTAACAACTTGTAACACCAAACACACCTACTTTTGCCAGCTTGTGGCCAACCTGCCTCTGAAGTATGACAAATTGAGATCGCAAGCATACTCGCGGATTGCTCTCGATCGCACCGAATGCAAATAAAGCACTTGATTACGCGAGCAGCGCCCTGAAGACCAATTGCAGAGGTGCTCCAGAACACAGTGAGCCACCTCAACTCGCGGCTTATTTGGCGAACAACAAATCGAAAAACAACTTGAACTGAACAACTTCAAATATGTGCAGTCTCCGGCTACGACTCCTTGACGATACAGCAACACACACAAGCACACTCGTGCGGATTCCCAGGCACCGTGCGCATCGGGCGCACTCCCATTGACAAATGAAAGCCAAACAACGCCTAATGGCAGCTCTTTGTTCGAAACCCATGCACACGACACACTAAGTGGCGAGACCTTATTTCGAAAGCCGTGTTGGGCAACAATATGAATTGATTGCATTAGAGCTCGGATTCATCGCGAGATCTATTGCCGATTCATCGACTCGCCGTAGAGCCAAAGAGCAAGAGCGCGTGAAAATCTACACCTATGGCGAAGCAATTGATCCATCAATTACGAGCTGCGCTATGATCTCACGAGTGGTTTCGGCATTCCAGTAAGACGATCTCAGCGGTTCTGGTTCTCAAGATATATCACATGTGGAAAGGTACAGATCCAGACCAGTGTCCTGCCGCGCTGAGCCCATCAACAGGCAGAGGAGCTGAGAAGAATGGCTTTAATTTAATTAACATTTCTTTCTCTTACTCCGGTGGGGAGACCGACTCCACCGACGATCATCAATCACCGGATAACAACGAAACCGCCGGCCAGGTCACCCACAATACAGCCGAAACATCCCAAAAACCCGCGGGGACACTCTCCCACAGCAACGTCAGGTATCAGCCCAGAGTCACGCGGTGCACAGCAGCGGCACGAGTGGAGAAGCAGCAGGAATGAGTGGGGCGTCGGTCCATCTGCAGAGCAGAGCACAACCCTAGGTCAACTAGATCGTCTCGAAATGTTAATTATTCTCGACGTGACCTCCACCAGCTATCACCGTCGAGGTTGCTGCATCCATTAGATTAGAGTGCGCTCCTTGGCAGCCCCCAGACAAGACGCACGTAATGTGTGTGCGACGTCATCATAAGTTAAATATGACCGACCGCACGATGTCCTCGGACGTCTAGAAAAGTGCACCTTTTAGAGAAGTCAATCGGCTGCATATTGATGATGAAGTCAGCTCCGAGAAGCAACACTCTAGCGCTGCGAGATACTCGTATCCGTGAATGCTCGTACTCCATAAAATTCCTCCTCCTCTGGATCGGACCTGGCCGAGCGTCTTATCTGACTTCAAAGTTGCTGGGCTGGTTGCTGCTTTGTTGGCTGGTTCGCTCGTTGGTAGGTTGGTGTTTTTGACGCGCAGAGTGCGACTGACTACGCCATCCATTGTACCCGTGTCCCATATCCCGTGTCTCAAAAAGCAGTTCGCATCGCATCCATGGCATTTTACTGCCGTCCATCCCTCCAGATTCAAAAAAACAACCAACAACCAAAAGTAAACCGAACGCTCCAGACAGACTCCAACCCAACCACACCGACCGACGACAACGACAACGACGATGGCGATGACGACGGACGGCCAGCGCTCAGCGACGCGCAGGAGTATCGGCGACAATCTTCGTAAGTGTGAATAACATCGAGTTGCGATATCAGTTTTATGGGTGGCCCACATGTCAGGGGCCATAAAGTAGAAAATTATCACCTTTTAAATTGAAGAAATCCAAACAAATTGAAACGGATATCGTGTTTAAGTGCTATCATCATCATTCCCATTAGTTGCGGCTAATGTCCGGCCCAGAATGGCTTAAATGCAGTAAGTGCGAGAGCGGTGTAGGCTTGCCACACGGAATTAGATACTCGCTCATGAATGCTTGTGGTCTGTTCGGCTGGGCATACATACATGCAGGCATGGAAGCTGGTGCTGCATCGGGGTGTGAGGGCTAAAACGCACAGTGGATGGTGAAAGTTTTGGAAATTCACCAGATTTCTGGATGGAGTGACGTTCTGAAAGGATTGAAATTGTCTGTTCGTTGTCAGTAAGGGCCAAGGTCTTTTCAAGTTACGAGATACTACTCGCACATCACAGTTTGAACATCGGCATTTGCATGTGGGACAAAGTCAATGTAGACACTCAAAATATGTGTAGACACAAAAATATTCGGTGCAAGGACCCATCATAAACGCCTTTTGCCTGATTGATTGTGTGATGTGGTACCGTGAAAGGAATGATCACACTGTAGCGTAAGGTACAGAACAAACATATCTATTACTGGAAACGAGACAGTTCAACTACGCCATCGACTTTATAGAAATCAACTTATTGATATGGGGTCATGTTCAGCATCATGCAGAACAACGGGTATAAATCGAGGTGTCGAATTAATGAATTTGTCGGCTTTGTCACCTGTTAATGGCAGAGTAAGGTTGTCTTCCATAATTCAAAACTTTCATCTTTTTGAGGTTTACACAGTGATGTTCCTCAAGGTTCTATTCTCGGTCGCATATTATTTCCAATGCTTATAAGTGACCTTGGAATGGTTTTGTCGTATTGTAAATTCTATATCTATGCAGACGATTTCCAAATCTACCTCTTGGTTTGGTTGAAGACTCAGTTGCCAAAATAAACGAGGACTTGGGCTCTATTGCCAATTAAGCTATACAAAATGGCTTAATTCTTAATAGTAACAAAAACCAAAGCCATCCTGTTCTCGCAACTACTGCCATCCTTTTCTAATTTCCCGCCATTATAACTTAACTCGACCGCAATTGAATATGTTACTTGAATAAAATAAAAACCTTGGAAACATCTGATGATGAGTAAATATATTCAATGTACAATTTCAACATTGTTCAATATTGACATGTGGATCTGAGTTGTTCGCTGACTGTGATTATTCTTCTTCCCAAAAATTGACAAAAGCAATCAACGCGACGGCACGGTATGAGATAAAGATTTGATCATGTCTCGGAACAACGGCGCATTCTCCTAGGATGCGGATTGGAAGCATTTTTAGACTACAGATCGTGTATATTTCTATTCAAAACTATTCACAAGAAGCATCAAAATTATCTTTACGAAAAGATCACCTTCTGTCGTTCGTGTCGTAACATTACCTCAAAACCCTCCCTTCACACATGTTTAATATGACGGAGGTACTTCTTCAGTCATTCTGTTCATCTCTGGAATAACCTACCTTCACCTGAGTATATAATTTTGTAACGCTTTCTTGTCACTCGCTCGAACTGAAATATTTCCCAAAAATTGTCTTCTTCTTAATCGAATTGAATTTTGAAATACTAATTTAAACAACTTTTAAATTGATTAACTTAAAAATCTTGAAATCACTTAATTTGGTGCATGGCATGTAATAATTGTAGTAATTTTTGTAAACCTGTTTAACTTGAAACATGTCACTCAAAATCTCATCTTATTATCAGAATATTCCTGTACTAGTAAAAGACAACAAATGAAATGAAATCGTCTTTAAATTCTATTACCATTCCATTATCCTAGTGGGTTGTCATGGCGTAGTGGGTTAGTGCGTCGACTCCTACGCAGAGGGTGCCAGGTTCGAGACCCGAATTTACCACCTTTCATATTTCACGGCTCCACCTCTTTCGAGTCACTGACAATGCTCAAAGAGTATTGCTGTCTAGAGAAAGCAACTACACCGTTCGGAGTCGGCATTAAACTGTAGGTCCCTTCCACTTGTGAAAGAACAATAGCACGCACAACACGAGAGCTTGCTGAGAAGCTAGGCCCTGGCCCTCTACGGGCTGTAGCGCCACCCATATTATATATTCCATAATCCTTAGCAAGTAAAGGGTGTTTTTTTAGAGGTAACAAAACCTAAATTCGCAATTGTTTTATTTGAAAGTTGATTTGACAGTTCTTGGTTGTTTTGATGTTAGTTTGGTTTCAGCCTCATGCCGGATCAACATTTACAAAGTGCTCAAATCTATTTTCAAAAACATGGCATAATGCGAAAATCTCAAATTTATTGTCGAAACATCAAAACCTACAGCAAAAGTCAACATTCGGTGAGCGGTGAAATCCGTGGTCCATACTTCTTCAAACATAATGGTTATCATAACGTTACAGTCAATGGTGAGCGGTACAGAGCCTGGATACTGACATTTTCAACCGAAATTTGGAATTGGAAGCATTATTGCCGAAATAGCTACGGCCTTATGTATTACGAAGAGTAAGTGAATTGGATATGTAGAGGATTTTTTTTTTCAATTCATTTTTATTTCAAAATTCATGACATGCTTACGTACTAGACAAAAATGCTTACAACTAGTTGGACGAACAGTATTACTTTACATATAACTTACTGGCCCTCAGCGGGCTAAACTTAATCTTATCCTATGTCTTTCGACTTAAACTAAAAATCCATGCGTTTAAAGAATAACTACTTCATCTGTACAACTTAATATTAAGAAAAATTTTAAACAAAAAACTTAATTACTGAACTGTGTACACAGTGGTGTACACATGTGATTTTTTTTTCTTTTGTACATCTTACAACTACCTTAAAAACTACCCTAGACTATGTAGGCCGGCCGTAGGTTACAGCTTATAAATTTGAATCTAATTGCTGCAAGACAGTGACCGCCTGGTCCCCCATTCGGGGATACGTACTATCCTTTCTACCCCGGGTCTAAAGGGTTCGACGAGGGAGTTCCCTCTTTCCCCAGCCACCAGAATTTTCGATGTTGCATTGCAACATCCCGAACATCTCTCCTTGATACCGACGTACTGAACCGGAGGAGACCCTCCTCAGCTCGTTGTGCGACGGAACGGTCGTGGTTGAGCCGCCCATCCACAGTTGATGTGGCGATGTGGAATATGAGCGGTACCGCATTTATATTTTGTAACAGTCCGTTCTTGTCTAAATGGAGAAAGGCTTCTGGGGGGACGAAGCCATTGTTCCGTACCCTTTCGTGTTATTCTAGATTGGGGTAGTAAGCCCCTGAGATCAAGTTATTGGACGAGTTCATCGCTCTAGCAGTATGACCTCGAATCAACTTCAACAGGAAATTGTCCACTCTTATCAGGTTTGCCCTGTTGTATAAAACCTCATTGGACTAGAATTTTATGTACTGGGACTCTGGAGTTCGATAAAGACGAAGGCAAACCCTGAGACAAGCCCTCTCAAACAACCGAATATTTTCCATCAAGCTTGCACTCACGTTGAATCACACGGGGAGCACTTTTGATTGATGGATTTGTAGAGGATACGTCTGTGTTCATGCCACGGAAGCCCTGGCGTTCACATGCCCGAAATCAGAAATCCCGTAGAATTCTCTGTCAAATGAACACAACTTTATGGGTATTCAAATTATTTTTCTGTGTCTTATACCAATTTAAGACAACTGAAACCTGCTGCCTGGGTTCGATTCCCGGCACGACTAAAAATTATTTTCATGCTCTCACCGCTTTCGAGACACTGATAATGTTCAAAGAGTAATAACCAGAAATGAAGTATTAAAGACAGCGGACTTCACAGCTGATTGCCCCCTAGTCCATCGACGAATTTGAGTGCATTTCTGACAGATATTCATAAGTTTTTGACGGTTATTCACGAAATAACGTAAATACCGTCCTCTGATTGGTCAATTTGGTTTAAGAACACGTTATAAAAAACAGTTGTCAAAAACTTTAAGGGGAAAGAAAGGTAGAAGTCGGTCAAATCTGTAATACTTCATTTCTGGTAATAACTAGAAAGCATCTCAAACTTGGCGTTCGGAGTCCGCATAAAACTGTAGGTACCTTGGACAATAGCACGCACAACACGAGTGATTGCCGTTGAAGCTAGACCCTGTTAGACCCTGTTAGATCATCAACGGATGAAGAGACTGCAAATTAGTTAGACTCTTCCCTTGTCTTTGGTTGACCCTGACCTCAAGGATGTATCAGAATACGATTCCATGAGTCGAAGCAAGTAAAGGGTACTTTTTTAAAGAAGCCGAATCTTAAACTCGCAAATTGCTTAATGCATCAGATAATTTGTACGTTGGCGGTTGTTTTGTGTTTAGTTTTGATCGGCAGTTCGTCATAAATAGTCTCACACCGGAGCAAGGCTTACAAATTGTTCACACTTATTTTGAAAAACATGGTTCGAGAAACATAAATTAAAATTAACTGTCTAAAAACATTGCGGGAACAAATTACATGCAGAAAATGTCAATAGGAAATATAAAGGAATAATTTGAAAAAACTTTAGAATTTGTTATGACCTCTTTAACACGGCCGTACGGTGGCGTCAACTCAAGATAGGCAATCGAAAAATGATTCCGTCCCGAATCAACCCGAATTTGAGGAATATCGAGAACTATGTTGAGTTTGAAAACGCCGATCGCTTGGTTAAGAACTATTTGCGATTCAAGCAAGTCCCACACAAGAAACAAAAAAGTCGAACACGATCAAATAGCTAGATCTTGGCGGCAAGTTGACGATCTCTTTGCATGACCGTACCAAGTTGGCCAAGTTCGTCATAGTCCGTGTGACATCTATCGTCGTCCTGGTGTGACTGGTGACTGGTGATCCAATAAGTGACAACAAAAATTATTTACCGTCGATCGGTTGCAATGAAGCTTATGGGACTTAGGATGCCGTCGGCTATCTACACCAAAAAAAGGCTAATTGCGGAATCATTGGCATTTGGTGGACCTCGTATGAATTGACATCGTCTCGAATAAAAAAAAAAATTGTACAGGGAAGGAAGGAAATTTAAATTGTAAATTGGAACTAAGACGCGATTCGTTGCCACGAGAAGAAGCCCATTTTCTGAATAAAATTGTATTATTTATCCATGCGTCAGCGCCGCGCCAGGGCCAGGGGTGATATAATCGGTAGCTTTTACAAGGTCAGTTTGGTCCTTCGAGAGTTACTTAATTGTTGATATGAGGGAAAGTGTGATTATGAGGACATCTTCTGTGTCCATTTTACCATTAAGGTTGTACAGTTTTGCGTTGATGTTGTGTGCCCCTTCCTGGCGACAGTATATAAATTCAATTTGTCTACCATTACCGGCTGAGAATATGAGATGATGCAATCGAACATGGCCACATTTATGGTGAAGCAGACACGGGGAGAAGGACCTCAACCAATTAAGCAATTAAGGTGACTCTGTTTAAAACGGACTGGAAGAAAGAAACAAAAATCAAAACTGAAACTTTACTCTGTTTGTCCAGAAGAATGGTAACGCGGTCAGAGCCAGTAGAGGGCCAGGGCCTAGCTTCTCAGCAACCACTCGTGTTGTGCGTGCTATTGTTCTTTCACTAGTTTAATGCTGACTCCGAGCGGCGAAGTTGAGAAGCTTTTTCCAGACAGGAATACTTTTTTAGCATTGTCAGTGACTCGAAAGAGGTGGAGCCGTGAATTATGAAAGGTGGCAAATTCGGGTATCGAACCTGGCACCCTCTGCGTAGGAGTCGACGCAATATTTTTTTTTTTTTTTTAATGCAATTTTATTTAATTCATTCTATATTTCTTACTTGCTAGACAAAATTACTTAAAACTAGCTTAACTATCTTAAGAATTACAATTGTTCTTAATATTAACCTACTGACCCTATGCGGGTACTCTAAGCTAATCTAATCTATGTTATAAATGTGCCTTCGGCTTATTTTTTTTGGATTTTTTGTTTTATATTTTTTTTTTTGATCTTTCGTTTAATAAGTTTTCTTTTTCTTACATCCACCTTAAGAACTATGTAAGCTGGCCACTATGGTCAGCTATCTGATCCTCTTGAAAAGCTAGCGGTGGCGGAGCTGGTTTTGGTGTAACCACCAGTAAAATTGCCGTTCTTTGGCAGACTCTTTTCTATCTCGAGCGGGGATCGCTCTACTGAACCGGAGGAGATCCTCGTGGGTGCGAACGACATACGGTTCGTATTGAAGTCGCCTATCCACTGTTCGACGTACGACATGGAAGATGATAGGACATCCTTGTGGATCCTGTACAAGGCTAATTGTATCTAGATAGAGAAATGCTTCGGGAGGAATAAAGCCGTTAAGGCGCACCCTTTCATGGTACATACTATTGGGGTAGTAAGCCCCAAAGATCAGACTGTTGGACGAGGTCATAGCTCGTGCAGTGTGCCCTCTGATTAGTTTAATAATAAAATAATCTACCCTATTCACGTTTGCCTCGTTGTACAAGACCTCGTTAGGGTAGTACTTCTTGTACTCAGACTCGGGTGTGCGATACAGACGGAGACAGCTCCTAAGACACTGCCTTTCGAACACCCTCATCTTTTCCATCTGGGAAGGACTCACGTTGAACCACAATACAGATATTGATCCAGCCAAATGCCTAGATATCTAACTACACTTTTTACAGCTAACGGCCGACCATGCGGGTCAACTATGCCGAACTTACGCCATTTTTGGCGCGTATCCCGCGTTGCCCTGTCCAACGGGGTCCGGAAAAGACTAGTTTCACACTTCTGGAAGTTGATAAGCAATTTCCAGTCGTCGCAAAATCGCTGGATTTTCTCGAAGTCACGCTGCAACAAGATGTTTATTACCTCGACCTTCGGACAGAGTCGACGCACTAACCCACTATGCCACGGCGACCACGCGGTCACATAGTGTCAAGTTTTTTGCAGGCCCACCGGGCAAACAAAAAGAAATGGATCCGCGCATTTTACATCCAATTTTGAAGAAATATATTTGAGGGCGAAGGATCGATTCCTACCTCTTGATGAAATGGGAAACGCCACTCTAATTTGAAAGGTGTGGACTGATTAGATGGTAAGCCTCATGAAACAAGCGTTTTTTGAAGGCGCATGTTTGTGATTACCGACAATTTTGAAATAGATAATAATATAATAAACAAAATACTCTTGTTCCAATTTTCGTTAGTGGCTATGACTGAAATTCAAGACCAAATTGACTCGATCGTGGATCAAAGTACAAAATATAATCTTCACGGCCAACGACACCACCCTTGCTTCATTGTACATCTTAACAATTGTTAGCTTAAGTCAACAACTCTCGGAACTAAGTGTATCATCAGGTTCTTCTCCAATGAAAGGACCATGTGGGTTGAAGTTTATTAAGACCGGAGGACCATCGCCACGGACCGATATATACATACCAAAATGAGAATTTGGCTGAGTTCAGAACCGTCAAGCATTTGCGCAGGCATGTGGCATCACGGCTTTTTTGCGATGCTGATGCAATGCGTACTTGATGATGCCGTACGATGCGACGATTATTGAACTTTTCTTTGACGTTTCAGAACGTATTGTTTATGTTAAACATTCTGCCGCAAGCATGCATAAACTTCCAGTAAAATTATGTTTGTTACTGTTAAAGATGTAAGCAAACAAAGAGAAAGCGCTTAAGACGGATGCCCGTAATGATAATGAAGATTCAAAAAAGAGAAATTCCGAAAAGTCAGGTTTATTTAATCACTATTGCAAAAATTACAGATGATGTCTTCGAAAATCATTCTAAAACGTCATTTTATCTTATCCAACACTTTTTGCAAAATTGTTTGCAATTTTCGCATTTCCTATCAACAGCGCATCAGGGTGAACAAATGTTTAAGTTTTGCGCATCTGATGTACGGTTTGATGCTTAATTGAACGTTTGCCGTGACGTTTGCGTTTATGAACGTGACGCAAAGGTGATGTGGCATCGATGCCAGAGTGATGGGTTTCTGAATTTACTCTATGTAACAATGCCGTCACACATCAGTCAGATTAAAGTTCTGGGCAATGAATGAAAGCATCATTCAAATGCATTAAATATGGCTGCTAGAATGAATGAATGAGTTGTTCCTGTCCAGAACTGTTCAACAACGGAAGCATAGGGTCGTTACGAATTGGACATTCAGCTGATGAGCTGAGAACTGAGAACTGATGATCTGCATTAAGTAGATGGACGACTTGTGATCAGAGACGAATGGGGGCGCAACACGGTTGTCTAATTCTACGTCCTTTGAAGCCTGCTTGCTATGCAGGCAACAGTGAGATGCAGCCATTGACTCGCTGTCAATATGATGCAACAGATCATCCCCATCAACCCGAACAGAAACGAAGGTCTCTCGCAGAACTTTTCTCTTAGACAAAGGATTTCTTTCTATGCTCCTGCCACACAGGGTACGACTACGATGATCAGGATGTCCTCAAGAGACCTGGCTCGAAGGACCGCAGCACCAACAACGGAATTGATATTTGCTGCTCCAACTTGATCTTCCGACTGATGGCTCATATCTTGGCATCAAAGATGAACAATAGTTTTACTGCGGTAAATCTCCAAACTTGACCTTGTTACAGCTTTCTATGGCGGGGGAGAAGTATTTATTAAAAGAGTCGCATACACGTCCTGCAAGGAAATGAATTCAATTTCTGGCCCACAACTCTCGTTCAACACTGTCGCTAGAAAAGTCAATGCGGTTGCCTGACAAGAAGCCCATTGTAGGAAGGAAACAGTATGCTGGACCAGTAAATTCGATAGCGTCTATCGACAAGCACAACACAGGCACACCTCACGTGTTAAGGCCATCAAAAGCGAGGCATTACCAGGACTGAGCATGCCATTAATATCATTAGCAGCCACAGTCTGCTTTGCCAGCCAGAATGAGTGTATCAAATCCGCGTGAATACGCGGAATTGATACGCCACCATGCCACCATGCCACCACACCACCGGGCCGCAATATACTCCCCCCGCGTCTGACATATAGTCGGACATATCCAATGCGTCGCGTCGTTGACTGGGCGTTTCCACGCAAAAAAATAAAATAGTTCGCCAGACCCCACGCTCGCTGGTTAAATGATACGAAGTGATCGTGTGCAGGTTCTGGAAATGTTATCTCTACCGAACTGAACTGAATTCCTGCTCCCTTGTCCCAAGTGCAGCAGCTCCTATCTAAGTACCAATCTAATTTATTGCCGTACAATTGAGCCAAGCCGTATTCTGTGTACTGTGTGTGCGCTCGGAGAGATATACCATGTTAGATGCCCATTTCCACTCATGGACAACAGGGACAGGACAACAATTACAAATTAACAATCAATTGCTGGACTAATCCAATCAGGTAGGTAGACACTAGGCACTAGGCACTAGGCATATTGGCATATCAGAGAAGCATTGAAATCAATGTGGTAGCACTGTGAACGATGATGGCGGCTTCGTCGTCGTCGGCGGCGGCGGCAGCGGCAACAGCAACAGCGACAGCAAGAGCAGCGGCATAACATTTTTTGGTCATTACTCGGACTGTGGACCAGGAACAGGTTTGTTTTCGTCGATGTCGACTTTCCAACGAACAGACGAATGATCGAACGAATGAATATTGTTTCACCAGGCGGCCGCGCGCACGTTAAAAAGCAATAAACTACTCGACCGTGTTGGAATTGTATTTCAATAATTTATAACTATCCAGTTAATTTTTATGGCTGACCACTCACGGACCACCGGAGGGTCCGAGGTGGCGCTCTTCTATCAAAAGGTTCCAATAATTTCCATTTGAATGTATTCCTCACAATGTCACAATAGATTTCTTTATTTCTCTTGTCTCTCCCCCATATTGGCCGGTAATTTACAGCCTGAACATCAGTGTCACATAAAACCTGAATGCCCCTATATACAGGCTAGAGTGCGAGTGCGAGTGCGAGTGCGGAGCGGCGAGGCGCGGCGGCGGTTGTGGTGGTGGCGATGGTGATGGCGGCGGCGACGGCGGTGGCGGCAGTTGTGGTGGCGATGGTGGGGGTGACGGCGGGACAATGTCATGCCAAGCTGAGTTGAGCTGTGTCGAGCTGAGCCGTGAGACGTACACTTTGAGCTATGTTTTAATTGAAGCCTGACTCCGGTTCCTCTCCCTCTCTCGCTCCCCGATGATGGTGGTGGTGGTGATGGGGCCTTTACGTGTATTTTTTGGCGAAACAGACGCAGCGGGTGGATGCTGTGTGGTGATGGCATGGACGGATACCCAAAGACGAGCCCGGGGTTTCTGTGTTCTTTTTTTGTTTTGTCTTTTTTTTTTTGTCTGGTTTTATTAAACGTCCCAAACGATGACGTGGCGCATTCCTGTCACCCTAGCAATCATCACCGTCGGAGTATCTCGGCGCGCAGCATGAATTTGAATCCGTAACCAAAACCAAAAGCAAAACCAAGACCAAGCACCAAAAGCAAACCGAACTGAGAGTCGCACTCGAGATGAAACATTCATCTCTTCTTTGTTGTTTAGGCTGGTTGATGTTGTTGTTGTTGTTGCCAGTGGTGGCGGCGGCGGTGGCGGCGGTGGTGGTGGATACCTGAAACGCGCGGTGATGCTTATGGTGAGCTGATGTTTCAATGCGAGAGGTCAACACATCGAACTATGACTTTGAGATTGACTGATGAAGAAAAACAAATTGTCTGCCAATGATCACGGTGAAGCGATCATCATTTCAGCTCAGTCATCATACTCGGCGGCATCGGTGCGCGGCCATACGGCCACACGGCATGCTACACACGTACTGTACATACACATCTGAGCAGTCCATACCAAGCCTTTAAATCTCCCACAAAGATAAAAGGTGCTGCTCACCAAATCCACTTTTGGGGAGGCAAGACTCTTCTTCTTCGTTTCGTCGTTTCGTCGTTCCCCCATCCATATATCATTCCGCAGCAGCACTCCCACTTCAGCCGCCACCATGCAACGGCGCGGCGCGGGCGCTGCGGCATTCAATGAGGAAGAACGAAAGAAGGGCCACGCTCTTCATTGATATCAAGCAACCTCAAGCGATTGTCTGTTCGGCGATCTGCATCTCTGTCTCTTAAATGCAACCCATTCAGGGTTCAAATTGCCGATCCTTTTGTGTCGAATCAATTCGAACTCATCCAAGCCCAACCAAGCCAAGCCAAGTACCACCGCCAAGTCATGGCTTTACATCCTCCGGCGCAGCAACATTCGTCATTGTGATACACTCCTGACGGTTGACAGTGCACGCGGAATTGTCCGCATGCATTAATAAGTGAGGCACTTAAGCCTGGCGGTTCCACTCAAAGGCTCTGCGCAGCCGCAACGTGCCGCCGCCGGCCTGACCGACCTGACCCACATCCAATACCCCGCCTGCGCCTGCGAATGAGAATGGCTTGCGCATATTTCATTGAAGTTTATGACTTCGTTTGATGGAAATTAGCAAATTGGTGTTATTAAGGTAACTTATCGATTCTTAGTCGCGCTCGATCCGTTTGGCCGACCGAAATGCGGTCCTGTTTGGTTTGGTCGTGGCCATTCAATTCGGAACCGTGTGCCAATTAAAATTTGCCATGCATGTCCGTGTAACGTTCGAGAAAACAAAAACCGACAACCGACAACCGCCAAACCGACAACCGCCAAACCGACACCTCTTTCCGCGATCTTTCTCTTCGCTTCTAATTGCGCTTCGTCCTCCTCCGCCGATTGATGGTCCACCTTCCGCACTCTGAGACCGAGAGACATTGGCGGAGAGTGTGAGAAAAGAAGAAGAAGAGGAAAAAAAAAAGAATTAGCCACACCAAATCCCATTTTTTCCCACACACATAATCGGTTTTTGTTCATGGAACATGGATTTCTCTATTTCAAGGCACACTGCGCAACACAATGTACCCGATGTAGGTTCATGACAAGCTGACTCTAAGCTGTCCATTATACACTGGGTGCCATCCCACGACGCAGACAATGACCATTGTGCGGACAAAAATGTTTGGTCATTTCGATTCAATAAGGTCCCTCCAACACAATGACCGATCAATGGAACTCCCAAAAGAAAATAACACATAACTTTCGTTCTCGACCGGGCCTCGATTTGAGGTGCTGTGCTATCTGTCTATGCGCTGGGGCTCCTCTACACCATCTCACCATTTTTTTTTTTTCTTTTTCATCGGCACTCGGTGCTGGCTGAAGAATTGAGCCCAATGAGGCCCGGCTTTCAGTCGGATGACAGAAATTAGTGAAATTTATTGTAACACATGCGCACTCTGGTCTCGTTGATCTCTTATGGTGGCTGTGACTGCGACTGTGACTGCGACTGCGTGAATGGATGGATAGATATACCCTCTTGAATTTGGCCCAAAAAAGGATCACAGAAGTGGTGATCAGATTGAATTGGATTGGATCTCATGACGTGTGATCGGCGCATTGTTCGGACCGGTCATACGATCATACGCGAGGCGGGTGCTTGAGAGTAGCGCACTGCACATCTACAAGCCGGCCGATCGATCGATCGATGGACCGATCGACCGCACCAGTCCCAATTTTTGTTAATAAAATAAATAAAAGCAACATACGCATACAATGTGGCTTCGTTTCGTGTGGTTTTCTTCGAAATCTCTGGGTTTTTCTTTTCATCTTCTCTGGACACTTGTTGGGGGCCCCTACTCACTCACTTTGGTTTTGAGTTTTTGTTGCGTGCGTACACGGCTTTTTTCGGGGAAAAACATAAGCATTACAAGCGATTGAAATAACAACAATGGAATGATGACGGTGTTCGATGTTTGGGGCCGATGCCGATGTGCGGTATCTGAACGATGGCCCTTGGGAGCTCGAGCTCGAACTCGAGCGCATCTCTTCATTACGCGATGCACTTAATTAAATCAGATTTCAGTTACTTAAGCCATCATCGTGCGAGTTGATGACATCGGAATCTCTAGGGCCGGCAATTGGGTGGTTGGTTGACTTACCCTTTTCACCGTTGTGATGATAAATGGGGCATTTCCTTCGAGAATGTATGCCTTGTTGAGTTGACCTTTTTTTAATTCACCTCAATCGGTTGGATGTGCGCAATATTTTTTGGGGGTGATGAGTTTGATTTCACTTTCGTAGTTAAGTCAAATTTTGAAGGAGATTTTCTTTGACGTTCCCGTTCGTAAGCTCGGCGATCTCTGAGAAAGCTTCAAGATAGTATGGAAGCAAATGGAAATTCACATGGGTGGATCCAAGGCGGCAGAAGACACAGGCGTTAGACTATTATTTTGTCTGACCGCATGCTCAGTCACTGCAGTGAATTCCAAGCTGAAATGGAATCCATACATGAGGCTATAAGTTTATTGGTGACTATAGACCCTTAAACTTAAAAGTCTTTTGTTAGTTTCAGCCCATTCATTTACTTTGGTCTTAATCCAAGTCTGTCAAATTGTATTTTGCACACGAAAGGGTGTTAAAGCTATCAAAAGTGGGATGGCAGAGACTGTCCTTACCACTAAGGAGTACAACTCCACTACGAGCGGTATTAGGCCCCCGCGAGTGTTGCCGAACAAGCGTGATAGTCCCGCTTCTGTCCACTGTAGAGAAGTTGCACTGTACATTGTTTAATTTATCATTTGGAGTGAGTATCGGTTTATTGTTAATTTTAAGTCATACAATGGCCAGTGCTTATATCAGGTTTTTAAATAATCCTGGGTTCATGTTTGTCGTTTTGGTATGAGGTGGTGGTGTGGTAGCCGTCTTCTTCTTCTTCTTCTGGTGGCGCTACAGTCCAGGGTGGACCTGGGCCTTAACCATCAAGCCTCTTCAGCCGGCACGATCTGTAGCCAGCAGTCTTAAGCTGCGCACACCAAGTTCATTGAGGTCTTTCTTCACCTGCGTGCGCCATCGATTCCGTGGGCGTCGTATATTTCGTTGTCCCACTGATTCCGAGTCGAAGGCTCTTCGAACTGGACCAGTGTTGTCCATATGCTCTACTTGGCTTAACCATCTTAGGCGTTGAATCCGTAGACGCCTGGCTAGGCTCATGTTTCTATACATCCTGCACAGTTCGTGGTTGAATCTTCTTCTCCAATAACTATCAACGCAGACAAGACCAAAGATTGAACGCAGAACTTATCCCCCGAAAAGACCAAGGGCTACTTCATCCGCTTTTGAGATTGTCCATGCCTCCGCACAATAGAGCAGGACAGCGATGATCAATGTGTTATATAATGTTAGCTTGGTCCTTCGAGAGAGGACTCTGCTACTCAATTGCCTCTTGAGCACAAAGAAACAGCGATTGGCAAGAGTAATACCGCGTTTAATTTCGGCACTGGTGTTGTTCGTACTGTTTACTTGCGAGCTGAGGTAGACGAAGTCCTTCACCACCTCGAAGTTATAGTTGCCTATGGTGACGTTTTGGCCAAGTCGTCGATCTTGTGCGTCCTTTCTTGATGACAGCATATACTTCCTTTTGCCGCTAAAGCCTTTTTGGCCGCCTCCGCTTGAAGCAAACGCTTCATTGACGGCTCGCTGTGTTCGACCAATCACGTCAATGTCATCCGCGTGTGCTAGCACTTGTACGGACTGTTGGAAGATCGTGCCTCTTGTGTTAGCGTGTGAGTTCTGCACGGCCTTTTCAAGCCACGATGATAATTTCTATTCCTGCTCTGTTAGCCATGCAGCTCGTCGTTCGATGTCATTGGAAGTTCTGCAGATTTACTGCGTTCAGGTAGCGTTGTCCGGGATTAGTGTTTCACAGGTTTCTGATTGCCTCGTTGGGGTGATTATTGATATCTATCTTTGCTTCTCTGAACATTGTCACCATGTGCTTTCTCAAGGAGTAGAAGCTCAGTCCTCTGGCTCAATACATTTTTCTTGCACGTCAAGAGATAGATGCTATGGAAGCCTGGTTGTTAGTCACGAACCTTGGCTTTCTAAAGGTTAAATATCGAGTTACTGTTGAACTTCAGCCGTTCCGTGCTGTTGACGGTAACACCTTGTGTTGATTCTCCAATGATATTTCAGTACAGTTAAGGAGCAATTTATGCTCCGACATTTGGCTGCTGATCTGCATCCACCTCGGGATGATCCCCTTAAGCACATAAGTACCGATTTCCCAGCAATCAAATTTTTAGGCTGTCTCGATTTCGAACATTCTCGCGGCGATTTTTGCTGTCAAAGAGAGGACATAATTCAGTGAAACGTCTGCAAACGGACAACAGTGATCTGGCGCGAAAATAAGCCAAATGGCGACTAGACACTGTGTAAGCGATTGCATTGGGGATGTCGGCCGACGCGAGATGTTTTCCAAATTACATCGATGCTCATTGCTGGAGCAATATTGATTAAATCAATATTTCTATGAAACCTGAAGGCAGAGTCCAGACTTAGATTTTTCATATTTCTTAAAAACTCAAAAATCAAAGGGAGCATGTTATCGGAATACGCGGCTTAATTGGAGTTTCAGAGGAGCCCCCGAATGCCAAAAAGCTTGTTCACTACTCTAACAGACAATAATTTTTTTTTTAATTGTTGTTGTGCCACAGATTTAAGATTCAGTCCCAAGGGCTCAAATGTTGGGACCATCAAGGTGTTCATAGTTTGAAGACAAAAACATAAGAATGTTCAGTATTTCAGAAGCTGATCATTATAATGGCCATTCATTCATTTTATTTAATTTTGTTAAGACAAAAACCAAGCATTGTGACAGCAAAAATTATGAACTTGAAAATTTGTGAATTCAATATCTTTGCGTATTGAGTAGCAACTTTAAAGTGACTATGACATTCGGTTTGAAAGACCTCACTTAGAAACATCAGGTTCGTTCGCTATTCATAATGAGTAAATAAAAATTTACAGTAAAACTAAAATATATTAAAAATTATATTTAAGCTTATATTTTTCTCTTAAATTTAATTAAAGTAAAGTGTGTTATAATAATTATAATAATATGGGTGGCGCGACAGTCCGAGGTGGACCTGGGCCTAGCTCCTCAGCAACCACGTGTGTTGTGCGTGCTATTGTTCTTTCACGAGTGGAAGGGATGCCGACTCCGAACGGCGAAGTTGAGAAGCTTTTTCTAGGCAGGAATACTCTTTGAGCATTGTCAGTGACTTGAAAGAGGTGGAGCCGTGAATTATGATAGGTGGTAAATTCGGGTATCGAACCTGGCACCCCCTGCGTAGGATTCGACGCACTTACCCACTACGCCACGGTTATAATAAAGTCATACTTAATTTATATATTATATATTATAACTTATAAGTTTTAGAACCGATATGGAATCATTGATTTTTTTGTTAAGTTTATTTTAATGGAGCTTAATAAAGAGTGTAATTATATAAAAAATGAAATTTTTCTCCTGTCGTTCGTTATTTAGAATTTTCAAAAATATAGGCAGTGTAAATGTTTTGCAAAAATTAATTAGAGTTATTATTTATTATTGTGTTATATGCAATGCTTTGAAATTCTAATCGCATATTTATTGCGCGTGATGTTTCCAAAGAAGATAGTTCTTGAAATCAATCCTTTTATTGAAAATTTTTAATCTTTTCTGCATGTATTAGGAATTAGAGGTCTGCATTTGATTTATCATTTCATACAGTGTACAGTACCATTCCTTGCACCAAATCAAATAGTTTGCACTAAAAATGAGGACCGCATGTCAAAAACACTGTACAGTATTCGAAATGTATTTATAACGAAATTAATTCACTGACTGATTTCTCTCTAATCCGCAGTGTAAGTCAAATGAAACAAGTTCACGATTAAATGTTAAAAGCACACCGAGTATACCAAGTACAACGAGTAAGCCAAGAACAAGTAAAACCAAGATATTCACTGCAAACCTATATTTGAAATTACCTTTGGAACCTTGATTTGATCAAGTTGATTGGTCCAAATAAACACCGGCATTTCACAAGCCTGCACTAATAAAACACAAGAAAAAAGCGAAGTTTATCGATGTGGTGAACATAACCTAGTTTGCCTTTTTGTTCATTCTTTGATTGGTAGAGAAAGCTCGGCAAATATGGCCCACCCTTACCATTTTTAGAGAGAAAGCCATCAATTTATGTTGAATGCTATAAATTATTTTTTTTATAATCATTAAAATCAATTTACCTTCACATTTAAGTAAGATGAACATTTTTTAAAAATATAACAAAGAGATATACTGAAAAAACTAAAGTATCCTCATATTGGGTTTTCGAAAAACTTGCGGCTACTTGCGTTGCCTGGTATTAAATATGGCCTGGTAACGATTTTTGGGTTTAACTGCACCAAAACTCACATACATTTTTCTCGTTACCTGCACAGTCTTCTTGTACCCACATTGAGAATTCAGATCATTGTACGCAAGCTGGAGCAATAGATGCATCTGGCAAATATCATGTGTTAAATATGGTAGACCATATGTGTTGTGTTCAATTTAATGACGCTTCACAAGCTTGTCGTTTAACCTTGATATGATTAAAAATGAAAACACATTCAGTATTATTTAACCTTAAAACTATATCAAAAAATCAATGAACATTCGCTGTTAAAACACTTATTAAAGCGTACCAAGAAATTACAATGAAAACAAAAAAGAACTGTATTTATCCTCTATTGCACATTCCTCTCACCAGGCCAAGGACGACAGGTTCGAGCAGAACCGATTCTAATAAGTTTGTTGTGAAATTAGTTCAACTCCGTGCGTTTAAGCTTTTGGGAAATATAAGGGTGAGCCATATTAAACACGTGGTTCTTATTTGTCGCACTTACCATACATATTTGAAAATGGAGGGTGCTTGAAAGTGGTAGACAATTGCATTCTCACCTTCAACAATTCACCCGAAATTGGTGTTTCACTAGGAAAGCCCATTCTTTCGTCATTAAGCTAACATCCTAACGAATCTAAAACTGTCCTTCTATGCATACGGCCACTGGCCGGTGTGAGTTTGGACTTTGACTAACAAGCCTCTCCAGGTCGAGCAATCTCTTCCTAACACATTACGTCTTACTTTGTTAAGTTAATAATAAGAAGATATTGACTACGCACTTCCTAAAGCAAACTCAATACTTGGGTTTCTTAAACATTCTTGTTATAAATTTTCTAATCCGTATGCCTTAAAGTCAGTCTAAATGTCTCTTGTACGTCCGTATCTGGAATATTGTTCTGTAATATGGTCTCCATCGTATGTAAAGCACGTGTTACGTTTAGAAAGGGTTCAAAAGTCCTTCACGAGATTCGTTATAAAACGAATGAATTGGAACCTTGAATCTATGTCACACCAATCTAGTTAAAGTTGAATTAGAGTACCTGACTGCCAACACGCAACATTTAAAGTTAGGACAGTGTATGCCTGGTGTGTTACCATCCTATTCTGCCAACCTGGTGGTGCGTTTGACAAAAGCGATATAGACGATTAACACTGATACTGCTTAACTCAGTCAGATTAGTGAAGCCCTAGATAACCCCTAGCTGAATTTTCCGTCAGGAAGAGAGGGTACTGCAGTTGCGAGATCGTGCATAATAGTTTCCTTCCCTACCTCAGCTCTTCAGCTTCTGCATAAGTCGTTGTTGGGGAGACCCAATTTAAGGGTGCTTGTTATAATATCACAGTGCCCAGCAATAACGCCGATAACAGTCATGAGAGTCGGTCTGCTCAGGCAGTGTGATCATCTAGGGTCCAGATAAGGACATAATTATTTCATCGTGACCCACGAAAGATGGTGTTATCAAACGTTAAAAAATTCAGACGTTGTTCGGCAGAAGAAGCATTGAGATGCACACCAATTTGGTTGAGGTCCAACTAAAAGTCAAAGTTGTTCGTCTCCATAGAGGTGGGCTACAAAGTCGGATATTCTGTGGATGAGAGACAACTTGTCCAAACGGGATTGTCTTCATCGGGCCCTTATTTCCAGCTCACTTTTAGCCTCAGCTAGTCAAGACCAAATGGTAACACTACCTGGGGGTAAATGCCTCTTCCTTTCTCCCTCGATACCTTACACCCGTTTTAAGTCTCCACACCAATTGGAGAATACGTAGCTGATGATGAAGTAGCTGAAGTAATCATGTAACTTATTCAATAAATTTGGTATAATTTGCAAACTGTAGGAGAACATCTTACCGCCAACGACGCAATAAAGTATTAGCCGCAATCTCATAAGTGTAGCACAATATGAAATCACCCTAAGCATCAAAAACGCGCTGTTGTCCCCTGCACGGGGAGAAGATCAGGAGACATTTTTGAAATTGAAGCCCGAGGACCAGCCACCTAGTTTACATTGCAATAGCTCAAGAATTACTGTGAAACTTCTCTTTACGGCACCTCCCTATTAGGACACCTCTCATTGGGGATAATTCGTCATGGTGCCGGAATGAAGACATTCGCGTATTTCAAACCCTTCAGAACGGATACCAGTACAAACGTGACGGTCCCGCTGCTGTCCGCTGTAGAGAAGTTTCAGTGTATAGCAAATTTTCTAAGACCTCCTCTTTGATCCTATTTATTAACTGATCCTCTAATTCACCCTCCCCCGATCACTCGAAGTGCAAAGCTGAACCCCTCAGTCAACACGCCTCTTCATCGACTGCATACAATGGCCAATTTGAAGTGTTATTCCCCGACAATGCAAATGTTGATATTGCTTTGACCGCCTTGAGTCAGCCTTCCGATCAGTCAGTGAACATGACAACTGGAATGGAATCCATTCATCACCCTCGTCAATTTCGAAAAAAAGAAGGGAAGACTTCAATGAAGTGTGTCCGCCCTTCCCGCAGGCAAGGCATCATATCAAACAAACACATGTTATGTCACATCGCTTCATTACAAGCTACCACACACTTAATTGAATCTAATTTAAGTTACTTAAGCCATCATCACGAGAACCCTCCCCATCGAAGTGCTACCACCGACCGAACGTCGCCGGCCAGCACACATCCATGGCCAACCTACACTTATGGCCATCGTGTGGTCAAAGTCGGCCGGCCAGCGGCAGCAGCAGCAACAGCAGCCGGTGCGGTGTGGCGATTAAACGGCTCGCGTCCGCAATCAACCCGGGAGGGAGATACCTTACGTATAAGTATCCTCTCCCTCTCGGTTAATATGGAACCCCTAATTAAACGGTGGCCCTAAAATATGCATATGCGGATGGCTTCTTGTGCCCATATTTCATCTGGCCAGCGATATGTCAGCCTTAAGGTTCCACTTTGCATATATTTGCACCCATCCTCATTTCAGCGATTCCTCGCAGCGATTTGTGCGTTCCTGCCATGCCCACCTTTGGATCGTCGTTTGTATATATATGGGTTTTTTTTTTGTTTTTTTGCAATCCTACCGCTGCCGCCTCTGTGGGTCTTTAGCAACAACATCCGACCAACCGACCATCCGACCAACAACACAACACGCCGCCAGCGGCTTAGAAAAGTGTCGGCTATTTTGGCGAAATATGGACAGAAAATGAAGAGGCTGCGCAAGAGATGGTGGTAGTAGCACCAGCCCATCCCTGGCTTCCAGTTAAATTAAGCAAAATACATTTGCATGGCCATGACCATGACCACGACTACACCGGCTGCTGCGATCGGTTCGTTCGTTTTTTTCGCAAAAAGTTAATGCGAAAAGGAGGACACGCTGTTGCTGACGCTGACGCTGAAGCATCTGACGCTCTGATGCTGATGTCTGTTCTTATACCCTGAAAGCTCATTAAAAATCGATAGACTCCTAAGTTGGCCGACTGTCTTATAACTCATTCATTGCGCGGCGACTGAGCGATGGACGGCGGTGCGGCCAGGGCGGCGGTCTGTCGCGGCGACCGCAGCCGAAGGAGTTAAGGCCGCTCCACAATAAAAACGATGGCAGAATTCATTTCGGATTCTGCCTCCGGGCTTATACTCAATTCAGAAGCACAGCGGGAGTTCTAAGTAAATATTATGGCCGTGTGATCGTTCTCCTTGGATTCTCTCGCATAATCTTCCATTATCCGCTTCCAAATTAATAGACAATCAGTTATGGCAATTTTCAGTGGAGCGCAGCGGTCCCATTCGGCGAGCAAATTATGCGCAGGCGCGCGCGATATCCACGCAATATCTGGCGCGTTTTAATCTCCTTTCATTTCGACTTGGCACAACACACAGGAACTACACAAAAAAATATGAAAAGTGGCATCAGGAATGCGGCAATCAAATCCACAATGACTTCGAGAAAGGATTTCATTTCACTGGAAAGGCATCCACACCACCTTTCGGTCTTATCACTTTGGACGAGCACACCAGCTTCAGCTTCGGCAGATGCCGCGTCTGCAGTTGCAGCCCACACTTATCCCTTTAATGAGGGTCATTCCGATCGGATCGTTGAAAATGTGGGGAAAATTCGAAAAGTGTGTACAATCAAACCGTGCGCACGCATGGTTATTGATATGTGCGCGGTCTCAACAGGGCACAACATATGAGTATCCAACTGTGTTCCACCTAAAAAACGCCGGTGGAACGATCTTTCAACCCTACAGGAGTCGAATGACCCGATCTGTGAAGACAAAAGGATACCGCGCGGGTCGATCATATTTTTATTGTTTCAAAGGTCCTAGTTGCGGGTCGACGCCGCTGTTGCCGCCGCGCCGCGCCGCACCGCCGTTGCCGCCATCACAGCCATAACAGCCGCCCCTGCCGCTGTCGCTGTTCCCGATACTGTCGCTCCATTCAAATGGTAGTAGTCGATGGCGGTGCCTCATAACGAGGGTGCAATCAAACATTTCATAAAATTTTTTCAAAGTAGGTAAAGAAGACATAAATTACGAGCCGATGGCGTTCAGAGCGGCAGAACGAGAGAGGGGGTCATCGATTGAATGGGGTACCTTTTCCCAGCGTCAGCCTCGCTAGTTAAAAGGTCAACTCGAGACATTGATAGGAGTTCTTTCGGGTTGTGTTCATTTTTTATTAAATAAACGATGGCACGGATATTGTCTAGTCGCTGCAGGATCTGGAACAGAAAGTTGTTAGCATTCGGTAGTAAATATCTATTCAATTGGGGAGAGCTATTTGGAATTATGATTATGGGTTGTCTATAAGGAGATTTATGTTGACTGCATTCTTTATGACGAGTCCAACGACGACATTATTCTCTGCTGTTCGGCTGGCCTGGCCGCTTGATGTTCGATAATTTCAATCATTGCAGGTGACTTTATGGTTTCCGTGTGAAACATTCTCATCTCTGTGTGCTAGGTACTTGATTTAGAATGAGTGTCAATGGACGCATTAGTCACATGGAGGGTTTGAGTGCGGTTATCTTCTTAGCTTTTGATGGTGTTCGTTATATGAATGAGAATTTAATGTGACTTAATCGAATAAATCCATATTCTGGTGGACGATCGTGTGATAGCTATTAGCTAAGATTGAATCCAGCATGAACGTCTGTGCTGAGGAAATTATGATTTATGGGCGTGTTTGCCGATGTTGTACCAACAACTGAATCGGATGGAAATACGATCAGTCTTACCATGAATCTCGCCCGAATATTTTTTTCTGTTCGCCTATTATGAATTCCGCGGGAAAAAATTGCCATGTTCGAAAAATGTCCTTATCCCGAGCAGGAAATCCGAACGAAAACAAATATCAAACCAAGTTAAAACGTTCCCTAGCTTTTTGCAGGCGAACATGTGGCGAATAGCCACGAATCCAGGAAGGTAGGTAGGTAGTCGGGGCTAATAATGAAATTCAAGATCACTCTTAGACCATGTTTGTCCCTTGGGTGCAGGGAACTAAGTCCACTGAGTCCACTGAGGGACTTAGTTCCCATTAATTGGGAATTGAATCGACTTAGTAAAGTGGGAGAGAATGCACTTAGTAAAGTGGACTTAATTCCCACTTAATGGGAACAAAGTCCCTCCGTGGACTTAGTTCCCGTAGACTTAGTTCCCTGCACCGGTCCATTGTGATACCCACAGTCAGACTACTACCACTGATTGACCACTCCAGTGAGAGTGCCGTTGATTTGATCCCAACGGCAAATCGTGACTGGACCAGATTTGAAAACCAGATAAAAGCGTATTAACGTTGTTTCTACTGGCATTCGAACCGGGGACTTCGCAAACCAGGGCCAGGCACTTAACCAACTGCACCATCGAGCCGTCCAGGATCCAGGAATAAACACAAAAAAATGAGTTATATTTATTTCCAGTAAAAATATTTAATATTTGTTCTTAGAGATGTTTTTACATTTAAGAATATAAAATCAAAGAGAATTCGTGGTCTCTGTGCAAATGCGCTGGCTCCTTGTCAAATAATTTGGAATAATTTGGAAGCATTGACTTCAGCTACACAATTAGCCTATTGTGCCTAGTGGCGATTTCTGGTCCTAAGAATTGGTTTACCTACAAGTTCACAAATACAGCAACGAAAAAAATTATGTGAATTATATTCTATCAATTGAACGCGCTCTTTTATAGTTGCTAAACGAAATATGTGAATCAAGCGCAAGTTTATTCTCTTCAGTAAAACAGCGCGCGAGTTACGTCTCCTACCTGTCCCCACCTAGCCCCTTGAGTCATCATGATCTACCCCTTGAGTCATCATGATGCCGCTACTTCGTCGCTACCTCTACCGGATGCAGTGTCAGCGGAATTATATTTATTGTATTTTACCAAAATCGATGTGATTGCACAGGTGATCGCATGAACTGCAGACTTGCCGACTCAGCGTCTGGGAGCCTTCCGCTCCACATAAAGTTCATGCAATCACCTCTGCAAATGAGAGGTATTATTAAATATAGTATTATCGAATTTTGTTAGTCTATTGACTGCAGACGCACAAACAATTAATTTGTATTTTTTTGGAACTAAAGTATTCAAACGACTTATTTCGCGCCCTTGCCCAGAAGTTCAACGGCGCGCCGACTCAATACTCAAGAGTGGAAATTTGTTTCTGTAGAGAAATATGTGTTTGAAAGAACGCACAAGCAAAATGCTTACTTCCACCCCAATTTGAAGTTCCGTGCGAACTAATGAGTCCTAGTTTGTCGCATTTTTTGTGCTAACTCTTCGGTGTATTTTTGCTGGCCTTTGCATGTATAAAAACTAATATCAAGTACAAATATCGGAATCCGTTCTGACACCTAGGCAGCGATCTCATCCTTGAAACACTTGCTCAGGGCACTTCCTAATACGCTCATGAGTGGCAGTCCAGGGCTGCCTCACATTGATTTCTTTCACAAGTGCTTCTAACTAACTCCACTCTAACGAGGCTTGACAAAATTATTGCCGTTCCGTATACAAAACTAGCATCAAACCTTATGCAATGCCACAAAAAATAGATCAGAGTGGACTGCGGGAGAGGTGATCTTGAATTCGCTTGACACATCGACATGTGAGAAAATTAGATTATTTTAAAAACATCGTTGATCCTAAAAATGAATATCAATGGACCGATTTGACTACCTTTTGGGACCCCAGAGGTGAAATTGATTGCATCGCAGGCGAACTCTGACTTTTAAACGCCTTATAAGTATTCTTCTTCCTCTTCTTCTGGTGGCGCTACAGTCCGGGGTGGACCTGGGCCTCAACTAGCAAGCCTCTTCAGCCGGCACGATCTTTAGCCAGCTGTCTCCAACTGCGCACACCAAGTTGATTGAGGTCCTTCTTCACCTGGGCGAGCCATCGGTTCCGAAGGCGTCTTCTATTGCGTTGTCCAACTGGTTCCGAGTCGAAGACTCTTCGGGCTGGAGCAGTGTTGTCCATGCGCTCTACGTGGCTTAGCCATCTTAGGCGTTGAATCCGTAGACGCCTGGCTAGGCTCATGTCGCTGTATACCCTTGCTGTATGGCTCGCAATTCGTTTCTGGACACTATGGTGTCCAGTACAATTCGTGGTTGAATCTTCTTCTCCAATAACCATCAACGCAGACAGGACCAAAGATTGAACAGAACTCTTCTCTCGAAAAAAACAAGTGCTTCTTCATCCGCTTTTGAGATTGTCCATGGCTCCGCACCATAGAGCAGGACAGGGATGATCAAGGTGTTATATAATGTTAGCTTGGTCCTTCGAGAGAGGGCTCTACAACTCAATTTCCTCCTGAACCCAAAGAAACAGCGATTGGCACGACATTATAAGTCACGAATTATCAAAGACGGAAGAAGCCCGAGGACTATCAGTTCTATCAAATGTCAACTTTTCTCATCAGATCATTAATTTTCTTCCAATGCCTGTTGGAAGCACACAGTCTTGTTCCTGACTAAAGCAAAATTGTAATCCACATCTTATTTTTTGTTTTAGTATAACTTTCAAACATTTAAAATTGGTTATGGACTGTTTCTCAGTTCTTGTTGCCAGTTCTTGTTCAGCCATGTTCTTTAAGTTGTCCATTTAAGTCGAATGCTTAGTCATTCTTCTACACCCCTGAAAGAATTGTAAAATCTAAGTTTACCGCCGCGCGCTTGCTGCAATTATCTCGTTTCCATAACTTCTCCCCAAATTTGTCAATCTTGTTTATAGATTAAATCGATTTTAACACTCATGTCAGAAGTGCGCAGAAATTTTAAGTTGATCAACAACATGGTCCTGAAAGGCCATCTAACCATTAAAAGCGCAAATGGCTCATTTTGATACAAGTGAGCGTGATCGCCACTCAGGTTCTGGATATCGCCAGCTTTCAATGGACGTTGATCATCTTTTTAATTCCCAGTCGCCATCAGACAGAAGCAAGATGGGTGCTTTAATTGGCAATAATTATGACATAAACCTGACACTTGATGTCACAGTTGCATTTGCCATGCGGTACTGCATTTGATTCGAATTTTATTTTGTGGTTAAATTTATGGAGGTGATTCGGTTTATCGATCTTAAAGTACAAGAAACACTCTTAGTCTGTCAGTCATAATTTATTTGCCAATTACATGTAATGACTCGAGGTGATAAATATTCATTATGCAGGCATGTACGTAAATTGTTGAGCGAAGAAATCTGCAAAAGAACCTTGATCCTAAACGCTTGCAAGACTTGGCATGCCTTGAGAAATAAAAACAAATCGCTAGCTCATCATAGGACACAACTTCAAGTTGAGCAAATCAAAAAAAAAAACTTTGCGTCTTCTCTTGTTCATTAAGATCTTCAGAAAGTTATGAATTCAAAATTAAATGGAGAGAAGGAGAAGAAAATCAGCCGCAGACTTTGTGGACTATCGATGGTACCAGGAACACTTCATGTTCAACATCCAAGCGACTGTGCAATGGCCTTGCGCTCTTCTAACTTCTAGACGCTGTTGGAAAGGGTGTTGTGTTTACGATTTATTTGACATATGTATATGGCAAGAAAGCGTTCAATATCCAAGTGGTGAATAAGTTCTATTCCCGATAGGACAAAAATAATTTTCACGGCCCCACCTCTTTAAAGTCACGGTTATCAGTTAGCAAACCGTTAGCGATTTTAAACTCAGTTCTTATTATAACTCTCAGCTATGGTCATGAAATTTGGTTAATGAACGAAAGAATTAAATCGCGCATGTCTCCAGAACCCTTTTGTGGATAACACGGTCCACTGGAGATAAGAACAGACGGGTGAATTTGAACAATTTGAAATCGTTGCCCTAGCTTCATGATAAATTGTCAAACCAAACTAACCTAAAAAATACGGAGAACTGTCAAGTCCGCTGTCACGGAAAAGAATGTGAGACATTTTTTGCTTTTAAAAAACACCCATTGTGTAGTCATATTTATATTTAAAACGAAATCCTTCGTCCGATTTTGTTTTTAAATCGTTTTCATAACGCCTCAAAAATTCTCCCGTATTTCTACGTCCAGAGTTCGGACTTTACTTTGATCGTAGTAGTTAGATCTACTTCGATTTGGAGAAACAATTATAGTCTACGTCTATATTTGGGGATATTCTTCTGTTTAAAAAAAATAATATAAAACAATAAATGAAAATACAGCGCTGAACACTGTCATTTAAATTATCATTGTTCAACCCTAAATAAGAAAAAGTGTGTTTTCAACGCTTTTATTTTCTTCGTTTTTCAGTTCTACTCTCTTTCTCTTATTTCATTCCTTAGTCGACGGCGAAGTACCGTTAGTTTCCTTTTATTTGACAAGAGTAAATATGAAATATGTGTGCTTGTGAGTTGTTTCGTCCTATGGTTGTGCTGCTTTATTTTGTCTTTGAATAATTTTTGCTCTAGACAAAAAACAAATTGTGGAAGAAGTTGTATTTAAAAATTTATCGGAATAGATGATGAATCTAATAGTTTCGCCTCGTTGAAGCTGGTAGAAAATTCTTAGAAACAAACTTAGAAATAATTTAAATGTAAGCACGGTTGAAAATCTAATGTTTTCACGATCGCTTTCAGAAAATTGAAAAAATGTATCGTACGTATGTACCTTTCGAATTAATACCATTTTTAAAAGATTACAAGTTCATAGATGGAAAATATATATTAAGGAAAAACTGAATTCTCTGTATACTTACTTATTCTTGGTGCTTAGGTTCCTCAACTTAATTAATGGTACCAAAACCCAGGAAACCACCAACGGATAAAATGTCCTATAGAGATAAGACGCTTAAGTCCAATTGTGGAAGAAAAACAGCTCATACCAAATCACCAATTTGATTTTAGAAGTAAACATTCAACTATTGGCAAAGTGCATCGTATAACTGATGTAATAGAAAAGGCATTTGAACAAAAGGTAGTTTGTTCAGCCACATTTCTCAATGTTTCTCAAGCCTGTGACAAAGTTTGGCACAAAGGCCTAAAATATCTATCGGGGATACTGTATAGTGAGTCGCCGTGGCGTTGTGGGTTAGTGCGAAAATCTACCAAATTTCATAATTCACGGCTTCCACCTCTTTCGAGTCACTGACAATGCTCAAAGAGTATTCCTGTATAGACAAAGCTTCTCAACTTTGCCGTTCGGAGTCGGCATAAAACTGTAGGTCCCTTCCACCCGTGAAAGAACAATACCACGCACAATACGAGCGGTTGCTGAGAAGCTAGGCCCAGGTCCGTCTCGGACTGTCGCGCCACCAATATTATTATTATAAACTGTATAGTATTTTAGCCAACTATCTCTCTGATAGGATCTTCCGCGTGAAGTATGGAAGTGAATACTCTGCTTTTAAAAATATAAATGCTGGTGTACCACAAGGGAGTGTTCTTGGCCCTCTGCTATACCTATTGTATGCAATTGATTTACCACAAGAAGAACACACTGTTCTAGGCACATTTGCTGACGACACCGCTATTGTGATAATAGCCAAAACGGTTGAAGAGTCTACAGCAAAATTAAAACGTTCACTAGATCGGATACACGAATGGATGAACTTATGGCGAATTGTTCCTAATGAAAGCTAATGAGTCCATATTAACTTCACTTTTAGGCGTTAATAACTTTTCAGTTAACATAATTCGTGTCCAATGGCAATGAAGCAAAATACCTCGGAATGACTCTTGATGTGAAACTCAAGTGGAAGGAGCACGTTAAGAAGAAACGTGCAGAATTTGACATGAAATATAAAGATCTGTACTGGCTTATTGGTAAACATTCCAAGCTAAGTATTGACAACAAACTGCTTGTATACAAGCAAATCCTAAAACCTGCTTGGACGTATGGCGTCCAACTTTGCGGTAGTACCAAAGTAAGTAATTTGAACATAATACAGACTTTTCAAAATAAGGTGCTTAGAACTATCGTTAATGCACCATGGTCATCAGAAAAGATGTTATCCACAGAGGTCTTGGAATATTATCACTTCTATAAGCAAACGTTCGCGATAGAGTCTTGCCAAAGATTTCCACCAACCCACAAAAAAAAGAATTGGTACTTAATAAACTTTCAAAAATATTCAAAAATACCATTTTTTGGGTATGCTTGTAAATCTGCTTCGAAAATGTCTGATATTCTTCTTCTTCTTCGGGTGGCGCTACAGTCCGGGGTGGACCTGGGCCTCAACCAGTAAAGCCTGTCCAGACGGCACGATCTTTTGCCAGCTGTCTTCAACTGCGCACACCAAGTTGGTTGAGGTCCTTCTCCACCTGGGTGCGCCATCGGTTCCGTGGGCGTCCTCTATTGCGTTGTCCCACTGGCGTTGAATCCGTAGACGCCTGACTAGGCTTATGCCGCAGTACAGCCCGTACAGTTCGTGGTTGAATCTTCTTCTCCAATAACCATCAACGCCAAACAGGACCAAAGATTGAACACAGAACTTTTCTCTCGAAAAGACCAAGTGCTTCTTCATCCGCTTTTGAGATTGTCCATGCTTCCGCACAATAGAGCAGGACAGGGATGATCAAGGTGTTATATAATGTTAACTTGGTCCTTCGAGAGAGGAGTCAGCGATTTGCAAGAGTAATTCTGCGTTTAATCTCGGTACTGGTGTTGTTCGTACTGTTCACTTGCGAGCCGAGGTAGACGAAGTTCTTTACTACCTCGAAGTTAAAGCTGCCTATGGTGACGTTTTGGCCAAGTCGTCGATGTTGTGCGTCCTTTCTCGATGACAGCATATACTTCGTTTTACCCTCGTTCACCGCTAAACCCATTTTGGCCGCCTCCGCCTCAATGCCAGCATACGCTTCATTGACGGCTCGCTGTGTTCTGCCAATCACGTCAATGTCATCCGCGTATGCTAGCAGTTGTACGGACTTCTGGAAGATCGTGCCTCTAGTGTTGGCGTGTAAGTCTTGCACGATCTTTTCCAGGATGATGTTAAAGAAATCACATGACAGCGCGTCGCCTTGTCTAAAACCTTTTTTGACATTGAAGGTCTCGGTGAGTTCGTTACCGACCTTGATGGAGCAGCGAGAGTTCTCCATCGTCATCCTGCACAAGCTAACGAGTTTGGCAGGAATGTCAAAACTAGACATGGCGTTGTATAGCTCGTCCCTATGCACGCTCTCATAGGCGGCCTTGAAATCGACGAATAGGTGGTGGGTGTCGATCTGCATTTCTTGGGTTTTTTCCAGGATCTGAATGTCTGCTATACTTTACTTTTTTCTACATTTACCTCCAAATTTTTAAACGGAAGTCCGAACCCGGGCGTCTATTATCTGCCCTATTGTTCTTCAAAGACTGGAATCCGTAGTCGCCACTCCTTCTTTGGCTCTGAATTACAGTGAAGTTTCGATTATTATAACACTCGATTTCTGCACCGAATTTGAGTGACTTTTTAGCGGTTATTCACGAAATACTACTCATCGCTCCTATTTTCATAGAATGACTTAATACCGACTACAATCACTAAACACTGGTAAAAAGATAGAACTCCCGATCATTTGGAGGAAAATTTTGCTTTTAATTCGAGATCAACTTTTGTCAGAAATATCTGATATTGAGATATGGGCAGCGATGACATCTCTTTATGTATCTTCGAAAATCTACAAAACGTAGATGCTCGAAAAGAAGAAGTCCGATGACAGTCCGGAAATGGAAGTTATTGATATACAGCCCAAAGTGAAACTAGAAGCCGAAGAAGGCAGAACAAAATTACCTGAAAAATTAAAAAAATATATGCAACCGCAGAATATGAGTGATAAATCTGCTGCCAAGCGATCTTCTGCAAAGTAACTGCTGAGTTTTACATTTAATGTATGAATTTCCGTTTTTTATATAAAATAGGGATTCGGTATATTTTATTTATACATTGAACAGATTGGAGTGTTTAAAATATCTGTTTTATTTTTATCGCAACAGGTCATGTTTTCATTAGTTGTATAAGAGTAGAAAAAGAAGTAGAAGAGAATTTGTGTAAGAGAAAAGGGTGGTGCGTTAAATTGGGCAAATGTGGCACTCTCTTTCAGACCGTGGCCGTGAACAGTCACTTAAATTAACTAAAACAAAAATAGTTTGCCTAAAGTGTTTTATTTGAAAGTTCTAGAATTTCAGACTTATAGTTGCAATAATCGAAATTACACTGTAGTTTGTACAGGGCCAAGATACAAAATACCTCACATCGACCCTCCCACCCTAAATGGCACCAGTTTGCAATTCTCTAATAAGGCTAAATATGTTGGCCTTATATTAGATAGTAAACTGAAGTGGAAGTTCAATACTGGTGAAAGAGCAAGGAAGGCCATCACGGCCGTATACATGAGCAAAAAAGCCATAGGTCAAAAATGGGGTGTTCAACCACATATGACACACTGGCTTTTCGACGCGGTGTTCAGACCCATCTTCTGATATGGCGTAACAGTATGGTGGCCCATATTTAACGTCGATAAACACCTAAAAATGCTAAGGAAGGTACAAAGACAAGCATGCATCTGCATAAGTGGAGCCTTGAGAACGACTCCCACCGATGCACTTGAAATCATACTAAACCTTCCCCCACTAGATATTCTTGGAAAGCAGATAGCAACCAACATCAGATTGAAAGCATGCACCCAATGGCAAGACTACAGGTCCGGGCATGCCAGAATCCTAATAGAACAAGGACTTACCTCTACTAATCTGGATTACACTTCACCTGATTACTTCTCAGGGAAAAACTTCAAAACCCTGATTCTGAAAAGAGGCCTGCGGTATGGCGGCCATACGGTGACGCCATACATTTCTACACAGACGGATCCAAAAAGGGAAGAAGGAATAGGCAGTGGAATTTTCTCAGTATATCTTAATCTCAATAAATCAATCCATCTACCTAATCACTGCAGCGTTATATAACCGGAAGTAATTGCGATCAGAGAAGCCCTGTCCTGGCCGCGGTGGGACGCGATATCCGTCCGTGATATATGCATCTTTACGGATAGCCAGGCAGCAATCAAATTCCTAACATCGTTATCTACAAGCTCAAAAATAGTCTTAAGCTGTCGCACATCTCTTGACGAAATATCCGAACAGTTTCGAATTCGCCTGTGTTGGGTTCCAGGCCATAGAGACATTATGGGAAACTGCGAAGCTGATAAACTCGCAAAAATCGCCACAACAGATCTTTTTTTAACTTAGGGACTCCAACAGCTTCCTTTAAGTTACAACTCACTAAACAAAGCATACTAGAAGTCAATGGCAGATGGAACACAGGCAACACGTGCCAAATTACCAAACAAATCTGGCCCAGTCTTGACTTCAAAATATCTGTTAGTCTGATATCATTAATAATACCCAAAGTTAGCGTGGCAGTGGGTATAATTACCGGACACTGCGTATTGCGTTTACACGTGAAAAGACAGAAGTTGCCGAGATGAGGAAGAAGAGGAGAGTATGCAACAACTTCTCTGCAACTGTCCGGCACTTGCCTCAGCTAGGAAAGCTACTCTTGGCTCCTACTTCTTCTATAATATAAGCGAACTGAGAGAGACTTCAATCAAATCGCTATTGACAAATCTGGCTGGCTGTCGTAATAACCCCGCAGGCCCATCCCCCCTCCCCCTCCCCCCCCCCCCCCTTTCTTTTCAGACAAACCCACGTGGCAGCACAATGGGCCTACTTTGGCATAAGTGCATCTAAGCCACCTACTACCTACCTACCTAACTTGTACAGGACCATCATTGCAACCTTGCGGCTAAACATTTCTCCGTCTGTCACAGGTATCCCTGTACTTCAGTGTTACACCACGGGTGCCAGCTTCCAGCACTCCCATTTGTTTCACCTGATTGTCAAAGCAGTACCCTCGAGCAGTACCCTCGTATCTAAACTCATACAATCTACACAAATATGATTGATTAAAAAAATTAACAATATTTAAGAAACATGTTATCCTCGTACATTTCCCAAAGTCATGTGTTACCACATCATCTCCAAATATGACATAACCTATTAAAATAAACAAAAAGTCCCTTTTGACGACAACTCCCAGTGCCACCGGTCGGCTTAAAAAGAGGACTCGATTGGAGTCAATCACTTATTCCTGAGGAATGTTACAATAGAAAGTATCAACAAATAAACTCAAGCAAACCATACCGGAATGAAAAAGCAAAAGAACAAGTTGATAGTTGACTTTATTCAAACACTAGTAAAATTTACGACGTTGACACCCCTTGGAGAAATAAAAAGGTCTTAGACCTTTTGAACAAATTTCTCCTTCTGTCCAAGACAGGTCTTGTACAACTACCAAAATGAAACGAGCATTAAGGTAGCCATGCTCTCGCACATAACTATCTCAAAATCCATTTATAAATAAGAATTTAATAGAGTGGTCCTCAGTCGCAGTCTAAGGCGACATCGACTAAACGCTTTTAACGATCGACATTGAAACAACTCGGATCGACAGACAGACAGTTCTTGATTCATAAATTTTGGATTGTTCCAACGAGTTTCTCTGTGACTATCTCGTGCAAGAGGAGGTGCTTTTTTATAGCACACGCACACACACACACACTCGCTCATCTTTCAGGCCATAATGTCTTATTTCTTGATTGATGCCGTTTCACGTTACGCTTTGATCTGCAATGCAAAGCAGGGGTTGAGTAACTTGGCTAGGCTCAAGGGCTGGGTTAGGCCTGCGCTATTTAATGTTACATAATGAAATTCTTGATTTCAAGTTTAACCGTGTCGGAAGACCGACGACGATGACCGAAGAAGAAATTATTTGCAAGAAACATATGTCTGACCATGGATGGAATGAGGTTGGATACTTAAAAGTGACGTATGCGATTGGGATAGTTGAACTGTTCGGTATTTGGGAGTGACGTGCCACAAGGTTGTGGTAGAGTTGATGCCAGTGGCATTCTTCTAAAGAATCCTCGTTCGGAGATGTCAGCTGTCGAGCTGAAATGCACGATTTAGACAGATTCACATCTAATGGGTGACGAAACAGCAATGATAGTTTTCCAATTACTCTATTACAGGTTTTGAGCGAAGTTAACGGACTTTCTGACCAGAGCTCGACAACATAGGCAAACATTGGCAAATATGTGGATATGGTTCCAACAAGACGGCGCTACATGCCATAAAGCGACAAGAAGCTCGAAGTTGTCAAGGAGCAATTTGACGACTGGATCATCTAAAGACTAGCGTCTATCTGGATTGGATTAATTTCTCAGGAGCTCAAGCACAAGTTTTAAGCCCAGGCTACCAAGCCAGCCACTTTGTCGAGGACGAACTCAGCTGCGATACTCGAGAAGACATTGCCGGAATAAAGCCGGACCTACTGCACCGAGACATCAAATATTCAGATCCACCGCGACAGCTTTAAGCACTGCCAGCGAAGCCAAGGTGGCCACTTGAATGAGGTCTATGGACTGTGTAGCTGCAAAATAAAGTTAAATCTTTCTTCTCTGGTCCAGTACTGGGTCAAGTGGGTGGCCCTAAATTCAAACAGCAAGCTAGCCAAACTGTTCCTTGGCAATTTCATTAAGTCTTTAGTGTCCCAAAAGTAAGAATGCCCAAAAGTTCAAGGCAGGAATAATGAGTGAATTGACTCGCCTGAGGTCAGGGAATAAAAGTGAAATATTCTTTTTTGTTGAGAACATTCATACTTCATTTTAATGTACTACAAAAAGTGGGACAACGAAAAACAGGCGTTCAATGGCAATTTGTTAGTTTACATTTTTGATACTTAGAAGCATGGACGTACACATTATTGTGTCAGATACATATAAGTGACGACGACTAATTGAAGAACATTTATTCAGTCTTTGAATTTATTATAAGTTCAGCAACGCATTGTCGTAGCGTTGCTGAACTTATAACACATAGCACAGCATAGCAGTCAATTTATGTAGATCAGAAAGAGAATTGGTAACAAGACACAACCCTGAGGAACTTCCAGATTAAGGTGCTTACCACCACTAATGATATATAATTTATCTCTTTGTAACCTATTTTTTTTTACCATCACAGGGCTTTTGTGTTTGCCCTACGTTCTCATAGTGTATGCCCTCAGTAGCGCTTTACACAACAGACATTGGTTGCGCGACTTATTATCATCTACCGATTTGCATCTCACCGATAAACAATAATATAATTAATTCGAAAGCAAAGAAAAAATACAATTTGTAATCAATTGTAATCAAATCAATCAAATGTTTTGATGCACCTAGTATAGGTTCATTGCAACCATAAGTTGTTCTGTGCATTCTGTCGAAACGTACATTTCTAACCCGAAGAGATCTTTGGGGAGCAGATATATTTATAAGCAAAACCTGGTGAATGTATACGATAATTAATTATGTCATGAATAAACATGATTGAAGATGCCTTCCGCCTTATTAACACTAGATATACCAACAAATTTACATACCTATTTATACCAAAACCAGTCAATTTGACTGTATATGACAAGTTCTATTCATTTATATTATAATGCTTTATCGTTTGAGAGAATTGATGAGATATATAAAAATTGGTTCTAAGGCGAAGCAAGGGTTGTTTTTCCAATAAGCGGGGGGTGTGAGGGGCAAGGCCCCCCGCATTGATAACATTGAAATTAAAAATTTAGGGATTTAATATCTCGGTTATTTATGAAATATGCCCAAAAAAATATGAAATTATATCCCAAAAATCAATTTATGTCACAGGGCAAATAAGTAATGTCAAAAAAAAATTGGGGCATAACTTCCGTTTCAGTTTGAGGCATAAGTTCGTACCCCCATAAAAAAATAAAAATATAAAAACTCATCAATTATATTCCAGTTTTATTCAGAATGATCATGTTTACATGCTTTACAAATACTAACTTTTTTTTCCACGCATTTTCCGCACACATATTTCTTACAGATGTCACAATTTGTAGTTGTCTTGTTGTTATTACAAAGTCCTATTTGGCACCATTTACGTACTGGCCGGGGATTCTGGGTTGCTGGACGGAGAATTTCACTTGCCCTCCCTTGGCTTGATGACTTATATTCAGATGTGAGCTCTTCAGCTAATCGAAACAAAAAGTCTTTCCTAGAAATATTCTTTCCTGTTATACTTCTATACAAAATCCAGGAATTGATGCCGGCCAAATCTAAAATATTGAAAAATACTTGAAGTGGCCACCTTCTGGATCCTGATTTCACACTATACTTTCTTGCCATTTGATCAGTTACATCAACACCGAATTTGGTTTTATTGTAAAAAGATATAGTTTCAGGTAGTTTCTTGGAACTGGTATCAATTTTGACGCCTTTGTGTTTAGTACTCAATAAAACAACCTTTTTGTTAGGCTTACTCTTATAAACAGTAAGTGTGCATTCATTTGTTTCATATAGATGCGTTGAAAAACGTTCCATACCATCTTTTTTTTCTTTGCAAATTTTTGGAAGCTCCCGTTTGTTGCAACGTACTGTACCAACCAATGCAGTATTTTTAGCTAATAATTTTGAAGCCAGGGGGAGGCTGGTAAAAAAATTGTCGGTTGTCACACACCTTCCTTTCATGATATAAGGTTCTAGTAGTCTTGTTACAACAAATTCACTGAGAGGAGTTGACGAATTTCGTTTTTCGTCTTTTCCTAAATAGGGAAAGCCATTTATAACATACTTCGTTTCAACATCAGAAGCCAGCCAGAATTTTATCCCAAATTTGTCTGGTTTGTTTGGCATATACTGGGTAAATCGACATCTAGCCTTCGTTGGAAACAGTTGCTCATCTACTGTGATAAATGCTCCTGGTTTGAAAGCGTTTTGACTATTCTCGATAAATTTATCCCAAACAGTTGATACCAGCGCAAATTTATCCGTTTGCAAGCGCTGACTCCTCTCATTTCTTTTATCAAAGCGAATAAAACGTAAAATTTCCGTAAAGTCATTCCTGCTCATATTTTCGGAAAAAAAATCAGGACCCCACTTTTTGTTCCATAAATATGATAATTTCAAACCTTTTGCTTCGTATGCACCACGGCCATACAATATTCCAATAAAAGCCTTCAGTTTTTCCTGCGAAAGGGTCCACTTCTTACCTAAAACTCGAGAGGCTTCTATTTCAGTGCAATTTCTAATATGTTCTAATATATGATGATCAATCAATAGTAAGAAGGCACTGCTTATCTCTTCTTCCATAATATTTCTTCTAGCATGTGCTGTAGGCCCCCCATATGAAATTTGAAAAATATGCTGTTATACAATACTATTTTACCAGGGATGTGCAAACATTTTTCTTTACACGCCATTTTCCAAACAAGGGAATTTCCTAAAAGTGAAGAATATAAAGCATTTGCACATAGAACTACAAAAACGTGTACCAGGTCAAAATGACTGGTTTCGGTATAAGTACCAAAAACAAAAAAAAAAATGTTTGTTATGAACACAAAATCAAATTAACTTATCAAATTATTTGTATTTAATTGTTGTTATAAAAGTCATATAATAGTTTCGAAAAAAAATAAATATACATAGTAAATATTTATGAAATAAAAGGTAAAACCAGTCATTTTGACTGGTATGGTAAATCTAGTGTTAAGGTAAGCCTAAGGTTTGCAAGCTAATGATCTTCCATCTTTCCAAATAATGGAAATAATGGAAGAATATACTAAATGAGGCCTGCCCAACGAGCACTATATAGTTTTAAGGCTACAATCTTCTTGGAAGTCCTTACTATTCCGCTTTAGAAATGAGTAAGATTTAGATGTGGCATTACCGTAATGTAGTGAAAAATTTAAAATTTGTGTCAAATGTAACCCCTAGATCTTTAACTTCTTCAAGACCATGAAGCTGAAGATCATTGATAAAATAATGATATAAGAACGATGCCGCAATACCATACCGTATTGTAAATATCTTACATCTAGAAATATTAAGTTCCAATCCTTTATGCTTACACCATTCTAATAATTTACATATATCCAGTTGGAAACGAATACAATCGTTAAAATGCTTGATGCTTGCAAATATTTTTAAGTCATCCTTCTTCTTCTTCTGGTGGCGCTACAGCCCGGGGTGGACCTGGGCCTCAACCAGTAAGCCTCTCCAGTCGGCACGATCTTCAGCCAGCTGTCTCCAACTGCGGACACCAAGCCGAATGAGGTCCTTCTCCACCTGGGTGCACCATCGGTTCTGTGGGCGTCCTCTATTGAGTTGTCCCACTGGTTCGGAGTCGAAGACTCTTCGGGCTGGAGCAATATAGCCACTTTAGGCGTTGAATCCATAGACATGAATCCGGCTAAACTCTGTCGCTGTACAGCCCTACAGTTCAGGGTTGAATCTGCGTCTCCGAAAACCATCAACGCAAACAGGACTAAAGGATTAATGCAGAACTTTTCTCTCAAGACCACCTTCATCGGCTTTTGACAGGGATGATCAAGATCTTATACAGTATTAGCTTGGTCCTTCGAGAGAGGGCTCTACTACTCAATTGGCACTTGAGCAGAAAAAAACAGCGATTAACAGGAGTTATTCTTGCTTTAATCTCGGCACTGATATTGTTCGTACTGTTAACTTGGGAGCAGAGGTGGTTGCCTATGGTGACGTTCTGGCCGAGTCTTCGATGTTGTGCGTCCTCTCTCGATGGCTCTGTGTACTTAGTTATGCCCTCGTTCACCGCTAAACTCATTTTTACATTTCGTTTCAATGCCAACAAACGCCTATTTGACGACTCGCTGTGTTCGACCAATCACGTTTATATCGTCGGCGTATGCCAGCAACTGTACGGGCTTTTGGAAGATCGTGCCTCTTGTGTTGGCGAGTGAGTTTTGCACGACCTCCTCAAGAATGATGATCATGAGAACCTTTTTGCGAATTTAATCTTCACGCGAATTAGAACACACTCATATTTTTGAGACTATTCAGTGCTTGCAATGTGCCTATTAAGTTGACTGATGTTATAGATTGTCGAAGAAGCCCCATATTGTCTTTCCCACTGGCGGTGAAGCAGTGCAAAAACAGAAAAGGTGTTCGATGGCCTCTGTTTCTTCTTTATCACAGGAACTTCTGCATCTTGGAGGCTTGAGTACCTACAGTACAGTGTAGTGTTCTAAGGACTATGAGTGTCTTAAGTAGAGTACTTACTAACGTACTTATCAGGCTGGCGACCCATGCAGGTCAGAGCCTGAGCGATAGCTGCTTTCAATTGTTGACGGTCCTGGGCACACTGCTTTCATTCATCAAGACCAAGCTGTCTTGTATCCGCGATTACTTGGTCTTTAAACCGGAGATTCGGTCTTCCTCTCCTTCTCGAACCAGGAGGCTCGGATTCAAAGACCCTCTTAGCTGGAGCAGTGTTGTCCATGCGCTCTACATGGCCCAGCCATCCGCGAGCGTTAAAATTCTGCAAGAACTAAATATTTCATGAACATCATTCATAAATAAAATAAACAGCAATGTATGACTTGAAGCAATTGAACATGAAACCACTGCTATTGGTCCAATCCAACCTGACTTGGCTTCAAGCACACGCATCTGGTCTGGTACACCCCTTTTCTACTCATAGTGTCTACGCATGATCAGAAATTGAGCAGCCAGTCGACTTCATACCAAACAGCAAACAAACAACTTCGCAAGTACCAAGATCTCCCAGTCGACTAGACCACCCTCAAGTAGTTCCCCCAAATATGGCCCACACAAAAAGCCAACCACAATCCAAACAAGTTCAACATTCTGATCGTTGCAGCACACTCCCATTTATCGGAACACTCCCACTCGGACAGCAAACACAAGGCGAAACAGGAGACCACTTAACGCCACTAGTGTCAACAGGTTCACTTGTCGCCTCACTTGATCACTGCACCGTCGCTAATTAATTGTAAATCTATTAAAATGGCGTCAATTTCACCATAAATTCAAACTCATTTCATTTCCAATTAGCACATTGTCGCTACTCGGATCGACCGCCTCCTCCGTCTTCCGGCCGCAGACGCTGTCGGCTGTGGGGAGGAGGTCGTGCCCGCAGACCATCGTCATCTGTCTACTTCTTTGTGTTCTTGGTGCGTCGCCTGTAATGGGTATTGGTCGGTTGGGCATTGGGTTACGACCGCACGTCCCACTCGATTTTTTGTTTATTTCCGTAAATGAAATGAAAACCTCTCTGCCTTACACATTGACCGCAATATTTCGACTGGGCACCGTTGAATAAATTGCGTCAATAAAACGAAGACTGATGACTATGGGGAACCAGGAGAAAACCGCAGCGCCACAATTTAGGTTTTTATGACGACGGACCACTAATTGCTACAAGAGGCAACCATGTGATTATCACATGCGGTCACCTGCGCGCAACTCATCTCGCATCTCTCTGGCTGTCGTCATCTCCTTCGTCATCGTCGTGTACTGCGTGTGGGCATATGTAGGTGCGCGCGCGTACCGCCAAAACCGCTATGAGTCAAAATCCTCAACCTCGTCCGGCAGGCAACCCTTTGGGTGGAGTGATTTATAGTCACAGTGGGCCCCACAGCTCACACTTGTGTCCGGCAACATTTTGTTGCTCGTAAAAACGTGCTTCATCGATGATTTAACCGCGAGGGTGACTTGTGCACGTAGATGACTCTGAACAGCTTGACAACAAGTAGACAATTTAAACAAGATCAAACGGGTCTCATGTGAGTGAAGCTGGCACTGTCCCCGATTCAGAGCTTGCCTCGTACCGCTCCCCAGCCGTGATTAACGCGTGCAAATACCACAAACGCACGATCCATATGCTAATTGTAATCCAATATCTCAGAATGATATGCCCATGTCGGGGAGCGATCCCCGTGAAATCAAAGCGGAATTCTCTGATCACAACAGCGGCCAGCGCCAACGGATGGCCGGCGCACAGCAACCAGGTACCATCGATGGTCGGCCGATCCCCGTACTCGTACCGACCGACCCAGTCCCGTCATATCGTCGTCGATCTAAGGGGGCTCCTCCATCATAACCCCTGCCGAGTATGACAAAGTGATGATCTGATCAGTCGCCGCTGTTTCTCTTCGTTAATTCGTTAAACATTAACGTCCCACAGAAAATTTACATTAGGTTGATACTTCTGCGCGACTGTGCCAATACAATTTATCTCCCGATGCTTTCACATTTTTCCTTTGTTTCGTCGTCGCAGTCGTCGCAGTCATCGACGTCGTCCGCGTTGTCCGTGTCGTCGTGCTCTTGGTCTTTTGGACTTTTGTGATCCTCCTCACTCACACTCTGACTATTCGACGGCAGCAGCAGCAGCAGTGGTGGCGGCAGTTGCGGCTGTGGCTGCGTACCGGGACCCCGGGCCTGGGGTTCGTTTTGTAAATCATTTTTCTCGGCCTTGTTCCAATCGACACGTAAAAAATGCTCGCATCATTACCAAGCTGTGTCAATAATTAAGGCTATTAATCGTCCGGCCAGTTATGAATGCGCCACTACTTGTACCCATCGCCATACGGAATAACTCACGATCACCGGATTCGGAATTCGGGGATGTGTCACGGCGTCGCGTCGCGTCAGTTGCACCCTGGATGACCGCCCAGATGGAAATGGGTAAATGTGGCAAATTATTGACAGTCCCGTCGGATGGACAGACAGACGGACGAGCTGGGCACAAAACGTGGCCGAACAGATCGTGGGAAATACCCGTCGTCGTCGTGGCTCACCAACCATGCAGCATGATCATTTTGGGGCACAAATAAACATTTCGGACAGCTGAGCGGAGATTTTGAAGCTCAATTGAGCGAAGGTTTTGCCATCTGTGATGGACACGACAATGGCCCACAACGGAAATGGTATCTGTTGCCGATCGCGCTCTCTCTCCCTCGCTGTGGGGAGCTGTTGCTGCCGCACCAAACATGGGCAGCAAACATAAAGGCAAGTCCAAACGAAAACGCAAACGCAAAGGCAAACGGATCGGAATGGTGAACCCTTTCTCGTGGGGTACCTCCTGACGGTTTCTGATTGAATTGCCAGCAATTTACATGTATACGTGTCGAATTGAATAATTGGGTGTTTGACATGTTCGCAGATGGGTTCGGCGGGAACCCTTGGCATTTCGGAAATCGAGATTCGATTGGGGTTATTCACTGGCGCGGCCGCCGTACGAATGATTCATGGGAGTTGAGGTGAATTGTGTGCCTTCATGCACATTCACTTCACACGTAGCTAGAGTTGACCACTCTGCTACTCTGTTTTGTTCCTCTGCCGTGACCCAGAATGTGATGGGTTTGAGAAAGAACTTGATTGCCTGAGATTGATCGTCTTGTTCCTCCTCCTCGCCCAGCGCCCATCGACGCAGCGCCGCGTCACACTTTTGACAAGTTGTGATGATCCCCTCTGTCGCCCATCACGACACTCAAATCATGTCTCAAAACTGTTATACCAATTTGTCAGCTGAACACGTCCAACATCTTCCCGTTTCATTGCCGATTCAAGACAACACAGCTCCCCACTAGCATCAACAGCCCAACAGTGACGGGGCGCTATCGCAGCCAGAGGAAATTTGTTAACGTTTTGTTGTAATCGCATGCAAATGAGACACACCGGCCTTAATTTATGTAAATGCCGACCAATTAATTAAAAGTTTTAATGTCTAAATAATAAATGTTTTCTTAAAAGCCGTGTAGATAAGTGGCTGTATACAAATAGATTAAGAAGCGTTTACGGATGCCTACCTACCTACCTGTCTACCTACCAGTGCGAATAAAAGTGGGCCTTGACGGACGTTTCATTTTAATGGATCCACTTTCTCTGCGTCCGCGTCTGTGGGCTGGCTGCCTCTTGGGTGAAGGACCAATCGATTTTGTGAGAGTGTTTATGAGTTGAGAATGTAAATGTGGACCAGTGGCAGCCATTAATTTCGAATATGATTGTGGCATGTGCCATTGTGATGTTTAATCTCTCCGTCGGTGGTGTTTGATGGCCGACTTTCTATGATCTGCTGTGACAACGGCCCACGTAAATGGATCTGAATTATTCTGGGCGCTATGATGATTTCTATTGTTTTGAAGCTATTGACCCGAGAATTAAATTGATTTAACGACATGAGGGGAATTGAGAAACGCCGATTGGAGTCAATTCTGAAATCGACAACATATGATGGTGTGCCACAGGTTTCCATTTTGTCTCCGATCCTTTTTCTTGTATCCATCAATGATCCGCCTGAAACATATAGTCTACTTAATTGTTTTTCCAGGTACACCTTCCTAGCTACCATCAGGAAATAAGCAGCATCAAGCTACAGCTAGCTAGGAATGCGGTAGCGTCTGAGGGCTGGTGACGCGATCAAAATCAACCAACAAAGCAACTACCACCTACGACCTAGCTACGAAATGCTGTGAAGCACAGAATAAGGTGAACAGGTTAATCCTTTGAAAAAGGTCATTTTAATAACCAACATAGAAATTTATGGAGGGGGTGGAGAAGGTGGAATGAGGCAGCAACAAACCGCCATCACATAATTCTCGTTCTGCACTAGTGAAACCAGTAAGATGACGTTTGTGTGAAAATTTCGCCTATTTTGTCCCACGTTATCTTTCGCTATTCTATTGCTAAAATATATGTAAACATTATCCAAAAAGTCTCTGTACAGCGGACTAACTGAATATTTTTGCTTAAAAATTATCTTATTTTGGTATGGTTTAATATAAATCCCTAAAGGGAAATACCGAAAGGGAATATGTTTTCCCTTCCTTCCGCTTCATTCCGCTGAATTACAAGAATGTTCGTCGCCTATGAGTACCGTTATGAGAAGGATCGGTTCCTGCGTTCAGTTAGATCAGTTAGACAGACATGTCATTCTTATGCTTCATTTGGAAGAGTAAAGTGTGTGATCCAGGATTATTTTGTTTTTTGGCAAGTTCATATGTTTTTAATTGTATTTCAGCAAATATTTCGTTTTTTTTTTCAAAATATGGTCAAAAATGGAGTGCAAAAATAAGCAAATTCCTTTGGACAACAAGAAGGTTATTATTGACTTCAGAAAAGAAGGAAAGTCGCTGGGAGAGATTGCGAAAATTATTAAGATACCCCGTTTATATATTCAGCACGTATTGGGAAAAAGTTGGAGAAACAAAGACCATTGCCAACAAGCCAAGATCTGGCCGCCCAAGAAATATAGATATCCGTACGGAGAGGCGATTGGTAAGAAGTGTCGAAGAAGATCCTCGGCAAAGTGCCCCTTTAATTGCCAGTAAATTAAGAACTACTGATGGAATAGATGTGGCTCCTCAGAACATAAGAAATGTTCTAAAAAGAAATGTATACAATGTTCGAGTGAGCCGGAAGAGGCCATATATACGAAATGCAAATACGAAGGCGAGGCAAAAGTATCCTAATGAACATTTAGCGAAGGATAATTCTTTCTGGGCTCCAGTTATATTTACAGATGAGAGCAAATTTAACGTTTTTGGTTCAAATGGACGACGCAGCCAGGCACTGCTCTTAATCCCAATAACTTAACCCACTTATAGTAAAGCATGGCGGAGGCAATGTTAGTCTTATATTTATTGATTCAACGAAGGACAAATATGGGTAGTTGAACATACTCAAAGAAAACCTTCCTTCAAGTGCTCAAAAACTGAGTCTCGGCAATAATTTCATATTCCAACAGTACAATGACTACACATCGTTTCTGGTGAAAGAATCGTTACTTTAACACACAATTTAAACACCCTGCTCAGTCATCAAACTTAAACCCAATTGAGCATCTTTGGGACCATTTGGAAAAACAAAAATCCGGGAACGCACAATATCAAACAAACTGATTGACTGACTTAAGGACCATCTTGCTTGATGAATGGAGCAAGATTTCTCCAGCCACGACTTCCAAACTGGTGCATTCCATGAAAAACAAGTTGAATGAAGTTATACCGTACAAAGGAGGCCCGACCAAATATTGATTTTGTTTAGTTACCTCTACCTGTTTAATGTTCTTACTTATCTTTTCTTTTTATTATTACTTTTAGTCTTAAGAAAATCAGAGAGACTTCTTTTGCTAAATTTTTTTTCCAATGAAATATTTTTTGCTTTGCGTTAAAATTAAAGGGCTATATCTTTATTTTCATATAGATTTTAAGTTTTTTTTTTATTTGTATGTTTTCAAACCGAATTAAAGAAAATGAGAACGATATTAACTGTTCTATGGTAATTTGTTTGACTATGTGTACATATAAATATAAAATTCGCAATGCATAGGTTGCTCTTGAATGAGTCAATGATCACCCATGTTGATCGCCACACTGGACTGTATTGGTGCTTATTCGGACTGCACCAAGATCGTGTTGGACTTAGATGTATGTTTCCTCGTTCCCAGATTAGAAGAAACCTCGCCACCTCGAGGATAGCGTGGGTTACGGTCACTTTGGTCCAACTGGCGATCACTTGGAGCGTGTGAGTTTTTTAAATTTTTTATACATGCTAGATAGAAAAATTTCTTTTCACTCTTTACTCAAACGCCGTGGCGAGTTGGACTGGTGCATTAACTCCTACGCAGAGGGTGCCAGGTTCGAATCCCCAATTTACCAACTTTCATAATTCACAGCTTCACCTCATTCGAGTCACTGACAATACGTAAAGAGTATTCCTGTCTAGAAAATACTTCTCAACTTCGCCCTTAGGAGTGGGAATTAAGCTCTAGGTCCCATCCACTCGTGAAAGAGCACACACAGCACGGGTGGCTGATGAGAAATTAGGCCCAGGTCTCAAACTGTCGGGCCACCCATATTATACGCATTAAAATTACCAATTTGTACTCCACATGTAAATGAATAATTGTTATGATGCAGCGAATACATCGGCAATATTTTAATTCAAGATCAGTTCCCAAAGTAAGGGGCCCGAATATACATCCGAAATAACATCGAAATTTATCGCATGCGGAAGAGTGTTGAAAATCAGACAAAAAGGGAGTTTGCAACTAAATTTACATTACGCGGTATATTAGAAATTAGGCCACAATATTGCCCATTTGTTTGATGTCTTATTTCACACATGTTCGCAGTGCACACAAATGTTCATAAAATGTGTTCAATATACAAATAACAAATAATGTAAAACAAATTATAATTACAAGACCTATACGTGTTTAATATACAATTTTTAATATTGGTAGTCCTCCTTTGGCACACCCTGTAAAAACTGAGGGTAAACGAAACTATATCCAACCATTCAATGACTGAGAGATGATCCATACGTTTGTACATGTATGACCAGAGCGGCGTGACTTATCGATGACAAAAAATTAAGTGATCGGGATAAAATATGTCCTCGGCTTTTAAAAATATGCCTCCTTTTTCCTTATTCTTCTCGATTTGAAAACGTGAATAGGTATTTACGTGATATTTTGTAAAGACACAGAGAAATGCTGGAGTTCGTATTTGAACACTAGTCAGCGTTACCAGATTTAGCAGTTTCCTGAAATTTTAGCAGGAAAATTATTTTGACCATAAAAATAAGATGCAGCAGATTTATCATAATTTTTAAAATTACAACAGTTTTTCAAAAATTTACCTTAACTGAAATATATTTAACTCTTAATTTGGGGATCTACATTACAAGTATTCATGCGTCGGATAAAATATGTGTGAACACATTTCTTTAATGCCTTCACCAATTTTTATTTAAACTTTGTATTCAATTGATGTCCAGATTACTTATTAACAATTTTCTTATTCGAGACGTGTAATTTTTAAATCCACAAAGCGTTATTAATGATGAATTGGAATCCTTAGAATTCATTGTTAAAATGTTCACATTTTGTACAGGAAAGCTATACTAAAAAATTCAGGACCAATATCGGCAATTTTTAATTTGGTAAATATGCATGGGCACTTTTGACATCGGGTTTTAACAACAATGAGTTTCAGTCAGTTGAACAACAATCAAAATCATATTTTCACATGTTAATTTGTTAGAAACTAAAAACTGTAATCTCTTCAGTAATGAAAATGTAAGTAAGGCAGGCTACTTCTGAAAGAAAATGCTGTTACAACTTTATTCCTACAAATAAGAAAGATTGGAATTCGGACATGTTCTTGTAAAATTTGGTGAACATTGTAAAAAACCATTTCATTATCTTACACTACTTACACTTTTAAATATCTAAGAAAAGCTTAATTGGTAGCATTCATCATTGGATTTTTACCAGATATTTCTTCGACGGTAAGCAGTGAAATCAAAAACAAACTGCCACAATTCACAAATCCAGTCTCAACTCCTCGCAGTAGTCAAAAATATTAATTTAATGCCGAAGTCAACGGCAAGCTCTATATTAAATAAGATATATTAAAAATCAGTCTAAATATTAATCTTAATAACGTTATAGAGTGAGTTTTTTAAACCAAGTAATATTTATGTTTCATATCTTTAAGAAAATTAATTTGAAAAAATAATTAATGAATAAAGTTAAATTTGGTGAAAATAATGATTTTGGTATACTTTCTTTATATTGTTAAAATAAATCATTTAAATGTCTTTGCCTTTTCTTTTCATTCAAAGAACTGGTAGAATAGACCCGCTCATATGCATACATGAAAACTGCATTCATAAAATGTGCCCCAAAATGAAAATTTTTAAAAAATGCAGTTTTTATAAAAGTAAAATGTATCTGTGAGTTTTATCCATAATAGTCAATGCGTTGTATTAAAAAAAGCACAGGAATTCATCTACAATTTGAATAAATACAGACATTTAAAAATGAAGTACCAAATGGGCCCCAGTTTCCCGTATTTCCAGAGAACCTACTCCTTGTACACTCCTTGCAACTCCGTGCAAGTATTGAGGAAGTCATCATATTCAAACTTCTTGTGACTGACGCGATCTGCCATCATATTTGCGTTCATTGAATGTACGGAGCATGGAACATGAACCAACAGGTGTTATCAGAACAGCAAGAGCGCTCAATCGATGAAGTCAATCTGGTCGAATCCGTTAATTGCAAGATATTTCTTTATATTCGCCTTGTGTTTCTTTTGAAAATGCTTCATTTAAAGGAATGAAACAATTTACTAGCAAACCATTAGCCAGTAATTTCGATGGCAGCGCACTAATCCCATGTACAAGTGCATCTTCCTGGCAAATTGACTATGTACCGAAATTTACATTCCCACTTCGAAATAATTATCGAGTTTTTAATCAATGCACCGCAAAAAACTTCATTCATTGCGAGGAAGTATTCCAAGATGTGGCCGATCCTAATATTTGAGAGGATTCGAACCGGGGACCCCACAATCTAAGGGCGGACAGGTAAATAACTGCGCCTTACAGTCTATCGTGGCACCACCATCATCGTACCCTGAAGTTGCAAGAACTCACAAGCCATTCCGGATCTCGGCAAGGACAAGTGCTGTCCCGTGCCCTCTAGTACTGGCGAGGATGATGACATGTGTAAGCACGGAATTCACTTTCATGTGTTGGGTTACTCAGAAGACTCGACATCGCCGTGAGTTATAAGCCATAGTGGAAGTCGTGATTGAACAGGTGGCAAAATGATTTGGTCTTGAAGCAAAATAGATCTGACAATTGCCATTTAGGATGGACCCCGACCCCGAGCGTTCGAGAGGAGATCCGACTTTTTTCTTAGCAACCGCTTCTAAGTGCGTTTGTCTAAGCAACTTGGGTCACAAAGTCTGGCTCGAAGGACCAAAATTAAGCTCCAAGAAATCCGTTATTGTTGCTGAATGATGAACAGGAGGGCAGAGTTTATCCTTGGAGCTTTCGAAAGAAGAGTATTCCGCCTCAGATGGGGCATCCTGTAAATGAGTAGGTTGGCGAGGTTTCAGTTTAGCATGAATGCTAGCCAATCGCTCACATCATCCCTCCAATATAATGTGGCTTGCCTTGGTGTTTCGACATTCCTCATGGGCCTGATCTAAATTTCCACCCCCCTTTATTAAATGAAGAGAGGATGTCACCACATTTCTCCCAATTGAACCAATAACTTAATGTACAGTGTAAACAGACACAGTCCTTCTGCCTTGGACAAGATTGCACACGTCTCATTCACGTCCACCATCAACAATGAATCAAAAGCAAATAGACAATCAAAGGCCAAGAAAAATCTACCACAACAACAAGTGAACCTCATCTAAGCACAAATTTGTTGAGCCACCCAACAGGCCAGTTGCCATCCAGTCAAGGATCTCTCCCACACATAGGTCAACCCCCGACAAAAACCTAGCCAGCTCCCCCTCTGTGGGAGAGCCACAATCCGATGCGCAAGCATCGCCATCCATCGTACCCTCCCTGCCGGCGGCGCGGAGGCCACAACCACAACCAACCTGGTCCAGCACCACTCAAACACACTTTCACGTAACTTTGTTTTGATTTCGATTAAAAATCGTTCTAAAACGATTTGTATAGTCCTATTGTTGGCCCACAAACAATACTGTTTCGTTATTGCCATTGAAACGCTATTGAATACGCTGATTCAGGTTTTCGACAGAACAAAAAACTCTCTCAAAAGAAACACACAAAAAGTGGACAAATGGGAAAAAATTGAGGGAAAAAAGGAGGAGAACTGAACTGAACTGAAAAGAACCAAGAAGAACCCTAGAAGTCGAAGCTGGAGCGACAGAACAATACATGTGTATCCGTGTGTTGTAGGTTTCGATCACAAAAGAAATAATGGTAAGATATTCCCGTGAACAAAAATAAAATGATAATCAACTCAATGACGATGAAGAAGAGGTGACGAACACGGCACTCGAAAAACTCAACAACAGCAGGCACTTCCAAGAAGACAACAGCAACAACATCACCACCAGCACCACACGGAACCACCGAGGCAACACAACCGTTCAACAACTTATTTAGTTACGTCAACGTCAAGGTGGTCAGCAAGCAGTGCAAGAAGGCCAACCTCGGCGATGATGACGAGATGCATTCTATCAATCTGCCAATTTGACGCTTCACTTAGTGCCAAACTGCTCCTGCTCCAGCTCCGCTTTGGCGTGCTATGGCTGGCTTCGGCTGCGACTGGGTGAGGAGTATTAAGACGTGTGCAACTGAACCCTGTGCCAATATCGGCCATCGGACATGGGATTGACGTTTCGGCGTTAGCACCGGTGGCCGATGCACGGTGCCCTCCGAGCAGACTCGTGGCGCGGAGATGGTGTCCTGCGCCTGCCCCGAAGGAGGCGACAAGAAGAACCTCTAAACATTTAAAATTGACATCAATTACAATGGATCGCAACGCGATTTGGTCTGTGGAAAGCGGCGGCACTCTTCAAAGTCGGCTGGCCGATCAGATGCGCCGGCGCGGCCGTCGTCGCATCGACATCGCCCTAAACATTGACAGACTGGAGATCTACGGTTCTGTACGAGTAGTGAAACATCATTACGCCTCCTCTGCGCGCCCCCCTTTTGGCCGCCCTTATCCACCCGTCATCGTCACCGACCGTCAGTCGCCGGCCATTCCCGCTTGCAGCGGATCCTTTCGCCCAAAGACGACGATGTCGTAGTTCATGTTGTGGCAGGCGGCCACTTCGATGCAAATTTTATGTTCTCCATTTAAGTTATTCAATTATTTTAGTTTTCGGCCATCTTGGAGAGTCGTCTCGTGTCGCCGCGTGTCGATCGTCTTTGATTGCTGATCGTCGTCGGTCGTCGGTCGTCGCTGATCGTTGTCAAGGCGGCGATAGTAAACATTCGCAAGGCGACTTCTAATCCAAAAATGTGTGCGCTGAGCCTCTGCAGCGAGCCTGGCTGTCGTCAATTATGCACACGGTGTGGAACGTATAGAGCAGCGCTCGCCCGTCCCAGTCGTAGCTGACCGAGTGAACATCTTAAATGGCGAATTAGTGCAGAAGATGCGTGCAGCGAGTAAGTGCGTGGGCAGAAATTACATGATCACGACCGCTTAAATTGAAGCCTTCTCTGGCAACATGTGCACCAGTACCCAGTAAAGCGTCCAACAACGACGAGGGCCAAAGCCAACGCGCAAGGCAACTCGCAAGACAACCAAGACGACCAAAACGACGTGAGCGATGATGGAGAGGAATTTCGACGTTCGGCACTGATCTGTAGCTGTTGTGCCGTGGCCCGGGCCTATGTTGATCGTCACCATCGCCATCGCGCGCCACAGCATTGTATTGTAAATGGGCTCGCGATTGCATCGTTTGGTTTGTTTTGTCTTAACGTCATCCTCCGCGTCGTCCTCCTCGTCGTTGTTGCCGATGTCTACGTTGTCGAGTTGTCGATGACGAAGTGAACATCCCATCATTAGATATGGTATCTCGGCGCTGCGTTCGCTGTTCGCTGGGTGTAAGGCGCTCGCAGGATGGTCTCATGATGCGAATTTATCAATGAAATCGCGCTGGGCTTGCCGGCGGAGGGTGTTGGCCCATTTGCTCTTCCTTTCAGGGAGTGTCTCCAAGGGTATACCCCACTCGCCCGCGGCCACGAATGCATTTCGAATTGTTATTGTGTCTTTTCACAGTGCACACCGAGGCTTACATTTTAATTAAATTAAAACGACGAAAAAGGGAAAAAATGAGCGAACAGAGAAAGGGAAAAAAACACACACGCAGAGTACAAGGACTCGCTGAATCATTGTGTGTGCAATTCATCCCGACCTAAGTCGTGTTTATCTGCACCTCGGGTGGTTCGCTCATGGGATTTTTGATCTTCACCGGGAGAGTGCAAACAGACGCGCAAACCACAAGTGGTACCGCGCAGACAATCGAGACGCCGAAATACATGTCGAAATTGCGTGATTTAACATTTACCTGCCGCGGTCCTGTCTCTTGTGATGATCCTCATCCATGATGGACTACAGATTAGTGCCATTTGATCCTAGCGTCTGTTCGCACATGTTCGTCAAAAGTGTCGATATTTGCAGCGGCACTACGGTTACCCGCAAAGCAAACGTCCGCCGAAAGGAAGGAACCATTCGAACCATCATCGGGACCATCGGAACCGCTGCGCCGCCGTCCCTCTTGACGGTGAAAGGGAAACACAAACAAAAATCCGAAGAAAAAGAAAAAAAAAAGAGAAAAAAATAATAATCCCATCGTCCTTTGCGAGTGTCAGTTGGGATCAACTGATCAATAATTTTCCTTGCATAATGGGCGAGCGCATAAAATTTATTTCGCCGGATATGCCGCGACAGCAGCCAAGCACTGCTCTTCTTTGACTCCTCGGCCCATGGCTCTTAGTGCATGCACTTATTTATTGATTTTTTCGACAGCGGCAGCGTCAGCAGCGCACTGCAGTGCACAGGGGAAGCAAACTCGCAAGAAGAACAGCACCGCACAGCACAGCGCAATCCCGGAAAGATAACTCAAGCAGGCGAGCTGCAAAACCATTGCAAGATATATTGATTCTAAAATGAACATCGACTGTAATCACGTCCAGCATTAGGCTTTTTTTTCGCACAACCACAGGGCCGGGGAGAGTCCCGATGACGACAGGCAGCCAGCCAGTGGACTGGAGCAGCCATCGAATGGTGGAGCATCCACCTACCTACCTACCATCGATGACTGCGTTCGCTGCGAGGGGTTGACTTATGGTTAGCTAAGTTAGCTCCGTAAATAGCCCCCTATAGAGTTGTTTGTAAGTACTCGAAATCGTTGTCCACGGCATGCAGTGGCGGGAGCAGGGACCAGATATACGAGTAAAATGCGATCGATGAGCACTGAGATCGGTGAGCGATCTTGACTTGACTTGCGCTCGAGCTCCAGAGTGGCGTGGCGATGCGGCGCGGCGAGGCGGTTTGGTTGCGCGGTGTCTGCACCAGACCAGGCCAGACCGGACCAGACCAGCAGACCTTGCCTTCATCTAGTTGTGTCGTCGAGTCCTTTAATTTATGCATTTCACTCTCGTTGTGCTCGAATAATTTTCATGACAAGGCTTAATTTTTATTTATCATCGCAAGGATCTGATCTGTAACCAACCGCGCGCTGACAAAAGCCGCCGACGGCCGGCCGCCGTGGATGGCCGCCGCCGATGTGCTGCACACAGGGCACAGAGTAGAGAGCAGAGAGCACCAGCCAGCCGCCCCATACCAACCGCAAACAGACGTCTGTCAAACAAACAACGCACCGAATGCAATTCCGAGAACGAATTCACAGCAATTCACAGCGATTCGGTTTTGATCTCATTAGCACCGTAGATCGAAGCCTAATAGGGTCTGCGCCGATAATCTAAATTCAACAAGCAGCAGGTAATCCTTATCCTTGGCGGTTGCGGTGCTGGTGGATGCGATGGTGATGGTGCTGGTTTCCCAAGAGTGATAAGAATCAGCCGGGTCTCGGCCGCTGCAGCTCAAATTAGTACCTTCCCGCCCGCACGGTGTGTTTATCACAGACCGCAATAAATTCCCCTAATAGTCGAGTCCCAATAATGGGATAATATTCCAGCTCTGAGGTTGGTGCTGTCAAATATTTGATTCGATTATTCTCGATGGAACCCACAACAATTGAACATCCTTTTCTCTGTTCTCGGTTCTCTGTCTGTTCTCGGTTCATCTGACTATGATGGTGGCGGCAGCCGTCGTGTCGGTGCACACAGAAAGGTGAGAGAACGAGAGGATAATGGTGGAACAAACAACCCGAAGTGAGGCCACTTATCGGGAGTAAATAGATGAATCGTGGGCTCACTGCACCAGATACAAATGTCACGTTCAACAATTGCTGTGAGGCCTAATCCGTTTGGCAAAGCCCGGTACCCGATGCCCGATGTTCGGTGCCCGTGCGCCGGTGTACCCACGCCAGGAGATGCTCTCGCCCAGATTACGCGGAATCCATCCATCGGCGCAGATCAAGTGTGACTCTTGGGCGAGAGCCAGCCTATTTGGACTACTTATCTATCATTTCCGTGTAAATCTGGGCATTAATGGGATGCGGACCAATTTTGAGCTGAGAGAATAGACTTAAGCCCGCTTAGGCGATTACACGGTGAAGTCAAAATTCGAGCCGGATCATTAGATTTTGTCTTTATGGGCTTATGCAGGTCGGGTTGCATGCTACGAAGAAGACATGGATTTGACTAAGATGTGAGATTTGTCTTCTGATTGGAGGCGTGTTCGAGCGATCTATCGGTTCGGCGACACTTTTTAGACTTCTGAAAGGATTTTGTAGCCATGATTATCTGTAATCTGGTTGAAGCGTTCCGATCAGTAACATCTTGCCCTTGATCCCGGAATTGGATTGCAAGGGTTTTGAAATGTATGTGAACAAGTGCAAGGGAGGTAAGAAAAGGTGTCTGAAGAAATCCAGCGAAATTGTATTGAATTTGAAATCGGTGGCAGAGGTTTTCCACTGAATTTCGCTGTCCATCGTCTTTGGTGTAAGCTTTCGAGGCGGGTGCTTAAGTTGCAGAGTGAACAACTGAATCAAATCTATTGCATGCAGTAGTCTTCCTTTTCTTGAAAATTTCCGAGGCGAATTAAGATGTAAATGACGGGTCAAGAGACACGGTCAGGCAAGACAGTTTTCCCTTTAACCAGTGCATAGGACGAGCAGGCCTTGTAATATTTAGACCCCGTCGGGTATGAAACATGAATCGGGAACAAAAGTTCTCTTAAAGCTTTTGTTTAGGATGGGCTAAATGAAAATAACTCAAGGGTATAAGCTTTGAACATTTTGATAAGTAGAAAGACAAGCTTGGAGTTCCGCTTTCAGGTAGTTCAGTTTACGATACTGTGTCGAAGTTTCGCAAAGAAGGAGAAGAGACGAACTCAATGTTTCAATCAAAATCAAGAATCAGTGGGGATTCATCCCATGGGCATGTATGCCAATGGATTTTCTTAAAGTAAGTCGACAAAATAAGCGAATGTATTTATAGAGCAAATAATATCTACTATGTTCCCAACGTCGGTCGACGGGGCGTAGTGGGTAAGTGCGTCGACTCCTACGCAGAGGGTGCCAAGTTCGATACCCGAATTTGCCACATTTGATAATTCACGGCTCCACCTCTTTCGAGTCACTGACAATGCTCAAAGAGCATTCCTGTCTAGAAAAAGCTTCTCAACTTTGGCGTTCGGAGTCGGCATTAAACTGTAGGTCCCTTCCACTCGTGAAAGAACATCCATATTATATATTATGTTCCCAACGAACTGAAATACCGTGGTTGGTATGAACATATTCTGAAACATCAATAGACCATTCTCACTGAATTGAAATGTTTTCAAATGTCATTAGTTGGACATTTTAAAGTGGCCGGCAAAACAGCTGTTCGTTGACTTCAATTAACAGTGTTGAGAGGAAAAGAGAAGACGCATGTTTATATATTTTGAAATGCACTGAAGTTAACTATGTAGACTTGTTAGGTTTGACAAACTCTCATGGACGGATGAACTCAAGGGGATTTCAACTAGATTCGACCGAAATCGCGAGGTTTCGAAGCCCCGAAAATGTATTTCGAATACTCGGAGGTCCGGAGGAATTTTATTAAATCTCGCGGTATCATTTGGTAAGAACATAGCATAAGATCAAAGATTAAGAAATATTAAAATTGGATTTTTTACTAATCCCCGCTTTCTGTCACTCATATATCATCACTTTCGTTTTTGAGCTCCCGTTTAAAATTGCATGCTGCGTCCTCCAGCTGCTTAGTTTTGTATGACTGTCAACGAAGCTAGCAAAAACATGCCATAACTCTGAGCGGTAATAGCCAGCCTGCACTGTGTTGCTAAAACCACATTCGAATATGTTCCTGAAAGAATACTTAGATGTCTATAAAGTTCTTTTGCATAGGAGGTGAAATAAGATTTTTTTTTATTATTTTTTTCCGAAATCTGATCCAACCTAACCAATTGTCCACAATTGACGAATATGAAGGGCTTTTCTACAGTATGTCATGTATTATGGAAGCATATTTACGAAATCATTTGAATAGCAATTTCGAATTGGTCAGTTTGGCCCAAGATAAAAAAGGGTGTCACAAAATGCTAAATAGCAAGAAGTCGGCACTCTCTTAAATACTTGATTTCTGGTTAATGTATCTATCATATGCAGGGATAACCAAGATTGTTCAATGCAAGTTTATATCAGAAGAATGAAAAATTCGATAGCTTCGTTTTCGCCCATTCGACTGTGACAATAAATTGGAGGTCCAGATGTTTCCCAATTATTTTAATATCCTTCTCGCTCTAAATTTTGGTGCAAGCTATTTCCATCCTACACAACTGTTCTCAAAAGTAAAATATTCATGAACTTCTTTGAAGAGGCTCTAAAAATAAGTGAACAATGCAAAAATGTCAATAAACGAAGAATGGAAACTAAAACCAAGATGGGGATAGCAGACTCTAAAAAAAGTGGGCATTTTAGCAAATTCTTCATACTACCCAAGAAATTAAGTTACACCTTGAAAAACAAACTCTGAGCGCTAAACAGCCGATTTAACACGGTAAAATTTTGTCAGTTTCCTTCGTACCAACAAGGTTCTTAGGCCATACAAGCTTAAAGCGCAGGAGGCTCCTGCGTAGCGTAGTTATTTATTTTCAAGTAAATGGAATTATTACAAATGATAGATTAAGACTTATGTTAAAGGCTTAAGACCAATTGATCCTTTAGAGCTATGACATAGTAGAATACAATAAGTCATTAGTTGTCGATTATATGAATTTATATGATTATGTAAGGGAAAACTACTGTAGGGAATTTTGAAACTAGCACTTTTGTGGACCACTGTCGTAGGTGTTCAACTCATATTCTGAGTCAGTTATTTAGCTACAAATGAATTATGTACGTTCGATCTTCCGATCAGGTGAACGGCCTGAGAACTCTCCACTCATTTCTACATAACAAGTGCATAAAAGATCTGCCAACTCAGCAGCAGGCTCATTAAACGGATTACCACACATTCGTATTGTTTTGTTGTTTTATTTTCTCCACATACTCCTACACAACTAACAAAAAATGCTTATGTGATACTTAACCTAGAATTGTATTCTCCCATCTGTCTTCCAAGGATTTTCTTTTCATTGTAGGACTGTTCTAATGTAGTGATAGTTGAGTTAGGAGTTCATTATCAGATAAAGACCAATTTTCATAGAAACAAATTTTTGACTTGTTAATTAGATACACAATGAAGTTGACGTTGGTTTTTCATGGAGCCTTCTTGTGGAGTAGTGCCATGGCAGGTTGAGTATAATTTTTAATAGCTTGTTTTGACTTCTTTGCAGTTTCAATTTATGTGTTTTCACACAGTCGCCCCACACAGGAGCCCCATACATAAAAAGGGCTTGAAAGATAGATTTATAGATTAATATCTTATTTTCGACGCCGCGCTTTGAATTCTTGTTAATTTGTTTACTTTATCAATTGTGGCTGAAATGTGTGCCTGAAAAGTGAGCTTTTGGTCTATAGTCACGTCGAGATATCCACATTTTCTGCCTAGTCTATCTCCATAGAACATAATCGCAGCTTACGGTTGTTGAGTAGGAAACATTATTTTCTAGTGAACCAAATTGCCTGTGACTTTGGGGGCTTGGCTTAATCTTCCATTTGAAGCAGTACAGTTCAAATTTAGAGAGCACAGCTTGAAGTGTACTATAATCTTTTAAGAACAACGTACCAGATGCGTGTGCAGAATATTCGCACTTGCCTTCCTTTTTTGTATTTTAATTGTCAGCGGTGGGTACGGGGAACATTGGTGGATTTTTGATCACTTGACCGTGTGAGTAAAAAACATAAAGTTGTCTGTATTCTCAACAATATTTAAATTCTATATATAATTCTGTGGGTCGCCGCGTAGTGGGTACGTGCGTCAACTCTTACGCAGATGGTGCCAGGTTCGATACCCAAATTTACCACCTTTGATAATTCACGGCTCCACCTCTTTCGAGTCACTGACAATGCTCAAATAATATTCCTGTCTAGAAAAAGCTTCTCAACTTTGGCGTTCGGAGTCGGCATTAAACTGTAGGTCCCTTCCAATCTTGAGGGAACACAACACGAGTGGTTGCTGAGAAGCTAAGCCCAGGTCCGCCTCGGACTTTCGCGCCACCCATATTATTATATATTATATAATTCTGCAAATAAGAAAATTGAATTGATTTTTTATATTCCCTCTTAGGGTATTATCTCTATGTTTTAGTGATATTTTGCAGTATTTAAACAACTTGCTTACGTCCATTTCGTTTAGGAGTGATAGGATTTCTTGTTCCGATAAGGAGTTCTTACCAAAAAAGGATCTCCTAGTTTCCTTAAGGATCGGACACTTGTCTAGGAAATGCATGATATCTTCTCTCTTTTCCAATTTGTGAAAGTTTCATCTGCCTACAATTAATTGCCCGGGCCTGAAAAATCCAGTTTTTTTAGAAGTGGCTGCAAACAGCGCCAAATTACAAAGCATTTGTAAAGTAAAGTTTTGCCAATATATTCTAGAGTATTCATGAACTAGATTCATCTGAACATGTCAAGAAGATTTTTTTGTTTTAATTTGGAAAATTAATATTAAAGCCTACATACATGATACAAAATACATTTTTCTGATATTTTGCAATAAATAAAATATTTCGAAAATATGTAAAAACAAAATTATAATAAGCACTCGCTACACTATGGAACATCTCCATTATCAAAATCATCCGAATGATTATTAATTGGTTTGAATGACTACTAATTAGTTAGTACAACTACTAACACTAGAGAACTCGATAAAAGTCTCTCTTCAGAGCGAGAACAAGTAACAAATTGATGGTCGTAAGTAGTGATTGATAAACCGAATCAACTCGAGTTGGCCAAGTACTACTTTTGACATCCACACCGAGTTGAACCGATTTAAATTTATGTCAAACCGAAATGTTGAAACTAAAACGAAAATAATTAAAAGAATTAAAGAGAACAGTAAAACTGCAAACGGTTCCACCTGATGTGAAGTGAACACACTTTTGCATTTGTTGCGTTCTCCCACGTGTTCGGAGTGGACCGGAGGTGAGTTGTCCATACGCTTTACATGTCCTAACGGTCTTACTTTACCAGGCACTTGCCGCTGTACACAGTTCGTGGTTGAATCTTCTTCTCCAAAAACCGTCAACGCTCGGTACTGATTTTCTTCGTACTATTTACTACGGAGCCGAGAAGAAGTTCTTGCCTACTTCAAAGTTATAGCTGCCCATTGTGACGCTCTGTCTCTTGGACAGTCGTCGATATTGTATGTCCTTTATTGATGGACATCCTCAAAAAAAGCAGCTAAGAAATAGCTAGGCGTGGCTGTAAGCAAAGAGCACTGGCCCATAGGCATTCATGCTGCTAGACTGAGAATACCGTTCAACGCACACTTTCGGAGTTCTCTCGACTCTCACTCAGAGGAAGTCTGCCTCACTCTCTCTGTGTATGTCCGGCACTAGCTAAACAAAGACATATCGCGTCCGGTAAACCTTTCCTTAGTGACCTCTCCAAGATCGCTAATCAAAGTATAACGAATATAATCAAATTCCTAAAATTCACAGGTTGGATTTAGCTAATCCAAAACAAGCCAGGTCTACGAGGTGTGGTATCAAAACGCCGCACAATGCGCTACGTGTACCCAGATTGAGCCCAATAGGGTAGCCACTTAGACTAACCAACCAGCCATGCAATTTGTCTGTTTACTTAACCAGAGAAGTAGGAGAAATTGAAATAAAACGTGTCGGATGACTCACCCACTTTCAGGCAATGCAGAGTGGTAGCAAAATCAAATGAAAACTTACTTACTTCGCAATAGTAGGTAAAATACATGTAAGACACATAGATAGATCCTTCTTGGAATGGGAACTTATGGTACCCACGGTGTTCAGTTTAGTATCCACTGATCAAAAAATGGATTGGTTTGATAATTTGAAAGGCAACGTGAGTCAAGATGCCTTGCCAGCAAACCTTAAAAATATCATTTGTTGTAGATGGATACTTTATTTTCTTATAGTATAAAATTTTATACTGTTTACAATAATTGATCACAGCTTGCACAGATAACTACGATCTTACTACTAAAAACACAGTCGTTTTGTTTGTACGTGCATCTTTGTTTATAATTGTAAGAACTTCAGCGGAAAAATTATAAGCAAAAAACCTCTATTGGTGAACAAATTGGTGAAATAAAAATAGTAAAAGTTTTGGTATTTTACCCGCTATATCTAGTTTTATGGGGTATCTCCATATTTTTTTCTTTTGAAATACATTTTAATATGGATGGCGCTACAGCTCGTAGATGGCCAGGGCCTAGATTCTCGGCAACCACTCCGAACGGCCAAATTTGAGAAACTTTTTCTATATAGTTATTACTCTTTGATGATTGTCAGTGACTGTAACAATTATTTTTGGTCGTACCGGCCGGGAATCAAACCAGCGAAGTTAAGTGGCGTAGGGGTTGACGCACATACCCACATCGCCACGCCCACCACAGTATTGAAATACTTTACTAATTAATATTAAAAACTACTTCTTGGTGTCCATTGGGCATTTAAATTGTTTTAAGGCCGAGTGACAAAAGTTTTCAATTTTCAATTCAATCTGTAATGTAGATTAATGCCATTACTCAATAATGGTGGAACTAAATTGGCTAAATTGGTGAAACTATGTAAATTGTAAGTCACTGTGGAATGATGATGGTTACCGTAGCATCTGTTTCTGCAATATTACATTTTTTGATGATGTAGTAGAGGTATGTAATGTGATATTTTTATGAATTATTTCTAAAATTCCTTGACAATCAACCATCAATTAGATTTTTTTCGTGTGTATGTATTTATTTATAAGCAACAATTTACATAGTTACAATTGAGAATGGTTATTGTTCCTCACTTATGAAAAATTTAATTTTAACAAAATTAATTTTACAAAAGAAAGGAACTGAAGGAGGGGTTAATGAAAAACCTTCATGCAAAATATAGCAGTTTTGTAAGTTGGTGTGGCCTTTGTATAAAGTATTCATAGAATTTAATAAATACATAAAAAAAATATATTAAATTAAGTAACTTAATACATTGTAATAAGCTTGTTATCTTTGCTTAGATCAGACTGACGACAAATAAATGGGTATCGTACTTTAATTAACGATCCACAAGAAAGGAGACCCCTTTGACTGCGCCAACTATCGAGGGATAAGTCTCCTGAACATCGCTTACAAGATCTTTTCAGCCGTTTTGTGTACTCGCATGAAGCCGTTTATTAATAACCTGATAGGTTCATATCAGTGTGGCTTCAGGCCAGAGAAGTCCACCAACGACCAGATTTTCGCACTGCGGCAGATCCTGGAAAAGACCCAAGAAAAGCAAATCGACACCCACCACCTTTTTGTCGATTTCAAGGCCGCATGTGACAGCGTGCATAGGGACGAGCTATACAACGCCATGTCTAGTTTTGACATTCCTGCCAAACTCGTCAGGTTGTGCAGGATGACGATGGAGAACTCTTGCTGCTCCATCACGGTCGGTAACGAACTCACCGAGACCTTCAATGTCAAAAAAGGTTTTAGACAAGGCGACGCCCTGTCATGTGATTTCTTTAACATCATCCTGGAAAAGATCGTGCAAGACTCACACGCCAACACTAGAGGCACGATCTTCCAGAAGTCCGTACAACTGCTAGCATACGCGGATGACATTGACGTGATTGGCAGAACACAGCGAGGCGTTTGCTGGCATTGAGGCGTAAGCGGCTGAAATGGGTCTAGCGGTGAATGAGGGAAAAACGAAGTATATGCTGTCATCAAGAAAGGACACACAACATCGACGTCTTGGACAGAGCGTCACAATGGGCAGCTATAACTTCGAGGTAGTCAAGGACTTCGTCTCCCTCGGCTCCGCAGTAAACAGTACAAACAACATCAGTACCGAGATCAAACGCAGAGTAACTCTTGCCAACCGCTGTTTCTATGGGCTCAAGAGGCAATTGAGTAGTAGAGCCATCTCTCGAAGGACCAAGCTGACTTTATACAAGACCTTGATCATCCCAGTCCTGCTGTACGGCGCGGAGCCATGGACAATCTCAAAAGCGGATGAGGAAGTCCTTGGTCTCTTCGAGAGAGAAGCTCTGCGTGCGATCTTTGGTCCTGTCTGCGTTGACGGTTTCTGGAAGAGAAGATTCAACCATGAACTGTACGGGCTGTACAGCGACATGAGTCTAGTCAGGCGGGTTCAGATCCAACGCCTAAGATGGCTGGGCCACCCCGGACTGTAGCGCCAAATAACGAAGAAGAAGAAGTACTTTAATGGTTTTGTTGACTTTATTAACAACATTACTTGTATGTTGACCAAAAGTTACTCTCTCATTCATATTGACTCCTGATTTTCACTGACTATTAAATTTCCAGCAGGTAAATAACAAGATTTTCTTTTCCGAGAAAAAAGATTGCTTGTGTTTTTTGAGGATAAAATTTAATTTTCCAATCTAAAAGATATTTAAGCAACCGTTCCAGTGCTGATTGCAAGTTAGACTCAATTATTGAGCCTAACGAATCGGAAACATAAATGCATGTATCATCTGCAAAAATTGCAGAATGGCATCCAGGAAGTGCAGGGAAATCAGATGTATAGATGTTGTAAAGAATGGGGGCCAATATGGAACCCTGAGGTACACCGACAGATAGAGTTCGGATCACAAATACTTTAAAACGTCTTGCAGTTAAGAAAGATTGTATAATTTTTATGAGGTACATAGGAAAGTTGAATTGCAAGATTTTGTGAACATTGTACCATACAGTGTCGTCAAACGCTTTTTCGACATCCAAGAGAACCATGCTAGTTCTTTTACCTAATGAAACTATGTGTAGTATTATGAAGTGATCGAAAGCCGAATTGTTGTGGTAAAATATTACATTCTTCCAAATGTAGTATTAATTTATTTTTGATGACTTTTTCAAAAAATTTACTAAGAGAACTTAGGACGCTTATGGGGCCATCAATTAGATTGAAGATCGACACTGCTTCCATATTCGTAGTTCTTGCTGCTGAAAATCTGCGAAAAATGAATATTGACTCGCCTTCCTTAATCTTAGGACCTCAATCTGAATGTGTGATGTGCTGGAATAGTTTGAAGTGCGAAAGTGGAGAAGCAAATTTGTATTTTCACTTGAGCCTAGACTAAGTTTTATCCACTTACATAGATGAGTCTAAGTCATCGCGGCTGAGCATATTTTTTCCCAGATCCAGTTTATTCTTGCGCAATCAAGCAAACACTTAATCCTCGTCAATAATTCATTTATTGAGGTGTGTGAACTGTTTTAGAGATAACCACTCATCCCCTGGATCATGTGCTTTTTCGGCATTTTAGTGATATACACCATCACGTGTATTTTGATTCCAGCGTGACTCGTTTTGTGCCGTATCATCCCAAACAGAAATAATTGATATATCACCTTGGGAATGAATGCAGCATCATAAAGTGACTGGCGTTATCTAGCTATAAAGTTGGGATGTGTACTTGTTCATGAGGCAATTGCATACTTTTTCATCCATGCATTCAGTTGACAGATTTGTATAGTGTCGCTATTCAAGAGGTACAATACTCTTTAATTTTTCTTTTTTGATAGAGTTTCCCTTTGGTATTCCTTTTATAGTTGGAAATGTATAATTGAATTCCGCGAGCAGTAGATACTGAAAGTTTGGCGGCCACATTACGAAAATTTCATCATCATTGGGTGGTGTGAATAAAAACTGAGTGTGAGCATTTCCTCAGCATTTTGGATTAAATGCTGCATCTGGTGAGAAAAAAAATGTATTTCGTTAAGTTTAACGAATCCTCCCCGCTCAGATATTTTGACAGCTGAGTCTTTCCTCCGTTTTGGTGTGGATAAGGATGGAATATGCTCAGATATCACTTGTAGAAGTTGAGTGTGCATAAGGGGTGACTTCAAGAGAGAAAAAAGTGAATACAGTTTAAAATAATGGAAAATACTGCGTCGGAAGAGGAATACTTTGACTGATTAAACCTTAATCCTAAAAAAAAAGGGAAAACTGGAACGATGACGATTTCATAGAAGTGCTTGCAATTTTATCCGTGCTTGCTGGAAAAAAGCCAAACTCCAGACATGAAAAATAAAAAGCAATCTGCGTTGAAAGCTATGGCAGAAGAAATAAAAAAATCCATGGCTTTAATTTGAACATCTCGCAAATAAAGGACAAAATTTATAACATGAAAGCCCGCGTCGAATCAAAAAGCGATAATAAACGGTGATCTTCCCATTACATTAAACGAACAGAAAACAATCAAAGGTGGGGTACATTGAGTGGTAAACCATGCCATGTTTTCAACCTCGAATCAATACACGTTCTTGAAATTATCCCCTGTGTCCCCGAAAGGACATGAGTTATAATTCTTGTTTTTCGCGTTTGTATGTTTAACAACATTTTTGCATATATTTTGCACCCACCTTTATTCGACTTTGCACTCACCCTTAAACGCCAAGAACCCTAGTTTTCAAAGGTCAACTGAAGGGAGGGTACCTACTTTGAGGCAATTTTTTATTCACACCAAATTGAGTACTTCTTTTAACGAACATACTCGACTCATGTGTTCTTACTAGGAGTGTTTTCTCAGTTCTTATTCACGCCACCCATTGTCATCTGACCATCATGATCCACTAAAGGTTTAAACCACGCACAAAGATCTCCAGGCAACTCTATCCTTCACATTCGACTCTAACTCATGAGGAATTTTGCTCAAGCGTAACCAGGCGAGATCTTGGTATTGGTCCAACCATTTTGCACTGGTTCGCCTCGGAAGTCGTGATATTGAAAATTTCACACAAAATCGGAACTGTGGAGGGAAAAACTCAGGGAGACTGGATCAGCAGGAGACCAAAACATCTAGAACAAGCCGCTCAAGTGCCAATATCGACTCGGTGCTTGAACGTGCTGGAAATCCAGGATCGCAAATTTCAAGAGCTCTACGATTTTTCGAGCAGAATTCAATTCAAAACTATGAAGCAGCTTGTCGGGCTTGTAAATTCGATATATGTCAAGAAGCCCGCAACAATCAGCAACTAGGAAGGAGGAAATTAAACTCAGCCACATTCGCAGAATGTTCGAGCAAAATTTCGATAAAAGTATGCGCAGGTTCCCACAAAGCCGTGTTGCCCTTTTGCCCGATATGTTATTGCATAAAATTGTGGCATCTCTGGTGGATATTTGGTGGCATAGGACTTTGTGAGAGATGAAGGGAGGAATTTGGCGATCTCTTGTGATTGTAGCAGCCGACGTGAAGCTTCGTCACAGTATTTCCTTGTCTTGGCGGTGTTCGGGTATCCGCTACAACAGGGTGGTGCACCGAGTCAGTATTGGCGTCTCGAACCGTCTATAATACTGGAGGAATGCCTTGCGTCGATCGCAATATGATGCAATTGGTTGATTGATCTCCATGTTGCCTTGTGAACATTAAGATGTGGGAACTGTGTTCTGGCTACTGAAACATTTCGCCCAGCAGCTAAGTCGATCAACCTAAATCCGTTATCGATGGTGTTGTCGTGTAGGCTGTACTTCCCGACCGTACTGCAAAAGACACTCTCTCTTCTCATCATTGCATTAAAATCGCCTAGGACAATTTTGATGTCATAGCTAAGGCATTGTTGGTAGCGAATGTATTTATAAAGCAAATAATATCTACTATGTTCCCAACGTGGGTCGACGTGGCGTAGTGGGTAAGTGCGTCGACTCCTACGCAGAGGGTGCCTGGTTCGATACCCGAATTTACCACCTTTGATAATTCACGACTCCACCTTTTTCGAGTCACTGACAATGCTCAAAGAATATTCCTGTCTAGAAAAAGCTTCTCAACTTCGCCGTTCGGAGTCGGCATTAAACTGTAGGTCCCTTCCACTCGGGAAAGAACAATAGCACGCACAACACTAGTGGTTGCTAAGAAGCTAGGCCCAGGTCCACCTCGGAGTGTCGCGCCACCCATATTATTATTATTATTATAGCTAGGGCATTGCTCGTAATTTTTGTTCAAGAGCTCGTAGAAGCTGTCTTTGATATCGTCTTTCTCCTCTATGGAAGCATGAGGCGAATTTATCCTTGATTCGAATCTTTGATAGGCGTTCGTTCACAAACCTGAACGATAAGACTCCTTGATTGAGTCTGCCTCGAACGACGAATCCACATCCAAGCAATTGTCTTTTTGCCCGGTCCATCCCATTGCATTTCTTGGACGGTGATTATATCTAATTTGTAGCAGTCTAAGGCTTCACGTGCTCTTTACTTTACATTCCACGTGCATATCCGAAGATCCTTATTTCCTGGGCCATATTTCGAATGGAATTTGGCGAATTCGTTTGCAGGGCTAGTCATGTTATTTCCGAGTCGTTTTGTTACTTCGTAAAAAGCGCGGCGGACAGTTTCACCGACGGCACAACCCCCAACCAGAAGGGCCAGTTCTTTTTGTGAAACCCGTTGGACAAGAGGTAGCATTTATTAGCTTGTCAAGCTGAGTTCGCGTGAACTACTTACTATCAGTGCCCGATGTCTACCACCTTATAGGTAAAATAAGCACACCTGATGTGTGGAAAAGTTACAACACTGGGCATCGCCAGGTTAACGCCAATAAGTGCCTACCCCAATTCCACAAGACTCAACCACCGCACTATAAACTATATTTTATATTTAATTCAAATCTAGCGTTAATTTTGAATATTAGGTTATGTAGTTTAAAGTGGTTGACTACCTCAAAGTTGCCACACTTAGGACAAATGTGGAGATTTTGAGGATTAAGTCTACTATGGAGTTGTACGCAAGTAGACAACTTCGTGCAAGCAAAGATGGGAAACAATTTAATTTATTGTGATAAAAAAAATCCTGATATTAATTTTCCAGCAATCTTAATAGTTTTAAATGGTTTACTGAGTTCTGCCTCTCACACCGAATGTTCAGGTCGACTATGAGGGGACAAGGCCGACATCGATAAAATCCATGGAGCGATAGTGGACGATCGGAGAATTCAAGTGCGATAGGTTGCGGAGTCAGTGGTATTATCAACTGAGCGGGTACATAAATCTTTTTACCTAGGTACCGCGGTTGCTCACATTCCATCATAAGCTGAAATGTGCGATCTCATCAAGGCAGCGACAAGAACGTGGCTCCGATGTGAACCCAATCATAATGAATTGCCAATACGAGCTAACCTCAAAGCAGCCGAAAGAATGAACTGTCACAGAAAAAAATTTGGCGAAATTAAAGGTATACACCTCAACGCCTTTTTTTATGAATCTTATATTGTAAGACTAATGACAAGCAGCTTGCTCATTATCTACACTTCAGATGCAATTGATGCCATCTTCAATTAAGTGCTTCTTTTTTCACTGTTCTTCTTAGAGGTCAGTTTTCTCCGGCCATTCAGAAATCCTAGGTAAACACATTTAGCAATGTGTCAATCTTTGTGAGCTTCTGCTTCTTCAACCACATGGTTGGATCATCTACACCATTGGAACAATCTGCTTGTTCCTGTGCAGTCATTGTATACACCTTCGGACATAGTGAGTGGGCTTGAAGTGGTTTAGCACAAGCTCGCTCCATGTACTGCTTGGAGTGGTCAAAAAGAACATTCACTTATATTTTCTACGATTGCAACTGCAAGGTAAGGCCCACTTGCAACCTCGCAACATTATCAAATCGGCTCGTTCTCATGTTTTGATTTGAACAATTGTCGATCGGAGACAACAGAAAATGGCCGACTGTTCACCGGAAGTAGTTCAATTTAGGCTCAGATTGGCTCCAAAATGTTTGTACCTTGCAAGAGAATATGTTGTTCCATTGATTCCAAGTGACATGAATAAATTTCATTCAGCCTAGACTTCTTAAAATGAGACCATGACACACAATGAGACTATTCTTGCACACAATCGAATTTGTCTCTGTCCACGACTGAGTCATCTAAAAAGTCAGTGCGTCGCAACCTTACTAGACCGTCTCTCGCAATCCTCAACAAAGCCCATCATAAAAGAAATTAGACAGCGATCCTTGACCGTGCCTTACCTTGCAGATAACAAAGCTCATCTGGAAAGTCGTTAGCCAGTGCAACCTGATCCCAACCCCTTTCAAGTCACCGCTCACTGCTGATTCATAATCGCTGGTCCGTCCGGTCACCTAGATGTCAGACAACTTCGCTATAAATAGAAAGAATCATATCCCCGGCTAATCTAAACGCCTGCCTAACTCTCAGGCAATTATTTACTGCGCTTCCATCGCCATTTATTGCCCGCCGCCGCGACGCTGCTGTGCCTCTCCGGCAAAGCGCACTTGATGCGAAATGATTCTTCTTCTAGTAAAGCGATGAAATTAAATTCTGCGACACATTTCACGGATGTGTAGGACACAGCAGACAGTAGATACCACAATGAGATGAAGAAGAACGAGGGTACCCATTGGCATGGCATCAGAGCGCACTCGTGTACGCTGTGCGATATGGATGCGCGTCAGCCGTTCGGCCGATTCAGCGAAACCCTTCCGCTCTGTTGCCTTGCCTTTTGTGGCCCTGCTGCCCGCTGACTGCCCGCCCGCCTGCGGACCGTATGAAATTTCTTGAACAACAGCGGAAGAACCTGCTGTGAATTGAGTGCCCCAAGACATAAAGTTGACCCCGATGACTTTTGAAATGTTTCTCGGAGTCCGCGAAACCGCCAAAGTTCATTTTGCATAGTTTGCCATCCATCTGTCCGTGTGGAGCCCCTTATGGAGATGGCGCGATGGAGACTGCAATTCGCAGGCGCTTGCGTCCAAAGACGGAATTCCAAATGCTTCAGGTATGTGTCTTGAAGTGTTTTTGTTGCTGTTGGTGTTCTTTTTAATTTTTCTTTTGCTTTTTTCCCCTTTTATTTCCTTTTCAGAGCCATGTGTGTACATTTAAGTATGTACGTATCCGAGGTATTATTGCCGACGAAATGGTATAAAATTACATGAATCCTTGGATGGGATCACGTGTGAGACACTCTTCGACGTATCGACGCGAATCACTGGTGTTAACAATTATGCAACGGAGAGTTATTTACTTTCGAAATGGGATTAAAGATGAACCAGTTCATGACGCTACATGGGACATCAATTTCGAAACCACCGCTTCGGCTGAAAGATTACTGTCTTAATATGTTCTTGACATACTCGCTAAGAGGATTATTGATTTGGTTGGCAGTAATTTTTTGCATTTAGACGGACATTTTAAGTGTCTCCAATTCAACACAATCTTCTGCTAAAACGACAACCCTGTCCACTCGATTGTGTTAAAACGTTTGCTACTGTCTCTTTCATACTTTCCCTACCAATGATGTATCAGACATAACGATAGCCGCGGCGCGCCGGTGTTCATGGTCCGCAGGAGTTCATGCCATTTCTTTGATTTCTTAGAAGCCGTTCGTCTACGACGATTACATTCCCAAGGTTCCTCTCATTTCATAAATTTCACGTTAGAATTGGGCCTTAACTGATAAACGTCACAAACCAACGCAATCTATGGCAAGTAGCCTTTTGTTTGTTTGGTTTGGTTTTTTGATGCTACCACCGTTTACTACCAGGAACACACTAGCAACAATAAGGCAATGCCCAAAAAACAGCCCCGGGATACAGTTCCTAAAATTTGTTAAAAAATTGGAGAAATTATAGGAACTTAATAAAAAGTATGAACGCATTCTCTTGCGCAAATGTTTCGACATGTTGCGAAATGTAGGGGAGAGACTGCATCCTGCGGACTCTTAAAAGATAACGTTTTTTTTACGGATTGAGTGTTCTAGATATTGAACAAATTAAAAAAATAATATAAATTAGAATTATCATTTCCAAGAATGCGTTGAGAATACTTTGCGTAGGTAGTAAAGCTTTTTGGCTATATTGCAAGCGTAGTATTGTCATTCTTGCCTTATTACTCAGAGTTGAGGACGTCCTCAGCCGATTAATCAGTCGTCAAATAGGATCTAAAACCACTCGCAGAAGTTCTCTCTTGCCAATGCGGACAGATTTTTCATTCGCCTACCCCCGCGTCTGCTACTAGTCGAATTTATTTTGTTTATTTTGCTAAACCTTGTGGGTTAACGTACATCCCTTTCACGTTTCCGTCAATTTCCTTTTTTTTATTTATATTTGTATCGTTATCCGGTTCGAAGGACCAATTTTTGGATTATGTTATAATCTTTGATAGGAAGTTCAGTTAAGTTGAAAGTTAAGTTGAAGCTAGTTGAATCTAGTAAACTAAAGATTCGCGGATATCATATCAATTTTAATGCAAGATTTCGACATAAAGCGCATTCTTAAAATCACCAGCCACCAGCCGGCACCCACCAGCCACCAGCCACTAGCCACAAGCCACCAGCAACAGGCCACCAGCCACAAGCAACAAGACACCAGCCACCAGCCACCAGTCACAAGCCACTAGCCACCATCCACAAACCAGCAGCCACAAGCAACAAGCCACCTGCCACAAGCCACCACCCGTCAGCCACCAGCCACAAGCCACCAGCCACCAGCCCCAGCTATAAGCTACCAGCGACAAGCCAAAAGTCACCAGACATCAGCCACCAGCCGCCAGCCACCAGCCACCAGCCACCAGCCATCAGCCAGCAGCCACCAGCCACCAGCCACCAGCCACCAGCCACCAGCCACCAGCCACCAGCCACCAGCCATCAGCCACCAGCCACCAGCCACCAGCCACCAGCCACCAGCCACCAGCCACCAGCCACCAGCCACCAGTCACCAGCAACAAGCCACCAGTCACAAGCCACCAGCCACTAGCCACCAGCCACCAGCCACCAGCCTCCAGCAACTAGCCATCAGCCACCAGCCACCAGTCACCAGCCACAAGCCACCAGTCACCAGCAACAAGCTACCAGTCACAAGCCACCAGCCACTAGCCACCATCCATAAACAGCAGCAAGCTACAAGCAACAAGCCACCTGCCACAAGCCACCAGCCGTCAGCCACCAGCCACAAGCCACCAGCCACAAGCTACCAGCGACAAGCCTACAGCCAACAAAGGACAATGTTTGTGTTTGAGAAGCATTATATAACACATGATTAGAACATGGCGTCTGCAGGAGTATTGTCAGTGTCTCGAAAGGAGTGGGTCAGTGAATTATGAAAGTTACCCGTGTCGTGGATTAAATCGAGATACTCGAGCACCACGTTCTTGAAAATTGTAAGTTAATTATATAAAATGAAAAACAATCTACGGAAAAAAAAATCGATCATCAATTTTGGATTGGGCAAAATTAAAGCATTCATGTGCATGTACATTTTTTTTGTCATTGGATCTAAAGTAACGAAGGAAACTAAAAGCATAACGACTTCTATAACTCAATTAAAGGTAAATAATCGAGTCGATTAAACTCTCCTCGAAACACAAATATAAACCAAAGAATTTTCAACGAATCAATTAAATTGAAGGATTTGCAGTGCCATTGCGACTAAGTGCCTTTGGGATGGAAGACCTTATCGATTGGCTCTTATGACCTCCACCACTTACGATTTAAATTCAAATCACACCCATTTGACTAATGGTCCAATGAGAAAAATCTGGTCAAGACATCCATAACTTCGCGTCTTCTTCTCAAGATGAGCTGATTGCCAGGGGCGATCACTTATAAAGCGGCAGTTGATAAGTGGTAACTGTTTATTGGCTGACTGGCAAGAGATTATAGCAATTGGCTGCTTGGAAATAAAGATGAAGAAACTCGTAAGCAAACAAATCTCAAGTGATTTGGATTTCTTCTTTTCCACGTTTGCAGAAACAAATATTTGCATTAGAACATTTGTTAATTCGGGTAAAGATTTGCTGGTCCACCTCCTTCGAGTCAATGACAACGCTCAAAGAGTACTCCTGTCTAGAAAAATCTTCTTCTTTAACTTCGCCTTTCGGAGTTGGCGTAAGACTCCCACCCAACCACTCGTCGCATCCACTAGTGAAAGAACAATAGCACGCACAACACGAGTGGTTGCTTTAGAGGCCAGGTCCAGGTTCACATCAGTATGTCGAGCCACCCATATTATTATTATATTATTGACAATCGAATTCGATTCTTGACTGCGTTTGAAGTCATAAACAGACTGGTATTATTCATATAAGCGCACAATTCAAATCTTAGATATTAATAATTATTTTATCCGATAGACTATGGATGAATAAATCGCATATAAGATCCTCTCTCTTATTTCGTGTGCTAAAGCGCCGTCCGTCAAAAACAGAAAGGTCCTTTTCAATGTGGCTTCAGACCAGCGTGCATAGACACCAACCGTAAAGAGCACTGTCTAGTTTTGATAGTCTTAACAAATAAGTCAATTTGTGTAGAATGATGATGAATAATTGTCCTAATCAAAGACAATTTGGAACTCACCGAGACCTTCATGTCAAAAAAGGATTTAAACAAGATGATCCGACGCCATCTTTCTCTCTTTCACATCGTTCTTGAGAAGTTCTTGCAACACAACGAGGTGTCTGGCAGTATTGAAATGGATGAAGCTAAAATGGGCCTATCAGTGAACAAGGGAAAACGAAACACAATAGAATCTCCATAATGTGAACCAAATATTAAGTGATGTGAATAAAAACTGAGTATTTTCTCAGCGTTTTAGAGAGAACGATCCATTTGGTGTGAATAAGAGCAAATTTCGAAAACCCTCCACTTACCTATTTTGACAGATGAGTGTTGTCTCCATTTTGGTGTGAATAAAGATCAAATGCATTGAGTGAACTCTTGAAGAAGTTGAGTATGCATTGGAGGTAACTTCAAGAGGGAAACAAGTTAAAAAATGGAACATACTGTTGCGGAAGGGGAATACTTTGACGGCTTAAGTCAAAAAACCTTCAAAAATAGAAAGATTCATAAAATTCATACAATCTCATCCATTCTTGCTAAAAATAAAAAATAAAAGTCCAAACATGTTCGTTGGAAGATACGGAAGAAAAAAATCATCCACAGATTTACATTTGCAAATGTAGCACAACAACTGCAAAACTGTGGATCTATGAATCCCAATATTTTCACAACTCCAACTTGGAATACCGGGTCATCAATGTATCGAACAAATATTTTCATTTCCTTATGTATAGCGCAACCACGTGTTTCTCAGGAATACAAGAAAGGCACTGATTGCTTAACCATTCCATGTTAAGATGAACCCCGAATCTATAGAGGTTCTTGAAATTATCCACTGTGTGCCCAAAACGACGTGAATCATAGTTTTTTTGTTTTTTGTTCGCGTTTGTATGTTTGAATACATTATTGCATATACTTTGCACACACCCTTAAATTTCAAGAACTTCAGGGACTTGAAAGAACCTATTTTGAGAACAATTTTCATTCACACAAAATTGAGTGTTTCCTCTAACGAAAGCACTTCACTCATGAGTGTTCACTCAGAGTGTTCTCTTAGATCTTATTCACAGCACTCAATGTGAACTATCTAATAATGTGAACTACATTACCTACTCTAAAATAAGATCTCTTGACTCTTAATTGTTGGCTATTAGGAAATGTGAATTTTGATTAGCTCGTCTTTGTTTATTTTCGTTTTCGAGTCGAACCGTTTTAAAGTACAATTTAATTTTCTCAATACATAAGTAAGTATATCATTGCCATTTTCAGTACAATTTTTAATTGTTTATTCACAGGTGAATATTAAATGTATTTCAAAATTACGCTTTAAATGCTATGTTTAATGTGTTGATAGGCGGTACTTGACCGCATCTTAAAGCAAGGGAAGCCTTTGTTTTATAACTTCGAACTTGGGGAATTAGAAACAAACTATGAAAAGCAAAAACCTCAATTTCAAATCATAGTCCACCTAAGGAAAAAATGTTAAATTATATTGCACTTTTTTATATAACATATACTACATGACTTAAAAAAAAATTAGTGATTGTTACTTGGAAAGGCAATCTGAAGATGTAAGGGTACATACATATATTGCTTCCAAGATGGATTTTATTTTTAAAACATTATGGAGACATTTTGATGAGAAGCCAATAAGCTTAATTACAATTTTAGAAAATCACTTACCAGTTACGGAAATACACTTCGGCACCGAATCTCTACAAAAAGCCTTTGTGAAAAAGTCAAACAGAGCATCAAAATCATGCTAAAATTTTTTACATAACATTTCTGCAAGATATTAGAAAACTATTCGATTTCGAACGTTGTTTTTAACGCTATAATTTGACTTAAGGATTTTTCATGATTAACACAAAAACATTGAATTTATAAAAAACAAATATAGAGCTCTAGCCCACTACGAATGTATTAAAAAAACTCAGAAATGAATCTATATCGGAATTTTGGGCATAAAATGGGATTTTAAAAATTATTGTATTGAGCTTATGTTTCCAAATATTCAACAAACTATTCAGGGTGCCTTTTGTGTTCCGCCTTCTTCAGCAAACGGGGAAAGCATTTGTTCATATCAAAATATAATAAGAACTAAATTAAGAAAGCGATTATATGTTTCAACTTGTTCTGCAGTGATAGAAACCAAAAACCTTGTTAAAAATAAATGTTGTTGCATTTTTATAATTAATAAATGTCTTGCACATAAAAATGCTCTTCAAAAAATAACTTTTAGAGTAGAACTCATTTAATGTAAATCAAGCAACTATTATTCAGTTTATTGCTGTGAGATGGATATTCGTCAGTGATTTATTTAGCTGTAGTGATGAAGTTTATTTGAATTTATTTTACCTTAATATTTACAAAAAATTAATTGTACGAATAAATTGTATTTTTTAATTTGTGCGTTTTTATCCATTTCATCCATGTAAGTTATTTCTGTTGTTAGAATATAATTTTGTTGCTTTCTTTGGCTAACAAAAAAAACTACACCGATTCTTCAAGCAAAAGCTAAAATCAAGCAAAAAGCTAACATATCGAGAAAATTGAAAACGTGATACTCAGGATTAGGTTTGTCGCAGCAGTATAAGCGTACAAAATCCATAAGAACAGTCATAAAAAAAATACATTTCATTTCCAATGGAAACTGCCCTTTTTGAATGGCTTAAGAAGCAGCGGGAAAAAAGTCTACCAATTTCGACTAACTTACTCAGAAATCAAGCAATTAAATTAACTTTCTTTACTACCACAATAATATATTTTGCAATAAAAAAATATTTTTTCTTTTTTTTTTGACTGTCTCCAGACTGTGAACTGGCCATTTTTTAATTAGTTCACATTACTAGTATAGAGATTTTACTGTATGTGCTGTCCTCATGAAAGGACTCTATAACTTCGATGTGTACAACAGCGACTAAGTCTAATATCATCTGCACAGAGATCAAATGCAGGATCGCTTTTGCCAGCCTCTGTTTCTTTAGGATAAAGATTTTTTTTTATCTTGGAACTAATATACCATAGTGTTATACAATTCAAAAAATTTAAAAATAATACATATCAATCCGTAAGTTATAGTTTGTGTGGAATGATGCAGTAATAGAACCATATCAAAGGATTAGACTGACTTTATATAAGTACAAGGAACCAATTTGGTACGTATACATTAATATCATCAGGAAGAAAAGGTTCAACCACGAACTGGCAGGCGGCTTTGGATTCATAGGCTGAACTACTTTTTCAGCGTTTTTTCATTCGAGGTTTTGATTTATAGCATGTGTGACAAAAGAGACAAAAGACTGAGGTGGCGCAGATAAGACGACAAGGACCTCACCAAACTTGGTGTTCGGAGTCGAAAGCAACTAGTCAGACATTTCAATTCATTTATTTTATTGTTTCAGGACGCTGCACATTAAGAATTTTAAATTCTTAAGTACAGTGCATATAAATGGAAATAACAAGTGACATTCATGTTGGTTACAGTGCATTTAAATGTACAATTTGGAATTTGAATCCATCAAGATTTAAAGTTGACAATTCGAGTTAGAAAAATATGAAAAACAAGCGGATCAAAATATTCTGTATTCGACTTTTTTTAACTTTAAAATGCTTTTTTATTTGTAAATTCATGATTCTTAAAACTAGACAAAAATTATTAAGTCTATCTTAATATCCAAACAATTCATGTTCTTAAAAACTATGCTACTGATCCTTCGCAGGTACTAAATAATCTAAAATAATCTAAATTCACTTATCTATTTGCCTTTCGGCGTCTACATTTTTCCCAGTCCAAATGGACAATCTTTATTGTTTGTTCTTACTGGCCAAAAAAACTTAGACAAAACTTGGCGCTCTAAGTATTTTTTGTTTAAATTTTTCTTAAACTATTTTCTTAGTTTTTTTTTTCTTAAAACTAGCTAAACCTAAGCTCTAACACTAAGCCCTAACCCTAATGAAACTTAAACTACTTTACACTATGTCTGTCATTGCGGAGTGCGTACAGGGGCATCTATGTTATTTATATGCTTGATATGCTTGACAAATAATTTTTTGTTTTTTTTTTTTTCTTAATCTGACTTAACCTGACTAAGCCTATGTAAATGGGCTTTTGTCCAACAGATCGACTATCATATCAGGCGATGGCGATGGCGGAAACTGGTTCTGGTGTAACCACCAAAAGAAGTGCCGCTCCTTTGCACTCTCTCTCCTATTTCGAGCGGGGATCGCTCTCCTGAACCGGAGTTGATCCTCGTGTTCGCGAGCGATATCCGATTCATAGTGGAGTGGCCTGTCAACTGTTCGGAGTACAGTGTGGAAAATTATAGGCCATCCACTCATGTCCTGAATCAGATTTAACGAATCTAAATAGAGAAAAGCCTCAGGTGGAATAAAGCCGATGTGGCGCGCCCTCTCATGATACATAAAGTTCGGGTAATAAGCCCCGAAGATCAGACTTTTGGTAAACATCATCTCCTTGCAATGTGTCGTCGCGTTAGTGAAATTATAAAATTGTCTACTCTTTTCACCTCGTTGGGATAGTACTTCTTACACTTCTTACTACGATTCGATCGTGCCGTACGATAAGAGGCATCGTGCTATTAAGTCACTGTTTTTTCAAAAATGTAATCAAAAATGCGAATGAGAAGCTGTTTCATTCAAATCTACAACACATTTCCTACTGGATCTATAACATTTTGGAAATTTGAAGTCCCAACAATGCTATAACTTATGAGGTTTTCTGTGAACTTAAAATCAGATCAGTCGTCAAATAACACTAGAGCGTCGCGTCGTATCCCTTTCCGCTTTTCCGTATACATATTTTTTAAAGAGGTGACTTTTGATTATAATATATATTAAAATTTGATTCGTCTCGAAGTCGAAACTCGGACCTTCGCAACTGGAGTCAACGCAAATGTAATGGAAATTGAGTCATTTGTTCAAGACAAACAAATTGGAAGTCACCTAGTTGTGCAAATAGATCCCGCATGTTGAAATAACGGACACATTTAGAGAATCACCTGAAACGCCACTCAAAAGAAACCGCGATGTCATCTTTACAAATGTAACAACAGAATGTACGTCAACTCTTTTCAGACAAAGGCTAGGCAATGCCTTCACCTCATCCGACGCAACAACAATTTTACACAAAAGGCTGACTACGACAATTTTCAAAAACCACCATATGCGTCAACTTTGACAGACTTACCTGTAAGTCCCACCAGACAGACAACGGCTCCACTCACCATCCAACATTCAGAAGTCAATGCCAACAAACTTGTGAGCAAGCTCAGTCTCGGCTCAGATTTTCAAACATATTCGATTAGCATACCCATGCTCGTTGGAACATCTTACCCCCTACGGGGTACGCACGAAACATTCAAAATATTTTGCTAGATCATTTATCATTATGGGAATTATTTGGAAATTTAATTTCACGCTTATTCATGGTGAGTTCCGAGCCAAGCCCAGCCAGTGACGCTGTGAGGCTATTAATAAAAGTTGTTAATTTGTGAGATTAGATTACCGTTTGTTGTCTGGCAGTCGGGTGTTAGGTTGAAAAATGACTCAGATTTTCAAATAAATCTTCCATTTGTTGGTACCTATTTACATGTCTAATCTATCGGGGGTGAACCGAATATGAACCTCTATGGAACGTCTTCAGTGATTGTTTTTGGATGGTAGTCCATCTGTCAGTGGTTAGTTAGCTAGGTGCGAAGAGAGGCGATCGAATTGGTTTTCTTAAAATTAAGTAATCCTCGCTGGAAGTTAAGCAGAGAAGTGATTCTGAACAGGAAATAGCAGCAAAGGGAGTGTGGAAAGGGTAGAATTGTTTAGTATTCGTTCGCTTCATCCAAACACGGAAGCAAGGGCAAAATCGAAAACGAATGAAGGGATTTTTAATCGCTTCAAGAGGAAAATCCTTCGACTTACATTAGGTCCCCTGTGGCCAGTAGGAGGATAATATTGAACCGCGAACTGTACGAGCTGTAGAACGGCATCGACCTTGGCAAACGAACTCGAATGTTTCGACTCAGAAGACTCGATCATTCAAAATAAACGGGCACCAACGCTCTGACTTGAAAAGGCTAGACTCTAGGCCCGAGGTAGAACGTGATAGAGGAAGACCCCGCTTCGATGATGTGCCTAGCTGAAAAGTGACCTTAATCAACTGGCTGTTCGTAACTTGAAGCCCCAAGTTGAGAGGCAAGTTGACAGAAGCCCAGGTGCACCTTGACGGTGGCCTGATGGTGGTTGTATTTTACTGAGTAATGCATTCATACGCGGCATGCATTCATAGATTTTATTTTGTTTGTTATTTAATTAGGACACCAAAACATCACGCCATCCTCGAGGCAAGAGCGGATTAGTCCAAAATGTTTGGCAAAAAATGTCCCCCCGTCGAAGAAAGACCATTTTCTTCGGGAACGATTGCACTGTTCAGCGCGGTGTCGAGGTAGGTAAAGTTCTTCGGACGGTATCTCAAAAAATATTTGCCCATTGTGACCGTGTGACTTTCTAGTCAAGTCTTTGAAGTTATGCATCCGATGCAAGCTCCCCATATCTTGAGTTGGCTTGACGCCTCAATGAAATCAACCAATCAAGTCAGATTTGAGAAGTTCGTTTCTCTAGCGTTGTCCACTAAGTTTTTCCACATACATCATAAGGTTACACCACGTGGCCTTGTCTTAGCTCATTGAGTATGTTTCCAAAGCTTTGATGTAGATACCCTTCGATAGTCAGTCATATTTTTCCTGCCGAAATTTATCACTTGCTTGCCAAAAAAGTTGATTTCGCCGACTTCTGATTTTGATATGAAATATCTATTGGCGCTCTTTGACAGTCAAACCGACTTGTGACGGCAAACGACATGACGCTGTCACGCCATCTCATCTAACGCAAGGCCGGCATCTGGGTTTAATATGAAATATCTACTGGCGCGCCTTGGCAATTAAACCGACTGGATTGTCGTGACGGAAAACGGCATGACGCTGTCACGACATCATGAATCCTCTACAGCAAGGGTGGCCGAACGAATACCATACACATACTTACGTTTCTGTGTTAGCTGCGTAATGTTTCTATCCGATTATACAGATCTCCAAATTCTCTTCTTACAGAGCATTTTATACAATTTTTCGACCCGAGTCTGTAAATACGAGTGAGATGGTGTGAACTCTGGATACCCTTCCCCAACCGTAGTAGAAGGATGACTTAGATTTCTAATTCGAAAGTTCGCCCGTTACTTGTATGGTTTTAAGATTTCGGTTCAAAAGTGTTCAACACTGTATGGGGGGTTAACAAACGAACAAAGCTTATGATCATGAAGTCACAACACGAATGTGAGCTGTAGAAGAAGAGCTAAGCCCAGGTCCACTTCGCGCAAACCACATTAAATTTATTATGGACTGAACTACGATCTTAGCAAATGGAAATTGACAAATTTTACACTGGTCTTCGAATAGTGTTTATCGTAAAAATGGTTTTAAAAGAAAATTGAGACTTGTACAGCCGGGTGTTTGTGAAGCCTTATTAAAAGTTTGGCTCGACGACGGCCACACAAATGAACCTCCTTTCCCATTTCGGCGCGCCTTGGCAGTGAAACCGACTCGTATGCTGTGACGGCAAACGGCATGACGCTGTCACGCCGTGTGCATCTATCGGGATCAGGAATAGAATAACTCACTGCTGAAAAGCTTTTCAAGAAAAGCTCCTGTTCCTCTTTTTCTACACCAATCTCGTGTGATATCCAATAAGAAAGTGATTAACAAGATGACAATAATGGCGCTATTTATAGTACTACAGTCAAACGACATTCAAGGGACTGCCGAATTCGGTCACTATAACCGATGTCGTTATAAACGATTTTGACTGTACTACATTATTATGCTTTTTTGAACTCAACCAGTTCTTAACTATCAAACGTGAAGAAATGTCCATAAAAGTGTATTGAATATCAGTTGCCCCGATAACGTTTGGAAATGCTCAACTTTTTAATTTATTCTTTTATTAGAAAACACAATGGCCATTGCGTTACTTTATCGATGTCAAACACCTTTCAGCAGCAAAATAATCGAAATTGCGACTATTGGGGTATAAACAAATTGTTGATTGATACTCGCGCACCGACAGTTATAACACAACTTCAGGCTGGGAATTTTGCGACACTTGGAATGTCGAACGCATTGCCGGAAGCGAGAAATTAAAAAAAAAAATACATGTAGGCGGTTCATGGCCAAACTTTGACGAAGCATGATTTTAAGGACTGGTGGAATCGATTGTGGAAATCAGGTTTCATTTAAAATTACATTAATTGCTCACGGTGCTCACGGTTGGATGGGAGGTGATCAGACACATGATAGAAAGACGTAGAAGAATATAACGAATGTAGTTGGACTAGTTACACCCTGTCATCAAAAGAGGACGCTCGGCAGACTAAACTGACTCTGTATAAGACCTTGATCTTCCCCGTCATGATCTACCGCATACAAAATATCCAAAGCTGAATGATGAAGAGGCTACTGGTCTTTTCGAGAGAAAAAGTTCAACCACGAATTATACGGGCTGCACAGCGACATGAATCTAGCCAAGCGTCTACGGATCCAACCCCTAAGGTAGTTAGACCATCTAGTGCGTATGGACAACTCAGTTTCGGTGGGACGAGACCCCAGGGGACGTCCACGTACAAGGCGGCGCACATAAGTCGAGGGGGATCTCAACCGGTGAAACTGAAGACAGCTGGCGATCTATCAATCCACTCCGAACTGTGGCGCCATAAGTTGGGTGATCACTTCCCGTGCCTGCCCACTTAAGAGATTGCACTGTATTTATAAAAAGTGTCCCAAAATGAACCCATTTGTGCAGTGAATTGTTGGCAACACATAAAACAAACAAACAGTTTTACAGCTGATAATTTGATGTTCATGAAAACTAAGCATCACACGATACAACAACGAATTTCCATTTCCATTATTATTATTCACTTATCACAAATACTCAAGCCACGAAACAACGAAGAGACTTCATTGAATGGATCATTGAACAACAACATGTAGATGTTGAGTTTACTGGAAAAATCATTCTAAGCGACGACGCACTTTGTCACCTTGACTGATTTGTTAATTTCCAAAATTGCCGTGTTTTCATTTCGAAGATCCCACTAGTGTTCATCGAAAGACAAAAGGCATCAAGGGTGTGGGTTGGACCATAGTTGTTGTACTCGATATCGCGACTTGATAACACAGTTCTTTCTGCTAAGATTGGATGATGTTGATGTGGCACATCTGAGGTTTCAACGAGACATACATCGATACGGCCGTGAAACTGCAATTTCTGCATGCGACATTTCCTGGTCGTGTACTCTTTCGATTCGGTGATCAGAATTGGCCCAGTGGATAGTGTCATTTAACACCATTCGAGTGCCTTTAAGTCTTGAAGTTAAAGGCCTATGTCAACAAGCCCACAACCATCCATGAATTACAGGGAAGAATTAAACTTCGCGTCAGAGGCAAGTTTCTCAATTACAGGAGCCGCACTGTGTTTGCGCCTAAATGACAAGCTCATGGTTGGGGACGCTTGACTAGGAAGTTGTACTTCCTCAATTATTCGCCATAACGAATGGGGCTCGTCATCAAATTTATCAACTAACTCGGTGCATCAGGAGGGAGCTTGTATAACTTAAAAAATACCTTAAGACTGTTGTGCTTGTCCGCCGAAGGTTAGGTTGTTGTAGAGGGCCAGAGCCTAGAATCTACAACAAACACTCGTGTTGTGCGTGCTATTATTCTCTTACGAGTGGAAAGGCCATACAGTATTATGCCGACTCCGAACGGCCAAGTTTAAGCAGCATTTTCTAAACAGCTATTACCAGTGACTCGAGAGAGGTTGGGTTGTGAAAACATGATTTAGGTCGTACCTGGAATCGAACCCAGACAGCGAGGTGCTGTTGCATAGGGGTAGGCACACATACCCAAAACGTCACGGCCGCCACAGCTGCCACTGCCACTGATTGCTTTGCATTTAATCTCCCGCAAGAGAGCTTTAGGGGATCCCGACTATCCTTTCTAAAAAGTTCGACGGGAAAATTCTCTAGTTTCCCAAAAGAATTGCTTCATGTGGGACTTAATGTGGCTTCAGAGATCAGAGACCGAGTACATCGCTCCAGCCGTATGAACTCGAATCTTCTTCAGCAGGAAATTGTCCACTCTTATCAGGTCTGCCCTGTGTTCTGTAAAGACGAAGGCAAGCCTTGGCTTTCAAGCACCCGAATCTTTTACATCAAATATGCACTCACTTGTCCTCTGCCATAGGAGCGTGAGCTTTGACCTATGAGGACTTTGACAAGCTTACCTTCACCCATGCATCGAGTTGGGTGTTGTAAGACAGTCTGTTTGTAAGTGCGAAAGTGCTTCGGGCCTTGGCTAGTGTACCAAATATAGGTACCCATATAGCCGGGCCACCAAATATCAGACTACAGTCTTTGCGCCAGTGGTTGCCTGTGTCGTACTAGCACCGACAACTTTCGACAATTTTTTTTTCGTATCCGCCGAGGTCTAGCAACTTCCTGATTTCTGGATTACGACTGGCGAAATCCTCTAGATATTCTATCATTTTCAACTTCTAGTTTGTCTCTGTTTCGCATGAACGAATAGAAGTAGCCCTGATCGGGAGTGTTAATGTCCACGATCATTGGAGCTGATCTGCACATCATCAAGTCATCTACGTACGCACTTAGGATAGAATGGGAACTTATGAGATTGCTTAAGAAAATTTTGAAAAGGATGGGCGATTTAACACAAGTTGAGGACCAAGCATTAGTTCAAGAATACCATTTGAGATCAGACTGCCATTCTTGAGAACGAACCTTCTCCTGGTAAGGATGTCACACTTTAGGTAGGCTGGTGGTTTTGTAAAGCCTGGCCTAGCCGACTGAAATGTTTTCAAACATACGGTGTCAGGGGTCTTTTCTAGGTTATTCAGGTGTTGTGGGAAGTTTGAGACACGAAAGCTGTCTTTTGTTATTACATCGGGAGCATTCGTTTATTCGCGTTAATGCTCCGGTTTGTACAGACCGAATCTTGTTATTTTAGTTTACAGAAACCATGTAATTTGTAGCAATTAAAAATTGTACTGCCACGTTTCGTCTGTGAGTCTTGACAGCAGACGACTTTTCTGCATTGTGGCACAAGTGTTCGTTGTTTGTGAATACTGTTCATGAATACTGTTGGTTTGATTAGTTCGTCTAATTGTATGTTTCTCTTGGACAGTATGTGGAAGAGGATGTTCGAGGAGAGATTGACCCATGCTGTTAGGGAGAGTAAAGAGAGAGAGAAACCAATTGTATCTGAAAGCCAGTTGGCTGGCTGGACGGCAGTTGGATTTCATCAGTCGAGAGGAACGGAGCACAACACAATCAAGAAACGAAACCAAAATAAAGCAAAAGCAACGAATAAGAGTAAATTACAAATTTATAATATTCAGAAAATTAAATATACAAATATTTTAAAAGTTCAATCAGTTCAATCAAGAAACGAAACCAAAATAAAGCAAAAGCAACGAATAAGAGTAAATTACAAATTTATAATATTCGGAAAATTAAATATACAAATATTTTAAAAGTTGTTGTTTGTTAGTCGCCTTCAGTTACATGTACTCTCATTCAATTGGAAACAACACTTGACAATTTTGGACAGCTTTCCTCCCAGTAAAGTCGTACCCTTCATCAATGTCCCTGGGCACCAATTTTCAGCAGATAACCTTGATGGACAAATGAAGGCAACGTCAAGAAACTAGAATGCCCTAAAAAAAGCGCAACAAAAGAATCCTAGAGCCAACCAAAAGAAATGTAAGACTTCACCTCGTAAGTTAAACCTTCCTTCGATAAGCTGATCATACTTTCTAGTGGGTAAGCGCAAACTATCTACCGGTTTTCGTATTAAGGTCTTCCAGGAAGCCCAATTCGTTCCCCAGACCGAACATTCCCTCCAAATCACGTCCCCGATGTGCACCACAAATCCTCTAATCTACTCGTATGTCCAGCATTGCGGTCATCTCACGCAGTTTGTCTCCAGATTCAAATCAACACAGTCCCACATTCAAAGCTCAATCATTTTGAGTGACCGGAATATCTGTGCAGCAGCCACTTCAGTTCCTTTCCCAGCTCAAGCCACACATTCAGCACAGAAGTACCATTTCTTGAAATTCTCATACGCATTCGGTTAAGCACAGCAATCAGAGGTAATTGGATGCACCACTGGGGAATTCATTAGGATCAGGATTAAATTGCCGCAACTCTCTCATTCTCATTCTGATTCACCGTGTCGCGTCCAGTCTCTCTCCACGGTACCACGTTCCAAGTTCCACGGTGCAGCCGCTGAGCGTCGCGCGCCCTCAGTCCAATTGCTAAATTGGCAAATTTATGTTCAAGCGACTGGAAGTCTGTTCGACAAGCCGAACGGTGACTATAAAATTTATTTTCAAATTAAAATGTCATTTTGTCGGAAAATAATTTTTAATTGATGGTGTGGCTCATTCCTTGATAAATGTGACGTGATCATGGCATTTGGTCGTTTAATCCGCACTGATTTGCTGGCATTAAGCTGTGAGTTCTTTATTCGGCGCTGCCACGACATTTGTAGGAGCTGAAAGCGTTTTGATAGGTCATTATGAGCGATAAGTGAGGGGTACTTAAACATTTTTCCTTTTTTCTTTTTTTGAGGTTAACATAATTCTTTGGAAAGGACGGGGTATCAATTTCAAGAGCCTTCATTTTTTGCGTGTAAGAGCCGTAAAAGGGGCAGCATACCCTGGGGATATCTGGCGCATCCATGGTTTGTCGGGTGCCATGGTGGCGGTGAGTAAACGGAAAAGTTGGAGGCAAAGCTGTTAGTCTTGAGGCGAGTGGTATTGTGGCTCATAAACACGGTGCAATTCACGAATGTGTGATAAGATTTTATGAGTTTGATGTGAAAACTTTGCATTCGTTCATTTGGTTCGGAATCCGAAAGATTCCTAATTGCTGCTGCAACTGCACGGCATTTTCTGTGAGCATGGTATCATGTTTATCGCATGTTTCTTCTTGAACTGCTAGAACATTTTTCCAGGAGGAGATGGACGGTGCCAGTATATTGGTGCACCTGAGAGAGTTGTTCGTCTACTCAAAAATCCCTGGCGAAGACATTTGAAGACATTAACGGCAAATTCACTGGCATTTGCTCTTGTTTTTGGCAAAGCCCTTTTCCGACAATTTCGCAGACCTTAGTCAACAACCTTTTAGACCTTCTGCTGATATGATCGCAGACCCCTGCTTACGACTTGGCAGATCTTCTGCTAACAAAATTCGCAGTCGTTTGCTTGCGAATTTAATGCGATTTTTTTTAATTCGCTTGCGAATTTTTGGATCTTCTCTTCATAAATTGACATACCTTCTGCTGGCCAATGCGTAATAATTTGCTTCACTGTTGAGAAACTCCCAGATCTATCCTTAGAATTTGCAGGGCTTCGTTGACAAATTCGGAGGCCCTTACTCGTAATTTTGAACGGTCCTGATTGACAAATTTTCAAGCTTTAATCGAATACTCGACACCATTTGCTGATGAATTCGCAGGTTTTTTCTGAACTAATTCGCAACCTTTTGCAGGCGATTTCTCAGAACTTTCTTGGCGATTTCGCAGATCTTGCGATTTGCTGATAAGTTTGCATGGTTTCTGCTTACATTCGCAATAATTCGATGATAATTTTCCTAATCTCTCTGAACTGTTCGAACAAATTCTCAGGCCTATTGGTAGCAACATTACAGACCTTTGCTCACATAATATTTTGCTATAATTTCATTACAAAGCTATTGTTGACTACAAACCAGTCTCTTATATACGTTCTCATTCCTTTTCTGGTAAATTCGCAAGTTTTCTGTCGAATTCGCAAATATTTTCTGACGATTTCTTAGATTTTCTGTTGATAAATTCGCAATCTTCTCAGATTTTTAATTAAAAAACTTTTGGAATTTCGCCGGCGAATTCGCAGGATTTTATTTACGAATTGGTATACTTTCTGCTCATGAATGCATTTCTGAAGAATTCATCATTCGCTGATGAAATTCACAGACTTGGTTTAAAAAATTGATTTTGAAAAGTTCGCAGGACTTCGAGGAGTAAGCTCAGGCATCTCGTCATAATTTTGAAGGTCCTTGAAGGATAAATTTTCACACTTTACTGGAAAATTCGCTGCCAGTTGCTGACAGGGTTGATGGCTTTTTGTATTCGTATGCCTTTTTCAGCGAATTCGCAACGATTTACTGATGATATTTTTTTCTAATCAATTTGCAGACTCTACTGTAAATGTTGGAAATTCATTGGCCTCATGTGACTATTCGCAAGTCTGTGAAGATTCTTACTGATAAATTTCCCGGCCTTTGGTGGCGAAATCGTATACGCTGGCTTAATTATTTTGATCTACCGACTGTCATATCTTCTGTTGATAAATGAATGATTGATGAATTCATTATTCGCTGATAAATTCGCTTACACGTTCAAATACTTCTGATAATAGTTCGCATGACTCTGCTGACGAAATCGCAACCCTTTGGTAGCGAATAAGTAAATATTTCCAGACGATTTTGCAGATCTTCTCTAATAAATTTGTAGAACTTCTGCTGATTAACTCGCAGAATATAGCTTGAGAAATATTAGGGCTCTCATGGCGTAACTTTTCAGACGACAATCGTCCTTTTGATTCATTTTGGTGATATCGTGTGTAAGACCATCACTATCGTGTCTTCTATCGTTACTGTTTGAGTGCTCTGAAAATTATCCATATCTCTTATATCTCTCACGTAAAAATGACATCTGTGCTCTAATTCCTCTCAAATTTCACAAGCAGAGAATGTGCTTTTCAGCTAGCGAAGAAAACTAATACAAATGCGACCTATCACTCTAAAAATATCGCAAAAGTGTAGAACAAGATATGTATAGAGTTTGTTCTCATTTAATAGGAGACGATACTGAAATAGGTATCACCAAAAGTCAGTCAGCGAGAGAATAGTTGCTAACAGTTTTCAGCTGAGGCGAATCAGCCAAAAAGGTATCTCACAGACGCTGTTAATTCGCTGCTTTTTTAAAAGAAATCGCTTTAACCGTTTTAGCTGACAAATCGCAGACTTTGCTTAAATGTTCGGAGTTGAAAAATTCCCTCGGCTCTTGTGACTATGTGTACGTTTTTCCTGTTGATTTTACTAAAGACTGTTTAAAAACATTTCTTGAATCAATTTCTGATAAATTCGCACTTCGATGTTGAAAAATTTGCTGACTTTGTTGATAAATTCGCAGACCTTTGCTAGCGAATTCTCAAATCTTTGCTGAAGGTTTCGTATACGCTTTCTATCAATAATTGTCAAGCGTCTGCTTATTAATTCGCAAGCTTTTGCTAAGGAATTCGCGGCTTTTTTTGACAAATTCGCAGAGCTCCAGTGACAATTCGCAGGACTTTGATGACAGGCTTGCAGGGCCTTGTAGAAAAATTTGTAAACATTTATTTACAAATTCGATGTTGTCATTTTGTAGATCTTATTTGACAATCCTCATGTCCTGAATCGCCATCCTGTTCTGATAAACATGAGGTAATAAACTTACAAATTTACTAACTTTTCTGAAAAATCCTAGGCTCTTGCTACTCTTGGTTACAAGATAGCACTCCTTCCACTGATGAATTCGCAGGGATGTGCTGATAAGTTAGAAGTTGGCCTTGGCTGGCCGATTCGCAGACACTCTGCTCCCCAACTGGTGCTGAGGTACACGTGGGAATTGGGCAAGTTTTACTTCATTTGCCTCAACGAACTTCAATCTGCCACTGTCATTCTCCGAAACGAAAATTTAAAGCTTGAGGGGCCTGATCATCATCGTAATCTCCATCTCAACCAAGACCCTGTAAGAATTTACGAAACCGGTTAGTATCTGAAAAAACAGGTGACGTTCGTCAGTGACCAACTGACCGTGCGTCAATCAGTTGGTTAGAGATGTAATCCAAGCGACTTTAATGACACCATCCAATCAGAGCGTTTAATAAATTACGTCCTGGATCTCACAAAACCCACAAAACAACTAAGCCCAGTTAGACAACTTGTACCGTTCATCACTTAAGATAGGTCCGATACCCTGCGACGACTGTTCACAAATAAAACGTTACGAATGTCTCGTCAAATAAAGCCAAAAACAGAAACAGAAGAAAACTGGACAACCCCACAGTGGGCTTGGCTTACTGATACTGATACCAGCTCTCCGATGAATATGTAACCCGATACGCTCACCGGATTTGGAGTTTTCATCCGAATTCCTATATCAAACTTTGGCCGTTTTCAATCAACTTTGAAATAAAATCAAAACAAAACTGTTGACCCTTAATGTCAACTGTCAACTGTCGAACATCCACCACTCGTCGGAGCGGCGCACACACATCGTCTTCCCCTCAAACTTGGTTACACCACAAATCATTAAATCAAATCAGCATTTGCATCGCGGGCAATGAAAACGTACCTTAAATGTGCAAATTGTGCATCTGTAGGTATATTCAAAGGCGTCTTTTTTTGCATGTCGGGTAATGATTTCAAAAGCAGCGCACTCTCGATGCTTGCCATACAGGCAGTCATTGAGCCAACCAGGCAACCAGGCAACCAGCCAAACGGCCAACTAGCCAGATATCGCAGGCAACTTATGCAAAAGACTGGGCGACAGGCGCGCGATGGGAAAAAACTTGTTTAGAAATGTCATTCTTCATGCCGCTTCGAATCACACTTCAAACCGTGGCATTGTTTGGCTTGTTGCCTTCCTACGTTGAGCGGCCACAAAGTCAGCCGTCCGCCGTGCCGCCGGTGCGATGGTGCGGCAGCGGTGGTGAGGCGGTGAGGTGGTGCTGTGTGCTGCGGTGATGCGGCGGTGCGGCGCCGTGGTGCGGCGAAGCAACAACCAACCTGTCGAATCGAATCGAAAACGTGTAAAACACTCACTACACACGTATTTACCTACGTCAAGGTGCCCAAATGTGGACATGAGCAATATCTGCAGAATGCCATAAGCTTCACAGGTTTTCTCGTTGAGAGAAGCAATCAACCACCTACCATCGCCATCACCACCACCACCACCACCACCACCAGCAGCAGCATCGTCAACATCACCAGCACCATCACCACCACCATCACCTTCACCATCACCATCACTATCAACGTCGCCGTGGACGACGACGTTGTCGTCGTTTTCGTCGTCGTCACCGTCAGCATCAGTTGAAGAGGAAGGTATAGACGGAATTCCTTCAGCAAATCGACCATCCGCATCCATTAAAACCTTCCCCTTCTAACCCACACCAGCGCACACACCACCACCACAAGAGCACCGTCAGCACCAACCAACGATCTGGAGAAGGAGTAGATACAATTCCTACCAACAACAGCACGAGCACGGGCCTTGGTAAGCGATCTCCTCTCCACGGGCATCTAGCACCAGCGAGCACGATCGCCCATTGTCGCTCGCAGTTCGTGGCTCGTCGAGTGTCGAGTGTCGCTCTGCCCGGTCGGTTTGCTGTCGTCGTTGGGCTGAGCTGAGAGAGTGTGTATCTCAATGGAGTGTGGTGTGTACAGGGGTCTTGTGTGTGTAGCTCTGGTGACTGAGTTCGATCCGAGTCGATCGGCAAGGCAACCACAGCGGCACGCCAGCGCAGCGGTGGTGTGAGTGAGAGAGGGGGCAGCACAGGTCCGTGTAGAGTACACTGTGCGATGGACGTTTAGTTGTATCGTGGACTTTGTTAACATTGCGCGCGCATATACACAAAATCGACGCTCTCCAAAGTCAGTTGGTGGCACAGTGCGTGGCAGCAATTAACCGATGATCGACTGATTTCCATAAAATAATTGTGCACACGTTTAATTAGAGCTTCGGCCGGCATCATCAACATCAGCATCGACATCATCTTTGACGCATCGTCTTTATCGCCCAGGGACGCTGCGCTGCGCTGCGTTGTGTTGTGCTGTGCGATCGGGCTCTGCTTAGCTCTGCTGCTCCTCGAGTGTCGGAGAGCGTGTCGGGAGCCAAGTACTTTCACACCGATGATGACAAAAGTCAATAAATAGGGTGGTGTTTGCTTTGTTTAACTCTGCTTTCGTGTTGGTCTTCATACATTTTTTTTGTTGTTGTTTCGTGTGATATCGTAGTGTGCCGTGTTGCTTGTTGTTGTTATTTTCTGTAATATTTTTTTTTTTGTTCTGTTCTGTTTGCCTTGTGCTGTGAGGTCTGTGTGATGTCGATGTTTTCTGACAGATGCAGATGAATTATTTTAGATACATTGGCTTGCTAAAGCCCAGCAATCGTCATTGATCAGAACGGTGTACACCTGAACACGGAACGTTGCGCAAACGCAAACGGAAACGCAAACACAAACACAAACACTTTGCATTTGGTCCACAAGCTGGTTAATTTTATTGCCGTAATTTGAGTGGAATTTGTTAAACGGTCGAACAAATAGTTGCCCCCTACCCCGTAGACGGCCCAACGAATTGCCGCCCGCCAGGGACCCGTCCATGACTGAAGAGTGATTTATGGTCGCGTGTCATCTGTGAATTTCATGTTCATCGTCGTCGTCGTCGTCGTAGTCGTAGTCCCGTCGTCTTCGTCTTCGTCGTCGTCGTCTTTTTCGTCGTCCTTAGCTGATCGTTGTTGTCTATGCGTAGGTGTGCGCGGCGCTGTATTGAACACCGAACGGAGTAGAAGTGTGTATCCTGCTGTGCGCGGAACATTATGGAGCAAATTGCCGTGAGCGATATGCAGCACCAGCAGAGCACTGGGAGTCTGGTAACGACGAGCAACGCAGCCACAGACTACAATTGTTTATCAATTGTGGGTGGAAAAATACGCAGCATGGCAACTGGTGGTGGTGGCAGCAGCACGAGCAATCTCGCATCAGTCGTGGAAATCTCCTCAGAACCTGTTACTGTTAGTGCCAGTGGCACTGAAGCCAGTTCAGATGCGAATTCCCCCACGCTCTTCTCGACGCGAACGAGCAATTCAATCTCAAATAACGCGACGAACGATCTGGCAGCTGCCGCTGCAGTCGTTCTCTCGCTACAAGGAACGATGGTATCCAGTCTGCAGCAAGCGGCTATGCTTCCTGTCAATTCACCGGCAGCAGCTGCCCTCAACTTGCAGGCACTCGAGTCCTATCTCGCATTGCAACGCATCACCGGCAAATCGGATGTGTTTCGCAACAACAGCAACAGCAACAGCGCCCAGGATCAATCGAAATCCGATTTGACCAGCGAATTGGGCGATTGTGATGATCTCAATCTCTTGGAGGCAGATGAGCCGTTGTCATTCGAATCGGCGATAGAGGCAACCACTGTCGACGGCCTCCAGGGTCTCGACACAACCTACAACAATCTGATGATAAATTCCTCATCGGCCACTTACATTCCGTCGCACTCAGAGACTCTTCAGGCAGCGATGCTGCACGACAAGATGCTACTAAACACTTCTCAGACATCAGTCAGTTCCAAGCGTAGCCTGCCTGCCTTATCAACGTCATCGTCCATCAACAAAAACCTGCCCAGTACGGTCTCTTCCTCCTCCCCCATCACGTTGGCGTCCTCATCAACTGTCACAACATCAACAGCAGTGCAGCAACAGCAGCAGCAGCAAACAACTACAGCGGTCATGGGCAATCAACAGCAACGATCCAAGAAGCAGTTTATCTGCAAATTCTGCAATAGACAGTTCACCAAGTCGTACAACCTCCTCATTCATGAGCGCACCCACACCGATGAACGCCCCTACTCTTGTGATATTTGCGGCAAGGCCTTCCGCCGACAGGATCATCTCAGAGATCACAGGTTTGTTATGCAAATCCTTTGTTTGCTCACTTGCTTACCCCTCCTCCCACACTCAATTCCCCACCACCACCTCCTCCTCCTCCTCCTCCGCCATCAGCAATCCCATTAATAAATCCTCCCGACAGTCGAATAATTACTGCGGCATAAATCACCGACCTCGTCGTGTCGTTGTCGTCATTGCCATCGCCATCGTCTTCATCTTCGTCTCGGTCGTTGTCGGTTGTCGGATATGGATACGGCACTTGTTGTGTTTATCTCTGCCCAAAATCGACACATTTATCAACCCGGGCACACACAACAAGGTCTTAAAGTTAATCTCCTTATTGTGTTCATTGTATCACCTCACCTCTCACACTCTCACGTGTCGTTCGACACGGAGCTGTCGAAATTGAGATAGCGCTGCTTTGACAATAGCACCTGAACATAATTAGTCCCGCGAAACTTTCCCATAATCTTTTTAAAGTGAAAAATAAAAACGCGACCGACGGGCCGCCGTGTTTGGATGTACCGTCGGCAAAACGGACAACGACTGAGAATGAAAAGACACCACAAAGGGGGGAACGAAAATAAGACAAAAATTCAAAAAAAAAAAAAACAGAAAACACACACAAAACAAACAAGTTTTCGCCTTCATAAATCTGAGGCTCATTACGAGAGATATCCGATGGACTGATGGTGGTGGCTCTGGGGACTGGGGACTGTGGACTGGTCTGGTCCATTGGTGGACCTAATAAATTGTCCACACAGTGTTTTGGGTCATTATGTCGCCTTGCGAGAAAAAGGCTTAATCCTTCTTAAATCATCACTGAATGCGACACACAATGTTAGAACACAAAGTCCATTCTTCTTTACCTGAATCTGAGGGCTTGATATTCACAAAAGCGTGTGGTGTGGAGTGAGCCAGCCACTCGAAAAACTGGCCATCATCGAAATGAGTCAAGTTGGGCGCACCGTGGAGAAGATATACCTTATTTATGCTCTGGCATCCGTGGATAAAGCCAATAAAAATGCATGCGCCCATAGTTTGATTATCGGCTTCTTCTCTCTCGGTCTCGCTCGATGTTGATTTGGTGTCTTCCTGTCTTCCTGGTCCGATCCTCTGTTCCACATGGACAATCCCACCAAAGTCCACACAAGTCCAATAAATAAAAATAATAATTGTCATATAAAAATGTTTCCAAAATTTTTTGAGTTTAAGAATTCATAAGACGGTCTCGGGGAGTCATAAATTTGAAATGAAAACACCTACGAAGCATGGGGCGCCATCGGCGAAGTTGTTTCTTGTTGTTTTGTTTTTTTTTTTTTGTTATTTTCAATTTTATAGGGTATCCCGGGGGACACACGCACGCAGTGATTAGGGCCATGTTCCTCTCTCTCACTCTCGCTCTCACTCACTCTCTTCCTCCCATTGCTGTGTCATTCAGTGAATCTTGTTCATAACTCGGGGAATTTATTGCGGCAAAAAAAAAGGTCCCCAAAAGAAACTCGTTCTATTTGCTCGCGACACAACAAATTCCTTCCTTCTTTATTGAGATGCTAATTGAATTTCCTGTTTATTTATTTATTTTGTTCTTGTTGTCTTTGTCTTTTCGTTTACAGGTACATCCACTCAAAGGAGAAGCCATTCAAGTGCACCGAATGCGGAAAGGGCTTCTGTCAGTCTCGGACACTGGCCGTTCATAAGATCCTGCACATGGAGGAGTCCCCACACAAGTGTCCCGTCTGCAATCGCAGCTTCAATCAACGTTCAAACCTGAAGACGCATCTACTCACCCACACGAATATAAAGCCGTACAATTGCGGCTCCTGCGGCAAGGTATTTCGCAGGAATTGTGATCTCCGGCGTCACAGCCTCACCCATAACTTGGCATCCAGTTCGACTGGACTCAATGATACACTGGAGACGAGCAGCAGCATCATCAATGACAAGAACCATACAATTAATGGCCTCGAAAAGGATCAACAGCAGATCGAGTAGATGGAGCAATTCTTTTTAGGTGCGCTCATCACTGATCCGCACTCGCACTCACACTCACTCTCATGATGTTTTCTACCCAAATTGTGATTGTACAATAATACTATGCACTACACGGAATCCAGTGCACAATCTTGACATAGACTGTACATATACATACAAACATACATATCTAATAACTGTTCTTCGTAGTCGAAGAGTGCCTCGGAATTTTTGCTGAAAGTTTACATAGGTTAAGGCAGGCGCTCCCTCAAAAAGCGCGTGCGCCGCACAACTAGGCTAGGCTAGGTTAGGTTATAAGCAAAGTGAATGTATCTGAGAGAATCAAAACAAAAGCAAAAAAAAAAAAAATACAAAACAAAACACGAAAAATATATATATAGATGTAGAGAGAAGATCTATACAATTACAGTTAGAAATGGTTGTCTTTCTCTTCAGGGTTTGGGTGTATCTTGTATCTATTTCAGAGTCGTCAGAGTGATCGGTTTCTTGGAATCGTAAAGTGATCGGCGACGGTGGTCGTCACTGAAATTCGATACTTTTTGAGCACGTGCCCTCATCATGCTAGGGTGTAGGGACCATGGGCCAGGAATCCACTGAAGCATGACATAGCACATAAGAAGAGTAATAAGAATGCATCCATTCAAACCTGTCTGAGGGAATAAGAAATCAAAAAAAAAATAAATAAAAAACACAAAAAACCAGGAGAAACCTTCATTTCATTCCTTCCGCCGTCTTATGTGACTAATTTGAGCGTATGCCTACGTAATTGCGAATTCCTTCGGGCTCGTCGAAAATGAATGGGGACGCCGACCGCCGCTGCCCCGTTGGACTGAATGGATGGAGGCCGATGGAAGAACAAGACCCACAAATCTTCCCTAAGTGGCTTGTGCGCGAAGCGTGTGTGTACGGAGCTTTCAGCTCGAACAAAGGAACCCTAATTTAAAAGTCGTGTTAGACAATTTGAGACGAGCCATGCGTGGGATGCACGGAAGAAGCTCACACCGCGACGCCGCTGCCGCCGCCGCGCCGCCGCAGAGAATATAAATACGTCGTCAGCATCGACAACATCAGTGTCTCTGATATCCGAAGCCCATAAATTCCACGATTCACACAACACCATCCAGCCCAAGAGGTGGGGATGTCTCTTATCGCTTTATGAACCAAAATACAAAAAAAAAAAATACAAAGCATACAAAACGAAGAAGATACGTTGAAAAACTTCCAGAAACACCCATACACAACGCAAGCGATGATGATGATGGGAGGGAGGCAGGCCAATTCGCTAGCTGCGTTCCGCGCGTCGTCCACCATGGAATGGATGGCATGACAGCAGCGTAGCACCTTTGCGGAAAGGTGTGTCCCCATCACCCATGCCCCCGTCCAAGATAAAAGACTTGCTCGCTCTCGATATTTGGAACCGCACACATTTCCCGGTACCGGTACTAATTTGTGTACGAGTATGTGTCGTGGATCCGTGGATTCGTGGACTCGTTGAGATGATCATGGATGTGGATGGATGGGAAAAGCAAGCAAATGAGACAATTTGGGAAATTACATGTGTGCCGTTCTCGTTGTTGTTGTTGCTCTGTCGGCACCGATTGTCTTTTGTGTTGTCCATGACATCTGACAGTGAGCCGACACAACAGTATTGTGCTTGCCTATCCGGTGAGATACACTGGCGCACTGTTTACCCAAATCGAAATGTATCTCACTGACAATGAGGTGGCGGCCACCACCACCGTCATCATCATCAAGCAACATGATCAGGAAACAACCTCCCGACGAATGGGATGATATTTTCACACCACGTTAGCGAGTGAGTTTACAAAAGACGGACACAGGCCATGTGCTTATCTTCCGCTCTCGCACCTTTGACTTCTTTTTCACCGGCCGGGGCGAGGCCGTGACCGCCTTGCCCTCTTGCCGCCACCACCGCCATCGTCTCACCTCCTCAACAATCGAACGACGAAAGGAGAGACCAGAGCCCAGAGACCAGAGACCGGAGACCGGCCCTTTCGATGCAGCGATGAGAAAATTATGATAGTTCAATATTTGTGTTTGACTAACAATTATGGTCCTCAAGTATCTATCTAGGCTTGAAGAATGCCGCTCGTGCTCTCTCGCACGGTCACACGCACATGCACATGCACACGGGCACGCACGACGGAACTGCACCAACTGTTGTCGGCTGTTGGAAATGGTGAATGGTGAGTGGTGAAAAGCCGCCTTGTATAGGTCTAATTTGGGGAATCTATTTGAATTTGGAAATTTCTCGGAAACTACCTTGAATCTTCTTCCCGAAGGCAGTCGTGCCGAAAGTCATGTGGAATAGGCACGGCACACGGTGTCCGTGTATTATTATGATATGATACTTGGTTGCATCTGACATTTGCCGTGCTAAATGGGGCGTTTTATGGCTCAGCTCAGCGGCGCGGCGGCAGTGGCGGCACCGATGCCTGATTTGGCTTTGACTCCTCAGCAAACAGAGGGCATATGTGACAGCTCTTTGACGGATAGATGATGTGATCTTTTGAAGGCAGTCACTCAGTTTGTTGGTTGGTTGCTTGTCATGTATGTGTTCAGTTTATTTATTTTTTTTTTGTCATGATATTTTATTACCGGTGACAAACAGCGATAGTATCTTATCTTGATTGTTGCCTTACACGACTGATAAGGTCTCTTCCTTCACACCACCCATGTACGCGCACACTGGAAGGTGCGGCAGCCGTTGATTAACCGAACCGAAAACAATCAACATCAAAGGTAATTACGCCGCCAATTTGTTATGTGTTTGATTGAATGCCTTCACAAGTCGCCGTCATTGGAGATCGCCAAACTTGTGTTGCGCTGTGTGTTGGAGTCGACGTCTAGTACATTTCAGTTTTTCCCCCTTCTGGGAAATTTCTTTAGTTGACAGATAAGTTTGTAAATTTCCTGTTCGATTGGTGATGCGATGACTGGACTAATGGCCGATGGGTTGACGATTCCTCCTGCCTCTTGCGGCGGCCCGATGACGGGCCTGACAAGGATTATGAGGCATAAGCTACCCGTTTTCAACCAGCGATAGGGGTGCGATTAATTTAATTAGGCACATATCCATCCAACTACCCCTAATCCTTGAGCATCGAGGGTTGGATAGCCCTTGCATTCGAACATCCCCGTCAGGATGATGCAAGGATTCGAATTCAAGGGATGCAGGTACGCACAGGAACAGGATGAGAGTTGCTCAATTATCTCTGCAAGAGTTTGCATAATTTAAGTAGTTTTTGAATGGTGCGCCACGCCCCTCAAACGGATAAATGGTCAGAGGAAGAGGAACCTTATAATTTATGCCGGCAATGATTGCCCGTTTTGGTTTAACTTAATAGCGAATGAAATGTCAGATTAGAGACCGATCCGAGTGCTGATAAGCGGAAAATCTTCGCTGATCGTCATCACGCGGCCTTTTGAAGATGTGAAATGGGAGGAATGGCCAGAAGTGGTTGGCATCTGTTGTTGTCAGGACATGGGTGCCAGTTTAAAGCATTCCTTCTGAAATCTCTGAATTTAAGGGGAAACGTTGTGTTGCGGTGTAATTATATTTTCGAAGGGACATGGATGGGAGAGTGAATCAGGAAGAGAGTCGCCTCGTGGATTAGGGATGAACAGGCGATCGTACACAGTGGGGGATTGGTCATGTTGTCATATGCGTGAGGAGTGGTTGATGGAGGAAATTATGGGAATGGAAATGTTGATAGTTACAAGAATGATTTGAAAAGAAGCGATGCTTTCAAACACTGGTTTCGCTTCTGTTGCCGGTTGATTAGCATCTATGTATTTGTATACGATTGTGTAGAGAGTCGCATTAAATTAATAGGGATGAACTTACTCGAGAATAACTAAAGGAGCAGCTGATAACATTTGAGTTAGCGCCAAATTCCTTGATCTGAAGAAGATCGAACAATTAGATCTTAGAATAGTACATTATGGACGAGCTAATTCCATATAAAAAATGAATTCTTCGATTTTAAGCAATATGCCTGTGGGGTGCCCCAAGGGAGTGTCCTATGTCCTATACTTTTTTGTTGTGCACTTGGATAATTTTTCATTCATTTTACTGATCACAATCGATGCTACCTTACTGAGTAAGGTCATACCCATGCGAAACTCAAGGCAAACATGCAATTCCATGCCACAAAAAGCAACATATCGGGCTTGAAAATCGCCACCGGGACAAGTACGTATTGGATACTTTAAAATTAATATACATGGAATATTTGTTTTTCAAAAATGAGAAGGGTTTGTTTGCATGTTCCATCGTTAATTCGAATTTGTGTTTTAATTTTTTTTAGAAACATGCGGCGTTGGTTGTACACTAATGAACCCATTGATTACCGATACTAGTGAGGATGTGGTGGAATATGATTTTGAGATTTTATTCGAAAATATCCAACAAGCCTGGGTTAACATCCTATAAAAAGAAATTATATAAATTCATTCCAGAAGAAAACTATAAGAGCTAAGGTGACTCATAATTAGAACATCAGAAATATTGATGTAAAAGGAGACACATGCCTTGGATTGCGTGAACGACGAATTAACTAATTTTGATCATGACCTACGTATTCGGCAGTCATTGCAACCATAGCATATTTCAAATATTGAAAGTTAGAAACCTTGTGGGCCAACTTCAAAGACCGAAACCGATTCATTAAGCACAAAAATGAGCATTTATGAACCTTTCTGACTCAACTGTAGTCAGGTGTCACATATTGTTTGCCCAAATGAATATATCTGCGTGTATCCCTGTCTAAATACGACTGGATGGCGCAGTTGGTGGAGTGCCTGCCCCTGGTTAGCGGGGTTGGTCCCCGCTTCGAATCACAGTGAAAGCAAAGTTAATACGATTTTATCTGGCTTCCTAATCTGGTCCAGTCACCATTTGCGGTTGGGATTCAATTAACGGCACAATCACCGGAGTAGTCAATCAGTGGTAGTAGTCTGACTACGGGTACCACAATGGACAAATATGGTCTAAGTGTACTGGTGAATGCCTTAGCAGCCCCCCCTTCCTAACCTAACTTAAACCTGGCTTAAATTTGTTCGCTGTTCGAGTCAGTCTTTCAAAAATATGCAAATGTTGGGTTTAGTTCTGCCGTCGAATGCTGGTGACTTTAGATTCAAGACGTGCAACCAAGTTAATTTCACAGGAGTAGGCTATAAGTCGAAAAATTCTTCATAAATTGTTTTCTAAAACCTTGTTAAGATAAGCTGACGATATCTCAATATTCTTGAGAATAAAAATAAAATTGTTCATTTGTAGCCAGAACATTTAGATGATCAGTTCTAAAGCGATCGGTTTCCAAGTCCTTACATATTTTGCTTTATTCCCATACTTTTATGGTATAATCCGGGCATACTTATTTTTCTCATTTTTAATGTGTTGCCACTTTAGTCTTTTGGCAGAGACCAGAGAAAATTGTAAGGATGTTCTTATCCTTCAACTCCTCTGCCATTGAGCCTCTCCAGTTGGCACGATGTTTGCTTGCTGCCACTAATTTCGCTCGTCAACTTGGCTGAGGTTTTTCTTTATTTCATTTTTGTTTTCAGGGGCAAGAGAGTTATAAGTCGAGCATCTCTGTAATATTTCGATTTACAGTTCGTGGTTGAATGTTCTACACCAATAAACTCCAATAAAGATAATAAAGAAAAGGAAAAAATGAACAAGGCAAGATCGACAAGATCGCAGAGTCAAATTTACTGGTTCATTAAGGGACATTGTGCGATCATCCAGTGTTTCATTTAAATTTCTTTACTTTTTGAATGTATTTCTTGAGAAGATCGCATAGAACTCACTTGTAGCCCACGATCGACACGATCTTCCAAGAGTTAACGAGGCGTTTGTTGGCATTGAATCGGAGGCGTGTAAAATGGATTTAGCCAAAAAGCAATTGAGCATAAGAACCCTCTCTCGAAGGTCCAAACTGAGTTTATTTAAAACATGCAAGATTAATTTAACAAGCCCTTGGTCTTGGTCGATATAGGAGAGTCAACTTGGCGTACGTTGTTGGAAGCAGCTAGCTACAGATCATATCAATTCCATTTTCTGCTTCACCATCAGAAGAAGGAAGTTGACTGTTTTCTTTGCAAGTTGCGTCATCCTGCTTCTCATCCACATTTATGTCATTAAATTAGGAAACGAAAAAGTTGACCGTAATGAGGCTCTAAACCTCATTTTTGAAACAAAAATTCGATGGCTCCACCAGAATAAAAACCGGACCAAACTGAGACCTAATGGCATTTCGCTGCTATCCTTGCTCCAGTTGCGATATCTGATGAACATCCGATGAACCAAATAAGCCTAATATTTTGTTGCAAGCCTCATGGCCATGGAACACAGTTGTTCGATTAAACTGCTGATCAAATGCTTGACTTAGTAATTGTAACAGTAATTGGACATGAGGGTTCACTATGCATACTTACAGGAGATGGATTAATGTCTTTGCATGCAATCTTTCAAAAAATGTGTAGGGAAGGGTGTAGTGCGCTATTTCGATTCAATAAATTTAGAAAATATCTTAACCGGATCATCACTTTGTTCGGGAAGTCGCCATGGCGTAGTGGGTAAGTGCGTCGACTCCAACGCAGAGAGTGCCAGGTTCGAGTCCCCATAGGAAGTACAGCTTAATGCCGACTCCGAGGCGGCTTTTTCTAGACGGGAATACAGGAATACTCTTTGACCATTGTGCGTGACTCGAAAGAGGTGGGGCTGTGAATTATAAAAAGTGGTAAATTCGGGTATCGAACCTGGGACCTGGGCACGAACCCCACACCCCCAACTTTTATAATTCACAACTCCACCTCTTTCGAGTCGCTGACAATAGTCAAAGAGTATTCCTATCTAGAAAAAATCATCTTAACTTCCCACTTTCGGAGTCGGCGTAAAACTGTAGGTTCCTTCCACTCGTGAAAAAACAAGTACGTATAACACGAGTGACAGAAGCTAGTCCCAGGTCTGCGGGCTGTCGCGCCAACTATATTATTATTATTATATTCATTTTGTTCAGTATGCACGTGTCACTTCATCTTGGAAACGAAATGTCATCCGAAGTGTAACACAATGTGGCCATAGGGCCTGAGATGAAGGATTATATCGGCTGACAAATGTTGCAAATTGTCTTTAAACTTGGTGCGGGGTTTCAAAATTTGGGAACCTAATTTCTATAAACTCCATACTTTGTTGAAGAATTTACAGTTTAAACCAGAAATGAAATATTACAGAGATAACCGACTTCACAGCTGATTGCCCCCTAGTCTATCGACGAATTTGAGTGCCTTTTTGACAGGTATTTCTGAATTGTTGACGTTTATTCACGAAATAAAGTAAATGCCGTCCTCTGATTGGTCAATTTGGTTTAAGAAAAGGTTATAAAATACAGTTTAAATTTTAAGGGGCAACAGAGTTATAAGTCGGGCATCCCTGTAATATTTCTATTTAGACTACTGAATACAAATTTCACTGACAACTCCCAATCTGACGTTCAGTTTGACAGGTATAGCTGAACTCATCATTTAGTACAAAGACCTTATTTTTTAGTACTAAGTCTTCCAAGTGATCTCCTAGCAAGAATAACTCTTATTGTTTAACATAAAGGAAAGTTATCCCTTAAAGATTGCAGCGCAATATTAAATTTGAATCCTTTGCAAAAAAAAAAAAACAAAGGAATACGATAATAATCCCCTTTTGTCGGAGAGTGGAACAAATGGGTATCGTCGACTTGGAATTTCCAGTTTTTTTCCGAATTAGTTGATAAATGCGTTTCTCGCTGGTTTGCCGTTGTTTTAGTAAATTCATACCATCAAACATGGAAATTAACAAGCATTGGGTTGTGGAAAACCTCATTTAACAAGATTTGATCTGAGTGCTGCGTCGGCTACTGCTTTTAGCAAAATGCGTCTGCGCTTTAGAGTTATCTCGCTAGTCAAAAACGCCCTTCGCTATTATTACTACCCCGCTGTGTCGCCATGAATATAAGTTTGCCTCAGCTACAACTAAGCTAATTAAGACTACAATTAATTCTTTTCTCGTTCGATATGTGTCATAAAACCAAGCATCTAGTGAGTATCAAATAAGGGTTTGGAACTAATCATTTTTACAAAACTCAGTCGTGTGACTTTAAGATAACGCCTCGTACCTTCTTAATGGCGTAATCAACTGTCGAACCTCTAGGCAAGACTAGTGTATGAGTCAGTCCTTAGAGCACGTATCACACTACGAATTGTTGTTGTATGCAAATGTCCTTGCATATTCAAAACAAACAATTGAAGGAATAACTCTCAGCTCGGCAATAAATCAAATTCATTTCAAAGTCAAAGCAGTCCATTGAGCTTTGATTCGATGACCCCGCAGCGAATAATCAGCACTTTAGTGGATTTCCATTAATTTTATTGTCAAATCAGTAAAATATGTGAATTCCATCAGAGCGAATGACAATGGCTCTGGGTGATTGACTAAACAACTGTCAAAATGACAGCATATCTGCCAATGAGATACATAAAACTGTACACAACTGAGATCACCCTCCGGTGTCTGTGGTCTCCCATTGGGGTCAAATTGTGGAACAGGACCTTAAATCAAAACGCACCCAGGCACTGTCTAGGAATGAAAAAAAGTCACTGTTTCCCGGTGACAAACATGGGTACACGACAATTAAAGTTTTATAAGCCAGACCTCCCGCTTGGCGTGGCGGCAGCGACACTCACCTCTAACAAGGCACACTTCGACGTCGTCGTCGGCTGGGTGTCATTGCGACTCGACTTAAATCCTGTATGCTGGTAGATATCTGCACCAACCGAATTGACAGAAATGACTAATCAGGACAGAACTTATTAAAAGAACATGCAAATTGAGAGATCTAATGGCTCTGTGCTTTATGTTCGGAGCTGCCGTGGATTAAAGGTGTGCGCTGTCGGTTTTATATACTTCTCGACGCGATCATGACATTGTGTTGAGCTTTGATACTTGTGTGTTATCGAGATTTAGCCACCGACGGTGTACACATGTAAGGCTACTTATCGTAATCTGTTGCAGATAATCGGGAATTAGCGCTGTGTCGAGATTGTGCTAGATAGCAGCAGGAAAACGATGAATGGTTTGAATTTGCGATGTGTCATAAGAAATGAAACACTGGTTCTTAAGTCGAGTGGGACATAAACGGAGTGCGAATTTTTTGCGAGTTAGAATGATTTCAAATGAAGTTGACAGGAGCAGGGGTCCGTCGAGCTGCCGTTTGAAAAGGACTCAGACTAAGGTAATTTAGGTACTTTGCGAGGCTTTAAGAAACACGATTAACTTGGCCGGCAAGGTTTTCGTCCACGGGCTCAGAAGCTGTACGTACGTATTGATGAAAGGAAAGACGGTGATGATTTCGGTGGTGACCATGGTCAAGGAAAGACATTAGCATATACACTCAAGAGTATTTCTTTTCTATATTTGTTTTTTCTTATACCCGATAAACGGATAGAGGAAGAAATGTCAGAAATATCAGAAATAAAATAAGAAAAAAACGTTCTTATCAAAAAACTTAAGAAAAGTTTTTTATAAAGAAAACATTGCATTTTACATTAAAAAAAACAGTGCTTAACAAAAAATGTATGTTTGCATTTAAAATCCATGAATATATCTACCAATACCCGTTTTCACTATGACGACGAAACTTGTATTAATTCTGAGTGTATCCTTGGACCGACACTTAGGCTTATTAACGAACAACATTAAATATTTACATTTGTTTACGTACGCTAAATAAGAAAGAATAACTTCAAGGGATCAAAAAAAAGCTTATAAATTGAAATCGTATATAAACTACTAGGTGCACATTATCAAGTAAATAACACATCTTTGGACATAATGAATAAATTATAATATAATAATATGGGTGGCGCGACAGTCCGAGGTGGACCTGGGCCTAGCTTCTCAGCAACTACTCGTGTTGTGCGTGCTATTGTTCTTTCACCCGTGGAAGGGACCTACAGTTTAATGCCGACTCCGAACGGCGAAGGTGAGAAGCTTTTTCTTTTTCTTTTCATTGTCAGTGACTTGAAAGAGGTGGATCCGTGAATTATGAAATGTGGTAAATTCGGGTATCGAACCTGATACCCTCTGCGTAGGTGTCGACGCACTAACCCACTACGCCACGGCGACCAATGAATAAATTACTCTTACTTTTTGAACAAGTGTCTTATGCCTGGGCGATGTCTCCTTTAAAAGCATGCCCAAAATAGTGCGTCGGCCTGCATTGGTATAATTACAGAAGTGACATGATCATAATAACGTAAAATATACGTAAAACGTAAAACGAACCCATGTCAAAATCAGGGATGAGAAAGCAGAGTCCAAAATGTGAAGCTATGGTGTTTCAGGTATATTTCAGATTCAGCGATCTACCCATAACAATTTCTAGCTTCCTCATCCTTTATAGCTCTGAAAAAGTCGCTTTGTATTCCTCATCTTACTGACATTTGCATGGGACTGTTCACAATGTTCCTGTGTTTACTTATGTTAAAAATTTCTCATAAAATTTGTTTTTATATATCTGAGTTTGGTGTATGAAAAAAGTCAGTTTTGCAGTTTTCGAGATGTAAGCTATCAAAAATTCCATAGGAAGCACCAGAGAAACAAATTTTCTTCTTTTTTTGTGAATAATTTGGCCAAATAAGGGTAAATTGGTGAATTTTCCAATTCCATCTCTAGATCAATTCATAAGCTACAAAAAAAAATAATTTTGTCGTAAGGTTGCACCGTTCTCGAGATATATGTAAGCTGTCAAAACTTCTATACGAATCACCAGAACCCTTGCTGAAATGTCTGTTGGCCTGGATTTTTCCCGACATTAAATATTCATGAATGTTGCCTTACCTTGCTCATAACTTAAAAACCGTGCGTTCTACAGCAAAGTGATGTAGACCGATTTTGTAGTTTATGACTTGATCTAGCAGATAGATATAATTTTTAATGAATATGGGACTTTTTGTGTAAACATTATTTTAATTATTCCCTTGCCGGTGATTTAGTGTGATGAAGACTAGCACAATGTGAATTCAACAATTTACACCACAGAACCAAATTTCCCTTTTTTTGTGAAAAAATTGCCCAAATAATTGGTGAATTTTCCAATTCTATCCTCTTTTCTTATACACGTAATTTTTTGCATGAAGATGTATGATCTTATACCCGATACATACCGTTGTCTTCAGATTGTTTACAACTGTGTTCGGTAGAAATGTCAAAACCAGAAGGGGAGGGCGTCGACGAATAAGTGGTGGGAATAGGGTGGTTATATGCAAGTGTAGGGTATTTTCCAGACATCGGACGTAGGGTGTATTTTTGGTTTCTTGTTGACTTTTCTCTCTACGTCTAAAACAAAGAAAGGAGAAGACGTTCCTTCATTTTGGTAAAATTTTTAATTTTGTTTATGAATTAACGAAAACATACAGTTATATGCCACTAATATAATATTAATATGGGCGGAACTACATCCCATAGAGGGTCTTCTACTTCAAACACTCGTGTTCTGCATATCACTGTCCTTTCATGGGTGGATGAGACCTAGGTACATTTTTATGCCGATTCCGAACGGCCAAGTTTGAGGAGATCGGAATACTCTTTGAGCGTTGTCAGTGTCATGAAAGAGGTGGGGCCGTGATAATTATTTTTATTGTACCGGGAATCGAATTCAGGCAGCGAGATCCAAAAGCGTCGACGCACAGACCCCCAAAGCCACTGCCGCCAAACACTAACCAACCACCACGAATCACTTAAATATCTGTTGCTAAAAAATGCTATTCAGATTTGACGTGCGATGGATGTCAGTCAGAGGCAAAATCACCGAAAAATGTTTTGAGATTCCAGTATTTTCCATCGAAGTACAAACCCATTACGCCACGCGGCGAAACAATTTAATGCAGATGAAAGAAACAATATGATTCTGCACTCCAGTGCCAATGGAATTTGGTAGGAAACGGTGGGATTACCACGATATATTTCTACTCCTGCTACAGCCTGTCGTTGTGGTGTTGTCAGATGTTTCTTCATGTGGCGCTACAACCGGCTGTGGGTTAGGGTCTCAATGAAATATTTATCGAAATAGCAAGATCTCTTGTTAGTCCGTAGTTTCATACACTAAGTTAATGGAGAAGTGTCAGTGCGTTAGCCCACTTTCAGCTCCTGACTGTTTGAATTCAAAATGAAATTGTGGCTTCCTCCATTTGTGAGGGAACAATATCACATACAACATGAGTGAGATAGTGAAGAATGCAGGATCAACCGAAGAAAGGACAAAATCGCCGATCAATCGAAATGTCTCACTATTTGTGACACAGGAGCATTTATGAAATGGATGTTTATTTTAATTAAGATTCTAACCACATCCTCGAAGAGATAATACTATAAAGGAAATGCCAGATATTAATGTATGTTATACTAGAATGACAGAAATGAATGTAGTTATGATTTACATTTTAATATCACTTTGGGCTGTATATCAATAACTTCCATTTCCGCACTATCATCGGAAACTCCTTCTTCTCGGGCTTCTCCGTTTTGGTAGATTTTCGGAGAAGATCTATTCACAGATGCCATCGCTGCCCATATCGTAATATCAGATCTTTCTGACAAAATTTGATCCCGAATAAAAAGCAAAGGAATACTGTTTTTTTCCTCCAAGTGATCAGGACTTCTAACTTTTTTCCAACGTTTAGGGAATGTAGTCGCTTTTAGTCTTTCCATGAAAAAAAGCAACAACGAGTAGTATTTCGTGAATAACCGTCAAAAAGTCATTCAAATTCGTCGGCAGGCAAGGGGACAATCAGCTGTGAAATTGGCCATCTCTATAGTACTTCATTTCTGCACGTAACTATGTCTAGACGAATTATGATGTCGTCAACAGTGCTCTCATGCTGTTACATAAAAAGGAAAGCGTACATACATGTGTCTATGAATGTCAAAAATTGCCCAAATAATGGTAAATTGGTGAATTTTCCAATTCTATCCTCTTTTCTTATACACGTTATTTTTTGCATGACGATGTATGATCTTATACCCGATACATACCGTTGTCTTCATAATATTTGAGCAGTACATTTCAAAACAGCGAAAATCGAAAATTGGTAAGTCCTTTACATTGGTTGCAAAAATCGAGTGTTGCAATAATCGAGACGCACTGTATATGGTTGCAAGCTCGGTAAAAGTGACTAAAGTGACTAGCCAATATTTTCACCATCCAATAGCAACCTTCTGTTAACATATGTGCCACATTCTTATCTATTGTATGTTTCTTATATTAATACTTGTGGTCAAAACAACCTACTTTCCGTCGGCAAATCGGCATATTAAGCGCGAGTAGAACAAAGGAAACCATTAACCATTTTCAAAGTTACTTTTTAGTTCATTCCCTCAAGACTTAGTTCACAATGATCGCTGTGCATGATCAGATGTAGTAGATCCATTGTGCTTCGGGCATAAACATTTCAGGTGCACTTCTTTTAAAATTATGAACAGGCATCGTAGCAGATTTCAATAGTGATCTATAGCGATTAAATGAAATTCTGACAAAATAAGTGGCCAGGTTTCAATGGGAAAAAAGGTTTACAAGGTAGCTTTAAGTAGTAAATCATGTCGAGGAAGTTTTAACCAAAAACTGAATTTCCCAAGACGGCAGATTTGTCTTTATAATAAAAATATGGGTGAGGTTATTAGCTATAGAGAGCCAGCTTTTAGTTTTAACAGCAACTACACTTGTAAGGTGTTATATTGTTCTACCATAGTTGGAGTCTTATGATGACTTCGAACGGCCAAGCTTAAGGACATTTTTTAGGCATTATTTGATCGCCTTCAATAACTAGTACTTGAAAAACACAATGGTCTTAATACTCCAGTAAGGACTGTATATGGCGCAGTTGGTTGAGTGCCTGCCCTTGGTTAGTGGGGTACCCGGTTCGAGTCCCAGTGAAAGTAAAGTCAATACGGTTTTATCTGATTATCAAATCTCGTCCAGTCACCATTTGCAGCTGGGATCAAAATATCGGCACTATCACTGGAGTGGTCACTGGAGTGTGCTGGTGAATGCACTAGCAGCCCCCTTACATAACCTAACCTTACCTAATAAAAGCTAATGTACATTCGCATGCCACATAAACCGGAAGTAAGTATTAACTCAGACCATCACAATGAAGTCTATCTGTTCAAGTACAAAAAAGTGAGGCTGTTTAAAAGGTTTTTTTTGCTCCTTATTTGTTTAATTGTCGCTACAGCAACGTTCATAGAAACCGATGTTATAATGTAATTCTCATAAACATAGAACTATGGATCGCCGTGGGGTAGGGTGTTGGTGCGTCGACTTTTAAGCAGACTGCTGAATTAATTTACTTTCCTCTTTCGAGTTACACATCACAATTCTTTGAGCATTGCAAAGATTACTCCCGTCTAGGACTGTTCATATCATTTTCTTCCTGGCAGGTTCTCCATTTCCAATGGGGGCACTGTCAGAGTGCCAAAAATTGCAACATAATAATCATTGAGGGCTCAAATTGTGGACGATGTTTGATGGAGGCACAGGACACAGATGGAAATTTGCAGTGAAATTCTGGCAAGAATGAATATCTACATATTGCAGGAATTTCTTGCTCTCAAAAATTCTTGTGTCAGAGAACAGAATTTGTAATTTAAAGTGAAACTTTTTGGAAATGTCATATTTTTAGTGACAACCTAAAAAGTTACACAGTTGTTCAATGAAATGCAACCTACCTCACCTTAGTGGGTAGTTCCTGCTAAGAAGGATGCTTATAAAGTCTTAGAAGCAAAAAAAATAAAATCTACCATCCCTCAGAAGAACATTTCAGTTCCATACTCAGCAAAGTGCTCAGGGGCCTATTTCACAGAGCATGCATCGCATACATTTCGTACAACATACAAAACTGTCATACATCTTACACATCATACAACTTGCAGTGCTGTATGAAATATAACAGTTTTTTTTTATAATTTGCGCGTGCTCAAGGGATTGCTAATACCCTTATGTGTCCGGGGTCAAGACACAGCACGGGCCGAAGGTATGAAGGGAGAAAGGAAGAGGAGGTACATGTGCACATTGGTCTTAAATATCTGCAGGTTGTAGTCTGCGGGAAATATTAGGCTGGGAAGAGCATTCCATATTCGTGCAGTGCGGCAGTAACGAGTCTCTGAATTTAACAGTGCGTCCGAAAGTAGGCTTAAAGGTGTATACCTTTCGCATTCCTGGCGAGACGGTCATTGCGGGTGAATTCATGGAGAGGAGGAATGCAGTTGGCCAGCTCGTTTGTTGAAATAACGATAAAACACGGACAAAGAAGAGACGGTACGTCGATGTTCGAGCGAGCCTAATAACTCTGTGATATTATTGTCTCCCATAAGTTTTATCGCTCGCTTTTGGATTCTATCAAGTAGGTGCAGGGTGGAAGTTGTCTGATGTGTAGGATGTTTTTCTGTGAAACAGAATCATACAACTTTCCCTTCTTTCCAGTGTAAACCATGTTGTATTACAGCAGTTCATACAACACATCTGAGAAACAGAAATCATACATCAGAAGTGTCAGAATCATACAACGTATGTGATGTATGTTCTCTGAAATAGGAATTGAAATAATTTCGTTTAAGGGCAACCTTGGATTCCAGCTCAAGAAACAGTAGGTCTTCTGTCTGTCACAAATACCGTTAAAATTTCATTCGAACATTTCTTGAATAATTACCATCACCTCAGACAATATCCATTCCACCAGTACCCATGTTCAGCCAACACCGACTTAAAGAACGAGTTTCGAAATAGTTCGCTTGATTTGGATTAAGAAACCGTCCCCGCTGGCTACTTATGCATCACCTCCAACGAACGCACAGCACACAATAGACTTAACAACCAATTCTCCTTAATTAACAAATCATGTCGAACTCAGTTTTCCTGACCACAAATGCAAGCAAAACAACTTCATTAACACTTTGCCACCCAAATGATAATCGATGAGAAACAATAAATACATTTGACTTAGTCACTCGGGGGAGTTTGGTGTGTCTCTTGTTAGGCATTATTTATAGGGATGACGTCAGTTTTAGTAATGGATTCCCGCTAAAAGGAGAAAAAAAAACTGTTTGTCAACACCAAACGAACGAGACAACAACTGGATTTATGTTGAAATTCACGCTTAAAGTGTCAGAAAACAGAAATTGGACCGAAATAAATTTCAGCAGATTTGTACAAAATTAGGAATTAGAGTGTTTAAGAGTGTTTGGTCAAAGATGGCGGGTGGTTTGGAATGAAACTATGTCCGCGAAGATTTGCGATGTTCAATGTCGGATGTCGGTTGAATTTGAATTTTTCTTCAGTGCCTTTGTGGGTTTTTGAGTGCTGTCGATGGACATTCTAAAGTGATCATAAATTAGAGCAATTCGTAGCTTAAATGTTTTTAGACGACGGGGGAGGGATTTTGTTGTCGTGTAAATGTGCATATTTATTACCGTCGGAACTCATAGAGGAACCACTTGAGAGATTTGGTAAGCTAACGCATGGAAAAATACCCATAATTCGAAGCGTGGGGGAATTCGTAGCCATTCGTTGAACGCTGTTTTCTGCGATAGTGATAATTACATGGGTACGCGGAGCTTCTACAGTATTCACTAAAGTTTCTCACGTTTCATGGTCTTTGACAGAGAAGATCAATAGTCTTGTGCTGAGTCCGGAAGGCGTTGCTAGACGTATGGACATAAATCCAACAGTCCCGCCGGCCACCTTTATTTCCTTAAACATCCTTAATAAAAATACAGCCGAACTTCGATTGCACGAATGGCTTGATAATTCGAGCAGTTTACATACTTGGCGTCACCACCATAAGACGCAATCTAAAGGGGGGTTCCCAAATTCTGCGTATTATAAAAGTTCGTTCTTAAGGATTCGCTTTCGGGGTACTGCGTTTGTATATTCTTATGACCTACTATACACGCGTGTTGAAAAATGCGTTTCTGGTGAATATTCTCAGTATGAGGAACAGAATTTAGTTCTCTTAACGATCAAACAAAAGAAATGATGGAATGGAACCAAAAATATGCAAAGTGTTGCGTAAATTAAATTCTCTGCAGTTAGTTTATATTAAAAAATATTGTTAATTAAACCTCATCTTAATTCAAACGCAGTTAACTTAAGACTAATTTTCAATCAAAAGCCTAAATATGAAGAAACCTCGCAAAGCGATCGTCACAGAAAGTGTCAGCAGATATATCTCGCATGAGTTGATTGAAGGTGTGAGCTCTCCTGCACGTGTCGCATGTTGGACAATCACCTGATCCCTGTTGTCATGTGGGAAACTTTCGCACGTTGTAGGTTCATCGGATTCCCGTTGTCATGTATGAAACTATTTGTAAGCATATGCATGCATTCTGTTGTGTAATATGTTTGCCTTTACTCGTAAAATGATTTTCTGCAGGATGACGATATTGTTACTTCAGCGTTGTCCACAGATGAAGATATTGTCGATATATTCAGACGTGAATCCGAATCTGCGCGGATCGATGATACGCGGCTGTGATAATTGATAAAAATGTGAAGGGTGTTTTGATTCAACCACCTTCAAATCAGTTACAGTCAGCACTCGATAATTCGAACTGCTTGTTAGGTCCCTTGAAAAAACCTTGATAAAACGAATAAAACCTATGTATTTTGGTGCGCTCCTAAATTCGAAGTGATTGCTCAGTCGCGCAGAGAGACACGCTGTAAATCGAAATCAGTTGCTAGTTTCCGCTCTGAAACGAATTTTGATGCTCTTGACCAAGTATGCTGAAAGTTATAGAAACGAAAAAAATAATGATACCTTTACAAGAAAAAATGATGAAAGTAATTAAAATTGCAGTTCAGAGTGTGTTTGGAAATAATGTGCCCCAAATTATTGTTGCTTGTGTATGCACTAATTTCGTTTTCGTCCTTCGCACGAACTCGACTATTTTTCACTGAACTGCAATTAGTGCATACACAAGCAACAATAATTTGGATTCGAATTTTTTGGCAGGTCCCTTGAGTTTCAAATTATCGCTAGTCAATTCTACAAACTTAATTAATGCCCGCCTGTAAAAACCAAACGAATCAAAACGTAAGCAGAATCACTCACAGTACAAACCCGATTTACTGGATTCGCGCCACCTATTGATTTTCCCAACAAAATCCAATTTGTTTTGAAAAACACGCTCTCTTTTGTGTGCATCCATTCTAACTCTTCGTTTTATGATTATATAAATAATGTGTTCAACAGTAATGATTTGCTTTCGTTTCAAAAATGCTTTGATTATGATTTCTTATTAAATAAATGTGCCCCAGTAAGTGCAACAACCTCGGTTATTGCATCTGCCTTAATTTCTATTAGGTGTGTAAATCGAGTTTATAATGTACTTCTAAGTTCATTATTTATAACGGCCAAGTATAATAGGCATGGGCATGCATGCGTTAGTGGAAAATCTTAACGAAATGTTTCGTCATGTTTATTGAATACACATGAGTAGCCAATATGAACATACATGCGTGCATAGCCATCTGCCAAAAATTATTTCCGTGTTTGCTTTATTTTTTCATTTTATTATGATCGAATGAATTTCTTCATGTTTTTATCCTCCATTCCAATTCAATAACAGCTGATTTGCGAACTTTTCATATTTTTCCTTTTCTGTGTTTCATCTGTTAAATTCGCATATGCGCGGTGCGGTTCAATTCGAACTGGCTTATTCTTAACGAAATGTCGTGGACTCCAATATGGTCAGTCTCACAGGGGTGTGGGTATTCGTTCACTCCAAGTTCGTTTGACATTAGCTCACTCGTGCTCATGGCTATTATAGTTGGTCCTTTGCCTTTTCTCAGAAGCACTGCCATTAATTTCGTGCATTAACCTACGCAAAACTCTTAAAAATGATTTTATTTTCCTTATGTAGACATCGCTTCCACTCAAAAAAAACACAACTGAAGGTAACTTAACGAAAGTTAATCAAACTTAACAAAAATTAATGAAAATTAACGAAATTTTACGAAGTGTTTATAAAAGGTATTGTGTTTTGGCTTTCTTGTCAATTGCGTCTACTATCGTTGGACCTCGTGCTACTGGGCGAATGGTTATCAATGGTGACTTCAAACACCCCTCTGTCTCCGGTTATTGAGCTGAAAGCAACCCTAGATAATCAAGTTTAGAGACTCTAACCAGTGGAGTTCCTCAAACCTGTAAATTGAATGCGGTATGATTTCTTGCAAAATGTTCAAACGTCAAGTTCGTACTGCCCAACATCTTCTTTCGGCAAGAGCTACCCACACCCTTTCAGTGTTTGCTTGATGAACCAATCCCAATTTGCATGGAAAGGAATCTTTTCATTGAATCCAGATACGTCTAACCTATCCCAATGCATTCCTAATCCATAACCGGACCGTCTTGAATTTCATCGTAGGATGGTAACGCGTCATTGAATGGGTTTCTGTTGACTTTCACTTCTTCTTGGCTTAAGTTACGTACCCTTTTTTGGAAAACATGCGTAGCGTAGCAGCCCACTTCTTGATGTTTATGCATGGGAAATGGTAAATCGATTTGTTGCGATTTATGCAGGTTGGGCGTTGTTCACTTGGTATGATTCAAGAGGTGTTCGGGTGTTCATATTGTTAAATTGACGACACGAACAAGTTGCTTCATTCATGCCTTCACCTACTACAAGGCACTGAAATGTTAACCCTGGCAGCACATGCTTCGTCGAATCCAAGACGCAACCCGACATCTAATCGGTTTTCTGCCGTGGTAATGTTTGTTTTGTGATCGTTTTTCGTAAAGCGCCACTCGTGATGAAAGTACTATTTATGTTTTCATCCATGCCTCATGAGATAGACTATAAAGAACAATTATATTTTTAAACATTCAGTAGATGGGTCATCTGTACGACAAACCTTATTGTTAGCGTCGTCGATTCGATGAAGCATGTTCGTATTACGTATGAAAATAAGCATGTACTTCCAGTGTTAAGATAGAATAGTTGTCCAGAAAAAGCTAAGGGTTGCCCGAATTTTTTCCGAAGCCCAGCGGGATAATTCACAAAAATTTGGAAAAAATACCGGGATTTAGAATGTACACCAGGGACATGTAATATATTTTAAAAATAATTTAATTTCTTTATCATGAGTAAGTAAAGGTAAATGCATATAAGCTTAGTTTATAATGCAGTTGAACTCCTACAAGTTAAGAAAAAAACAAAATTGATATAAATATTAATTTATGTGCGATATCGTATCGCATAGTCTATTGAACATGCCTGAAAAGTGGATTTTTGACTCTGGTTTCAATAAATAGGAAATGGAACTTAAACCATTGTACACGCAATGAATTGTTTTTGATTATACAACTACTACAGTCGACTCTCGATAATTCGACTCAAGGGACCTTTCAAAAAATTGTCAACTTGGATCTAAGCACGAAAACGAAAGAAATTCATATGGATGTAATGTATGCAAGAATAATTTGACACACACAAAATGCACACAGAAGAAACTATCTTCTAATTTCGAGTTACAGTGTGTTTGGTGGCAGCCCGGATGAGCAAGCAGTTCGAAATAACAAGCGCACCAAATCCCATAGGTTTTGCTCGGTTACTCAGGGAGACTTCAGCCCACATTCTCCTTTATTCTTCTGCATTGAGGATGGATTTAAATTACCTTTTGCTTTTTAGTTCATTAACGTCACATCACATTTCTGAATGCTCCTCTTATAAGGACGAGGACATATTCTTAGTGGCTATGTTGTAAATTTTCCTGTTTTCGTTGGTTATTAAGCCACCACTTAAAGCAACACGTGTATATGATACAATTTAGTTGTCAAAATCGGTGTCTCCTTGTGACAATGAAACGCATAACCAACATTTCAATGTTTATGTTCGTCCTTCCTAGAATGTTTCATAAGTCAAGCAGTGCCGTGAGAAAACAGCCAGCATACCCGTTATTTCATCAAAAGGCAAGATCAGCCGCCGTCCCCAAGAGTAAGCATAGTGCGGCCCTTTAAGCAGTCAAATCCGTGTCGCTTACAAGAACTCAACTTAGCCCTTCACAGACGGAAATTTGGTGAATCTTGTGTCCGACCCTACATCCGTACAAAAATGAACTGACACAGGAGCTGTATGGGAATGATCGTAGACAACGCCATGTGTTCGTTGACTGCGTCCTGGATCAGATACAGAACCATCATCAGCCGCGTTGGCCAGACATAAATGAGCAAAGATATATCCAACTTCGGTCAGAATTAGACTTGTCCATGACCACGAAAATTGATACAGGAGTGGAATGTTGTAGTGTATCGCCCGTAAGGACCAGGGTGTTACAGCAGTGGTGCTTCTACAGCAACCACTCGCATTGTGCGTGTTATTGTTATCTCACTAGTGGAGGGCACCTACGGTTTTATGCGCTGACTCCGAAAGGCCCAGTTTGAGAAGCATTGTCAGTGACTCGAAACCTGTGGCAGAGAGGTTCAGTTGCGTAGAGGTGGACGAAAATGCCCAATACTCCACGGTAGCCTCATATTTACACATCTTTTAACAAAATCCATGGATCCGCCTTCCTCAGTTGAAAAAGGGTTTCAACTGTTCACAATTGCTAAAAAGCATTCAAAAACTCATGGTGGAAAAAACGCTGAAAAGGCAATGGAGGCCTCTCAGTTCTTTCTGATGCCGACCATTTTTAGACGAAAATATACAAGACTTAGTAAAGCTATCAGGTTGAGTATGATGCCGATAAATGCATCCACAGAAAATCACTACTTTTGTTCTCATTGCACCCCGTCGGCATCCTTGCTCCGCAGTTCTTCAAAAACTACGATGACATTTCAAGCAAATTCTTTCCTATCCCACACACACTGTTTCATACCCGTGCCTGTTGGAAAACTCTCCAGTTTCTATTTCCAGAAAACTTTTAGATTTACTTGTAAACAAGTCAGCTGTCATTTTAAAGGACTCGATATAAGGCCATTTGACCCTTGAACGATGGATGTCTGGGGAAAATGGAAAAATGGAATTAGGTCGTGAAAGAGTGCAGGACCGAGTAGATCCTAATTATGATGGAATGATCGTTTGCTAAATACTCCACTTATTACACGAATCCAAAATGCATTATCACACACATTGGAAGTTTAATAACTGTATGACATGCCCTTCGTTGGGATCGATGGAGAGACTTCCTAAAGAGAGACGGACTAAGCAATGTCCCCTGTGTCGATGATGTATACCTACAAATCTATGAGTTCCCAGTGTCTCTCCACTCTCCAGATTGATTAATGTTACCGTCATTGTTGCGTACCGCCCCGTCCCCAAGCTGTGGCACCAAAATCGCTTCGGATTGGGCCACCTTAACTTGACCACATTTAACAACTCCAATTAATTACTGCTCACTCCAAGCATATTTTCGTAAGTGCTCACGACGACGCGAACAATCGAAGACTTGATTGGCTCTAGATAATAAATACGCTGCCTTGGGTGTCTCAAATTGGAGCCGAATTTCTGGGTCAACGCCAGTCGAAACCTACACAAAGTCACAATTAGAAGACTCCACTGAACCTGCAATAATTTCCGAGAACACCTAATTTAATCTTATCACAAACTGACTTTGATGTGGCTCCGGTCGAAGTTTTCCTCGGAACCGTATGAATTCCAAAGTGCTCATGTTACACTCTGACTGAGAAGTCCACTGACTACTGACCTGGCCAGAGGTTGAAGGCCCAAAAGCCCTTGGGCAGGCGCACAGGGGAGACACAAACAAACCATAAAAACCAAGCCGTGCCCTTGATTCAAACGTTCTCGAATTGGCTGCGACTAATTTCGATTTCATTCTTTCAGCCTGATTTACATGATTACACAATGGCCGCATGGAGATTTGCATGTGAAACCGTTTAAACGGACATTTGATACCCCCCCAGGGACTGACAAAATTCAAACTGCTACTCATTTCTCAGGCGCTCTTACCACTTCATTAGCGTCGCGGAGCTGCTGCGCCGCAACGGCGGCGCATCGAAAACTCCGTCGGGGAATCGGAGACGAAAGTTGATCGAAAATTCGGACAGATTTTGTCTAGGCACACGAGCCCCGACCCGACCAATGAGAGAGTGAAAGAGAAGAGAACAAAAAATCGAATAGGGCACTTGAATTAGGAATCGGCGACGGCGGCATGGGGAAGGAGTGCTAGCCTCGAAGTAAATGCGTAGAAAGTCAAGAAACGAACCAAGCCCCTTTTCAGGGCCACGACTATTTCGCTTGCCACCGTAAACGGGCGGAGTGTACAAGCGTGGCGCATAGCGCATGGCGAACGGATGACTCTCAATGATGCTCGTGATGCTGCGCTATCGTATCGTCTTCCGCAGCCATGTTAATGGTGAACTCATGGTGACGCTACATCCACTTCATCGGCAATGGCAGCTCTTAGATGCTAAAAAACAGCTCAACAACGTGGGCCACATTCCAACAGCACACAAGCCGACACAAGCCAAACCACCGAACCAGCAAAGCGCTATAGGAACATAGCAACATAGCACCATAGCTCCAGCGAGTGTATTCATTCAATTTGCTAGGCGTGGGCGTTCACTTTTCTGTATGGCCTGCGGGCATCATAGCCGATTGTATTTTGAGGAATATGAGAAGGCGTCGTCGCCGAACGTCGAACAAATCTCGTACACCTACGACAAGAGTGTCCTTTTGCGCAAATACGACCAGCGCGGCGTGGCGAGCGAGCGCAGTGAAATGCCATAAATCCGTGCGCACACAAACCAGGCAGTCCTGTGCAGCGCACCACATAGGGTGCATCCCTCTGTGCATTGTACGCTCCACGCTCCATGCTCGATGCTCCATGCACCATGGTCTGTGCTCCGTAATCGAGCCAAAGGGTCACGGCACATCCGGGTCAGATGTCGGTGATGCCCCCAGTATCCGCACCCTGCCAACATTCTGCCGTATTGCCATTCGACGCCATCGAATCCACACGATGACAGATTCCTCTGATCTATCACCAGATGCTGGGCCTGCTGACGAGTTCCGCCGCTGACTGGGCCGCTTAGTTTTGCCACCTCTAACGACGTCAACTGCGCGACGACGGCAGCATTGCGTTGTGCTGGTGGCAGTGCTTGTGGCGGCAGCTAGCGATGTCGGCGGCGGCGGCGGCGCTGGGTGTATTGAACAGCCTCGGATGTAAATTCGGTTTTATTGTATCTCCTCCGTATCTACGTATCTACCTACCTTGTTAGAGCGGGTGAATGATCACATACCGCATGCGGTTTCAATGGACATTGGGCGTTTCGAATTAGATTAAATTTGCATTCAAATTGATTGAAATTTGTACGGTGTCTGCTTCAGGTTCCAAATGTTTAATAGTTATGTTAAATTTGTCTACGGGGGTTTCAAAATTATACTTTAAAATATCGCTGGCTGATCCCTGGCATTCCGACGACTCGCTCTCCCTCTCTCTGTCTCACTGTGGGCCTGGCTGTGGGTCTCTCGTTGTGTTTTCGGGTTCGATTCGATCGATCTTCGCCGATCGTTTGGTGTGTGCGCGCTTTGCTTTGTTTTGTCTCTTCTTGTGTTTTACATTTTCTTGAATTAACCCGAATCCGGAAATTTGGTTTTTTTTGTTTTCAGTTTTTTTTTTGTGTTTTTTGTCTTGTCTCCGGTGGTGTGTCTTGGTTCGGGTTCTTCTAAGTGGAAATAGATGTTCGGTTGGATCTTTGTTGAGGTGTCGCCTCGTTTGTAAGACGACAAAATATTTCATTTAGTTATCGAGATGTATTCGGTGGAATTGAATGGAGCAGGTTGTATACCGCACCCCAGTTACCATTAAGTGCGGGCCACATCCACGACTTGGGTGGGCCTCCGGCCTGGCCTCTCTATTCTCCTCCGCTCTCTATCGCTGTCTCTGTTGATGAGTCAATGACTAACCCACCAAGCAATATTTTTCTTTTTCTTCTCTATTTTTCGGATACTCCTCCCCGTTCCGCTTCACAGTGCTATCGTCGCTCTCGTCGATCTCCTCGATCTCGTCGATCTCGTCGGTCTCGTCGCCCTCGTCATCAGCGTCGTCATCGTGGTTATGAAAATCAAAATCATAAAGTTAACATGATCAATAACCAGTCAATACAGTTTGAAGAGCCGTAAAATTTGATTTGTTATACAAAAGTTGCCTCAGATGGTGGTGATCGGTTTTGGATGGATGATCGGTTGATCGGTTGATCTATGCTGATCGTGGCAGGCGGCTGTGGCGACGATGGCAGCTGGCGGGCGGGCGGGCGGCGCGGCGTTGGGCGACGAATGGTGGTATCGTGGGTCTCGAATGAGATTGTTATTTTAATATAAAGGCACTTGAGGAAATTAAAATAACACAAGTTGTTGTTGCTGGCATCGACAGCGCAACATAGACATAGAAAGGAGGTTAGAAGAATGGCTCGAGTTGATACTGTGGCGGTTTGATTGATATCTGGGGGGATATGACTCCAGTTTTTGGTTGAAGGAGATTTTGTGGTTATTTGTGTTCGATCAAGTGCATCCGTGCCTGGGGTTCTGTCATTCCACAATGGGGAACGGCAACGTGTTGACGAGGTCGATATCAGATATCAGATAATCTTGAGTCTTTTGAAAACATTCTTTGATGTCCATCTTTGCCATGCGATGGTCTCTGATCTTGGCGTAAGCTGACCTCATATTTATTTCTCAGGACAGTGCACATGCATATAGCCACGTTCCTACTTTAATTTGAATTCGAACAGTACTATGAGGTACTGTCAAATGCGTCTTCTTCGGACCTTTTTAGACATTCTCATGCTGTAACAGAATTCTAGAGTGGACTTAAATCCTGGTTTCGAACGGATTTGAAAACATGTTCGCACTTAATCTTCAACATCCAGCCTCGTTCCCTACAACAAGGCAAGATTCGAGTAAGATCGAAACCATCTTGCCAAGAAGGGGAAATTAACGGAGAAATCAATATAAATTTAAATTAAATTAAAGGCCCAACTGGGGAAAAACATTCAAGTCCGCCTGAGCCTGACCTATAGATGCCTTCCATGTCATCATTCACTCCGGCGTACCTCAAGGTTCGGTATTGGCTCCCATTTTATTTAATATTTTCACGCCCGACATACGCTGATGACACAGCCCGGTTCTCATTCAATATCTTAGCACAGGACACGCTAACTTCTCTTCAAAATGCACTTGATGCGTTACAGTTATTCTGGAAAATCAAACCAAATGCAGATAAATCTCAGGCTATGTGGTGCACTCGACGCAGAAAACAGCAATTCCTACCTCAAACAAACTAACAATTGAATGGTCTGAATGCTGTAAATATTTCGGAGTTACTTTCGATAAAAAAAACTCACATTTGAAAAACGTATATCGAATACGGTTCAGAAAGCAAACCTAATCATTAAAATCCTATATCCCTCTCTTCTTCTTCTGGTGGCGCTACAGTCCGGGGTGGACCTGGGCCTGAACCAGTAAGCCTCTCCACCCGGCACGATCTTTAGCCAGCTGTCTCCAACAGCCAAAGCGCACACCAAGTCGATTGAGGTCTATCGTGATACATCCCTTTATCAATCGTAAATCAAAACTTAGTATTAATAACAAACTACTAATTTTCAAAACGATTTTTCAATCAGTCTTAAAGTACGGTTAGTTAACGTACGTACTAGTAGTAGAGTCGCAGTCGATACTGAGAATTTGGAAGAACCACTTCTGCAGACTGCTAAACGGCGATGATGAGACCAATACCGCTGTCAGGCAGAATGTTCCACTTAATATGGACGATGATCGACGAGAATTCCGTCCCCCCGACTAAGACGAGGTCAAGATAGCAATATCAAGACTGAAGTCTAACAAAGCTGCCGGTGCGGACGGACTGTCCGCTGAAATCTTTAAGGCAGCTGGAGATGATCTGGTTGGGCGTATGCACCAGCGATCTCATCGTTTGCCCGATCCATAAGAAAGGAGACCCCTTTGACTGCGCCAACTATAGAGGGATAAGTCTCCTGAACATCGCCTACAAGATCTTCTCTGCCGTTTTGTGTACTCGCCTGAAGCCGTTTATAAATAACCTGATAGGTCCTTATCAGTGTGGTTTCAGGCCAGGGAAGTCCACCATCGACCAGATTTTCACACTACGGCAGATCCTGGAAAAGACCCAAGAAAAGCAAATCGACCCCAACACCTTTTTGTCGATTTCAAGGCCGCATGTGACAGTGTGCATAGAGACGAGCTATACAACGCCATGTCTAGTTTTGACACTCCTGCCAAACTCGTCAGGTTGTGCAGGATGACGATGGAGAATTCTCGCTGCTCCATCAAGGTCGGTAACGAACTCACCGAGACCTTCAATGTCAAAAAAGGATTTAGACAAGGTGACGCGCTGTCGTGTGATTTCCTTACACACGCCAACACTAGAGGCACGATCTTCCAGAAGTCCGTACAACTGCTAGCATACGCGGATGACATTGACGTGATTGGCAGAACACAGCGAGGCGTTTGCTGGCATTGAGGCGTAAGCGGCTAAAATGGGTCTAGCGGTGAATGAGGGCAAAACGAAGTATATGCTGTCATCAAGAAAGGACACACAACATCGACGTCTTGGACAGAGCGTCACAATGGGCAGCTATAACTTCGAGGTAGTCAAGGACTTCGTCTCCCTCGGCTCCGCAGTAAACAGTACAAACAACATCAGTACCGAGATCAAACGTAGAGTAACTCTTGCCAACCGCTGTTTCTATGGGCTCAAGAGGCAATTGAGTAGTGCCTAAAATGGCTAGGCCATGTAGAGCGTATGGACAACTCAGCTCCGGCCCGGAGAGTCTTCGACTCCGAACCCGTGGGACAACGCAACAGAGGACGCCCGCGTTTAAGGTGGCGCACCCAGATGGAAAAGGACCTCAACCAACTTGGCGTACGACACTGGAGACAGCTAGCCAGACACCGTGCTAGCTGGAGAGGCTTGTTAGTTGAGGCCCAGGTCCACCCGGACTGTAGCGCCAAATAAAGAAGAAGAAGTTAACGTACGGTGCACATGTGTGGGCCGATTGTGCCAAATATCACATTTAAAATACTACATATCTGTCAAAGCTAATGTTAAATCTGTCCTGGCACTTCTCTACTATGAGGCTCCATGAAAAAGTAAATGTAAGTACCATGTCACATCTCATTGATAAATTACACCAGCATTTTTTAAACAAATGTTCTCATTCTGAGAGTGAGCTTATTCGTAGCATCTTAAATTAAGGAAAAATCAATCATATCTTAAAGCAATAATATTATACGTAGTTATATCGTTCTTGGATGTTGCATAGGCCTAGATGCAATTTAGCTATAAGAGTCATTAGTTGTAAGAGTCATAATAGGGGTTTTTGATTGTAGTGTTTTTTTCCTTAACTTTTCCTATTAATGTATTCAATTTTTCTTCTTATATATACGAACCATCTTAGGTGTAAAGAACTTTCATTCCGTATCTGTAAAAGAATACATGATAATAATAATAATATGACCTTTAAATCACGTTTGTAAACGCAAATTGGGGCATTATGGCAAACCTCAAACGTTCATTTAAGCATCAAACCGTACATCAGATGCAGCATCCTGATGCGCTGTCAATTTTCAGAAAGCGTTGGCTAAGATAAAATCACATTTTAAAAGAATTTTCCAGACATCATCTGTATATTTTTCAATGATGATTAAATTGTTAATTTCTCCTTGTTTTATACGTGTTAAACAATAATATATATTATGGGTGGCGCGACAGTCCGAGGCGGACCTGGGCTTAGCTTCTCAGGAACCACTCGTGTTGTGCGTGCTGTTGTTCTTTCACGCGTGGAAGGGGCCTACAGTTTAATGCCGACTCCGAACGGCGAAGTTGAGAAGCTTTATCTAGACAGGAATACTTTTTGAGCATTGTCAGTGACTCGAAAGAGGCGGAGCCGTGAATTATCAAAGGTGGTACATTCGGGTATCGAACCTGGCACCCTCTGCGTAGGGGTCGACGGACTTACATACTACGCCACGACGACCACCAAAAAGTAATACATTATAGATGTAAGTAAAACTTTACACATCGAACTGCAAATAAATTTAACTTTGAACTTGCTGCCTTCCATAGTAGACCATTAGGGGCACGCTTCTTTCAATCGCCAAGACCAAGCTTTCTTAAGTCAGTGATAACTTCGTTCTTATATTGGTGATCCGGCCCTCCTCCCCCTCTCAAGCCCGGAAGTTCGGATTCTGAAACTAACTTAGCAGGAGTGACAGTCTACAAGTTAACACAACACAATATAACTCCATCTAGGTAACACGAGCAGACAATCCAACACGCGCCGAAGTCAAACTTCTGATGAAGCACCATTCACCTGCCATCGATCGGATCAAATAGCACGGATGACGAAAATGCAGTTCCAGCAATAAGTCAGTATTTAAGGTAGAAGTAAGAAACCATTGTAAGTTCAATTGTGAAGTAGGCAGAGAAGTAAGATAAGTCAATTTTAAATTACATGCGTTCGTTGTGCGGTTATGTCTTCCGCATTCACCTTCCTCGCAGACAGGACTATATTTATCGTAGTCGAATATACGACACAGGATATTTCTCTTGAACGCACCAAGAAACAGCTCTCCTCATTTGATAATCGTGCACATGTCGCCTCCACATAGCAGGACGATCGAAATAAGGGGTTTGCAGAGTAAGAGTTGTTTCGACAAAGCGACGTATCAACGAATGCCAATTCTTAGTCGAATCTATAGGATGTCGTTTGTGGAGTTCCCGATTGTCCCGGGGCTGGACAAACGCCGATATCAGCTCAAAATTGTAGCACCTTTTTTTTCGACTTTTCGATAAATTGAGTTGAATAGTAATGAACAACGGGTTATGGGTTCGTTTACGCCATAATTCGTTCCATGATATGGAATAAATAAGATAAAATTTCTTAGGCATCTCTCTGGGACATAAAGAGGCATAAGAGCTAGTAAATCCGGGGACTTAATCTTACCATTGAGTAAGTCCTTAATAAAAAGAACTTGTTTTCGACTTTCTAAAGTTTTTAGATCAATTAATGCACATGCATATCTTCGGTCCATCTCAGTTTCCTTAACGGAAAGCGCGTACATCTTTTTTGGATGTTTTCAACCCTGTTAGATGAATTATGATTAAAAAAGGGAAACCAAATAACGCTACAGTATTCCAGTATGGAGATCACTAATGAAAAATAAAGGGTTTTTAGAGTATAAACATCATTAAATTCTACCGTATCCCGTTTCAGAAAGCCTAGCAAGGAATTTGCTTTAGATGATGTTTAGTTCCAATATTCTCGTCCAAAAGCTTTTGTTTGGTCTTCATTGGAGCTAAGACTCACTCGTTTTGATCAGAACGATGGGAGGGCATAAAGAAGCTTCTGGCGTTAGACCGTAACTCGATCGGTGTGCTCGTCGGAGGGAATACAGAAATCTGCACCATCGGAAGATTGCTCCGGGAATGGAATACGAAATCCAACGATCTCTGCCGGAGTTGCGGCGACGAGGAAGAGACCGAGATAATCTAACATTGACACTGATTGAGTGGCTCAGGACTGCCCAGCCCAGCTCTCCAAAATCGGTGCCTACCTTCACTGAACCAAAGTTCAGAAAGACTGCAGATTTCTTAGATTCGTAATGATCTCGGGGTAGTTTAAGCCATCACGTGACAGGACAAGTTACAGGCACATCAACTTTTTGATATCATGCGGAAGAGATGTTGGACACAGAAATTGTAAGATTTGATCCACAGAATGTGTACTCCACAAATTAAGGTATTCACAATGGGCCCTAAGGCTTCCGAGTGGAAGTGATCTTCCCTTCCTAAACCTAACCTAAACCAACCTAAAGTCCCATCAACTTGCAGGTACAATTTGACTACGTAGCAATATTATTCTGGCTCTTAGCTTGAGTTTTTGGTATTGGTATTGGAGTAAAGAGGATGATCGTTGAGATGATCATGGAAACAGTGTAGCTCACAGGACCGTATGTCAACACGAGAAGCTAGATAATGACTCTCTCTGATAGTTAACTCACTTCTTTTATTTTTCAGACATTAATGAGAATAGCAAGATACAGCGTGGACCAATTTCTGCTAATAAAATGTGTGATATTTAGTGACAAGTGTGTGTCTGGATTTAGGTTAGGTAGGTGGGCTGCCAGTGCATTCACAAGCACACTTAGACCATATTGGTCCATTACCCTCAGTCTGACTAATACCACTGATTGACTACACCAATGATAGTGTCGTTAATTTGATCGCAATGGCAAATGGTGACTCGACCAGATTTGAAAGCTAGATAAAAGCGTATAAACTTTGCTTTCACTGGGGTTCGAACCGGGGACTCCGCTAACCAGGGCCAGGCACTCCACCAACTGCGCCATCCAGTCGTTGTCTTGTGCTTGGACTTACATGATCCATTCATCTTGGGTCATTCAAAGAGTAGAGCATTGGTGGAGGGTGATTTATTTAACCAATTGGTCTAGCTCGAGCTTCTTTTTTCCGCTCGGTCGCTTACTCAACATTCGGTATCCAATCGAATCAGCTAACATTTGTGATGTTCATATACTCAAAATCACAGAGTTATGTTGAACCCGAGACATTAAATTCCAGGTTCACCAACTTTTTGGTGTCATGCGGAAGAGACGTGTGTTGGACACAAAAATTGTAGGATTTTTTCGCATAACTGTTCCTCACGTGACGTTTCAGGGAGGACGAGATATCAAGTGACGATAAGGGTGATGGTTGTCGCAGATGGGCAGCCTAACTTGGGTTAGGAGTAGTCTAAGATTTTGTCTGCATCAATTTCGCGACAAAGAGTGCAAACAACATCAGTGATGTGATTTAGCACTTTTGTCAGTCGTTTTTTGGGGCCAAGAGGCAATCGCAAAAAAAATATTACTATCCAAAGACCGAGCTCAACTACGAACTTTTCGAACTGTACTGACATGATCTAGGCACCTGACGATCCAACACCAGCGATTGTTTTTGCAAAAAGCAACACAGCCCCGAACTAAGTCAAATTGGAGCCAGGACAAGTTGGGAAGGACTTCAGTCGACTTGGTGTGTGAATTGGTTGAGAATTAGCAAGGCTATGTACGATTACTAGTTCACCCAGCTTGTAGGGCCATGCAAAGATTGACCTTAAATGATAAAGACCCAACAAGGTTCTGTAATCCATATTCGTTGCCTCATTCAGAGTCATTATCAGCATATGCAGGAAATGTAGTGGGACAACGTGACAGACTACGCCCGCGTTTAAGGTGGAGAAGGACCTCAACCAACTTGGCGTGTGGCTACCCAGAGACAGTGTTAGTTGGATAGGCTCGTTGGTTAAGGTCCAGGTCCATCCGGACTGTAGCGCCAAACAATGAAAGATTAAGGAGGACTGTACATGTTCGTCCACATCATTGCACATGCGCCAGCTTTCCATCGACCATCGAATGGAAACTAGCTTCTTGTGCCTCACCTCAAGAAATGTGTGAAAAAATGAGCATAGTCGACTTGTCAGGCGAGCTGAGGCGTGCAACCGGAAGTGTATCCCCATCCCCCCACATCTACACTAGCCTAATCCTAGGGCAACAAAATCTTAATTCAATACTCTCATTCAACGTTATTTACTTCCTAAACCCAACCAAGTTCCTTCAACGTTCACTGCGAAAACAAGGCCACCGACGGAGATTGGTTTAATAAAGCCATTGAAGCACAAATGCAAGATTGCACCTAAGACAAATGGTTGAATGACAACAGCAACCTACCATACATGCGTAGGCCTCCACACGGTCGCGCAAAAACTTCCCATAACCGTGGAAGCCACTCGATGCATTAGCAACTACCTTGCCGGCGCTATCTGACCTCAACTCTCATCTTTCACCGTCCAAACCTCAACCGAACCCTTGTGCGCGTCACAACAAGCCAGACTCTCACAGCAGCCCTATTAATCAATAGGTGAAAGCATTTTTCAATGAGACACACAGACGCGAACACACGCGCTCCGCGCATCGTTTACCTTTCCCCAAGGCGTTTCCAATAACCAAATGACAACGAATGGATTCACTCTCGTGACGCCATTCATCAAACACCCCGAGAACCTAGAGAACCCTGCATAGACGATCTTTTGACTGATGCCTAACGCAAAGCGCGCCCGTCTCCAGGTATTAACTTTTCCCTCAGCCGCTGCTGGCTAAATTAATTGCATTCGATTTCTTCGCCTGCACGAGGCGAGCGAGCGAATATGAAATCAGTGGACGGCCAGTCGGTCGGTCACCAAGCTCCGAAGGGTCCTGGAAGCGGGGCGGCATGGCCGGCCGACCGCTCGGCCCGAACATCACATTAATGCAAGTTAAACGGAAATGATGTTTTTATTTATTTTCCCATATATCCATCTCGGACATTTGTTCAGCAGCTCCTTCTTTACTGTGCGCGCAGTGGTCGCCTCGCTGCGCGGAAACAAAAACCGCAGGGGTGTTTTTCGACAGTATATCCATCCATATCGGGGGCCCTAATAAGCTCGAGTCGACTCGGCATAATACAATAATTGGAAGGATTCCGTCCGATTCCTTCCTTCCTTTCATGCCAGTCCATGATGCCCGCAACCGCTGGATGGCCGACTGTTCAACTGTTCAACTGCTGGCTGCTGGGTGCTGGATACTGGATGCTGGGTGCTGGGCTCGTTTTGTTATTCGTTTTGACATTTGGCAATGGCCCACCTATCGCCTCGCACCCATACAAAGCGGGTTCCAGCGAAAATATAGCACAGCACTCATTTTAACATATTTCGTGAATTATGAAATTTATAATATCGTGTCTTGGGGGTGATCCAAACACACACAGTATGGTGGCCCGGCGCGCGGTGCGCACTCTATCCTCCGCTCCGCACGGTGCACGGTGCACGGTAGAGGAATGTCCTCTCAGCGGGGCATCCTGCCAATATCCGAATGCATTTGCGGGACGCTCGTCTCGTTATGGGTGCTTCTTCCTCTCTCGCGTCGTCGGTCGCGACCGTATTCTGGGACATGATTAAAAATGTATTTCAGTATGGACACATGGGGAACTATCGAAGCAAAAATAATTATCCGCTGACTAAGCCAGGCCGAGCGAAACGACGCGATGGACACATAGGTCCTACCGAAACCACTGTAATGCCACAGAATCACAGAATCATCTCCATCGCCCTCGTCGTTGGCATCCGCATTCGCAGTCGCAGCCGCAGCCGCAGCCGCGGCTCTGTACGCCTCCGCGTCCTCATCATCGTCCGGGTAGTCATGGTCATGGTTGGCCAGTCACGGTGATCGGCACGGCGGCGCGGCGGCGTTCAAGCGAGCGACCGAGGTGAAATTTAAACACTTGTACGCGAATGAACACAATTTGTACACATGAGAGGCGAATTAACACTTTCTTATTGAGCCGTAATTGTAAGCGTACGACGCGACGCACTGAGCTCTGCTGGCATTGGGGCTGCAGCTGCAGCAGGAGCAGAACTTTGAATCTGAATCGAAGTCGCAGTCAGAGCCAGTGCTGGCAGAAGGCCGAGATATCTCTCACTCTCCCGCTCGCTTAGGTGCGCTTGGACACTTGCAATGCAAAAGCGCGCATAAATCATAATACGCCACGCCGCCGCACCGGTCGGCCAGTTTCGCGGCGCGGTCCCCCACGGAGGGATCAGATATCCGAGTTCTCTTACTCCTGTTAATGATTTTTGAAACATGCGGCAATAATGCATTCTGAAATAAATTAAGAACCAAATCAAAAATGTGTATGCGTACGCCTCGGTTAGGGGTGGAGGGCCGTCGCCGCCGCGCCGCCACACAAGAGCCAGCTCGAGTTCGAGTTCGAGTTTGAGCTTGACTCCGGCGAGGCTACGACTACTAATTTGCCTGGACGAGCGATAAATATAATTCTTAAGTGAACATCGCTACTGGGATACTATACCAACCACCGGGCGTTCTCTGCACTCTGCTCTCTGGTGCTCTGGCAGTGAGTAGCTGGATGGATGATTTTATTGCCACTGCGATCCATGTTAGATGTGCGTACGGGTGTCTATGCGGCTCCTGGTGGTGTTGGCGATTGGCGGCAGATCAGCACAGCGATGGAATGCAAATAAACGCATTACACATGCGTGTAGTACATGTGGCTTGGCCTTGGTAAAGAGTCAATTTTTTGGAATACATTTGCAAGGCGAACGCTGTGAGGTGATGGGTGTCTTGGAGTGCAGGGAATTGTATCTTTGCAAACGGTAGCCAATCTGAAGGATACTCGACGGGGATATTAATGGGGAGTCGCGATGGATTAATTCGACCACGGCTGAGCTCTATATTATGACCGGTTGGAGAGGGAGTGATGGCGTTAAGAGGGTCTGTGAGCAGGAGGGTGTCAGGATGATCATGGTTAGTTTGCTTGTCTTGGCTAGGTGATGGATGAGACTTATAAAGTGCTTGGAAATCATTGAATGGATGGGACGTGTTTTTCATTTGAATTGGGGCGAGTGACCGGGGCATTCAGGCTTACTGAGCTTTGGTTTGAAGCAAGCGCTAAAATTGAGGAAAATATATGAGACTATTGGATCACAACATTATTAAATTAATAAGAAATAGTTTAATGTCGTAATGTTTCGAAATCCCGTATTCCTGACCTTTCTTGAGACTGGAGGAGGTTTGATTCTTCTTCAGAGGACTTGTCCGAAGAATCAAACAATGAACGGGATCAGATATGAAGATTATTTTGGTCACAGTTTGATGATACATTCAGAGAATGATTCAGGAAGATTGAATGTTATTTGAACTCTAGAACAAGGCCAAAAGCAAGAGATGAGAGAGATGAGATTCCATCAGCTTGCCAGATCAGGCTGAGGTATTTGGCGAAAGTCAAGGACTTCGCCTTGTTGCGATGGCGGTGGATCGACAGGCCTGGAACTGTCTGTTGCGTGTCTGTCTGCTGTCCCCGAGACCGTTTAGTGGATTATGCAGGAGACTGAGGATGCGATGAGATGAGGTAAGACGAACAGACCTGATGTCCACCAAGCTGGGATCAGAGATGGCTTTGACAAGCCTCATGTTGCAGCACTTCCACTTGTATACTCCGATTCTTATGCGCAACACGATTGTAAAGGGAATAGTTGTTAGACAGAGAGAGAGAAAGAGACAGAGATAGAGATAGAGAGAGAGAGAGTCACAACACGAGGACATTCATGTTTAATTTGACCAAGAAGGAAAGGTTTATGTTCACAAATTCGGTAATGTCTAATTTCCTTACTGCCTCAGCGCTTCAGTTCTCTTAGGCTTGTTTATTTTCGGATATTACAGCGCTATAAAATTATGCTTATAAAACTATGGGTCCCTTCCACTCCGGAAAGAACAATAGCACGTAACTTGTGTTCTCTGGTCGATACGGAATTAAAAAAAAAACACAAAAGTTTTATTTTATTTCAGTGATCTATTTATTGAGCTGTTATTAAGCGAAAAACAATTCAATATACTCCGGGTACTACTGTACACACATGGTGTGCTTCACCAATTATACAATTAAATACAATTCGTTGCACAAGTGAATTTCTCAAGAATACAATTAATGTATGCTCAGCTATTTGCTTATGGGCCGGATAAAGAGGTCATATTTATTTTCCGTTGCTGGCATTGGCATGGATACAATTTCGGACTTTGACATATATGCAACTCACACAACACGAGAGACACTGAGAAGCTAGGCCTAGGTCCACCTAGGGCAGTCCCGCCAAACATATTGTATTATTATAATATGGAAAAGTGTAGCTGTGGAACTAATCATTCAGTCTGTATTGCCAAACTCTTAGCTCGACTAAGTCTAACCTAATTGACTGATGGAGCAACATGGTTCGATCGAATTCATAATGGAAGATCAATCAGATCACGTCTGTTGTTCAGGAGGGTTTTCCTGAAATAGTACCCCAAGCACATAAAATTGATACGTTGGTTATAAGTGCGAAGCAAGAACTTAAAGTTCATAGTCAGCATATCATTGGTCTGAGCGACTGTGGATTACTGCATGTCGCAGATTGTATCGACACAAGGGTTGGTTACAAAGCGGCGAATTGCCTTGGCCTTGATTTCGGTGCCTAGAAATGCGTGCCATTGGATTGTGCGTTTGATATGACGTGAAGGAACCTACCGTCTGATATGATCTTCGGAGCTGCAACAATCTCCTTCGAAGGGGATTTGCAGTAAAGCGGCCTCGAAGTTGAGTAGCGGCTAAGAAATAAATATCAAATCGGACAGTCGATTTTTTCCCGATATTGCTGTAACAGTGGATGATTCAAGTTATGTAAAATAGCCGTACCATGTTCTTTCAAATTGAAGATTTTCTAGTTTGAATTTCCTAATAAAAATAAAATAAGTCTGTATGCCGAGGCGGGCCTTGAAGGCGTACCCTAGGATGAGGTGATTGGACCAAGTCCATAAGCTCGGCTGGTTACGCTTGGGCATAACCCCTGATGAGTTAGAGTCGATGGCAGATCGAGTTGCGTGGAGCTCTCTAGAGTGTGGTTTATCCCCGCGACCCTTTTAGTGGATCATGATGACCTTTATAATGTTGCAACAGCCATGTAATGGACCATTGGACACCATAGAAAAAAATACATTGCAAAGGATCATTCACTTTCTGTGTCCCAGATTCATGCATATGTGTATTATCTGTACCTTGGTTAGCTCACACTTTTACTCGATTTCTTCTTCTTGTGGCGCTCCAGTCATGAGTGATTCTGGGCCTCAAGCAACAAGCCTCTCAAGCTTGCACGAGTTATCTCTTACTGAGCACGTCAAGTTCCTAGGTATGCATCTTCTATTGCGTTGTACTACTGGTTTGGAGTCGAAGATACTTTTCTCGATTTACCATGATTAAAAAAAATTTAAATATTTTTTTATTTACAACCGTTACCTTGTAAAAATTTAATTAGATAATTTCTTTCTTTTCTAATTTATTCTGATCTTATAATATCAATCATATACCGTCGTCATATTTTGTTTTTTATATGAATCTCTAATCTTATGTATTTTTACAATGTTGAAGCATATGCAACCAATGTCGTTTTTTCTATGTACCCCATTTTTTTTACACCGTTTCGCCTGGAACGCATTTACCGATGCAGAAAAAAAAAATGCAGAAATGCCAAACAAGAAGATGTCAGCGGCTGAAGAAATGATAGGTTACATGTTCAATCAATTGTGTTTGACATTCTTAAATTTATGAGGCTGGTACGTAAGCATTCGCACTTAATGGGTGGTGTGAATAACAACTGAGTGTGAGCCTTTCCTCACCATTTTGGAGTAAATGCTAAAGCTGGTGTGAATAAAAATGTATTTCGTTAAGTTTAACGAATCCTCTCCGCTCCGATATTTTGACAGCTGATTCTTTCCTCCGTTTTGATGCGAATAAAGATGAAAATGCTTAGATACCGCGTTTAGAAGTTGGGTGTGCAAAGAAGGCGACTTCAAGAGAGAAAAAAAATGGAAAATCCTGCGTCGAAAGATGAATACTTTGACGGATTAAACCTTAAACCTAAAAAAAAGGGAAATCTGGAATGGATTTCATTAAGTGTTTGCAATTTTATCCGTGCTTGCTGGAAAAAAGCCAAACTCCAGACATGAAAAAATAAAAAGCAATCAAAAAGCGATAAGAAACGGCGATCTTCCCATTACATTAAAAGAACAAAAAACAATCAAAGGTAGGGCACCACCACGGGTTTCTTCAGGAATATCGGAAATGAAATGAGTACTTAACCATTCCATGTCATCAAACTCGAATCAATATACGTTCTTGAAATTATCCCCTGTGTCCCCGAAAGGACATGAGTTATAATTCTTTGTTTTTCGCTTTTGTAAAACATTAAACATTATTGCTTATACTTTGCATCCACCTTTACCCGACTTTGCACTCACCCTTAACGCCAAGAAATCTAGTCTTCAAACGTCAATTGAAGGGAGGTACCTACTTTCAAGCAGTTTTTTATTCACACCAAATTGAGTATTTCCTTCAACGAAAATACTCGAGTCATGTTTTATTGCTCGGAGTGTTTTCTCTGTTTTTATTCACACGTGGTGATCTAATTTCTTTCTCAGTTCAAGAAAAATGTGGAAAAAAATTGTGATGTCATATGAGTTTAAGGCCTTGAAGTTGTAAAAAAGAATACCGCTTCCGCGACAGTCTGAGGCGTATCTTGGTCTAGCTTCTACAGCCATTGTACCTACAATTGTAAGCCGACAAAATGGTCAAATTTTGTCATTGACTCGAACGAGGCGGAAGCACCACCCCAGAGTGCGACCAAAACAATAGTCATAAGCACAAAATATTGATTTCGACTTAAATGTGTAGCAGGTCCTCTTCGTTATGTGTTGGGCTATATAGGAATAGGAACTTTCAGCTAGGGCAATCTCTAGTTAGCTTTGACGACTGGATGGCACAGTTGGTTGAGTGCCTGTCCGTGGTTAGTGGAGTCCCCGGTTCGAATCCCAGTGAAAGCAAAGTTAATGCGTTTTTATCTGGTTGTCAAATCTGGTCCGATTTGCCATTGGGGACACTATCACTGAAGTGGTCAATCAGTGGTAGAAGTCTGATTGTGGGTACCACAATGGACCAATATGGTCGAAGTGCGCTGGTGAATGCACTTGCAACCTTTCTACCTAACCTAACCTAGTTAGCTGCCACTAGATGTGCTCACCAAGTGGGTAAAGTTCTTTCCCCCTTGTGTGCACTACCTTAGACGTGGGTGTCTTCTGTTGTTCTGTCCTACAGCTTTTGAGTCGAATACGCTTCGAGCCGCAGCTGAGTTTCCCGTTCGCTCCAAAAGGCCGAGCCATCCTAGGAACTGGTTCCATAGATCCATGGGTGTACAACCTACACTTTTCGAGGTTGGATATTGTCGTGTGCCCTAATTGGAAACAGGGCCAAAGATCTCAAATAGAGCGATACTCTTGAAGATACTAGAAACATCTCCATCCGCTTTTGGGAGTGTCCCTGCCCAAATCCATCCGTACAGCAGGACTTGCAAATTTATAGTCTTAAAGTTAGCTTGATCCTTGGTCGGTTGACTCTATTACTCAGTTGTCTCGTAAACCCAAGGAAACAGCGGCTGACAAAATTTGCTCTCCGTTTGATGTCAGTACTGGCGTTGTTTGTACTGCTTATTGCGGCCCCGACTACCTCAACGTTATAGCCGTACAGACCATAATCTCATTCAAATAAGGCATCCGTAAAAAGGCAATCTTTACAATCGTCGGTATTTGTTCTCTGCCTCAGAAAGATTTGGATTCGCATTTAGCGAGCATTCAACAAACACAAAATGCAAACGAAGAGCAATCAAACGGCCACTAATCAACTGCTAGTTGTCAGATATGTATTTATTCTCATTTTAATGGCGACTAAATTGACACTTTTGAGGCTTCTGGAGATGAACTGCATGAGCGGAAACTCGAGCGGAAAAAACGAGTACTAAAAAAAGACCAACTCAAAATTCAAGATTTGATAACAAAATAAGGCACTCTTCAAGGCTGATGCCACCTAAATGGATCGTAAAGTGAGCGATCCAAGAGCGAATAAATTCAAAACTGCATAATTGCTCACTCACCTGACATTCACTTATCATTGAAGGCTCCCTCCAGGCCTTCGAAACCAGTCTATCATCTGTATCAACTGTTTCTGTCTCGATGAATTCGTTCGGTTTCCTTATTTCTTATTAAACATGCAACTCATCACAATACTTATCACTCAAACTTATCGCTTATCAAAAGTCTTTCAAATTGACGATAAGATTAGACCTTGTCGAACTAAATTTTATGCCTCGCTCCCCAAAACAAAAAACAAAAAACCGAAAACCAACAAGAAAAGTGACATTTTGCTTTGCGCCGTTTTGACATGCGCACTGCAGCATGAGATTCCGCCGCAACCACCGCGACCGTCGCGGTAACCACCGTCACCGACACCACCACCACCACCATCATCAGCACCGTCGCAGTCTTATGGCCCGACTTGATGACAACGTTCTCGTTAAGCTTAGCGATCTCTCTAGATAATCATTAATGGCTTATTAGGCGCAGCACTGCACTCCACCTCATCCCTCGTCGCTCATCGTCGGCAGGAACACGACACGATTCGTAGTCGATGGCACCCAAATTCGAGACCTCCATATCCCCCCGCCCCCACCGTCATCGTCATCGGCATCACCATCTCGATCGGCTAACCGCCTAACGATGACGGTGACGACCACGACGACCAAGACGACCAAGACGACCAAGACGACCACGACGACGACACTGCTGATGATGATGATGGCGATGGTGATGAAGATGATGATTTCCTGAGACCCTGTCATGAATAATAGAATGGAAATCTACCACAATCCACAAGAAAATAATTCGCCTTATCTGGTTGTATATCAGGGTTTTATTAGCTCTAAATAATGGGTATTTGCTGTAGAGGTAGTATAATGAATCTACGAAATGCTTAATTCCCCTTGCTAACGTTTTCATTTGTTGTGTTCTCACTTTCGATCCGGGCCCCAGCCCCAGCCCCAGCCCCAGCCATAGCCTCAGTCTTGGCCCCAACCCCAGCCCCATCTCCAGCCACAGCTTCATCGTCCGAGCCTGAGCCTGAGTTGATGTATTTTTAGAGCGTTCGACCAGCATAGGATTGCTTTATGGGAATTTTATCTTTATGGTACGAGGGGCCATTCAGCGTTTTATTCGTATTCTTGGCATTTTTCAGTACTCATCCAATAATCCGTTAAATTTTCAATGATTTGTTCGGTCTAAGTTGGACTTGGGGAGATAAGTCGTTAACACCAGGGGGAACAGTTATTGTCGTGGCACTATAAACGGGGCATAAAGCAAGGTGTATACACCCACGTTTGCACAAACGTAAATACAGAACACGAACTCACGCACAAGACAAGATTAATGGGATCTTGAGTTTTGATGAGATCAAGTCCACACGTATCGGATGTACTTTCGCGGGTACGATCCGAGTTGTCACACATCTGTGGCCATCTGTGGAATGAATGTAGGGATGGAGAACGACGGAAAGAAGACTCTCGGTTTTATGCTAAACTTGTCGAGGATTGAGGAAGACGTCGGAAATTGATTCATTTTACGATTTCACGAGGAGTAGATGTAGGCTTTGAGACAAGAACACCTGAACTGATGGCTTCATCTGTCATCTGTCATTAGTATTTCATGGTGTGTCGATACGAGATCTGAGAAAAGAAGATCACTATTGGTTCCCTTAGCCTACATTCGGTATCACGATTCGGGGCGAGAGAATTCTTAATGAGCCGTGGCAAATCACAGATGGTCAAATGTGTCACTCCATTCATGGAATGTAACTTAGCCTTCCACACCTTGGTGTGATTAAAACTTAGGGTTTGGTCATATCGCCGGTTGGTGGAGCATCTCCATGAGAACTGACATTGAATTGGGGGCATGGACCGAAATGAATTCCACACCATCTCACGCACGCACCGCTGAAGTTTTGCATTTGAAAAACGATACCCTGAGAAAATGCGATAAGCCAAATTATCTAGATGTTTTAGTGCCACCGATAAGATCTACACCGTTGACAGTTTCCATTTCACTTCCTGTCAGGCTTTCATTCACAATAAGTTTAACGGCGTGCGGCACCTCTTCGTGAAGTTTGAATGTAGGTGGTGAATGTAGAGGTTGGGTACGTCTTTTGCTTGATTGTGTCTTGATTGAGACTTTATTCGACGCCTCACAAATGTTTCATTAAATCAAAATCGTGGGAATGGAATTCATCAAGCACTCCAAAGGTTAATGTATGCATTCCAGGTTTAATGTAAGGCCCTCTTTAGAGACAAATCGCGAACTGACACACATGTGGGGTAATAAATTGTCAAGGCTTTGTTGACTGCTTTGTTGGCAGTCCCAGTGATCAAGCCATCAATGTGTCGCCCCTCCCCAATCGACGTTATCCTAAGTTCACATGACACATCTCCCAGACATCGTACACCAACAATTAAAAAGTGTAGTGCGGTCTTGTTACAGAGAAGGCGTGTCTTCCGGTTCCTCATTCACTTGTCTTCCGAATCAGTAGAGCTTACAAATGCGAAATGATGTTTGAGGGTCGAAACATTTGTATTATGGTTTTATAGGGTGGCCCAAAGAAGAACTACCAATGTTTCGTATAAAACACTTTTTCGAACAAAAATGTTATGCACAATGCATGAAAAATAACATCAGATTAATGTCCACCATTTTTGTTCGATACAGACATTGAGTGTGAGTGTTTACTCAGCATTTTGGGGAGAACACTCCATTTGGTGAGAAATAAACGTAAATTTCTATAAGTTTAACGAAAACCCTCCACTCACATATTTTGACAAATGAGTGTAGCCTCCATTTTTGTGTGAATAAATGTGAAATGTATTGAGTAAACTCTTGAAGAAGTTGAGTACGCATTGGAGGTAACTTCAAGAACAAAAAATTTTTAAAACAATTAGAAAATACTGTTTCGGAAGAGGAATACTTTTACACATGAAATGAAATCTGAAATGGAAACGATTTCATAGCATTTTTAAAATGTTATCCGTGTTTGCTTTAAAAAACCCAAACTCCAGACATGTTACGTTAGAAGATGGGAAAGAAAAAATGCATTGATGGGTTTGCTTTAGCACATATAGCACAACACTTGGCAAACTGTGGATCTATGGATCCCAATTCTTCACCAACTCCAACTTAGAATCCCGGGTTAGCAATCTATTATTCTTACTATTTATTATTCATTCCTTATTGATCATAATACAATTACAAATTTAATTATCAAAAGAGGAATTAACATGGCAACGTGCCGTCGTTTGAGAGTTGACATTTTTTCATAAATGTAAGCATAAAAAGAAGGTATATAATTCAGTTTAGTTATCGATATAAAAAAATCAGAGCTTAGTGATGAAATTTTGAGTACAGCAACTCTGCATAAAGAAAAGAAGACCAACTAATTAAACCTATTTCGGTAATTCAAGGCATGGTTACAAAACCGGAAAAGCAGATTCCATCAGATTGTCCCATTTCAGACCTGCTTGGCTTTAGCAAGTGTGAGAAATTCCTTGGAGAAGTAGAGCAGACGTAATTCGAGTAAAATTGGGCAAACAGCGACAAAGTGGTACTATCAAGTGGTATCTATCAAGGATGCAGATATAGTGGGGGGATGTGGTTAAGTCCTAAAAGTTCAGTCCTCGCTCTAAATATTAGGCTTATTAGACTGGTTGTCAGCTTAGTGTTAAAATAGTTATTGCTCCCCAGTGATTGGTTTAGAAGTTTGTATAAAAAGCTCAATGAATAGGATTGCCCCCTACTAACAAAATGTTCGTCCATATAATCATCTTGTCTCTTTTTACACTCATAGAATTTGTCTCTCCATACATAGTGATTTGCCTTTGTGAGATCTAGCACGTGAAGAAGCAAATTCATTCAATTCTTTGAATGGCGTTGTATTCTGCTGAAGTGCAATCCTGAGTAATATCCTTTGAAGACTATAGCTTGGCCTGTTTATCACATTGATTGTGTAGTCGGCATTTGCCTTCATGTTTTGCAGGTATCCTTGAGGAAGGCCAGATTCGACATGTATAACATATGTAGGAGTTGTTGAGGGGAGTTTGAAAATAACGTTGGACCAGTTCACACTCTTCGAAATATCTACTTCCAAACTCTTGGCTTGCACAGCAAAGACAAGAATTAACAGTCATTTGAAAGACCTTAAATTTTGAAGCACTGTCGATTCGTGCTTTGCCAAAAAATCGTTTCCACATTAGGTTGATAGCTAATTTTTTTCCGCTTTCCCATGAATATGTGGCCGCTTGTCTAGATTTGACGTAATGAGAAAGCCCAGGTAGTTAAACTTTTTCACAACTTCTATTAACTCATTGACTAGATACCAATTTTCCCGTAAAGACCTGTTTCCAGGAGCATTGCCAAAAACCATAATTTTAGACTTTGAGGTGTTTATCTCTAAACCCCAAATGTCGCACTAGCATTTCATTTTGTTAATATGTAATTGGAGTGTGTGTGGATTGTCAGCCAAAATAACTAAATCGTCCGCATACATAAGAACCTTGACCTCTAACTCTCCCACTCTAACACGCCCCGGTAGAGAATTTACTATGTCATCGATATAGACAGCAAACAAAATAAAAATATATAAATAAACAAATGTCAATTTAAGGGAAATAGAATTCTCTAAGGAAAATGTTTATTCACACCAAATTGAGTGGTCCCTTTAACGAAACAATGCACTCATGGGTGTTGAATGGGAGTGTTTCCCTTAGTTTTTATTCACACCACCCATTAACTCTTTTTAGCGTTTTTTTTTTCATTACATCACTAGTATTGCTATTTCAAATGAACTGAAGGTGCAAGCAGGCTAAAAGTAGGTTTTAGTCAATAGCTACACTCCAATTAATCCCGAAATCATTTGAGGCTATTGTTAAGAAAAAAATATATGCAAAAGCTCGAAACCATATATCACAATTTCAACATGGAACAACTTGCACCAATTTGCTTATTCTTACAAACTTTTGGCTACGTTCCATGGAAGTTAGACTTCAAGTCGACTCGGTATACACTCGACTTCTCGAAGGCATTTGACCGGGCTCAACATAATGCATAATTCATAAAGAAGTTAGAGATGATTGGTTTTCATTCTAAAATCTTAGAAAATTGAAAAATCTTTGGAATTGATTGATTCTATATTGTAGCTAAAAAGTACACTTATCTCAAAAATACATTGCACAATTTACAGAGATACAGTATACACTACCTTACTACTGAAAACTTATTATAAATTGCAAGAAAATATGTTAATAAATTATTAAGGATTTTAGAATTAAAAGCTACCGATTAAAAGCTACCTTCATTAAAACAATCTTATGAATCGTAGACAGTTTGTAACAATAACAATAATCTGTCAAGGGTTATTTTCAATTTCTCTGGGGTACCTCAAGGTAGTAACCTTGGCCCTCTTCTTTTTTCTTCTTTTTATTAACCATTTGCCTTCCTATGTTTCCCATTCTAATAGCCTTTTATACGCAAGCGAACAGTGCGATCATTGGCTTTTGCGATGCATACCATATCTCATCTGCACATATTTGGTGCGATTTGAATGGGCTACAATTAAATATTAGAAAATGCGTAGTTATGACATTTTCCAGAATCTTATCTCCTGTAACGTATGAATATATATATTAACAAGAGTATCTTGGGGTTATATTAGAAATTCAACTGACTTTCAATGCACATGGGCAATACTACTTCAAAGGCCTACTCCATGCTGGGATTCTCCTTTTGAAATTCAAAAGATTTGCTTATATTTCTTTAATTCATTTTGTAGTAGAATAATATAATAATAATATAATATGGGTGGCCGACAGTCCGAGGCGGACCTGGGCCTAGCTTCTCAACAACCACTCGTGTTGTGCGTTCTATTGTTCAATCACGAGTGGATGGGACCTACAGTTTAATGCCGACTCCAAACGGCGAATTTGAGAAGCTTTATCTAGACAGGAATACTCTTTGAGCATTGTCAGTGACTCCAAAGAGGTGGAACCGTGAATTATGATAGGTGGTGAATTCGGGTATCGAACCTGGCACCCTCTGCGTAGGAGTCGACGCACTTACCCACTGTGCCACGGCGACCCACTTTTGTAGTAGAATACAGTTGCTTAATATTGAAGCCCTTATACAACAATAACGCTATTCGTAATGTGAGAATACAAAAAAAAAATTGATTAGGTTTGCTCTTCGAAAGGTGTGCAATTCAAACATTCGAGATTATAATGCTAGATGCCAGTTTATCGATCTTAATCAACTGGATGTAAGAAGGATTTATTGTTCAGTTATTTTCGTTCATGACAGCATTAGGGCTCAGGGTTTGACATGATAATTCCTCTTGGCTTATTCATAGTCAAAATTATAGATGACCTTTGAAAGAGACATGGTTCCAGTATCCTTACAGCTACAACCGACTATATATCTCCCCATAATGACTTCTCCCTCAAAATACCAATAACCAGAACGAAAGAGCAGATTAATTGGCCAGACAAGAGTTTGAAATTGACATCAACGAAGCGAACACATCATTGCGATCACCGAGCAGTGCATTATTCCGGATCATAAGCGATATAATACGAAAAGAGGCCAACTCGTTTTGTCTTGCAAGAAACGACTGTGACACGACAAAATTAATCAAATGGAATGCGGAATCCAGCGATCTGTGCCGGAGCTGCGGTGACGAGGAAGAGACCAAAACGGTCCAACATCTGCTCTACCACTGCCCAGCTCGCCAGAATCGGCACCTACATTCGCTGGACCAAAGATTCTTCACAGAGACTGCGGGCTTAGCAAATGCAGATATATCAGATCTTTTAAGATTCGTAAAGAGCACGGGATGGTTTAAGCCTTCAAGTGACAGGATAGGTTCACAGAATGTGTACTCCACAAATGAAGGGATTCACAATGGGCCCTTAAGCCTATGAGTGGCATTTATGTTTTATCATTACACTCCCCTTTCATAACCTAACCTAAACGCAATTATAATAAAAAATAAATAATAAATAATATAATATGGGTGGCGCGACAGTCCGAGGTGGACCAGGTTAACTATGTTTTTTTTTTTCTCTTAACAATGTAACCTAAGTCTATATCTAAACAAATTATCTATATTATGTAATACGTCGCGTGGGTTGCCGTGGCGTAGTGGGTAAGTGCGTCGACTTCTACGCAGAGGGTGACAGATTCGATACTCGAATTTACCACCTCCATAATTGACGGCTCCACCTCTTTGGAGTCACTCACAATGCTCAAAGGGTATTCCTGTCTAGAAAAAGCTTCTCAACTTCGCCGTTCGGAGTCGGCATTAAACTGTAGGTCCCTTCCACTCGTGAAAGAACAATAGCACGCACAACACGAGTGGTTGCTGAGAAGCTAGGCCCAGGTCCGCCTCGGACTGTAGCGCCACCTATATTATTATTATATGTAAAACGTTTCTGCATTATTGGGATGGACCAATGTTTATCAGTAGCATTCGACCTTTAAAAACAACGAACAATAGACGAGTGGATAGAAATGAATTAAATGACGCAAATCAACGACCATATCAATTTGTCAAATAGATTAGGAGAGAGATTACGAGGAGAAGACTAAGAGAGTCAGAAACTTGTCATCTGAAAGTTGAGTGCGATAGAATCCCCATCAAATTGTTGTGAGTCAAAATTTGTGTATAACACCACTAACGGTAAGGATGGGTGCACGTTGATCTTGAGAAGTCATTTATCAAATTAAATTAATTATTTATTTATTTATTTGAAAGCATAATTTATAATTAAAATTACAAATTAGCTAAGAAAAGCCAGAGCGTAATAGCCTTAGGCTTCAAATTAAATTAAATTATTCGTTATGTTCCTTTCGAAAGAAAGGTAAACGTCATTATAAACCGACTTAATAATAATCTAAACTACGCGCTATATCCCGTAACAGAACTGGGCTCAGATTCTCTTTCATTTCATTTCATTTATATGGGTTGTAGAAGTCAATTTTTGAAAAATTCACAATAGCTAGGAATTGCCGAATTTTCCATAATTTAAGGACGTCTGATGGGTTGAGGCTGCTACGTAGACCGTTTTGTAAACATATTTTTACAGGGCACAGTTTTGGTAATCCAAAATCGGCTGTGGTGGCATGCATAGTGTCAAAGTACCCTCGAATGATACCACAGACTAAAAAAATTCTCAATTTGATTTACAACAAAATTCTGACACTTAAAAAATTAATCAAGTAATATCTTGTAGGAATTTTTTTGTACACTACTATAAGTGTTCTCGTATAACACATACTTAAGATTGTCAGAAGTAAATATTAACCGAAAGTAAGAAACTATTGTCATAAGAAACTAATGTCATATCGTATGATGCTCACACTATCTCATTTCTTTTACTAAAGCGTACCGCTTCATATGAAAGTATAAATATAACCCGTCATGTAAATTTTCTTCCTTCTCAATAAACTGTCGTAAGTAGCATATCTCCTCTCAAGTAGTTTCATTTGACTCGCTCGCCTATCCTACAATCTTGTTTTTTTATAAAGGCTAAATCGCAAAGGCACGTTCTCGCGGTCGGTCTTTGATAGGCGTTGCTACGCGTTTTATCGAGCTTACGATAATGTTGTGCCAGAAAGTGGGAGCCGCAGGTATCCATATCGAAATGAACGCTCGCTATTAACTACTCAAATGGTATAAAATATAATTTAAAATTTATAATTTTGAAATTACTGTAAATAAAATACCTATATCAGATTCCTATATATCAGATTGCCAGAAATTCAAAATGAAGAATAAATTTAGTAAAATTGTTTCGTAAATGTCAAAAATCCCGAGTGACTTGATAGTAGCTCCTCCTAGAAATTTGTGCTACCGCTTCCGATATTACGACTTATGAAAATTCAACGTGCGACCGCCCCATTTCGACTACAACATATGATTTAAATGTATCCTACTGAAAATTTCAAAGCCGTCCGAACATCTGACGTCCACTGTTGAGATACGGGAATAAAACAAATAAACATAAGTGAACCTAGGCGACAGCCTTGTGGTCGGCTTAAGATGAAAAACATAACCGACCTGTCTTCTGTTTAATACGTAGGGTCAACAAATTTACGTTCAAACCAACCATTTGAAGTTCATGCTATAATTATCCATGAGCATGTCCTTCAAAGGGATTTAAAAAGCAGCGCATGTTACATCTACTCCCCCATTGATTTTGCACAGTAATCGCCTCTAGGTGAAAGTAAAACATTCACACATGAACGAGTTTAAAATAGCAAGACATGCTCACATGTCAAATTCAAAACAGTCTCTTGCCAATTGGGTCACTACTGCTATCTGTACAAATCCCTCGAAATCAAATAACAATTCCCTTTCCCGAAGAGCCACCTTGCAACACCAACCAAGTGATGGGAAGATCTGATCCGAGTCCTACCAAAGCCCTTTCCATATTGCGAAACCTCCATCGAATTCCATCACACACACGACCCACTCCCACTTAAGCCCTCAACGATGCTACAAAACGTCACTGTCCCCCGAAGAATTCGAATGCAATTGATATTCTCCCGAAATCAATCATCCCCCACCCGACGCGCTCCAACTCCAACTCCAACTCCAAAGAATAGCCAACAATCGAAGTGACATCAAGTGACATGTAACTCAATCTCACTCCTAATAGCCGATTAACAATGGCATCCACACTTCCAATCCCCCAGATACCCAAACATCGGCAGAGAAAGACACCGTGACAGAGGCCGAGGCCGATACCGATGCCCATGTCGATGGCGATGGCGATGCCGATACCGAAGTCGAAGCACACCAGTCAAAATTCAATTCAAACGTAATTACTCTCGTTTCGAAACAATTAATAGACCAAGGCACGGAACCCCAGCTCCAGTTCACACAACAAAACGCAAATTCATAGCTCCGCTCCGTACAAACAAAGGCTCTCGGAGTTGTTCTCCGACGAACGAGGAAGAAAAGGTCGCAAGGTGAGCGGGGGGCCATCGACAACTCGCCGCACCAGACTTCCCCATCCATTCCATCGTGGCCGAGTCTCTTGTCCGCGCCTCATTGTTGCTTCATCTTTCCTACGTGTGTTCTGTCTTCAGGTCCCACTGCTCCGTCGTCATCTCCTCTGTCGGCGTCCGTGGTCGCGCGTCCCCCCGCCTTACCAGTGGACCGTGGACGTGCTCGTGCTCGTGGTCGTGGTCGTGGTCGTTTTTGGGCATAAAATCCATTGCTCACATATGTTTAACTGGTGTCCATTGATGAGATGATTGTGTTAAATGTACAAACTGTGAACATGGATTTCATTTCAGTGTCCAATAGAGGGCGACAAGAGAAATTTTATTGCCTTGTGAAATTTGCGCCTATGGCCGTGTAGATTGTAGATTAGGCTTCGCATAAGTGGAGGCAATCAGCACATTCGCCAGAAGGAGCAATCCGGCGAAAATGTGCTCTGAGACTGACACAGCCTCACACCGCCACCGTGCGTTGTCGCTGTGCCGCGGCCAGTCTCTGGGCAATGGGAGCGGTTTCGGAATCGCTCGAGTTGCGACTTGCGATTGCGGATTGGCCGTGAAGCGAGAATACACTTTCGGTTTTATGGGTTTACGGCAACTGAAATGTGTTCGGAATGGAACGCCTGATGAGGCACGAAACTATGCCGGTTTGGCGAGCCTCGCCGACACCGTTGAGTGGGCGTCAGAAGCGCAAAGTATCTTGATAGCCCTGCAGCCAAGCACTGCCCGTAAATCAATGTGAAATATTTAATTCTTTATTTAGCCAAATTATTTTAATATTGTGGTGTTGAAATTTGATTCCGGCCAGGAATTTGTATCACACACACACACACACACGACGGCACACAGCCCGAGCCCGAGTAGGAAAAGGAAAGGAAACGCGCGCAGATGGGTGGGTAATTGATTGACAATAAGAACGTAAATACGCGCTGAATGCTCATCCGGGATTGGGATCGCGGTCGAGTAAGTTTTCCCACTGGACAAAGGAACCCGGTGGTGGTAGGGGAAGGCGCTCTGACAAATTGCTCCCAGACATAAAAGGGCCATTGTTGTTCGTGGTCGTGGAATGTCATCGGCGTGGTTGGTGTAAATGTTGCTGTTGCCGTTGCCGTTGGTCGTTGTTGTTAGCGCGCCGCCGCTCCATCCGCTTGGTTGCCACAATGGGCGACTAACACCTTAATCTGACAGCTCTCACGCAATTATCGAATCATTCAATTTGTCAGGTGACACCCAAGACACCCAAACCGTCGCCGAAGCGGGAGGGATAATTAATCGATTGCCTGGCACAGCGGTGGGTGCACTAGAGGTTATCGTCATCTGACGACAAATTGACAACCACGCGTAGATAGGCGATTATTTATACGCACTGGCACTAGCACTCATCATCCCTCTGTTTCGAATTCCAGATGGGTGATCTGAGCGAGCTAAAGAAGTGCCGAAAGGACATTTCGAGCATTTGTCCGTGTGTCCGCGCCACCGGCGGACGTTGAAGATGACAAATAGACATCCATTAGGCATCGTCAATTGACATTGACCCAAAAAACACGTCAAAAACCACGCGCATCCGACACGATCTCCGGATTAAAATGCAAATATGCACAATGGCCGGGTAAACACGGACGTCCCATCGGCCACCAGCACCACCACGCACATCGGCAGGACAACAAGGGAAACACTGGGAATTTCAGGCAAACAGAAAAACTATTAGTGCGGAGGTAAATTAATTAAAAGGTTCCCGAAGAGATAAGGAACTGAAATAAATCACACATTCTAGCCGCACAGGTACACTCGCACTGGTGTTGGTGTGGAAAACGCATACCTGCAGCTGCAGCGAGACGAGTGGAAGAGGCGGGTAGTGGAAATTAGTTGGCATGTCCAAACAAATAAGAGAATTACCCGCGACCCGACGGACTCGGACGTGGACGACAGTGCGCCGAGTTCGATACCAAAAATGCGAACACATATTGAGATGTTGCCTCTTCGTCCTCGTCCGCATCCTCATGGGCATAGAAAGAAGGAAAAGCTCGCAAATCGCAATGCACACACAAGAGACGAGCACGATGCCTATCGCGTGGATGGATGTGGTCAGTTCTCTGCTGTAGTTAGTCAGTCATCGCGAACCCCGATCGTGTTCGATCGGTTCGGTGACGCGGTATCTGGAGTCAAAATCAAAATAACTCTCTTCTCCGGTGCGGCACAACCTTCTGCGGCTGCTGCTGGGTCTGCGAAGCATTCCATTCGATCCAGGCGACCGGCCGGGCTCATCCAAGAGCAATTTGTCGTCAAATCCATTATAGTATGAGAGGTGATTGGATATAGATTTTTATTAAGGGGCACCACAAATACCACCAATACCGATGCGAAACGCTCCCCGACTGACTGGGTTCTCATTCTCATTCTCATTCAAAACGAATCCGATGTTGGCGACTGATAGTGTCAACTAAAAGGCCCATTCATCTTCCCATGTGCAGATTGAAGATTGGCTCGCCGATATGGCAGACAGTATTTGTTTAAACTGCATTTTGCTAAATGCCTTCCAATGGGTCAGTGCGCAGGGAGTGCGGCTAGGCATGCGATGAGAGGAGGAGTACAGCGTACTTGTGCCCACGAGGGTTACTGCGCGAGATGAACTAAACCGATGTAGATCTTAACAAGATGCAGATGGATCCGATGGCAGGCTCCGAGGAGCAGTGAGTGCAGCCCTTACTGATGAATGGAATGTTGCCTAAGTCCAAACGCTGTTGCCAAGTTGGGCCGGTAATCTATCGTTGAAGGTATTAGTACTCAATTAATTCTAGGAACAGATGGGGAGACGTTGAAAATTTGAATGTTATACGATTGAGTGCATTTAGAGAAAACAATCTTTTTGTTTTACTTGATCACTACTCAAAAGGTGATTATGTGATAGTTCGTATTTTTTTTTTAGAATGCTAATGGCATGCGTCTAGGTTCGAATATGAACTCATCATTCACGGCACCTTTTCCAGTTTCTCCATTCGCGACAGAACATTGGCACTGTCATTGACAAGATAGCAGTGCCATCTTAGACCAAATTCACCCGAAACGTCGACACAGGTCGAAGAAAAATAAAAAAGAAGTTAGCCTTGAAAACGTAACCTGTTCGCCTCTTGTATCGCCAGTATTAACGTGGAATGAAATTTGACAGGCCGCCCCAACCCGACAACTGCAAAAATTTTAAACTATAAGAACCGCGTCAATCCCTTGACCAGCTTCGATAAAATCTGCGACTGTCCTTTCAAAACGTCGATCAAATAGTTTTTGCCATTGCTTTTAACAAGACTCAACATCAACAATCAACACCCCAAGTGGACAGTGCCAACTCGAAGTAGCAATTTTCGGTAGTTGATTTAACCCCGTGCTAACCCTGCCACTGGTTAGCGGGGTCCCCGGTTCGAATCCCAGCGAAGGCTTTTATCTGGTTGTCAAATCTGATCCAGTCACCATTTGCCATTGGGATCAAATTAACGGCATTATCAGTAATCAATCAGTGGTAGTAGCCTGACTAGGGGTAATCACAATGGACCAATATGGTCTAAGTGTTCTGGTGAAGGAACTAGCAGCCCCCCTATCTAACCTAACCTAAACTGCGTTCACTCTGACAGTGGAGAACAACAAGTTTGAAAAAAGGTTAATATTTAGGGACTTCCATAAGGCTCGGAACTTTGACAGATGGCGGCCATATTGTTGAGGCTACATCTCTCAAATTGGATGTCATTTGTCATTTTGACCTGTTTTGCCAATTCACCATAAACCGACATGATAGCGTTGAACAGCAACACGTGCAAATTATAAATTTGTTATATGAAAGTGTTCTTAAAGTGTTCCGTGCGCTTTTCTCATTTTACGGTGAACCAATACCCAGCCGTACGTAAACGAAAGGCAGGATCTGCCAAAAACATAGCCACTGTCCGTAACAGTGTACAGTAAGTTCCGTGGCAGTCGATTTCGCGTGCACTGGGAATTCTTAACGATCGATTCGAGGACATGGTCATCTCACGTGGCAAAGTATAAAATTCTTTTATCAAAGTATTCTTGAAGTGTTCCGCTCGCTTTTCTTATTTTACGATGAACCAATACCCACCCGTATGTCGACGAAACGCAAGATCTGCCGAAAACATAGTCGCTAGATAGTCTTGACCATATGCAGGAAGTTTCCGAGGCAGTCGATTTCGCGCCACATTCGAAATTCTGCACGAGAGAAACGAGAACATATTTATCTCAAGTGGAAGTGATGTGAACTGGCTACTGAAATAAGAGATTTTACCCCATCTGTGGGATTTTTTAAAGTCACAGGTCTATTCGCCAATGTACAGTGGCCCTCAAAGGTAACAAGCCATGAAATCAGAGAATCCACGGCGGACATTGAACGATGTTATATTACATACATAACGGCCTCTGAAAAGAAAAAGAATTCGATGATATCTCTCACACACAATTAAAAGACAGGAAGCGCTTAATGAAAGACCCTTGACCCATATTGTCTAGTGGTTAAGTTGCCTGGGTCTCTATTACAATCTCCTCTGCGCCCCACAATGGAAGTGAATAAAAAGATTCAAAGAAGCTAACATTTTTCCAAATAAGCAATTGTTTACGCACCTCATGTGCTTCACAGATTTATCTTTTGTATGACAAGGAAGAGGAAGGACAAAGAAGATGAGAATGAATAAGTGTTGCGCATTTCCATTCAAATCTACATCACTGGATAAATTAAATTTTTTCGCATGATCCACGTAAGGGGTCGCGGAAGTAGACCACGCACGAGAGATCTCCCGGCAACTTGATCCTCCGCCATCGACTCTAAATCATCAGGGGTTATGCCCAAGCGTAACCAGGCAGGCTTATGGACTTGGTCCAACCACATCATCCTGGACCTGCCAAGTGGTCGCCTACTTTTTTTTTTAATTTATAAATAAACTTCTCTTAAATTTTTATACAAGGAGTCAATTTAGCCCTTTACTACCTTTTTCAGTCCACCGTGACCACCTACATGTGGTCCTGAAGTCAGCGCACAGATTAACGGTATTAACTAAATAAACAAATTAACAGCATAAACTTTTAATACTATTTTAAGTAGAGTCGCACGACCTAAGCGTATTAAAATATCTGAAATTGAAAAATCGGCGCGGTCTCTGAAACTGCTGCTAGGTGCTTTAGAGTTATAAAGCCATCCATTCGCCATCCATTCCATTCGTTCCATTCGTCGTCTCAAATCACTATCGACTGGCATGCTAATTTATGTTGGTGAACGGCAAATGAAGCAAGAAAGGAGAGTTAATTTTAAAACAAAAATATCCTACATGTGCCAAATGGTCTCTGAAAAGTTACATATCGTAACAATATAATATATTTATTAAAATTCTGGTTCAAATGAAGATATCAGAAGAAAGGTGTAGAATAATAACACCCTTTCCCGAACATGCGAACTCTGTTGACGAGACAATGGTGAACACCAGTCGTAGAATAGATGCAACTTCGATTTGTCTAAGACTATACGTCAAACGTCCCCCGCATCTAATCAGTCTTGCATTATGGATGACGACACTGATGACGATTAGACGAAGGGAGCAGCAAAGACAAACGGATCCTTGCACGTACCTACCCAAGGATCTACACCTCTCTGTCCCAATCGGCTGGAAGCGATTCGGAATCCAAGTCTCTTGTTTCGAGATAAAGAGAAAGCCTGAACTTTCGACTGGAAGCAGGATGAGCTTGTCAAAAAAGAAAGTCAAATATGGCAATTAATGCCACAAGCAATTCTTATATTTTTTGACTTGTTTTGTATGCCAATTCAACAAATATAAAAAAAAGTAAGAATTGCTGTCGTGAAAATTGATGTCAATCTTTTTCACTAAAAGCATATAATTTGACGCTCTTTATCCAAGTCCTTGAACTGCGTGTTATTTCATTTAGACGTTTGAGTGCTGAGCAAATATAAAACTCAACATCCTGCAAATTGCAATGCGACTGGATTCGGAATGGCCGCTTCCGTCGAAATGCAAGCAAACATCTAATTGATGGCTGGCTGCATTGTGCCAATTAGCTCAGCCGGTCAATATTACCTGTGTATGCTAAAATTTGTACAGAATTTCGGAAAATCATGCCAAGTTAACATGTGAGTCTTGCATGATCTTCCTCATGACTATGTTGACGATAGAAAGTAATCATCTACTCAAAAAGAATCCATTTTTGAGTGAAACTGTCAGCCTTTCAATTCGCAGTCCAAACTTGCCTTCATTTAAAGTAAAGTTCTTCAGTTTCTGGCTGTTTCTCCAGGAACTGTTTTATTTTTTTGAAAGGGTTACACGCTTAACAGACAGCACAGGAACTCCACCCCGTTTCTCCAGCTTCCACAGAAGTTGCTCAGCAATACAGGTGTTGTTATAACACAAGCCCTGCCAGCTTCAAGTGACTATTGAACACTCTTGGCAAAAAAGCCGTCGCTGTTGATCAAATGTCCAGACTAAGTCAACGATTTCTGGCTCTATCCTCAGCTTCGTCTTCCAGTTTTTTTTTCCGGACATGCGGACGTAAAGGCCTTCTTCCTTAGCGACGAGGACGTCCGTGTATAAGAGGTTGCTAGAGATTCCTTCAGTTCAGATCCCTCTTTCGCACAATTGTCTGCATTTTCGCTTACTTGTATACCCGTATAGGGCACGGGGTAAGAATATTTCTCGGACGCTATATCTGCATACAACACATACCTAACAAGTTGTCAGAATGTCCAATCCTAAGGCTCTGGGTACCGCTTGGGTCTCGGAAAACATGGCAGCCTAACGGTCTCTCAGCGCAAGTGCTGCAAAGTGTACAGCAGCCACTTCCAGAGACTTTTCGATGAAGTCACCGATGACTGCGCCCTCACCTGTAGCTCGTTTTTGAGTCCCAGGGTAAAGGCCGATCGCCCATTCGGCTGATACCACTTAATCCTTGGCCCGGAAATCTTTGATGGGAGGGACTAGGAGACTTAGATAGTTTGTCTGCGTTGCTTGCATTGTGCTGCTTTCCACCCTGTTACTACTACTTATTTACCTATCGCTCTGGCGACCCATGGAAGGTCCGAGCCTGAGCCATTGCTGCCTTCCATCACTGACAAGGCAGTTGGGTCTCGATGACTGGAAACAGCGGGTCCTGAGCACAAACTGCCATGCATCCGCGATGACTTGAGTTCTGTCTTCCTCTCCTTCTCGATCGATAGGGGGCTCGGATTCGAATACTCTCTTTGTTGGAGCGTTATTAGGCTCGATATGGCCGAACCAGTGGAGTTGACTATCCACATCCTTATTCAACTCATACAGCTCGCGGTTATGTCTTCTTCTCCATACATCTTCCTCGCAGACTGAAGAGAGTTCGAAGCAGAATTTCACTTCCGAAGGTACCAAGAAACAGCTCTGCCGTCTTGCGTCCAGCTTTCGGCTGCTCCTACTACGCGTGCTCCACTTGCCATTGGTCATTACATTTTACATATCATTATAATCGAAATCAGTGTTACCTATCCTTCCGTAAGACATTACAAAACTCAACAGCGCGTTTCGGAGGTCCCTTGCCAATTTGTTAATCAACAGGAATTAGATCACCTAGATCATCTCTGAAACTGGAGAGTGGAGCAAGGATCTAAAAACAGATGCCTACACATTTCCAGGCAAGATTCGAGATTTTCTGTTCACATTACGAACATGAAAGACTGCATGTTCGAGTCAAAAGAGCCCTTCAAAAGAAAGGAGTTAGTCAGCAGTCCCAATCTGCAACAGTGTTCCATTCAGCTATCTTACCAGCGCCAGGACTTTCTCTTCCGGATCATGCTCATCCTCATATCAAAACGACATTCCAATCCAGCATTTAACATTCCCCATTTGAGTACACAATAAAACACACTATCCTCGATAATTGAGACAAATTCACAGACAGAACGAGCTTGACTGCATGTCAAAACATTGCTCCCAGATCGTTGACACTTCGATATCTCTCTCTCTTCCGCCACCGCCGGCCGACCTATTAGTCCGGCCATAGCGCCACCACCTCGTCACCTCATTCCCGAAATCGATGAATCTGAAGAAATGTTTCAATTATCAACCGTGACTAGACAACAACTGACAAAACTACCTGTCCTCGAACATCTCAACATCCAGCACCATCCCATCGGCCATCGCTATCTGAAAACGAATTCCATTAAGTTCGTCCAGAGTGACTCAGAAGTCACATTATGAAACCCAAAACAAACAAGACCCTCATCAGGTTTTATGGACCATATCTTCAGTTATCTATTTCTTTAGTAAAAGTAATTGCTCCACGTCAGGATAAAAAAATATTTACAGCTTCATGTCTTCATTTACGAGTGTGTCTAGGCACTAGCTGGTCGTGGGCTTTCACTCGACGACTCGAGCAAGTGTTGCAGAAGTTGCCGTGTGATTCATTCAAATGGAAGACGCGCAGGAAACTCTCAAGCCAATTGCTACTGATATGTGCTCGGGGTATACCCCCACGGACAGCACCAGCAACCGTCCGGCCGGACGGTGGGTGAGCTCTGAACCCACTGTTCGCTACATAGCGTCGCATCGCTCATTGAACTTACGCGACGTTTATCGCGTGTTGTATCACTCGACACGTCAACAATATTTTCCGCGCACTTAAGATGAAGCAAATGTCATAAACACATCAGCGGCTGTGAACTTTGCCATCACAACACCGCACTCCATCTATCCGATGGCTCGTTGAGCTGCCTTATCGAATCGCAGTAATCGCGCCACAATAAAATCTCCACACGGATGGCCTGGCCTTTATTACTGCCTATTCCTGTACTGCATCTTTGTATCCCTGCCCAAAGTGAGGTGGAGACGGACGGGCACAGACGGCGGCGCTGGACAGGATTGTCAACTGAATGACTCACAGGACTCCTAATTGAATGCTATCGCAATCAATATGAACATGTAAGCTAAATCCTTGTAGTTTAGTCTCCCTCGTCCGTCATCATAGCGAGCTATCCGCACACGAGATACGACGATACGCACAGTGCCTGTGTTCCCATGGTAAGCTGGTAAGCCCTGCAGCACGCATTTCCAATTTAATATCAACCCGCAACAGGGGGAGCCTCCGGAGCCTCCGAGACAGGCGAACACAGCGCGCAGAGTCCGAGAGTTAATGCGACTTGAAACTGTACAGAGACTTACAGATATCTAAAGCGCGTTGATATGTGATAGGTCGGACATGCATCCACGAGCTTATGGGGCATTCGTATAAAGACATCAAGTCACAGATGTCAGCTGGAGATATGTACTTAGTAGCAGTATCAACGACGCGGATACACTTTCAGCGCCAACACCATTTAGAAGACATTCCGAGGATGCCGGCAGAGTGCAACGTAGCGACCGGGACCGGACCGAGTGGATCGCCGCCGCCGGGGCAAAAGCAATCCATTGAACCGGCTGAATCTGAATCTAATGCGAATGGCCTATGTCGGCAGTCTGAGATGCTAAAGGTAAATAAATCAAGCGGCTTCCAACTTTAATCACGATCTCTTAAATTAAATCGTACACATCTCTGCGCTAAGTTACCTGGCGGATCGGATGCGGATGGATAGTGATGGCACGCTAAGACGACGATGCCTGCCAATGATGATGTTGATGGCTGCTTTGACTGCTCCGAGTATTACGGTGTGCCCGAGCAAGCGCTAAAATGACATGCACGTACGGATATTCCTCGTTCCGTCTTGGACTGGAACTCAGTCCACCAACTCACTCAACCTCTGTGGCAGTGCGCAGCGCGCAGTTGTCCGATTTAAACGATTTAAACGAAATGAAGTGAAGTTTTGCCAAATGCGATTAAAACCTCACCATCTCCCTCTGGCTCGCACACTTGAAGCGACGCGTTGCAAGTGGTAATTTAATGCAGCTTATACCTACCTCAGAGTGACCGCCCGGCAACGCGGTAATTACCGTGTCGGCATAAAAAAGTGCACCAACCATACCACTCGTCGTCCGTCATGTACTGGGAGACTGGTACCGTCGCTGATCCCTGTCACCTGGACGAATCGCGCAAATCAACCCCAAGATGAAGGCATATTTCAAAATTGACATTCCTCGCATGTTCCTTCCTGCACAGCGGTTGCCGCCTGCCGCCTGCCACCGCCACCACCATCAGAGAGAATGATTTCCTTTATTGGATTGCGCCGCAACCGTTGACAGGGGCCACCCAGGCGAACACCCAGGCCGGGTATCAAATCTCCAAATCGTCGTCGAATTTGGCCTTTCAATTTCATTTATATCATCGTCGTAATCAAAACAAAAATTCTGTGAAAACGCACTTAATTAAAGAACGGAATTCCAGACAGGCAGTCAGAACGACGCGACGACGCACGCAGAAACGGAACGGAACCACCACCATGGACAGAATATGCCAAATTCCACAACTCCACAGCACATGATGCATAATGTGTGTGGATGGATGTGTGGATTGTGGACGGCGACGAGGACATCAGTGGGCTAAATATGCCATGTGATAGCGAGATTATCCGCGATGTTGAAATGTTAAATTGAATCGCGCCGGCGCGGCTATAGGACCTATCTGGGCCGAGCTGAGCTGAGCTGGTCTGGGCGGTTGTGAGGTTGCGAGGTTGCGGAGCCATCAACCCAACGACAACGATGATGACGATAAAGATGACGACTGGGGGGAGACTGGGCGCGAACAATAATTTGACGGTCGTTCTGGTGCCGGTGCCGGTGGTGGCGGTGGCGGTGGCTGCTGCTTCTGACGATGGTAGTGACTTGGACTCCCTAGGCCCGGTTGGGATTACTCGAACAAGTAATCCGCAGAATAAGTTGAGATTTAAACAGCCCCGATGTCCGGTGAATCGTGTAAGCATGCTGACCTAACTTCATCAATTTTATCCTCGACTCGACTGCGATATGAGTCGACCGTGAGCCATTGCCGAACCCCCTGTGAAGAGGATTGGCTTTAATTGATTTTGACATGTGACAAATCTTTCACTGGGAGACTCTCTGAATTGAACACCGCTCCATGGTGGTGGTGGTGGCAACTGATGATGATACAAGACGCAGACGCAGGCGGGTGAACGCGAGTGAGTGCGAGATCTTGCATCGATCTTTTCTTCGCAGTCGAATTGATCGGATCAGGATCGCAATCGTGATCATCGCATGTGGACTGGTTGGTGATTGCGATGGCGACGAAGACAACATACTGAGACGGCACTGCCCTCATCATATTCGGTTCGATGGTTTATCGGCACTTTTGAAACGCGATTTTGTGCCTGTGCTTGAGCTCCAGTCCGTTCCCGCGCACTAGTGTGCCTGCCAGTGTACATCCTCAATCCAGCGCGAGACCGTTCGAGGTTTGCTGAAGTTGCTGCTTCTGCCTCAACTGCCTCAACTGCCGCCACTGGTGCTGCGGTGTTGTGGTAATGGTACGGATAATGGTAATGGCGATGCTGATGGTAGTGATGGCGGTACCTACCTATGTGTGGCCTGTCCTCCCCAAATTAACTTGGAAGGCCGAAATCAAAGTATGCTGATGATTATTTATAGAATGCTTCGCGTTGCGGTGGAAGTATTTATTCCGAAATGGAACTTTTATCTTTTGTCCGGTTCTCGCTTACCAGACGGGCAGAGAAGACAGTTCAACTGTCAAGCTTTTTGTTGAGGATATAAAGTGCTTTAACGAGGACGCGGTGCTTGCGAAAATGCACGTTCAAGTGCGTCCAGATTTTATCTAAGAACAGGAGCTATGCAGTTCACCTTGGAGGCTTGATGCTACCGATGCGTCTTACGTCGAGTAACGTTTTTCTTTTATTAATGGGATTTAGTTAATTGTGCAAGGCCATTGAAGCGGGTTTTTGAGAGGAGGAGCAGTAAATAGCCCATCGACAGGTGGTTGACAGGAGTTTGTGATCAGAACTGGAAGCCTTGGCGGTTGGAAGAATTCGGATGATGTGGGCTCAATGAAATTGTGAGGGAAGAGTTGCGGTGGATGTGAAAAGTTTGGAACGTCTGCATACGCACTCCCAACGTGAAATTATTTGCTTGATGACATTTCTCTATGCAACTTCATATATAAATGAACTGTATTTTGTGAAATGAACTACAGAGCTGCAGATAGGGTGGTGCCACAGACCGGTGGATCTGCGCTTAGCTTCTGGACCAACCACTTATAGAAGAAGATGTTCATCGATACCATAGGCACGCATCTTCGACAAGAGAGCTTGATGTCAAACTCTGTCAAATGCTTTAGAAATATCAAACAAAGAAGTGCAGAGACTGGTTCCACTTTTCGGTGTGATAAGCTATCAGAGCACCAGTGGACCTGTCGCTGTGGAAACCATATTGTCGGTCATTAACACTTTAGCGATTCAAGATATTTCATAAGCTGACGATTTATCTGCGTTTCCGTGACCTTACAATGAAGGGACATAAGAGCTATGAGTCGGTACTAGGTGGGAGACGGAGATTCGCCCTTTGTTGGGACGGGCTGGACAAATGCTGTTTTCCATCTGCTCGGAAAGAGACCTAAAGAGTAGGATAGATGAAAAAGTGGTTTTGCCAGCGCAGAAAAACAGAACTTCTAACTATAGGGGGAATACCATCCGGGCCAGCGGATTTGTGCGCGTCGAGATTTTTCAGTACTCTTGCAACTGTACGAGTGCGGAAGTGAATTTGTCCCATGGTGAAATCAACGCTCTCAAGTACAGCTGGAGACATTGGAATCTGACTGATCTGAGCGTTAAGCTGGCTGCAAAATGAGCTGCAGATTATATTGTCTAAGGAGCTGACAGCTGGAATTTAATTGTAAATGAGCGTGGGAATTGAAGACGAGGCGGAATTCTTTATGTTTTTTTACAAATAACGAAAAAGCTGTCTTGCATCCGCGATTACTTGGGCTTTATATCGAAGGTTCGGTCTTCCTCTCCTTATCGAACCAGAAGGCTCAGATTCGAAGACCCTCTTTACTGGAGCATTGTTATCCATGCGCTCGATGTGACCGAGCCAGTGTAGTCGACGTATCTTTGCCTTCGGGACAATATCCACATCCTGGTACAGCTCGTAGAGTTCGGTTGTGTCTTCTCCTCCATACGCTTTCCTCGCAGATGGGACCATATATTCGACTTAGAATTCTTCTTTCGAAGGCACCAAGAATCAGTTCCGCAGTTTTACTTATTGTTCAGCATTCGGCTCAATATAGCAGGACTTGCAAAGTAAGGGTTTTGTAGAGCATGTCTTTAGTCCTTCGAGTCAGGATTTTTGACGCCAGTTGTTTTGACAAACCAAAGTAACACCGGTTGCCAAAGAAGGTTCTACGTCGGATCTCCACAGTGATGTAATTCGTGGAGTTAACATTTGCATTTGGTAGACAAACTCCTTAAGTGCCTCGAAATTGTAGTTTTCCATTGTGATATTTTGTTCTAGGTGGTGTGTGACGGATCGTTTTTTAGTCGACAGCACGGTCTTTGTTTTATCCTCATTGGCCTTAAAACCAGCTCCCTTCGCCTCTTCTTCAATTGTCGTAAATGCTTCCACTACGGCACGTAGGCAATGCGCAACGATGTCGATGTCGTCTGCATATCAAAACAGTTGGACTGACTTATCGAAGATAGTGCCTTCCGTGTTTACAGCTGCCCGCCGCACTAACTTCTCCAGTACCAAAATGTAGAAATCACACGACAGCGCATCTCCTTGCCGTGCAGGTTTCAAACGGCTCGGAAGTCCTCGAGCCGAACCGCACTATGCATCGCTTGTTTGTTAGCGTAGTGGGTACAACCGGATCAGTTTTCCCGGCATCCCGAATTCGGCCATCGCATGAAATAGCTCCTTGCCGTCGTAAGCGGCTTTAAAATCGATGAAGAGGGGGTGTGTATCGATTTGAAACTTGCTGGTCTTCTCCAGGATTTGCCTTGGGGTGAAGATTTGGTCTACTGTCGATTTGCCGGGTCGGAAGCCGCACTGGTACGTGCCGATTAGTGCGGTGAAAGACGGCTTTAGACGATCACACAGTAAGCGTGGACAGGATCTTGTAGCCGACGTTGAGCAGGGATATACCTCTGCAGTTTTTGCAAAAGGTAGGATTGCTTTTTTGTGGATGGTGCATAAGGAGCTGATATTATATATACAACACCCGTTGTGAGGTGAACTAATGTATAAACCGTTATGATAGAGCAAGTTGCCTCGGATATTATTATTCTGATTACTATAATTAATTCATAATCTTCTGACCCGCATTATCCACTAAAGGAGTCGCGGAGTAAAGCACCCACGAGAGATCTCCGAGCAACTCAATGCTCCGCCATCGACTCTAACTCATCAGAGTCGCATTCTAGGCCAGCCTCGAAAGACGTGATGGTTGGAACATTCGTTCTACATGCCATGAAGAAGTAGCTGCTCTACGTTGAGTTCGTCGCGCACTATCGAGTTTCTCACCCCATCCCGTCGAGTAATTCCCACAACAGCACGAAGAAATCTCATCTGACCGGATTGTACTCGCGATCTTATTCTTTTGGCCATTACCCAAATTCCATGACCATAGGTGAGAGTGGGAACAAATGCTGAGTTGAAAACTGATAACTTGGCTTTCACGCCAAGCTCGGCCTTCCTGATTACAGATCTCCCAAGCTGTGTCAAAACTGATCCAGCCTGACGGATCCTACAGGAAAGTTCAGTATCACTCGTGAAGAAGACCCCGAGATACTTGAACTTCTTCACCTACTTGAATGGGACTCCATTAACATGTAGAGTGCATTGAACAGGCGTTCTTGAAGTTACCATAACCTCTGATTTGTCCACGTTAACATTCATCCCAGAATCAGCACATACGGCCACAAACATATCGAGTGCTCGCTGGAGTTCCGTCTGAAAATGTGAGGAAAACTAAGTCGTCCGCAAAAAGAATATGACTTACCCTCAATTCTCCCAAGGTGAAGCATTCCTCGCCTTGGCTGCGCTGCAACAACCAGTCCATAGAAACAATGAAAAGGAGAAGTGACAAGACGAACCCTTGGCGAAGTCCAACGCCCACGGTGAAATATGTTGATTTAGCACCGTTAGCCCGAAAACAGGTGCCATAGTTTGTGTATAGAGATTGAATGGGCCTCAAAAGAGGACCGTCAATCCCAAGCTTCTGCAGAACACTCCAGAGTTAACCTCAAGGCACTCGGTCATATGCCTTTTCCAAATCTACAAAACAGATGTAGATGGGTTTGGTATACTCCCAAGCCTTCTAGAGTATCATTCTTAGAGAAAAGCTGGTGGGTTGCACTTCTCCCGGTTCATCCCCGATCCTTGGCTCGATCCTAGCTCTAGAACGCGCTTCCGAGACCTTAGCTGGGACTGTCCCGGGTTAATTTAAGAGGGATATGTCCCTGTAGATGGAGCAGTCTCTTTTGTTCCCCTTCTTAAAAACAGTTTGCCAATCGCCAGGTGTCTTAAGGTGTCCCCAAAGGATTAGATGGCACAGTTGTTAGAGTGCCTGCCTCTGGTTATTGGGGTCCCCTGTTCGAATCCCAGTGAAAGCAAATTTAATACGCTTTTATCTGGTTTTCAAATCTGGCCCAGTCACCATTTGCCGTTGGGATCAAATTAACGGCGCTATCACTGGAGTGGTAAATCAGTGGTAGTAGTCTGACTTTGAGTTTCACAATGGGCCAATATGGTCTAAGTGTGCTGGTGAATGATTCCACTAGCAGCCCACCTACCTAACCTAACCTACAGTGCTCCCAGGTCATCTTAATAACACAAGAGAGCCACAAAACTCCCTCTTCACTGCCTTACTCTTTCTAGCCAGATTTCATCCACACCGGCGGATTTGTGAACTTTATGTGAATCTATCCCCAAAATGACTTCCTCCACCGTTGGACTTTTCCCCGCCCCACTTAAGACTTCGGGTCTGTCATCCTCAGTTCGGGGTTGAGCAGCTCGCATCTGCACAAGATGTCCTCCTCATTGGAAAGCAACACACCATCTTTGAATTTGACTCCTTCCATGATGTTTAATTTCCTTCCTCTGTGTCGGCGAATGTTTTGTCAGAACACCTTTTTCTCAGATCTAAGATCACTTTCCAACTTCTCACCGGACGCTTTCCAAGACTACTCTTTAGCTGTTCGCACAGCCAATTTGTAAGTTATTCGCGCCTCAGTCTCAGTCAGAGAATCCAGTCTCTGTATTTTTTTTCTCTTAAATATATTTCTGTTTCACATATAGCTTTTTTTAACATATAGCTTAATTTCACATATAGCTTAATTTAAGTTTCTTTATGCATGCAATTATAAGAAAAATTAAGGTGACAGTCTGTATTTTATACAAATTAGATTAAAATTGAGTTAAATGTCACTTCCTTAGACGGACACGATAAGAATTTACATAGCGAGGTTGCGTCGTACCGGTTTGAATCGTTTCGATTTGCGTCGTGCTTTAAAAATGCTCCGTAACCTTAAAGTTTTTGCTTCGGTTACCGTCTATGCCTTCCATTTGCGTCGATAACATGAAAATGTTTGTCCCATCGCGATTTGTTAACGTAAATATTAGTTATAAATTTGTGCCTTGCTGTAGACTTTTCAATTTTTGGGGAATTCCCTAAACCTCAGCTTGGTTGTGGAGGATGCCTACTTAATACTAGTTGAAAGATCCTCTGTTTCATTGGTACGTTTGCTCAGGTCAGGTTGCTAGTCAAGCTTATATAGTGGGCCATGGAACCAATAAAATAAAATGAATATGTATGAAAGGACGTTCATACAAATGTTTGTATCCAAAATCGTGTTTCGATTTGCGTCGCAACTTTCCGGTCCCAATTAGCGACGCAAACCGGGGTATTGGTGTACTTACAAAAACTATAATAAATATTCTATTTAAATATAAAAGAAAAACTATACTAATGCTAAGAAATCTGATATATTCTGGTTGCAATGTGGTCACAACGCACGAATGTCAGTGAGGCGAAAATTATGATGCCTAGTTTTCAGCTATTTGGTATTCTGGCGAAAGCCTCACAAGAAAACACACAAGAATAGTCACCATGGTGAGGTGAATTCGTTGCCATGTCAAAAATTGTTGTTTTTTTTTGACAATTTCTCTTCTTTTCTTAATGAGCGTATCTACAAAATAAAGGCAGAACGTAGCGAACAAGGTAATATTGTGTATATTAATGAAATATGTGTAAGTATTTATTAATAATGAATATTTTGCAGCAACAAGAAAATATCAGCGTACATCCCAGGAGAAGTTGGACCATTAAACGAATTTCTTGCAAATGAATCCTGTTTTTCTTCTGGGCAAAAATTATCCAACTGACCCGAATAGGATGCAGAATTATTGGGCCGCATTCGCAGATGAGCTAAACACCACCATAAAATCAACATCTGTTTATTTTTCCTTGTGTGTGACAGTTATTTTGTTGCTATTTTCCCTTGTGATGTGCTCATGAGAACATCACAATTTCACTCAGAATACGAAAACCTCACAATTTGTGACTCACCATGCTCTTATGAGGTAGTTGTGACTTAAAACACATCACTGAGGTTTGCCAGAATAGGGGTGTTAATTTGAATTTGAATGCTACATGCTAAGAAAAACTACTGGGTACTAGAATTACTAGATCAAAAGCTTTGACGACTTAATTTAACCAATTTTTTTGATGTGGAATCTTCTTCAAGATACTGGTAACCCGTGTTACCAGCATGAACGATTCACAGGATATTATTCTCCTTTTTCCTCGCGCTTACGTCCTGAACCACACTTTTGCACACTTCTACCACTCTCCCCGCAGATCTGTCGTTAGGTATTTTTTTTTTGTAATGCAATTTTATTTACTTCATTCTATATTTCTTACTTGCTAGTCAAAATTACTTAAAACTAGCTTAACTATCTTAAGAATTACAATTGTTCTTAATACTAACCTAGTGAACCTATGCGGGTTCTCTAAGCTAATAATCGTCGTTATGTATTACTTCGCGGGGCTGGTCGGACCCAACCGGTGGTGGTATTTCCGGTAACCTCCATGGCCCGGCAAGAAATGCGTGAGGTGGTAGAGAAAATACCGGATGTCTGAGCCGATTTGATATGTTTTGGAAGTAAATTGAATAAACGAAAACAGATAAAATAATAAAAATTACAGTAAGGGGTGGTATGAGCAAAGTAAAGATTTTTGACTAAGGTTGTGATTAAAAACTATACCAGTTACCAGTTAGCTGAGGCTAAAAGAGCTATCTGTGCAATCTGGAAACTTTGTTTTAAAAGTAAATAAGTGCTCTCAGTCTCGATATTGCTATATGATATATAGCTTATGATACGGTGGAGAAACTGCTAAGATAAGAGGTTGCTCCGGTTACCGAAAAATACCCCAAACTATGTACTTCACATCGAAACTGGTTCGCCTCCATTCTTCTTGAATACGCTGAAGACACACTTAAACTATATTTTAAAAGTACTAGACATGCATGAATGCAGAATAATAATCGTAGTATTAAAAAGTATAATTAGAACAAATGGAAATATGTACAAACACTGACGGAGGATGGCTGCAGAAAGCGGAATAGTAATGACTATTCAAACGAACGAACAACCCCATCTCTTAAAAGAACAATTCAACAAAATTTAAGAGAAGGTTAGTAGAAATACCTACGAACAATACGTTGAAGAAGCAGAATCATCTTTATACAGGAACTACTATTGAAACTTAATCACTTCCTAAACTAGAAATCCTATTTCTTCAACCACTACTCAGTAGAAAAAATAGGTACTTAATTAAAATGAGAAGTGGACTTGTTCAACTTAACTTTATTCCATATCGTCCTGATTTAACAACACTCTGCAGCTTGTGCAATATGAAAGAGAGGGAGGATATCATGCATTTTCTTGCTGTCTGTCCAATTCTAAAAGAAATTCGACTAGCGATTTTTAGAAGAAGATAAATGGAGAACAAGGATGGGACGTTTTATATATTTACTCAGTAGCAGCACTTCAATATAGAAAGCGTACTATAGACGGAGACTTCTAATATTATAAATATCTTAACTTTCCATTTTGTCAACCTGGCAGACGGCCATAGGCCAAATCCATTATGAATCATTTTAATATCTTTTTATTGAAATAGGTATATTTACTGAAAAAAAAAGTCAATTATAACTAACTAACTAACATTGGCTCTTGGTTTCCGGGAGCAAGATTAGTTAAAGAACTTAAGTTTAATTTTTGAACTGATGACTACTTTTGAGCACACGAAGGTTTGATCGAATTATCTTATATTTCATAAGCCGTAGTCGCAACATGAACTGAGAATTGAACCTTCTACCCAGCCTAGGGAATCCCAAGGGAGATTCGTATGATATGTACGTATATGTTTTGCTTCTTCTTCTTCTTCATTTGGCGCTACAGTCCGGTTGGAACTGGGCCTCAACCAACAAGCCTCTCCAGCTAGCACGGTCTCTGGCTAGCTGTCTCCAGTGTCGCACGCCAAGTTGGTTGAGGTCCTTCTTCACCTGGGTGCGCCACCTTAAACGCGGGCATCTTCTGTTGCGTTGTCCCACGGGTTCGGAGTCGAAGACTCTCCGGGCCGGAGCTGAGTTGTCCATACGCTCTACATGGCTTAGCCATCTTAGGCGATGGATCCGAAAACGCCTGACTAGACTCATGTCGCTATACAGCCCGTACAGTTCGTGGTTGAATCTTCTCCTCCAGAAACCGTCAACGCAAACAGGACCAAAGATCGCACGCTGAGCTTTTCTCTCGAAAATACCAAGGACTTCCTCATCCGCTTTTGAGATTGTCCATGCCTCCGCACCGTGCAGCAGGACTGGGATGATAAAGGTCTTGTATAAGGTCAGCTTGGTCCTTCGAGAGATGGCTCTACTGCTCAATTGCCTCTTGAGCCCATAGAAACGGCGGTTGGCAAGAGTTACTCTGCGTTTGATCTCGGTACTGATGTTGTTTGTACTGTTTACTGCGGAGCCGAGGTAGACGAAGTCCTTGACTACCTCGAAGTTATAGCTGCCCATTGTGACGCTCTGTCCAAGACGTCGATGTTGTGTGTCCTTTCTTGATGACAGCATATACTTCGTTTTGCCCTCATTCACCGCTAGACCCATTTAAGCCGCCTCCGCCTCAATGCCAGCAAACGCCTCATTGACGGCTCGCTGTGTTCTGCCAATCACGTCAATGTCATCCGCGTATGCTAGCAGTTGTACGGACTTCTGGAAGATCGTGCCTCTAGTGTTGGCGTGTGAGTCTTGCACGATCTTCTCCAGGATGATGTTAAAGAAATGAAAATATGTTTTGCTTATTGGAAGTTTTTCCCTTATCTCATCCCTGCGTCGAATACGAAAAAGAGCCAGTTTTTGTCCTATTTTCTATTTCAAAAACCACATATTGGAAACTTTATTACAATCTTTATTTTACGCATTCCCTCTTCCGTAGAATTCTAAAAAAAAAATAAAAATCATGGAAAACACACTAAAGTATCACATGCGTAGAAATCTACGCACAAGTGAGGATGAGATAAGGGTTAAAAAATGTCCCCCTGTCTTTCATTATTATTCAAGTCTTTGATGGTATGAAACACCATTGTTTGTTTACATACTATTTTAGTTTTAACGGTTTTATTAAAATGTTTGTGACAGATGGATAGAACGGATGGTCAATTGATCCAATTCATCAATTCCATGGAAAGCGAAGATGAAATTTATAACAGTGATAATATTGTTTTTGATCTGGATTATGTTGCCGACAACATTGAGCCTGCTACCTTAAATGAACAATGTATCCAGGAAATGAATGAAGTTGAGACAACAGATGCATTTGGATAGGCCATACCATGCTCCTAAATATAGGTTAAATCGAGATTCAACATTTCTGAAGAAGAACAATCCACATCACCTGCAATTATGACAAACTGAAGCTTCAAACCTCTCAAAAGAGCCCGGCTACGCTGGAGGATCTATTCCTTTTGTGTTACTTTATAAGATAAACATTTATTGTGTCTATTTTTCTCAAAGCTGTAAGTCCTATTACGAAAGACTCGAAAGAGTTACCCAAGCTAATTTGGCGCAAACGTCCCATGCGTTTACATATAAACGAAGTGTGCTTTCGCGGCGATTCATCACTTCACTTGAATGTGAAAAAACAATACAAATCTTCAACTACATTTTCACTGAGGAGGTTATTCAATTGATATTGATTGTTGATGAGACTAACCGTTCTTCCTTGACACACAATATAAACAGCACATTTAAAAGAATGTGGATACTCGGTTTGGTGGCGAAAATCATTTTCCCATTTGGGTTGACAGAAAAAGTTAAGCAAAAATTTAAAAAGTCAGAGTACCAAGTCATTTGTTCCAAATGTGACCTTAATTTATGTGGACATCCAATAAAAATTGTTTCAGGCATTAGAGAGAGATTTATATTTTATACCTTTTCCAACCCCTTTTACGAATTAAACTTTGTTTTATACATAAATATTTACTTATGCTATTTTTTCACTCAAACTGGGTCGTTCCACACAAAGTTTGTGCCTAAAAATTTAAACGTAAGCTTCTTTTGCTTATATTTACTTGGAAAAAAATATCAGTTTGACCTGACTACTTTTAAGAGTTTGCCCGTTAGAGGGTTAAGAAAGATTTAAAAAAAATGCAAATTCTTTTGTTTAGAGGATGCCTTTAAAACGACTCATACCAACCAAGCCAACAAAACCAACCTTTCGGCCACTCCTCCGACGATCAAACATAAAAAATCCCCACAAGTAAAATTAAAGTCACCGTGATACACCGATTTTTGAGAGCACTACCAACAGAGATCATTCAAAGCATTGCCAACACAGCCGCCGATGCGGCCCATACTCTGTGTAACATTGAAACCTAAGGTCAAGCGATACCACAAAATCACGCCGAAGGTGATGACACCAGAGTGACATAACTCATGGATGAAAAGTGACACCACAAAGTTGCGACAAGACTCAACTCCCACGAGTTTTCTGAATTCAAATTCGTTGTCCCCCTTTGATGTCGTTTAAGGCAAATGACTCTCGGGATCGATTTCATTTGTTTAGACTACAAACTCAACGAGACCTCCTTCATCCACCACATCAGGGTAACCTTGATATACCCACTGAAGCGTTGCTGTCTGGAACGCATAATAAATTCTATTTTGAGTGCAGGATCGCAATTAAGCATTTTTTTTGTCAATAATAACCAGCAACAGCATCATCATCAGCATCAGTTCCATCACCACCCATTCATAAGAAAATCGTTTGTCACAGCGCACATAAGACGTCACCCAACAGGCCAGCCATTCACGCTATCGCAAAGGAATAAATAATCAAATGTGTTTGACTTATCTTTATTGCCGAACCGGGCGAGAGACAAAAAGCCAAAAGCCAACAACAACGGCCGACGCAAAAAGCAACAAACAAGACCAGCAAGCCTAAGAAACCAATTACTTTTCACTGAGAGCCCAAATAAAGAATCCCCCAAAAATGTAACCGCTTTTGTTGGAGGATTTATGACCTCGGACTAACATTTCTTTTTTGCATCCAGAGTCGCCCAAAAAATTGAGAATCGAAAGATTCATTCTCGCTTCATTTTGGAGGGCTCTGTCGCTGCCTCTGCCTCTGCCATTGCCTCTCCCCATCTCTGCGCCAGAGCGCTTCGCGCATGCATCCATTCGAATATTTTGGCGAAGGCGAAAAGATTTGTCGTCACAAATAAGTTGAGATCGCTTATCGCGGGCGGCCAGTTCATTCTTCTCCGCAAACAGTGCGAACAAATATCTTTGGATCTCCGAGCTGTTGGAAAGCCGATAAGTATCGGTTATAAACGGCAAAGTCGACGACAACCCTGGCGACGAGGGCCGCGATGACAACGAGCCAACGAGGCAACGATGGGGACAAGGACGATGAAATGAAACGAACGAAAGAGCGAACGAAGAGCGTGACAACGACAACGACAACTACAACAACGACTACAATGAAAACGACAGAGAACAGCCTTAAGCCGGCCGTAGACGACACCAACGACAAGATCCTTTCAGTCCACACTTCAGAGTGACGTGTGCCAAAGCAATTTCGATTCAGCATGTGCTTCGAACTTTTCAACAGGCACTCCACTGCCTACCGGTGGTGCTGATAGTGGATGCATCCATCCATCCATCCATCCCGTCCAGCACAGCATCCGTACGCGAATCGGTATCCGAATCCGAATCCGAATCCGAATCAGAATCAGAATCAGAATGAGAATCGGAATCCGGTGGTGAGGTATGAATGAAGGTGAGCTCCCCTAATGGGAATAGTATGTTAAATATGCCCAACCCAAATGCTTGCACCGTAATAACTAGGCTCTGGGTTGTAAGAAACAAGGATCAAACAACATGCAAGACACCCAGAGCAAACAAGCTCACACAGGTAACTTTGGTCCGGTTGGTCGGGCCTCCTCCTCCGGCCCGTCGCGGTCGCGCCCCACCACGTGAGAACAAAATCCAAATTTCTTGTTAGATGAATTCCGACAAGATGTTTTCTGACACCTTTGGAAATTTACTTAACAACACCGAAACACATGCCCGCAAAGTTGCATTCTCCTTGTCAGGTTTTTCTTGCTCCTGTCACGGCTTAACCTTACGGGAATTGGTTCTTCTTTTTTGCTCTGTTCCTCTTCTTTGTTTTTGTTCTCCTCTTTCTCGGTGATTTTTGCTCGTTTCTTTGGTTAACTTGTTTTGTTTTACCCAAGAAGAGAGTTTCAAGACGGTTTTGGTTTTTTGCTGTTCGTTTGTTCGTATCGTGCTTGCGCCAATTTTATGGTCGTTTGACCGCATGGCCATTTCTCAATGAAGCCTGGCATATTGTATTGTCTGCGGTAATGGGTCCCACTCCTATCCCATCCACTATGTGGTGCCTTATGACTGCGCCTCGACTGCGAGTCGTACGTCATATTAATTAACGTCTCCTAAACGTTTCAGTGATGGATCCTCGTCTCGTTCTCATTCTCTATCTGTCCGTCCGTCTAGTTTTGTGCCACCATACACGCACACACTCATACACCCCATCGATCTGTGTATTGACTTGTCCATTCGGCACTCACATGCTGAGTGTGTTTGGCTTTCAATTTGCATTATGCTTCCGGCACTGGCTTTCGAGAGAGAACTTTATAGAGTGCATGTCGCGATTAGTTGGCTATTTATCAAGCGACACATTCGCCCGCGGGAAATGTGCAAGTCCCTGCAATAAATTACGTTACAATCTGGGAGCGTACCTATGCGGGACTCCTACACCTATGTTCAGTGGACTTACAGATATTTTAATGTCCACGTTTTAGTGGCACCACCGGAGGACTTTTAAAAGAACAACTTCTTTATAATGGCGCATAAATATCACCGGTTGTGTCATAAGACAGGGCTTCGTGACTTCGTGTGGCTGTCCGTTTGTCTGGAATTTTCGGAGGTGTTGGCAAAACCTATTTGCTGCGAAATGATAGACGGGGGGTTGGGTTATTAATTTGTTTAACCACCTCAAATGGGGACGCATTCCCATTCGCATTCGCAAACAAAGGATTAACCGTTGCCTCGTGGTGTTTGAACTTGAATAACGAGCCACTGAGTGATGGCTGGCTGTGGGAAAGTATTCGCAGTTCCCAAGGCAGGCACGATAGAAACTTATGAGTCATAGTTGGACCATGTTCAATTTGAGTAAAATTTGAAAAATTTGAAACCTATTTTCATTGGCTACTGAAACAAGAACCATAAATAAGAATGAACTCAATATGAATAACAGCCCAGTTGCCAGTAATCTCTAGTTAAGACGACATGGCAGAGAATAAGGCTTTGTTTGCACATTGGGGGCTCTGATTTGATGTCTATCTCTGCTAGTAGCCCCAACTAGCAATAGTCGGATTATGCCGCAGATATAAAGGAACACAAAATCATTACCGGCGGCAGCAGTATTGTGGACACCATCCACTAGATTGATGATCAAACCTCCCGGAAACCAAAGATCCCTCCTAAATGTAGCCTTTAAGATCTTGTCCAATCACCGGACCCTTTTGGTATCATCCGACGGCTTCTAGTGCGGTTTCGGGTTTGCAAATCGACCTATATCTTCTCAATTCACATCTTATGGATCGAGATTAGTAGGCAGGTGGAAAGAAGCCGGCTTTCTCTGATGATCACGCATGTACAAGCATTCATCACAAAACAACTAGATGAGATGACGGAAAATTGATCTCGAAATGCCAAAATGCTACCATACGCAATGTAGTTTAGTCACCTCTGTGTCATTCATAGCCACCACGGCGCTTCATGATAAGTTCCAGTGAAATGATGATAAAGTAAATCCGAGTATATAACAAAACGTCACGACCGTAAGCCACAATTTAGAGTCAGTAGAAAGGACCACGCAGACCACCATGAACTTCACAAATAGCATTTCTTCGACGTGTGATTCGATGAATCGCCGTTGGCAAGACAACGGCACTTTATTGACGACAAGCATATCTTCACAGATGAGCAATTTGGGTTTAGAAGTAAGTACAGCACGTCCCATCAAGTGCTCAGAATATGTGAACACGTCAAAAAGAACTTTGATCTGGGCAAATCCACTGGATTAGTTCTGTTAGATATCGAGAAGGCATTTGATTCCGTCTGGCATGATGGCGTCGTTTACAAAATGATTGGACTTGGTTTCCCCCTGTATCTAGTCAAAATCATACAAAGTTTTCTTGCCAACAGACGATTCACAGTTTATGTTAACGGTAAAGCATCGGATCATCAACACTTCCACGCAGGACTACCACAGGGTTCCGTCCTGGCACCTGTGCTGTACAACATATTTACCTCTGACTTCCCTAGGCTCCCGGAATGTGAAATAGCAATTTACGCTGATGATACAGACATATTCTCCTCTCACGAGATTAGTCTCAATATTGAGACAAATCTGGAACGTGGGATACGAATATTTGCCAATTATCTCAATACGTGGAAGATACAAATTAATTTTGAAATAGTAAAACCTATCTTTTTCAGCCGAAAAAGAAAGAGTTGCCTACTGCCCAACAATCCACTTGACGTTTGTGGAGAAAGAGTTAACTGGAAGTCTAGTGTAAAATACCTGGGTATTCATTTGGATGCCAGGTTGACGTTCAAAGAGCACATAGCAAGCACTGTCAATAAGGTAAACATTAGTAGAAAGATGCTTTACTCTTTCATAAACAGGAAATCAAAGCTTAGCAGGTCCAACAAAATCATAATCCATAAGGTGATATTCCAGTCAATACTACTTTATGGATGCCAAGTATGGGGAAGATGTGCCAATAGCCATATTAAGAAGCTGCAAGTTACACAAAACAAACTGCTGAAAATGATGCTTAATTTGTCCCGATACCATTCAACTTCGGATCTCCACCTCCAAGCGAATGTTGAATTGATCTCCGACAGAATAATTAAATTAACGGATAAATTTCGGCAAAACAAGGTTTTTTCAGATAATCCTCTCATAAACCAATTAGATATCTAATAATTATTTGTTTATTTTCAAATATATGTCATAATACTAATTTATACTTAACTTATTTATATATATATACGTATTTCTTTTATTAAATTATTTATTTAGTTTTGTTTTTAATTATTTATTTATTTATATATATTTCGATCATTTATTTATTTATTATTTGATTGTTTAGTTATTCATTTAGTTTACTTATTTATTTGTACATTTATTTATTTATTTATTAATTATTTACTATCTATTTATTTATTTATATGTTTATTTATTACTTATTCTGTTCGATTATTCATTATTTAAATGTTCTTATTTATTAATATAATAGATTCATCAATCTATCCATTCTTCTTTTTTTTTTCGCTTTTTTCTTTGTATTGAAGTTTTTCTTCAAAATCACTTTTCTTTACATTTGTATACCTTCAAACCTAAAAGACAATAAATCAGTTGAAAGAATTTATAAAATATAAAATTTAAATATCGAATCTCTGTATGTAAATTGTGTGACAACCACATTGTATTTTTAAAACGAAATAAACACAAAAGACAACGGGACCCAAAAACTTCTGACTCGAAAAAAATATCAAAATCATTCCCCACTATAGGCAAATCAGCAGAGCTGATTCTTGTTGTTGAATGGAGGAGAAGACACAAACGCGACCCCTTCGAGCAATATCAAGACGTGGAAGTAGCCCGGCAATCGGTCGAATTAACTTCCTCGTCCACATAGAGCGCATGGAACCAATTCTCCAGCTAAGAGGGTCTTCCAATCCGAGCTTCCTGATTCGAAGAGGAGATGAAGACCGAATCCCGCGAATAAGGAAACAGTTATAGCGTAACACTACCGTCCATGAATCGGAAGGCTGATAAACAAGTAAGTAAGCAAGTTTATAAATTTTGGGAACAAGTTAAAATATTGTCTAAAGATGCAGGAGGTAATGAACTTAGACTTGTCTAAGAACTCAGAACATTTTCTCTCTCTCGCCGTCATAGTTAATGACTGACATTATTAACTTATCAGACTTGCTTGAACATATTCTACATTCCTTATTATTTTTGAAATGTCTGAAGCCCGTGAAACAATCTAGACAAATTAGACAATCTTTATTTTTGGCTATAAACTGCCAGCAATTATGTTATTTCATCCTCCGCCGGGTGAATGTTTAATTCCGTAGGAGGAAAAACAACCAGTCTGAATAAAATTACTTTATCTTATGCATCAGGGTTCCATTTTGGGACCCTTTCTACTCTCATCACATATCAATGAACTAAGCTAATATGATAGAAAATTAGATGCTTCCGTCATTCAGCTAATTTTTATTGATCACCCCAATTATTTTGCCCGGAAATTATCCTCCATACCCAAATAAGCCTAAACCTTAAAAAAAATAAGTGGAGCTAGCTAAGAGTTGATATTCTAAAGCGCAATGCGTTCGTTCAATGTCACTGAAGCCGATTATTCTTTAAGATATAATTCTCGAAAGAAGAAAGGTTGGTCTCAGTCAAAAGACGAAGGTGGAATCATTAAGATTGTATTAGTTATTTACAAAAGTCACAACATTAGTATGACCGATCTGGTACACAATAAACACCTGTGTCTCACGGAGACCCTTAAGGGTAAAATTCGTCCCAATTAATAGGATTTACGTAGAGGCGACTTTTTAATATATAAGCTGTTAAAAAAAGTTGTGAATTATGACGGGCAATAAACATAAAAGTAAAAATCTGAATCAGTAAAATAAAATCCTTGTAATTTCCGGTGAACAGCTGTTGATGGTGACGATTTCGCTATCGGTAGAATTTCAAGAATTGCCATGTCAGAATATAAAATCATATTTCCAACTTGGCTGTCGAAGTACATGGGTTTAACTTCCGGCTGAAATATCGTGGCTTAGCGTCAGGGATCTATCACACAAGACGCCTGCTTTTATCTTGCACGTGGCTATGAGTGGTCAGTGAACAGAGCATATTCTCTCACAACCACGACGACCGCTCCCGCCTGCAACTTAATGGGTGGGGCCAGGCCAGGCTACCTTCTTAATATATATGTATATATATTTTACTACAATACAGTGGACTCTCCCTGAGTCAAACTCCCTCTAACTCGAACAAATTATGGGATCCCGTGACAAATCGACATAGGGAGAGTACACTGTATCTTAAATCTACAAGTTCACCATATAATACTTTGTAGACCACTCCACCAAGCCTCAATCCATTTCTATGTTCTTGGGGGTCGTTTTTGTGTAATCTTAATTACTTTTCGAAAAGTGGGGTTAACGAGAACATTATATTTTCTTTGTGACCACCCATCTCTCTCAAATAGCTTGCTCAAGATGGTAATTAAAATTCATTGCTCAACTACGAATCGGAACGAAGGTTCAGACTCAGAATTCAATTAAGTTTCAAAGTGTCTCAAAATTCTCCAAAGCAACTGTAACTTTCAATTAAGGAATTTCCTTAATGACACCTTACAATTTGCCTCCTCCCCAAATCGGCCGCTTACAAAATGTCATTGATGTCAATCTTCTTACCAGCCGAGCCATGACGCAACGTTAAACATCCAAAACACATCGCCCATCATTAACGCCGACCAATAATTTGACAAATTTCCGACTTTTATTCCCACTTGAACCTCTCCAATGGACCCCATCTCGCGCCGCAATCGAAAAAAAAACACGACACGCAGCCCAGAGCCAAAATCGACAAAAAAACTGAAGAAAAACACCCATAACACCTTAAGACTGACACGTTCCAAAATAGCCTCTAAAACACCGCACTAAACCATAATTGCTTACGTGTTTGCCTTGTTTTCACAGAATTGATTGATTTCTCTTCCAAACGACATTTCTGATTGTTACTGCTCTTCGGAGGGACTTAAAACACTTCCCACGCAAAAAAATTAACAAACAACCAACTGCATGCCAAACAGCTCACACAGCTGTCAAAACGTAATAAAACAAGCGACTAATCCAACTCCAGCTTAAGTCGTAAAAGAACAAAGACGTGAGATGCTACTGTGGCTTAGTTCATATCCAACAGATAAATATGCAACATAGGGGAACATTAAAAAAAAAACAAAATGTCACACCGGCTTAATCTTAAGTGAAATCACTAAAATATGTATGAAACCAAAAAAAAACGGAATGAACAAAAAGAGTGTCAAAATAAATAAGTTTGATGGAAATTGAATTTGAGTTGAGTCGTAATTTTGTTTGAATTTGTTTTAATTAGAGGACAACGACTCGCCGGATGGAATAACTTGTATGCCTTCACAAGCATCGCTGGTCATTAAATCTTCGAGAAGTTTAGGAAAATTACCCAGCATTTCATGGCACTGATTTATGGCAAGAGATCATCTTAAATCAATTGAAGCTTTTTATGCAGATGCTGTTGCAATAAAGTGAACTGCTCTCCTTCCGCCTGAGGTCCTGTAATCTTGGGGTGTAGTAGAGTATCGGGTGTAATCAAAATTGGCAGCTTAGGAGTAGGTTAGGTTAGGTAGGAGGCTGCTATTGCTTTCACCTGCACACTTAGACCAAATTCATTTGTCCATTGTGATACCGATAGTCAGACTACTACCACTGATTGACCACTCCATTGATAGTGCCGTTAATTTGATCGCAACGGCAAATGGTGACTGGGCCAGATTTGAAAACCAGATACAAGCGTATTAATTTTGCTTTCACTGGGAATCGAGCCGGCGACCCCGATAACCGGGGACAGGCGGTCTACCAACTGCGCCATCCAGCCGTCGAGCTGAGGAGTAAGATATGGACTTACAAGTACTGTGTCTAATATTGGTAAAGATTTGTTTGTTTGTCCTAGAAAAACAAGTTTAAAAAAGGTTTGGATGCTGGTAGAAAAGAATTCCGTCCTTGCGAACTGGAGGAAGTCAGGAGAGCGATATCGAAACTACAGTCGAATAAAGCTCAGGTATCTGGAGATAAAATGCTAGGGTACATGCACAAACTCATCGGTAAGATATCGTCGAAGGACAGCATCCCCGACGAGTGGAACCTCAGTATCATTTGGCCGATCCACAAACGAGGGGACCCCTTCAACTGCGCCAACTACCGAGGCACAAATCTCCTCAACATCGCTTATAAGATCTTCTCTAACGTTTTGGGTGAGCGCCTGAAACCATTCATCAACAACCTGATAGGTCCTTATCATTGCGGTTTCAGGCCGGGGAAGTCCACCATCGAACAAATCTTCAAACTATGGCAGATGCTAGAAAAGACGCAAGAAATGCAGATCGACACCCACCACCTATTCGTCGATTTCAAGGCCGCATATTAAAGCGTGCATAGAGACGAGCTTTACGAAACCATGTATAATGTTGACATTCCTGCAAAACTGGTCAGACTGAGAAGGATGCCGATGAAGAATTCTCGCTGCTCCATCAAGGTCGGTAACGAACTCACCGAGACCTTTAATCTCAAAAGATGATTTAGACAAGGAGACAAGGCAAGACATCTTAACTGACATCCTGGCGCAGATCGTGCAAGACTCACACGCCAAAACAAGAGGCACAAGAGGGTCTTCCAAAAGTCTGTACAATTGCTGACATACGCGGAAGACATTGACGTGATTGGTCGAACACAGCGAGCCGTCAATGAGGCAGTTGCTAGCATTGAAACGTAAGCGGCTAAGGTGGGCAAACAAAAAAATATATGCTTCATCATGAAAGGACGCACAACATCGACGACTCCGCCAGAATTTCACTGTAGGCCGCTATAACTTTGAGATGGTGAAGGACTTCGTCTATCTCGGTTCCGCGGTAAACAGTACAAACAATATCAGTACCGAAATCAAACGCAGAATAACTCTTGCCAACCGCTATTTTTTGGGCTCAAAATGCTATTGAGGCTATCAAAACCAGAGCCATTTCTGGGAAGACTTAGTTGACTAAAGACCGTCCTGCTCTACGCCGCAGAGACGTGGACTATATCCAAGGCAGATGAAGATGCTTTTGGTATTTTCGAGAGAACAACTTTGCGCGCGCGCTTTGGTCCTATACGTGTTGATAGGATTTGGAGAAGAAGGTGCAACCACAAACTGTATGTAAAGCGACGAGTCTAGCCAAGCGACTACGGATCCAAAGTCTAAGATGTTTAAGCGATGTAGAGCCTATGGACAACTTAGCTCCGGCAAGTATGCAAAACCACACATTTTTGTCGCGAAAACAGTTCACATGTCAAATGCAAACACAGTGTTGATAACTGATCGGGATCAAAGGAGCCGCTTCATTAAGGAGCGATGTAAGGCTGAAAAAGGTAGTAAAAGGCAGTAAAAGGCAGTCAAACGTTTTTGCTGGGTTTGTACGACACACTTCTTGTTCTCATACCAGAAGCAGGAAAATGCATTTACACATTATATGGTCTGTTCTGAGCTTCACATGAACTAAGCCAGGCTACTGATCTTTCAAACACAAAAGCGTACATGTACTTGACAAAGTCAAATAACACAGATGGCTTACTCATACTCTATAGTACCACGACGGTACACTATTCTTGAATTGATCGATTACAAACAGTCTTGGAAAAGTAAGATTCACTGCTTTTGTGTCTGCGTTATGAGAGAGCAGGGCATGTGCATTGGAGATGTGTAAAGTTTTTTATTTCCTCCTCGTCCACGCGTCCTCGTCCTCCAAATCCAACTCAAAAATTATCCAACTCAAAAAATATGATTTGGCATGGAATCGATTCGGGTTTGATTTTAAAAGGAAATCTATTTGAAATGACTTCAGCCTAGTTCTGTTTGATTTAACCTCACTTTCTATAAAAAATTAATTCATTTCTATTTGTTTTACTGAACTTCATTCAAAGTTGTTTCAAATAGAATCGTATTTAATTTTTTAAACAAACAGATACAAAGTTATTTTAACCATAATTCTTTTTATTTAAATTAAAGCCACAAGATGATTTCGATTTTAAATTTTGTACTCTTATCTTTTAGTTGATTATGTTTTCTCAAGTGCAGGATAAAGCTTTCTTCGGCGTATGTGATGCTGGATCTTCTTTTGTTTTTCCCTATTAGTAAAACAAACGCTGTTACTGTTAAAACGTTAGCGATCGAAACTTACGAATTTTACTGCCTACCAATTTAAGACTAAACAGCTCTTTTAAATTGTTAGCGACGCCGAATTAGCTGCCATTTGTAGGCTAAAAATATCCTGGGGAGTCAGAATGAAGTTAACATCAAAGGAATTCGAGATATAAGAGGTTCATAATGCTGTCACTTAAGGCCCACCATCGCAACTGGATGGCGCAGTTGGTTAAGCGCCTGCCTCTGATTAGCTGAGTCCCCGTTTCGAATCCCAGTGAAAGCAAAGTTTATAGGCTTTTATCTGGTTTTCATATCTGGCCCAGCCACCATTTGGAAGCCACCACTGGAATAGTCAATCAGTGGTAGTAGTCTGACTATGGGTATCACAATGGACCAATATGGTCTAGTGTGCTGGTGAATCACTTGCGCCCACCTACCCAACCTAACCTAGAGAGGAATCTCAAAATTACAATGATTATATTAATCGAATTTTGTTACAAATAGAAAATAAAGCTTATTCACACGAAATAGATCTTGTCATCACGCAGCTTACGAATAAAAGGAATTGAGGTCAATTGGCGGATTTACGTCAACTATGTAAGCATACACCTTGACACGATGCAGACCCCTTAGCGAACACATAAAAAGGGCCATATGCAAAATTAATATTGCCTACTTTATCCTTCTATAAACCGGAGATCTTCCCTATTGAATCGATGGAAAACAAAATCGTCACCCACAAGGTGCACTTCCACGCCATTTTTTTTTGCCAAGTCTTGGGGGTATTCAGCAAAGTGTCACATCCAAAAATGACAGGTATTGCAAAACGAATTGATAAAATTTGCCCAGGCATAGCTCAACCTCTGAGACCGAATATTGAATTTATTTCTAAAAGAATTCAAAGACTGACTAATAAGTTGTTCTACAACTGTAACCTTGCTGATGACAGACTTTTTTTTTGCGACGGTAGGTGAAAATCTTCAAAAGACACTATGGGGAAAACTATGGGAAAAAACACCTCCCTTCAAATAAAATATATTTCCACTACAACTAAGTTTCACACTTACCTAGCAGTTTTACTTTCTTGGTTTAGACGCATTAGGCAAGAGATTCTCCATTAAGAGTTCTTGCTAAAACCGCAGCTAAGCGCGGGTTGAATTCACCGTGCTGGGTCAAGACGTTAGTTCTTGCTAAAACCGTAGCTAAGCGCGGGTTGAATTCACCGTGATAGGTCAAGGGGTTTAGTCCTTTGAAGACAGCGAAAAGAGTTTTTTTGTCGAGAGTTGGAAGGACAGCAGAGTTTATGTGCTCTTCCAGGCGACGAGCAAAATTCGTAACTTCATCTTGGACTGAGGGAGATCCAAGATCGCTGTGGATATCGTTGTTTCGTATATACCAGGATGCGTTGCCAATTAACACTGTATTTTGAAAAGTTTGTAGTATGTTTCTATTACTTTCCTTGATACAACCCCATAGTTGTTTACCATACGTCCAGACGGGTTTTAGCACTTGCTTGTATAAATTAATGCATCGTAAATTTATTTTATTAAAAAAAAATCTGTATTAACCGGCAGCGATTCTGCCTTCTAAACGACTGAATCTACAATGTGTGCTTCACTCTACCTAATTTCTGCTGCCACTGCGATTTGTCACCTCGATCCATCCATCCGTCGATCGTGGGAACGCTGCTGATGTTGCGACTTGATGACCTGTGTTTGCTTCGGTAGAGGTGTTGGATTCGCCTGCGCGTGTTCCTGTTGAAATATTATCTTTCGTATATTGTTTTGCGTTAACTTATACAAGCAATTTGTTGTCAGTACTTAGGTTGGAATATTTTCCAATAAGCCAGTAAATGTCTTTGTATCTTAATTGCAGTTCTTCACGTTTCTTTTTGAAGTGCTCCTTCCATTTAAGCTTTACATCGAGAGTCATTCCGTGGTATTTCGCTTCGTTGCCGAAGGGTATTTGAACATTATTTATAAAAACGGGCAAGTTATTCACGTTCTTATACGTAAAATTTATATAAACGGATTTAGCTTCGTTTAACTAGCTGAGTGTTCGTCGATTTGTGTATCCGGTCTGAAGCACAGTGTAATTTTCTAGTTGATTCTTCGACCGTTTTGGCAGTTACCGAAATGGCGGTCTCGTCAGCAAATGTGCCTAGTCCTGTGGTATATCGCTACACAATAAGTAAAGAAAAGGACCAAGAACACTTCCTTGTGTTACTCCAGCTTGTATAGCTGATATACAATAAGTAAAGAAGGGTACCAAGAACACTTCCTTGTGTTACTCCAGCTTGTATAGCTGCTATACAATAAGTAAAGGAAAGGACCAAGAGCTTGTATAGATTTAAATAGGGATTATTTTTTCCCATATTTCACACGGAAGATTCTATCCGACAGATAAAATTGTGCAAAGTTTTCTCGGGAGGAGTTGTTAAGTGTGTTTCAAGCCTTCGTGCCAAACCTTGTCAAAGGCTTGAGAAACATCGAGCAATACAGCTGAGCAGACTTGCTTTTGTTCAAACGATTTTCTATATAACATCAGTTATGCGATGTACTTGGTCAATAGTTGAGTGCTTGCTTCTAAAACCGAACTGGTGGTTAGGAATAAGTCGCCTTTCTTCTACAACCGGGCTTAAACGTCTAAGTTATATTCGTTCGAACACTTTAGACATTGTCGGAAGAAGTGACAACAGTCTATAAGACTTTTTGTGTGTTTGGAGTTTATCCGGTTTAGGCACCATTATTATTTCCGCTACTTTCCACTGACTAGGGACATGTTCTAATCTAAAGCCGGTGTTAGGTTAGGTTAGGGAGGGGGGCTGCTAGTGCATTCACCAGCACACAGTCAGACTACTCCCACTGATTGACCACTCCAATGATAGTGTCGTTAATTTGATCCCAACGGCAAATGGTGACTGGACCAGATTTGAAAACCAGATAAAAGTTTATTATCTTGATTTGACTGGGATTCGAACCGAGAACCCTCTAACCAGGGGCAGGCATTCAACCAACTGCGCCATCCAGTCGTTTTAAAAAAAGGCGGCGTTTATAATGTAGAGAAACATAAGAAGCGCTTCCTGAGGTGATACTTTCAAAACTTCTCCTGTGATTAAATCATAACCAGGAGCTTTCTTTGGTTTGAGTTTTTTTCAATTATTCCTTATTCAAGGATGATGGAGTTAAGAATAACTAATTAATTCATTTCTATTTGCTTATTTGTCTTGTTGTGTCAATTATTTGTTTATTAATTATTTTAAATATTCTTATTTTTTATTATATATTTATTTATCTATTAATTGTATTATATTATGTTTCTATAAATTAATTCTTAAATAAATAAATAAAATAAGAATATATAAATTAATAAATAAACAAGTAATACATCTTTCTGATTTATTTGTATTTTGCTTATTCATTGCCTTAATTTTTTATTTACCTATTTATGTATTTATTTCTTTATTTACTTGCCTTCTAATTATTATACCTTATTTATTATTTATAAGAAAGATTTTATTTTTATAGGTTATATTTTTTTTCATTGTATTTTCCTCCAAATTAGTTTATATTAATTCGTTACCACTTTTTGACTGTGCAGAAAATATTTCAGTAGAAAGATACAATTTTTATCAAATCTAAATGTAAAATGTGAGATGTTATAGCAAATGTAAGTCTATCTTACCAGAGAGAACAAGTCTAGGCCGAGGAGCTGGATAACACTCCTGACTGCCAAATTATGTGTAACCAGACAGGAAGGATCATCATGGAATCTCAAACAACATCTTTTCAAGGAAAACAGGATGACTGACAACTAGGTGCTGATGAAACATTGCAAGGAAAGAAGCAATGTAGTTCCTAGAGACCGGGGTGAACATTTTGGCCATGCCTATTTTTGGTCAATTTAGAACAAAAAGCTTTGGGAACATATTCAAGCTGGATGACGTTCCACTAATGTGTGAGTACATGGCACCCTTCGTCCCTTCCCTCTCCTAGAAGAAACAACAGGTGCACAAGCCCACTCCCATAACATTGCCCCAGCAAGTGTCACTTCAAAACATCCGTCATTTTGAAGAGAAAGTTATGAGCCTTCTGTCAAACAGGTGTAAGTCTTCGATCACCGATCAATTTTACACGTCAATCGCGAGCACCCTCCTCCCTCACTCACAGTGCCCCAAACTGGTTCAATTATTTACCGCCGCAACAATCATATCGATCAAACCACTGAACGATTAAAGAAGTTCACACGGTGTTGCCACAGAAAAATAAGGGAAACAAAAAGAAAAAAAAAACGGACAGAAAGGGATCAAAAAATTAGACGATCAACAGAGAGCGAGAGGGATGGTGAGGGAGGCAGGAGAGCAACAGTGAAATGGGCATTCGTATTTCAACCGAAAAACACTCCCAATTAGGACTGCTTCTGATACGCAGCGCAGACCCAAAATTGAAGTCATCATTCTAAGCGGTCTGGAATTTCGAATCAAGGAAGATACATTATTTTCCCCTACCCTGACATTTTAATAACAGCCTTCGGCCGATCCTGAGGAATAGTAAACAGTTTTCTACTCGCCCACAATAAACAATTTCAGTGCGCCGCGCCGAGGCAAAGACTGAGGCTGCCGTAATCGGTAGGTAGGTCTGGCGAGCCGAAGATCGATGCTCATGGGGGCGGATGAAAGTGAAGAGATCACGTTCCAAAATTAAATTTTCGACGGGACACGGACATGGGGATCCATCGCAATTACAGGGTTTCATGGTCTAGCGCATAAGTGGACTCGATTATTTGATATTAACTGTCCGGAGCTCCTGTGTGAGACATATGGTGGATTGGTCTTGGTATTGGTCTTGGTCCGGGTCTGGCTGTGGTATGGGGACCAATTAAACGAGTCGGTGCTTGTGTGAGGCGCGTAATGTGACAAGAATGCCGGCGACCTCAATTTCTACCGCAAATTTACACCGAAACACTACTGTGACTGTGACGGAGTTTTCTCTCGCGCACCTCTCTTGCGAAACACCCCGACCGACGACAACGTGATTCAGCTTCTGGTAGCGCTGATAATTCAGCCGCGAGATGCGAGAGATGACTTATTGCGTAAGTCATTGGGGGGCATTGGGGGGAATGACGCGGATGCGGTGCCAATGAATGGGGTTAAGACGACATCTGTGTCGGTTTCGGTGTCAGTGACGACGATGACAACAATCAGGTAAGCAGGTCTCATCTAATATAATCAATCCAAGCCCTTTTTCACAGCCGCCGCCACCGCCACAGTCACAGTCACCATAATCATCTCCGCCTGTTGAGAAACTTTTTCTCCACTGGGTAATCCATTCCGAGTCCGTATAGATAAGGATCATCGACAAACATGACGACGTGAGTGACAACTTTGACAAGAGCCATACAATCCGTCCCCGCGTCGCTGCTGTCGCCGCCATAAAAATGGCATGGGTGTATGGATGCCATTTCGTAATTCGGGGTTGGTGCGCGACCGAAGTCAAAGTCATCGTCGGTGTTTATGAGATAGCTGTCATCGGGCCTTAATCTGATCAGATATGACTTTGTTTAAAGCATGCCATGGCCTGAAATTGACTTAATTGCGGCACGAACGCGCGAGTCGCTGTCACTGGGCTTCCTTATTAGATTTGCTTGCCACGATATGAAAGTTATTTAGTGGCAATTCATTGAATTTTACGAGTAATTTTGCTGTGCTTTTACTCGCATCAGCACCGCTAAGTGACGATTATTAGGTGGGGTACCAAAGTCGGGCGCAAAAACGTGCCGAACCGGACGACGGCGAGAGCATTCACTCACGTGTACACCATCAACTGTTTGTACATTTCCAGAAACATTTTCGACAAGTCACATTAAATTCCGTAAAAAAATGCGTAATAAACGGGACAGTTGATGGGGCTGCGCGGATTGTTTATCCCCGACCCGGGCCACTGTTCTTTTTGCTCGAACGAGGGGCTCCTAAAAGCTTTTCGCTCGTATTTCATTCCACCGGAATGTAGGTGGTTGACTGGGTTGAGTGGTCCGTGTCGGATTTGTTTACTAGAGTAGAGTGTCAATCCAATTAGCGGGCTAAGTTAGTTGCAAAGTAAACATCGAGGAGTGTCCGTATGGTCTGGCGTTAGAGACCCCCGACCGCACGATGCATCATGGTCGATGACTGAAGGCGGGTTTCCAGAGAAATCGTCACACTTCGTTGGGGATTTTCTGCGCCGACAGTACAACAGTAGCGGGGCACAATATCGATGATTAATATCGATAAATGGAGTTAATTGAACGGTAGTGGTCGTTTTGTGGTCGTCTACCTTGGCAGCACTTAGTCACGGGCTCTATCCGATGGCATGAGTAATTCTTTTCATGTCGCGGCTACTGAATTCTTAGATCGAGCGATGTGGTCGGGCTTGGTTCAATTAACAACTTTTTTTTATGGACCGGCAATAAGAATTGCACTGCAATCCGCTTGATAGCAATTGTTGTCTAGCTGGTTAGGGCATGGCCGATGGGCGTATCGGATGGCTGGGGGAGACCAGGTGGAACCGGTCGTTGGTGATTTTATCCTAAGTTCCATCACAATGCTTGTTTGGTCTAAAATATTCAATTCACACGGAAGCTACGCTCGCATTCCTCTTCATCGATATCGCATGAATTTTTGTGTCTGCATCCAATGACTTGGCCAGAATGTCAACGTAGTTAATGACTGCTTCCATTCTTGGTCTGCGGTGAACTGAAACAAGAACACCAGCGCCCACAACAACTCTAAACTATGACTGTTTCTTTGGCCACAAGTGACAGTTGTGTAAAGGAGCCCAATGTAAGGTGATTCCCTACGCTCTGACAGTCACTGGGAAGCACCCTTCTGTTCTAAAGGACCTAATGCAAAAAGAATGCTCCACTCTCACCCATTGGACGAAGAAGTCTACACAAAGCCGAATTAGTCTTCGACCAGGAGATAACATTTCCCACACTTAGACGCAAACCTCGTAGACGGTACCAGATGTAGTTTCTGAAGGCTGCTCTTGAATGGGAAACTCTACTGGACACCTAGTCTAGCTTACTGTCCACCTCCGTTGAATACAGTGGACATTAGTTGCAGCCAGAGCCTGAACTTTACAATCCACGATAATCAATGGTTCGGCTTCCTACCCATCGACGCCGATCGCCTGCAATATCAATCTATTTTCTATAACAGAACACGTCAACCAACAATTCTTCCAGATTGCCGTGAACGTCTGATATGATGGATCAAAGGTGGAAGATGGAGAAGGCTTTAGTGAAAGTCCAAGATACTTAAAGTAAGCATGTCCTAACACCCGCCAAAGCCAAGCCATAAGGGCGACTACAAGTCAAAGCTCAAGCCGATTACAGTGGCGTTTTTCTGGCTCAAACTCAAAACAACGTTAGATAACTAACCCTTAATCGCTGAACATTTCAACACTCATCTCAAGTGAATGACGGAAAACTATGACCCACCAAGCAATCTCTGAAGCCGATGGACTTGCTATGTGAGTGACTGCCTTCCATCTCCAACTCTTTGTTACCTTTCCAGATACGCCACTCGCCGCAGCAAACTTACTCCTTAAAACTAACACAATCTGGTTAATGAATCTTGATTGGTTGAAAATCACCATGTTCTACAATACAAAACAAATTTGGTCATCACTTGAGTACAGACCAGGTCAGCACTTAAGAATGTGTCCAGAATAGGTCTCCCTTAACGACTTCTGCAGAAGTGGCATAGTTGAAGACGAGGAATAGGTGCCCTCCCTCACATGTTGATCTTCTGAAGCATAGTGAACTTTACGAGCTGTACCCAGATGTGGATGTGGTCTCGATGGCTAGGTGAGGTTAGGTTTGGGCGATTGCCACCACTGTAGCAGTTGTGGACCATTTAGATCCTGGTTGAATCTATTGTGCTATCGCTCCCTGGTGCTCTCCACCGGCTTCTTTTCAAAGGGACTACACTAACGAAAATGAAATAAACCTAGAGACTCCCTAATGGTATTCTAGTGGCCTACTTTGACAAGTCCACTCCTGTGCTCGTTTACTTACCAATTAGTTTTCCTGATAAACTTGACTATGTGTTGTATCTTTAAGGATGACATTTCCTCTAGGTTTCTGAAAAAATAGTTGCCTAGTATATCTAGTTTTTGCAAGGGCTAGACAAGTGCCGGGGAGATGAAGCGTATTTTCTTCCTCCTCCTCGTCTCTACAGCTTCTGCAGTAGTCGTTGTGGCCCCGACTCCTCTGGCATAGATACCGAGAAGGCAGTGGCCGGTGGTAATCCCCACTACGTTCCTTATTACATTCCTGTTTAGTTCTAGGAGTGTGTTTGTTTTGTTTGGATTTAGTGAGGACCAAATAAGCCTCGATTCCATCTCCGATTAGCGGAGTCGACGGCATCTGTTAGTAACATGAATTTATTACCTGGAGTGAGGGATATGGGGTGTCCTGTTTATTTGCCAGTGGCAGCCCCAACCCTATTCTGCCTAACTCGTCGGCCCTTCGTTGCCTGGCCACTATGCTCAGGTACCCAGCATTGGGTTAGGTTGCTTCTGACCGCTATCTCCCTAAGAGAAAGACAGCAAAGTTTTACCATCTTCGATTTAATTGATGGTTTATCCAGAGCCTTTATGGACGCCTGACTATCTATGTAAATGGCGATATATCGGCCCGTATATCGGATTCATCGACAGTAAGCGGGCAGCCTCTTGGATAGCTTTATCTTCTGGAATACACTACAATGATTGCGCAGTCGAAAATACAGGGAAAAGGATATGTCCGGCGATATAGCGAATACTCCTAGTCTGGCGGCCTCGTCTGTGTGGCTAAGCTCGGCCACTCCTGGTTCGAGTAGAAGATGAAGTCATCCATACGCTTGCTGGCGTTACCGACAACATCAGCACCAGGCCGTTATAGCTCCGGCTCAGACCCTCTATGTGTCGCAGACCTGATAAGTAAGTAAATAAGTAGACTCCATCAATTCATTTTTGTTCTGGTCACAATAATTTAGACACCTTCTCAAAAACAGTTGAGAACTTATCTTATTGAGAAGTAGTTCTGAAGTGCGAATTGAAATGAATTGAAGAACTTGTGGTGCATCATAAAAACACTTCTTTTGGTCTAGAATTTAAGTGCTGCATTCAAAAATTTGACGACCTTCCTAGATGTGATTTCTTGCAAGTCTCTCCCTGATGTTTGTGTTTATTCTTTTTTCGGGCAAAGTTGTGGGCATTCGATGGTTGCCTTTACCTGGGGCCACAGTACCTACAGATTTCTGTACTGGCAAGACCCATTTTATGGAGGTGGTAGTTATATGCTCCGTGTCCTGTTAGTGCTCCACGTATCAGCCTTACGTCAGATTTATTGAGTTCTAGTGCTTCCTTGGGTCGTTCGGGATTGTAATTTTATTCCAGGCATAGCCGCGAGTATTTGTAGTATTTTTACCGAGACCATGTTATTGAAGAAGTAATTCCTTAGGTTACTCTTCCATCTGTAGGAGACGAGGCTACAGAGAAGGTAATGTCTTCCTCTGCCTCGTGTCTGCTGCTTCTGTAGAAGTTATTGCCAACCTTATCTAAAGGCGTGAGTTTCGATGCTGCTCGATTAGTGTCCTGAGGGCTTTCTAAGTCTGATGAGACTGTATAATCGTCTTGAAATAAGGTACCCTATGTCGTTTCAAGCGTCAGAAAATGTTCTGTAGTAGCTATATGAATTGATGACAAATCCCCACACGGAAAGAAATTCTATCTAGCGAGTTAATCAATATCGCAATCCTCTGAACGAACCTGGTGCGTTCTAAAATGCAGTGGCATCCGCAACGTTAAAGCTTGAAAATTAAAAAAAAAAGACGACCGAAGATTGTATCTAAAGCTATTTCCGAGATCGTATTGCACTGAATGTTTCGATTAAATAATTAAAATGTATATTCTGTGCTTTATGCCCATTTCCAAAGAATTTAGGTGGCGATCAAAAGCCTCTTGCTCGAATACCTTGGGGGTTAAGCTTCCGCCACACATTAAGCCCAGTGAAGAAATATTAATTTATCTGACATATGCGATTATATTAAACGCATATGTCAGACGAAATTCATGCGCACATATAGGTAAGGCAGGAACAGTAGATTCACCCTAAGTCGAACTATCCCTAAGTCAAACTCTCCGTAAGTGGAACTCTCCCTAAGTCTAACTTTCCCTAAGTTGAACTATCCCTTAGTGGAACTATCCCTTAGTGGAACTCTCCCTAAGTCGAACTCTCCCTAAGTCGAACTCTCCTTAAGTCGAACTATGCCTAAGTCGAACTCTCCCTAAGTCGAACTCTTCCTAAGTCGAAACTCTCCCTAAGTCGGAGCCTCCCTAAGTCGAAGTCTCCCTAAGTCGATCTATCCCTACATCGAACTCTCGCTAAGTCGAACTCTCCTTAAGTTGAACTCTCCCTAAGTCGAACTCTCCCTAAGTCTAACTTTCCCTAAGTCGAACAATCCCTAAGTCAAACTCTCCCTAAGTGGAACTCTCCCTAAGTCTAACTTTCCCTAAGTTGAACTATCCCTTAGTGGAACTATCCCTAAGTCGAACTCTCCTTAAGTCGAACTCTCCCCAAGTCGAACTCTCCTTAAGTTGAAACCTCTCTAAGTCGAAATCTTCCTAAGTCGAACCCTCCCTAAGTCGAACTCTCCCTGAGTCGAACTATCCCTAAGTCGAACTCTCCTTAAGTCGAAACCTCTCTAAGTCGAAATCTTCCTAAGTCGAACCCTCCTTAAATCGATCTCTCCCTGAGTCGAACTATCCCTAAGTCGAACTCTCCTTAAGTCGAAACCTCTCTAAGTCGAACTCTCCCTAAGTCGAATTCTCCCTAAGTCGAACTATCCCTGAGTCGAACTATCCCTAAGTCGAACTCTCCCTAAGTCTAACTCTCCCTAAGTCGAACTCTCCCTAAGTCGAACTTTCCCTAAGTCGAACTCTCCCTAAGTCGAACTTTCCCTAAGTCGAACTCTCCCTAAGTCTAACTCTCCCTAAGTCGAACTCTCCCCCAAGTCGAACCCTCTCTAAGTCGAAATCTTCCTAAGTCGAACTTTCCCTAAGTCGAACTCTCCCTAAGTCTAACTCTCCCTAAGTCGAACTCTCCCCCAAGTCGAACCATCTCTAAGTCGAAATCTTCCTAAGTCGAACCCTCCCTAAGTCGAACTCTCCCTGAGTCGAACTATCCCTAAGTCGAACTCTCCTTACGTCGAAACCTCTCTAAGTCGAACTCTCCCTAAGTCGAATTCTCCCTAAGTTGAACTATCCCTGAGTCGAACTATCCCTAAGTCGAACTCTCCCTAAGTCTAACTCTCCCTAAGTCGAACTCTCCCTAAGTCGAACTATCCCTAAGTTGAACTCTCCCTAAGTCGAACTCTCCCTAAGTCGAACTCTCCCTAAGTCGAACTCTCCCTAAGTCGAACTCTCCCTAAGTCTAACCCTCCCTAAGTCTAACTCTCCCTAAGTCGAACTCTCCCTAATTCGAACTCTCCTTAAGTCGAAACCTCTCTAAGTCGAACTCTCCCTAAGTCTAACCCTCCCTAAGTCTAACTCTCCCTAAGTCGAACTCTCCCTAAGTCTAACCCTCCCTAAGTCTAACTCTCCCTAAGTCGAACTCTCCCTAATTCGAACTCTCCTTAAGTCGAAACCTCTCTAAGTCGAACTCTCCCTAAGTCTAACCCTCCCTAAGTCTAACTCTCCCTAAGTCGAACTCTCCCTAATTCGAACTCTCCTTAAGTTGAAACCTCTCTAAGTCGAACTCTCCTTAAGTCTAACTCTCCCCAAGTCGAACTCTCCCTGAGTCGAACTCTCCCTAATTCGAACTCTCCTTAAGTCGAAACCTCTCTAAGTCGAACTCTCTCTAAGTCGAACTCTCCCTAAGTCGAACTCTCCCTAAGTCGAACTCTCCCTAAGTCGAACTCTCCCTAAGTCGAACTCTCCCTAAGTCTAACCCTCCCTAAGTCTAACTCTCCCTAAGTCGAACTCTCCCTAAGTCGAACTCTCCCTAAGTCGAACTCTCCCTAAGTCTAACCCTCCCTAAGTCTAACTCTCCCTAAGTCGAACTCTCCCTAAGTCGAACTCTCCCTAAGTCGAACTATCCCTAAGTCGAACTATCCCTGAGTCGAACTCTCCCTTAGTCGAACTCTCCTTAAGTCGAAACCTCTCTAAGTCGAACTCTCTCTAAGTCGAATTCTCCCTAAGTCGAACTCTCCCTTAGTCGAACTCTCCTTAAGTCGAAACCTCTCTAAGTCGAACTCTCCGTAAGTCTAACTCTCCCTAAGTCGAACTCTCCCTAAGTCGAACTCTCCCTAAGTCGAACTCTCCCTTAGTCGAACTCTCCTTAAGTCGAAACCTCTCTAAGTCGAACTCTCCGTAAGTCTAACTCTCCCTAAGTCTAACTCTCCCTAAGTCTAACCCTCCCTAAGTCTAACTCTCCCTAAGTCGAACTCTCCCTAATTCGAACTCTCCTTAAGTCGAAACCTCTCTAAGTCGAACTCTCCCTAAGTCGAATTCTCCCTAAGTCGAACTATCCCTGGGTCGAACTATCCCTAAGTCGAACTCTCCTTAAGTCGAAACCTCTCTAAGTCGAACTCTCCCTAAGTCGAATTCTCCCTAAGTCGAACTCTCCCTTAGTCGAACTCTCCTTAAGTCGAAACCTCTCTAAGTCGAAATCTCCGTAAGTCTAACTCTCCCTAAGTCGAACTCTCCCTAAGTCGAACTCTCCCTAAGTCGAACTATCCCTAAGTCGAACTATCCCTGAGTCGAACTCTCCCTTAGTCGAACTCTCCTTAAGTCGAAACCTCTCTAAGTCGAACTCTCTCTAAGTCGAATTCTCCCTAAGTCGAACTCTCCCTTAGTCGAACTCTCCTTAAGTCGAAACCTCTCTAAGTCGAACTCTCCGTAAGTCTAACTCTCCCTAAGTCGAACTCTCCCTAAGTCGAACTCTCCCTAAGTCGAACTCTCCCTTAGTCGAACTCTCCTTAAGTCGAAACCTCTCTAAGTCGAACTCTCCGTAAGTCTAACTCTCCCTAAGTCTAACTCTCCCTAAGTCTAACCCTCCCTAAGTCTAACTCTCCCTAAGTCGAACTCTCCCTAAGTCGAACTCTCCCTAAGTCGAACTCTCCCTAAGTCTAACCCTCCCTAAGTCTAACTCTCCCTAAGTCGAACTCTCCCTAAGTCGAACTCTCCCTAAGTCGAACTATCCCTAAGTCGAACTATCCCTGAGTCGAACTCTCCCTTAGTCGAACTCTCCTTAAGTCGAAACCTCTCTAAGTCGAACTCTCTCTAAGTCGAATTCTCCCTAAGTCGAACTCTCCCTTAGTCGAACTCTCCTTAAGTCGAAACCTCTCTAAGTCGAACTCTCCGTAAGTCTAACTCTCCCTAAGTCGAACTCTCCCTAAGTCGAACTCTCCCTAAGTCGAACTCTCCCTTAGTCGAACTCTCCTTAAGTCGAAACCTCTCTAAGTCGAACTCTCCGTAAGTCTAACTCTCCCTAAGTCTAACTCTCCCTAAGTCTAACCCTCCCTAAGTCTAACTCTCCCTAAGTCGAACTCTCCCTAATTCGAACTCTCCTTAAGTCGAAACCTCTCTAAGTCGAACTCTCCCTAAGTCGAATTCTCCCTAAGTCGAACTATCCCTGGGTCGAACTATCCCTAAGTCGAACTCTCCTTAAGTCGAAACCTCTCTAAGTCGAACTCTCCCTAAGTCGAATTCTCCCTAAGTCGAACTCTCCCTTAGTCGAACTCTCCTTAAGTCGAAACCTCTCTAAGTCGAAATCTCCGTAAGTCTAACTCTCCCTAAGTCGAACTCTCCCTAATTCGAACTCTCCTTAAGTCGAAACCTCTCTAAGTCGAACTCTCCCTAAGTCGAATTCTCCCTAAGTCGAACTATCCCTGGGTCGAACTATCCCTAAGTCGAACTCTCCTTAAGTCGAAACCTCTCTAAGTCGAACTCTCCCTAAGTCGAATTCTCCCTAAGTCGAACTCTCCCTTAGTCGAACTCTCCTTAAGTCGAAACCTCTCTAAGTCGAACTCTCCCTAAGTCGAACTCTCCCTAATTCGAACTCTCCTTAAGTCGAAACCTCTCTAAGTCGAAATCATCCTAAGTCGAACCCTCCTTAAGTCTAACTCTCCCCAAGTCGAACTCTCCCTGAGTCGAACTCTCCCTAAGTCGAACTCTCCCTAAGTCGAACTCTCCCTGAGTCGAACTATCCCTAAGTCGAACTATCCCTGAGTCGAACTATCCCTAAGTCGAACTCTCCCTGAGTCGAACTCTCCCTAAGTCTAACTTTCCCCAAGTCGAACTATCCCTGGGTCGAACTATCCCTAAGTCGAACTCTCCCTAAGTCGAACTCTCCCTAAGTCTAACTCTCCCTAAGTCTAACCCTCCCTAAGTCTAACTCTCCCTAAGTCGAACTCTCCCTAAGTCGAACTCTCCTTAAGTCGAAACCTCTCTAAGTCGAACTCTCCCTAAGTCGAACTCTCCCTAATTCGAACTCTCCTTAAGTCGAAACCTCTCTAAGTCGAAATCATCCTAAGTCGAACCCTCCCTAAGTCCAACTATCCCTTAGTCGAACTCTCCTTAAGTCGAACCATCTCTAAGTCGAACTCTCCTTAAGTCTAACTCTCCCCAAGTCGAACTCTCCCTAAGTCGAACTCTCCCTAAGTCGAGCTCTCCCTAAGTCGAACTTTCCCTAAGTCGAAACACTCTCTAAGTCGAACTTTTTCGCCATATCTGAAGACATTTCGCTCTATTTTCCATACAAAAACGTCCCTCTAAGTCAAACTCGAACAAATTATGGTATTCCGTGACAATTCGACTTATATGACTGTATTGGGACAACAAATTTCGTTTTATTTGTGTTTATGTGTTATTGTGCGCCCTTAGTCTTCCACCCGGAGCGGACCACGCGGCTTTCTTGTTAACTCTTGACAGTCTTCGAGTTAAAATTTACTGCACATAGAGACTTCATAGCTACCTGTTCATCAAAACAAATATTTATCTTTTATATCATTGTTTTAAGCCATGGCCATACTTCCTCTACATTAGATCGGATATTTAAATCCTTGGAGTACAGTCTCACTCCCAAGCATTCCTCTAACTTCAATCCGTCTGTAAGCATTCGCAGAGGACCGCCTGCCACCTGGTTATCAGACTCCAAGTAGGATCTGGCAGAGATCCTGTGAAGAACGTCTAAAAAACATGACAAGTTCTTAGGATATCATGGTCAGTGCTTAGTTGATTCTCCTAGAGAGGATCTTTAGACGTACACAGTCATGCCCTATTTTTTCATATATTTGTGAATGTCTCTAATTCTTTGATGATGTTTGTCTCAGAAATTCAGAAGTTACTACGTATGTATCCAACGCAGCCCGACGCACAAAGAAGAAACTTCTACTCCAGTTCTTTGGAAAAAAACAACTTTTACTCCTCCATCTACTTTTAACAAGTTAATCATCTGAACCAGTAATTCTGTGAACAAAGGCTCTTGTGTATTGCTGAGGATATGGCTGCGCATCTTTGATTGGTACGGAGTCGCATAGGTTAGGTTGGGTTAGGTAGGGGGCTGCTAGTGAATTTTCCAGCACACTTGGACCATGTTGGTCCATTGTGATATCCGCAGTCAGACTACTACCACTGATTGACCGTTGATGTGATCCCAACTGCAATTGGTGACTGGACCAGATTCGAAAACCAGATAAAAGCATTGCTTTCACTGTCATTCGAATCGGGAACCCCGCTAACAAGGGGCAGGCACTCAACCAACTGCGCCATCCAGTCGTCTACGGAGTCACATACTTACAAATGGAGAGACATTTCAAAACTTAGTGAAGTGATCCCTGAAAAAAACGAGCCAACATCATGCAACCCAAGACCCCTTTCCAGGGCCAGAGAAACGCGTTCAAACAAAGAAATTATTTGTTACATTCAGTAGTTTTTATTGTTTATAAATCAAATAGTTAAATTAAATACAGACATTTATTACATAATCTATAAATAAGCCCTCACGTTTTTTTACAAACTTAGTGATTTAAACTTTATCTCGTACTTTTTGTTGCCTTTTTTTAAATTACAAAATTTAAAAATAAGAGTCAAACACTGTTTAAAGTAAGTAAAAATCGCCAGAAAACAATAGGCATCCTCATTATTTCCAGTTTACCATTTTGCAAATAGAATCTCTTTCTTAAAAACAAAAATAAACAAATATAAGCATTAAAGAAAAAAAATATTCATTTTTAATAAATAAAATACTCAAATTGGCATGGAAATGTGATTTCTTTTTTAATAAGCGGGGAAAGGATTAAACAAATGCCCATTCGACCCAGGTTTTGGTGATCAGTTTTGCGCCACTCCAGAAATCGACCATCATTTCGAAAATGCCAAAAAGTTATCGCACTTAATTGGGATTTTCTTGAAGGTGATTTAGTGCGCGGAACGAGTATCTATCCCCTTTGCAATGTCAAACACTAAGCAGTTTGAATAAATTTTGATTAAAAAAAATTAATTTAACTCTCACTGGTCCGAAAATTAAAGCATGAAGTTGGTTCTAGATTTTTTTCCCGTTTTTTTTTAATCAAGAAAAGGAAAAAAAAATGCAGAGCGACAGGTAAAGAGGAACATTACAAAGTAGCTGAGAACTAAGCAGCGGATGTTTGTTGCAACAAGCTCGCTTAGGCCGTGCTTGTTAGTAATTGCGACCATACGCGTCCCCATGTATCGTTCTGAAAGTAGAGTGCAATCAATTTAATTTTTTTTTGAAACTCTCTTCGTCCAACAAAAAAGAAAAGAAAATATTTTTTTGTTTTCTTGTGATTGGTGTACATGAGTGTGTGTGTGCATTATGACAGAGAAACCATTTGGAGCACCACGATTCCGAACCATGAAATCGAGGAAGAAGATGAAAGAAAAAATTGAGGAAGGAAAGAGCAAATAACCACACCCGGGCCACTTAAAAGCATAGAATCGTGGAGAAGTGCGGAAGAGAAGAAAAAAAGTAATAAACAAATTGTTGTTGTTTTTTGTTAGTATATAGATTTTATATTATAAAATACATTTTTTTTTTATATAAATAAGAAAGTTCTATGTACAATTTTGCTTTTTTTTCATTTCTTCTTGTGGAACAGTGTCCACTCAACAAAACAAACATCTTCATCATCATCGGTAATGTAGTAGACTAAAACTTAATTCTAAATAGAGAATATTTTATAAAAAAAAATATATATATATTTATGAATGTTTAGGTAATTTCTTTCTTACAGAATACAATTTTGTTTTTAATTTATGTGCTCGTTACCACACACCAAGGAAAGATTGTCGGTTTCTTTTTTTTTTTGTTTTTTTGTAAAAAAAAATTAATTAATTAACTATCTGCACTTTGTTTTATATATTATTACGCGAGTATAAAATAGAAGCAGAAAATTAAACGTTTACAAATGTCCATCAGGGTTCTTAACATGTGCAAGTAAAGTTATTTGTGTATATTTATGCAACTTTTTCTAAGTTGTTGTCTGCGCAGAGATATATTTATATTTCCTCTGTTGTATTTTGTTAAAGTAAATTTTTTGTAAAATTGGAAAAAAATGTTTTATGGGTTTCTTTTTCGTTTGTTTCAACACCACCATCACCAATATAGACAGAGATCAGTGTTCACATCAGTGTTCTTATGAATAGTAGTGCGTGCAACATTTTTAAAGGTTTACATGTTTTTTTTTTCAAGTTTTGTGCAAGATTCATCGCCAAACACACTGACTACATCTACAAAAAAAGAGAAAACATATTTATAGATATAATTTATACAATAGAAGTTGAAGGGTTGAAAGGATAAGTTTGAAAAAAAAAAAAATACAAAATTTTGAATTTGTCCATCGGTCTGGGTGCTTCATACGAAAAGCACCCACATCCCGAATTGAACAAGGAACGATTTACAAATCCCCCAGCAAGGGGACACAGGATAAGGGGATTGAAGTTGTAAATTAGTCTTACCTATGTTGGCGGAGATTGTCACGTTGCTTGAAGTATTTCCCGCAAATCTCGCAGGAGTACGTAATTTCGGGACTCTTGTGGGTGCGCTCGTGAATCATCAGATTGTAGGGTTTGGTGAAGCGCCGCTGACAGTATTTGCATATGAATTCGCACTTCGGTCGCATCTTACGACGGAAGTCCGACCTGCAGTCGTCGTTGTCAATCCGCATTACAGCAAACATTTTGTCACACTTCTAGACACAGCTGGGGGGGTCCCGATGAAACACACACTTGACGCACAAGTTATCCCGTTCCGTTGAACACAGCAGCTTGAATGAATGAATAAGATGACGAGGTCTTCTGAAATGAATCACAAATCGAAACAAAAGAGAGGCGAATTCAATTAGATACATCGGTAAATGGTAATTTGTCATGTTGTTGTTTTTTTTTTTTTGGATTTATTTTGTGGAATGAAATTCGATATCGTCGATGATATAGATACTGATGGGAATTTAAAAAAAAATCTTGTTTGACCTCAAGGCCATTGTTTTGGTTGCCACCATAACCAGCACCACCATCACTATCAGCGCCACTGCTGAAGCGACTAATTGCGATTCGCGGAACCGATATCCGAGGGCCCCCCATCAGACGAAGCTCGGCGCGCTCGCGTTCACATAAAGCAGCACCCCCTGCTGAGCGGCGAAACAAACGAGTCGCCTCCGCTCCAAATATAACTACCTGATTATTAATATGACCAGCCAGCCATCCAAACAGCCAGCCATCGAGCATACGGCACAGTCCCAGCTCGCCGCTCGACGCTCGACGCTTTGGAGCTGTGAGCACAACCACCCTAGGTCCGGCTTGAGTAGTCCGCCATTAATTGACAGAAAATGCTAAAATTTCAATTAGCTTTCTGCTGTTGTTGTTGCTTTGCGGCGTTGTTGTCGTTGCCGTCGTCGGCGGTGGCGGTGGCGGGAGCGTTTTAATTTGTTCATCATCCCACAATGAGATGTGGGAACATTTAGCCATATCCACGCTCATAACCATCGCTATACACGTTTGTATCGATTTTTTGGGAAGCTTAGACGACAACAACGGCTGTTTTTTGGGCTTGTCAGTCGCCATGTATTATTGGTGCTGACACCGAAAACAAATTGAAGCCAGGTATTGACATTTACTGTGCCTGACAAAGTGGCTAAAGATTTAGTGTGCTGTTGGTGGCAACTGGCAACTGCCAACTGCCGACTGGCATCTTTGGTATTCTTTGTGTTTTTTGGTTTTTTTTTTGTTTTTGGTGATTAATAAGCAATGCGATGAGGTTCCCATGGCTGACAGAGGATTTTTGTTGGCTTTCGTGCGCATGATGGTATGTGTGTCTGTGTTTTGTTTTTTGGTCAGAAGCACCATCATGAGGAATGCCAAGATGACAATACCAGCGACCAACGACGACGCAGCAGGACCGTGGAGGGAAAAAAGATGAAGTTCATAGCGCAATTATTACCGAAATCACAGCTGGATAGGGAACGCGTGTATGAAGTAGGAGGGGCGCGCTGCCGGGAGGAACGAACGAAGACTGCTGCGTTCCGAACCCCATATGAAAATATTCAAATTATGTTCATAATTTTTGTGTAATTTTTTATTTTTATTGTGTTATTGGCTGGTTTTTATGGCTGGGACGGCATGTGAGAGGGTGAGATGCCATTGTCGAGTTCTTTGTTCGATTTGTCAGAGAGACTGTGAGAACAAACTGGCGCTAAAGTTCAATATTCAATCCTGACACAAAACGAAATACGGATATGGAAATGGCAACGGATACAAACAGCACTCGCCCTTGGTTGTTCGTTTGTTTTTTTTTTCTGGCCATTTTCGTCATCATTGCATTAATCGTCATGGTAACTGGCAAGTAAATTAAGCCGGAGAAACATCACCGCATGTGGTTGGCCTCTTAATCCGATGTTTCTGTTTGACCATCGGGTAATTAGGTTCGGTCGGTCACCAAGCGACTCAGCCTCGAAGAGGCAATGGAAATCCATTAAGAATTTTGCAAACATTGCTTTTGTCTTGGATGGGTGCTGCTTGTGATGTTCGAAGCATGCTGCGGTTGCGTTGCAAAAATGTCTTCCCTTCTTTTTTTGAAGGTAAATGTGGCACATTTTATCGTATTCCTTGAAGTGGCAAAACAATCTTTCACTCTCTGTGGATGCGGCGATGCTGCTTATGCAGGATTCCCTTTAATGCTGCGTGAAATTAGATTTGTGAAATACAATGACAAGATGTGTTGGCATGCACAAGAGCAGCAAAAAAAAAAAAAACGAAAGAAAAGAAAAGAAACTACAAAAACCCAAAACAGAAGAGAAACAGGAAAACCCTAGAATTCGGTGATGTTCAGAATGGCTTACAGGTAAGTAAAAATCAATGCCGTTCGACAATTTGATTACCACTTTTGCACACCTCAGGGTGTGGGTCAGAATCTCTATCTCTATCTTTCGAGATCTCCGTTCCTGTGAATGTATGTCGCCTTTTTGTTGCACACAGAGAGTCCTAGTGCCACCCTTTATGAAGGTGGCGTGCTCAAGTGCGCGCGCACACACAGTGCAGTGCACAGGACGACAGGACGACAGGACGACAGGACGACAGGACTATCTCAAAGTTGACATGAAAAGGATACTCCCAGAGTCCGGAGCATGCGGCTAGTGTCGCCTATGGCACCTTTTTGACTATCAGTTATTTTGATTTTTAGAGGTGGATCTGTGGCAATCAGAACAGAAACGAGTTTCATTTATTCCCTTTTATTCTTTTGTTATCCCTTCAACTTCAACAAAACGAATGGACAAGGAGACAACAAAAAAAAAATAAAATGAAATGAAATGATGTAGAAGAAAATAAGGGCGAGAAGATGGAAAACTCCCAGGATCCCGAGACTGGGTGAGATAATTTTGAGTTTTTTTTTTCTCCTCAATTCTTTGGTGTTCTTCTGTTTTTGGTTTCTAAGAAACGAAACAACCAGAGTGAGCCTCTCACATAACAATGAATCAAATTGAGATCATTGTTGTGTTTGTTGACTTTGGCAGCCGCAACCTAAGGATATAACAGAATACGAAACGATTTCGATCTGTAAAGGTGGTAATTACACTTTTTTTAGTTTTTTTTTTTGTGGGATCCAGTATGACCTAAAGATTGATGATGAAGCGCGGTTCGAACAATTTAAACATTAATCTCGATCATTGGTGTCCTATCGAGTGACGAAGAGTGCTACTACGTATATCTGCTTAATGAATCCGCTTTCATGTGTCTTTTGTGTTATTACGTGTTGTTCTCGGGAAAGTGTGAAGGAAATATTGATGAGACCTAGGTACGCCAGTAACCAGTGGCAGTTTATTTAACAGTAGGAGAATCGCAAATGCGGTCTGAATTTGACATCACTTTTTGACTGCGGGAGCGGGGGGTAATTTATGAATTTCAAATTTATGCAAATCAATTGATTTTGAAAATGGAAGCTGATAAGTATTGCAAATAACTGATTTATTGTGCGGGGGAAATTATAATAGATTCGGAAATATCAAGAGAGGAATATGCATAATTTTGCATTGTAATGTGGTTTGATTGGACTGGTGAACTGGAAGTCTTGAATGAATATTTGTTTACGCTCTCAAGTCAGCTGAAACTGGTTGAATAGTGAATGAATATATGTATTTTATTCATTTACAACATGACAAACTAGGGCACTGTTGCGCGATCGGTCACGTATCGATGACACCAAAAGCCGCCGCACCGCCGTCGACGACAACGCTGATGAGAAGATTTATTGTCTTCTCTGATGGGGTGCAGACGGGTTCTGGCGATCATAAAAATGAGGAAATGTATTCAATTTTGTCGCACGAATGAGGGAGGAGACGGGGAAATGTAATTCTGTTGCAATTGGAAAAAGAGCATCAATTTTAAAAATGATTTTTTAATTTTTAAGAATTTTCAGATTCATTTAATTCATTTAATTTTTAAGACTTTTTGCCCGCAATCAGATTAATTGCATGAATTGTGCTTCAAATAAGCACTGATGATACTTAAACGTTCCTTAAAGGCATTCCTTGCTCGTACCAGATCATTAAATGTCCACACACTCCAGAGAAAAATGTTGAAGCTCTTTCACTCGCCTGAGAAACAGATTCCCAACACATCTTCAGATTTATTGACAATAAAAATGAATAGAAATCTGTTGCCTCTTCGCCACGATCCAAATATGATCTTTCAATTGATCAGAAATCGGAGAAAAGCAGAGATACCCGCTACAAGCCAAATATGAAATTTCGACGATATCAATTGATCAGAAATCGGAGGAAGAAAATGTGGATCGTAAAAGTAAAAGTTTACTATCTCGTCGAAAGATTTGATAGGTATTCAAGATCGCTGATGCGAAGTTTCCCAACATATCCAATAGGAAAGTACCGAGAGATCAGAACTTGATCAGAAATTCAAAATTGTTCAGCTGAAGGGGTTATCACATTTTGAGGATCAAAAATGCGTGAAAATTTGCATTTAATTATTTTATTTTCCATCAATCGAAAGAGATGATCGGAAATTTACGAAGAAATGCGTTGCTTTCGTTAAAATGAAACTTGTCTTCTGTACAATGAAAATCGCTTTCGTGAGCCTGGAGTGATGAACAACGTTAGTTTCCCTTCAAAAATATGACAAAATAAGGAGACTGCTTCATTTTAAAACAAAAAACTCAGAGGATAGATCAAAATTTCGAAAAACAAACTACAATCGATCGTCTTTCCTTCTTTCTTTGAAGTGAAATATGTCTCATGACTAAGGAAGATCGCTATTGTGATCCTGGAGTGATCAAAAACGTTAGTTTCCCTTCAAAAATATGACAAAATAAGGAGACTGTTTCATTTTAAAACAAAAAACTCAGAGGATAGATCAAAATTTCGAAAAAGAAACTACAATCGATCGTCTTTCCTTCTTTCTTTGAAGTGAAATATGTCTCATGACTAAGGAAGATCGCTTTGTGATCCTGGAGTGATCAACAACATCAACTTCTACTTTCTTATTGCTCAAAATTTCGAAATCGCCAGTTAGTGTGCCTTTCTTTCCTTCTCTTATTCAACGAAGATCGTTTTTCTGATCCTAGAGTGATCAACAACGGCAACTTCTTCTTCTTCGATCGTCTTTCATTCTTTCTTTGAAGGAAACACGTCTAATGATTAAGGGAGATCGCTTTTGTGATCCTAGAGTGATCAACAATGGCAACTTCTTCATTCTCATCGCTTAAAATGTCGAAAGCCAGTTAGACCGCATTTCTTTCATCGAATTAAATGTCTTCTCTTGGTCAACGAAGATCGCTTTTATGATCCTAGAGTGATCATCAACATTAACTTCTTTCTTTGAAGTGAAACACGTTTCATGATTAGGGAAGATCGCTTTTGTAATCCTGGAGGATCAACAACTTCAACTGCCGATCGGAACTTTTTTTTAAACAAGAGATCCTAGCTCAAAATTTCGAAAAGAAACCGCAGTTCGACCGCCTATTTTTCCTCGAATTAAATTGGGTCTCATTTTCAAAAAAAGGCTTATTTGAGAAAAAACTAAGAAAACCGCTCAAAATTTCGAAAACGAAAGGAGTTCAATCCCCGTTTTATTTAATTTAATCACATTTTATGTTCAAGACAAAGAAAATGATCAGAACCATCTTGGCCAATTTACAAGACACGTGGGGTATGAAAAAATGTGTTCGACTAAATAAAAGACCTATTCAAAGAACTTACTTCATTTCTTCATTGATTCATAGTTAAATGCAGCAATTTGAAGGATTTTCTACAACACACTCCACTAAACCCTTCAATCCGAATCATTTCCGATGCAAATTCAACTGTTTTCCTTCTCAATTTTTTAGTAAGAAATCGCAAACATGTTTGCTCTTCGCTTAGTGTGAGGCAACACGAAGCAAATTCACAGCCAAACGATAGTTTATGCTGAATACAGGCAGTAAAACGAAAATAATAGCCGCGTAAAATAGCTTTTGTGGGATTTTTGTTGGCAACCAGAATATTTAAATTTCTTTTGAGAAATCTGTCGACTTGAATACCGACTGAATGAGACAGCGAATATCTCCGTTTTGGTGAAGTTTGATATAATCGTCGAAAGAGATAACTTAACTAGAACAAGCCAAAAATTCATTCCGGTTCCGGTTGGCATGGATCTCTAACCATCGCCAAGACTGTTTTGAAATTTGAAAGGAATTTTGTGTGAACATGCACATTTGAGCCGTAGTATGCGATTGGTTTAGCCAGACAAACCAATCGAACTAAATGAACTAAGTGCGTACAGTGGCACACCACCATCGGCGCACCATCGCGCAAAGAACTCTCGCCAATAAGAACGCGTAAAACCGGTAGTACAGGCTCTTAACTAACACCAACAGGAATTCGAATCCGAATCCGTCGTCGCACTGACTGCACAGCACACTACCGCGCATACACACTATAGGGTACAGATATCTATCTATCCAACAAAATAAAAAGGGGCTTTTCTGTTTTCTGTTTTCTGTTTGACTTGACTTTGAGTTGAGTTGAGTTGACTTTTATTCGTATCTCAAAATCAAATAGATATACAAAGTAGATACGGATCCAGTGTAATAAGAATGAAGGGAGAGACTTACCACACCAATCAACTGAGAAAAACAACTAACACACAACACTGTGAGAGACTCTATGAGAACGAAGTATTGCACATCACCGAGCACATTGAGGACTATGGCAAGACGGACGTAAGACGGACGACACGTACGAGTAGAGTAGATACAGTAGATAGATACAAAACAATTTAAGTAAGGAAGAGTTTATCTCGTATATGCGCGTATACAACTGCGGTGTTGTGCTCACGAGCAAGAAGAGCAAAATGAAATAATTCCGAGAGTGCCTCACTTCTACCGACTAGGCTAATGGACTAATACCACAGAGTGCCACCAGCTGTGCGGCCTCATCTCTTCACCTTCGCCCTCACCTGGTACAAAACACACAGCACACCACTTACACCATATCAAAATCACAATCACTACACCACCACCAACCACCAACCACCACACACCACACACCATCACTCTCTCTCCCAGCAACACTCATCACATAGGTATGAGTGAAAATTACGCATAAGGAAACCGATGAATGGACTGCTGCTGAGCAAACACGTAAGCGAGACGAGAAAAGACCAAGAGACAGAGAGGCCTGTGTACGATGCAAACGTCGCTTCGCTTCGTCGCTCGGCTTCCACACTGCCTGCTGCCACAGTCTCTCAGTCGCAGTCTCAGTCGTTTGTCTACTCGTCTTACCCAGAAGGAGGTGCTTAAGCCCAGTAGCTGACCCACCACCAACACACACACACACAAACGTCTCTATGGCGTGCTCCATATACACGTATATACATAGAGATATATGCGCTTGGCTCGTACCTATTGAATGAACAATACGTACAAACACACGTCGGGGCTCCAACTCGCAGCTCCCTATACAGTAGCTGCTTTTGGAATCACGAGTGTGCGAAACACGGGCTACCATTGGTTGTTACGCACCACAGTGGCGACATAATGTATCTAAAACAATTCTATTCGTGCAAAGTCAACTTACCAACTGCGATAGAATGCGGAAAATGTATCTCTCGATCTGCTGGCTCTCCAGTGATTCGTCCAGGCCGTTGTTGAATTTGAATTTGATTGAATTTCGACTGAATTGCGAGGGCGACGACTACGACAACGAAGACGACGACAACGACAATGACGACGATGACGGCGACGGTAAAACGATGAAAAATAAACGAATTCAAATCGAAATATCTAGATACAAATGGAAGTCTTGTATCTTTGGGGGGGAATTTAAATGGAGATGGGAAATGTTGATGGATATGAAAATGATAATGAAAATGGAAATGAGAATGAAAATGGAAATGGAATTGGATATGAAAAATGATGAACAATGTGAACAACAAGAGCAGGAACAAGAAAAAAAAAAAATAATGAAAAATATTTCGCGGATCTAATGTATGTTCCGCAGATAGAACTTGGCGACGGTCACAGCGACTACACAACGAAATCACAACTGAATCACTTCTACTGTCTGATGTCGCAATGAAACGCTAGTAGAGTGTCTGTCTAGAGTCTTCTTCTTCGTGCGTTGAATTATTCAAATCTGTATCAACTCTAAATATTATTAATAAAGTATATTCCACTTCCGAACGCTTCCGTGCACGACGGCCAACTGCAAAGTTACGATCTCAACTTCAGCTTGATAGTTAACTGCTGCCTGTGTTCGCTCGGCTGCTGCTGCTGCTGATGCTGGTGGTGCTGTTGCTGCTGCTTGCTGCTTGCTTGCTGCTGGCTGGCTGGCTGAGATGGTTGGCTGGTTAGTTGGCTGCCTCCAAATCGTTGTGGCCGCAAAAAAAAAGAAACCAACAACAAAAAATACACAACAGACACACGATAAAGCGACAACGACAACGACAACAACGAAGACGACGACGACAACGACAACAACGACAACGAACAAAACCAAAAAAAAAAAAAAAAAGATTAAATAAACGTGAACGCAAAACGTAGGAAGAGGAAGACGACACACTACACCGATATAAATAAATAAAAATGTTAACTTTAACATATACCTCCTCCTCCTGCTATTAGTCAGCCACGGAGGTCTGAGACGAGCATTGAAGAAGCCAAGTTTCCAAGCCGGAGTTGGCATTGGGAAACCCGATCGGCCACGCACACATACCGACTCATCCGTCCACCTGTATGCGTTGATTGTGCCAGTTGCTGGGCGCTGCTGCTGCTGCTGGTGGCGGTGGTGGTGGTAGTGGACCTATAATTTACATTTCCTGATTCGGTGATTCGTTTATGTACAGCAAATGCCGCCGATTGGCGTGTTCTCCTCGCGGGAATTGGTGCACAGCAGCGGCGCTACGTCCCGATCGAGTTCAGATCGATGGATGGAGGGCGGTTCCAACCAGGATGTTGTATGGTGCGCGCAGGTGCTACTGGCTTACGCTGGCATTACTGATCGTCGTTGTTCCATTAAAATGCCGGTGACTCTCCAATCGAGCTTTTGGTGGGTGTCTACATTTCTTTCGCCTGCCGTACCTTTCTCTAGTAGCTAGCACTGGCAATTTGTCAGGTCACTTGTTGATTCCGATTCCATCGCGCTGCACAGCCGGTAGCCAACGCTGGCAGTGCATCTGTGGTTTGTGCTGAAAACCAGTAGGAAGTAGTTGTCAAACCGCATCTTCAAAAGGGGTTGATGTGAAACACGTTTTTTTTCTTCTTGTTTTGTCGAAAAGTCCCGCCCAATTGGCGCGCACACTCGCACACTGTGGGCGTGACCAGAACTGGCTCCCCATTATCTCCGACAAGTAACTTATGTGCCCCGGCTATGTACAGCGGTGTGTGGCCTGCCGGAATTCAGGTGCTCTCCGTCTCCCTCTCCGGCGTGGAGGCACTGTGTGGGAATATGAAAATGTGGGAATGTGGCCAGGCCGGCTTGAGTGTGTGTGCAGCAAGCAGCACACACCCCTTGCGCCTGTGTTGGTGCGGAGTTTTTCTTTCTTATTTGCTCACTTAATGGCAGAAGAGAGCTGTGTGTGAGAAAACAGTCCGAGACTGAGATAACGAACAAGAACAAGAAACCAGCACAGGGCAGCACACACCGAACGAGAAGAGTAAACACGGGGAGCCGTGGCTCTGTTAATAATTGCGACTTCCATTGTTACGCAACGCCGTGGGAAACGCTTTAATATGCACATACATTTGTGTAGCTGAGTATCTGGTGTATCTGAATTTTGTTCGCTGTTCGCAAATCAAATTTGGGAAACTCTTCAAATTGAAATTTGAATTGCACTGCTCAGCTGCAATTAAACCTCGAAAAAAAGACTTTATTTGCTTTAATAATGGCCTCGAAATAGACACATCCAGAGCAAAGAGAGCGATCTTTGCCAGGCAAACTGTGGGTACGTAGGCCAGCAACGAGCCCTATGGATAATATTATCACCTCAAAGTCGTACGTCAGTCGGTCGGTCGGTCGGTCGGTCCGACCGTATGGCGTACGTACGTCTTTCGTCGTTTCGTCGCCTTTGCTGATGGAAAGGAATTCAGCGCCGCTAATGTCATTGCTCAGAATTTTATGATGGAGGCAAATAAACTCTTTTGTCGTTTGACGTTTCGCCGACAAATATTCATTCAATTCTAGGAATTGCTCCCCATCTCCTTGTGCATGTCGTAATATGTTCGTTTGTTCATTCCTTCGCTCGTTTGGAGTTGCATTCCAGGGGAACAAAAATGGGTTAAGATGATTAAAAACATAGTAAGCCGTTAGTGAATAGCCGCCATCGTGTGCACAACCTCCGGGAAGTGTTCCCAACAGAAGTGAGACGTGTCACAAAACTGTCAGATCCAAGTCAAACCGAGTGAAACACCAACACCTATTTAGCTCAACTTGTGGGAAGATACTTGCGTATCTAAATATCTTAGGTCAAACAAAACACAAAATTCATAGAAATGATGTGACGACGTGGCCATTAGACAACTTCACTCTTCCGGTGAACAAAATGACAGAATGGATCTATGAGGGAGACAAAGAAATGCTTTGGCGGTTTGCTTGTGACAAAAATTTACATTTTTCAACTTGAGTCACGTTTGCGATGCACTGTCTTATTGTTTTATTGATCGCTGCGGACGCTATGATGGTGTTCTCTGTTGTTTTTTTTTTTGCGTAGGGCTGCGCGCATATGATCACGGCTATTGGGTACGACACTTTCGGGATTATGAGATACCTACGCTCTCGGTTGATAGGTTTTAATGCAAATAGAATAAGCGGCACCGCTTAGATCTGTGAGGTGTTAAAGTACATGCAAATATTGTGCAGAGGAAGCACACAACACAGGGTAAACGAAGGTATGTCGCACTCAAATAATGACTTTTCTTTGGGGGAAGTTCACACGTGGCCTTTGCATGAATGAGTGGGCTTTAGATATGCTCTAGGGATATAAACTTTGATTCGGGAATTTTGTTTGAGACTAATTCTGAGAAGTGTGGATGACAACATTGATTCTTCACGTGGTCTGAATGGCACGGGGTACTTTTTTAGTGAACTTGAAGGACACGTTCTTGGCAGTCGTTTCTACCTCTGAAAGATGAATTTGTCTATCAGTTGAGGAAATGTTTTCGGTTTGGATTTACTTGATAGTCGGACTAGATCTGGAAATTAAAAAGGTTGACACGTACCAAATTGAGTTCAATAGACAACTTCGAAGGTTTTCTGGTGATTTGTGTCAAAGAATTGCGTAACTCTTTCCAGGCGTTTCGAAACATTCTTTTCTTCAAAAATATGTAATTTGGTAGGTACATTCATCTAATGGAAGGATAATCAAATGGCAGACGTCCACCTTGAGTCAACTTGAGAGACATGTCATTGTCGTCTAACTTTTATGACTGTTGTTCTAAAAGTGATATTAAGGATTTTTTTATGATTGATGCAATTACCCAAGTGTCCAAACATGTATGAAAACTTTAGTGTTTTTCTGCACTTTATCACCTCAGCTGAAAGGTCACCACGTTCAAAATGTGTCCATTAAACTAGGCCAAGTGTCTCCTCCAGTATGCATACAAGATTGTGGAAATTATAGCTTATTATTGAATCGGAAACATTGAAATGCAATTATTCAGTGGTTCATTAAATGAGGATTTTTTCTAAAATTATTGATTTCATCGTTGGTACCTCGAATTCTGGGCATTTGTTGATTGTTATAACTAATTTATATGATTTAACAAGACAGTTTTCTTTTCCGTAAAGAAACTTAGTTTGAAACTGTTTTGTTGACTAACTCTTAACAATTAAGGAAAGTTATCTTTGCGTAATATCCCACATTTAAAATTCAAAAGATAATGCTTCAGTTGAATGATCCTAAATTGTATCGAATCTCTGTATGTAAATTGCGTGGCCACTATATTGTAAATTAAATACGAAATAAAGAAGTCCAACAAATATTTGTGTTGGGGTTTTTCAAGGTTCTGTTCTTAGGCCAATACTATTTCCAATTTATATAAATTCAGTATTTAAACCATTATAATTAAATAATATGTTTTTCATTTTATATTTACATTGCACACAGATCAAGTATATTCCTCTTTATCAGCAGACATCAAATTGCGATTTACCTCTTTTAATGTTTGGATTTGCTGAGAATTTCTATGCAGTAAGTGGCTGAAATAGAATTGTTTTTTAAGGCTTAGTCACGGCAGTCCCTATAACTTTAACTTCCCTTACTCAATCGGTTGCTTTGAGTTCGTAGCAGAAATGAAGTATTACAGAGATGCCCGACTTCTAACTCTCTTTCCCCTTAAGATTTTTGACAATTGTTTTTTAAAACGTGTTCATAAACCAAATTGACTAATCAGAGGACGGTATTTACGTTATTTCGTGAATAACTGTAAAAAATGCATGAATATCCGTCAAAGAGGCACTCAAATTCGTCGATTGACTAAGAGGCAATCAGCTGTGAAGTCGGATATCCCTGTTATACTTCATTTCTTGTTCGCAGAATCCAACTGGAGTTTATCATTGACAAATAAATTGAACTTGTGGAGTACATTCTTTGATATATATATATATACATATTGTAGTTCCCATTATTGATCGGAATATGTACTTGTCCAATTACACATTTGCTTTAAAATTTTATCGAATATCTTTGCAAAACTTAACAAAGAAAATGCAATTACAAGAATCATAAGAAAATTTCAGTTATATATTTTTATACAAGAAGAAGCCACCGCCTGCCTGATGCTTGGTTTTATTTAAAGCATTGATTCTTGATAGCTAGTAGCTATTTGTAAACTCTTAATGCTGCATTAAAATTTACAAAATTTCCAACTTTAATTTATTTATGGAAGAATCCTAATTTATATTTTATAAAATAAAGGCTCTCCCAAAATTAACGCCAGATTTCAATTAAAAAGAAACACCAATTTTGTCATTAGATTAGTTTTTATTGCTCATCGGGCAAATCGTCTCCACGGCTTTGCTGGTACTTAGATTATTTTTTATTGCTCATCGGGCAAATCGTCTCCACGGCTTTGCTGGTACAAATGATTGAATTTCTTTGATGCATAATTTAATCTCCTCCTGTAACCCACGGGTGGTTGTAGGCTTATCGACAAAGACCCTTATCATCGACAAAGATCACGGAAACGAGAGAGTACAAGGTATTCATTCACGGGTTGTTAAACCATCAATATGATCCAATTTTGACGGAAAGAACTGTGGTATCATGTCGCCATGTCGACAGTTGCAGTCATTGGTTGAGCTCAGTGCGGCCGCTAAACTTTCATTGTTATTGCAAACCAAACCTAACCTAAACTAACTATATATGTATCATCTGTCAAATTTATTTTTTTTTACAATTTTTGTTCTGATTTTAGGACACAATCTATAATGTAAAAAAAACGTTTTAACACTCAATCATGACATGTAATTCGTCCAATAAGTGAACTCATCGGTGAATTAAAGTAAGACTCCAATTACGTCTAATTGGAATACACTTCTTTGCAATTCGAATGCCATATTTAGAAATAAAGACATTCTGCAAACATTGTTAATCATATCCTTCTCATTTACATACATCATAGACATCATTCACAGTCATCTAAAATAAGGCAACCACTGAACTAAGATGCTTCTTTCTAGGATTAATTCTTTTGGTTAAGAATGTGCAAGATTCTGTACCATCTCGATGAAAAGATAAGCCAGCGGAAATGGGTTTACTTACGAGTGGTCTGAAGAAGACGTTGTAGAATTAGAAAATGCCATGGAGGCAAAATGGAAAAGGTTTTCCCTATGAAATCGAAAGTTGATCTCAAGTTTTTACTACGATTCGAATACGAGATATACTGAAGGAGAATGAGAAAATGTCATCAAGTCGGACAAGAAAAAAGAAAGAAGTTCGAGGTTCATTGATTCGAAAACCGAATCAGTTTACCCCACATTTCCAAAAACAGAATGATGAAAAAGAAGAGTCGTACCAAGGAATAGACAGTTACTTCGGATCTGAATATTTTGAGAAGTCCAATTGACGATCAACACAAATCTTCGTCCAGCATTAAGAGATGCCTCTTGACAATCCGCTTAAGTCATAAATGCAGAGGGCATAAAGGGCGGAAGAAGCATACAGTTGTAAAATTTCAGCAGTACATCCTAGAATGCAGGATCTTGCTTCCTCGCCCAACATCAATGAGTATTATACTTTTGTTATTCCGAATTTCATTGTAAACAGCGTAGAAGCACTTTTGTTATAAGAAATAACGCATTACATTTTTTTTCTCTTTGAATTAAATATAAAGTACTAATCTTGCATACAGGATATATGTTCTTTAAGGTAAGTGTACGTCGATCAAGGTTTTGGAGACCTTTCTAGTTTTTTCGGAAAAAAATTTCCACCGAATTTTTTATTAGAACAGCTGTCGGAATGTGTTCGCTTTAGTCAATCCGATAGAATAAGACGCATTGAGGACATTCCTCCACGCATTAAGCCCTTAACATCACATCTTTGTTCTGTTCATGATCTTTTTTAGTTAGTACTCACACCAGTCATACTTTGGTTTCTAAGCAGCTGTATGAAAATCAGTAAAAAATGTAATCACATGTCTAATGTGACAGCTCAACCCTACCGTTATATTTCTACGTTGCACGGTGGTTCGATTTGTATGGAAGCGATGAAAAAAAAATCTGTAAAATCTAAACCAGTGTACCGATCTTAATTTGCTTAAGTCTTACAATTGATAAATACAGAGGCCTCTCCCTAAGTCGACCTCCGGCGAAATTCCCTCTTACTCGAACTTTTTCGCCATATTTTACATACATCTACCTCAATTTTTCATACAAAACCACTCTCTAAGACAAACTCTCTCCAAATCGAACAAAGTATGGTATCTCGTGACAATTCAGCTTAGGGAGAGTCCACTATATATCTGTATAATTTACATTTTACACAAATTCTCTATTTATTTTTCAATAAACCTATTTTATATATATATACAATTTTATTTTATATTATTGTAGTTGAATGCTGCGCTTCATTGCTTAATGGTAGTGAATGTTCTATTTTTGTTGCCGGCCTTAAATTTGTAATTTAGAGATCCGATAATATCAGAATTTCATGAATAACGTATTCATAAGACCAATTAAAGGTGCAGCTGAACTCAAAATATTGTTAAACTGAGAAGGAAGATGCAGCTGAAACTTTTACAGTTGTTAAAATAAGACTCTATTTATATAAGTAATAAGTTTTGGTCAATTTGGAGCTCGTTAGTTCTGATCCACTAAAGTTTCGCAAATATTGATTTTTAGATACTTTAAAAATTCCTAGCTGCTAGACGAATAACAAAATAGAAACTAGGAAAACGTTTAGGTTTTCTTTAGACATGTTGCAAAAAGTATTAAAAAATTTTAAATTATCCATCTTGTCACTTCATAGTTATTGACTAGAATACAAGCCTTCGTTGCATGCACTAAACATGGTTAGATAATGGAACGACTTTAATAATATAATATGGGTGGCGCTACAGTCCGAGGCGGACCTGGGCCTAGCTTCTCAGCAACCACTCGTGTTGTGCGTGCTATTGTTCTTTCACGAGTGGAAGGGACCTACAGTTTAATGCCGACTCCGAACGGCGAAGTTGAGAAGCTTTTTCTAGACAGAAATACTCTTTGAGCATTGTCAGTGACTCAAAAGAGGTGGAGCCATGAATTATCGCAGGTGGTAAATTCGGGTATCGAACCTGGCACCCTCTGCGTAGGAGTCGACACTACGCTACGACGGAACGACTTTAAGCTGTATAAATATATGTAAGCACTGTAAATATTTCCCCATTTCATCGAAATATGTTATCAAACTAATATACTTTAAGAATGCAAAGCCCCTGTGCATCACGCAATTTAATTCTAGTTCAGTAGCAACTGCGTGTGTTGACAAGTCAACATCAAGTGGTAGCATTCACATAAATAAAGTCGCTTATATAAGATTACTTAAAATCTTTGAACAGTAAGGACTTTGAATCCATCATCCACACATTTTTCACGTTATTCCACTTCGACAATTAGCGTTCTACTCAACTCACTCACATGCAGCTAATGTACATTTCCCTGTGTTACCACAAAATTATGTAAATTCACTGTCAAGTCGGTCATTTCCGAATGACAGGTTTGCTAATCTTATCGAAATGTTTAACTGATGATGTCTTTGATACTCCTTATTCACGAACCAAGATCTACAATTAAGTAATTTATTAACGCAGTGGTGGAATCCTTCAAATTCAACATATACATACATTAAACGTACGAGTCTCCTTCATTGACATTTGAACACTTCATCAACTCTGCTGGCTTGGCAAATCAAATCCTAGAAGAGACAACAAGTGAACAGCATACCAACGATTGACGTTAACAACTCTTTTTTTTCAGATTCAATGAGTTCATCATTTGTCTAGGTTTCCTTCGTGATGTGAAATCATATATGAGTGTAAATGAATACGCGCGTTCATTTAGTTCATTCATCGTCCCCTTTGTTCAAAAGATCGAATTTTGTGACCGTGTCTCCTTTCCGGTTATAACTCTTTGTTCATATCGATTTCACCCTCAGGATGGCATGTGGATAAGATTGATAAAATAGATATCTGATCAAGGGGCGAACAAAGGTGGAATGTAACTTGGAGATCGATGCGATTAGCGGCATCTTGAATGAAATGTCAATCGTTGCGATTGATTTTTCTGCTTTCGGCCGTATAATCGATATCGAAACCAATTTTTGTTGAAATCAGTGTGAAGGACATTTTATTGAAAAAGTGTTGAAAAATGATTCGATTGGAGTTTTTTTTTTTTGTGAAATCTCAAATGGCTGATTGGGTCTCTTATGACTTGGTTGAATTAAAAAATGTTCCCCGCGATATTAAAGAAAAGAAGACGGACTGTGCAATTTTGTAAATTTATTGCATCGCATTCTGAGAACAGAAAGAGCTTAATAAGTCAAAGTAAAGACTTTTGTTTTAGATTTGATAAATGGGTTGGAAATGGATACATAGAATGAGCTAGAGATTAAATAGGATTTAGTGAGTGGGGACATCATTTAAAGAGAGAGCATTGCCGGAAGTCTAGAGAATGTAAGATCTTAAGGAATATTAGCATTTATTCAATGCGCTGGCAGAATCTGAATTCAGAAGAAGATGCTAAAATTTGCTGAAGATGTTAAAGTTTCTTAACCGTATGTGGGGCAGCTGTTTGTGAGGCGGTAACATAACATCTCTGCTGGGCCTCGATAGGCTCATATGAATATTGGTTTAGAAAATGGATTAGAATAGTTAGGGAGTTTCGATTCTGTTGATTTATAAGAAAAAAGATTATATATGTTCCAACTCAAATTGGGCTTGATTAGGCCCAGCTACCCCTTCTAGGGTTAAAACCTTGACGGTTGTGCCAATGGCGGAGACAAATACAAACGTGAATTGGAGATGAGGAAACTGGAATCAAAATGGGGTAAATTCTTAGAAAAGTAGAAAATAGTTAGCTCTCTTTGGAAATACCCAGCTTCTATTACAACGTTAAATTTGAAAACTAATGTTGGTGAACAGACATAATGTAGCCCACAAGTATTCCAATAGTGATGAGATAATTGGCTAGTTGAATTCTGACGGCAACTCCAGAGTGAATATTAGAGATGCTATATTCCAGTCAATATGTTGCTCAGTATAACAGTCATGGATTATGTCGATGAACAGAACCGAATGAACAATCATTTCTTATAAGATTTTATCGCAGGTGACTCCAATTGGAAATCGGTAAAATACACAAACGGCGTTCCAATTGGAAATATATGTCTTAATCCTCTGAACCTTTTTTTAATGGGAAACAATTATACAATAAAAAAAATATTATATTTGTATTCAGTAATTCCCATATCGCAAGGGCGCGTTCAGGCGTTCGGGCTTTGACATTTTCAGTGGGATACATGTAAATCATATGTTAAAGCCGTAAGATCGTAAGCGCGAGCATAAGTTTCTAGATGGAGCTACTATCCACTCACTCGGGCTTTTGATTTGAATTTCTGGCTGAGACGATATTTCCGCAAGTAGATAATTAATTTTTTCAAGGAATTTTATTTATAGTAATTTCATATTTTTCTTGAAAATTATATTTGAAATCATTTGAGTAGGTTAAGCGCTCTTTACTCGCACACTCTACAATCCATAAAGTAATCACCGATTTGTTGACATTCGGTCGGTTTTATATTAAACAATTTATTAGCCTAGCAAGTCTTGCATTCTGCTAATGCAAAAGCGCTTGCAATTTTACTATTCTGTTAGGTAGGTAATACGTAACTCGCGCGTTCATTTCGATATGGAAAACTGAAGCTGCCGCATTCTGACACAACATTCTCGTAAGCTCGATGAAACGCCGACCACGCGACGCTCCTTTGCGATTCAGCCTTAAGTTCTGTAAACTCTATAAACTGGTACCGCTACCATGAATTTCCAGATATAACCAAAAGTTAAGAATTTAATGCTTGGGTTTTTCATCAATACAAATCTTAACAAAGCAAGCTTAAAGGCCCAAGCCGATAGAATCCGTTGCGTGTCTTGCGTTCTGTCAAAAAATTGACAACTCATAAGTCCTAATGAAAAGTGGTAGAGAAACAGCAAATGCAGTCCACAAGTAACGTTCGACGGAAGGAATTGGCCAACTTTGAACTTTTTGTGCGTTTGATAGATGTTTTCATGAAAATTCATTCGGGTGTTCCTTATGTGATTGTTTTTACGATATTTTATGAACGAAAAAATACGTTTTTTTTTGTCTAAAACTGTTTTTGAATAATTGCTAATAATTCAGGAACCTTAAAATTTCGAATGTTTAGCTTTTTCAAATTGGATTGCAAACGCAACGCATGGAACGGATTCTATGGGTTTTTGGCCTGAAATATTCCAATGAACGAGTTTCAGCTCTGTCTCTGCGAATGAGTTTTGCGAAGCAGGTTGGAGAATTGTCAAACTGATAACGGGATCTACAAAGAGGCAGATGCGATCCACAAAATAGCGACTTACAAAAATCGAAAATCCTAGCCGTAGCTTTCTAGAAGCCGTGAAAATACGTACGTATTGTGAACTTCGCAAACAGACATTTCGTTCATATGCATGGAGTTTAATCTCAGAAGCACGGGGCATTTGGCGAATCATTCATGGAATTCATTCATGGCGAATTTTTTCGTCCTGCATTTGTGGATCGCGTTTGCCTATTTGTGTATTTTGTTCTTAGCTTGACCGTTTTTAGTATGATTGATTTGCGGAGAAATAATTTAAGATTATTAAAAAGGATACTTCAACTAACTCTTGTTGAGATTCTTGTTGATACAAAAAATAGATAATTCAATCCTAACATTGTTTGGTTATTTCTGATAGTTCAGGTGGTCGTTCGCAGTGCGAGGCTCATATTCAGGGTGCTTCATAGTTAACTGCGAATAGAGAGAATTCCATGTGAATGACATCTCAGAATTTGCGAATTTCTTGTGAACAGCACATTACAAAATTCCATTTTATAGAATTATTATTAATGGGAGGGTCGTTTGATAAATCAATGACTTCTTGCATTTCCCGCTCAGTAACATTAATTGCAACACTGACCTTGTGAACTGTAAATCAAATATATTCGCGAAATAAAACAATTTTTTTGGGGACCATCAATTTCAATGGTTAAAAGAGGTTTACTGAGCCCAGTTGTTTGTGGTCGTACCAGCAATGGTATCCAAAAGAGTTCACATGGCGCCATCAATAAAATGCATGTAGGGGGGCTATATGATGCTGAGGTTGTAGGCTTCTCAACTGAGCTGTTATTCTATCTGTAACAATATAATTACGACTGTTTAAAAATTTCTGCATGAAAAAAAAAATGGTACCAAAACCTTTTTCACAGAATTTTGAACAAAGTTACCAAAGACATCGGTGCTCTATCTCTTATCATTTTAGAGTCTATAAAAGACAAACAAACAAACATACACAAGCACAGATTTAGACATGGATAAGCTAAATGCGATATCCGCTGCTCATAATCGCAACCTGGTGACTTCCAAGTGGAGAGTGAGAAAAATAATAAACTGCTACCACATCCAGCTTATTCCCCAAATTTCAGAGCCAGAGATTTGAAGCAGGAACGATTGCATTTGCCAAAGAGAGTTTGTTCCGTCAAAAGAGTGCTAAAAAGGTAGCAGATTTAACATCATTTAAAAATAATAATATGGGTGGCACTACGGCCACAGAGGCTCATGGCCTAAGACAACCATTTGTGTTGTTCTTGTTATTGTTATCTCACGAGTGGATGGGACCAACAGTCTTTTGCAGACTCCGCATGGCTAAGTTTCTGAAACCTTTTCTATACAGTAGTCTGTGAGCATTGTCAGTGACTTGAAAGTCGTGACGCCTCGAAAATTGTTTGTTGTGCCGGGAATCGATGTTAGATGTTGCTGTGCTTCTCCACTTGTGTGCGCCATAGGTTCCGTGGTTCGGAGTCGCAAACTCTTCTATTTGGAGGGCATATGCCTGTGCATCCAGAACAAATTTGTTAATTGGTCTCAACTTGACGAGATGACAGCAACGATCCCTGTAAATGCACATGTTAAAAATTTTTTTTTTTTCGAGGTTAGGTGGAAATCTTCGACATGAATCTATGGCGAACCTTCGCACATAGAAGTATTAAATTTTTTCTCACTAAAACCAACTCCCTGAATTTATTATGATCGGCAGGTTACTCTCCAATGGAAGTTCCTGCTAACACCGCAACTATGCGCAGGTGTACAACATCGCACGAGATCAAGGGGTCTAGTCCTTTGAAGTCGGCGCATTAATAGAAGACATTAGTTTCCACAAGGATCTGGTCAACTGCAGAGTTTGTATACTCTTCAAGACGGCGCTTATATTTATAAGCAAAGTTCTTAACTTCATCTTGGAGTGGTACAATTCCAAAGATCTTTCCGGATATCGTAATTTCCCATGTTGATACCATGGTGCATTAACGATACTTCTATGCACCTTATTTTGAAAAGTCTTTATTATGTACATTTTACTTGCTTTGGTACAACTCTAAGGTTGTACGCCATACATCCAAACAGGTCTTAGGATTTTCTAGTACACAAGCAGTTTGTTGTCAATGCTTACCTTGAAATGTTTACTAATAAGCCTTTACATATCTTTTTATTTCATGTGAAGTTATGCAAGTTTCTTATTAACATACTCATTCCTCGCGGCGCCTTTCCAGGAAGGGATGTCCAGGGGATAAAACCAGGGCCCGGTCCTAGAAGTTCAAGGGTTGCGCATCGGTATAACTTTCCCACCGTGTAAAAAAGGCTAAGTTCAAAACCAACGACACACAAATACTGACGGTGACGAAATTCTGTATATTGCCTCTGCGATTATTTCATGTTTCCAAATCTAAAGACTGCTCGATAAGAGATTTGTTTGAAGATGCAATTATTCAAGCAAACGTCTTATTCTGAGGGCCCTCTTTTATGCAGTGCAGCCACAAATTGGAAAAACACTCGGCTAACTCTAGCTTCTATTGTACGTAATAGACGTTTCCTTACTCACTATACAACTTAACGACAAATATACTGATTTAGACTCTCAACGATTTCAAGAAAATCATTTTCCCTTCAATAAACAATCATCTCATTTTACAACCAATGGACCACCAGATCGATCAAGAATATTTCGCAGAAATACTTCCGGCAGCAGCAGAACAAAAATAACCATCATTTTGCTGATGCAGCAAAACTGACCAGTGACGGCAGGGCATTAGGGTTAGAATATGAAATTTGATAGGCAGTTGATTCTGAACCACCAATAAAGTAAGAGGCCTCTCCTCAAAATAAAAAAAAATTTTATTAAAAATAAATTATTAAAAGTTAAACTCACATAAGTCACTGAACACAGCCGAAAGATGTTCATAAGAGTTTAAAGTAGTATTTGAAGATATATAGCACTAATCGTTTATCATGGAATGGAGATTGAGAACAAATTAGTCCATATAAACTTTTATCACACAACTTTTGTTGCGCGTTATAAAGCCATTTACTTTGAAAAAAGCGACAATATCAATTTAGTGAAATAAAAAAGTCCCAAAAATGGTCGAATATCACATTTCCGTTTTGCTGAATACAGTAGAAATTCCACACAACTCGTATCTTCAATCCACCGTTATTTAGATAGTAAATATGAATTGTCCACGTCAGTGTTCATGAAAATACAAGATTTTGAACTACAAGCGTATACGTGCTTAAATTGTGTAAGTGTGCAAAAAAACGATCATCTTCGCTTAATAGTTCATCTTATAGAATCTTGCCAGCACTGGCAATATTTATGACAGTTGTGACAGTCACGGGGTAGAATCGTGTAAGCTCATTGTTGATTGTGTAGCGTGACCATCACTTTCAATGCAAAAACACTTGATTATAATCAATTGAGACACATTTTTCATAGAATGATAGAAGCAATGGAAATAATCGCTAACGAAACATAAATGGAAAGTAGAGCACAGACAAAAATTGCATACTTATGGATGCAAAAACATTAAAAAATAATGTAATAACCTACAAATTCGTGAACAAAAGCGATCAGGGGCTAATATCATAAGCCACATACAGCAACCTAAACAATGAATGAATAAATTCAGGAATAACACAGAAAATAATGATTGGAAGCATTGTTTTTATCCGCTCTTATTTCATAAGCGGATATAGATATGATGAGTAACCTAAGCGGATATAGGATTTGTTATACAGTTTGAAAAAAAAAAACACACCAAATTTTCCTTTTCTTTCAACGAAGATTGTAAAAAAATATCTTGATGTTTGCAACGATTCATCACAGCAATCTTAGACGGTGTGATGCCATTGGGTTCTTCACTTCGAAACGATTATGGCTTAAAACAAAACATGGGGCTGAAGCTCCTTTTAGTGGGCCTTTCCCTCTTCGTGAATTCAGCAAAAAAAAAAAACTTGCAACAACATATAATGGTTGTAATAACTGGACAAATAATAAATTACACACTCCAAAAAATCCATTAGGGTTGATCTCAGCAGACGAAGAATACTAAACGACTGGGTGACGCAGTTGGTTATGTGCCTGCCCTTGGTTAGTTGGGTCAACGGTTCGAATCCCAACGAGGGCAAAGAGTTAATACGCTTTTATGTGGTTTTCAAATCTGGTCCAGTCAAAATTTGCCGTTAGGTTCAAATTAACGGCACTATCAGTGGAGTGGTCAATCAGTGGTAGTAGTCTGACTGTGGGTATCGCAATGAACCAATATTGTGTAAGTGTTCTGGTGACTTCATAAGCAGCGCCTCCTACCTACCTAGGATACTATGTATGTGGCGCACTTACTGGCCACTTTCTATTCAACTACCACCTATACAAAATGGGGCATAGCGACTCAGAAAACTGTAGACGCTGTCGACAATCAAAGGGTACCACTAGTCGACTGTCCAAATCTGACAGCAAGTATACGACCCGTGGAGGGTCCGAGCCTGAGATATCGCTGCCTTTCATCGTTGACGGTCCTGGGCACGTTTCTTCCAATCATCCAGGCCAAGCTGTCTTGCATCCGGGATTACTTGGTCCTTAAACCGGAAGATGGATCTACCTCTCCTTCTCGAACCAGGAGGCTCGGATTCGAAGACGCCCTTTGCTGGAACATTTTTGTACATGCGCTCGATGTAGCGATGGGTGTAGTTAACGGATTTTTGCCTTCCTGACTACATCCACAATCTGGAACAGTTTGTAGAGTTCGATATTGTGTCCATTCGCCTTCCTCGCAGATGGGACCATATATCCCATGTAGAATTTTTTTTTTTTGGAAACCACCAGGAATTAACTCCGCAGTTTTGCTTATGGTCCAACTTTCGGCTCCATATAGCAGGACTGGCGGAATAAGAATTTTGTAGAACATGACTTTGGTCCTTCGAGTCAGGAGTTTTGAACCCAATTGTTTCAACACACCGAAGTAACATCTGTTGCCAAGGGTGATTCTACGTCGGATCTTACAACAACCCAACGCACTATCTTCTTCAGTACCACACTGAAGAAATGGCACGACAGCGCATCTCCTTGCGGAAATCCGGTGCAGGTTTGAAACGGCTCGGAATTCCTTGAGTTGAACTGCACGGTGTATCGCGTATTTGGACCTGATCAGTTTTCCTGGGACCCGAATTCGGCCATCGCATGGAATAACTCCTTGCGATGAATGCTGTCGTATGCGGCTTTAAAATCGATGAAGTAGTGGTGTGTATCGATCTGAAACTCGCTGGCCTTCTCCAGGATCTGCGGTAATGTGACTATTTTGTCTATAGTCGATTTGCAGGGGCGGAAGCATACTTGTACGTGCCGAATGCGGTGCAAAACGGCGTTAGACATTCATACAGCACGCTGGACAGGATCTTGTAGGTGACGTTGAGTTGTTGCAAAAGGTAGGATCGCCTTTTTTGTGGATAGGGCATATCCCAGCAGATACAAAATAACAAATAGAATCACATCAACAGGAATCAGGACTATCAGGGCATCCCATCTAAAGAAATCATCAACTTTCTCAAGTTAACTCTGAAGGTCTAGATGAAGAAAGGGGGCACAATAGATCAAATGTGGTCGCAATGCTATGTGATAATATAGTCACTCCCTATTCTCTTGAAGTCAATTCAAATCGCTTGATGACCATAATCTAATATAATCCACGACCTGATCAGAATGAGCGGGGCGATTCTCAGGACGACATTACGGGACTCGACTGAACGTCGTTCAGTCTCTCTACAACAAATTTTGCTTAACGCGTACAGTCTCAATTTAATTTCCTAGTTTCGACATACTTAGCGCAGGAGAGATTTATTGTAAAGCGTTTTACAGGAATTTAGCGGCGAAGGTCAGTATTTTCTTTTGCTGATTTTGCTGAAATCGGGCTTCAAATCTATTGGATTACATCGAGCATCATGATCATTTCTACAACACATGCTCTGTAAGAGATGTTGCCAAAATTCGACTTTACATGTTGTGACAGTGATATCCCGCAACGGTGACGCCCTCCACATGGGCGTGTATACTGATCATGAATAATAGCTATTCTTTTTCATTGTAGATATCGGTTTTCATTCACCTCGCAAATACCCACCTATCGCTGGTCGCATTAAATGGGTATTATTCACGCCCAAGCGTGGGTTTGGGTTAATGGTCATCCAAATTTTTGGAGAAAAATGTAGTTAAAGTCAGAAATGAGCTAATAGGGAGATATCTGACCTCACAGGTGATTGTCACCTTGGCCATTGACGAATTAATGGGACTTTTTGGCAGGTCATTACGAATTGTGAAAATTGCGTTCTCTGATTGGACAGGCAATTTAAAGGAGCAGAGGATTCGACCATCCTCCTCAACTGTCTCCTGAATATTTGATATCTGGTCAGACTGCAAGGTGGTTATAATTACAAACGTCATTTTGGCCATACAAAAAATGCGCAATGATAAAACAATGGAATCTTAGAAAGAAGAACAGATACAAAACAGGATCCTTATCTTTTCAAATTATTCATCTGTTTAGAACGTATGTTATCGACCAAAACAAATTTAATTTTATTTAGAAAAAAAAAAACAAACAAACCAGCAAAAAAGAAAGTTTATAAAAATTATAAAAACATACTCCTCAATTCGTTTATCTTTCTTTGTTAATCCTATAGAACCGTTCATGTTTCCGAGATTCTACTGTAATTGAATACGGGTGGCGGGACTATTCCAGGACGAGCCCAAATGACGAAGCTTAAAAAGCTTTTTTTAGACAAGAATACTCCTTGGGCATTGTCAGTGACTCGAAAGAGGTGGGGTCGTGAATTATTAAAGGGGATCTAATCTGGCACCTCCTGCGTAGGAGTCGACGCACCGACATTTTACAAATTAAAAAAAGATTAAAGTCCTCAGTTTTCCTCATCTTCCGTCATCGGACATGAGAAATAGGGGTACCTACTGCTGTGTAAATTTCAAGATATTTACGAGATTCTCGCGAGCATTTTTTGAATGAATTTTGAAAAGATGGACGGTGTATGTTTTATATCTGTCCTCTTTCTAAGATTCTACTGTATAAATCTTGTATTCAGCCTTATTTTGAAAAGCAATTTCGTTCAAAAGTGTATCGAATTCGAATGATTTGTATTCTCATATTCGAACGATTCGAAAGTTAACTTTATCAATCGAAAGTTAATTTTTTCTTTCGACTAAGCAAATTTTGAAATTGGAATCATTCGAATCAGAAATGAAGTATTACAGAGATAGCCGACTTCACAGCAGATTGCCCCCTAGTCTATTGACGAATTTGAGTGCTTTTTTGACAGATATTCATGAATTTTTGAGGGTTATTCACGAAATAACGTAAATGCCGTCTTCTGATTGGTCAATTTGGTTTATGAACACGTTATAAAAAACATCTCTGGAATACTTCATTTCTGATTCGAATCGTAATTTTCTTGGTATGTAACTTGAGATATTTTTGTTGACATTTAAAATGTATGAATTCTACGTTGGCTTTCTCAATATATGTATGTAAGTCACAATCACATTCCAATAGCATCAATAGAGAGGAAAAATAGTAGCTGATCATTGATGGAAGAAAATCCCGAACAAGCTAAGGATTTTTCAACAAACCGGGTTGATAGTGATCGCATTTGGAAGGTGCTGCGCGGATGCTTGACAATTATTCAAATTTCCTTCAAAAATCCTTCAAAACAAGGTACAACATGTTACTTTGGTGTGTTGAAACACGTTTTTAAAAAAAAAATCTACGAGTGAATGAAATATTGATCATGCATTGAAAAGTATCTGATTTCACACAGTAATTCGTAATTATTAAATTTATCCATTATCCTTTCCCTATATCCCGCTCCTCGCCGTCTTAATTTTTTATAAATAAAACAATTGAAATTTATATGCGCCATAGTATAGCGGAATGTTATTTAAATACATATATATATTTTTTTTTTTGAAAATGAGTCAAATTGAAATGTCAGACAAATACAAACAGCTGATTTCAGCCAAAGTCGAATTCAATGAGGGTTTCTTTCGATAAGGAATATTTTTCATTCGAATGTCAGAATACCCAAAATTCATTCGATTGAATAGATATATTCGAACGAATTCGTTCGATTCGCTAGAAATTCAAAATAAGCTTGATTAATTATCCATTTCAATCTGTTTATATATGTATTAAATAAGACAATACCCAAATGTTCATTGTTCAATTACATGTTCATTTACATCACGTAATGTTCCTGCAGGCTTCGTAATTCTGACATCCTCATTTTCGAAGAAATATGGGCTGGTTAACAAAACATAGCATCTTATTGGGTCAAACTAATGCTGATGTGTTGCTTCGATGTGGCTGGGATTACAATGGGGACAAATGGGATTACAATTCATAAAAAAGAAGTAAATAATTCACCAAGAATGGCGCCTAAAAGTATTTACTAAACTACCAAGCAATCCTTAACTATACGAAAAATAAATTCAGAAGAATTCTGTTAAAAATGAGTTGAGCTGCGCTACATGTACAAACACGTTTACAAGTAATTACAACATGCCTTCTTGTAATGCTTAAGTAAGTCGAAAGAAACGAAACCTTTATTTAAACCAAGAAAAAATGTATACCTTATTTTGTATGCTTTTTAAAATTCCATTGTAATGGTTTTCTATTTCATATCCCTTATTGTGCCCATTGCCTTATGAATTTGAGCGGTGCGTGGTGAAGAAAAATAAGTGCAAACAAATAAAGGATTCAAGAAGCCTTGTTAAATGGGCCTTTTAGACGACAAACCAAAGCAGTTATGGAAGCAGGTATTAGATGCAAATTTTTCATTGTTACTTCATCGCACATGTATATCCATTCCTTAAGGTTTAATGAATCGCCTTCAAGTAGTATTTTGTAAAAGTATCGACCTGTGTCCCGATAAAAGCACGCGAATTTAAGAATTATCGCTTTGCCATCTCACAAGATGGTGTAACTGTACCCGTGGTACAACATGCCGCCAATATTGGACACAATCTTAGAAGGTACAGGGTCAATATTTCATCTGAAATGAAATTTTTCTATATGCCAACTCCCAAAGGAGAAATAAGAATACCAGCTAAAAATGAGGATGTAAAGTGCTTTCAAGAAAATATTCAAGACACAAATATGGAGCACGATTTTATAAGTAGTATTAGAACACATTGTGCCGCAAAGAATAAAACGTATCCTTCTGAAATTTTGGAAGGACCAGAAATCGAGATTGATTGTTTTGCCACAAAAAGGCATTTATTGAAATAACGTGAAGAAGCCTTCGTCTAATTGTTTATCCTCTGACATCTGATAAATAAAGGTGTTAAATCCACATAAAACATACAAAATACTGTAACATACATGTTTTTGGGTAAATCCGCCACTGTGCGACGCCATGTTCAAATACACTACAGATCTCAATTTAATGACTTCAGCCGAGAACTTGCTATCAATCAATATTCATGTTCTTCATTCGTAAACAAAATACACAATGATCACATATTATGTAACAAATTCGTCGTCGTAAAATCAATGTATGTACAGCCAGACAGAGATATTTTTTTTTTTTTTTTTTTTTTTTATTTCATTTTTATTATTCAATTCATAAAAAAAACTTACGTACTAGACAAAAATGCTTAAAACTAGTTAGACGAACAATGTTTTTATTTCTAACTTACTGGCCCTAGGCGGGCACTCTAAGCTAAACTTAATCTTAATTTATGTCTTTCGACCTAACCTAAAAGAGTGAAATGCAAATGGAAATTTAAAAGAACAAGTTACTATTAAGAAAAAATTGGAAAACTTAATGACTGGACGGTTTTTATAAAAACTTACAAGCTACCTTACATTCTACCTTAAAATAAAACTTACAAGCTAACTTAAGCTAACCTACGTATATATGCATATACACATGTATATACCCCTATACCCATGTGTATGCGCATATATCCTTAATATACACAATGTATACATGTATCGTCGTGTATACACATATACATTCTTGTTTTTTTTTTTTTTTTTTTATTTATTTTTATTTTTTTTTTATTTTTTTTTTTTTTTTTTTTTTTTTTTTTTTTTTTGTAGTTATATATATATATATACATTTTTACAGCTTACAAACTACCTTAAAACTACCTAAGATATATAAGTCGGCCGTAGGTTGCGGCTGATAGATTTCCATCTAATCCGCTGCAAGACAGAGACCGACTGCGCCCCATAAGGGGGAACGCACTACCCTCTTTACCCCGGGTCTAAAGGGTTCGACGCTGGAGTTCCCTCGCTCCCCAGCCACCAGAAATGCTGGTGCTGCCTAGCAACATCCCTAATGTCCCGCCTGGATACTGCCGTGCTGAAACGGAGGAGACCCTCCTCAGCTCGTTGTGCGACGGAACGGTCGTGGTTGAGTCGCCCATCCACAGTCGATCTGGCGATGTGAAAAATGAGCGGTACCGCATTCATATCTTGTAACAGGCCGTACTTATCTAAATGGAGAAAAGCCTCTGGGGGAACGAAGCCGTTGTGGCGTACCCTTTCGTGGTATTTTGGATTGGGGTAGTAAGCCCCTGAGATCAAGTTATTGGACGAGTTCATCGCTCTAGCAGTATGACCTCGAATCAACTTCAACAGGAAATTGTCCACTCTTATCAGGTTTGCCCTGTTGTATAAGACCTCATTGGAATAGAATTTTATGTACTGGGACTCTGGAGTTCTATAAAGGCGAAGACAAGCCCTAAGGCAAGCCCTCTCGAACAACCGAATCTTTTCCATCAAGCTTGCACTCACGTTGAACCACACAGGACAGCCATAGGTGAGCATTGGCCGGATGAGGGCCATGTAGCAGATAACCTTCACCCTCGCATCGAGTTGGCTGTTGTAAAACAGTCTCTTTGTAAGGGCAAAAGCGCCTCGGGCCCTGGCCAGAGCAGCATCTACATGTTTGTTAAAATATAGATACTGATCTAGCCAGATCCCCAGGTATCTGACTACAGTCCTTTGCGCCAGTGGTTCCCCGTGTCGTCCGACGATTGAGAACTTTCGCCAATTCTTTTTCGTGTCCGCCGAGGCCTTATACAACGGCGTCCTGAACAGAATGGTTTCCGACTTCTGGAAGTTGATACTCAACTTCCAGTCATCGCAACTTCTCATGAATGAATCGAAGTCACCCTGCGTGAGGGTAGTGATTTCCTCGATCTTTTTGCCTGATCTGTACACGATTAAGTCATCGGCATACGCAATTGCATGAGGAAGAGATCTTAACAGATCGCTCAAGTAAATGTTGAACAGGATCGGCGAATTAACGGCACCCTGTTGGAGACCATTTTTAACCTCAAACATACCTGTGGAGGTCACGTTACCATTCTTAACGACGAAGCGTCTGCCGGTAAGCATGTTACACAGTAGATACAGCAGTGGTTTGCTAATGCCTAGCCGATTGAGCTTGTAGAAAAGTCCTTCTAACCATACGGTGTCAAAGGCCTTTTCCAGGTCAATCAAGCAGGCACCCGTACATTGTTTCTGGCTTTTGTTCCATTGGATATCCGACACCAGTTTCGACGCGGCATGAATAGTGTCATGCCCCGCTTTGAAACCGAATTGGTTATCCGGAATTATATTTTTGTCCTTAGTCCAGTTGATCAGAACTCTATTTATCACTTTCTCGAATACCTTGCTGATATTCGGCAGGAGACTTATTGACCGGAGGTTGCATGGATTCGAAGAATCTTTTCCTCTCTTGGATATGGGTTGCACAATAGCCGTTTTCCAATGCTCCGGATAATGTGCATTATTCAGAGCATTGTTAAATAGGATTGTGTACATATTAACCACTTCCAGGGGGAGGTGTCTTAGCACAATGTTGGAGATCCCGTCGATTCCAACAGACTTTTTCTTCTTTAATGATTCGAAGACCGCTTGGAGTTCTGTCTTCGATATGAACGGGGGTTGAACCCCTTCGTCGGCGATGGCATTATCTGCCATGTTATCATCATTGAACACGACAAAGCCAGTGTTCTCAGATCGCCATTGCTGCATGTCTTCTCGAAGTTGAGAGTTGCTAGCTATTACGCGGTTATCCAAGTCGTGGTTCGGGCGAACGCTCTCATTCACCTTATACACTTCTTGGAAGACCGCGCCTAGTACCTCCATTTTTTCTTGCGGATCTTCGACCGCAAAGAAGTTATCGTCGAGTACAGCGTTATCTGGATCAATACCTGCTGTAGTCAGTATTTGTTCGTTGTCCGTCGTTCTGGGGAGCTTAAGACACGGAAGATCGCTAGATTTCCTTCGAAAGAATTTGTTTATTTGCGGGAACATGCTCGGGTTGTTAGATCTAACAGCCCGAATCTTATCATTCCAGTAAGAATTAACAGAAAGTCTGTAATTCTGGGCAATTAATGTCTGAATGTTCTTAATTAGCGATTTCAGTGTCCTAACTTCCTCACTACGTCTGTCAGTAAACCGCCTGTACAAGTTTTTTAATCTTGTTAGGAGTCTACTTTTTTGTTGGTGTAGTGCATCAATTGTCGCATTGCGGTAAATGTCTTGGTTGTTTGTACGTATATACCGTGGTATCGTGCTGTCCATCGTTTGTTTGATTGTCTCGTCCAATTGAATTAGATACATGTCAATCTCTTCGTTTGACAAGTTTCTATTGGACGGTATGTGGAGCTCGTTCGAAGAGAGTGCTCGCGTCATTTGTCTGGAGAAGCGTGTCCATCGAGCCCTACTGTAATTGTAGGGGTACGTTTGAACAAACTCTCCTAATTCCGCAATATCGTTAGGGATCTTGATTTCGGCACTGAGTCCGCAATGGTCACTGAGGTACACGAATGTGTTCAAACAGTTTACCGTTTGTGCGTCTGTGTCTGTCAGCTGCAGTCTTGCGTCTAACAACAGGAGATCCAGATAAGAGCCGCTCCTGGGGAACGACGAGATCTCTGTTGCCTTCAAATCGAGTCTATACTCGACACTGTGCGAGCAGAACCAGCTGTAAAGCTGGTCCCCTCTATTGTTGGAAATTGTGTTTCCCCAATATCCATGTCGGGCATTTAAGTCCCCGGCCAAAATAAAATAGTTCTCCTCCGAGTCCAGCCTTAGGCATCGGAAGAGTGAATCGAGCTCTGATATAGTCGTTCTGGAACTAGGGTTGCCGGAGGAGTAGACCGACACCGCATACAACCTCCTTCCACTGCGGAGCGAAATGCACACGATGCAGGCCTCCAACTCCTGAAACCTTCGTACTTCACCACTATACACTACTTTATGTTTTATGTTATTTTTAATGAAGATCGCAACACCGCCTCCACCACTGGAATTGGGCCGGTCTCTTCTAATAACACTATAATTGCTGTGCTCCAGTATGCCTCTCCGAGTTAGCTTGGTTTCGCTAATCAGCATCAGCTCTGGGCTTTGGTCATCCAAAAGTTTATAGAGCTCGTTCTTTCGAGGGATCCCTATCAATGAATTTGCATTCACTGCAAGGATCTTGTAAGATAACTCGTTCGTCTGCGCAGCCATTAAAACGGTTGACGTGGTTGGTTCTGCAGTAGCGCCAGAATTTGGTCTACCCGCTCTTCTAACCGATCCATACGCCTTTCAATGGAGGATTTCCAATCCGGCGTTGGATCGTGTGCTCTTGGCACTGCAGGTTGCGGCACTACCTTCGGTAGTTGCTGCTTTTTCGTGCTCCTTGGGCCAGACGCCATTTGGGCGTAGGTCACTTGAGGGGTGACGGGTATGGCTGCCCCGAGTGGATTTTTCACTGGGGGCTGCTTCTGCAGAACCATTTTTGATTTTCGCTCTTGGAATTTAGGGCAACCCCGATAGTTAGCGGTGTGCCCCGCGTTCCCGCAGAGTACGCATTTGAGCTGACTCTTGTCAGCTGCTCCCTTTTGCCCCAGAGGACAATTCTCCGCACTGTGGTTCTCACTGCACTTTACGCATCGAGGCTGCATTTGGCAGTTCGACGCGGCGTGCCCGAACCTTTGGCAACGGAAGCATTGGGCAATGCCATCGCGCCTTCTTATGTTGTCCCACTCGCACTTGTGGTAATCTAAGAACTCAATTTTCTTTAGATTATCCACTTTGCTTGTGGATGTAACCTGCACAATATAAAAGGGTAATTTCCGCCCCTCTCTCTTTGCCTTCACTGTGGTGAAAGGCTTGACCCCGACGTACTCAATTCCCTCGCACACTTGCTCTTTGAGCAGTTGGAGGACCTTCTCCGGTTCGAGCGGGCAGTTAAGCTTTAACAGCCGAGACTGGCATTTTTCGCCTTTTGGAGTAAACGAAAAGAACTCCAACGTCGATCTCTTTAGGAATATTTTTAGAGTGTTGTAATCTTCCACTGTCTTGCAGTGGATTGCGTTCTTATTAACGCCTTTACATCTACTGATAAAAAAGTTACCTGAACCAACGGCCTCCTTACACATCTTGGCAGTTTGTTCAATATCCGCCTTGTAGATATTGATCGGCGGCACCTTTTCTTTCTTCTGCTGCTGTTGCGTTGCTGGTTGCTGCTGTTGAGTTGCTGATCGCTGCTGTTGTGTTGCTTCTTGGCGTCGCTGTTTCGTTGCCGGGCGCTCCATTGTTGCGGGTCGCTGATGTTGCTCAACCGCTGGCAGCTGTTGTGTTGCTGGCAGTTGTGCAGTTTCTGTCCGCTGTTGTTGTTGTTCAGCTGCTGGTTGTTGTTGTTGCACTGCAGCCTTTGGTTGTTGCTGCTTCTTTTTTTGTGGCGGCATAGTTGCCACTTGTTGTGGCTTTTTCTGCTGATCCAGCATTCTCCTCGCTGTTGTCTTAGCTTTCAGCTCTCTGATTTCATGCAGGAGTCGCTGAATTTTCCCCTGCATGTCGTCAACTAGCGTCTCCTTCATGCGAAGAACACGCTCAATTTCATCTTCCGTGTCGGAGGAGAGCGAGTCAAAGCTGTTGCTGCTGACAGCGAACAGTCCTTCCCCTCCATCCGACACGTACTGAACGGCATCCTCCTCAGATTCGGCTGCTGATGAACTAGCCGCCGCTTCACTCTGCTCTTCCCCTTGCATCCCATCGGGTGTTGCATTTGTGTTGCGGCGCTTCACATTCTTGGGAGAAGTCTTCTTTCTCCTCCTTTTTGTGCCTTCTTGGGCAACTGTTGACTGGTGGCTTGATTTTGCCACCGGTTGTTGTAGGTCATTGTCCGCTTCTAAGAGCGCGGACCGCTCGTTCGATTCCATTGTCTCCACTCCTCTTGTTATGTAAGTGATTAACACAATACGAGGATAAATGAAAAAAAAAAGTCTTTTTGGATTTGCCGCCCCCACTGGGGCTCGAACCTGGGACCCGGCGAGTCTAGAGCACTGACTCTTTTTTTTTTTTTTTTTTTTTTTTTTTTTTTTTTTTTTTAACGCAATTTTATTTACTTCAATTTTATATTTCTTACTTGCTAGACAAAATTACTTAAAACTAGCTTAACTAACTTAAGAATTACAATTGTTCTTAATACTAACCTACTGACCCTATGCGGGTACTCTAAGCTAATCTAATCTATGTTATAAATGTGCCTTTCGGCTTAATCTACGTTTTTTTTTTTTTAGTCTTTAGTGACAATCTTTTATTTATTTATTGCTTTGCCAAGAAAGCTTATACAAAACTTGGCTAAACCTAACTACTTAACCTACCTTATACTAACTTACCCTAAAATAAAACTTAATACTATCTTAACTATGTCCGTAACAGTACGGACACGTGCACCAGGGCGTATATGTCGTGTATATGCATAACATATATAATTTATACGCCGTGATGCACCTTTTTTTTTTGTTTTTGTTTCATGTATATATTTCTTTTTTTTTGGATTTTATGTTTTATTATTTTTTTTGGTTTTTTGTTTTATTACATTTTTTTTTTTTTTTTTTTTTTTTTTTTTTTTTTTTTTTTTTTTTTTTTTTTTTTTTTTTTTTTTTTCTTTCTTAAAGCTACCTTAAAAACTATGTAAGCTGGCCACTATGGTCAACTACCTGATCCTGTGGAAAAGCTAGCGGTGGCGGAGGCTGGTTTTGGTGTAACCACCAGTAAAATTGCCGTTCTTTGGCAGACTCTTTCCTATCTCGAGCGGGGATCGCTCTACTGAACCGGAGGAGATCCTCGTGGGTGCGAACGACATCCGGTTCGTATTGAAGTCGCCTATCCACTGTTCGGCGTACGACATGGAAGATGATAGGACATCCTTGTGGATCCTGTATTAGGCCAATTGTGTCTAGATAGAGGAATGCTTCGGGAGGAATAAAGCCGTTAAGGCGCACCCTTTCATGGTACATACAATTGGGGTAGTAAGCCCCAAAGATCAGACTGTTGGACGAGGTCATAGCTCGTGCAGTGTGCCTTCTGATTAGTTTAATTATAAAATTATCTACCCTATTCACGTTTGCCTCGTTGTACAGGACCTCGTTAGGGTAGTACTTCTTGTACTCAGACTCGGGTGTGCGATACAGACGGAGACAGCTCCTAAGACACTGCCTCTCGAACACCCTCATCTTTTCCATCTGGGAAGGACTCACGTTGAACCACAATGGACAACCGTACACCATAATAGGCCGTACTAGGGCCATGTAGCAGATTACCTTCACTCTGGTATCAAGTTGGCTGCTGAAAAACAACCTTCTTGCCGCAGCAAAGGCTTTTCTGGCTTTCGTCAGAGCAATATCTATATGTTTGTCAAAATACAGATATTGATCCAGCCAAATGCCTAGATATCTAACTACACTTTTTACAGCTAACGGCCGACCATGCGGGTCAACTATGCCGAACTTACGCCAGTTTTGGCGCGTATCCCGCGATGCCCTGTCCAACGGGGTCCGGAAAAGACTAGTTTCGCATTTCTGGAAGTTGATAAGCAACTTCCAGTCGTCGCAAAATCGCTGGATTTTCTCGAAGTCACGCTGCAACAAGATGTTTATTACCTCGACCTTCGGACCTGATCTGTACGCAACTAGGTCGTCGGCGTACGCAATTAAGTGCGGCATGGAACCTATAAGATCTGCAGTGAATATGGAAAACAGGATCGGGGAACCAATGGCCCCCTGTTGCAGACCGTTTTTAATGTTAAAGACCGTAGTGGAAGTTACGTCACCATTTTTCACAACGAACTTTCTACCTGTTATCATGTCATAGACCATGTATAGCAATGGTTTACTTATGCCAAGCCTGACCAACTTGAGGAAGAGGCCCTCTAACCAAACGGTGTCGAACGCCTTCTCCAAGTCAATCAGGCAGGCACCCGTGCACTGATTTTTGTTTTTATTCCATTGTATGTCGGAAACCAGTTTTGACGCGGCATTAATGGTATCATGCCCCGCTCGGAATCCGAACTGGTTGTCCGGTATGATTTTCTTTTCATCAGCCCATTGCTTCAGAACTCGAATGACTATCTTTTCAAAAACCTTGCTTATGCAAGGAAGAAGACTGATCGACCGAAGATTTGTCGGAATGGACTTATCTTTGTCCCGTTTAGGGATCGGTTGAACAACAGCTGTTTTCCAGTGCGTGGGGTAATGTGCATTACTCAGCGCATTGTTGAACAGGGTTGTGTATGTTTGGACCGCTTCGGGGGGAAGATGGCGAAGCACAATGTTCGGTATTCCATCGATTCCCACTGACTTTTTCTTCTTCAGCGAGTGGAAGATACCCTGGAGATCTTCTTGAGAAATCAAGATGTGATTCCCATCATTGGCGACGGCACTATGTGCCATGTTCTCGTCATTGAACCTGGTGAACCCTGGATTCTCTGATCGCCATTGACTTATCTCATTGCGGAGATAGAAATGGTTTAGCAGGGCTCTGTTCTCCAGATCGTGATTCGGCCTACTAACCTCGTTGACCGTATACACTCTCTGGAACACTGCACCAATAGCTGTAACCTTCTCCTGGGGATCTTCCACCGCAAAGAAGTCATTGTCTAGCACTGCCTCATCTGGATCGATGCCAACTGAAGTCAGTAAGTGTTCGTTGTCTGTCGTTCTGGGAAGCCTTACGATTTGAATGTCGTTTTGATCTTTCCTCCGAAATATTTTATTTACTTGCGGGAACATACCCGGGTTGTTGGATCGTACAGCCCGGATTTTGTTGCCCCAGTGCAAGCTTATAGCCAAGCTATAGTTTATTCGAATTAACTGTTGGAGGTTCTTGATCTCCGACTTCAATGCTCTGACTTCCGCGTTTTGCGGATCTGTAAAACGCCTGTGCAAGAGTTTGAGTCTTGACAGCAGCCTACTTTTGTGCACGTGAAGTGCGTCGATGGTAGCATTTCGATAAACATCGCTGTTGTCGATTTGAACTACCTTCGGAATTGTTTTGTCCATCGTACGTTTGATTACGTCGTCCATTTGTATGAGGTACCTGTCAACCTCTTCGTTCGTCAGGTTTCTGTTTGTCGGCGGATTGATCCCACTCGAACGTAGTTCTGTGGATAAAGTCCTGGAGAAGCGTGGCCAGCGGGCCTTATTATAATTATAAGGGTGCCTCTGGACATACTCTTCCAGTCCTTCCACCTCGTTCGGGAGCTGAATAACTGCGAAGAGCCCGCAGTGATCACTCTCGTACTCAACAGCAGTTAGACAGTTCCGTGTGCGTCTTTCCACGTCTAGTATAGTCAGTCGTTTGTCTATCAGCATCAGATCCAGATAGGACCCGCTTCTGGGATACGATGGCCTATCGGTTGCTAGCAAATCTAGCTTGAACTCAACATTGTGTTCTACCAACCAGTTATACAATGAGGTCCCCCTGGTGTTATGCACCACATTGCCCCACTCTATATGCCTAGAGTTCAAGTCCCCGGCTACGATATAGTAGTTCTCCTCCGAGCTCAGTCGAAGGCTAGTGAAAAGAGTATCGAGCTCTGAAATGAAATATTGGTTGATGCGTGACTTGTCAGTCGCATAGATAGCGATCACATATAGCCGCTTACCACCCCGGAGGGGGATGCGTGCGATACACGTTTCTATGGCCTGGAATCTCCGCACTTCACCGCTATACACGACCTTATGACAAAGGCCTTTTTTTATTAAGAGCGCGACTCCACCAGCTAGGTAGCTTCGATCTCTTCGAATAATATTGTAATTTTTGTACCTGAGTGAGTGCGTCTGGCTTAGCTTAGTTTCGCAAACCATCAACACATCAGGATTATGGGTCTGCAACAAGTTACCGAAATTTAATTGACGTTCAGGGCGGATCAGTGAATTCACATTCACTGCTAAAATTTTCAGGTTGCAGGCTGCCTGCGCAGCCATTATACCGATGTTGCGTTTGGCTCTCCAAACAGCGTCGAATAGATGAGGTCTATTCGCGCTGCTTGTTCTTGTAATTGGTTCTGGAACTGGGTTTGGAGTTGAGCGATCTGCCTCTGGATAGAGAGCAGGATCGTCTGCACATCCGAATTTGCTTCTGGTTGCCTGGCCACTGGGACCTGGGTAACTTTCGGCACTGTCTGTTGAACCGGTCGCCCAGCCGATGCCACTTGGGCATAGGAGACTGCCGGTGTAACAGTGGTAGCTGGAGCACGGGGCACTGGCCTCGCTTCTACCATTTTTCCCTTACGTTTGGCCTGTATAATTTTTCTCAATTCTTGGACCTTAGGACATCCTCGATAGTTAGCAGGATGCCCGCTGGTCTTACAGAGCACGCATGTCAGCTTGCTCCTATCATCAACTTTATCGGTCCCTAAAGGACATTCCCCGCGATTGTGGGTTCCTGCGCATTTGACACAGCGAGACTGCATATTGCAGTTCGCTGCGGCATGCCCAAACCTCTGGCACCGAGCACACTGGAGTGTGTTCTTAGTCTTTATTAATGTTTCCCATTTTACAGATAAAGAGCCTAAAGTGGTAATTTTCTTTAGGCTCTCTAGTTTGCTGCCTGGGGTGACCTGAACCAGGAAGAACGGAAGTTTCCTGTTCTCCCTTCTCGATACCGCAGTGATGAAGGGCTTAACCCCTACGACCTGGACATCGTCGCTCTGCGCTTGGCGCAGCAAAGCGAGGATCTCATCGGGATCAGTGTCGGGATCCACGTCCTTAAGGAGCATGGTCTGCACCTTTTCCCTTTTCGGCGTGTATGAGAAAAACTCGGCCTCCGACACCGCTAACCTTTCTTTAACTACGTTGTAGTCTGCCATTGATAAGCAGTGGACAGAAACTCTTAAAGGACCCTTATATTTAATAAAGTAGGACTGCTTAGTGACCAACTTACATAATATATCAACGTCCTTCGTCTCCAGTCCGAAGACGTTGATTGGCGGGCATCTCTCCGTTTTGGCTGGCTGCTGCTGCTGCGGTTGCTTCTGCTGCGCCTTCTTCTGCTGATATCGTTGTTGTTGCTGCTGCTGCTTAGTCTGCTGCTGTTGTTGTTGCTGCTGCTGCTTAATCTGCTGCTGTTGTAGTTGCTGCTGCTGCTTAGTCTGCTGCTGTTGTTGTTGCTGCAGCTGTTTTGGCTGCAGCTGCTGTTGTTTCTGCTGCTTCTTTGGTTGCTGCTGTAGTTGTTGCTGCTGCTGCTTTGGCTGCTGCTGTTGTTGTTGCTGCTGTTTTTGTGCAGCCTCTTTTGCTGCTCTCCTGGCCCTTAGTTTTATTTGCAGGGCATGGATGTGGGCATCCAGCTCCTCCCTCTCTCGCTGGCTCTTCTCCAGCTGCTCCCGGTCCTCTTCATCTTCGTCTTCCGATTCCGAGGAAGTTAGTGCATGGAAGGGGTTCTCTCTACCGCTGTAGGAGAATCTGCCCTCCCCTTCTGTCGACTCGTATTCGACGTCGTCGACCATTTGTTGCTGCCTTCGGGCTGCTGCCGCTGTAGTTGTGGCTACAGTTGTTGTTGTTGTTGTTATTTCTTGTGCTGTTGTGCTTGCGGCTTTTGCCGCAGTTTTCAGATCGCCTGATCCAAGGCTGGATCGTCGCTTCACGAGGTTAGGTTGAGGCTGAAGCTTCTTCCTCCTCTTCTTCCTCCCTTCTTCTTGTGTTGACTGGTGGTCTGATGTCCCAGCCACCGGTACAACATCACCCGATTTTTCGAGCTCGGGTCGCTCCACTGTCTCCATCTCACTTTGTTTTCACACTTGATGTCCTTATTATTAATGCAATTGAAAAAAAAGATTTCACTTTTTCTTCGGGATTCGAACCCGGCACCGTGAAGTCACCGGCGAGCACTCTACCCCGAAGCTACCGATTCTTGTTAGATTATTGTAATACTTTCCGCACTTGACACTTTACAATTTCCGCACTAAGTCGAGACACGTCTGCGCTCCTTGGAGGTCTGTGAACGACTGAGCACTGACTCTACCTGTCCGGCCACTGATAGTTATTCTGAAACAGCGTCCCTACGCTATATCACTACTTTTTCACTATTTGCTTTAATTGTTTGAAGTCGACACTCGCGAACTATCACTGCACTGCTCAGAGGTCTGTGAACGACTGTCAGACAGAGATATATGTGTTTTATTATTGTGTTAGGAAATACCTTTATTTCCCTTTAAACCACCACACGAAACATCTTGAACCTGTAGCACTTGACATTTTCGTACACGTGCTCCGCCTACGGCGCGGTGTGGCGGCGTACACTCCCAGGAGTTTTTAGTTTCCAAGAAAAAAAAAAGACCATTGAATCTGACATCGTTTGGACAACATCATTTCCTACACCTACTTATGCATAAAATCAAATGGAAATTTGAGAGATACTGCAAAGCGATAAAAACTTCAAGGCACACAAAAAGATCGTGTCTGGTTGATATGGCAAACTAGAAAAACGTAAACAAATAAAAATGATTCCTATTTATGTGCGTCAATATAATTCTTCTTTTTTTTTTTTTTTGCAATCTGTAATCAACGAACAAAAATGGTGGCTCTATGCATAAAAGTCCTCAGAAATGGCTTTCCGCCTATAAACGAAATGCTTGTTGGTCAATTATATTTTTGCAAGAGTGAAAGCATTCACAACACACTGTGCTATGAAGATTATCGAAGATAAGGAATGGGAGCACGCTGAAACCGACAACCCAATTAAGTTCTCAATCTACGCATTTGCTAAAAATGTCTATTTTTAAACGGAGTAAATACAGATTACAGTAAGAAAAGTAAGAAGTACAGTAAGAACACGAAAGCAAGCATAATTGAATGTTTTAAAGATTACCGATATGTGCATCATATTATTCCGACCTGCGGCACTGCGGCTAGCTCAAGTTGGTCAAGAGCAGGACCCACCGATTGCGTTGTTGTTATGAGACAACACAATTGTTAGAACATAAGCAGTCACTTATTGGTCGTAGTCACTGACCTTTGAATAACATCCACAAGTCTAAGCGAAACCCCCACCAACTCCTCCTCAACGAGTGCGAGTCATTGATGCAACAAAACGAATACTATTCTAAGCTAAACCAGAGGTGGTTTAATTTCTTTGACTGAGCACTGTGAACACATTTCTTTCCGAATCACTTGTTAAATGTTTGATTCTAATCAATTTTCAACTTATTTTTGAACCGAAAGATTTGCATTGGTTAACAAGGCGGTGGAAGCATTAGAAGTGTAAGCTCACGTATCTAACGACACTACCTAAGATCTTAGAAGAAACAATTCGTTCCGTACCTAATGATAATTATAGCCGTTTTATAGATGGCGCTACAATCCGAACAGGACTTGGTCCCAACTTCTACAGCTACGTGTCGTGTTGTGCGTGCCTTTGTTTTTTTGGGGGTCCTAAGCAGTCCTCCAAGCTATATTGCCTTTTTGTCGTTGTACCGGAGATTCGGCCTTCCTGTATTTCTCGAATTATGTGGCCCAAATTCGAGGTCCTCTTAGCTGGAACTTTGGTGTCCATGCGCTCAACGTAGCCGAGCTAGCGCAATCGACGGATTTTTTTTTCATTGCCAGCGGCTCTACGAGGATGTCATGTCTCTAGTTCACGTTTGCCCATAGGCAAAGAAACCCCTTTACTACCTTAAAACTTTAGCTGCTGTTTGTTAGTTTTATTCCGGTTGTGTGTGACGGGGTATTCTTGCAAATATAAACACACACAGCCGTATTAATAAACACCAAATAGCGACGAATTAGTGTTTTAACTCTTCTTTTTTATAAATGTGTGTTAGCGCTTTTCAAAAGCCAACAAGCTTAAGTTGATAAGCCATAGTCAACCAATGGTCACATTCCAGTCAACATCCAAGTGATGGGAGCAATACGTTATTGGGGTCGTAATGAGGTAAGGATGCAATAAATCGTATTCTATCTTAATATCTTAATTCCCTGCCAGATTCAATGCGATGGTGCGGATGGCTTCAGTCAGTGGATAATGAGAAATATAAGTGCAAGAGTACCACATGCCTTTGCATCAAAATCAGGGAATTATATCACAATGCCTCAAGCTACATCGTCGCCAATAGTTCTGATGGATGGTTTTAAACGAATAGCTAAGCGGATTTCCCCACGTTATTGGTGCAATTGATTGTACCCACATCCGAATTCAAAGTTACATAGGTGGTATGCTGTATTTCATTTCATCCTTCTTAAAATTAAAAAACCGTGATGAGAAATGGTGAAGTGTTGCCGTACGAGTTAGAGTTAACAGCTAATATGGAGATAAAATGTGTTTATTAATAACAAAAGTTATCAAACGGATATTATTTATTTAAAGAGCGTGTAACGGTTTTTTTTTACTAATACGGCTAACAATATATAAGCGCATGTGACGGCCGTGGCGATGTGGGTTAGTGCGTCGCGCAGTGGAACGTCTCCATCTCATTATTGGTTTTTACAAAAGTAGAATTATTTTGATGAAAATCGATGGTTCAAGTTACATATAATTTAGTTTCGATATCAATTATTTTTCTATTTATAAAGAAATTAGGAAAATCAATCGGCAAAGTACAGTGGGTCAGAATAATGTTTCCTGGAAACCTTTCATTCAGAAGAATATAGTTATACATTTCTGGAAAGGGCGGAGCAAGATTATATACAAGAAATAAGAGTATAATAGTACTGTGTCTTCCCCTTTCTTAGATGTTTTTTTTATATTCAAACATACATTTGACGGTTAGGGCTGTTTGCAGCTGCTTGTCTGAATAAAATATTTCATTAGTTTAAATTCCCATTCCAGCAACGTTTTTTGCTCTTTTTCATAACGGTCCATGATCAATGACGGACGTAGTATATATGAAGACCTTCAAAGCTATATAAAAAAGCAAACAAAAAAGTTTCCCTATTTCAAAGCCTAAATATTCAAGATTATGTATACCAAGTTTCACAATTTTTATCCTTAAAAGCAAAAAAGTTACAGATTTTAGAGACAGGGAATCCGTTTTCGGACATGACGCACAGTGTCGTGCCCCTACGCATTTGGCCCTACATTGCATAGGTTCTATTCCCGGTACGAGGACAACAATTTTCATGGCAACCCTCTTTCAAGTCACTGACAATGCGCGAAGAGAAATAACTCGCTACACAAAGCTTCTCAAACTTCGCCCTTCGGAGTCGGAACAAATCTTGCCCTTCCACTCTTGGAAGAACAATAGTACGCTTTACACACGTGGTTGCAAATTTTAAACATCGATGTTAATGTTTCTTCTGATGATGTGGAAATGAGGCAAATGTTTGAGCAGTACATGAGCAGAGTTTGGAAGGGATTATAAAGTTTACGTACACTAGAAGTTCTAGTGATTTTTCTAGTAAGACCAGAAATCCAGAAATAGAGGATTACTGAAAGTCCGACTTCTACCTCTCTTGCCGCTTACAATTTTTGACAACTGATATAAAAAATGATTTCCTCAAACCAAATTGACCAATCAGAGAACGGCATTCACATAATTTCGTGAATAACCGTCAAAAATGCATGAATATCTGTCAAAAAGGTACGTCGATGGACTAGGGGGTAATCAGCTGTGAAGTCGGCTCTCTCTGTAATACTTCATTTCAGGTTAAACGAACTAAAATTCAAAGAAAATAAACATACTTCGCTTTATTATTCAGAGAAGTTTTAACGTAAAAAACACGATATATGTATGTAGTTCTCCAATTTTGTTCAATTGTTTGCATTCCATTCAGTTGTTTTCTTCTAATTAGTCAGTGCGGAATTGTGAGTTTTCCACCATCGTTTACAGGTAAAGGTTAAAGGCACTTGAGGCGAAGTGGTCTAAAATTGAGCTCTCGGTTGCCAAAAAATTGGTTGAACCAATGCCGAAAAGGATGATGGCAGTGATAACCTTCAACGCCTATTAGGTACCAGTTTTTCAAGTTTTCCTGTACTTACATATACGGAAAAAATTAATTCCCTGGTTTGTAACTTTTATTTTAAGAAATCAATTCATTTTTGTTTAATTAAAATGCATAACACCCTGTAACTATACATCAGTTTGTTCGAGTTAGAGAGAGTTTGACTAAGCAACTCTTAACTTTCTGTGCGTTTGACAGGTGTTTCCATGGAAATTCATTCGGGTGCTTATGTGATTGTTTTTTGACGATATTTTACGAATGAAAGAATACTTTTTGCTTAATTTAAAATTATTTTTGACTAATTCCTAATAATTCTTCTTCTTCTTCTGGTGGCGCTACAGTCTGGAATGGATCTGGGCCTCAACCAGTAAGCCGGCACGATATTTAGCCAGCTGGCTCCAACAGCGCACACCAAGTCGATTGAGGTCCTTCTCCACCTGGGTGCGCCATCGGTTCCGTGGGCGTTCTGTATTCCTAATAATTCAGGAACTTTAAAGTTTCGAATTTCTTAGATTTATGCAAGAGTTGATTGCGAACGCAACGTACCTCTTTGCAATCCGGCAACTACGATTCTTGTGGATTCCAAACGCAACGCACGCGACGGATTCTATGGGTTCGGGCCTTTGGAAGAGTCACTGTACTTGACGCCATGACACCAGTAGACTATTTTTCAAATTTGTTTGACATTCGAACTGTTGATTTGATCCTACAGCTTATTGTATTGTGTACAAATTGTTGGTGTCGATGCCCAAGGGGAAACAAATCATTCAGTTCAAAAGCCCGCAATTGTCGCTTCCTACAAGGAAGGCGTGGGAGGGTGGATCTAGAATATATGCTAACGGCACTCTACAACGGCAACACCGCTCATGGATAATGTGTTATAAAGGGTGGTCCAACCATAATGCAAAGTTTATTGTGAGTCGCACCTATTTCTTTCCCAACTTAATTTGACATTTCTTTGTTTCAGTGTTTGACAAATTCAACCACGGAGAGGTACACAACTGAGCAGCGCGTGGCGATTGTTGAAGCTTTTCGCTTTTGAACTTCGTGATTTTTTTTTTCTCAGTATAATCGACCAAATGTGTCCGCAATCAGTAGAATTGTGAGCACATTTCAGCAAACCTGGTCTATAGGTTCGTTCAGCGGAAAACATTGCTGCTGTTCGCGATAGTTTGTCAGAAGAGCCATCAACCTCTGCCAAGCAGTTAGCGTGAATGGTGTTCGCTATCGCGAGATAATAATGAACTTTTTCTTCCTTATCCTTCCAGAAATGAGGATATGGACCTGGACCCCATGTGCTTCCAACAGGATGGTGAAACTTGCCACACAGCCAACGAAACAATGGCTTTTTTGCCGTGTTATCTCACGTCGTGGCGATGTTAATTGGCCGCCACGATCATGTGATGTGACGCCGTTGGATTTCTTTCTTTGGGGATATTTAAAACAAAAAGTGTACGTCAATAAGCCAAGCACAATTCAAGAGCTAAAGGATGAGATAATTCGGCACACTAACGACATTGAACCTGAACTATGTCTCAGAGTCATTGAAGATATGGACCATCGGATAGTGGTATGCCACCGAACCCGCGTGGAGCATTTAACCGATATTTTTTTTACACAAAATTGTCATAGATCCTTCTATCATAATAAAAAATATTAAGATAATTCTTTAAAAACTTTTTGTTGTATTTACAATCATTGTCGTGCGTTTACATTGAACCACCCTTTACAAGAATGTTCTTTTGGTACTCGAAACATTACAGAAAGCGTTCCAATCGGCTACATCAAGTGAAGAAAAATATTCCTCTAATAGCACTTGGACTTCGGCAGAAATGATGTCCGAAAGTTCTACCAACGGATAAAACAACTATCCAATGGATACGAAATTCGGACAGAAGCCTGTCGTGACGCAGAGGGACAACTCGTAGTAGATTCGCAGTCGAGACTGAGAATCAGGAAAGATCACTTCTGTAGACTGTTAAACGGCGAGGAAGACCTTAATACCGCTGTAAGGCAGAATGTTCAACTCCACACAATTGACGATCATCGACGAGAATTCTTTCCCCCCGACCTAGACGCAGTCAAGTTAGCGATACCGTGACTAAAGTCGAATAAAGCTGCTGGCACAGGCGGACTGCCTGCGGAACTGCTTAAGGCAGCTGGAGATGAGCTGGTAAGTTACATGCACCAAATCATCTGTAGAATATGGCAGAGGAAATCGTGCCCGACGAGTGGAATCTCACACAAGAAAGGAGACCTCTTCAGCTGCGACAACTATAGAGGGATAAGTCTCCTCATTATCGCCTATAAGATCTTCTCTGCCGTTTTGAATGGGCACCTGAAACCATTCATCAACAACCTGATGGGTCCTTATCAGTGCGCTTTCGGGCCGGGGAAGTCCACCATCGACCAAATCTTCACATAATGGCAGATCCTGGAAAATACCCAAGAGATGCAGATCGAGATTGTGGGTCGCCGTGGCGTAGTGGGTTAGTGCGTCGACTCCTACGCAGAGGATGCCAGGTTCGATACCCGAATTTACCACTCTTCCTATTTCACGGCTCCAACTCTTTCGAGTCACTGACAATGCTCAAAGAGTATTTCGAGTCGGCATTAAACTGTAGGTCCCTTCCACGCGTGAGAGAACAATAGCACGCACAACACGAGTTGTTGCTGAGAAGCTAGGCCCTGGCCCTCTACGGGCTGTAGCGCCACCCATATTGCTTTATTATTATGCAGATCGACACCCACCACCTTTTTGTCGACTATACTACGCCATGTCTAGTTTTGACATTCCTGCCAAGCTCGTCAGGTTGTGCAGAATGACGATGAAGAATTCTCGCTGCTCCATCAAGGTCGGAAGCGAACTCACCGAGACCTTCAATGTCAAAAAAGGTTTTAGACAAGGCGACGCGCTGTCATGTGACTTTTTCAACATTATTCTTGAGAAGGTTGTGCAGAACTCACGCGTTAACACAAGAGGGACGATCTTAAAAAAGTCCGTACAACTGCTAGCATACGCAGATGACATTGAAGTGATTGGTCGAACACTGCTGGTATTGAAGCGGAGGCGGCCAAAATGGGTTAAGCGGTGTACGAGTGAAAATTGAAGTACATATATGCTGTCATCGAGAAAGGACGCATAACATCGACGACTTGGTCAGAACGTCACCAAAGGCATAACCTCGAGGTAGTGAAGGACTCGGCTCGCAAGTAAACAGTACGAACAATACCAGCACCGAGATTAAACGCAGAATTACTCTTGCCAATCGCTGTGTCTTTGGGCACAAGAGGCGATTGAGTAGTACAACCATTTCTCGAAGGACCAAGCTGACAAAACCTTGATCATCCCAATCCTGCTCTACGGCGCGGACGCATGGACAATCTCAAAAGCGGATGAGGATGTCCTTGGTCTCTTCGAGAGAAAAGTTCTACGTGCTTCGGTCATGTTTGCGTTCACGGTTATTGGAGAAGAAGATTCAACCAAGAACTGTACAGCTACATGAGCCTAGCCAGGACTCAACGCCTAAGATGGCTGGGCCATGTAGAGCACATGGACAATACTGTCTTCGACTCCGAACAATGGGACAACGCAATAGAGAACGCCCACAGAACCGTTGGCGAACCCAGGCGGAGAAGGACCTCAACCAACTTGACGTGCGCAATTGGAGACAGCTGGCTAAGGGTCGTGCCAAGTGGAGAGGCTTGTTGGTTGAGGCCCAGGTCCAACCCGGACTGTAGCGCCACCAGAAGAAGAAGAAGTACTTCGACTTTACATTGCGTGTGCACTTCTGCAATCTAGGTCTTCTGAAATTACTGTCCAAAGAAAAAGATGCTAAACGTCCAAATCAAAAGGGATTACATAATGTCTTCGCTTTGTAGCTCTCCTTAATAATATAATATGGATGGCGCTACAGCCCGTAGAGGAAAGGACCTACAGTTTTATGCCGACTTCGAACGGCGAAGTTGAGAAGCGGAATACTCTTTGAGCATTGTCAGTGACTCGAAAGAGGTGGAGCCGTGAATTATGAAACGTGGTAAATTTGGGTATAGAACCTGGCACCCTCTGCATGGGAGTTGACGCACTAACCCATTACACCATAGCGACCCACAGCGTGTCTTCGCAGAGCACAAAAAATACACATTACAGTCGATAATATGATAAAATTAGGTACTATTTGGTGCAAAAAGTAGTCGGTTAAAATAGTAGCTCAAATGTCAAAATATCTTATGTGCAAGGTCCATCTCTGCTGCAATAACACAAAAGTGAACAAGAAACGTGAAATAAGATCAGATGCTAACTACACTTACGTTTCGGGAATATCTCAATTCATCCAAAGAATCTAACTCCCTCTATATATGTACACATTTCCGAAGACGGTTTAGCCTTACAGCAGGTTTTCAAGGAAAGCACGACGATTTTTAGGAGCCATTGAGGTTGATACAATTTTACTAACACTGAGAAGACACACGTATGCCAAGTATATTTAGAAGTAAATGAGCACGTGTTATCTCGTCAAGCTGTTTTCTAATTGGGGCGGTCTTTAGGAGATGTATATACTCGTACATGAGATAACCTTATAATTCGGTAGATGGAAACAAATTAAAAGCTCTTTGAGAAGGCATTGCATGAATAGTTTCAGTAAATGAAGAAATTTGATGGCTCTCCTTAAACATATGTGCTCAATTTTTTTCAAATACGAATTATGCTTATAAGGAAAACACATATGAAACAAAGTAAATTTGAGGCAAAGTGTTTACAATTTCATAAAAAGATTGATGTCTATAAGGAAGATTTATGAGGTAAGTACACCTTTAAGCTGAATGTATCCTTTCAGATTAAAGGTGTACTTCCCTCACAAATCTACACAGATCAAAATAATGTGATTGAAATCGAAAGCAAAGACCAAGACAATAAGAAGGAAGACGAACAATAAGAAGGAAGACAACTGCTTTGGTTAGACAAAGAAGATCTTCTTAATAAATTCGTTTACTTTTTCATGCCTGAATTAAGTGACGCAAATTTGCTATTTGAGCTTTAAATATGAACTGATATCAAATTCAGAGTTCTATGGTCGTTCTAAGCAAGGAGATACATTTTGGTCACCAATTAAGTATGATATTTTTATTTATTTCTTATAACTTGAGCGTGCTCAAGGGATTGCTAATACCCTTATGTGTCCGGGGTCAAGACACAGCACGGGCCGAAGTTATAGAGGGAGAAAGGGAGAGGAGCTACCTACCTACAACTGTGAAATGAAGCTGGGAAGAGCATTCCATATTCGTGTAGTGCGGCTGAAGTACGAGTCTCTCAATTCAACTGCGCGTCTGAAAGTAGGCAAGGGTAAAGGTTAGGTTAGGTTAGGGTTATTGCCACGTCTGTAACAGTTGTGGCCCACTTAGATCCTTGTTGGATTCTTTGTGGTATCACTTCTCGGTGCTTTACACCGGCTCCTCTTTAATTCAAAGGGACTACACTAAAGAAAATAAAATAAACCTGAAGGATGCCTAATGTTATTCTAGTGATCTATTTTGACAAATCCACTCCTGTGCTGATTTACAGCCAATTTGTTTTCGTGATAAGTTTAGCTATGTCTTGTATCTTTAAGTGTGACATTTCCTCTAGGTTACTGAAAAAGTAGTTGCCTAGTATATCATTTTTAGTTTTTGCAACTGCTGGAGAAGCGCCGATGAATGAAGCGTATTTTCTTCGTCCTCCTCCCATCCATCTGGCATGGATACCGAGAAGGCAGTGGCCGGTGATAATGCCCATTACGTTCCTTATTACATTCCTGTTTAGTTTTTAGGAGTGAAAGCTTAAGGATGTACTGATGTGCAGTCCCGGCGAGACGGGTATTGCGGGTTAATTCATGGATTGGATGAATGCACTTGGCTAGCTCACTTGAGCATCGTTCCGCGAAAAAACACACACGCGACAAAGAAGAAGACGGTACGTCGATTAGATTCGAGCGAGTCTAATGACTGCTATTTTATTGTCTCCTATAAGTTTTATCGCTCGCTTTTGGATTCCATCTAGCCGGTCCAGGGTTGTATTGGGGCCACTGGAGCAGATTTGAGCGTTGTACTCAGCTTGGGGCGGATGTACGCCTTATAATTTAAAGCAAAATCAGAGGGGGTGAATATATATATATATTCTTGCATCGATTAAGGAAACCTAAGCATTTCGCAGTATTTTTAGCGACCTCAAATATGTGATCGTGCCAACTAAGTGCTGTGTTGATACACATTCCAAGAATGGAAAGTTTTCCGGTTTCATCGACACAAGCGCCATTCATGGATAATGGCTGATTATCAAGGGTTTGCTTGAGTGACAGCAGACAGCATTGCGTTTTTGAAGCACTGAATTCCACTCTATTGTTTTGCCGTTCCAATTATATGGCCGAAGGGCGGGGTCATGAGTCTTGGAACGAATATAAAAAGTTGAAGAATTACTAAACGTGAACATGATACGCATTATTGTTCATGTGCGAACTGACTGAATATTCAAAGTCAATTCCGGACAATTCCAATGCTTATCCTTGAGTCTCATTTATTGTCATAGCAAACACAAGACGTATTGGAAATTGCAAACTTTTGAAGTCAAACAAAACAAAAAAAAATTAAGTTTAGGTAAGCAGCATAGCACTTCTTTCAATTCGCCAGACTTGAGAAATGCTGCGACTTAAATGCTCAGAATAAACTTCGTTTTTAAAATATTTTACATAACATATGTAAAAAAAAGTTGATACATATGTACATGCACACTTATAACTACGTAATAGATTTCATTCAAATCTGACCACAATGGAATGTCACTTAAGATTGAAATACCAAAATACCACTCGGGTTGAATATAAAAAAAAAAATCAAGAACGAATGATTGATACATGCTTGGAAATTCTTAATCGAAAATATTTTTTTGCGTAAAGTGCGTCATTTCAATTCGTATCTAAATTTCAGCGCAGTCGAGGCGAGGAATATTGGACATTGGGAGAGTTGAGGCCGAGGGTAAGTCATCTCCTCTTTGACTTAGTCATCCCCCCATCCTCTCAAACGGAACTTCAGCGCAGACCTGATAGGTTTATGGCCTATGATGAGAAAAAGGTTAACGTGAAAAAATCAGAGGTGATGGTTATCGTCAGAACGTCTGTTCAATTCACTTTACATGTTAGTGGTGTCCCATTGAAGCACGTTGAGTTTAAGTATACTGGAATCTTGCTCACGAGTGAAGGGAGGATTAATACTGAGCCTACTTCCTGTAGGACTGGCCAAGGTGGGTACATTTTGAAACAGTTTGGAAGATCTGTAATCATGAAGGCTGAGCTTGGTGTCAAAGTCAAGTTAGGGTTTTTAACACAGTACTTGTTCAAACTCTCTCTCTCTCTCTTCGATCGAATGTACCAACCAACATGACTTTCGAGGCGAGAGTTGAAAGTGATTCCATCAGGTAGGCGACCAGCACAACATGTATTTTGGAAACTACGCGTCGAATGTTGGCTTCCGAGTCCAAGTGTTGCACTGAAAAGATATTAATCATGGCTCTGTACTCCTTAGCGTTGGTACACGACCATTTTTACTGAAGTGCTTCAGACCGTGAACCAGCAAAAATTTGAATTTGTCAAATTATTCAATTGTTGGCCTAGCTATCTTAGCCGACGAGTTCGTATATGCCTGGGTTGACTCATGGCGCTGTAACGCCTATTCAGTTCGTAGTTGGATATACCATCCCGAATGCCACCAATGCAGAACTTTTCTATAATCCGCATGATCGACTAAAGGGTTCGTGGTGGTAAAGTTCACACAACAGATCTCCAGGCCATTCGATCCTCCGCCATCGTGTCTTACGGAACCAGGCGAGTTTGCAGACAGTGTCGACCATCGATCGAGAGAGGTAGCGCCGCGAATTATAAAAGTTCGTAGATTCGGGGATTGAGCCTGACACCCACCCTGGCTTAAGAGCTGATACAACAACTCACTACGCCACGTTTAACTTTCAAATTAAAAAGAAAAGAAACAAAAATATTGAGTTCATATATTGATTTCGAACGATTTTTAAACACAGGTTAAAAACAAAGCCAAATAGTTTTACATTAAATTATTTCACATTAATATCAAACAACTCCTTTATTTGTCACTACCAGATATTCATCTGCTAATGTGGCTTTCCAAAACGTGTTATTCAGATCATGGAACTTCAAGTAAGTTGAATCTTTAAAACTTCCACAAACTCGACAAGAGTCGTCGAAATCGTAAGTGCCCTCTTTATAGTTACCCAACGAATCCAAGAAACCACAAAACGAATGCTTGTTCGAGTACTTAATGGTCGCGTAGTCCAGCAATTTGTCAAATGTCCATTTTCCTTGATAAATGCTACATTTTGAAGTCACATACGAACCGCAACCGTGACGGAAAATTTGCTTCGTATTCACATCAACCGCGTACTCGCCAAAATATTGATCACCATTTATATATGTGAAATGCTTCTTGGGACGTTGAATTATGGTGGCCGCTGTTACAGGCGTTTTTTTCTTTTCTTGAGATGGATCAATTTTTAAAGTATCCATTTTGTTTATTTTTAATTCAAAAAATGTGAAGTGTGAGTGTGTGCCTACGCTGCTTTAATAGAGCAAGTATTTATTACATATAAAGTAATTAACAAATTTAGAAAAGAATCTGCATTTCAGTTTAAAAATATTGCAGCAAAAATAATTTATATCCTTTTTTCATTTGAAAAAACATAGAAAAATTATATCTTAACGATCAAAATTCAAAACAATCTTCTAACGTAATTTTTCAAAAAAAAAATTAAAGTCCATTGCCATTCCTGTAAAATAAGAACCGAAACTTATCCACTAGAGGGCTTTAACAGCTGATGTCAGAAGTGTCATTTTACAGGTTGGGCAACATACGAATTTTTCAATTTTGCTTGTGATGTGGCGATTGAGTGCTTGAATTATATTTACTATCGTATTTAATAAATTAGGAAAACAATGTAAAATGATTAAGTTTGCAAGGGAAATAAATATTTTAATTTTGTTCATATTGATTGTACAAAGCTCTAGTATCTCAGAAGAACGCTTGTGTGTGGATGAAAAATGTGCTGGTGAGTAACTTTCGCAATCCAGTCGTGTTTTAATAAGCTAAAACGATAATTTCAATATTCTAGGTGTAATCTCATTGGCAAAGGCCATTCGAAGTTATGCTCCAATGCACGATGGTGTTTTGCCATTTAAGGCAAACGCCGAAATCAAAATAAAATCTAAGTCTTCCGATTCACCTCTTTGGGGTGCAGAAATCGACGGAAAAAATGGCTACGTACCAAAAATGTTCATTCAAGAGTACAAAGTGCTGGCACCCATGGGATCTCTGGTTAAAGGTGTACCTGAAATACCGCCGCCCAAGCGAAACAAATCGAAACTTAAAGGATCGGAGACGGCTAAGCAGGAGGCAATCCCTACAACAACGGTCCCACTCTCAGTTGAAGTGAAAGATGAAACAATTTCCATAACTCCAACTGAGCAGGTGGATGTGAAGGAGACTGTGGCGAATGTAGTTCCGTCACCAACACTGAAGGTCGTTGATGGAACGCAAATACCTGTAGACGTCAATCCGGAAGAAAAATCGATCGTAATGGACATTGATGACGATGAGGGTATTGTGGAAGATGTAGAAACTGAATCAACAAATAAAAGCTCATCAGCAACAGATCTATCGCTGGACGATGAAGACGAGGAAGGCGATGAAGAAGATGATGATGAGGAGGAGGACGACGATGAATTTTATGAGGAAGAAATTGTAGAGATTGTTCCGCTCAAAGGTGAAGTCGATTTGGGAGATAAAAAAAACGAAACCGAAATCGTTAACGAGAAACCAGCCGATGTCCCTGCGAATGTATTGCCGGAGAGAACACTCACACCAGTTTTAATAAACAATGTGGCTGAGGAAACCAAAACTGAGAATACAGATAATTCGAAGGCTGAGACAGCTGAAAATGTGTCTGGTGAAGCCGCTAAAATTGAAGCAGATACTCAAGTTAAGCCGGAGAAAATTGATCAACCAACATCGAGTGTAGATATGATCGGTGCAGATTTTAAGCCTGAGGAGAAGAAGGTACAATTAACCACCACAGAGCCTTTGCTTCCAAACGTTGAACCTCAAAGTATTGCGTCGATTGAAAACACTGTGATACCCGATGTGCAACAATCGGGCCAATCAACATTAATTCCTAACACACCGTCTGTAACTACTGAAGAAAAATCAATAAACATATCAGAGAATACAGTAGGAGAAAACATTGAAGCTGCGCAAGTTGATGGAAGTCTTAAACAAGATAACAATGACTCTGTGGAAAGCAATTTGAATGAGCTATTGACTCCTGCTCCCAACCAGACTACAGAGACTCAACAAGATGAGGTTGCTGATTCGAGTGAGGTTACAACAGCCATGCCTTCATTGCCGGAAGCGCTCCCGGAAGAAAAAGCTGACGTTCCAGTTCAAAGCGCACCGGAGGCAGCAATGGAAACTGTACTCAATGCTGCAAGTAGCGCTTCTGAAGCAGTTTTGCCAAAAGAAGACTTGGAAATTCTGGAAAATGCAAATTTGAAGGATGCTGCTATCCCCGAGGAACAGCCAATCCTCCCCGAGAACAATCTTCCTCCAGTCGGGGATACAAACACTGAAGCTGCACCCGTTGAGCAAGCTCCTGAACAGACAACAGAAGCAATCCCCACACTCATAGCCGAGCCAATAGAAACGGAAACCATCATACCAAGTGATTCGCCAATCATCGATGTTAACACCAACACAATACCCGACGTGCCAGTGACTGAGCAAACTGCCAGCACAATCTCTGAACCAAAAGCAGCTGAACAAAAGGTAGAAAGCGATTCATCATTCTACACAAAACCATTCGATGCTTATCCAGGCACCGTACGACCCGATCATAACACTGGTTTGCCCGCGGAGACTGTTCCAGCAAGTGACCTTCCCCTTAAAGCCCCAACTGAAATACCGGCGTTCAACCTGAATACCTTAGCTGATAGTGCAAAGAAACAGCAGCAGCTAAGTGAAAAGGAAGAGGCTACCACATTGCCAACTATAACATATGTTCCAGATGTCGATACGGGAGTCAATGATCCCCTTGATTTTGATGAAACCACGCCCAATCCAAATACAGCACCTACAGCTGCACCGCAAAAAGCCGCACAACCACAACCTCCTCAGCAAGTGGGACTCTTCCAGACGATCTTGGGCACAGTCAAAGGTTTCTTGCCATCACAAGAACCTGCACCCGCCGCCAACTTCAACGACGAGCTCGACCGAATATTATTCCCAAAAAGAGACGTTAAACAAGCCGAAGAAGTGGTAGCACCAGAGGCTGCTGTTCAAGAGGCGTACTGCGATAAAGACGTGGATTGCGCCTCGAAACCAGCCTCAATTTATCACGAAGCCGATCCAGCAGTGGAACAGGATTTCTTTAAGGGAATCTCGAAGAAGGTTTTGGAATTATTTGATTTGCTTGCTTGCATCGTCATCGCCGCCACAGCAACTTTGATTTTCACGTTTGGTTATTATTGCTTATCCCAATGCCGAAGGGAACATGAACTCATTGGGAAACTTAACGTCGTCGAACGTAGCCTACTGGCATCGACAAAGGAGACATCCATCTTGAAGCACGATCTTGTTGAAACATGCGGTAAGTTGGCCAGCATTGAAAACAACTCATTTGGCTCAAATGACATGGTCATTGCGATAAAGAAGGAGCTGGAAGATTGTGAAGATGCCAAGGCCAAGTTGGAAGAACAAGTTGTGTCTCTGGAGAAGGTATGTGTGAACAGATTGTGGTGCCTCTTGTCGGTAATTTAAATTGAATTTGCCTTTTGCAGGAATTGGAAAATGCCGCTGAAGCTGGTCTAGAGCTCAACAAGATTGTCTCTGAACTCCTGAACAATCAAAGTGGTGACGAGTCTATCATTAGTAGTGTTGAGGAACTTCAACGTCAACTTAATGAACAGCAAAGTAAGTATCAAATTTCTGTGGTCTCTGTTGAAGGTATGCCTTTGTGATAGTTCATGATGGGAGATCTCGATCTGAACAGAGAGAGCATTGTATCAATGATGCGTGAAGGCTAAACAATGTTATTTAAAACCATTCATTCTCCATTCATGCGTAAAATGGATGCCGTCACAGTGAAGCTATCAGTGTGTTTGCGGTTGGAGACAGCGTATTTTCAGCCATTTCCACACTTTCCATAAATTTGCATCAGATCGCGATCAAATTCGTCACTCCGCATTAGTTCCACTCGTTGGATGTTTTGCGACACATTGCTTTAGAAAACGTGACCAAAATCATTGTGATTTTCCACAAGGCCTCTTTGAGTTTTTTACTTCGCTATGGTTAGCAACCGTTCATCGATAGTTGTGCTCGTAAGGACTGCAATTGAGAATCGTTAAAGTCAGGAGGCAGAAACTTGTTGACTTGGTAATCTGATAATGCTTCGTTTATTTTTCACTTATGCTGCTAAAAATAGAAACAGCAGCACGAGATAACAAGAAAATGAAACAATCGAACTTTTGTTTACTATCGGCTTTTTGTAATCATTAGAGATTACTCGCAAACGAGGTTATGAACTTTCAAGCTGTACATGTACTTAACAAAAATCACAATACAATAGGACTGAACGAGCTTCCATCTGAATGTGATAATCGAAATGGTTACAGACTTCATTATAGGATTTCAGGGCCCGAGAAATAGGTTCATACTTACCATCGTTAGTTCTAAGCCCCCATGGAACAAAAAGATAGTGAGCTCTTAAAGTTCGTTCTGGAGCATTGACAAAAGAAACATCTTCTTTATTTGGCGCTACAGTCCAGGGTGGGCTTGGGCCTCAACCAACAAGCCTCTCCAACTAGCACAGTCTGACTAGCTGCCTCCAGTGCCGCATGCTAAGTTAGTTGAGGTCTTTTCTACCTAGGTGCGTCATCTTAAGCTTTCTGTGGCGATGTTCCACAAATTCGCAATTGAAGACTCTTCGGCCCGGAGCTGTGTTTTACATAAACTGTACATAGCCTGGCCGTTTTAGGCGTTGGATCCGTAGACGCCTGCCTAGGCTCATGTCGCTTTACAGTTCGTGGTTGAATCTTCTACAAAAACCGTCACGCAAAGAGGACTAAAGATCTCACGCAGAACTTTTCTCCCGGAGAAACCAAGGACTTCCTCATCCGTTTTAGAGATAGTCCATGCCTCCGCGCAGGTACATCAGGACTGGGATGATCAGGATCATATATACAGTCAGCTTGGTCCTTAGAGAGATGACTCTAGTACTCAATTGCCTCTTGAGGCCGTATAAACAGCGTTTGGGGAGGTCTGCGTTTCATTTCAGTACTGGTGTTGTTTGTACTTTTTACTGCGGAGCCGAGGTAGACTAAGTCCTTGACTACCTCGAAGTTATAGCTGCCCATTATGACGCTCTGTCCAAGACGTGTGTCCTTTCTTGATGACAGCATATACTTCGTTTTGCCCTCATTCACCGCTAGACCCGTTTTAGCCGCTTCCGTCTGAATGTCAGTAAACGCCTTATTGACGGCTCACTGCGTCAGTTCAAGGATCGAAATTCCATCGCATTTTGGAGAAAAAATATTTTTGTAAAGCGTCTCTGCGCTCTTTCAACCATATCCGAGCGAATTTGATAAATTGTGCTAAAAAAGGTGATAAAATGTTATAAAAAGCAAGGGACCTAAATGACTGCCTTGTGGAAATCCAGATGTTCAAGAGATAAACCTTACGTTGTGGTTATCAAGGAAGACTTTTTGTACACTCTCACCAAACAACGATGATATCCAAACCATACGAATGAAAACCAAAACTTTTCAGCTTCATAAGCATTAGCTCGAGGTTCACTAAGTCAAAAGCTTTGCTAAAGTATTCGCTACTGAATATTCCCAATAAGTAGCTAGATAGGAACAAGTGGAACTTAATTAGCACGTTTTAATGGCACAGCCCTTTAAACTATAAATAAGGTAGGTGAAGGTATATTTTGAGATATGTCGAAATCCAACTGGAGGTATTTTAGAAGGACATCTTCCTTAATTTCCTACACAACGACTGGATGGCGCAGTTGATTAAGTGGTTGCCCTCGGTTAGTGTTCGGTCCCGGTTCGAATCCCAGTGAATGCAAAGTTAATACGCTTTCATCAGGTTTTCAAATCTGGTCCACTCACGATGTGCCGTTGGGATCAAATTCTTCGCAGAAATTTCATTAAGTGAGTTGAAGAAGGGTCTACTAAGCGGTCTTTGTTTGGCTCTACCGAGACCTGAACATGTGCAAAAAATACGTGTTAAGGTCTTCCTCTCAGCTATGTCGTAGGAGCTGCGACAATGTGAATTGTGTGGGATGCCCAGTTTGAAGGCATGACCTCAGTCCATCTTCGGTTTGTTATTTCCAGGTAGTATGAAGATAGATATCGGCGAGCGCAGAAGGGCGGTTCCCTGCCTAGCCAGTGCATCGGTCCTCTCATTTCCTGTTACATCATAGCGACCTGGACCCTGATAAGGGGAAAGAGATGGCCATCGAACGACGTTATCTCAGCTCCGCATTCCTAATAATACTAATATTGAATGTGAAGTGAAGGAGGTAACAGTTTTGATTTTCTTACGTAACCCTCTGCCCTGGCAAGGTATTTGGATGCATTTTGATTTGACTATATGCTTCCGGCAGTTTAGGCTTTAGAAATTTTCAGGGATTCTAAGAACACACACAAAAAAACTCCATCTGGCGGTATCTTTAGCTAGCTGCTTCCAAATCAAGTTGCATGGGTGGGTTACCTTAGAGTCGACGCCATTAATTTCGATGTCACTCTGAGATGAAGACTCTACATGGCCCAGCCACTATTGGTGCGGAAGGCTCTTGACTAGGCTCATGTTGCTGTAGAGCACTACCTTTTAACTGCGTCATCAATTGCGGTGTCCTACATACTCAGAATCGAACCGTCTTCGGGCTGAAGCGCTCTACATTGATCTACATGTCTAGACTCATGTCACTGTACCGCGTGGTTAAATCTACTACAGATGCCCAACCCACAAGGACCAGAGATCGGACTCCTTTTTTCCCAAGTGACTTATCCACTGTTCATAGATTTATCCGTTCAAAACGTCGATGCTGTGCTGCGTTCATCTATCAATCCTAAACTAGCCAAAAAAGGTCTAAAAGCTCAAGGCACGAATATGTAATTGCGGCCTATCAGTACAGAAATCTGTAGACAATCCAACCGATTGCCCAAGCCTCTTGCCTAAGCCCAAAAAATGCTAAACAGAACTTTCGTAAAAGAGAAAAACTTCCAAGAAATCACATCTGGAGAATTTGTCAAACTTTTGAAGGCAGTGCTTAAATATATTTTATGGTCACAGTCTTTCAATAACGAAGGATGTGAAAGGACAGCTCGCCGCCTGGTCAAAAATCGATCACCCATCGTCATTTGGCGTGTTTGAGGAATAGGTGGTGCATTTCTTGGGTCGTTAGAAGTTCATAATATCAGGTCCGTTGAAGACTTAGACAAGTGTACAAAACGACAGAAAAGATCCGATATTTAGCGCAGTCAAAAATCCAATGAAACGCTAAAATATCATTCCCTTTTTTGCAGACACAATCTTGGAAATCAACGCCATTTTAGCAGATAAAAGTCGCGAGAACAGCGAACTCCAACTGATGTTAGCCGAGCAAAATGCGCGTTTCGGTGGCGAAATAGCATCACTACAGCAGGACAACGACGAGTTGGAAGCCGAAAAGAACGCCCTGACATCGAAACTGGATGAAATGAAAGCTGAATTCGATCAGGACATCACCAAAGCGCTGGAGGGAAAGAATGCCGAAATTAAGCGACTCCAAGCGGACATAGTTGCCCTAAGAACCAAATTCGAAGAAGAGCACAGAAAGTGGCAGACCAGCGTTGCCAAAGTTGAGGTATGTCTGATTTAGTTTTCGATTTGATTTTTATGACACTCAACATTCAATCTGAAGGCCTTGGAGGATTGCTTGAAGACCGTGAAGAGGGATCCCAACATCAAGGTATCGCAAATACTCGATGTAGCTAACGTGCAAGCTGAACTTCTTGACATCCAACGTGAACGAGTGACACTCAAGGAAAAGCTCGATAGCGAAATGGTAAGCCGAAAACTTTCACTTCCATGCAAGATGTTGATTTTTTTTTATTTTCGTGGCATTTAGGATGCTCGAAAGCTGCTGGACGAACAAGTGCGTAACTTCAGCGATGAGGTCGAGAAACTTAAGCACGACTTCAATCAATCCGAAAAGGATAAGTTGGAAGCCCAAACACGACTGGAAGTGCTCTCAAATTACTTCAAAGACAAGGAGAATCAACTACAAAAGTATACAACGCAAACGAGTCCTTACTGAGGCCATTAACTGAAAATCTTTTTAGGGAATTGAGTTTGAAGGAAGCAATGTGGCTAAAGCAACAAGGCGAAACAACCAGCACGGTTGATAGATTGACCAACATGCAGGACGAAATACAAACACTAAGGTAAGATACTTTGGGGGTTACGATAGGTGGTCTTAAAACGCATACAACTTCAGATCACAGAATGATTCTCTGCGGGCAGAGATAGAGGCGCAACTTGCAGCTCATAAAGCACAAATTGGAACTCTAGAAAATCGTGCACACGAAACGTGGTTAGCCGCCCGACAGTCTGAGAGGAAATACGAAGAAGCACGATCGGACGCGACAGCGTTACGCCGAAAGTTAACTGCTATTGTTGGTGGCAATCCTCCCAAAGACAATAATCGTAAGTCCTCTTTGGTCGGCCGATAAACAGAACGCCTTCAAATAGCCTCTCTTTTCTTTAGTGGATGTCAACTTGGCACCTGGAGAATTGAATAATGCACCATCACCCGTACACATGGAAACGCCTGGATCTCCAATTTTGGGAAGGCTGCCACCGCCTCCATTCATACCACCGCCGTTCATGGGACCACCACCACCATTCATGGGAATCCCACCATTTATGCCGCCCGGCGAAATGCGTCCACCTCCAATGGGTCGACTGATGTCACCTCCACCACCGCCGGGAGCGCCTCACTTGCATCGATACTCACCAATAGAGGATGACGACGATGAGGATGAAATTCGCGAAAATAGTCGTGGTCATTGGAGAGACCCATACTCTCCACCGCGTCACTCTTACCGCTATTCACCAGATAGATTTTATAATCCCGATTTATCACACTACGATACAGAAACCGATTTTAGTCCGCCGCCTAGTCCCCGCGAACGTGCACACCGATCTGGTTCCAGATCAAGTAGTTACAAGGCATACTCCCCACCACCACAGTCGGGTCCCAGTCAAGATCGACCCAAGAAATCTAGCAAAGGTAACAACTATGTCTGATGACCTCTTAAGCGCAGGAATACTTAAAGTTCTCTTCATCGACAGGACACTTAAGCTCGGGATCGGAAAAGTCATACAACTCGTGGAAGGGAAAGAGCAAGGCAATGGTCTAACGACTAATGAAACATTTACAGTAAACATTCTAGGAACTATAAAATAAAAACAAATAAAATTGTCGTTATGTTTTTTTTTACGTTATTTCTATTATTTATCAATAGTTAACCTTTTTCCTATCAAATTAAAAACGAAAATACGAAAGATACTCGAATCGCAAACGTTACGAATTTTTCAAAAAAAGAATATGAATGCATTTAGCTGCATACTAAGCGAATACGACTTGGAATAAAAACTATTCTGGGAAAACAAACAGCTTTTATTTTCATTCAATTCAATTTCAGAAGAGACATTCATCCTCACGCTTCGCTGTACAACGACGATTGTCTTATGATATCCTGATCGTACGCATGCACCAGGAGACCGATCTCGAGATTCAAATGAGAAATATCCTCTTTCAGCTTTGAAATGGCTTTCTTGATGACCATCACAGAACCTGCAACAGAAGATGCTGTTGGTATTTGTGTTTAAAGAGCTGAGCTTGCTGAGCATACTTCCATCGGACATCATTTGACCTCGCTGTTCCATTTTCATTTTCTTGCTATCGTTCTCTTGGATTATTGCCATCAACTCTGCCGTCAGTGTCTCAGAATCTTGACTAATTTGCTTACTAGCAAGTTGAACTCCTGTCAGCTCGATCGATACTTCTTTGAACTGTTTGATGAGGGCGCTCAATTCGTTGTTTAAGTGCTTCTCGCGACTTTCAATCTTGTCCAAGTTGAATGTGAACTCGTTGTGGAGTTTCTTCAACTGGCTCTGGGTGTCGTCAGAGATCTGGAAAAACATCAGTCGGTGATCAATACACTTCAAGGCAACCTCACTATACCAACCCCATCGATATTCTTTTTGAGATGCTCTATTTGACTGAGATGAGAGCGCCAGTCTCTGGAGTCTGCCTTAACCACAACTTTGAGTTGCGGCAATACTCGTTCTAATTCTAAACGCCAAATCTCGTGCTCGGTAAAGTTGTCTCCTCCATAGTTCAAATTGTTACTGGGTTTATTGGTGGCATTTTGATTTGAGAACCAGTTGAGATCTTTAAGGGAGTTTCCGCCATCATCGCTGTCATCACTGAATGCGGCATTTTGTTCATCGTCTAACTTCTCAAGAATGATTTCGGCGTTGTCCTCAAGGAACTCAGGTGCAGCTTCCACTTCTTGTTTTATGTGATGATGCTTCAACTGGATCTGTAATGAAAATGGTGACAGATTAGGGAGTCGACTGGCAGCACACTCTTAGAGAGGGTATTAGGGAAATATAACCTCTCGTGTTGTGCGTGCTATTGTTCTTTCACGAGTGGATGGGACCTACAGTTTAATGCCGACTCCGGACGGCGAAGATGGGCGGCTTTTTTCTAGACAGAAATACTCTTAGCATTGTCAGTGACTCGAAAGTGGTGGAGACGCCAATTATAAAAGGGACTCTTCTGAATAAAACGCGCGTATGACCTCTGTAGTAACAGTGCAGTCTCCTTTCAGTGGGTTCATGTATACTTGGGAATCCAGGGAAACGAAACAGCTGATGAACTAACGAAAATTGTTCTTCAAAGAACTCTTGACTCGCCAAGCCAATACTAAACTGATAATCTCGCTACCAAGAGTTGACTGCAGTATACTTGTAGGGATCATTACAGGCCAATGCATGATGGGTCACCATGCCCATAGACTAGGCCTGATTCCCAAGGATAGACGCAGAATCTTTTAACATTTATTGTTTCTGCTCGGCCTAATCCAAGACTCGATGTGAAACTCTAGGTCAACCATATTTTCAATGTTTAAACTTAGAAATCATAACATCTCATAAATTAAGCTTGAACCACTGGAGCATTTTGCTTAAATAAAGCTGTTCAGTGGTAGCACTATGGATCAAGTAGGGTTATGTGCGGTTAAGTAACCATCCCATAACCTAACCTAAGCTATAAGGCGCATAGTTATTTTTCCACCAAGAAACCTTTTGCATCAATTCCGTTCCCACTTCCCTAATGGGAAAAATGTTTTCACAAAATCGTCCAAGGATTCCATAAGAAACAATTTGTAGAAGGAAACTAGGTTTAATGAAAAAGTCACGCTCAACTGCACTAACGGCAAGATTTCCGATCTCTTGCGGAGGAGTGGAAAACCAAATAAATGCAGCCTTCATGAAATGATAAATAACATTAACTTCTTGGACAAAGCCTTGCTACGGAAAGGTACATATAATTTTGAGGCCATCAGCTTCAAGTACCTTGGATTCAGTAAATAGTATTAACAACATCAGTACCATGATCAGCTGTATAATTTAGTAAGAACTCTGTCTCAAAGGATTAAGCTGAGTTCATACAAAACATTGATTATCCCAGTCTTACAGTGCAGAGCCATGAAGAACTTAAAATGGGGACGTTTTCAATATTTTGTGGTGTAGTGTGTGGGCAATACTACGGCTAGAGAGGGGAGGTGCACTTCGATGTGTTAATACTCATGACACTTCTCTTTGTTGGCTTGTGCGTATGTCCAATCCTGTCTTACCGGCAGGCGCGGGCTTACTCATTAGCGCCTAACCCCAGATCCCACGTACTACACTACCCCAACCATAAACATCGACAAGTCGCCGCAATGCCGATTCCGATCCAGAGCCGACTGGAAAACCCAATCACTCGTCTCAGAAAACCTATTTCTGATCAATAAAATGGATCTAAGCTAGACCGCGGTGTAGGCTCAGCGGGGGATTTCAACAACTACAATTCTTACCGCCTCCCAGATGAGTCGAGTATCTGCTGAAGTACTCGCGGTCAGAGAAGCGCGTAAACTTCTCAATATTAACTGGCCATATGGTAGGGCAACAGCGATCTGTACTGACAGCCATAAGAGCCATGTCCTCAGTAACCAACTTTCTCTAAATTGGTGCAACATCGCCAAGAAGAACTCAAACATGTCAGAAGTAGGTGCAATATCACTCTCCTCTGGGTCTTAAGTCAAAGCAACTGAGAGGGAGATGAGATTGACGACGAACTGTCCAAGCAAGAATCTTCCGTCAACGTCCCCACTGAGCTGGTGGGCCCCCAATCAACCACATCAAATACATCATCTACCAACACTTCCTGTCTTTAGCTAGTAGAAAGTGGGCTAGGACATCCAAGTATAAGTTTTCTAGGAAAACCTGGCCCTCCTACCCGAAAAGAAGGGCTGATGACCTCCTCAATAGAAATCGTACCGAAATAGCTAGTAGTGGCTGTAAGTACGGCGCACTGGTCCATTGGAATTCACGCTGCTAGACTCGGAATACCGTTCAACCGAGTCGCAGTTGCATCGACACCCACTCAGTCTCTGCCTCACGTTCTCTGTGACTGCCCAGCACTAGCCAAGCAAAGATATTCTACGTTCGGCAAACCATTCCGTCACGACCTCTCCGAGATAGCTAATCAAAGAATATCGAACATAATTAAATTCCTAAACTCCACAAATGGATTTACCTAATACGAAAACGCGCGACTACGCTACTTGTACCCAGTTTGAGACAAATCGGGTAGACACCAACCAACCCATTGCTTAGTCGGCATCTTAAGGAGAAGATACACTCACGAATTAGTGAGTAGTTTCGGATCCAACATAAGGAGCATGGTGAACATTACTTCTTCAGCGAATCTGTGGGACAAGGCATCAGAGGACAACCGCGATTTAGATGGTACACAGTAGTCGAGAAGATAAAGATTATTACGGGTTCTGGAGGAGTCTGTAACTTAAGGCGCAAGTTCGCCCTGAACTGTAGTGACACACAGAAGAAGAAAATAACCTTTCACTGGCAGATGTTTAAGGTCCTGAAAGTTGTTAGAGGCTAAATACATTTTTGTTCAACGGTTTAAATTTGCTACATTGCCATCTACCGGGAAAATATATCATTAATTCGACAATACCCACCTGTGAAACTTTAACGGCTTGCGTTGCTAAGGAATCAAGAATGAACAAACAAATAGGTCCGGCTCCCTGCATCAGTTTACTAGTGGGCACGTCAATAGAAATGTCCTAAAGATTTTAAATAATATATTAGCTGAAATCTTAATGAACCATCAAATTTGTTACTTACTATTTCCTGGAGGATTTTCAAAATTTTTCCTATGATTTCATTGGGATCGTCGAATTCCTGTGGCTGTTCGAGGTGCTTACCCAGTTTTCTTAACAACCACGCACATATAGATGTAAACATGAAGAACTGCTCACCGGGATTAAATGATTTTATGAAGTAAAATTTTGTTAACGCCTTCATTTTCATATCCTTTAGCAGTTGCTTCTCGTAGTTGAGGAGTTTAAGTTTTTCGATGAGATCGTCAGATTGAAATGTTTGAACTGACGATGCATTTTGTTGTTCTTTTTCCAATACCGAAACTATTTCGCCCTGCATTGTTGTCTACGGACGAATACAAAACTGACTTGTGAATACAAGAGCACTGCTGTCCGGAAAATATCACAATCATCATATGAGTCGAATTTGGTTGGGCTAACGTTCCAGTTGCCTTCAAACTATTCATTGGTTGTCACTTTCCTGAGGGATATGGTGCAAGTTTCTGAATTTATATTTGAAAGAATTGATTGGCACTATTTTCATTATCCTGGATTGTTATATTTTTGTAAATCAATATCTACAATCCAATTATTGCCGACGCCTTAATATTCTTCTAGGTAAACAGCCGAATCTACTTCTGTTTTCGAGGTACAGGGGGCATCCCAATTTACTGTTTACATTTTCCTTTCTAATGTTGGTAGTACTTATTTTGAAAAAAACTATGCAAACTGTCAAGAAATTATTGAACTTGAACCGCCGGTGGTAGTTTCTCTCATTTTCAATAAAAACGGCAATAAAATAAATTAAAATAATTATGGACGAACCATTGGACATTACTTCAATATCTTATGAAGACTTACAAGATGAATACAACAAATTAAGAGAACGCTATGCCCAATTGGTTGCTGTGAATGAACAGGACACCCAAAGGATACATGAGTTACGAAGAAATTTGGACACAGCTACAGCGGCCGAGTTATATCTTTCGCAAGAACTTGAGCAATTAAGTTCTGTGCGTTCGACTGAAGATGATGCGTTAGTGCAGAGAAAACAAAACGAGATCGACGAGCTTAAGAAGAGACAAAGTGCACTCCTTGCAGAGAATGAAGACTTGCATCAGGACATCGCTGACTTGCGCGCTGAAAATCAGAGGCTCAACGAAAAAGTAAAAGAACTCAGTCAAGCGTCCCAGACAACAGAGATTACCTATCGCATTCCAAAAGAACATATCGAATTACGGGAGAGGTTGGAGGAGGAGAACCTTGTTTTGTTGGCCAAATTGGACGAAACTCATGGGACTGTTGTTAAATTTACTATGTCGTTGGCAGAAAAAGAGGTAAAATACGAATCTACATCGGTGCAACTGTGGGGAGAGGTAATAATTTGCTTCTTTTGTTCCATAGAAACACATTGAGATCCTTAAAGATCAAGTCCTTTGTTTGGAGGAAAATCTACAGTCCAAGCGAGAAGAGGTCGAGGAAAAGTCCCAACTACTGGAGAGTGCCCAAGAGCAGGTTGTTGAGATGAATTCCAAAATTGCAATGCTCACTTCGTGTCCTGATAATGATGGTAAGAGTATTTTAATTAATTGCTTATATTTCGTTCTGAGATTATATCAATAATTTTATGCAGACCGAAAAGGAAATTCATTGTTTGCTGAAGTCGATGATCAACGTCAAGCCATGAAGCAACTGCTCTCTGATCAGAAGAAAAGTTATCTCCACATGAAGAAGGTATATAGGGACAGTCAGCAGGAAATACGACGACTCAAAAGTGAGAACGTTGCTATGCACACAGAACTCCAGGCGTGCAGTACAATTTTTTGCAGTGCCGATAAAGCGTATAAAGGTGGGTGCAGTGAGCATTGCTTTGCATTATTATCTTGCATTTCTTTAACACTCGATGGTGGTCTTGACGTTGGTGGTAGGTGAATAGACTCTGATTGATTCTGTTACCGACACGTACAACGCTCATAGCTCCACCTCTCGCGGGCCACTGACAATGCTTAGAGATTATACCTGTCCAGATTTGCGATGAAACTGTAGGCCCTTTCCATTCACGGAAGGAGTGGACGTGCAGCACGACTTGAAACTGTTGATGCTTGAATCAGGTCCGTCTTGAACTGTAGCAACACCCATAGGGAGTGCGAGTGCACTGTGAATGATCGCGTGCATTTAAGAGCGAAAAGAAGCAAAATTTAATTGCTTCCGCCAGTTGCACAAATGTCTATGATGTGGATTGAACAGATCTATTCCTGAAAAATAATTTATCTTGTTTTCGTTTATATTTCCAGAAAAGCTCAACGAAAGAATACTCAACTTATTGAAACAAAACGAGGATCTAGAGAAGAAACTCATGATGACTCAACAAGAGCTGATTTCAATGGCAAACGACAAGGGTGTTGTATGGCTGGATTCAATGTTACTGTTCTGCAAGTATGCGCTTTCAAAGATTTTCTATCTAGCTCAACAACTGAGAGCCACCGCGATTCATGTTTCCTTTACCAAGTTCTTAATTTAATCAATTTGTTGTCTGTGTTAAAGTCAAAGTTAAAGTGTAAGATGCTCTATTTATTAATTATTGTTAATATGTTTATTTTTTCTCCGGTGAGGTACTAACATACTTAGATATTTAAGTAACTTATGTATTAAATAATGCCCAGTTGTTGCTCGTGTGTGATCAAAAATATTTAATTTAAAGACAAGAAACGGATGATCTGAAGAAACAACTCCATAGCATTCGAATACAGAAGGGGATTCTTGAGGAGCGTCAGAGAAACTCTCAACAGGAATTGGCTAAGTAAACATTGTCACTCATATTCACACTGCCCGTTCGTTATGTAAATATTTTAATCGCAGGTGGAGATTTGAAGCTTTAAAGTCACGCTGTGTTCTAATTGATCGCGAGAGTTTGCTTGCAGAAAACGACATCAAATTTAGAAAATTCACAAGTAGAGATATGTCATTTACCGAAAGTGAATTGGAAAATGCAAAACCTTTGATAGGTGCGCCCAGGCAAGTAGAGTCTCAGGTCGCAAGGGATCAGATGCATTCAGTTACAGCGAATGAAGTCAACACTGGTTGTTGCATTGTCAAGTCACCTGGACCTGTTATTAAAATTGAAGATGATGATGAAATGCGCGAATGCAAGGATAACACTGTCACAGACTTAGCTCCTCCTCAGGCAATAAACGACATAGAAAAGGTTACGACTGAAACGGACGAATCCCTACTGCCAAAGCATGAGTGCTCTGAAATGCTCATCAAGAAAGAATTGCAGTACGATAATGACAGTGAACCAAACGCGGTCATTGAAGTGGAAAATCAAGTGGATGTCGATGAGCAGAAGCAATCTCAACAGAATATTGACAAAAGCAATTCCAACACCCCTACAATGACTTCTACTAAATCAATCTTAACAGAGTTGACAAATCTTAAAATTAAAACTGAACCCACTGAGGAATACAACAAAGAGAACACTTCAGCCACCCCTCGAAAACCTGGAACTCCATCAAAATACGCTCTAAAAGAACAAAATCCAACCATTAGTACACGCAATGAGTGTCTAGGTGAGTTGAAGCCACGACCATCGATATTAGTTACAAAAAGAAATATTTTTGATGATGACACGAAGTCTGTGCGTTTTGCGCAAGGTGATGCAACATCTGAATGTGATTTATCTTCGAAGCCAAAGTTCGTTTGTAAGTCAACAAGAACCAAGTCGAATGTAATCGTTCGGAGAATTATAGTTAATTCCAAAATCAAACGCGAAACAGCTACTTTGCCTGCCCCACAATGATATGTATATTTCGTTTACACTTCAATTCAATGCAATCCTAATCAATGCATGTTTTATGGCTTGATGTCAAAATAGGTATTATTATATGCGCATTTTTGTAGTGTCTTAGGTCTTATACAACTATACTCATATCTTAAATATAATACGAAGAATTTTTTTCTTGTACAACTGTTCAAATAGATGCCAAACTTAATAAATAAAAGCTTATACAAACTTTAAATGCATTCTTTTTTTAGCTCTAATCGAAGTAGAGACAGATCTCAGTGTATTATCATCATCGGTATCTCTCAGTGTTTTCGACTCGAAATTAAGTATCGGGCATGGTGCTTCTAAAAAGCATACTGTTCATCACAACAGCCATATGCACTGTTAGTACAAAAAAAGTAAAAAATGACATTTTGAAAAAAGCGCAGCTCCAAGATGAAGAAATACATTTTTACCTTTAACTGTGGCAACGCCAAGTACATTAAAAAAAAAAAAAGAAAAAAGCCAACAATTCCTTCTCCTTAACTCGACAAATTTTGTTGCTTATCGCTCTATGGTACTGACGGTGCGTTATCATTCCATGTATAACTGGTTCTATAGATCCCAGTGCTCCAAGGATATAATTGCGGAATAAAACGGATCATCATCATCTTCTGACCCGCGTGATACACTAAAGTGGTTGCGGGGGTAAACCACGCACGATAGATCTCCAGGCAACTCGATCCTCTGCCATTGACTATGACTCATCTGGAGTTATGCCCAAGCGTAATCAGGCGAGCGGACTTGCTCCAACCATCTCATCCTGGATCTGCCAAGTGGTCGCCTTACCTGATGGAAACGCATTCAAGAAGACGTGATGGTCGGGACAGTAGTGCTACATGACTAAACCATCGAAGCATAGCTCTTTCTGTTCGAAGAAGCAGCTGCTCAACGATGAATTCCTCGCGCACTATCGTGTTTCTCACCCTATCCTGGCGAGTAAATCCCACAACAGCACGAAGAAATCCCATCTCAGCTGCTTGTATTCGCGATTTTATTTGTTCGACCAAAGGTGAGAGTTGGAACAAATGCTGAATTGAAGACTGCTAAGTTGGCTTTCACACTTAGCTCGGCCTTCCTGATTACAGATCACCCAAGCTACGTGAACACTGACCCAACTTGGCCAATCCTACAGGAAAGTTCAGTATTACTCCTCTCATCACTCGTGAAGAGGGGTTAGGTGTGAAGGGAATGGGGCTCCAGTAACATGTAGAGTGGAAGTTACCATAACCTCTTGTCCACGTCAACCGAAACCCAACCGAATTCAACAGAATCAGCAAATACGGCCACAAACCTATCGAGTGCGCGCTGGAGTTCCGTCTGGGAAGATATGAGGCCGCAATAAAAAGATGACTTACCCTCAACTCTCCCAATGTGAAAAATTCCTCGTCTTAGCTGCGCTATAACATCCAGTGCATATAAACAATGAAAAGTAGAGTTGACAAGACCCTTGGCGAAGTCCAACGCCCACGGTAAAAGGTGATGATTTAGCACCGTTAAATCGAACACAGCTGATACAGTTCGTGTATAGAGATTGAATGGCCCTCAAAAGAGGACCGTCAATCTCATACTCCTGCAGAACACGCCAGAGTTTTCCTCTAGGAATTCGGTCATATGCCTTTTCCAAATCTTCAAAACAACTGTAGATGGGTTTGGCATTCTCCCAAGCCTTCTCAAGTACCATTCTTAGAGTGAAAAGCTGGTCGGTTGTAATTCTTCCGCGACGAAAGCCGCACTGTTCATCCCCTATCCTTGGCTCGACCATAGCCCTAGAACGCGCTTCCAAAACCTTAGCGTAGAATTTCCTGCGGAGACCCGGGGATATGCCCCTGTAGTTGGAGCAGTCTCATTTGTTCTGAAATTCAGGAAAGCACAGAACTTAATATTCGAATTGGCTGAAAACAATAAAAAAGTCATATCCTAACGCTGGGCGAATTCAAGATAGAAATATAGAAACTGAAGTTCAATAAAAATGTTGGCGTAAATGGTCACAAAAGTAGTTGCCGAAAAAACGAGTCCGACGAGTGGGAAAAGCCATTCTGAGTTCGCACAATGAAAACGTTTGGAAAGAACAATCACTATCGCATTTGTCTTCACGTAATTACTTATCAGGACTGCTACCCATGGAGGGTCTGAGACTGTTCTGTGGCACGCCGCTTTCAGTCGCGGCGTATCGCTTTCGCGATAACTTGGTACCTGAGGTAACATGGTATTCGGTCTTCGAGCCAACTAAACTCACATCTTGGTAACCCATACAGAATTCGCGGTTGTCTTCTCTTCCTCTCAACTTCCTCGCAAGTATATCCGACGTAGAATTTTTATTTCGAAAGCACCACGAATACAGCCAAGCTGGCCGTTTTTCTGATCGTCCAGTCTTTCAACTAAGATAAAAGTGGAGAATGGTTTCGGTCTAAGGAGTTTTGTTTCGATGTCGTTCTTAGAATTCCCTTTTGCCCCGAAGTACGCGAACTCCTTAAACGAATGGATGGCGTAGTTGGGGTTAAGTTCCTGCAATTGGTTAGAGGGGTTCCCGTTTCCAATCCCAGTGAAAGCAAAGCTAATACGCTTTTATCTGGTTCTCAAATCTGGTCCAGTCACCATTTGCCGTGACTGTCGCGATGCACCCCTGTCTATGCAACAGTGAGCGATAAGGACTCCAATTTCCGTCCCTATAGCATTTCCTTACAACTAAAGCTGATTAGTGAGGATGATCTCTTTTTATTCATCGTCGACTATAGGGTCCTTGCTATTGCTCCAATTTCCAGACTAAGCCATCGATTTCTGGCTCTATTCAGGGCTTCGTCTTCCTATTTTGTTCTTAAGGAGATAAGCGGCGTGAATGCGTAAGGTATTGCCCGAAATTTTCCCAGCTCAGATCCATTTTTCGAAAGGCTATCCGCTTTTTCGTTCCCTTGGTTTAATGCAAGGGGGCTTTGTCTGCTTTGTCTGTATAACCTAACTTCGACGTCAAGATGTGCTTAGACATTTATTGACGCTTGGCTGTCTTAAAAAATAGATATCGATTTGTTGGTTATGTTGAGTTGTCTTAGCGCAATTGTTGCCGTGTATAGCAGCCACTTCAACTTAAAAAACACTGTAGCCGACTCCTGCGAGGGATTTGTGGAACTGGTCACAGCAGATCCGTTATCCTTCCACTGCTACAAGTTATTATTGCCATTGATTCCGGTCAGGGGAAACAGACCTAAGGACCAGCTTATATCGCCACATTCAGTCAAGACTTATAGAAGAAAGTACCTTCCGCCGCACTTTCTTCTCCAGTCATCTCTTTGACTTTGACGCCGCAGAGATCTCCTTTGTCTTTTTTAGGATTTGCCTCAATTTGAATATTTGTTGAAACAGTTGATTTGCCAGGCCGGAAGATGTGCGAAGTTCACGCAGTACACTGGACCGGATCTTACATGTGACGTTAAGGAGAGGTATGCATATCTCTAAAGCTTTTGCAAGAGGCTACAAACTCTAACTAAAATCTGAATTCTTGTTTGCTTATATCCGTCAAACTTTCTTTTTTTTTGCCAAGGTAGGCAGCTCGTAAATGGCTACTGAGATTTTTTTTTTACTGCAATTTGTGTAAATAATATAATCCTAAATTATTCAAATTCTCCTTCATTCACATTTGTGATAGCACTTGCAACGTCACGCAGATAATCGTGTATGGAAATTATGCTTATGTGACCAATTTCAAACCTCTGATTATGTGGGACATTCTGCCACTTCACTCTCTGGAATGAGTAAATTTACATGGAAAAAATGTCTCCAATGATTTTAATCGTCTCAAAAAGTAGCAAGAAAATATAAAAAGTTTCAAAATTGAGGTATTTTTAAAAAGTCGTGTCACGGTATCTTTTGGCGTCAAAAAAGGTGAAATTCCGACTAAGTCACTTACCCCTGGTCATCATTACTACCAGAAATGAAGTATTACTGAGAAACCCGACTTCTACCTCTTTTGCCCCTTAAAATTTTTGACAACTGTTTTTTATGACGTGTTCTTAAACTAAATTGGCCAATCAAAGGACGGCATTTGCGTTATTTCGTGAATAACCGTCAAAAATTCATGAATATCTGTCGAAAAACTACTCAAATTCGTCGATGGACTAGGGGGAAATCAGCTGTGACTTCGGCTATCTCTGTAATATTTTATTTCTGATTACTACAATCAACGTGTCATATTTAAATATGTATATTTACAACAATACATAAATACGTCATACGAGTTCCTATTCATACAATTTCAACCATTCTGAAAAAAAAATGTACATGCCCATGGTGGAAGGGTTATAAGGTCTGCTGGACAGTTCTACAGAGGTCCTGCGAGACATCATCGTGGGAATTTGTATATCAAGAAAAATCTAAGGGCGAAAAGAAATGAAATTTGTTCGCACATTTTAAAAACGTAAACAGATTACTCTTCCAAATGTTCCTATCATTATAGCTTCTGCAAAATTTCACTGAACATTTTGGCATTTTCCTATAAAATATTATTAATAAATATAAAATATTTTATTTCGGATTTGAAAATGAATTATTTTGTTCATACATAATTTTGTTTGGCTTCAGCAACACAACTGTCGAATGTCAAAAACGGACTTTGAGTGACGTCACAAAACAAAAAGATGGCGCTTTTGACAAGTTGTCCAGCACACCTTATACTTCCACAATGGTACATGTCCTCCTATCGAACAAAAACATGGAACTTGAATAAACATTCCTCGTAATCTTCTAAAATAACCGGAAAATGATCAATAATTCACCTTTCATAATTGTTCACTCGTTCTGAGCCCAATTCAGGTTTTTTTTTTATTTATCAATTATACTATAATACAGCAAGTAAATAAGAATGTGAATGTGTTCACACGCAAACCGTTTACAAAGAATCTCTATTCTGCTCGACATATTTGAGATGGTCGTAGTAGCAGTTTCCAGGCGGCCCAGTCTGATCGATGATTTCCTCGTAAATCTTCGCCGCATTATTTTGCGGGGTCTCCTCATAGGTGATGTTCACCTTATTGCATTTCTTACCGAAATGATCGTCGCAATTGCAGCCAGTCAATGGAATCTCGTACCCTTCGTCAGGACTGTTTGTCAGCGGTATTTGTCGCACAACGTCGAATCTCTCCGCTGAACCTCGCATCAGTGGCAGGTTCCTGTAGTAGGACAAATGGAAGACCTTCTGACAGTTTATCCAAAGATACAGCAAGACAAATAGTAACGCTATTCCCAGCGGTAGCATAAACACGATCACAAGAGCTTCGGCCTTTTGGTTGCGCTTGGCTTCTCGCGGCGAGACGTATATGGCGTGAAAGGGTGACGTGAGGTTGTTTGACGAGTCTGTAGAATCCTTTAGTTCACTGTCTTCCGGGTATGTAATACACTCGAGCCCATTGACGTTGATCTTTGAGATGAACTTTTCATAGCGAAACACTCGACACTGCTCCGGCAGCATAAAGGACACGTTAACCAACCATATACAGTTCCAGGGGTTGCCGCTGATGAGGATGCGTAAATATGTGCCAAATGCAAGTGATTCGTTGAAATCGTTTATGTGCTGCAGCTCGTTGTCCCTTAAATCAATTGAATGCATGTGAGTCAAAGCGTTCCCGAAGACCAGCATGGACAAAGTCTTGAGCTTGTTCCCCCGCAGGAGGACATGATGAACGTGCTCCAGTTGATCAAACTGCTCGCTCGTTAGTTGCGTAAGATCATTTCCACCAAGGTCGAGTATTTCCAAGTGCGTGCAATTCTCCAGAAAGAACTCACTCAGTGAGTTCCCACTCAGATTCACCAGCAAGAGCATTTCATGCCCTCTGATGGTTACTGACGTCAATGCGCAGTTCGTTATTGTGAGATTCCTCAGAGGCGGTGGTGCCACCACATCCACGTCGTCTTTGTCAAACATCGCCCTGTTTATTACAATTTCATCTAAATTATCCGGAAAATTTAGCAACAGTTCACTCGTGACTCTATCAACGCTGTCCACATGGAGCCTCTCCAGATGGAGCAGATTTTTAAACATCTTCGCATAGCTGATGCGCAGTCGATTCTCGCCGACAACTTTGAATTCCTTCAGCCTCTCCAACCCGCTGAAAGCTTCTCCATCGATGTACCTCAGTTTATTATCGTTGAAATGTAGAATCTTTAGATTTTTCAAATTCGCCACACTGATGGCACTTACTCGTGCGAATTCGTTATGCTCAAAGTAAACGCTTTCCAATGACGTCCCTGACTCGCAGATGATCTCATAGATTTCGTCGAAGTGGAAGTTTTTCAAGTTCAACGAAGTTATCAGCCCACAGTTGGGAATGTATTCGAAACCGAATGTATTTGCATTCAAGGCCGCTCCACATCCATCGAGCATGACGGCGCTTATGTTCGCGTACATCCGACGTTTCATTAAGAAATTACTCGATTCGTTCGCGAGGTTTCCCGACATCGAACAATTCACTATGATTGGTAGGACATTGCCGGACAAGAACTCCAATTTGGCTTCGATTAAACATTCGTTGGTGCTCCAACATGAACTTGTATGCTCGCCGTTATCAGCATCTTCAATAGAACTGTGCGTTGTTGCGTCAACAGTCGCCACCGATTGCAATACCAAAGCGAGGACGCAGTTAAAAATAATAATTGCTGAGAGGCAAAGCATTTCGCTTGTACTCGGACCGATTCGCACTGCCCACAAATCCGGAGAGTCCACGCCGAAACAGAATGAGCTCGTTTTTTCTTTTTTTGTTATTTTCAAATTTTCGATTTTAATGAAATTCTGTGAGACATCAGCTCGCCAGTGGTATATAGTGCACAGTGCGACTGAAAAATATTCTTCCAATGTATAAAATCAGAATTTTAAATTGTTTCGAATTGCTGATTGGACGGGATGAGTACATCTGATTTTTATTTTTATTAATATAACGAGCCTCAATATAAGGATTTACTCACAGATTTTTGAAAATCCCCTTGAACAACTCGCAGGAGTTAAGTGTAATATATTTTTACATTAGGAATAATAATGGACCTGGGTTTAGTTTCTCAGCAACCACTGGTGTGTGCTTGCTCCACTCATGCTCATACAATTAAGCCACATATGCTATAATGAAGTACCTGCTGTCTCACATCTACTTCCGCTATATATTTTTTGTTTGGGTAATTATAGGTTATACTGTTCGACATATCGATAAACTGCTTTCTTGCTCTTTAGCAGTTGCAACATATTTCAGCTTCATTCATTGCAACAGTAGCAATTGCTACGGCAAGTACTTCCTTATCGCATATGTGGCTCAATTGTATGAGCATGAGTGTATGTTGTTCTTTTATGAGTGGAACACTTTTATGTTGACTCCGAAGAAGCTTTTTCTATACATAAATCTCCTTTCAGCATTGTTAGTAACTCGAAGGAGATGGAGCCGTGAATTATGAAATTTGGTAAATTGGGAATTCAAACCTGAGACCCTCTGCGTAGGTGTCGACGCACTAAATTACTACACACTTAACATTTACTTTACATTACGAATAATATTAATAATATAGATGGGGCGACAGTCCGAGGCGGACCTGGGCCTAGCTTCTCAGCAACCACTCGTGTTGTGCGTGCTATTGTTCTTTCACGAGTAGTAGGGACCTACAGTTTAATGCCGACTCTGAACGGCGAAGTTGAGAAGCGGAATACTCTTTGACCATTTTCAGTGACCCGAAAGAGGTGGAGCCATGAATTTTGAAAGTTGGTAAATTGGGAATTAGAACCTGGCACTCTCTGTGTAGGTGTCGACGCACTAACTACGCTACGGCGACCCACTTAACATTTACCTTACATTACGAATACATTTTTTAAAAATCCCTTCTTTGTAACGCATTTCCATCAATACGAATTTGACGAATTTTCCATCTTGGAACCCTATTATTCACAAAGAATATTTCATGTTTTGTCAAGGAAGAAGAGTGTAAAATTAACCAACGTGATTTTACAATAAAACATGTTATAGATACGTTATAAAATGTGTATTTATCAAAAAGCGTGGCTTGAGTCCACGTCAAATACATCAGTAAATTGGATTGCGCTATGGATTGAATTGAACTGAAGAGAATGGGAAATAACAGTTATAATCACATGGCGCTGCGACCATACTAGATCTACTGTGCTCCCCTTTTTGAACTATCACTTCGGGGCTATCTTGAAACATTTGATGATCTCTCTACATGGAATGGCATTATGGACGTATTGCTGGTCACGTGATTCTAGAAGGGGAGACTTAAGGGTGTTCGCCCCCTTGGGGCCCCTTTGACCTGCCTGGGACACTTTAGGAATTGGAGTACGTGGTTTCTATGCATGCAAATTTTGCTAAAATCTATGGGAAACATAACAAGAAGATTTGAATAAATAAAACGTGGCACTTATTCCAAACCCTGTACCCATATACGTAGACAAGACATATACTCTATTGTGACTGTCATATATCAATTAATTGATTGATAAATTTGTCAATCAAAAAAAAAAAATCGAAAAAATCGGTATTGTGTAACGCGGTTGGTAAAATTGGAGACATTTATTTGACTTCATTTCTTTTCTTTCCTGTTGTCTCAAAATAAAATCAGGACTAAACTTCTTCTCCGACACCCTTTCCTAGTTTTATAAAGGAAATCCTGCTCTTACTTCCAATTCAAATCATTCGCTGAATTGCTGAATACAGTACTCTCAGTGGTTTGTATGTCAATCCAAGACCCACAACCCTGCTCTTCGGGAATCGATTAGCAGCGTATGTAAACTCAATTGAACTCCGAGTTTGCTACCGTTAGTATGGAATTCAATGCTTTAAAAATCTCAATGCGGTCCCTTATACGTTTGTCTTGTGCATCATAAGGTGGATTTTTTTTACAAATATTTAACATCGTTTAAAAAAAAAAACGATACAAAAAATATTTCATCCCCTCTGTTTGGCTTCAATTTATAAACCCAAACCCACCCTGGGCTCATATATCTGGCATGCTGCCCCCAAGATCTCCCTTCAGCTTACGATGTTCTAAATCAATTACAGGGACTTGCGAGTGTCAAAAGGAACCGTATAATTCGTCAGTGACCGATCTTAAACAATCAGCAGCTATTAAATGGGGATCGGCATCAAGCTATTGCTTTTGGCATCACTCACGTGCTATTCTTAACAAGTAATGCTCAATCGAGATCAATTGTATTCCTCACCTCCACGAATTCACCCACAAGACTCGTCTCGCCAAGAATGCTCATCAGCTCGTGATTATGTACTCGTCACTTAGCCGTGCCACACTAATATGCTCTTTCCAGCTCATTGTTTCCCAGGGACAATAATCAATAGACAATTAAGACTAAAGGGCCCCTTTCTCCACCTTTACTCCAATACTTAATCCATTTTTGCTCGGAAAATTTATAAAAATAAAAATAAATTCGAATAAACCCCCGAAACACTACTTTCGTTCGCCACTGTCGCAAGTTTCAACCCTACTGACCGATTAAATTTTGCTCAGCGTGAGTTTTCCAAACATCATCGGCTGGCAGTCACTTAGCTCTCTGTGCTTCGCACCGCTCACCATCTCCGAAGCGGCGCGACGCTCCGCGCCGTACTGTCTAATTATAGAACCCACAGCGATTCCATCCACCTTTCGTTACAGCAACCGTGTGCGGGGTCGGTGGTGTCTGAAATAAAGTTTCGAATATTTTTTCTGTTCTCTGCGTGAGAAATGATTTTATTTCTGAGAGCTGAGCTAAATGAGTGTTCGATTTGTTTACACGAAGCGAGAGGGTACGAATTTTTTTATTTGCGAAAAACTGCTTACAGCACCTTTTGATATCGAACCTTGAACTCGCGCGTTGCGTTGGTGTCACAAGTTCGTTATCAAGAGGTTTGGCAAGAGCTTGACTTTTTCAAATCAAATCACGACCTGAATCATTGAATTGGCGAGGGGTTGCAAAGTGGTTTGCTACCCCACTCCAATTAAACAATTAGGCCATGCTTATAATCTTCTATGTGTTTTTCTCCGGGACTATTTGACTGTTGGACAAAGAGTAGATGTGCCGTCTCAGGATGCGGATGTGCTTCTGGGACGTCTCAAAGTTGTGAACCAGGGTGTTGAGTTGCATGTGCAATTCGGCGATGAGTTTGTCCCGCTCCTCCACAAGATCCTTTGTTGAGTTTCTGCTGCGGTTGAGCTCCATCTCAAGGTCAATTATTTTCTTCCGAAGCAAACGTTGCTGGGTTTCTCCGCGTTCTTTTTGCCGCGAGATGCTCTTTGAGCTCGTCGACTTCAGGTCATCGTTTGCGCCCTTAAGCTTTCGCATCTCTTCGTATAGCGTGCGTTTCTCAATTTTGAGCGTGTTGTTTTGCGTTCGAAAGATCTTCAAGTCCCGCTCGGCAGATTTCAGCTTATTCAAGATCTTTGTCCTCTTCTGGCAGGCCTCTTCGAGCTTGGATCTTGCATTCACGAGCTCCTGCTTCACTTGATGTAGTCTTGATATGAGTGCACAATTTTCTCTGGCTAGCTTGTCGCATTTAGTTTTCTCGACCCTTACTGCTCGTGGGAGATGTGAGATCTCGTTGATCTTGTCTTGAAACTTTTCTCGCAAGTCATGCATGTTCTTGTTGAGTTCGTTTTCCAGTTGCGTATTTGCATAATGCAGTTGTTTTATCTCGTATTTCTGGGACTGAATGACGTCTTGGGCTTGGATGTATCTGCTGTGAAATTCGTTAAGTTGATCTTGTTGCTGTTTGATGATGGCCCGGAACTTCTCCTGTTCCTCTTGAAGGGTCTTTACCACTTCGTAAAGCTTCTTCAGTTCCGACGTGTCCTTTGCGGCCATCGGTGGGGATTTGAAAATTTGTCTGAGAGTTTTCAGGATCATCTTAAGTTCCTTGGTATTGTGCTGAGAAAGTGGGCTGTTTTCCTTATCTTCCACATTAATTCGATCCTTCTTCAGGTTTTTGGGCTTTTTTGTTGGGTTACGCAGCTTGGGCTTGGGGTCCTCCGGTATCTCATGGGGCTGGAACACTTGAGTGAATTTTCTCTCCAACGCATGGTCTGATGAGCTGCTGCAATTGTTCTCATCCTCGTCCATTGGGTCTCTATAGTTCTGGCTTTCCACGTACTTGCCATGGCACTCTTGCAATTCATTGAATTCAAAATTTAGACAAACATAGTTTTCTTTCAGGCTGTCGATGACACAGTCATTGCTGTACAATTCGTTTCGAAATGTCTTCTCCTCGTCCTCCTCATCGTCATCGAATTGGGAAATCGTACGTGAACTTATCGACGAAACTTGGTCGTTTTCCGAATTTGTCGTTCGTGTGGAGTTCTTAGCAGAAGCATTGTCACCGAGTATTTTTTCTTTAAGGGCACTTATCAATCTATTTCGTTTGCTTCTTTGCCCTAAGCGCGTACAGGTTGAATCGCATTCATTATTAGAAACGGCACTTAGTGGATGTTCATCTGCGGCAACTCGAACTGTACTTTCTCGGGAGTTCTGTCTCAAATGAGTACTGGAAGGTCTGAAATCTTCATCAGCAAATGGCGAAAACCCAGTTGATGAGTTCACGGCCGTGTTCCCATGGAATGAATGGAGCGAGAAGTCTCCACCAAAACTATGACTTTGAGATAACGACATTTTGGAATTTCTTGGATAAGTCTGAAAAGATAGCGATAATTGTACACCTGTGATAGTTGTCAAAACTTACCGATGCACAAGACGAAAGCTAAACAATCGACTACGATATGGCTAACGAAAATTTAAAAAATTAATTTGAGGCAGCTAACACACAAATTTTTGTGAATGTAATTATCTGACAATAAATTCAGTGATAATTAGCTTATTTTTTAAATCAAAATGTAGGCATGCGGGTAAATAAGTGGTAACTTCATAATCAAGTGGTGGCTAAAGGGGTCGCGGGGGTAAACCACGCACGAGAGATCTCTAGGCACGTCGATCCTCCACCATCGACTTTGACTCATCAGAGGTTATGGCCAAGCGTAAGCAGACGAGCTTATGGACTTGGTCCTGGGTCTGCCAAGTGGTCGCCTACCTGATGTATGGCCCGATGATCGAGCCCCGCCTAGGAAGACGTGATGATTGGGACATTCGTGCTACATGACCAAATCATCGAAGCATAGCTCTTTCCGTTCGAAGAAGCAACTGCTCAACGTTGAGTTCAGTGGAAAGTTCAGCATTACTCATTTTACCCATCACTGCTGAGAATACCCTGAGATACTTAAACTTCTCCACCTGCTTCAATGGGACTTCACTAACATTTAGAGAGCATTTAACACGAATAAGTGGCCACTTAACAATTTTTAATTTTTTGCAGTGGCGTTGTGGTTATGTACGTCGACCCCATATCCAATTTAACGTCGCTGCCTCGGTTCGATTTCCGACCGGTACGATCAAAAATAATTAACACGGTGCCACCACTTTGGAGACATGCTCAAAGAGTAATAACTGGTGTAACGCTTACATCTGGCAAGACTTGGCAGAACTAAGAAGAGCTTCAAAAAGTTTTGCAGGAAAAGGAGAGCAGACGGTATTCTTTGTTGAACGATCATAGTGAACATTAGTTTGAATATTTGAGAAATAAAATAAGAAATATAAATAGAGCTTGTGTCTTCTTGATATTTATATATATTATATATATTTATATATTATATATTGATATAATTGTTGGCGTTAAACTATCTAAAAAAATATTCTCAAAACTTGGCCGTTCGGAGTCGGAATAAAATGGTAGGTACCTTCCACTCGTGAGAGAACAATAGCACGCACAACCTGATAGGATGCTGAGAAGCTAGGCCATTGGCCCTCTACGGACTGTACTTTTAAAGAGCTGATCGCTTTCACCTCCTATCTAAAGACTTTAAAGATGAGTTATAGACCAGCATGTCTAGGTATCACGTTGTGCAATTATAACACCAACTTCTTTGATGTGAATCGGGCAAGCGGTACTGAGATTCCACTCGTTGGTCATAGCTTCCTCCGACCATATCTTACAAATGAGCTGGTGCATGCGCCCAACGAGATCATTTCCAGCTGCCCTAAATATTTCAGCGGAGACGTTTACTTACACAAATTGCAGCAGTCTTGATATTGCTTCCGTGAACTCTTCTAGATCGGGGGGACGGAATTATCCGTTCGGCTGGGAACATTCTGGCGGACAGTGGTATTTTGATCGTTATCACCGTTTAACACTCCCGTATTCCCCCGAATTTTCAGTCTCTGGCACTAGCAGTCGACAGGAGGCCCTCTCTCGAAGAACCAAGCTAATGTTATAATTGAATCCATTTTACGGAATCTTTTCCACCGCTCGTTCCACCACAGAGTCATACTTGGATCGTTAACGCCGTTTAACACTCTGGAGAAATTGTTCCCCCGAATTTTCAGTCTCTGGCACTAGCAGTCGACAGGAGGCCCTCTCTCGAAGAACCAAGCTAATGTTATAATTGAATCCATTTTACGGAATGTTTTCCACCGCTCGTATGCCCTTAAGTGAACGTACCATACATTTATAAATAAAAAGTTGCTAGCCAGGAGGGTTTTCTTCTTAGAGCGACCTCTTCTTCCGATTGGAAAGGAAAGGAAAACCAAAATCCAACTAAACTGCTTTAATAAAAATTAAAGATCGGACACTGAAAGAGAGTGTTTTTTAATGTTATAGTTGAAGTAAAAAAAATCTGGCGTGCTGGAATGCTGTTGCCACAATGTGGCGGCAACAGAAACTACTCTTGTAACACTTCAATGAAAAATGATTGCTGTGTCTTCGTGAAGACAAAAACCTTAAAGGATTTTTTTATTAAAATTTACTTCACAATATTGAAATAGCTTACATTAGTTTCTTCTAATTCATTGGATGGTATTTAACTAAATGTTTTTTTTTTCTTAATTAGTAGTATTATACTAGTATTCGAAGAAACATTTATAGGCTGTAATGGCGTTCTGCTTCTCCAGGTTCTACTTCCTAGTCCTTTTGTGCGATTTGTCTTCCCGCAAGTCTTAGGTTAGGTTAGGTTGAGGTAGCTGACTGCCGCGCGTGAGGACAGCAGACACACTTAGGCCAAGCGAATGCCCATTGTGTTACTCCGCAAACTAATTAGTGCTTTTGATAAAGCGAAGAAGAAGGCTGATTCTGATGTTGCTCAGTTCAGCCAGATTAGCAAAGAAATGGGCCCAGAATTCTGATATAGCAAGTGTTCAATGGTTTCTTCCTCATCCTCGTCCATGCAGCTTCTACAGAAATCATTATAGGGAAGGCCTAGTCTAGAGTTTCATCCGTCCCGCACGTTTTACTTTTTTTTTACACGTTTCTTTTTTTTTCTTTTGCTATCAACTTTGCACACTCTCAACCCGGCTCGATATTAACGTACTGACCCTGATCACATCGCTTGTGGTAAGGGTTGTCAACAAATGCACTACCAGCCTCCCTACCTAACCTACCTAACCTTGTGTTATATATTTTGTATACGTCCTATCACACCAAACAAATGCCGTTAGAAAGATAAGATTTCGTACTTACAAACTTTTTTCTTCGGATTGACACAATTTTGTCTGAGTCCCGGTAAAAGAGAAAATACGCCATGTTTTACAGTTTTTTTTTTGCGATAAAGCGGTGCCTTGAAATAACGCGAATTTCTCTTTATGAGACCGAAATAATGCCAAATTTTCATGTTGGGCCTTATTTAACTTTGCTATGTATAAATATAAACTAGAGATATTATAATCCCTTTATCCAGATGTGGAGAATTATTTTTATATTATTAATTACAGTACCCGGATGGACCCTTCGAGGGATTAAGGGTCTTAAACTCTCTTTCCGCAGGGCAGGTGGCGTTCACGCAACTTCGTTGCCCCACTCAGTGTAGGTACTTTTGTTTGGTAGACACCTACATATATCAACAGTTTTTCTCACAAGCACGGTTGCCTTTGCAAAATCGATTGCCTTCTCTCTGAATTCGGCGTTAATTCACTTTAGCAAGTTGTAGTAAGACCGAGCATGGGAATTCGGCGTTATTTCGCTTTCACTCAGCGTTATTTCACGACTCCGAAATAGCCGAAAACGCAAGCAAGGCTTCTGAAAATGTGAATAACGTTTATGGTCTTGAAACTGTCACAGTTAACCTTGAGCTGTTTTAGTTCCCTCGGTTCCGGTCCAGTAATTTCAAGATCAATTGCACCACGCTCGGGAAGCACTTGTTCGATTGCCCAGGAGCTAAACATTGTACAAAACCCCGTTTAGAACTATTTATATATGCCGGATACAAAAATAAGCTCGATGTATGGGTGCCACAGGAGTAACGCCAAAGAACCTCAGGAACCGATGGAAATATGCGAATCACTGCTCAACATCGACAATAACAGTATCAATCGCAACAACATCGACGTACTTTTTAAGCGGAAACCGACAAGACAAAGCGGAAACAGTCATGATCGAATCGCGGTGAGTCGGTGCAAACAGTGGAATGTCGGGCAGGAAGATCTTGCTCTGCGTTTGGTGGGATTGGCAGGAAATCATCCACCTATTATGAGATATTATTGTGAACAATTGCACCGTCTGAATGAAGCAATCGTTTAGAAGCGGTCAGCTTTGGACCATAGGAGAGGAATTGGGTTTCATCAGGAAAACGCCTAGTACAACAGATCGGTAGCGGCTCGCCAGAAGCTCTGGGAGGTTGGGATATCCTTATTAACCCAACTTATTATTCCGGACCTTGCCCCAAGTGATTACAACCTGTTCCTGTCCATGGCGAAAGATTTTGATGATGAAAAGTTCGCATCAAGAGAGGCTTGTGAACCAGAATGGACGAATGCTTTTATGAGAAAGGGATACCGTTATAACCATCAAAATGGTAATACAGCCTTAAATTTCGTGCAAAAATGGATTTCTTCTTACTGCACCTGATATGTACTATATTTAGTGTTATTTCAGTAACTTTCTTGGTATTACATACTTGTGCATGTTATGAATCCAAAGTGGTTTTGGCAAGGGTTTACTTCTTCAAACAATTAACTGCGACTTATTATGGTCTGTGCCAATCACTGTAGGATTTTGTAAAGATATGCATATGCATAGCAATTCAAACTCCGTGAATTCGCCTCTGCACTCGTCAATGCGTATCCATCGCTGGATTTTTCTTCAGGCTTGAATTTTCAGTTCTCTGTACTCTGTAGTACGAGTTATAATTCAAACAACTTCTGTCGTACTCCGTTTATTTCATATCTTTCCTACCTATTCACTTTATTAAGATTTAGAGTTAGAAGTTAGATTATCCTGCAAATCTAACTTAATTTTAACTTAAATCGGCTGCCCAGACAGCAGGATCAGCATTACACCCGCAGACGGTTCGCAGGCAAGTGATCGTTGCGTTGTGCTGTCGCAATGTCTACCATTGTCGGGATATTTGGATTCCACAGCGACAAACTTATTTGGGGCACTCGTGTCAGGTGCTCGTGTTTACTTATGGACAGATCATAGTCTTAACATATAAAAGACACTTTGTACACTTTGCAATTTGTATGAAGTCGCGGCTGCGTCTACAATCACAAACTACTTCTAGAAGAAAATATTTTTGGGTAAATCTCACATGAGACGCCTATTTGCGATCAAAAAGTTCTAAAAAAATATTTAATTGAAACAAAAAAAATTCAATTGCGAAACTACAAATTCTTTGTTATCCTTTTAAATTTACCGTGAAAGTCACACAAATTCTAACCTAACTAGACAATCTTCCCACACACAAACAAAAATCCTTAATCATGGAGGAAGAAGCTCAAGTTGAAGTAGCAACCGACGCCGCCGAAGAAGCAACGATGGATCAGCTTTCAGTTACTGAAGATATGCTTGCGGATACGGAAGAAATGTTGCTTGAGGAAATGGACGAGGATTTCGAAAAGGTAAAACGACGTCATTTTCCCTCATCGTCACGATGATCAATTTGGGTATACTTTTAGAGCGATTCAATTACTGGTATGAGCGCTGCGGAGAAGAAAAAGCATCACCTGGAATACGTGCAGCTGGTCAAAGAGATTGAAGGTCAGAACCGTATTGTAGAGCAACTCAAGGATCAGCTGATAAAAATGTGCGAAAGCCCATGTTTGACTAAGTGCGAGCTAAGGGAAATCAAAAAACTTCGAGGTTGTATGGAAAACGAAAACCTGAAGTTGCAGTGCATGGTGCAGAGGGCTATGCAAATGCAAAACGAAAACCCAAGTCGAAACTGGGACGAGGTGCCGATTGTTCCAACGCTTGAAGATGATGTATTCCCCCGGCTGGCGAATACAGTTGTAATGGGAGCATTGGGATTAATGCCAAGCGATACACAAGAGAAGAGGTACGATATCTGCGATGTTTGCTCGAAAAGAACAAAAAAGAAGCCCACGCCGTGCAAAGGTGACGGTGACGTTGACAGCGATACGTACAAACTGTTCGAAGAGATGGCTCACAAAGATAAAATGATAAATTGCTTGAATGAGAAACTAGAAATCTTAAAACAAGAAAAGAGTTGCCTCAGTAGACAGCATATGAAGCCTGAGAGGACTAGGCAGACCTGCCTGAGTGACCAAAATATCGAAAGCGATGTAGCGAACATGCAATGCGTGGTCGATAGACTCAAGGATGAATTGCGTTGCTTGTGCAAGGAGAAACAACAATACGAAAGCCAAAGGCGAGAGAAGAAGCCAAACGAATTAAAGATGTTGAAAAAAGACTACGCCGAGCTTTTATGCAATTTTGCAAAAAAGGATGAGCAATATAAAGAATTGGAGGCACGCGTAAAAGGCTACTGCGCCAGTGGTGCTGTGGGCTCTAATGTGAACACCGGAAAATTCGAAAGTGTAGACATGGCCGAACTAAAACTGCTTCGGGAGAAAGTCAACGATCTTCGGGACGAACAGGAGGAATATACATGTATTATCAAAGAGCAGGCGGAGCAAATCGACGACTATCGCAAGAAGTACCTAGATGCTCAGCAAAAGGTCGAAGAACAAAAATGTATGCTGGAGAAGATCGATATGAATAACAAACGCATAGAAGGCCAAATCGAAGCAGAGGTCAAGCGCATAAAGGCCAAATTCAAGGAACAGTTGAGTGAACTCTCGCAGTATCCAAAGCTTCTGGAAAATGAACAAATAAAACTCGCGTCGGCTTGTAAGGATAGACAAGAATTGGAGAACAAACTGAGACTTGTGTGTAAAGAACTAAAATCCACAAAGGAGCAACTGGTTGTCAAGGACGAAAAACCAGACTGCAGTGTGAAGCTGGCCAGATGTGAAGGGGAATTACTATTGCTTCAAAGTAAATTGGAAGAGACTGAAAAGGAAAAAGAAGCAGTTTGCGAAGAGTTGCTAAGAGCCAAACAGGACTTGGATACCATGAGAGCTGAGTCGGCCAAGATAATCACAAGCACAAAGGAAAGATTTGAGGTCAACAAAAATACGATGTCAATGCGAATAGACACGCTTGAAAAGGAAATCGCACAATGCCGTGCAAGTGCACACCTTTCGATAACCGACAGGGAGGCCGTCATCAAAGAGATGCAGTCCCAACTGAGCACCCTCTCATACAGCTTCGATTCCGCTCAAAAACAAATCAAGACACTCAAAAATCACATCTCATTCCTGTCCAACGATAAATGTATTTCCATAAAATGTTAGAATACAAAACATCTATCGACTACATCAAAAAAAACACGTTCGTTTAAATTGGACATAATAAAATTTAGTTCTTAGAGTGACTTCACTGCCAGTCTCTTCATCTTAGGTGCCTTTTTCTTGGCTTGCCTCTTCTGCTCCTTCAGCTCCCAGCGCCGCTGTTTCTCTGGATCATCTTCGGCGAGAACACGCTCCTTCTCTTGCTTACGTTTGTCTTCCCTGCGTTGGGCTGCAGCTTCAGCACGTGCTGCATGAGTACTTTTTGAAAATTCCTCCTTGACTCGTAACCGATTCTTGTCTGCCTTTGTTTTTCCCTGAAAATACATGTACATCTAATAAATCTGCCTTTATTGTGCAAGCAGCATTCACATACTTCCTTGGACAAACGATATCCCTTGAGCTTTTCCATTATGTAGAAGACCAAGACAAGCAACGGCTTAACTGACTCCATGTCGCTGTTCTTAGGAAGATGGAATCCAGCCATCAACATACGCTTCACTTCAGGTTGCTTCAAATTATTTGGATCATCTTGCTGCACTGGCCCACTGAACTGATCAGAAATGTGAATATAATCGATGAAATCTTGGTATTTGCTTAAAACAGCCACAACACGTGATTCCAACAATGCCGATGTGGCTTCAGGTATCTCAGATAGCACGCTAAATCCATTTGGTACATTATATCTATCCTCTGGTTTATTGACTAGCACACAGTATTTACTCTTTTAAAAGAAAAAAGTGTCATTAGAGAAGTGACTTGAGGTGATTAGTGAACAAAATTACCAGATCAGCAAATTCTTTAAAAGACTTTGTGACCGTCTTCTTCGAGCCAACACAGAAAACAAATGAATCCATTACATCTTTGGAGATTTCCACTTTTATGTGGATTTGATCTTGTTGAGGTCTCATGAGACCAGCTACCAGAGCCACCAGATCCTGGCGTTTGATCATCTTCAGCTCAACTAGCATGCCTTCACAGCATGTTCTTCCTGAACACCACAGAGTGTAGAGGCTTTCGCTCTCCTTGTTCAACCCCGGGTTTTCATTCTCTATTTTCCCGTCATCACCTGCGGAATTAGAAAAAAACATTCGAAAGGGGTTCCACCTTACAAAATGTAACTCCAGCCTTACCAACTAAAATGAAGTTATCTTCTAGCAGCGATCTGTGCGTGTTTAACCACATATGTGCGATCTTTGAGTTTTTGGACTTTCCAAAGAAGAAGTTTGCGAAGTACGTCATAAGGCCAGCCAACATCAACATTTCCATCCAATAAGAATCCCAGTGAGTTCTATAACAACAAAATAAAGGCATGAGTCAGATGATCAAAGTACACTAAATGCTGTCAATTTGCCTGAAATGCAGTGGAATTTTAGCGACGGTTAACTTCGGTTCGGCAGCCTTCTGATCTGTTGGAAGATCTTTGACATCACCTCCATCGAAACCTTCGAATTCTTCTTCGTCTTGGAAATGCTCAAATTCGTTGTCATCGTCTTCGACGACACCATCTTCTTCATCGTCAGTCATGGCTGCGAAGTCATCTGATTTTTTCGCCTGGACTGGGACATCTCTCACATTTGAGTCGTCGTCGTTCTCCTTGAAATCGCCGACCGTGGCTTTTTGATTATCGAATTCTTCATCGTCGGCATCGAAATCCTCAAACTCAGCAAAATCACTATCCTCGAATGAATTATCGGCCGCTATTAAAGCGAACTTATCGCAATAGCAATAGAGTGACAAAAAGATAAGCAATACTGATAATTTCATCTGTGAAATAGATTGAGCCAGTGAGAAAGTTATACGGTTTTACATATTATACACAGTAATATATGGATAACCTAAAAAATGATTATCTTGAGAAATAGGTCAATATGAACTCACCTTTATTGCTGTATATTACAGCGAGGATGGGGGACAGACTTAAATTAAATTAAATTAAATTAGTTTTCCTGATGATTTTTTATGTCACTTCATTAATGAAATCAGAAACCAGAGTATTTAGAGGATATCGCACATATCCCACTGACACTTTCCACTGGAATTTTCCCCTCAATCAAACTATTTGCTTGTAATACCTAAATTATTTTTCTTCAAAATTTTAATATTTACTCACACTCACACTCCAACTCACACTTGCTACCACACGTGACGTGACGTTGCTGTCATATTTCGGGGTTGTGTTCAAAGATACACCAATATTCTTGTTACAGTTGCATTTAAAAATTGATGTGCGAATGAAGTGAAAATTACTTGTGAGATAAAACAGAAATGAGGATTATCAAATACGAATGTAAAATAATGTCTGAAGTTAAATGATTGATATTGGAATTCGATTGTTTTTGTGAAAATAGGTGGGGTATACTAAAACGTTAAGCCAGGAAAGTATAGATTGAAGGAACACAAGAATCCCTCAACAACTCGTACAACATAATTGAAAATCTAGTTAGAAAGGCAACTAATTAAGTGCATATAAGTGTACTATATCGCTTTGGTCGCCGGGAGACAGTGTGTATGATTGTCGTCGAGGTTCAATTCCTGACACGATGCACGCTTATTCTGTCACCCTTGTATGCCTTAGTCGCTTTTTGTTACATTAAAGTGACTAACTAAATACAAATTTGTTACAACGACATGTATCGCGACTACGAGAATAAGGGTAAAAACATGGCATCACCTCTCGAGTCACAACCAGTTTTTTAAACTCCGACGTTCGCACAGAAGAAGCGAGTGTCTCGACAATATCCTTAGGAGATCCTTAGCTCGCTGACTAACAACAACAATAAATTTTTCTTCCACTGCCGTGGATGATGGATTCATTATCAGAATTCTGAAAATATGTCGAAATGAGTGTTAACGAGAGTTTAATGTGTTGGTCTGTCTGGAACGTGAGCCTTAAGTATTTACTTTAGTTATTTTTCGTGGTTTTAATGTGGAAGAACAAAAAGTCTTTTTTGCGTATGAAATGAAATTAAATCTCTTGCAAAATATAGTGGCTTTTCCTCATCATTTGCTGTACCTAACAGATGTTGTTCTTCTCATTAATACCGAGTCTTAGGCATAGAATCCTATTCCATACATTTCAAATCGAAATGGATGGCTTAAGATGTGCTATCTTAGCTGATAAAACAAGGCATCGACTTCATGTTCAGACAACCACTAGGGAAATCTCTACAAAGCATCAAGTAATACGTAAACAAAAAACGAAGTGTACTGTTTAAGGTTCATATTATATTTATGAAAGTAAATAAAACAAGAGATACGAAACTCAACAAACTTATACTCTAGATTTCTACTTGACCATTTTATCGCTCTAACTTATTGCTGCAGCTTTCAGACTATCGTTGATGTCATTTTTCAAAATTTTCGACTTCGTTTGAACATCTAATTTTGAGGATTCCAACTTTAGTTTATATCCATTGACCTCGGTTTGCATGGCATTTAGATCCTCGACATCTTCGACAAAAGTTTCAAATGCTTTCCACCATTCGTTCAGATTGTTGCTCGTATCCACTCGTCGGCACTTCGTAGATATTGGTTTTCCCACATGAAACGTAGCAATGTCCTCCATGATTTCTTCGCTTGTGGGTGCAGTCGGTGGTTGAATAGTATTTTTGTTTTTCTTAAACATCTTAAAAACAAATCTATCCTGGGTGTGAACAAAATTTTAACACGATCTTAACGTCAACAATTATTATTTTGACATTTTCTTACGTCAGCGACAGCTGATGACTGGTTAACTTAAGCAAGACGTTAGATGAGCGAATGGAATCAACATTCCAAATCACTGACTTCCTCTCTTCGACTGATTGTGCTATACAGAATTTATTTTTGATTAAAAATATCCTGTGGTGATCCAAGTTGAGACAAGATTTCGTGTTTATTGAATTATTATAGAAAAATTATTTAGATGCAAGAGGCATATTATTCCAACTGCTTCGAAACGTGGACGACTTTGAATCATAGATGGTAGAAATGTCACTTTATTTTGACTAACTACACATCTTAAGTGTGCTACTAATTGTGGTAGTTACTAAAGAATACGTAAGAAAATGTAGTAGATGTAGAAACAATGTCAAAATGTAGTTGAGATGTCAATTTAACGTCAGTCAAATCTGATTTCGTCTGATTTCGTCAATTGTGCTTGTATGTGAAAAATGTGCAAACGAAAACACTGCTAAATCCACACGTTACGAATGTAGATAATCAATGAAACAAATAGACGACTGGACGGCGGGGTCTCCGGTTCGAATCTCACTGAAAGCAAAGTTAATATGCTTTTATCTGGTTTTTTAATCTGATCTAAGTGTGCTGGTGAATGTACATAGCCTAATGAAACAAATGGTTTATTCGAATACGAATACGCGTAATTAATCGAGCAGATTACCCCATGTAGTCCACTCTGCCATCTCTGCTTTGAAGTGATTGGTAAACATAACAAGATGTCGATAAAGCGTTTGCTGGTATTGACTTATAGGCAGTCAAAATGGATTTCGATTGTTGGATGAGGCCCAGTTCCACCTGGCTTTAGTGCCTGTATAAGAAGGTGATAACGTGTCAGACATCGTTTACTGCAGACCTAGAGTTTTTACCATCAAGAGAGCCAACTAAAACATGTTAAAATGACTGACCTAGAAATGAAAGTCTGACCAACAGACTCTGCGAAGCGGTCGAGTACTCTAAGGATCTTAATATTCAATTACCATTTCGGGGCCGAATGATCGTAGTATGTTCCAGCCAGAAACATAAGTATAAATTAAGCTTTGTCTTGACTAAATATCAATGTGATATGAGAATTGGCTCAAGATCCGAGAAGGGAAACTAATCGAGGATGTCAACAAATTCTGCTGCCTCGCATTACGTTTTGCAAAGATAGAGGTTCAGAAACTGACGTCTATTAAGGCCCGCACGCTTAGTACGCGCTTGACAACGTCTGAAGGTCCAACCAGCTGTCCAACTCACTCAGTCTTCCGATTTACAATTGTAACGTCAAATCCCTTCTCCTGTACGATATATATCCTACATCAACTAGATTGAGAAAAACAAATCTGCGGCGCACGCTTCTGGCGTCTGGTCTCTAGGTTCCCTCGACATATCTTCTGGCCGAAATGGATCACGAACGAAGAGCTGTTGCTCAGAACATTACAGAAATTCATCGCAGCAGAGATGCACCGACGAAAGTGGATTTGGATAGGCCACACCCTGCGGATATTGGAAGTATGGCCTTAACTTGAACCCCACAAGGAGTGCGTGGGGTCTTTCCACAGTGGGTCCTGGTGGGAAGTGATAAGGTTGGTCTTATAGAGAGTCGAGTGGACATGTATACTTAGGGGGTACCATAAATAATATATACAGTCGAACTTCGATAACTCGAACCACAACTTGCCACAAAAAAATTTCAGTTATCAAGTAAGATACAAAATTGATATAAATATTTATTTATTTGCGATATAACACATAAAATATAGAGGAGAATAATTATTATTTAAAATAGTCTGTTACACATGACTGAAGAGTCTTTTTTTATTTGGTTTTTCAAAAAAAATCTCCAATGGAAAATAAATAATTGTATGTGTGCAGAATGGCTTATTGTTTCATGATATAAACGCAAAATGAATAATGAATTTGCAACCAACTTGTTTGAACGTGGTTGAATCAAATCATTCTCAAAATTAAAAATAAATCAAATTGTCGTCTAGTCTTTCCCTGTTACATGACTGCCGCTGTCGTCGTTATTGTCGAGCTGAGAAGATTCGGGTTCACATCTAAATATCTCGACAGAATCGTCATCTGTGGGAAACTCCTAAGTAACAATATCGCCATCGACCTGCACAAAATCTTCATACGTAACAACTTGTATAGGTATTTCTTGCATTTTTTAAATCTTAAAATTCCACCTGCTGTTGAATTCCTCCCTCATTTCTTTCGTTTGGGAGTTCAGTTCTGAAAAATCCTCTTCCCCCATCTCAGAATATTCATATAATAGAACATATACACTCGTGCTCATACAATAAAGCCAAATATACGATAATGAAGTACCTGCTGTCTCACATCTCGTTCCGCTATTCCGTTTTATTTTCTTTGTTTGGGTTCTTACAAGTTATACTCTGCACTGTTCGACATATCGATAAACTTGCTCTTTAGCAGTTTTAAAATATTTCAGGTTCATTCAGTGCAACAGTATCAATTGCTACGTCAAGTACTTCCTTGTAGCATTAATACTATGTTAAAGCAACATACAAACGCAGTGCCCCGAAAGCGATTCCTTATAAAACGAACATGTGGAATACGCAGAATTCGAGATTTTCTCTTCAGAATGCGACAAATAATCTGTTCGAGTTATCAAGACATTCGAGTAATCGAAGTCATATTTCATGTAAATATCAGTCTTGGCGACATATCGAAGTTGAACTTATCAAAAGTTCGACTGTATATATAACAAGAAGAGACATCGTCATTATGTTTGACAGCCAGGCGATCGATACAGTCACAGTTAACTATGCATATCTTTCAACGAGATGTGGCAACACCAAATATACAAAAAATTGCGAAGCGGAAAAACTAGTTACAAAGGGGTACTAGTTCAGTGTTATTTCCGGGTGAACCGGAAGAATGCCTCATTGCGAAATAATTATGACTTACACTTAAATTGAGACATTGACACAGTCTGATCAGTCTGAAGACTAGGTCTGCTGTGCTCTTTGAGGAGAGTTACATTACTGTGCACCTTCTTTGTAATTGCAGCGACCTCTCCTAACTGTGACTGCTAATTGGTGGGCGTTAGTGACCCTATTCTAATCCAACCCAATGGCTCAGGCTTATAACTCTCTAAGCCCGTAGTTGAATAAAACGATTGACTTTAGACGAGTCCGTTGTGCAATTGTTAAACGTGCAATAATACAAATTGTGCGAAAAAATTAAATAAACATGCTTGTTTTGAAGATCATATTTCGATCCCAATATGATGCTTCCACTTTCCACTTTGACATTCTCGCAAGTATTTGACTGCATGGACCCAATGATACTTTGTCATAAACTGTCCACCCAATTCAAGTTCTGTAATCCTACTAATAAATGAATTCTCTCGTATCTTACTAACCGAGTCCAAGCTGTTTTTCATAACGTACGATATGGTGTTCCTCAAGGTTCCATTCTCGGTCCGTTATTATTTTCAATGTCTATCAATGACCTTCCACTAGTTGTATTCTATTTTAAATTCCATATCTATGCAGACGATGTCCGGATCTACCTAAGTTTCCCTCTTGGTATTGTTGAAGACTAGCTAAAATAAATTATGTTTTGGGCTCAATTGCAAACTGGACTACACAAAATGGTCTAATCAAGCAAATCCAAAGCCATCCCGTTCTCGAAACAACCACCTTCTTTGTCAAATTTCCCGCTAATAGAACTAAACTCGACCGCAATTAAATATGTTAGATTTGTAAACAAACATCCAAAATATTTATATGAAAAGCTCAGCTTCTGTCGATCAAGTCGTAATATTACCTTGAAACCCTCCAATCATACTTGTTTGATGTCACGCAGGCCTACACAGGTATGGTCTAAGACCGAGTACAGACAATTTTGTAACGCGTGTTTCTCCTATTTTTCCCGCTCGAACTGAAATAATTGCTAGTAACTTCAGTTTTAACTCTTTCTCTAAACATATGTATTCTAATAATATTAAATTTTAAAATACACTCTTAAATTATAATTGAAGTAATTTGAAATCACTAATTTCAATCACGTCACACAAAAATATTTTATGTTATAATATTCCTGTACTAGTAAAAGAACCTATGATTCTTGAAGTACAGCGATAGACATTAAAAATGAATATAAAATGAAAAATAAGGATGCTCATTACAAGCAAGTTGTGTGCATCATGTTTGGCTTAGAGTTTGTATTAACAAGCTAAGCAGACTAAACTAACTGTGAAGTTAGTTAAAACATAAAAAGCTGTGCATCTCGTTAACAAAAAAGTATACATTTATTTATCTAGAGAGAAGAAAGAACACATTGTTGTACAAAAAGCTGCTAGTACCTATTTTGAAAGTGGGGATCCGATATGTAGGCAATACAACTGCAAGGGTACCCTGTAATAGTGATTGTTTTTAATAAATTCAAAAAAAAAAACATTAACAATCATTCAAATAATTTATGGCTTGCAAGTAAGTAAATAATCAAATTAATTAAATTTTTATTTTCAAAAAAATATAAATTTAGAGAGAAAACCCGCACTCTTTTCAGTTATATGTATTAAAACGCATCTAGTATCGAAAGTTTTCAAACTGGGTGCCCGACATGTAGGAAAGACAACTGCAGGGGTATCCTGTAAATGCGATTGTTTTAAAATAAATTGTCTAAATATTTGCAATGGAATGTCAACTCGATTCTTAGTTATGAGCTACAGATGCCATGGAGGATGTATCACGCTAAACGCTATCAAACTGTTTGCATTTACTACTTAACACCATTAACACAATTCAAAGCCAAATGACTGTTAAATGATTATTCTAGATGATTGAAGCTACAACCCGATTCGGGATATTGAAAATATTCCACTTGCCTTGAGGTTTGTACTTCAAATGCGCCTCAATGTACTGACAGGGACACACATATTTTGCACAATGTCGGCCAGGCTGCGTCGCTGAAAGATCCTCCAAGCCACGCAACACATCGAAGCCCCAACGGGAAGCATACCGCAGATATAGACGCCACCCGAATTCCTGCAAACGCCAAAGCATGAATATCGCATCAAAAGCAAACGGAAAGACAAGAAGATAGATAGATGGAGGAGTGCCAATAAGTAAAACCACAAAAGCAAAAATGTGAAATTTTCGTTCTTTTATTGTCACGCCACTAAAAATGTTTCAAACAAAACAATGAGATTGTATCCATATTTGAGGTGTGTTAATTTAAGTTAAGTTGATTCGAGATTAGAGCCAGCATCCTAAACAATTTATGCCGCAGCACTGATTTCTTTGGCTTTGAGTCTTAATCTTATTTCGGAGGATCTCCTCTTCGTATTGACACGGGCATATGGAAGATTGCAGATGGCGTGGGGTTTCGTGTACGCCTGCCTCTTGCACTGTCCAATCCAAGCGCCTTCTGAGGAAATCTTTACCCCACCTCTGGAGGTAACTGAGGTAAATCTCTTGTGCTATTGCCTACAGAGAGTTATGAAAAGACAGAATGTGTCATAAAAGTCGGTGCAACAGCATGTGAAGGTGCAGGCGTAAGAAATCAGCATCTACTTGGAGAACAGACAATCAAAGTGAATGAGAGAGTTACATACCTGCTTCCTTGAGAGTCTCATCGGGTTGCTTCCCTGGATGACGATGTCGTTAATATCCAGGTCGAGCTTCGATTCCCATCCGGCCTGAATGCTGTGCCCATTTTGTTCGGTTTGTTCCAGAAAACTGTTCAGGAACGTAACGCATTGTGTCGAGTCGAAGTAGAGGAAGCACAAGTTTACTTTGTGACACGATATCTTTCCCCTGTCGTCCAGGACGAGCAGAATTTTATGCTTGATCAACTGCTTATTTACACGCGCGAGACATTTTTCCAAGCCACGGGACAAGCGCAGCTTCATCCACATGCAGAGGAAGATCGCTGCAGCATTGAAGAATAGCCAGCCGACTCCGAGAGAGAACAAGGCGACTTTCTGTAGACCCGAAAACAGCATAGTCATGAGGACACAAAATGCGAAGAGGATCCAGCACACCAGAATTCGTTTGTAGCAAATATTGTACATAGTGAATCGGTAGTCGTTGACCAGAGTTTCCATTGCGTTAACGTATTCCTCAACTGTAAGCTGGAATCAGATCGGAATTACTTTCAAATAAGATCGATGCTTATCAATTAATGTATAGTTACCGTCAGTCCTTGAGCCATCAGCTCCTCTGGTACAAGTTCCGGGCGGAAAATTGCCGGAGTTATCCACGGCCACTTGGTGTTGCATGGAAGAAGTGTGACTATTACATCGCCATTGGCTGCAAGGAATCGAATTTGTGGTAAGATGCTTATGCCTGAGATCTATGGCGCCTTACCGAATCCTTCTCGAATCGTCCCTGTGGACAGTTCAATTGTACGCATTGTTGAACTGATCGGAATGGACACATCGTTCTTTGCCACCGCCGATGATGCTGCGTTATGTGAGGTATTTTTGGTTGAGTTTGTGATGCTGTTGGACGAGGAGGGCTTCTCTGGTGTAGTGGACGGATTGTTAAGATTCACATGTGTGCTCTCAGTGTTTAATACTGCTGGCGTGATGTCCGATGTAATAACTGGGATATTCTGTAATTAGAAAAGATAACAGAAAGTTTATTTAATTTGTAAAGAGATGTCTCCTATATGGATGTGGATAGTTAACAAAAAATGTTGCAGGTAATATTAAGAGCTCTACTCTTGAGCTACAGACTGTGCGTGAGACCTGAACGTGAAACCTACAAAAACGGAACTGATGCTGTTTACCACGAAAACCAATATACCAACCATTCAGCTTCCTCGGCTCAACAATATCACTCTCTCCATTTCCACCAGCTCTAAGGACTTAGGTGTCATTCTAGATCCAAGATCAAGTCTAATATAGAAAGCCGGTTAAAGAAAGTAAGTGCGACTTTCTATGCTTGCAGTAAAACTTTCGGTAGAAGGTGGGCGCCGGATATTGGTCAGCAGTAGCGGAGCTCTGCAACTCCTGCCTAAGCACCTAACAACAGCTCCCTCGGACTACATTACCCCAACTATAGATTTTGACAAGTCGGCACAATGCCAGTTTCTATACAAAGAGAACTGGAAAAGCCAATCACTTACCTCAGAATACTAATTTCAGATCTACACAAACGGGTCTAAATAGACCACGGTGTAGGCTCTGCGGTCCTCTCGACGGAATTCAACATCTCTAATTCTAACCGCCTCCCAGATCACTCAAGTATATTCCAGGCGGAAGTGCTAGTGATCAAATAAGCGTGTTAACGTCTTGGTTTAGTACTACCTGCCCTTATCTTAAAACCATCTGCAGCCAAAGTCAAGCAGGTATTAAGGCCATGTCCTCAGTAATCACTTCCTCTAAATTGGTGCAACAGTGTTAGAAAGAACTCAACAGTGTTAGAAAGAGCTCAAAACAGGCCAATAGCGGTTGCAAAATCAGTCTCCTGTTGGTTCCCGGCCACAGCAACATAGAGGGAAATAAAATTGCCGAACTGGCCAAGCAAGGAGATTCTGGTCCTCACTGAGATGGTGGTCCCAAAATTAACTACCTCAAATACATTATCTACCAACACTTACTGTCCGTCCTTAACTAGTAGAAAGTGAACTAGGACATCCATGTATAAATTCTCTAGGAATACCTGGCAATCCTACAGGAAAAAGAAGCACTGATGACCTCCTCAAAAGAAATCGTTACGAAATAGCTAGATTCGTGGCTCTAAGCATAGGTCACTGGCCCATAGGTACCCACGCTGCTAGACTCGTGTAACCCACAATGTCATTGTGACTGTCCGGCACTACCCAAACAAAGACATATCGTGTTCGGCAAACCTTTCCTTATAATCAAATTCCTAAAATCTACAGACTGGATTTAGTTAACACCAATGCCTACGAGGTGTGATATCAAAACGGCGCAATAGGCTCGATTGTTCCCAATCGGGTAGCCACTTAAACCAACCAACCAAATTGTAGGGCGTTCTAATTTGCTGACAATCACAAAAATTTAATTTTATTTTATTGCAATTTTTTTAATTTCTTCTTTTCTTCTATATATATAAAGATAAGTTTGATAAATGTGTGTCCTTTTATGTCTCGAGTTTGGTCACACCGAATTTTTTTGGCTCTTTTTTGTTGGAAAGATATTCTTTTGTAGCAAGTTTGTATGTGCATTTGCATTTTATCTTAGAGGGAAGTCCCTTGGAAATGTGCTCAGCCAAGCTGGTTTGGGGTTGCTAGTGATAAATGAAATTCATTCATATGCTCGAATATCCTGTTACGTTCGCAGAGTTTAAATAAATAAGAGCAACCAATGGTGTACCCGAATAACTCATCTAATATACAATATCTTCTTGTCTTGACGCTTGCGGGTATCTATCCACAATACTTCTAAACCTGAGTGTATTTGGTGCTGCACTTATTTTGATGTCAGAAAGGAAATATTTCAGAGATAGCCGACTTCACAGGTGATTGCCCTCGAGTCCCTAATTTCAGTGACTTTTGATATTCTTGAATTTTTCCTCTGATTGGTCAATTTGGATCGAGAAAACGTTATATAATACAGTTGTCAACAATTTTAAAAGACAATAGAGGTAGAAGTCGGCCTTCTCTGTAATACTTCATTTCTGGTTGTTCATCCATGTGTACGCATTTGACTGGGACTTGTTTATAAATACTTGTATTCCAAATTCGATTTTCAATGAGTGTTAAAAAGTTTCACATTCATAGTGCAGGTAGGACTTAACATTGGAGTTGAAAATACGTAGATAAGTATTTAAAGAAATATAGGAGGACCATATGTTCTTATGTTGGCTAAACACGAATTTGGCTTTAGTAATACCTGACATGACGTTTTGGTCTGCTCCACTGGTATTTGCACGTGGTACTCGATGTTTTGATAGCCCAACATGAAATCAGGGGCTGCAGCAACTCCACATCGGGTACTCATAACTTTAGTTCCTGGAATGCGTTTCTCTAACCCAGCGTTGAGAGCATGTCTATTCAGAGAACATATTTTAGATCACCAATTCTTCTGCTTACAAGGCATACTCCGTCTGGGAATTCCATATCTTTGAGTTTTTTAAATACATCCCATTGGATTTCCTGTCTACCTGTGAGAGGAGATCGCGTTACTTTATCCAATGATAGTATTTGTAGCAAGGGTGTAAGAATACATGCATGTGGTACAGTAGCCTTGGCTTGAAAAGATGTCGACAGCCTACATTTGTGAAGCACACAGCATCTGAAGTTTATGCGACGCATTAATAAGATTTGACGATCTTTCCTGGAACGTCTCCGCACACCAGAACGTTCCACAAAAAATTGTCCTACTTGAGGCCAATGAAAGTCGCATAAGCAGACAATTAATGAAGTCAATTAATGAAGTCTATGCACGATCGTTTCCTCTGTAGCACGTAGGTTCTACGGGCTTCCAGGGATCTACAGTTTTAAACCAACTCTGAGCGGCCAAGTTTGTGAAGCTTCTTCTAGACAATTATGCTCTATGACAAATTGTTATTATATATCAAAAACTATTTGTCAGCTGTAGGAGTATGAGCAGAGCATGTGGAATGAAAAACGGAGTCTGTGCCCTGATATATTGAAAAACGCTTTCCCCTCGATCGAAATGGTGGTAAGTACATGCAATGTTTTTAATATAAAAAAGAATACAATTACTAAAAACAAATGATTATTACAAGAGCAATATGTGTTTAACATTTACAATTCTTCTTTGGCCCACCCTGTTGTATGCCAGTATTTGACAAGTTTATTGTTTCAAGATGAGTTTCTATGACACATAGTATTTAACACAACAATTAATCTGTCAAATTTAACATTCTTGTTAAACTGGGTCTATGTACCCTAAAGAAGACATATTATTCTGCAAAAGAGATAACACAAAAATAGAATTTTAAGACTCTTGCGAGTCATATGGTATATCATTCACATTTAATAGATAACATCATATTAAGATGTTTTTCGGTAGCCTTCTATCGTATGTGCCGAACAACACTAATTACTTTTACTTTCATACGAGCAAGTATTATAAATAATATAAGCTTATCTGGATGTAATTTACTTGAGATAAGATAAACGAATAGGAACCGCAGTGTCGAATGAAGTGGGTCTACGCCAACATTGAAGGTCGTTGGTTCAAAGGCCCGATCTGTTCATAAACTTCCATGCTCTCTGAGAGAGAATTGCTCTGGCCTCTCAACCTGATGGACAACAATTAATACGAAAATATTAATCTCTGTTCTTCTTTAATAGTTTCTCCATCCAGATTAATTTTAAATGAATTATCAAAGATTTAAAAAACAGGTCATAGTGAATCTCACATTGCATTAAGTAGTATAATAACCTCTCACGCATTTTGTCTGACACTGGAAGGAATGCGATGGAATAAAATATGTTCCTGCTCTATTTTTAAATGAGACTTACAAACGAGAACAGAACTTCTCTTCTGAACTACAACTAAGAATAATTAATGACACTCCAGTCTCCATCAATATTTTGGAACATACTGTACTCGAAAGTCAACGCTTGAATTAACTGCAATTCTTCTCTAAAATTCATTGTGTGTATCTTTCATGAATGGCATTCACATGCGGCGAATTCAATGAATTCAGTCTACTCGGTGGGCAGAGATAACCTATAATAGAGATATCCAACTTCTACCTCCCTTGCCCCTTGATTTCATCTGACAGCGTTTTTTATACGCTTTTTGTCCCCTGTCTGTGAATACGTGTGAGCTCTTGAGAACAGCTGTGGAGACAGCTGATACCCTTCCCCACCTTAGTAATGGGTTGAATTAGAGTTCTTATTTGAAAATTCGCTCGTTATTTGAACGTTTTTTCAAATTTCGGTGTTCAATTTTCAACACAGTATGGAGGGGTAAACGATCGAACAAAGCTTATGTTCATGAAGTTGAGTAATTAAAACTTTGAGCTATTTACAATCTGAAATACTTGGCATTAATTAATGAATGCACAACATAGTGTGAATTTTTTCATAAGAATAAAAATTAATAATACATTCACACGTTCAGTTAATCAATAATAAAAATATTATTGAAGCGTGAATCACAAATAAGATGTTTTGACAACCATTTTTTAGCATTAGTAAAAGTTGCAATATATTGCCATTGTTCTTATCAAATTGTTTAAATTGAATTCATGAGTTTTCCAGAATCAATGATTTAAGCGTATAAAGCGGGCTTCATTTTTTGAGTTAATTTGTCAGGTATGGTTTATGAATCGGCTATATATACACTTAAGAATTAATTTTAGGTCAAATAGTTCCAGTTAAATGGACATTGCAATACATTGTTATTCACGAAAGTCCATATAACAGTGTAGGAAAATTCCCTTAAAAATACTAGTCAACTCTTGAACACCCTCCGAACAACAAAACCATGTACGTTACATGGAAAGTACATGGATTCCCACTAAATTCATGAATCTGCGGCTTTTTCCCACAAAATTCACGAATCGGCCGCCATATTGTGGTGAATTGACGAGCGTTGTAAATGTATAAGTGAAATACAAGGGATTACCACTACATCTTCGTTGTGGGCTAGGGGAAAAAATGGCCGAAGTTGGATATCTCTATCATCCATTATCTCTGTCGGTGGGCATGTCTTCAATCTTTTGCAATGTATGTATTTTTTCAGAAAATCTGTTATGTTTCTCTATGTGAAAGCAACAACATCATCGATCCATTTTTATATATTCATATTTCTCCATACATATCCATATTTTTGGTGAGAACTCCAACAAAAGTTTCCTGTTTTTCCTTTTCGAGGTAGTATAGTATTCACCAATAAAAGTTAACTTTATTCATTTTTCTATTGAATTAGAGTATTTGTTGCCGTTTCCCGTAAATAACGGGTATCAGCTAGTGTATTTCAGAACATATGACTACTCCAGGTTAGGTTAGGTAGTGAATTCACTCAACTAACTCAGACACATTTTTCATTCCGTTCATTCATTAATTTCACTTTTTCTACGTTCGGAATCTGATTTTATATTCATTTTGCAAGCCAGAGCGATCATTTTAATTCTGAATTCTTTGCTATTTTGGTCAAATCTCGACATTTGTATGCAAATCAGGAAAGCAAAGTTACGGTGATCGCGCAACCTTCAGTTTAACATAATAATTAAAAAAAAGATAAACAATTAACGAAGATACCAGCAGCGTGAGGTCGTTACCAATTTATTTCGATTAAGCAGAAATTATTGTTTGATTAGTATCCTTCTTCTCGGGTAATTACGAATGTATACATACATACATATATATATAAAGTAAATACGCGCTTAATGGAACCAAGAGGAAATTGATCCGTGCGAATTGACCGTCGAAGGGCTCCATTGCAATTTAGAGCGTATGGCACATTTAGTTTCAGTCAAATTGTTTACTTGCCGACAGAAAGACAATAAAAGATTGCCAATTATGACTTAGCTTGTGTCGAAAACAAAATTAAGTTAAGATCAGTATAGCTTAGCTTAGTACCCACTTGGGATCAGTAGGTCGGATTGAACAACTGTTGTTAAGATATTTAGGCTAGTTTTAAGTAATTTTGTCTGAGATTTAAATATAAATGAATTTGTATAAAACTAGCTGTTGCCCGCAACTTGGATAAATAGTACTACTTCCGAATATTTTTGATTACCGTAAAAGAGGTTATAGGGTGTCAATCTTAAAAGATAGACATATGCTTTCACGGACTTTTTTTAGAACTTTTAAAGAGGAGCAATTCCATCATGCATATGTTTTGTCTAACTCAAATCGTATAGGCAGCGCACGCAACGGAAGCTCTATAAAATAATGTTTCTTTTCCCGTTTTTAGCAAAATTTTCCATTGATGCTTCGCTACCGAAACCGGGTAAGCCGCCAACAGACAAAAAGTCCTACAGACCGATTTCACTTCTTCCGATAATGCGTAAGGTCTTCGAACGTATATTACTTATACGGTTAACCCGGTTTTGGAAGAACGATTACTTATTCCTGTTCACCAATTCGGTAATAGAAGTAAGCTTTCGCCTGGTGACCAAGTACAACGAATAACTGATGTTATAGAAAAATCGTTTGAACAAAAGCAAGTCTGCTCAGTTGTATTTCTCGATGTTTCGTAAGCCTTTGACAAGGTTTGGCACGAAAGGTTGAAACAGAAACTTCGACAATTCCTTCCGAGAAAACCTTACTCAATTTTATCAAAACTATCTATCTGATCTTTCGTGTGAAATATGGGAGAGAATATGCACTAATTAAAACTATACGAGCTGGAGTACCACTAGGAAGTGTTCTTGGTCCTATCCTAAATTATATCAGCGAAATACCGCGGGAGTAGGCACCTTGCTAGGCACATTTGCTGACGAAACCGCCAGTTTGGTAACTGCCAAAACGGTCGAAGAATCAACTAGAAAATTGCAATGTGCCTTAGATCTGGTACGCGCATGGGAGAACTACCAGGGAATTGAGCTTAACGAAACTAAATCCGTGGTTATAAATTTTACGTATAAGAATGTAATATAGTAATATTTAAAAAACAATGTATACCGAATACCCTTCGGTAAAGAAGTGAAGTATCTGTGCATATCTCGCTCTCGATGTAAAGCTTAAATGGAAGGAGCACGTCAAAAAGAAACGAGCTTCAATTTAGATATAAAGACATGTACTGGCTTATTGGAAAATATGCCAAGCTAAGTATAGACAACAAATTGCTTATATACAAGCCAGTACTAAAACCAGCTTGGAAGTATGGTATACAACAGTACGAAAGAAAGTAATAAAACATTCTACAAACCTTTCAAAATAAAATACAAAGTACCATCAACGCACACTGGTACATATGAAACGACATATATTCACAGAGAGCTTTGAACTCCATCAATCCAAGATGAAATAAAGAATTTTTCTTTATTAACCAATTCAAATCAGGAACAAGGACAAGATCGGGATGCTAAAAATCAGAAATGAAGATTACCGAGATGGCCGACTTACCTCTCTTGTCCCTTAACATTTTTGACAACTGCCTTTTACATCATTTTCTCAAACCAAATTGACCAACCAGTGAACGGCAATAACTTTATTTCGTGAATTGAATAAACGTCAAAAATTCATAAATATCTGTCAAAAAGACACTCAAATTCGGCAATGGGAAGAGGATTAGTAGGGAATCTTTCTTCTTGGTAATATTTCTTTTCTGCTAAAAATAATGTCTGGTAAAGTACCCATGTTGATGAAATTTTGACTGAGGCCCATGGTTATATTCGCCTCTGGAAATCGTCACATGAAATACATTTAAGCCCATTATCATAAATGCAATCAAAATCGTAAGATGCAGATTCATTTAAGTTCACACAACAATTAAATCGCTCTTCAAAGTAAAATACATTTTTAATAGCAATCCATTTTACATTTTGACACAAAACCACTACTCTCTTGGATTTACATTTCTCACTTAGCAGATGTCTCGCTGCCCCCTTTTCACGTAGTAAGACGATAAAAACAAGACCCATTCAGAAATAATTACCTGACTCATACGTTTTTCTGGTTCTTTGACTATGTCAGTAATTCATTGCGTTGTACGGTTCAAGTTCAATGAAAGTCAAAATGTCATAAGCGACCAACGGAAGCAAGCTTGTATCCCAATAATTTGTTATATACTTTTCCCATTTACTCTGTTCTTTGATAATTGTCAATATTTATTTAGTTTAGAGATAGGTTTAAACTCAACAGAGTTCACAGGAACGACTGTGATTACAGTCTTCGAAGGACAGTAATTTTGAGTTGTGAGTATTCATATATTTTATATTGTTGAGTGATTCTCCTTTGTGCAAAAACGCACACCACATGTCGCTCTGTTTTGATATTCACACGTAGTTTACACACCTACAGTAAAATAAATCTCAATATATCCACTACTCCGACTACTCAACATTTTTACCACGATTATTGTATACAAATGAAGACCGAGGTTGCCTCTTAACGTTAGAATCATAACGCATAATAGATAAAAGAGTAAGGCTAGGAGCGCACATGCGTTTTCAATCGTATGATTATTCAGTTGCAAAAAGTAAAACACACAACTTTTAATGTAATGTAACATGGCACTTCCAAATCGCAACGATTAAATGTCTGCAATTTGTACCATCTTCCTTGCGCCGCTATTGTCGCAAGTTAAAATGAATTATACATACTGGTAAGAGTATACGCAGACTTGCGATATAAATCCTTGTCGCAACGAAATGTGGTTATGCACGCACTTGCGATTTTCTATCGGATCATAAGTTAGTCGCAAAAAGTGAGACATTTTGCTTTATACAAGAACGCGCCAATGCGACTAAGTAATCGCAACGATTAAAAATTACAACAAGCCCCATTTTACAGACGATTTTTTAGTCACAAATTAAAATGGGATACATAGATTAGCATGAATCATAGCAGACTTGCGACTTTGATAGAAATCTTGTTAGAATAACAATGGATTTCACGGGAAAGTGTGATAGATTACTTAAGGAAGAGCTTCATTTGACCACTGTGATTTAAAAGAATACCCAAAAAAACATTTATGGAGTGCTATATAATGAGTGGCAAAAGCATTGATGAATACCTCAATTAATTGGAGCCAGAATACAATACCAGGGCTCTAATCGCGCCTATCGACAATCGTCTCACGTCAGCGTTTCGACGATAGTTAAGCTAAAAACTGTCAGTAACTATCATCTCGACGACTGATTTTGGCGATTCCTATTTCAGTATCCTCCCATTGATGAATGATATATATATACATATCTTGTTCTACATTTTTTAAAAATTTTTAGTTATCAGACTTTATGCGAACTGCATACTTTGTCAAGAAACAAGTCGCAAGTGCGTGAGAGTTATTGCCGATCCATATGATCCAGCTATCATCTTGCGGAAAAACAATTGTAATTAAGTACAATTCGTTAACCGTTACGATTATTTGTTTGCAAATTGTTGTTGTTATTGATATTGAAAGCAGTTTGTTAGATTTTTTTGCGGCTACACAATCGTACGACAGAAAACCACAAGTGCTTGCATGTGATATCATTGTGATGAAAAAAACGCATGTGCGCAACTAGCCTAATATCACAAAAATGTTCAAGAGCAACCTTAGGCATAGGCCATTTCATTCGCCTTTTGCTTTTTAATCACAGTCTATCGCAGGCTGCGATAGGGAGTTTTCAATCAGAGCGAAAAAAAAATCGCAGTTTTCGATTTTTCACTCAACTCTAAAACTGAACATACATGGTTTGATGTTGTATTGACACTATAAATTCAGTTGTTTGTGAAGAGTTGAAAAGATATCTGCACAAAAACTCTGCGCTGGCTCTATATGCACTGGCATCCGAGACAGTGCCATAAATGCGATTCCATCAGGTAGGCGACCACTTGGCAGACCCAGGATGAGGTGGTTGCACCAAGTCCATAAACTCGCCTGGTTACGCTTGGGAATAACTCCTGATGAGTTGTAGTCGATGGCGGAGGATCGAGTTGCCTTGAGATATCTTGTGCGTGCTTTAGCCCCGCCACCCCTTTAGTAGTCATTTCTGTCAGAAGATGATAATCATCAAAAAGATTTTTCGTAAACGATGGTAGAATACTGTCGATAAATATAGTTTTTTCGCACATTGAACAAAGTTTCTTTTCAGGATGTCAAAAAATGTCTATCTGTTAAATAACACATTCATGCCCGATTTCACAATGGGAGCTTAAGTGTTGATCCATCGCTAAGCTCATAATCAATAGAAATTTCTTTTTCACAGTAGAAGTCAAGTGATAAATTCCACTTAAATAGTGGTTTTAATTAAGCCACCAATTGCAATGGCTTGAGTGTGAATCCACAGAGAGTACATAATTGCCATTAGTGTATTCAAATAATTTCAACCCCAAAACACAAATAGAAAACCCGCATAAGCAACCAATTATTTTGTCTGGCAATTCTTCTGACGAGAACAGAAACCACATAAATAATGCACGCATATTACAACAATATCCTTACATGCATCAACATTCGTTTGTTCGCTTTTCCTTTTTTCAGCAGTTTTGAACAAATAAGCGGAATGCTTGCTGTTTTTTGTTTTTTAGACTACGCACAATTTTGGGAGTAACTGTATTTACTATCTCGCCATGTGTGTCTCGGCATATTACCGGTACAGTAGTACATGCGAATTAAATACAATACCCTACTGATATATTGTACATGTTCATAAAATGTTCAGTACGTGATGCTACTGTTCCATTTTGTCGTAAGCAGAGGACACGCAACATGAATTGATTTGTTATACCGAATTACTCACAGGGTCTCAACAATGCCAAGTCACGTAACGTTCTCGAGTTTATTTGTTTCGATGTTCTGCGATGAATCAAGTACAACTAATTTCAACGAATATTGTTGGGAAAAAACATTCTCAGCCTGCCAGTTCTGTTTAAAACCGTTTACAAAAAAAAAAAAAAAAACACCTGTGGCCTTAGACTCGAACATTTAGATCTCTTCTTTAATTTGTACATCGCTCTCTCTTGAACAAGAATTCTTCCTCATCTGCCGGTTAACCTAATCTACTCCCGAAAGTAATGAAAATGTACTTAACAACCCATTTTTAAGAGTAACGCAGAATGCATGATTTAACGAGTCTTTAATTGGTAATAAATTCACATCCCTGAGAACGGCTACCGCAAATTACAAGTGTCAAACTATCAAGAAGAAACTACAATCGTGTCTCGTCAGTGAACCAGTTTCACCGGATCGACATTTTATTACATTACTTTCGCCAAAGAGGATGGTTCGCTTTCAATTACGTAACTGCCGTAATTCGGAACGCAAAACAGCGGAACCTCTGAGCGCGCGTGACAGGTGACACGAGAATGAGACTAAATATCTCACGTCCATCCACGTGCCACAAATTGGTAGAAAAATCAAAATCAGTCACAATCTTCACCACCACTTGACAAAATGTCAAATCAAAAAGGAAAAAAAAAAAGGGAAAATGAAACGCCATTGGTGGCAGTGGCGGCGGCGGCGGCCGAGGTTCGATGACTGTTGTTGACATTACTCGAATTTCGACTGTGCTGGTATCGATATCGAATTCACGACAAGATCATATGGACATCAATTAACAGCGCTAATTGCAGTCGAAAAAGAGAAAACAATCGACGGAAATTTAAAGTTCCATAAATTATTTTAGGGGTCGTTCGCAAAGTATCTACATAGTTAATTTTTATTGTTTTTTTTTTAACGAAACCGCCTTGGAAAAGCCGTGAACACAATTGACACAAGTGCAGTCCCAACCAACCTACCTGTGCAGGAGATTTTGATCGTGTAGTGGTTATCGGTGTGGCCATTGTAGACGACGATGGAGAACGCTGTCTCTGTTGCACACCCGTCGTCTTGGCCAGGTTCCTCTGTGATGGTGGTGGTGGAGATAACTTGTTTGCTCCAAGTGATGTAGTTGTTGTTGCTGCGGCTGCTGCTGATGTTGTCTGTATTGTTGAAGGTACTGTGGCGCTCGGTGCATTAGATAAAACATTCTCAGTTGTGTTTATCTTTTCATCCGTTTCATCATCGAATTTCACCCAAGTTCTTTTGTTGTTGCCTTCCGCAGTGCCTCCACTACTATTCACTGGGTGGTTAATGATTCCCAATTCGGGACTTCCTTCCGTCAACCGGATATCTTGATGACCGTTTTGATAGTCGACCGATGTATCGGTTTGATTTTCACTCAATGGATCACTCATTGCACATACATATACTTGATTTTTATTTATTTATTAATTTCACGATCGATTTAAGATGGTTTTAAATTTAATTTTTACGAAAAGAAAGGAAAGACAAAAATGACTGCGTTCGTCGTACCTTCTACCACACCCAAAACCGAATTCACAACTGGGGTTCAACAACGACTACGACCAAAATGAAAACGACGACGACTAGACTTTCTGAGGTGTGCTCTCGCTGAGAATACCTCCACTCTGTCTCTGAGCTTCTCATTCACAATTAAATGCCAGCTCAGTATGAATACTGGAAGCCGTGACAATCGGATTAAAAAAGAAACACTGATTATTGCTATGCTGCACAGGTATGAATGTTAAATTTGTGGAGAAGGTATGCAATAAAATTAACTTGGATGTGTGCTCTCTTAGTTGTTTGTGAAAGAGAAACAGCGATACCCAGTTGACCGCTTCAAGCTAAGCTTGTTTTGCCGTGTGAAGGAATGATGGAAGCGGGGGCTCCGCTCTGAAGGTGCTTTTAAGATAGCTCAGAGTCTCTTTTTTTCTCTCTTTAATTATACATATTAGGCAGGTGATAAATACTGCGAGATATCTGTGAGAGTAACACAATATTTTCACATTTCCATGCACACACAAGTTATACATGTATAGTCATGTTTGTAGGAACGTAACGGCTGTGAATTGGTCGGTACGAATGTGTCCCAGCATCTTCGATGTGGCTTCTGCTATCTCTGATATATTTACCTGTTACTCATGCATTTCATTGTTGATTGTTATTTTTGCGCAGATAACAATTTTGAGACATCATAATGTGAAATCACGCCGAATGGGACACGTTCACATGTGTAGATATGGACACATACTTGTGGATTCACGGCTGTTTTCCGACCAAAAGGGAATGCAAAGCAAATTAAAAAAAATCCGTATAAATATAAGTGTGCATATGATTGTTTATTTATCGTGGACGCGAAATATGATTATCGATTTCCTTTAATTCAATATGGTATGCCGCACAAGAAATACTCCATCAGAGAATATGTAAGGCAAGGGCAGCGTTACCATACCCATACCGTGTCAGCTGGGACAACGTAAACAGGTCACTTGTGACGAATGCCTCTTTACCGGTACCAGGGTGAAGGGCACAATTCGCTTCCCAAGCAATGTCATAGCACATCGATGAGACTCCGATAGCTGAGAAACTGTTGAACATCTGAGTTAGACAGACATCACATCGTTCCGGGTTAACGAAGACGCATACATAGTAATTTGAATGAGATTGACAGTTCGTAAATTAAAAGGCTTGTCCTCCTGGGTTTAATGGCCTAATAAAAGATCCAGAGAACGTATTCTCGATAGAGATTTATTCCACAGTTAACATATCGTGGGTATAAAATGGATACGTATAATAAACATCAGCATATTACCTTTGTCACTTACGAAGCCTACGGCTAGCTTATTCCAGGCAATCCCTGTTTTAACGCTTCAATGCATACCGTTGCACTAGTGCAACATTCACATTCTTACTGCTCAAAGAATTAATATTATAAAGGTGAAAATCGGTTATAACAAACTCGAGGGGACTGAGAAATTAGTTCGTAATATCCGATATTTCGTTAAAACCTATCTTAGGTTTTCAATGGGATTTCAAATGAGATTGGTTCGTAATAATCAACATTTAGCTATAATTATAGAAAAAATAGCAAGCCCAGGCCCGCTTCGCTGAACAAATTTCTAACGGACTGTTCCCTCTAAAAAATAAAAGTTCAGTTAAGAAACGTAAAATTCTTTCAATTTGTCAGCCTTGAAAAGTGCTGAAACTTAAGAGAACAGAATGAAAACTTTGAATAAAAATCGTTGCTTTCAATATTTTACATTTTATTCTAATGCTTTCTTATAAACAAAATTTATTGGTTTCTCCATCTTTTACGTAAATAAAAAGTGTAGTCGGTTTACCTACACTAGAACACTAAACATACAGTTGACCATGAGAAAATACCGGACATTGTAGATCTGTACCGCAAATTTTCAAAACTGACATTGAGCTTTATTTAGGAAATTGGAAATTTACGACGTTTAAATAAAAAATAAAAAATAAAATGAAATGGCAAATCAGGTGAAATCATTGGCATCGCTTTTAAAACACTTACGCATTCTTCCTTTAAGACATCTTTACATTTTCAAAGTTCTTAAAGAATTTCATTTTCAAGCGTAGTGGTAATATTTTGAATAGGACGTCTAATTATTACAGCTTACGTGTTAATAATCAAGACTTGGTAAATGTTCCTGTAGCACATAAAACCAAATTTGCTCGCTTTTTTATTGTTACTGCTCCTAGATGTTTTAATAAACTACATACTGTAGTTATATAACTTCATTAATTTCTTAAAACAAGTTAAGGATTGGCTATTCAATATTGATTATATGAACATTGATGCTATCTTTTGATGCATTGATATATAACCACTCTAATTTGTCAACACAGTCTAAATAGTAATTTTGATTTTTTTCTATGGTTTAATGTATATCCTTCACTCTCTTATTTTGTAATACTTACCCCATTATGATATTTTGTATTATTTTATTATTTTATTTTATATTGTATAAATTTTATATCATTCAACAGTAACTTTCATGGTTATAGAATGATTATCCTCCTTCTTAATGAACCTGCATTATTGTAATGAACATTGTATAAAAATATAAATTAAGTTGGAATGAATAAAAAATTAAGTGAAATGAAATTAAACTTCTGGGCACTGAAGAATCTTCAACTCTATATTCGTCACTCAGAATTGTAGCTTCAATAAGATTGTTCATTAACTTGTTTGCTGCCAGTCTCGTACCAAAGTTTTGGTTGACTGATGGCTCCAACTTTTAGCGCCAAATGATGAAGTGGCTATGTATAGTGCTAACTGATTTGTAAGCAATAAATTTTTCATCTATTTTCTCCAAAATAGATGCATCAATTTCAGCGAAATCTTGAATTTTGCCAGCCAATCTAGCTAGAGCCTTATGGTTCTCCAATATATGTATGAAAAGGGTGGTCCAACCATAATGCACGATGTTAATTGCGTGTCACACTTTAACGTCAAATTTTCTTGCCCGACTTAATTTGACATATCTTTGTTTCAGTGTTTGAGAAAACCATGGAGAAGTACCCAATTGAGTTGATATTGTTGAAGCCTTTTATGAAAATTTGCGTTCAAATCAAAATGCATTTGATGCACTTTGAGATTTTTTATTTTTTTATTCAGCATAATCTGCAAAGAGAATCATCTTTACCGATGAGGCATAAATTCACATCAGTGGATTCGTTAACAAGCAGAATTGCCGCATTTGGGCAAATGAGAATCCACGAGTGATTGTTGAAAGGCCGATGCATTCACAAAGAGTGGCTATTTGAGATCGGCCAAGCAGTTACCGTGAATGGTGTTCACTATCGCGAGATGATAATGGACTTCTTGTTGCTAGAAATTGAGGATATGGACCTGGACGACATGTGCTTCCAACAGGATATTGAAACTTGCCACACAGACAACGATACAATGGATATTTTGAAATTCAATGGCCGTGTTATCAAACGCCGTGGCGATGTTAATTGGCCGCCAGATCATGTGATGTGACACCGTTGGACTTCTTTCTTTGGGGGTATTTAAAAGAAAAAGTGTAAGTTAATAAGACAAGAACATCTCAAGAGCTAAAGAACAAAATAAATCGGCACATTAACGAACACAATTATGTCTCAGAGTCATTGAAAATATGGACCACCGGATAGAGGTATGCCACCGAAGCCGTGGCGAACATTTAACCGATATTTTGTTTCACACAAAATTGTTTCACACAATAATTATCATAGATCTTTCTATCATGATAAACAATATTTACATAATTCTCTGAAAACTTTTTGTTTTATTTACAATTATCATCGTGCGTTTTAGTTGGACCACCCTTTAGTTTGAAAAACACTTTGAACCAATTCTTTCTTTTAATTCCTTAATAGAAATTGGTTGGCGGTGTTATGAAGCCACTTTTGCAACGGACATTTCCGGACAAAAATCATTTCAAATATTTGAACAAAATGTTTCATAACTATTAATAAAAACCACAAAATGCCAATTATAGCGCCTGCAATAGATTTACATAAAGGAAAAAATCAATAAAACTGTGGGCGAGGAGCGACGCGACATCTCTGTTAATATGGCTAACAAAAATCTAAATTTTATCTCCAGTTTTGCAATTCCGATTTCGATGATTTTTTCGTTAAAAGGGTATTGCTTTTTTGTACAGCAATTCTGCTACAAAAGAATACATTTTCAGTAAAAAAAAATAATCATAAGGATCGGTTCTGCCAAACTCGAAATATAAAAGGACAAACATATATTAAACTCATTTATATATGTACATATATATAATATGTATGTACAGTATTGACGGATATTAGGTTAGGTTAGGTAGAGGGAGTGCTAATGACTTCACCTGCCCACTTAGACCATATTGGTCCATATTGGACTACTACCACAGATTGACCACTCCAGTGAATTTGATCCCAACGGCAAATGGTGACTGGACCAGATATGAAAACCCGATAGAAGCGTATTAACTTAGCTTTCTCTGGGATTCGAACCGGGAACCCCGCTAAGCAGAGGCAGGCACTCAACCAACTGCGCCATCCAGTCGTTCATTGACGGATATTAGAAATACTAAAATGCCAGGGAGTTTTGTTTCTTATAATGGTCCAACAGGGTCATTCGATATAAGAAAGAAATGAACTTTCTTATATAAAATGTGTAAAAGAAAATTGCAAAATATTAAATCAATTAAAGTTAAAGCATTTGTTATAGCTACCTAATGGTTGCCTTAAATCCGTGAGGCAGTGAAGGTTTGGTTTGTTTACCTCTGGGTAGACATGAACTCTACATCCTGGTGCAGATCCGACGTAGAACTCCTCTTCGACTCGAAGGAGCAATGATAACAAAACGCTTATTTTCTCTGCTATCTGGAGAGAAAAGCTGGACGATAAGCAAAAACACTGCAAAGACTCTTGGACTAAATGGCATGATATTTCTTTACTCAAAACACAGATAAAAGACTGATGATTATAGACGGGTGCTAAAAAGTTTGCATTCTTAAGGCTTACGTTTTAAGGAGTTTGGTTGGGCACAAGGGAGCTCAAACAAGTTTTCTTTCTCAAGCCTGACGAATTGCAAGGACGCCTCTTAACTAAACTGAATTGTCTTTAGAGGGAACATCTCCTTGGAAATGTGGAAATGTTGATCTCTCTCCTCTCTCGGAACAGACTCTGAACATGACTTGATGGACATAAAGCCATCTTTAGCGCTGTATCCGTTAACTCCTGCTTAGATCGAAATTGTTGTACAGTGCACACAGTTGCGCCATATAGCAGGTCTGAGATGATCAGCGTCTTTTATTAAGTCAGATTGAACCTTCGTGAGAGAGCTCTATAAATTAATTAGAAAAAGCAGTTGCCAGTACTATTTACCGCATACCCGAGGTAGACGAAATCCTGGAGTACACCAATTTTATATCTGGACATTGTGACGGCTTGTCCAAGACGTCGAAGTTACAACATGTACTTCACCTTGCCTTCGTTTGTCGTCAAACACATTTTAGCCGTTTTCGTCTCAATGCCAATAAACGACTCATTGACGCTTCGCTGTGTTCAATCAACATACTATTCGCTTGACATACTAAAGAGTTATTAATAATAACAATTATATATTCCCGTGTATTTTGTCGATCTCAAGAGTATTATTCCCAAAAACAGTTCATCTAAAAATGTAATCTACCTTAAAATGGTTACCGAAAGCTTCCGCAATTCATCGGACACACATGTACGTACAATTTACACCAAACACCACCAAGCACACTGTTCCTTTTTTTATTTAGATGGATTAGAACTTTTTGTTATGCAGACACCAGTTGGCTTCCACTTAAACATAAAAATGAAAGAACCCATCTGCAGTCATTTGATAAGGGAACCTAATGAAGTGTGAACTTATTGAGATTGGATTTACTTGTTGCTTATTTGTGGGTGTATATAATAGATTCTTTGCCCGCTGATGGTCCTGAAACTGTTTCCACCACCTACTTGCACCAGTCTTTGCTCGTCCGCGGAAGGAAGCGGATGTATTTCCGATGATGGAGAAAGCGCCGTTGCAAATATCGGAGTTCTTAGCTAAATGCAAGGCATCCAAAGTGAATCCGTGGGAACTAAAACCGTGCAAGAGTCTTCTCCAGCACCAGAATTACTTACGCAAGGATAGGTTTATTTTGGTGATTATTGTGTTCGGCTTGATTCTCTATTCGGCGTCGTTATTTGTCCCTCAATCATCTCAAGTAAGTAGCAACTTCAAATATTAGTCAAGTTCAAATTAGACCAACTCAAATGTAAATCGCAAGTGCTCAGTGGGTCTGCCCGATAGCATCCGAAAGGCATTCCGACCACCCCTTAGTTGTGAATTTTGCCGTCCAGTAACAAATGTTCAAAAAGTAAAACGAATCTCGCGGGAAGAATTCGAGAAGAGATATGCCTATTCCGCTGTTCCGTTGGTTGTTGGCGATGCAGCTACGAACTGGACTGCGCTGACTGTGAGTGCATGCGTTCGTTTGTATTTTAAGTTAACTTGAATTCCCACTGCAGACATTTGATTACCGGTACTTCAAGGAGACGTACAATCGAGCCAAGCAGAAACAAAAGACTCTGAATTGCCAATTCTTTCCATACAAATCCGGATTCAGAAATCTCTACGACGCACTGGACAATCCGCCAGAACATTTTAATTTGGAGAAGAAAGCGTGGTACTTTGGCTGGAGCAATTGTAATCCAGAAATCGCTGAGGAATTGAGACAGCACTATGGGAGGCCATATTTCCTGCCCGAAGATTCAGAGAACAACGCCGTCGATTGGATATTTATGGGAATGTCTGGACTAGGAGCACACATGCATGTAAATGAATTGTTTGTTTCTAATGTGAGAAATATTTTATGGGAGTTTGTAAATTCAGGTCGATAATGTGCGGTTACCGTCGTGGCAAGCTCAGTTGTCGGGAAGCAAAAAGTGGGTGTTAATGCCACCACCAGAATGCTACTTTGTCTGCAGTCAACTAGAAGTCGTAGTGGATGAAGGAGATATAAGTATGTGCTTTCATTTACTCTGACAAATGTTTAATAAATACTTTTTTCAGTTGTTTTGGACACGAATAAATGGTATCATCAGACCATCGTGCTGCCAGGCAGAATAAGCATAACGATAGGAGCTGAATATGACTAGACATTTTGAAAAGAAGACAGATGTTATTGTATACATAGGTAAAAATATATAATAAAAGCAAAATAAAAATACACAAAAGTACTTCAAAATAGACTTACTTGCTTATCAGGCCGGCGACCCATCGAGTTTTCCACGCTACTTCCAGTCATCAAAACCAAGCTATCTTGCATCACCGATAATTTGCTTCGTTCTTCGTCTTCTTCACGAACCAGGAAGCTCGGATTCATAGACCGTCTTAGCTGGCGCATTGATGTCCATGCGCTTAATGTGACCGAGCCAGTATAGTCGACGGATTTTTGCCTTCCGAACTCCATCCATAGCCTGGTACAGCTCGTAGGGATCGTGGTTGTGTTTCTCATCCATTCACCGTCCTCGCAAACGGGACCTAATAGCCCACGAAGAATTTTTCCATTGAAGGCAGCTCCGCTGTTTTGCTCATCGTCCAGCTATCCGATAGCAGGACAGGAAAACCGAAATAAAAGCGACTGCCAAGGGCAGTTCTACGACGGATCTCCACCGCGATGTCGTTTGTAGAGATCACGTTTTCCCCGAGATAGACAAACTCCTTTACTACCTATTATAGCTATCGATCGTGATTTGGACAAATCCAAGGTGGTGTGTATATATTTCGTTTTGTCCTCATTGACCTTTAGACCAGTTAATTTTGCCTGTTCTTCAATCGCCGTAAAACCTTCCACACCGGCAATTTGGGAACGTGCAACGATGTCGATATCATATGCGTATCCCAGCAGTTGGACTGATTTGTCGAAGATTGTGCCTTCCGTGTTTACAGAAACAAGACATCACAGGACAACGCATCTCTTTGCCGAAATCCGGTGCAGGTCTCTAACGTCCTTGAGCCAAGCTGCATGGTGCATCGCGTAGTGTTAGCGTGGTGCGACGCACGGGATCCCGAATCCGGCTATCACTTCGAGTAATTTGCTTGGCTTTGAAGGCTTGCTGGGTTCGGTACTGCGTGGCACTCCTGTGACCAGGAATTTGGCTTTTTTTATAAAAAGTAATTTTGTGCTTCTCCCATACACTCATCGATATCTTTGAGCTGGGAGATTGCGAGAGACTTTTGCTTCAGACGTAGCAGCATATCACGGTTTCTCGTCGGATGTGGTAGGTAGCCTAAGGTGGTTTTGGCTACCTGTTTGATAGCCGAGGGGCAATGCAACCGCATCTCATTCGCGTTGGTGTTTGACGTGGGCATACCGGAGAGACACTCACTCAGTTGCTCTTCGTAGGATCTGCCAGTCTCCGGTGTGCTCAGGCGTCCAATGTCAAAACTCCCCTATTTTTGTCTGGTGTTGCTTTCTGACATTGGACAGTCGAGCTCTGGTTCTTGCTGCTACGAGGAAATGGTGAGAGTCGACGTTTGCATCCCTGAATGTTCGCACATCCAGGACATTTAACACACGTCTAGCTTAAATGATCGTCGATTTGGTTGGCCCTCCAGAGATCGCCAATTTGCCGTGTGAATCATGCTCATGCTGTCACACTCTGTTCTCTCGGAAGCCATTATCTTTTGTCGTGTCGTGGAGGGTGTGCTTTCCAATCAATATGACTGCTTTACCGATTTTGGCGTTGAAGTCTCCGATCACGATTTTTAAATCCCACCTATTGTCGAAGAGGTCATATGTGTGCACATACATATGTTGTAGAATCTGCCTTCGATGTGGATCACTTGTGTTTCTCTCGTTGTATAATGTTTTCGTCATATGTTCTATCTCCATACATTATCTTCCCAGTTTGCATTCACAACCAGGCAAATAGTAATTTTCATGATTTGGTACGAGTTTTTTCGCTGTTGTAAGCTACATTTTTACAGCTTCTCTTCTCTTCCATCCAAATATATAATTATAAAATATAGAAATAGTCTGCGACGTCCGTGCCATGCATTTGATTTGCGGATGACATTGAAGTGATTAGCAGAACAGAGCGAGCTAATGAGGCACTGAGACGGGAGCGGATGAAATGGTTGGTGGTGAACGAATGGAAAACAAAATATGTCCTGTCCTCAAGAAAGAAAAACATCTACGTTTTTGACTGAGCGTCACCAGTTATAACTTACAGGTAGTCAAGGAGTTCGTCTACCTTGGCTCCGCAGTAATAAAGTCGACTCTCGAAGGACCAAAACACGCTGGTCACCATAGTGTTGTACGGCTCAAAGGGATGACCAATCTCAAAAGCAGAACAAATAGTGTTTGATCTCTTGGAGAGAAGTTATCGTGCGATCTGTGGTCCCGTCTGCGTTGTTGGCATTTGGAAGAGAACAATCAACCACGAACTGTTCAGGCTGTACATGAACATGAGCATCGCAAGGCTTGTGTGCGGATCTAACGCCTACGGCGGCACGGCGGACATGTAGAGAGCTTGGACAACTTATTCCCTCGCGAAGGTAACAAGTAACAAGTAGAGAAGGATCTTAACCAACTTGATGTGCGAACTTGACCGGAGGCAACTAGCCAGAGGTCGTGCTAGGTGAATCTATCTAGCTAGCTTGTTAGTTGAGGCCCAGGTCCTCTCCGTATTGTAGCGATTCACACAGAATAATAAATTTTCAGTTCGAAGCATTCGTAGTCATGAATTTCAGCAAAACATTAAGTCGAAGTACCAAATCATCTCAAAAATATTCATGAACGTCATCAGTGCAAACAACGAATCCCATGCAAAGACACAAAATAACCAAACGCTTATATATTTATTCACATTATCTTTATATCTTAGTTTCAATTCAAACTTATAATAGCATATTTATTTACTATACAAATATAATTTACAAAAACAAGTATTTAAAAGTACATTCGAAGGGACAGTGAACAGAATTTCCAAAACACAATACAATCCGCAATATTAAAAACAAAGACGAAAAACATATTCTTTTGAGATCTCTCGGTTTCAATATCAATTAAATTGATCAAATCCTATGGAAAATGTGAGCAAGTAGGATAGGTAATTACAATTTCACTAAAATTGAGCTTTCAAATTGAAATACATAGATCGTGGACAAATGATAAAACTATGTAAACAGCCTACTATTCAAGATTCGCATTCATTCATTTAAGAGTAATTTAAGGTAAAGAGCTTCGTGCACTTTCAACTTATTTATTTTCCTCGTAACACATTATCATTGTAAATTGACTAAAGAAAAATATATTACAAAAAAAAAGTATACAAAATAGTTCCCCAATTCCAAGTAAATGAGAGAGTTTTTTTGTTTTGTGTAAAAAAGAGGGTGATAGATAATACTAAAAATATATTCGAGCACAAACGTACATAGGTATATCGGATAGGGAATGAATCGTCCCGCTTTTGATCATCATTGTGGATCTAGACGAACTGAGATACAGTACATATTCCAATTTCAACTTATTAACAGGTACAGGAACTAATCAAATACTAGGGCTACTGGAAAAAGACAAGACAAAAACAAAAAAATGTAAGTTCTTACCAAGTTCTCCTACCAGTTAAATACAATTTACCTATACATTGACTATAAACACCTACAGGTTAAAATGGTTTCATCACATTTAGGGGTTGTATAACACTCAACAGTTAATCTGCACTCATACGTGCTTACACATTCATTTTTTTGTTTTGTTTCTTTTCATTTTATTATTAGTTAGTTTCATATCGTATTTATGTTATCTGATGGTTTCACGATGGTAAAAAATATCCCTCACCAGATTCCCACCTCCCCACCTCTTATGAAAGTATAAAATAAAAACTACCACGGTCTTGTGAGGAGCCGATTTACAACTATTTGTAGTTATAAAAAAACGTAGTATCAGTCAATTAGTCTGCTCAGTTAGCGGGCAGGTGCTGCTGAGAGCTGGAACGTCGATTTCTTTGCGCATTTCGCGCGTTCAGTGGATACTGCCGGGGATATAGTATCATCGATGATCCGAGAGCCAGAGTGTTTGGGGCCTTCTGACTGCCCGGCAGGCTGACAAATACCGTCCCGATGGCAGCGTAGTTATCGAAAGTCGGTTCAATGGCGACGAGTCGAATTGCGGGATTTGCTGGTTGATTTGAGGAAGATGACAGGACTTTGATTCGTCCTCTTCGAGGAAATGGCATTGGACTCTCGGTGTCGAGACAAGTGGTTAGAAAGACACAAGCGAACGGCCGTTTGGCCATGTGAAGCATTTCAACAATGTGACGGCGTCGCGCCCTGCGCAAATCAGCGGCTTGTTTAGCCTTCCATGCAACCACGCATATTGCAAGGAAGAGGAAGAAGCAAGAAAAGAAGACCGAAAAAAATACAAACAAGTCGATATGTAGTTGATCCTGGCGGAACACGATTGAACCGTAACTATGATCCGATCCCGCACTGGCTCTTAGAGCTATGAAAAATCGAGTCGCACTCAGATTGTGCGCACTCTGTGGTAATGTTAAAACTAATCTGTTTTTCAAACCGAATAATCTAAGAAGGGTATTGCACTGGTTTAGTGTGACGTGGGTGCTCAATTCTCTGGCGTGCCTGTCTTTTACGTAGAATCCTGTCCCGCCAAGTGATTTGCACTCATGAATGTGTGGCGTCCAGAAGAGCTTTTGTTCGGTGATCATCGTCTTAATGGTAACGTTTTCTAGTTTCGGCTGTGCAACGTTCAGCGGATAGGACAGTTGCGCTGCCGACACCCATCGATACCGGTTGTCTAAGAAGATCGAGTGATGTCCGGTTGTCTCATTGTTTTCCACTATGAATGAGTCATCTTGTGGTGACATGAACACGTCAAGTTCTCCCTGAGTTACGTCTATGAGGATCCTTATGTCAACGTTCATGAATCGGGGCTGTATGACGAAAAATACCGTCTGACCCGGCCGAAGAGGGGCTGGTTTTGCTTTGCATTCCTCTATAAAAGAAAAGTCAGTAATAGAATGTGATGTGATAAAAATTAGCTCCACTTACCGATGGGTTTGGCATCAAAGCACATTCTCGACTCGACAGTGATTTGTTTGTAACATTGATGCCCATCAATCGGATTGCCAGCATACGAGTCACGACATTTTGAACACTGAACCATCCAGCAGAGTTGAGCCGAATTCTTTCCACCACCGGCTGTACAAGTGGCGTCACTCTCTGTGTTGTTTCCGCAGTTGCACTTCTCTCCGGTGACAGCATCACATACGTTACCGTGTCCATGGCACTGACACGGTCGGCACTCTTTGTGTAGGTCATCAGTTCCCCGGAAAAACCCAGTGAGACAAGTTTCGCAGCGGCTGCCATCAGTAAAGTTGCTGCACCGAAGGCAAGTCGCGTTTGCCTCAGGTCCTTTGAGAAGCATTTTTTCCAGCGTGTCTCTTGTCATATTGAATACGACATTATTAAGATCAGCATTCACGCAAACGTCTGTGTGACCATTGCAGTAGTCCAGACATGGCACACAGTTTTTGTTTTCCTTGGGGTTTCCTACAAATAGCGGTTGACAGTTCTCGCACTGTGCTCCCATGGTGTTGTTGTGACACTTTATACAGGAGTCCAATTTGTCCGGACCTTCGCAGTTGGAGTGACCATTGCATTGACACTGAATACTGCAGTTGGCGCCCACGTATCCAAAGAAGCAATCGCATTTATTTGGCTTCACACACTTGCCCCGAACACAACCCTGAGAGCATACGGGTACACACGAGCCATTCTCTTCGCGGTAGCCTTGAGCGCATTTACACTCATAACCAAAATGGGAATCGACACATTTTTCCGAGACAGGGTCACAATTGTGATGGCCATTGATGCACTCGTTCTCGGCTGGACATTGAACGTAGTTCCAGGTGAGGGAGCTGGTTAAACTCATTAACGAACTGTTGGTGGCTGTTGGGTAAACGAACTCGCAAGTGGATGCCGATTGATCGTCAAAAGATGTTTCCAATGAGCCCTCCGTGCAAACGCCTTCTCCGTTTTCCCCATCCTTAGAACACCAACCGCAGTGGGCGTGTTTTAAGCAAGTTGCACACTGAGTGTACACATCGCAAGGCTCAGGGCAATATTCCATATCGCTGGAGTCCAAAACCAAGCCACAAACCCCTCCCGCACAGAACAGTGGTTGTGTTCTTGGGGATATGCACGCATTGAGCATAGCAGACCACCTGCAATTCTTGGGGTTTTCCCGTTCGGTGGTTAAGCAGCTGCTGCAATTTAGGAAATTACTGCACGGTGGTGGGCAACTTCCAATTACCTTGTATTGATTCTTCTCCACCAGTTCCTTTGTGATGCACTCCGTGATGCCGACGTCGTTAAGTGCCCACTCGCAGTTGTCATTGGATAGACAATTTTCGCAGTCCAAAGTGTGGCACTGTGGCTGAGGACAAAGGCTTAGCAGGCCAACACTTGTATGCTTGCTGCACCAAGTGCTTTGACGCTCACAGTCAGCTCCTGCAGCCACACAGCGACCTTTGATCCCGCAATCATCACACCACTGGCAAATCGGGGTTACTTCAGAGTGAGTTGGCCATGACGCCAGGCAGGACGTGCACGTAGTGAATGTTGAACAATTTCGTCTGGACATCCAAGCATCGTCGCAGAGAGCGCCGTTATTGTAGCCAAGTGTGCCGTTGCCAGCTTCGCAAACGTCTGCATTTCCCTCTGAGAAACAATGCGTGGTCACTACGTCTTCTGACATGACACTGCAGAAGCTGCATCCCATGTAGTGGCGGCACAAATACTTTCCTGCGCTCCAGAATTGGCATATGTCATCAGGAAGCCCGACTTTTACCACTTGACTCTGCGTGCTACCGTCCCACCCGCCGACGACGTATATGGCTTTGTTGTCCTGATCAATGGTCACTCCTTCGGCAAATGTGTACTGCGGTAACTTGCCTAATATCTCAATGTCCTCGGTTAGGCGGACCCACTGATTGCATTCGTAGATGTAGGCGGCGAGAACATCACTGGCATTGTATGGCATTGTTCGACCTCCATACACAATCATATAGTTCTCCGTGGTGACAGCCGAATGGAAATATCGTCCACGTGGTAGGTTGGTCTCCGGTCTGTTGAGCTCCTTGAACACCGGCAACTCAGTCCATGTGATCTTTTGCAGGTTAAGGGCGTAGAGTTTGTTTTGAATTTCACCAGAAGCGTAGCCTCCAAACACGTACACAATGTTGGACGTTGCGTGGTACACAGCACTGTGGCCAAAAAGAACCGGCATCTGAACGCCTAGAGCCAGTAGTCGCTCCCATCGACCGCCATCCAAATTGAATTCCCACAACTCCAGCTGATTGACGACTTTGTCCGACGAGATGCCGCCGATCAGTAGCAATGACTCTCTGTCGTGTTTCTTGATGAATGTGAGCGTGTGTCCCGCCAGTGGCGGTGGCCGCTCGTTTGTGTAGAACTCTATTTCATCCCAGCGTTGATTTTGGATAGAAAACTGCCAGCAATCGTCCAGGACTTGGGTACGCGCAGATTTATTCTTTTCAATGCGAGACAACCCGCCGTAGATGTAAATCGTCTGCTTGGCCAAGTAGATTTCCGCGGCGTGGAAGTAGCGTCCGAGAGGCATTTTCGCATCCGGCGTGGACTCAACGGCCACCTGCACCCAGGTGTTGTTCTTTGTGTCAAACTGTCGAATATCGTTCAATGGTCCATTGGAGAGAGAGTAGCCGCCAAACATCCAGAGAGACCCTCGTTTGTCGGCACTTAACGAATGTCCGAATCGCGGGATTGTCTTTTTCAAGTGTTCCAGCGAATCGCTGAGGTACAGCGTATTGAACAGCTCCGTGACTTGGAGCAGGTTGGTTCTTATAAGAGTTCCGCAATCAGGGCCGCCGTAGTTCGGGTTACACAAGCATCGTCCATATTGTGCGTCGCAGTACCCACGACCGAGCTCCGAGTGACAGTTCTTTGGGCATATGCGCAACTCACATTTTGAACCAACGTATCCAGGAGGACAAATGCATTTTCCCATTTCATTGCACACATGTGGATGAATGCATGTTCTTGCCGCACAGTTCTTCACGTTGTACAGTGCGTTGAACCCGAAATTCTCACCTCCCTGCTTGTAGTGTACCGTCAAGTGGCCAGAGTGTGCTTCAATGATTCTCTGGGAAGTGTAGGGGCTGCAGACGATACCCACAAGCTGTCTTTGCTGCGTCGTTCCGGTCAGATCTGGTAGACTGTCGTAGATGTAAACGGCATTCTCGTCACAGTTCATCACAAGGCTCGACCATTCCATTTCCATTTGTATGATGGTGTCGGTATCAGCAACTGCAGGCTCTGGGGACACCAACCACAGGCACTCCCGCACCTCAGCACCACCCCATGGGCTCTTGTACGACTGATATGAACCAACTCCGTGTTTTCCGACGGATGTCAATATGCCTCTGCTTTCGCACTGGAAGTAGCACTGGCCACCATCTCGAGGGTCGCCATAGTAGTCCTGGGTGCACACATCGCACTTGAATCCGTCCGTGTTGTCCTTACAGAAGCACTCGCCGTTGCCCGAATCACAGATGCCAAGATCTTGGTTTCCGTGCCCATTGCACTCACAGGGATGACAACCTTCAAGAGAAGTGGCGTTGCCATAGCTTCCCGGACGACAACGTTCACACCGTTCGCCTTCCGTCCACGCCTGACACTGATCACATTTTCCGACTCGTTCATTGCAAGTCGAGTGGTTATTGCAACCGCAGTTCACTGAGCAATCGTCGCCCGTCCAGCCGAGGTCACACTTGCAGACGTAGTCCGGTGAGCCGGAGCAGTGGCCGTGTGAGCAGGCTTCGTAGCATGTGCGAATGCAAGAGATGCGACCGTCGCCGACGTAGCCCCGTCGACAATGACAGCTGAATGATCCGTGAGTATTCGTGCACTTGGCCTCCTTGTGACAGTCATGTAGCCCCAGTCCGCACTCGTCTACGTCCGGACACTGTGAGTAGGCCCACTCGGCTTCTTCGTAGCTCGAGGTGTTCAACATCATGGAACAGTTTCCGAACGGCCTGCTGAAGTCTCCCTGCATGCAAAGACCCTCAATGGGATTATCTCTATCGAAGCACCATCCGCAATTCAGGGTCCTCAGACACGATGAGCAGTTTGTGTGCTGTGCGCAAGACTTGCACTGCTGTGGTTTAGGCTTTCCAATAGCGGTCGGAACAAGCGGTGTAGGCGTCTCATATACCGGGGATACTGGTGCGACCGATTGGTCCATCCACTCTCTGCACATGCCGAATTGATATTCACTTGTGTAAACGGCAAAACTGAAACATTGCGAGTTTGCTTCGCACCATACGCACCGGCCACGATCGTTGAGGCACTCGGAGCAAGAGTTTCTCAGCCTGCAGGGCACTGGACACTGATCAATCTCTTGAATGGCAGACGGCGACTTCCCCAAGCGAGCACATCGTGCATCCTCAGCCCACCATTCACAAAGACCCGTGTCGATGCATTCCTCGCACGAGATGTAATTCGAGCAATTTTGGCATTGCCCCGGCTGTGTGATAAGGTATCGCCATGAGGAGGTCTCTTGGTCTATCACCGCGCACTCCTTCGTCTCGTTCACTGCGCGGGAAAAGCATTTGCTGTTCAAGTCGCACCATCCGCATGCGGCGTCTGTAAGACATTGAAGGCAATTCGTGTACTGTTCACAATTCCCGAAGAAGTAGGGCTCCAGATACTCAAACGTGAACGCTTTCAGATTGCCGTGTGTGGAGTGCTGCAATTCCATCTGGCTCTTCTGGTAAGTGTTGTATAAACTGCCGGCACCTATCTTCCGCCTGGCCTGGAAGTCAATTAGGAATGGCGAATCCATGCTGGGTGTCTTAACGCTTTTGCAAGAGGATTGCGTGGTGGTCTGATTTGATATGTCTTCCAATGATTCAAGAGTCATCCCCAGTCCTGCCTTCAACACGGACGACGAGTAACTGGTGCAGATTTGGAATTCAGTGGGTTCCCAATTCTTAGGCGGCCGAACAAATCCTATTAAGCGAGCCAGCATCTCCCCACTGAACTGATGCTCCATTTGGGTGGTTGGAGTGGGCGAGGCAAAGTCAACCATGGTCGCATTCACAATCGACACAAAGTCCGGCATAGTCAGATTGACTGGATAGTGGTACTTAATGTAAGTAAGTCCTGGCCGGCGGTCTTGGTATGTGCACTGCTCCGGACTGAGTACCTCGGTGCCTTTATCGCCCCACCAACCTGGCGTGTGGGACGGCGTGTCCTCCCCGCATACACCGTAGTTGTCGTCTCTATGGTGACACCTGGCGTTCTGCACACACCATGTGCACTCGTTCAAGCCCAACTTGTTGGCTACACTGAAGTATATCGTGGAGGACGACCACTGCGTTCCATGAACCAAGCACGAATGACAATCACCAAGGGACGGACATATTCCTGGGCACCTTGTAATTTGCAAATTCGTCGTGCAGTTGGCTCCAATTGTGCGTCCATAACAACTGCTGTCCGCCGAGCACCAGCCGCATTCGGGATCGGAAAGGCAGGCTGTGTGGGAGATGTGCAATCTGCATGATTTTTCCGGATTATAGATGTCATTTTGCACTCGTAGCACCTGCGGTAGTTCGTATGCGAAGAGATCGGCGTTCACATTCCCGTGGTATCCTCCTACAATCAGCAGTGAGTTATTCAGTCTTAGCGCCGCCGCATGAGCAAATACGCCCTGCTTCTTGGGATAAGGCCGTTTGTCGTTCGAAACTTCTTGGTTTATCCAAATGTGACAGCTGAGGTGGTACCAGTACATTTGATTGTCGTAGCAGATCTCCTCCTTGTTATGTCGGTGCGTATAGCCGCCAAACACGATCATGTGGTTGCCCGAAATCGTTGCGGAGTGAAATGCTCTTTCGCGGGGTATATTCGTGTCGCGTAATGCAGTTTTGGGGTACAGAATCTCCGTCCAGTGGAATTTGTCCAGTTGGAACGAGTATATGCGGTCGGAGAGCTTCGAAAATCTTGCCAAGCTTGTCATAATGCCACCAAATACAATCAGCGAGTTCGAGTGCTGATAGTAAACTGTTGAATGGGCGGCCAAACGGACGTCCAGAGATTTACCACCTCGAGGGTGCACCTCTATCCACTGCTCGTCGACGTCATCTTCGGTTGTTGGGACTTTTATTCGAAAGATTCTAAAACAGAAACATATCTTATTAAATGAATAACATAAAATTGAGTGTATGACATGTAAGGTAATTTTCTTTTTATATCTAGAAGTCATGATCAAATTCCCTTACTCAAACTGAACACAAGTGCGTCTGTACCTCTTGTTGACAGTGGTGTCAAAGAGCTAACTCCTAAAAAAACTAGAACGATTGAACTCTCATGAGTGCAGGGAACATACGCTTTTACGTCGACTCCGAACGACGCGGCCACACTTTTTCTTGACTGGCACACTCCCTTTATGTACTCGCGAGAGGCGGAGCGTTTTACTTTTTCACGTTTCATTAACCAGAGTAGTAAAATGTACTCGGACGTCCAGGGAAAGCCGGAGCCTTGTCCTGGTACTGGTTCATTTCCTTAAGGTGGTAATTCAGACCGCAGTGGGCAGTAACACACTCGTTTTCAATCTTATACTCTGCCTCAAGAGTATTCCCTTATAGAATAAGGTTCTAGGTGATTTTAAACTAGACATGGAAGAGGTCAAAGTAATAGGGTACGCCGATGATATAGTGATCTTGGTATCAGGGAAGTTTCCGGCTGTGATCAACGAGATCATGGAGAAAGCTTTGAGTAAAATATGCACCCGGGCTACAAGGTGCAACTCACGCAAAACGGAACTGATGCTTTTCACCAATAAAACCAAAATAGCCAACTTCCTACTTCCCCGTCTGATTGATCAATCGATCTCCTTATCTACCAGCGCCCAGCGCCAAGTACCCATGCGATCATTAGATCCCAAACTCAGCTAGAAGCTAAACATAGACCAGCGAGTTAAGAAGGCTTGCATAGCTTTTTACGCGTGCAGTAGAACTTTCGGAAAAAAATGTGGGTCCTTTCACATTTGGTTCACCCTTGGATGTAAACCATTAAACACTTGCTATGCAGCTGCAGTGCTCTCCCATACCGTAGATTTAGACTTGTGGGGCCCATTTCTTTGACAATCTGGCTGAACTGAGGAGCATCAGAATCAGCCTTCTTCTTCGCTTTATTAAAAGCACTATGTGGAGTGCGAAATAGGTACCCTTGATCCGCGTGGTAACACAATGGGCCTTCGCTTGGCCTAAGTGTGCCAGCTGTACTTCTGCGCGACAGTCAGCCACCTCAACCTTGGATGTATACGGCGGTAGTTCGTCCGATTCTTACATACGATCAATACGATGGTCGGCCGTTAGGAAAAGTTTCAACATCACAAAACTCAACAAGGTACAAAGAATTGCATACATTGGCACCACAGGCGCTCTGCGGTCGACTCCGTCCGACGCTCTGACGGTATTGCTACATTTGGACCTACACATCAGGTAAAGCACTACAACTCACACAACAACTCTATGGTAATAGCACCATCTTAAATCTTCTACCAAGAGATCTCGTACCATCCTCCACAGATTATACGGTCTCCAAACTGAATCTAACGAATGGTTTTGACACTCTAATTGTCGAAAGAACTGATTGGCACAGCGAGCAGGTGTGTAGTGATTTGAACTAGGCAATGTACACTGACGGTTCTAAGATGGCCGGCTTAGTCGGTGTATTCTCAGAATTCCTAAACATTTCCAAAGCCTACAGACTGCCGAACAATTGTAGTGAGTTCCAAGCGAAACTATGTATTTGCAATTCGGGAAGCATATCGTCAATTCAAATTACGCGCAAATATCATACCAAGGCATAAGGTGGACATTTGTATTGATGGTCAAACAACCATTAAGGCTATTGCCTCATGTTCTTCATACTCTAAGCTAGTGCAGGAATGCCGAGCGTCATTAAAAGACCAGCTCAAAATCTCCCTTAATTAGGTTCCAGCTCACAGTGACAACTCAGGAAATGAGACGGCCGATGAACTAGCTAAGCAGGTATCTGCCCTTCAGTGCTCGCTTGCAGAGGAGGTGCACATCGAAATACAATCTGTCGAGGCTAATATCTCTACACACTTCTTTGAATGAGCTAACCTCAGATGGACCAGACGGTGCCCCATCAAGAAAAATATAGCCTGTGCACAATTTACCCAAAGCAAAAGATCTCCTTCGGCAAACTTGAGATGACATCACTAGGTTGGTGGCGGTCTGTTTGAGACACTGGCCAATTGGAGATCATGCCGCAAACCTGGTATTCCACACATTTATCGCCGCTGCAACAACACAACTAACAGGGAAACCTTAACCCTCTTCTTTTGCACTTATCCGTATCTCACAAGAGCCGACAGCGAACGCTTGTTAAGCACTTTTCAAATCACCTCACGAGATTTCTGCGAAAGGTTTTAAAGAACTAATGTACTTCTTAAATATATCAGGTTGGATTTAGAGATATCTTTAAACTACACTTTACATAGAAGATAGAGCTGTGGTAATAAAACGGAACATAGTGCTAATTAGGTTCCTACAGAATCATCACTCTTATCTACCTAAATAAGGTCTGATTAATCGTTTCGTTTCTGGTCTAGGCGAAGTTTGTGTTCCTATTCGGTAAAAAGTGTTGTACTTGCTGTCCAGTTGCCAGTACAGTATGGTTCGGAACCTATGAACGTAGATTCCGCGCCAGCCCTCGAGGGCTTCACTGGTTATTTGTAGCTTGCAATCTTCCTGTGTCCAGGGACCCAGCCCAGCTTCACTTTGTTTTGTCTGAAAAGGGATTGTAGTGCGTCGTAGCAACATTTGACAGTTTTAGAGTTAGGTTGGACGATAGTGCCTTATGCGCTGGCTGATTGCCTGAGAAGATTAGAATTCTAGGTCAGACTACCACTGATTGACCATTCCAGTGATAGTACCGTTTATTTGGTCCTAACGGCAAGTGGCGAATGCACCAGATTGGAAAACCAGATAAAGGTGTATTAACTTTATCTTTAACTGGGATCAAACCGGAGATGTCACTAACCAAGGACAGGCACTTAACCAACTGAGCCACCCAGTCCCATTAAAACGCCATCCAACGCCCTTACCACCTTTGAGGAGATTGTGTATAACACAGATCTCAGTAGCGTGGATTTGGGCTTGAAACATCCTTGTGTTGTGTCCAAAGACTCCGGGCCCGACACCAGAGTGTTGGCACACCATTGTTCATCATCTTCTGACCCACTTGATCCACTGAAGTGGTCGCGGGGGTAAGAGATCACCAGGCAACTCGATCCTCCGCCATGGTCTCTAACTCATCAGGAGTTATGCCCAAGCGTAACCAGGCGATTTTATGGACTTGGTCCAACCACCGCATCCTTGGTCTGCCAAATGGGGTTAGCTGATGGAATTGCATTCAAAGCACACCATTGTTTTAATTCCAAATCATGAATCTTAAGACACGCGCCCTAAGATTCAACGCACTCAGCACTACACCACGTGTTTAAAACCCTTCTTACCTTGATGAAAAGTCGCCAGTTTCTAAGGTTCCTCCAAACACATACAGATAATCGCCAGCTCGATTGAGAGTGTGTCTCGCCACAGCTGGTGGTTTGAATATGGAGTTCTTTGCCATCAAACGCCACTTTCCCCCGCTCTCCGTTGTGTTGTAGAACCACATGTCATTGCAGAAGCTTCCATTCTCCAGTTTACCACCGAATATCACAAACCCATCTGCAAAGAATTCGTCAAAATCTCCATCAATCTAAATCCACTACCTTTGTGTTCATACCTGGCACATTGTCAGCAGCGTGACCATAGCGAGCCAGGGGTTTATTGTCCGTAACATTTTCCAGGATGTCTTCGAAAAAACTCGACAAACGCTCCGCGCTCTCATTGCTGTATGATCTGATTCGGCGTTGATTCAAATTACTTTTCGCCAGCGTGTGCAGGACATTTGTGAAGAACGACACGTTACTGCTGAGACCCCACAACTTCGCTTCGTCCTCATTGCGATTCGATAGCACTGCCTGGAGTAGTGTTCGATCAATTTTCTGAGGTTGATAGAAGTGATTTCTGTTGTGTAGCGGTATTCCCCACTCATCTTCCCATTGACTCGAATTGAAGCGATAAATCTGAAAGAAAGCAATTAGATTTCGGTGAAAACTGAATCAGAGTGGATCAGTTGTGACTTACTTGTAAGGAGTCCAGAACGTGATTTAAATCGTATCCACCGAAAACATAGAGGGAATCTTGTTCTTCCACGTATACCGAGGTGTGTGCTGCTCTGGGTGTGAGGCCTTCGGCATCAGCAGCCAGCCAACGCCAGTTTGAGCCATTCGGGTTCACGAACAAGTCGCATAGCTTCCCAGAATATCCCTGTTAAAACGAAAGTTGATAAGAGTTATTTGAGAATCTGTTTAATTGGCAATGGCACACACATTATAGAGGGGAACATTAAGTGAAGTAGGAAAGTAAAAAAGGATGAAGAGGAGGTAGAGACAAATCACTGCCTCAGCTCGAGCAGTACTCTGACTAGTTGTAGGTACTCATACCAACTTTTCAATAATTTGAGTGAATGGTATCAGAAGAAGCTTTCTACAGCCCGCCACTTTAACTTAACTATGTAGAGGGCACTGAATGGCATCAGAAGAAGCTTTCTGCAGGCCTAATCTTACTAACAAGCAACTGGATAAGCTATATGAAGCCCGCCACATTAACCTAACTATCTACAGCGAACTGAATGGCAACTGAATAAATTATCCGCAGCAAGTATCTTTAACATAACCTAATATAGTAAGATTAAGATAACACAGATCCCAGAAATTGGATAATCTCCATCGAATCCGTTGAGGGAGCTGATGGCATCTTTAAACTGAATCAGTTCTATAAAAGTAACTGTCAGCTGAGAGACTGCTTAATTTAGCATTTTACGTCGAAGATGCAGGTTCAATTCCAACTTTAATTGCGTACATAAAGTGGTCACTGTTCGATATTGCAACAAACCAGACCAGACCAGTTTCCGAGTCGGATTCAATTGTTATTCTTAAAAAACAACACATTAACTCTCTCATTTGTTTCCGTGGCGAAATGTTGTTGCGAACAGGTTTTCTGTATCATATCCATTCGCATTATCATGAGAGAGTAAATTACATTCTGCCTTTACTTAGCAACATTACACTCTAAGCAGAGTCTCAGCTGACTAAGCGAAAGACGGAGAGGAGGAGATAAATAACAGAAACACACATTCGTACATATGCAGTGAAGGAGCTTTCTTCTTGTGATTATTCATAATAACTTAATTATCAGTTTACTACCTATTCTATCAAGTCACATTTGCCACTGAACCTATTAAACTTTATGGGTGAAGGTCACGTATTGTCAGCATCAATCTCATAATTATTTTGGCATTGCCAACCAAATTCGTGCGCACTAATGGCTCTGACTCCGCCATCAATCCTCGCGTTGACCAATGTTCACGAATGTGAATATTATTTAAATTACATTGTACTTCAATTTTTGTTTGTTTTTTTTTTCTTCCCACTTGGAATAATCGGTTTCATTGAGTGAATGAGTAATTTCACTTGCTAATTAGATATCACAAACAACAGATCAGTCGTCGATAACAGAAAACAAATTGCCCACATCACAAATGTTTCCACAATTAGTCAGTCATAAAGCAAATAATTTGCATATTTCTTCACATAATCGACGAACGGACACGGTATGGGATTTATAACAGAACACACCTCTTCACATTTACACATGCCTGTGATACACTTTCCGCGCCCAAACAGTTCTCCGCATTTGTCGGGACATGCCTCATCCTTGCAATCGGGACCAACCCACTCGCCATGACAGACGCACTGATGACCCACACACTTCCCATGATTATGGCAGTTATTTAAGCAATTTGAAATATAGTATGACGCCCGAAACCCATCCAGCACATAGTTCGTGTCGCTATACAACAATATGAGCATCTGCAAGTAAGGAGAAATCTTATTAGTTTCTCTTTGAGAAAGTCAACGATAAGTTAAACTCACACTTCCTGAGCTTGCCACTAAACGCTGGGGTTCCGTCTTGCCACTGAAACTGCCTAGCAGGGTGGAATTAAACGAATCACCATCATACACATAAATGTAATCGTAGGAGCATTCTGTTCCCATGCTATGGAACGTAAGCGTGATGAATTGACTCTCATTTCTCGCCTTGATTAGCCATTCACAGTGCGAATCTTGAGTATAATTAAATCCGGCAGGTCCATCGGAGATCTCGCCAAAAGGTTCGGTGAATACTTTTCTGCTTCGATCGCATGGCTGGAAGTGGGTGGGGGACGGCAGTAAGGCTATTCGTTCCCCTTGGGCAAGGTATTCACTTAGAAATTGTGAATAGAAGCAAATATGAATCACCCAAGGTAAAACTGAATTGAATTTGATTTTAGGACGATATCCGGACATCCACATCACTGTTGCAATTAAAATTGACTCCAAAACCTGAGTTAAGTTAATTTATGCACATTTTGTTGCTTCTAATTTCTTGTGTTACTGCTGTTCTCCTCTGTTGATGGTGATAGAAAACTAAAATACCCTGCAGATTCGTTTGGCATTCAGTATCAAAAACTCGCGAAATCTATTAACAACACCATGCTAACGGGAAAGTAGCGTTAATTTAATTTATTTCTTGTTTATTTTTGTTTATTTCACTGGGCTTATCTCTCTTGGGCGAGATGTGTAGGTAGATTCACTTTTGTAAATCAGTTTGACACGACAATACTGTTCCCACTAAGCGGGGATGTAGATGAGCTCATTCACACTGCATTACCTCATCGTATATCTGTGCCTAGACAAACAATTGAGAACTTGCAGCGGTGATTGAGATGGTAAATGTTATAATTTTGATACTATATTTGAGATTATTTTATAAATTAATTAATTTATATTTAATTGGCTTGAGCACCTCTAGTAAAATAATGCCATTCAGATGGGTACTGCACTGTCCAACTGAGGTGGATACACTTTTGTTGAATGTTATTGAATTTCTGTGACTACTGTACCCGTGCACGCGATCTAATTTATTATTAGTTTGGTATGACATGACCACTTGAATGAGTACACTGTCATTGTGACGTGACATTTATTGCCTGGGAGATATATTTACTTTTTTTTCCAATAATGCGGCAGCGTATTTTTCGCTTCGAAATGTAGTGTTCTTTTAATCGAATTTCCCATGTTTTTTGCAATAAGATAGTGTTGGATTTAAACTGATAATTTAAGCATTTATAGACTTTCATTTAGTTACAAAATATACATCGAAAACTATGGAGATCCCCGAACTACACGCACCGGTGGATTTTAACAAGGTACTCAAAGATAAGCTATGTAAATAAGTTTTGACTGCTCTAATTGGCCCATATATTTTTTTATTGTTTCATAGTCCTTGGACGATATGACGCCCGAGGAAAGAATGAGGTAAGTTTTCGAGTTTCAAGATGCATGTAAAATAGTTTTTAACGTTTCCTCTCTATCTGATAGGGCCGAGCATCAGTTGATGCACGAGAAACATAAGGGACATGAATCGATGCATTCGGAAATGGTTCTGATTTTACTTATAACACTTATACTAACCCAAATACTACTAGTCGAATGGAAGAAACGTCACTACAAATCGTATTCGGTATGCCATGTGTTGTATTGTTTTCCCGTTTTCGCCTGACTGTATAAATTGTTTTAGGTCATTACTCTGCTGGCGATGTGGATCATACCTCTAGTCATATCATTTTTCTATGCGTACACCAGGTTCATTACGATTTGGTTGATTTTCTCATTGATTACAGCAGTAGTGATGAGAAAAGCGCTTAGCAAACCAATCGAAGGAACGACCCCAAGGTGAGTGTACTCAATGCTCGCATCGGATAGAACCCTCAATACTAACTCCTCTATGTACATTATTTCGAAGGCTCGTGTACAAATGGTTCTACTTTATTTACAAACTAAGCTACGGTCTCGGAATCATAGGCTATCTAATTATGATGGCTACCTTCTTAGGTTTCAATTTCATATTTAGTCAACCGCCAAATGTTTGGATGGATGTTGGGTTGTTGTGCGTATTCTACGGCCTCTACGTCGGTGTCCTGGGTCGGGATATATCAGAAATTTGCTCAGACAAAATGGCTTCTCACATTGGGGTACGAATGAACACTCAACCAAAGCACTCTCAGGTTTTCATTAATTGATTTCGTTCTTCCTCCAGTACTACACGACGGAGGGGATGCCGACAAGACATCTCGAGGAGAATGTATGTGCGGTGTGTGGCAATCAGTTGTTCGTTAGCGAAAAGGAGGAGGGTATCATTGAGAACACTTACAAGTTATCTTGTAATCACGTGTTTCATGAGTTCTGCATTCGTGGCTGGTGCATTGTGGGGAAAAAGCAAACATGTCCATATTGTAAAGAAAAAGTTGATTTAAAGAAGATGTTCTGTAACCCGTAAGTTATCAAACGAATACATCGAAGTTAAAGTGTATCAAGATTCATTTAATCTCTTCGACAGATGGGAGCGACCACATGTGTTATATGGACGTCTTTTAGATTGGATCCGGTGGCTTGTGGCATGGCAGCCGTTGATTTTCTTCATCGTACAAGGTATTAACTGGGCACTGGGTCTAGAATAACTTTAACTTAGTGATTTGAAATTACAAATGAATGGGAAAAAATTGAAATAATATACCGTGACGCACCGCACCAGTAGCTATTTTTTATCATTTCTGTATGTTGTCATATTTTTCATATTTTCCTACAATGCCTTGTACACGACTTTTATTTATTTGTAAATAAAACATTGAACAGAGTGCCACAATGTTTTAATTAAATATTCCATCCTGTAGCAAAGAAGAAACAGTATCCTTTTGAAAAATATGTTTAAATCCGGAAAAGGATGAGAGAAAAATTGCTACTAATTAAGAAAATCAAAGGTGAGTGGAGTATGGACGTACACATTGCTTGACGAGAATTGCGCAAGTCAAATGTCAGCCAATTGAAAGTTCTTATAGAGACAGCAACCATGACCCTTTGTCTTTACGTGATGCTAATCAATTGAGATTGTGATTATTAATAATAAATGGTACTACACCACAGATTTTGCCCTGTTTTATGCGTATAGTACATTTTCACCGCACATAAATTCAACATTTCTGCCACTGTCAACATGACAGGCCAAATGTTCAGCATTTCGCCAAAGATTTTCCAACATTTTGAAATGTTGGATTCCGAAAGTTTGTCAAATCGAACAAACCACTTTCAGGTCAGCCCACCACTCAGCACGTCATTTGCTTTTCAACCTGCTGATGCAAACATAAAACAGCTGTCAAGCAAACAAACAATAAGGATAGACAAGTGGATGAATTATCTGAATTAGCACTAAAATACATCATTAAATTAATATAGCTAGTTAAGAAGGTTCAACCACTTCTGATTCCTTGGTTGAGCAAAACAAAAATGTCTCTAACCAATTCTGACACTAGCTGTCATTTGAAATGTTGAGGTTTCACTGGGAACGCACATTTGTAATCTCAAAATGTTGAATTTGGATGATTTAATTTAATGCTTACTGACAGCTGTATTGGCGGCCATTTCAAAATGAGCTAGCTGACATTTGTTTTGGGAGACACTAATAAATTAAGAGCTAATGACATTTCAAATCACTTCAACTCGATGGGAACGGCCTCTTGACGTTTCAGTAAGAATTCATCCAAATCACACGATTTGGGTTCTATGGGAATATAGTATAATGACATTCGAAAACACTTCAAACTCACTGGGAAAATATTGAGGTTTCAGCAAAAATTCATTCAACCAAAAGGTTCTGTCAAATTTTTTGACATCTCCGAGGTTTTGGGATTTCGAAAGCTAGCGCTTTCGGCGAAAACTAGTTGAAATGCCCTTGAGGCCATCCGTCCGCGAGAGGTAGTCAAGTCGAACAAGCCTATGGAGTGAACGTCATTTTATTTCGGAGTTAATTTTCAAATGTCAAAACAATTGTGGCAGTCGGAGAGGGGTAATTTTTTTATTTTTATTTGTTTATTTGTTTATTTGTTTATTTGTTTATTTGTTTACTTATTTAATGAAAAGCTACAATATAATTAAAAGGTAAGATTTTCAACCTGATGGCAAAAAATGTTCGTTGCTGAAATGATGCTGCAATAGCAGGCGGAGATGGATGTTTGATAAGCTGATAATGAAAATATTGTAACTACTCAGAACAGAGGCTGGGAATCGTCGAAAGAATGGTGAAGGTGGAGTGGTCAAGATCGGCGGAGTGATTATAGCTTCTTGATGTTGATGTTGATTCGAAGAGAAGTCAGAATATAGTGTGAAGGACATTGCTGTACAATAATATTTTAATTATATTTAAGATAATGGCAAGCCACAGCAAATCTAAAAAATATAAAGAAAGAAAATTTTGGACGCTCATGCAAGAGCAGAAACTGGTCCAACTGTGGGAGAAGCACTTTGTGGAGCTCCATCGTCACAGAAAAAATATGCACGTTTACGCCGAAATAGCCAACACACTGGGAGCAATGAATATTGTTTTTACGCCGGAGGAAGTAAAATCTAAAATACACAATCTCACAAACCGGTACAGGTATGATTGCCGGACTTATTCTCGAAATAAACTTTATTTAAATACATACTAACATATCACCTTTATTTTAAGAAATGAAAAGAAATCCATCGCTCTATCGGGAGATTCTCACTCGGAATGGAAACTTTTTAACAAGATTCATCGAATCCTAGGCCGCCGGAAAAAGTTCAATGGAGAACCGCTCGACCATGAACGCATCGTCGAAGGTAAGATAAATTGTAACATTCGTTTATTTGAAACTGTTTAGCATTTTTTTATTATTCTATAGATGAGGAAGGTATGGCTCCATGGAGTGATTTACAGCACTCTTATGATTCGATCTCAAACGTTTCGGCAAACAGCTCCGACTTCGACTCATCGAGCTCAAACACGTCGACACAGCGAGCTGCAAAAAGGAGGAAAAAGGATGATCTCGATAAGGTGATTAGAAAAACGTTAAAAGCTATCCAAGCTACTAGCCAAGAGTTTTTACAAATATATGCAGAAATTGAAAAGGAAAGAAATGACCATTTAAAGGAGTTAATTGAAATTTTGAAAAATTAAACAAGAAATAGAAATTGTTTTTATGATACGTAGTTATAATAATAATAAAATCCGGTTGGTCCTGAATATATCAATTATCATGATCATTTACTTTGTCGTTTTGGCGATTTAAGAAATAGTGTAAAACGCAGGACGACTACACTACAAAGGATGTGGTTGGCAAATTCTTCTGAATCATGCTTTCAAATGCACGTACGCGTCTCAACAACCATTCGGTATTTTGATAAAGGCTATATGTGTATGATTTCATGGCCATTTCCGATTGCGGTATCGCCAATCAGAACCATAGTGACGTTAACACTACAAATACTCTTATAACTTCCCAAAATATTCTTGGAACTTCCTAACTAGTGTGAGAATGGAAATCGATTCTTCATGAAGGTAGTACTTCTACTTTGTACAGCAAGTATGTATGATGAACTTTGCTGGTGATGACCATTTCTTTAACCCAAAAGATGGTGAATCAATTGACGTTGGATGAAAAATTAATTAATAAATTTAATTAATTTAAATTTACCGGAAACTTATGTCAACGTCAAGCTTAACTTACCAAAATGTCGCTTTCAGAAGTGTGGTGAGTAGACTTAATTTGACATTTGTTATCAAAACCGTAAAAAACCTTTCCTCATCTGACATCTGTCATCTGTCTCAATTTCAGTTTTATTTTCATGTGAATTTTGACATGCAGGAATTAAAATAATCGACGAAATAACCGGAGCACCATTTCCTCAATATATTTTCTTGCAATTTTCTATCAATTTAGTAAATTAAACCCAAAATAAAATTTCAAAGTCATTATGTTAAGCACACGACTGCTCTGCAAGAATGTCTCGGCTTGTCGCCAGGCAATGGCATTTATCGGCAAAAGCAGAATTTGTTCCCCGAGTAGTGAGTATAACAAATTTGAGGTTAAGATTGAGTGTCACAAAATGATTCAATTTTGAATTTTCTTCTTTTTTCCTAATGAATTTCAGATGGAACTAAGGTTCTTACATCAGTTGTTCTAAATCGGAATCTGCATGAAACGGTAAAGAAAAGAGCACTCGAAGCTCGAGCAAAACTAAAGAAATCCGAAAATCCTACCAGTTGTCCCTGTCCCAACACATCCGAATCTAAAGAAGAACCCATCAAAAAAGTGTTCTTCTCAATATAATGTATAACTAATTTTGTGTTCATAATTCTTTTTATCTGCAGCCAAAGAGAAACAACCAAAACATTCAGAATGTGAAAAACGCTGGAACTGGGGTACCTCCACCAGGGTCTCCCGATCCGCCAGAAACAAAAAATGGATACACGAAGTGGTATGTAGCGGCGGCTGCGGTAGCAGGTCTTGGTTTTGCTGGTTGGTTTATGACACGAACAGGAGATGCCCCCAAGGAGACTCTTCCTCAAAAGGTCAAACTTCCTCAAAGAGGTGAATATTGTTCCTTTTAATTTTTTCAAATTACCAAGGAGAACATGTGTAAACACGACCTGAGGTTAGCTGAGATAGCTTTATGGTTCCATTTAAAGTGTGTAGGTGAGTATTTTGTAAGCTCCAGTATGATCATCAGTCTTCAATGGAAATTCGTACCGGGATTTATCCATCATTCAGGCTCTCTACTATTTGATTACATAATAGGCAAGATGTGGAGAAAATTATTCATTATTTGGTAAAGATTTAATTGCTCAAAAGGATCCAAGCAATTAGTGCTTCACGAGTTAATGAACGCTGAAATTATGTGAAATGAAAATTTATTGATAAATTTGATAGGACAATGCGTTATAGAGCGAAAGCATTCCCTTCAAAGATGCAAATCTACTAGATTGTAATGAATTGCGACTGTTTAGGGTGAGGTAACATAGTCAATCATTTTCATACTCATTAAACTGTTTAAACAGTCAGTTTGCATATACACCCGCTAGATGATCGTCTTGTTAGCCGTAAAATTAAATTGAAATCAACATTGAATTGTCTCTTCGAATCAATTTCAGTGCCACTCAGCTCCAGCGACTTACCCAAGAAAGTTCCATACCTACTGGTGGGTGGTGGAACAGCCAGTTTTTCCGCATTCCGAGCGATTAAATCGAATGACCCCAAGGCAAAGGTGCTAGTAATCAGTGACGAACTCATTAAACCGTATATGCGACCGCCGCTGTCAAAAGAGTTGTGGTTCAATTCTGTGCCTGGTGAAATACCACAAGACTATCGTTTTAAACAATGGACTGGCGCCGAACGAAGGTAAAATTACAAGTCTTTGATGAATCAAATTAACACTTCTTTTGCAGCCTATTCTTTGAACCGGAAGAGTTTTTTGTCGACCCAACAAAACTCGATTCATCTGAAAATGGTGGCATTGCAATAGCTCAAGGTTATAAAGTGAGGAAAATAGATCCGAAAAAAAGAATTGCAACCCTAACCGATGGAACTGAAATTGAGTATGATAAGTGCCTTCTCGCTACCGGTTGTTCACCAAAGAGCTTACCTGTTTTTGACAACGCACCGGCAGATGTAAAAGATAAGATAATGTTCTACCGAACACCAGATGATTATGAGAAACTTAAACGTCAAGTTGATCAGAATAAATCAATAACGGTGGTTGGAAGTGGATTCCTAGGAAGTGAATTGGCTTGTGCCCTAGCAGTCTATTCGAAAGATAGCCCGATTAAAGTCAATCAGATCTATCAAGAGTCTGGAAATATGGCAAGAATCCTGCCGGAATATTTGAGTAAGTGGACTATGAAGAAGATTGAGGACTTAGGTGTTCGTATTATGCCAAGTGTCCAAGTGAAGGAGGTGTCACGGGAAGGAACTGGCCTAAGGCTGACCCTCAGCAATGGTCAAACCCTCCTAAGCGATGTTGCCGTGGTGTGTGTTGGATGTGAGGCCAACACAGACATCGCTATTTTATCAGGACTTGAAGTTGACAGTGATATGGGTGGATTCGTGGTCAATGCAGAACTTGAGGCACGACAGAACTTGTTTGCTGTAAGTTTTTAATTATCTTTTCTAAATCATATTTTGATGCATCAATTTTGACATTTACTTAAAGGCGGGAGATGCTTCGTGTTTCTATGACCCGTTGCTTGGACGAAGACGTGTCGAACATCACGACAACTCTGTGGTTTCAGGTCGATTGGCTGGAGAAAATATGGTTGCCAAAGATGATAGAAGTAAGAGTATACAGCACATACCGTACAAGATTTAATCAATTTTTCTTACAGAAAAACCATATGAACATCAAAGCATGTTTTGGTCAGACTTGGGACCAGGACTGGGCTACGAAGGCATTGGGAGAACGGAAGCCAGCCTTCCAACAGTAGGAGTATTTGCTTATGCAACAGAAAAGGATACAATACAAGAAAGAACAGAAGCAGTCAAATCAACGGAACCTGAAGCCACGCAGAAGGATGAAGTCCCAAAAGAAAGTAAAGAAGAAAGTCCAGCTCCTGAGGGGGATAATTACGGCAAAGGTGTTATATTTTATCTGCAAGATGATAAGATTGTGGGTATCCTCCTGTGGAACCTGTTCAATCGCATAGGCCTAGCCAGAACAGTCATCAACCAGAACAATTCGTACAAAGATCTGAACGAGGTTGCAAAACTATTCGACATTCATTCGTGAAAGTGATTAGTCTCATTTCGTTCGTGTGCTTAAGGTGAAGACGGTATCGTTAATTTTTAGACTAATTCTTAAGTATATTTAAGTAATTTTTGCATTTCCGACGAGATCTTTTGCGGAAAAATATGAAACTTGCGCGAAAGTGTTGTTCGAAATAGTATTTCGAGCCCCACACCCGATTTGGATGGACATGCACTCCTGCGAAAGCTGTTTTGTAAATAAATAATAAATTGTTCAATTAGACATAAATAAACGTGCTGTTTATTTTTTATTTGTAAGAATACTTAGAATGAGAAAAGTGGGCCTGAGTCAACGTTTATTTTCGAATCCATTCAAATTCTGATGATTGCTGCCTGTTTACAGATGAAACGATTAAAAGTACAAAAAAAAAATCACACTTAATGATGACTTCGAATAAGGCATGAGTTACACACGTTAACAAGAAGTTGAAAACATGTGCGTGGTTGAAGACCCAAGTCATGATGTGTGATGGATTCTCGCAATTTTGTTTTTTGGAAGAAGATAGCTGCTTACGCAGCACATGAACTGGAGATGGCTGGTAGGCCTCATGCAGCAACTCATTGGTAAGATGTAGTCGGATGTAAGCATGCCCGATAAATTGAATCTCAGTATCGTTTGCCGCCAAATATAAGTCTCCTAAATGTCGCCTGTATCTAGATCTTCTCTGCCATTTATGAGCCGGGAACCATTTACGAATAATCTGATAGGTCGTCTTCAGTGTGGTCGCAGGCCTAAGAACTGCACCATAGACCGGATCTTCACACTACGCAGATCCTGGAAAAAAAAATCCAATATCCGCAGATCGACACTCACCACCAATTCGTCGATTTCAATCCGGCGTACTAGAACTTTCCTAAAGACAAGCGTCATACCGCCATGTTTGGTTTTGATATTCCTGGCCATCTCGTCGGGTCTACCATAACCCTGTCGAAACAGCCCTTCACGTTTTGACAGTCCCAATAGAAAAATCTCTGCAGCACATTTTTTTGCAAGATAAGGTCCTTAGAACTATCGTCAATGCACCATGGTATATCAGAAACGACGATTTCCATAGAGATCTTGGAATATTGCCACTTCAAGATGAAGTTAAGAACTTTGCTTATAAACATAAGCGCCGCCTGGAAGAGCATACAAACTCTGCAGTTTATCGATCCTTGAAGAAACTAAATTCTTGCGCCGACTTCAAAGCACTGGATCCCTTGCTCTTGTGCTATAGTCTACACCCGCGCATGGTTGCTTGTATTTGTGCCTGCCAATTGTCAATTGTATCTAAATCATGAAATACAAACTGGCTGGTTGAGTGTTTCACTTAGTTGTAGTCATAATAAATTTACAGGGGTGGTTTTAGTGGGTAAGAAACTTACATATATATATGTGCGAACGTTCGCCATAGAGTCTTGTCGAAGATTTCCACCTACCCTCGCGCTTACTACCTTTTTGGATATCGAGTGAGGCTTTAACAACATCGAACTCAAAGTAATACCCTCAGGACTCTACAGGCTCGATATCGAAAAGTCCTTAGTGGCTTTTATTCACCAGCTTCTTAATAATAGTGCGATTAGATCGGCAGATCTGTTAAACACAAGGCGGTGTACTCTCCTCTCTCTTGTGGAACGTAGTTGAACGAACTGCTACTAACGCTAGAAAGGACTGGCGGAAGGTATCTGGAAAATGTACATCCACAATTAGGGATTATATACAATTGCCCATTTTAAGCTAGTGAAATGGACTAGTGAATGCGACCGAGGCGAAACGGACCTAGTTCTCTTAACTAGGAAGTACATAAGTCCTAACTTCTTCCTCATTATGCGGAACCTCTTTAAGCCTGAATGATATCGCAAAATTCCTAGGCCTTATATTAGACACTAGCTGTTCCCCGCGACTTCGTCCGCGTGAAGTGAGTTAATCTTAAACAATTCCATCATATATGATTTTTGCGTAAATTAAACCGTTTACGGAGCCCACTTAACGGAACCTCTGAAGCAGGAATAATGTTGCCGTTATGCAACCTTTTTCATTGATGCTTCGCTCCTATTGGTCGCAGAGTGATGTTATAAAGCCTAAAGCCTTCCTCGATTAATGAATTATCCAACACAAATACATACAAGCAGTTTGCAATTCAAATCAGTGGCTCCTGAGATTAAGGCGTTCAACCAAACAAACTCTTCAGCTTTATAATAATAGAACAGATAAAGTTAAGCTTGAAGCTCAATATCCGCTGTTAAAAGGCCGTATTGTGTAAATGGGAACTACAACCCCGCATGGTCCATTGGTCCATTGGCTCTTTGGCTGAGTAGTAATTTTGTATCAGTAGTACGACCCATACTGTTGTATTTCGTTGCGATTTGGTGGACTGCGCTAGATAAGAACAACAGCCTCAAAAGCGCTCGAAAGAAGGCAGAGGATGGCATGCGTATGTATCAGCGGAGTACATAGGACAATCTGCTCCACAACTCTGACAATCACCCGCCGATGGACCTAGTCAGACAGACAGCAGTAAATACGGCAATCAGACTAAGATCACACCTTATTTGGAAAGAACTCCGATCTGGACTCTTAACGGTCCTCAGCAGGTATAGTTAAACTGACTATAAACTGTCTTCACGATACCTAAACTCAAGATCTTACTGGGAGTCTGAACATCAGACGCTGGATGAGGTCGAATATTCACAGATGGATTATTGGCGGATCCAGGTATGGGTGCTGGCGTCTATTCCAAAAATCCAAACATTCACCTATCTTTTCGATTCCCAAACCACTGCATCGTTTTTCAGGCTAAAACTATAACGATTAGAAAGAAAAGATTAAGCACTGATATAGCCAAGTTACGATCAAATCTCTGAACTCAATTCAAATACAAAACTTCCCCTAATTGCCGCTTATCTCTTAACGAGATCGGCAAGTATTTTAACATCCAACTAATGTGGGTGCAATGACTATGTGACATTGCGGAGAATTGTGAAGATCTGAAGCAAGAAATATTTCCTCAAGTACATCGTAGATGGTCAAATGGCACAGGATATCTCATTATCAAACAACTCTTTTAGGTGGCGAGAGTTCAATGCATCAAGGGAAATGCACACTATTCGGAACAAAGAGGACTGCTTTCTACATGAATGTGATTATCTATACTTTCCCATCATCCGTAACATCGGTATTATTTGCATCAATTTAAGTGCTTAATATCTTAGTATCTCGTAGGTCATTGTTTGTGGTATACCTAAATTTATTCATGCCTAATGACAATTTTATGATATTGTTGCGCCATTTGTTTGACATTATTAAAGCAGTCTATTGTGAATATGATCATTGCAACATCAGTAGGAAAGTATTAAAATGTAATTATATCACAGTTAGTAAAGGATGCCCCTCCAAATTGCAGTGTCCTTATGTACCTACATTTCAGCTCTTTGAAAAAGTAAAAAATTAAATTGGTGGTTGTTTCCGAGATCGGAAATCACATATTGAATATCCCTGCAAGACAAGCATTCAATTATAGTATGTCCTTAAGGTAAAGCATAGAAAACCGCAACACCTCGGTTAAAAATATGTTGACCAAGTAAATGCTAAATGTTGTCAGAGCATTTCAATCTACAGCTTATGTGAGTGCTGGGACACTATTAATCGCTCCTTCCACACCAAGAGGAGATCCACCCCCTTATGCCACTTGTTATAGACTATTATCTTCTAAAGACTCATACAATTAAAACAACCAATCACAAATCGCTGGAACCTTAAAACAAAGAAAATATTGCAGAAATATCCAAGCATCGAATTGGTTCTGGATATGGGGATAATCCAATGCGTTTGCTAGCACAATGTGCCTTTATTTTGGCCTGGTACTGTGCAGCCAGTTACTTTAATCTAACCTAATCTAAATGAAACCTTCCATCAACGATATCCTAATACACACAAATATAAATTATACGTTATCTAAAGCCAACTCAGCAGTCGTCTTCATAAAACATAAACACTACAGGCTTCACTGTTCCATTCGCCCTGCTATCCCTGTACGTCTCCATGGTCAGGCCCATTCTTGAATATGCGGTGGTTACATGGAATCCTAATTTTGTCACATATTGAGCGCATCGAAAAAGTTCAAAAAAGACTTACGAATTTCATATGTTCTAAAATGCAATGGAATTTTCACTCGAACTATATGGAAAGGTGTCTATTGCTTATTTTAAAATCTCTAAAAACTAGACTTAATATTTGTTAGGGATGTTTTATCTTATCATATAAAATGTACATATCTTTTGTCATTACTTCAATTTTATTTGCCCATAAGGCCACTACTCAACAGTTATTATTTGAAACGTTTCATAATACGGAATACGGAAGGCATGAACCACTCACAAGAGTAGTTAGAGTTTTCAACACTCCGCTTAAACGAAACTTTCGGTTATATGCAGCAAGACATTTATGACGGTACAACAAAATTGCCTATATCCGAACATCGTTTACATGAAAACGTCACTTAGTTGCAACACATTTTCTGCATTTTTTGTGTTGCAAATAAGCGGAGTCAACTGTATTCACAAAAACTGGATATATCTGATAGCAGACTGCATTTTAAAAACTAATTTCAAAACCTATTTACTTTTTAAGATCTTGTTCATCATAATATGATCAAGATTATTTTCTCATGCTTAAGAGTTCATAAACTGTTAGTACGAAAGTGACTTGTAGATAAATAAATCAATATGTAAAATACAATACGTTCCATCTTTGTTACCATTTCATCGGAAGCAGATTACCAGATTTATTTACTTATACAAAAGTGCTGGAAACTTTTGTGCAAAACTTCAATCGACTCAAGAAAACTGGGACAGTCGATTACCGCTTTCACGGGACCTACAGTTTTTATACCAAACCTGAGCTGCGAAGTGTGAACAACTTTTTTTTAGACATTTAGACTCTTAGCGGGATTCGGTATGTCAGTGAATCGGATCAGGTGGCATAATTAATAAGAACAGCTGTCTTTCGATCGATCGTCAGCTACAATTTAGCGGTAGTAAAGGAGTTGGCCTACATCGGGCATGAACCCCACGAACGACGAACGATCGCAGTGGAGATTCGACATAGAATCGCCCTTGGCACCCGATGCTACTTTGGTCTGTCTACACAACTGGGCTTAAAACTCTTGACTCGAAGGACCAAGATCATGTTCTACAAAACTCTGCTATATGGAGCCGAAAGCTGGACAATAAACAAAACTGTGGAGCTGATTCTTGGTGTCTTCGAAAGAAAAATTCTACATCGGATATATGGTCCCATCTGCGAGGAAGGCGAATGGAGAATTCTACAAGCGCAAAGGAAGGCAAAAATCCATCGACTGCACCACTGGCTCGGCTACATCGAGCGGATGTTGGTGTCCCCCAACGCTCCAGCTAAGAGGGTTTTTAAATTCGGGCCTATTGGTTCAAGAAGGAGAGGAAGATCGAACCTCCTGCGTAAAGACCAAGTAATCGCGGATGCAAGACAGCTTGGTCTTGGGTATTACGACAGCCAGCCAGATCTGTCAATGAAGTCTAATAACGATTTGATTGATGTCTACCTCAGTTAGCTTAGATTATCGAAGAAGTGGGATCCTAGAGTAGTTTTCCTAGCTGAGGCAAGTGCAGGGCAGTTGCAGAGAAGGTGTTTCCTCTTCTTCATCGTCTCAGCAACTTCTGCAGAAATCTTTAGAAAATAGTCTTAGCCTTTTTGCGTGTAATCCCAAAAGGCAGTGTCCGGTGATTATACCCATTGCTGTGCGACTTTTTAAGGATATCAGACTAAAGTTGCCCATAATGGGATGTGCGACTGCTTATGACTATCTTTGAGTTTATAGAGAAGGCAATTGTGTAAAATACCAGTCTCTCGAAGAACCAATCAGACTCTATATGGCACTGATCATCCCTGTCCTGCTATGAATTCTTTTTTCATGAGTTCATGAGGCTAGCCAGGCGTTTACGGATCCAACGCCTAAGGTGGCTGGGCCATGTAGAGCACATGGACAACTCAGCTCCGTAGTGGAGAGTCTTCGACTCCGAACCTGTGACACAACGCAACAGAGCACCCCCACGTCTAAGGTGGTGCACCCGGGAGTGGAAAGACAAATCAATGAACTCGGCGTGCGATCGCTCTTGTTGGAGAGGCAAGTGTGTTGAGGTCAGAAGAAGGAGCTTTCTTCTCCTTCTTGGTATGTCAATGCAGTCTTACAGGGTTAAGGTTTAGCTCCTGCAAAAACCACCGCTGTTTTGACTCTAAACGAAGAAGTTTGAAAGGTTCTTCTTGGCAGTGATAAATCTGAGAATTTACAGAGACTCCAGTGTCGCCATCATGAAAACTATTCTGTCTGGAATTGAACCTACATCTTCCTCATCGGAGTCGACGAACACGACGAGACGGTGCGCCGAACATTAGTTTTAGTCATTAAGGGTCATAAACACCATTGTCGTATGAATTATGATGGCAAAGAAATGTACATGCGTAACATACACAGCAAAGCAGTTTTGCAGTCAGGCAAAATACAATTAAGAAAGGACCGCCAAGCATACCTAATCCCTTTGGACAGGTGACTCTTGTAATCATGAGTATATAAGGACAAACCTACTCGGAAGGATGATTATTCAAGACAAGTGGTCGTAGAGTGAACATGGTATCAAGTGAGACAATTACGAGTAAGTTGTACAATTCAAGTCTAGAATATATGAGAACAAATAATAAAACAATTTTGATTTTAGTTTACGAAAGAGGTCTAACAAATCGGGAGGTTGAAGCGGCTCTTGCCCTACTCATGCTTAGTTCTGAACACCGGGAACACATTGAACCTCAGCGCTTCGTCAAAACCAATCCAATTTCACGTCGAACCACTTCTGTCTTCAAGAGATCCTGTCGCAAATTGTTACGAGACTTTATCAAAAATAACGAAAATTACCTACGAAAGGGATAACAAGATCCAAATACATTGTTCCTGAATGAAAACAAAAAAAAAACCAAGAGAAACACTTTCGTTTAACTAATTACTATATTTTGTCGTCCCGCATACAGTCACTGCAATGTGAAAAACCATTTGAAAAAAATTAATTGATTCATTGTCATTCTAGTCATGGACAAGTCATTTCGTTCTTTCGACACCCAGCTATTTTTTCACACATTTGTTGGCATCAGGTTTGATCGATGTCCTACTAGGTCTCCTCGGCAGTGGGTCCCCTGGCTGCTTTGTAGTTAATCCATGTACATGCTTACGTATTTTGCATAAGAAAATGAACCTTTCCGATAGACCGACAGAAAACACATAAAACAGTAATGGGCAGCGTTTTCGGCGATATTTTATTTAAGTTTATAGTTCTCAATCAGCCGATCGATCTTCAGCCATGAATTTAAAACGAGAACAATCGAATGCGTATGGATTACAAAACGTGCGTGCGCATATGCGTATGCACATAGTATATGGGCTACTGGTTCATTTGATGGTAATGAGATGTGCTATAAATAAACGTGAATTTAATTATGTACTTAAGTTGTATTAAGTAGATATGGTCATGCTTTTATGATTGTCACTACCTACTGTCAAGTAAGGGTAACCATTATTGTTTTTGAAACATTTTCAAGGATTTTTGCATTTTTAACAGTTCTGTGATCGCAGAGCATTTGTGGGAAAAAACTGGATGGTTGACTCTTATATCTTAAGAACCCCTGACTAGTTTAGTCATTTTCTAATAAGATAATCTTAAAAGACACTAAAAAGCCTCGCAGCAGGATTTAGGAAAGGGGATCCTGAACTTACTCTCTAATTAGACTGTATGTGCTTGCTTAAGGTTTACGTTTACGATTTGTAATCGTTGAACGTGTTCCTCGCCTGAGAACGTAATACAAAAATTGTGAAGGTACGAAGGTTCAACTACGACATGAGTAGTCTTCGGATCCAACTCCAAAGATGGCTAAACCGTTTAGAGCGTATGAACAACCTTGATCCGGTCGGAAGAATCTTCGACCCTGAGACCAGAGCACGTTCCCGTACAAGGTGGCACACACAAGTCGAGAAGGATCTCAGCTCGCTTGGTGTGCGAAACTGTAGACATCTGGCGACAGATCGTGATGGCTGCAGGACTGTAGCGCCCTAAGAAGAAGAAGATGAAGAACTTTGTACGTTTCGCGACTTGAGAACATATTATGGTCAATATAATCTTCCATCGGAGCGTACTGCAAACAAAACATCGATGCGACTGCGTCTGTTACAGATGTCGTAAAGCTTATCGAATATCTAGGGACGGACTCGATTGCGGATTAGGGCTGCCTTTAGTGAAATCATACATTTAATCAAAAAGGAATAATGTTTCTATAATGAAATAAGAAATATGAAATATGAAAAGGGTCAGAGACCACCACCATAAACTAACCCAAGAATTGAAGATAGTTGTCTGTTATGTTACGTTGAACATACGATTGGGGGTTGGATAATCGAAGTTTGAATGATCCATTTTCACACGACATTTCTTTCATGATTTTCAATACGTGTGGAACATTAGCAAACTAAGTTGTCACATATGGGGAGCTGAACATCCACATTAGTGATGGGTATAATAGAATGAATTTAAGAATCAAGAATTTAGTAGTCAAGATACAGTGGACTCCTTCGAATTTCTCTCTAAGTCGAATTTTTTTCGCCATATCTTACATAAATTATATAGTTAAGATTTGAGCCTCAAATGTTTGTCACCGATTCACGCCTTAACACATTTACCGATTTTAACCAAACTCATCTACGAATTTAACATCTTTGGTATTGGTCTATATATGGTTTTTGTGAAGTTTTGTTAAAATTGGTAAACGTACTAGCTATTAGTTCTGTTTATTTATACCACAACTCCGGGCTTATGCGATAATTTAAGTAAAAACATAGCATTAGATAAAAATAAGAATATATAAAGAAAAACCGACAGTAAGACGAGTGTTTTTCATTCTTATATCAATGCTACCTGTCTAGCGAAACAGGTACAAGGTGCGCTAGTTCTCCATTCAAAAACAACCACTCTAAGTCAAACTCCCTCTAACTCGAACAAAACGTCTCAATCATGGTATTCCGAGAAAATTCGACCTAGTCCAGTGCTTTTAATAATTGTACGATCACTCGATTATTCGAGTGATAATTGATTAGTACACCATCTCGATTCTCAAGACCATTCGAATAACTACTAACTAATTACTAACTACTTACACAAAGTAACTCGATTAATGCCTTACTTCGGCGCGAAATATTAATTAAAAAATGACCAGAATGAGGGAAAAAATAAATTCAAATCCACTGAAATTTAAATAAAGCAACAACAGTGTTAGGTAAAAATTGATTGACTCCTGCTCCAGGTGTGCCAACCTCGAATTTACCAACATTCATAATTCACGGCTAGAGATGCTCAAAAAGTATTTTGTGTAAAAAAAGCTTCTCAAACTTCACTATTCGGAGTCGGTATACAACTGTCCTCCTGATTGAACAATAGGACGTTAAGCGCAAGTGGGTGTTGTACAAGCTAGGCCCTGATCCATCTTGGGCAATATTACAGTCCAATATTACCCATATTATATTATTATTATCTATCGCCGTGGCGTAGTGGGTAAGTGCGTCGACTGCTACGCAGAGGGTGCCAGGTTCGATAGCTGAATTTACCACCTATCATAATTCACGGCTGCACCTCTTTCGAGTCACTGACAATGCTCAAAGAGTATTCCTGTCTAGAAAAAGCTTCTCAAATTCACCGTTCGGAGTCGGCATTAAGCTGTAAACAAAAAAAAAACAACACAAGTGGTTGCTGATAAGCTAGGCCCATGTCCACCTCGGACTGTCGCGCCACCCATATTACTATTTTATATTATTATTATTATAATTACTATTATTAAGGACTTAACGTAGCCCCAGAGAGATAGATTGAGCGGTGTCAAGTCGCATGATCGAGGCGCCCAATTGATGAACCCTCGCCATATGTAACTGTCTCGTTGCAGCCACATGTCAGATACATTGATGTTGTCGAACTCTGGCCACGGAAAGTAACGGTGTCTCCTTCCTGATTTTGAAAGAATCAAGCTACGACTATGCCGTTATTCCATAAACCGATCCAACTAGTCAATCTTAGGTTAGGTTAGGTAGGTGGCCTGCTAGTGAATTCACCAGCACACTTAGACCATATTGGTCCATTGTGATACCCCTAGTCAGACTACTAGCACTGATTGACACACTCCAGCGATAGTGCCGTTAATTTGGGTCACAACGGCAAATGGTGACTAGACCAGATTTTAAAACCAGATAAAAGCGTATCAACTTTGCTTTTACTGGTATTCGAACCTGGGACCCCACTAACCAAGGGCAAGCAGTTAATCCACTGCGCCATCCAGTCATCAAATAGTCAATCTTAGTCGAACACTTGTAGATTGTGGTCGTTCCAATAACGGCGAAATGTTGTCATAGTCGCTGTATAAGCTGTATAAGCCAGATTAGCTCCCTGTTCTTCTCCAATCCAGTTGATGAGCGCCGAATCAAAATGTTTGTTTCTTCTTCAATTCTTGCCGCTATGGTTCTTCGGCGTCGAGGTTTTCTGCATTTCGCACGAATCTCCGCTTGACTAAGGTGAAAAGGACCAAAGAGTCCATGTTGCGACGAAATTCAAGTTGAGTATTGACAACTGCTCAAAACTTTTATAATATTATTTTTAATAAGTGGCACACGTTCGGCAAGTGTGATTGGATGTTTTATTAATTGCAGAAATAAGGGAGCATTGAGATATCCAACTTCGGCCAGGATTCCCTCTTGTATATGCATATTGGGATTCCCTTGTATTTCACACATATTTTTACAAGATCTGTTGATACGCCTTCCCCAGGTGGGTTTCAGCACATCGTATACAAAACACTCTCAGTTAAAATCAAGGGGCAGTAGTTGGATATCTCCTTGCTCTCTTATTTCTGATTAAATGGTAATTATTACTAAACATTTTGCCAGCTAGATTCCATTGGTACCTTTGACAGATACAGAAGGATAACAATTGGAAAACCTATCATTACGACTTGGTCATCTTCCCGGACTGCATGCAGTTGTCTTCAAACATGAATATTTTAACATATTTAAAGTTGCATCTGCAAGACTTAAACCAAACGGCCTGCGCGGCACGGTGCGATATTGAATGGTAAAAATTCAGTTACCATTTCAATGTTGGTACGGGGCATTTCCTTAGTTTCTACCCAGACTTTATAAATAAAGGATAAGCGGCCCGTAGGTATTATCAATCGTGTCGCCACTAATCTTGGAAAAAGGCAACAAAAAAGTCGAAAACTTTCTAACTAATTCTTTAAATGCCCTTAAAGCTTATAATTCCACAATAATTCAAATTCTTATAGATTTTCTTCCAGTACTTCTTCTCCTCCATCCACACCAAAGCGCATGTGCATGTTTTTTTATCAAGTTAACAACTTTCAATCTGATATTTTACGTTTCTCAGATTTCCTTACTTCTCCGTCCATGCATTCCATTACCGTTGCTATGAGTCTCTCAACAAAATGAATCCCACGAAACAAAATCACAGCTTCTTAACATGTCCACGCAGCAACACCCACACAGCGTTCTCTCGCCAGAAAAGTAAAAACAACATCAAGTCTTGTTTACGGCCCCCCGTTGGAAGGTGATTAAGGTTCAGGCCCGACAGGGAAAAAATGTCAAAATGAAAAAAGGCCAAAGGTTCTTCTTCTAAGAGACCACGGCCACCGGTACACACATGCATACGTAGTGGATCCAAATCAAAGCCTGAATCTGCTTTTCGTCTCGTTAAAGCTTTAAATGAACTGGTTACACTAACTAGCTATAAAGTGGAGACGACGAAACCGAAGAAGTTGAAGAAAATGAGGAGGAGGCAGAGACAACAAAAATAAATACGATCATTCACTACTGAGTGAGTCTGGGGGGCTCCCTATGAAGTTCAGGTAACTATCGAACACACAAGCACGTAGCCAGTAAGCATATTTGATATCCCGTGTGCTTACACACAAACACACACACACATGCAGCATCGTAGAACAAGGTGATTAGCAAACTTGTTAGACACCAAACTGAATTCATGCCGCTCTGTAGCTCCCATTGCCATCACTTCCACTCGCTCAGTTCAGTTCCGTGCTTATGGATTTAAAGATACAAAAATGCAATTGGATACATTTTTTAACAGTGACTGAGAGAAGTTATGGGATGGTATAGAAAAAAAAAGAAGATGAAAATGCATGTCGGTTGCAAATGCCGGTACACCGGTATGTGTACGCACTTTGCCTCAGCCAGGATCTCGCAACTGGGACTGACCAAATGAATGTTGTCTCTACATTTAGTCCAGTCATATCTACTTCTTTTTTGAGAAATCTAAGGATTAGTGCGGGCGAAGTTTCTATCTATATCTTCCTCATTCCACAAGACTGTGTCGCCAACTTGGCTCTTTTATAATAAAAATTCTCATTCAGAGCGATGATCTCATCTGTCAGAGTGGCACGTAATTAAATGTGTTATACGCTGCACAAGATCACGTTGGGAATTAGGAGCACACAACGCATGTGTCAGTAAAAGACATCGCTGGAGAGGAAAAATTAAGAAGTTATCTGCTGCCAAAATTGCAAGAAAAAACTCCATGACACAATCATAAAAGACGGTCGAAACTAGTTGAATTGAAATAAAGAATTTGGGGACTCTGATGCAGACACTAGAACTGTGACCATAAAGATCTATTGTACACAATTCCTTTGATATAGGATTTATTGCCTTTAGAATTCTTACAACTTTCTTAGACAGGATTTCTTGAAAGTCTTGAGCAAGTTTTGGGTAGTCCATTAATAGGTGTTCCATTGTCTCTTCGGCTGTCCACAGTGCCTACAGATTTCTGATGAGGCCCATTTGCACGTTCCAGTGGTAGTTACATGCTCCGAACCAGTGGGAAAACGCAATAGAGGACGCCCACGCCCAAAAATGGAGAAGGACCTCATCCAACTTGACGTGAGAATTTGCGGGCAGCTGGCTAGAGATCGTGTCAGCTAGAGAGGCTTATTTGTTGAGGCTCTGGTTCACCCCGGACTGAAGCACCCATAAAAGGTGGTTTAAGAAGAAGAAATTACATGCTCCGTGACCTGTCAATGTTCCACATAATAACTTAAGGTCGGTCTTATTGAGTTCTAAGGCTTTTTGACTTGTTTTGTATTGTAGTTCTGTTCCATGGACTTCCTAGAGTGTTTAATACACCTCTGGTTGATCCAAAACTGGATCACTTGCTGATCATGTGATCCATTTGTGTTTCCATTTGCTCACGAGATTCTTGACCATATCATATGCAAACCGTCGACTCGTATGACGAGTGAATCCGTTCAACATAACCTAAAGCGTAAATGGCGTCTTTCGCGGGGATTTATACGCACTTTCCCAACCACAAGATCGGTCCACTCGGGAACTAAGCGCAAATCATTGATCAACCAAGCATAAGTGTGTCCTTTATATTGCGTGAACTAACTACAGTAGATTACGCTTTATTGGGACACTGCGGGCTAATCTTTTTTGTCTTTATTAGGTGGCTGCCACAATAATTTGAAGTGAGGAAAGAACGAAGAGAAAGGCAAAAGTAAGACTTCGGTCATTTGTCCGAGTTAAGCGGCTGTCCAAATAAAGCGATGCCCCAATAAAGCGGAACCAATTTTATGCATACTTTTTAGTTCACTGTATGTCGTCTAAAAGAAATAAATAGATCTGACCATTTTTACGGAGCGGATCATTACAAAAATGGAAAATGGCAAAATCAACCGAATTATTCTCCACCCAAGGTTAAGCTGTCCATACCGGGACAGTGGATAGCTGCAAATTGCTAAAAAAGGGCCGGTCGATGGCTGCCTAAAGGTCCTAGCTTGTAGATATTACTGCTCAAATAACGTATTCTCACAAATCAGATCAGAAATAAAAATGCATTGAACACATTGAAATGCAAGTCCCCCAGTCACTACAGAAAGTTTGTCCTGCTCAGGAATTTGTCTTCTCCAGCGTCAGTAGCGCATCAAGCAGTGACTTTGATTGAATGTAATGGCCCTTCCTTTATTATTCGGGGATTTTCAGTGCGTGGAAGAAGCATAAGCTATTAATTGTAAAAGATCATAGAGGTGATCCAACATAGAATTTTAAAGTTGTCCACTTCGTTGCTTAGATCCGCGTTGGTCAGGCCCATTACATTTAATTTGCCTGAAATTCCATTTGATTAGCTTCACAAATTTCAACACCGGATATCAGCATAAAATACCATCTTCAATTCTGTCTGCATGAAAATCCAAAGATTCTCAACAAATCTCCATCACACACATACCGTCGCGTCGTCATACTTTTCCACTTGACTGTGTTATTTATCTTGTTTTCCTACCTCCTTCATCGGGAACATTTGCTGTAGGCGCAATCGCACAGCGGAGAACCACTTGGCTTCTTCACTACGTAAACTTCACGTTCGACAGCAATCCCACTCAGTCCAAAGTGAACTGTTGCGCGTTGGTGACGTTCGCTCGTTCGTTTCTCAGTGCTCGTTCATTCTCACCTTTTCTGCGCTCTGTTCAATTTATTCGTGAGGTTTTAGTCACTGTATCTTTTTGTGTATCATTACGAGATAATTTTCCTGGAGTGGTTGTAAATTGTTTTTCGCACACCGATCGTTTTGCGTGACGTCGACAGCGGCGGCGGTAGCGGGGCTTTCGGCGCCCAATCAGATCAGAAAATCATCGAGAGCGAGAGAGGCTGCTTGTTCGCAATATGCACCTCATCAGCATCATGGATTTGTTATGAGATCGCGTATTTCTTTTTTTTTGACGGTGTAAAAGATCTTTGAGCACACTGAAATTTAGAGAATTCAAAAGTGATGATCTTGTGCTGGCTGTTTGCTTGAATGTGCGTAGTGCGTTGACTTCATTGACTTTTTTCTTTGCTTTGCGGCAGCTCGACGTGTAACAACACAAACCACTGTCAGAGTGTACGACGAAAACTGATCTTGGTTCGATTCGCTGAAGGTGGTAAGCAGTCGATCGGTTCGGGTGTGAAAATTCGAGTGCTTGTGTTCGGTGGAAGTGTCTGAACGGCGAAAGAAAAAATATGGCAAAGCTGGTTGCAGGTCTTTGCATTGTGGTGCTTGTAATCGGAACTGGAGCTGTGGCGGATTTGGTTCCACGAGTGTGCGAGCCAATTCGGATCGAACTCTGCCGTGGTATTGGATACAACGAGACATCGATGCCAAATATGGTGGGACATGAACTACAAACCGATGTCGACTTAACTTTGCAGACATTTGCGCCGCTGATAGAATACATTTGTAGCACGCAACTGAAGCTGTTTTTGTGCGCGGCCTACGTGCCTATGTGCACTCCAAAGGTGCCAGTGCCAATTGGCCCCTGCAGGAGTTTGTGCGAGTCGGTGCGCAGTCGATGTCACCCGGTGCTGGCAGGTTTCGGGTTTCCATGGCCACCGGCGTTGGACTGCAACCGTTTCCCGAAGGAGAATAACCACGAGCACATGTGCATGGAGGGGCCTGGAGAAATCGGAGACGGCATAGCACCACCCATCTCAAAGGTTACGTCAATCCACCAGCCCGGCTGTCAGGGACTTGTCAAATCGCACCTTTACATAAGGCTGAACCGCTCGGGTCGGTGCGCCCCGCTCTGCGAGGCAGACATCCTCTTCGATCAGAGGGAGAAGCACCTGGCCGAGATGTGGGTGACCACATGGAGCTACGCAGCGCTGGGCATCGCCATCATCGCCACCTTGTGGTTAATCCTCTCGGACACGAAATGGGATCGCATACTGACACCACTGGTCACTTGCCACAGCCTGGTGGCAGTGGGATGGACCGTCCGGTTTGTCTCCGGACGAAACACAACTGCCTGTGGCTACGACCCCCAGCTGCCGAATGTGTCGCTTCTTCTCATCGACGGCCTGTCAAACGCGTCATGCGCGGCAACATTCCTGCTGCGGTACTACTTTGGCATGTCTGCAAGCGTCTGGTAAGTACCTCTCAAATCAGCCTATATATTGGAGTAATAGCAACCGTTGACTACTGCCGAAAAGCAATAAGTAATACAGTCCAAGATTAGATATAATCGAAAGCGAACATGGTTTTCTTCTCAGATACAGACACACTGCAGGAAAGAATAGAACCTTCGGCAAATAGACCCGACAACTGAGGGTGTTTGTCTGCACACGTATGCGTGCATATTTGTTTTCCATCGATTTCATTCAGGTATCGCAATAAAGTCAAAACTTGATAGCACTGTCGAAAATCGTATACAAATAGAAGGAAAAAACCGTTCAGTTCGAGAGTTTGTTCAACGATAACGATAACGAAAAATTGTTGAAATAGACGTAGATAAAGCGACCTATACGTCAACTAGATACAAACATTCCCCTTTAGTATTGATTCCAGCACATATAGATAAGGATAAATTATTGGTAACGTACACAGTCGAACGTCCGCAAATATTTATTCAAGCTTCTAAAAACACAACACAGTCACCTTATGACTGGTGGTGACTTCGAATGAATGCCAATGCATAAATCCGGCGATGAGGAGCTGGAATCTTTGAATGGTTTTCAAGATTGTGTTGCAATCCATTTGAGAACAAAACTAAGCGTTTGCACAGAACAAAGAAAATTCAATTGGTCTCTCCGAATGTGGAAATGCACCATTCCATGATCGGTCGCACCGCACTGCGGGTAACCCAAATCCCATTCGAGTCACTCGCAGTAGGTAGAGGAGGCAGGCCTTGGTCTGCCCACGACGAGCAGACAAATACTCTCCTTTCATTTAGTAGAATGATATGCAGGTCTGATTGTAATCTATGATCGTACAAGAGGAAAACACAAACCACAGCCCTGATCCAAATGGGCACTGACTTTGAGAGCTACAAGTGGTAGCTTTACTTTGCGTGTGTGAATGAATAGTCATTCTTTTTTTATGTGAATATTTCAGGCAGTAACCTGATGTAACCTCTCAAAAACCAATTTTCTGTTAATTCTTTAACGCAATTGTTGTGAATATTCTTAATTGTTTTAAACGACGTTATGACCTACCACTTGAAGTGTTTCTGGTATTGATTTGACACATGCTCAGATGCCCTATACCTACAGTGAGTGTCAGAAAAGATGATCACTTACATACATGTCACATATGTTAAAGTCACTCCTAAAATAGAGGTTTCAAATTTTTTTTGTTCCCTAACGATGGAGGGTTTACAAGTATCGACTAGGTCGAATGAAGTTCGATTTGGCAGTGTAAACACATCAAAAGTGGATCTGCCGGCTAAAATCTAAGGACACGTATGGTTGGTGGACTATGCGCGAGCTAATATTAAAACATTTATTGTCCTGTCCCTAAGGAAGAAGGTATGTATTTTAAAAATACAGACAGATACATATGCAAAGTTTTCCTGACACACGTTAAGTATTATATATTATGTGCCGGAGCCTACTTCAGTTGTACGAGTCCTTTGGATTCGAAGTCCAGAGATGTGTGGCGGTAGTGGATGTTATTAATTCTTTGATGTTAAGCAAAAAGGTCTTATGCCAGGAAATTGAGTTTGGGTTGATGATTGATTTAAACTGAATTTTCTGTCTCAAAAATTGTTCGTTTCGTATCAGAAATGAAGTATTACAAAGATGCCCGACTTCTACCCCTCTTGCCCCTTGAAATGTTTGACAACTGTATTCAGAGAGGACGGCATTTACTTTATTTCGTGAATTAACGTCAAAAAGTCACTCAAATTTGTCGATGGACTAGGGGCAATCAGCTGTGAAGTCGGCTACCTCTGTAATACTTCATTTCTGGTTTCATATCGACTTAATACTAGCACAAGTGCTTCCCATTGTAATAATGTAGGGTTTAGAATAAGTAAGAAAAATACATATGTGGCTTGGCTTAACATCTTAAGTTTGTCTGTCTTACAGTTTCTGCCTTAAGACCTTTTTGCCTAACGTCAAAGGATTTATACCATCAATATTGGCAAAACAATTCATTCCATATTAAATTGGATAATGATTTGAAGGTGACGGAATGTCTTCGTAAACGTCAAAAGAATGGCGGAGGAAATTATGTGCCTACAGTACGGTCCTAGGTTTTCACTCGTGTTGTACGTCTTGCTGTTCTCTCACGATTGAAAAGGACCTACTGCTTTATTCCGTCTTCGAACAACGAGAAGCATCTCCTAGACAAGTGCATATACTCTGTGAGGATTGTCAGTGATGGAGCGATGAATTCTGAAAGTAGCTCGTGTCATCATGGATCGAATTCTGAAGCCCCAATGCAACATTCGAGGCACCTACCATAGTCACGGGGACTATTACAGTCCAAGACTCATATAAGAACATGTTACAGCAGAGAATACATGAAAAACTTATTTGAACGTAAAATAAACGAATGTCCTTTATTCAGTTGAGTTTTTATGGAACGCAGAATTATAATTTTAAAGAAATAGAGAAAGCAAACGTTACAATATGAAATTCAAGTGAAACGATGACAGGGATGTTACATTTGATATTTGATGGATATTATAAGAAAAAGGGATTGCCACAAGGCGCTGATTGAATTAGTATCTCTAAAAAACTCTTATATAAGCTTACATCAAAAGCATGTGCAAACACCTGCCTTTTTCTCTGTTTGCCTATGTAAAAATGAGCTGATATAACAATGTTTATAAGAAACATACGGATATAATTTTCATTCACAATATTTAATACTTAGAATAGAATTCAACGAATATAAGAAACATGCATTATTTTCAATGTCGAATTCGATATCAGTTTCATCATTGTACATACGAAGATACACATAATGTATTCTTTATATTCTTTACTTTTTGTTTAAGATTGGACTAGAAAACTCACCTTTAAACTGATTTGTTTTCTCTATTGGTTACACTGAATCCTTATAGAGTAAATAACTTTTTTAAGTCCATTATTTTCATATACAGTGAAACTTCTCTATAGCGGACACCGGCGGGACCATCATAATTTTCCGTTATGTGGGGTGTCCCTTTTGAAGGGGTTAAAATGCATGAACAACTCCATCCCGGGACCATAACGAATTGAATTGAGTAGAGGCTTGGCTTATAGAAGGATGTCAGTAAAGAGAAGTTTAACTGTAGTAAATTTGTTTCTTTTTTCAGTTTTTTTTCATAATTGAAATTGGGTTTCTTACGTTGTACGTTGTTTTAATATAAGAACAATTGAAATATAAAAATCAAATTTTGATTTTTTTTTGATTTTCTTATATCAGATATTGGCTGTAAATACTTTAAGTATGATTACCTCTCTAAAGCGGACATCCTCTCGACCATCGTGATTGATTGATATAGAGGTGTCAATTCTAGGGTAATGGGGTAGGTAGAAGACTACACCATATTAGTCCATTGTGACACCCACGGTGAGATCGACCACTTCTGTGATAGTGGTTAATTTGATCCCAACGGCAAATGGTGATTGGACCAGATTTGAAAACCAGATACAATCGTATTAACTTTACTTTCACTGCGATTCGAACCGGGATACTTGATTAAATCAAATCCACATCCAAGCCTTCTTCTGCAATTTCTCGGAAGTTGTTCGAATCAATGCCCATACGAATTGAGAATCCTACCATTCAAAGTCGAAGGAAGGCAATCAAAGGCGAAACATTTTTGTCTATAAGAATTCATTTGATTCATTGATAAAAATGACAAGTGTAGGTCTTCTATTGGTCCTCACGGAATGTAAATCCGTGTATGATTTCATTTACATCAAGCGTCAGTTTTTGAATCAATGGCTGTGCTGCACAATATATGGAATCCATATCGAATAAGTGTCTCTTTTCAATCTTTTGAAATTTCAAATACCTTTTTAGTATTTTAACCTTAGGCTACCACGGATAGACAGCAAGATGTGAGCTAATTATTTACTTACTCACAGAATAGCACCTACTTATGGGGCCAGTGGGATGTCCATGGGGATGGTCCCCGATTTGTCTATGGGTGAAAACCGTCCGTCTTGACTCTGTTAGGGGGCCCGTAACAGCTAACTCACTTTGAATAAACAATTATGCGTAGGGAGGAGGGGGCGACCCTATTGACGGACGTCTTGGTTTTTTTTTTTTTTGTTTATTTACGATCGCTGTAAAGCACTAAACGATTCCTACATGCAGCTTGTGTTCGGGTTGATTAAGCGACCATTCTTCAAGCATAAGGGACACAATTCCCAATTGAGGGGTACACCTGATGAAAAGTCCGAAGGGAAAATCAAAAAGAAATGAAAACAGCTCCAATAAAATGTAAAATTTTATCACAATCTCAGTAAAACTCTCACGTAAAAAACTGGTCCGTGATCTGGCGATGGTAGTTCTTCTAGAATTTATTGCACGTATGAAGAAAAAAGGGTCCCAACTCTCTCAGAATGTATTCAAACGAGATGTTGTCGAGACTCTTGCCGCTGCACAAGATGTTTTCCCATTCCTATTGAACAATTTCAAGAAAGAAAAGCCAAAGCGGAAAATAAACAAAATGAAAACAAGAAACGAACTCACGTCGAGAGGCAGGGCCAGGCCGGGCAGGGCGCGGCAAATGACGGAGAAGAAGAAAACAAAAAAGAAGAAAAAATAATAATAACGAGAAATGCCCGTAAGGTACAACAAATCCCCTAGGTACCCGTACCCGTAGCCGTACGGTCGAACCCATGCACAGCAAGCAGCTCGTTCAAAACGACCATATTCATCGTCAGCATCTTGTCGATGTATCCCATGTCCGTTTGGTCCAGCACACAATGGAAAAGAATTACAACAACACCGTGCCGTGCCGTGTCTGCGCGAAGCCGATGAAATGAAGGTACTAGTACCCGTGGTAAAGATACATATCAGCATTTAACAGGGAATGCCAGGTTCCTCGGTTTTTGCCTCCTCGTTCGCTTTATTTAATTCTTTTTCCTTGGTTTTGTTTTGGTGTCGAGGAGACGTGCAGCCGAGCTCCTAACGATATCCGTGTTCATGTTCATCTCTAAAAAGGAAACCAAGTAGGTGCATACAGAAATCAGAATAAATAAATTTGCGTTAAGCTCCAGCTGAGTCTGTGCTGCACAGGCGATCACTCGATCTCGGTCCCGGCGCGGCGCGGTGTCGGCAGCGTAGCCAACTCGTTCGAGTAGGTATGTCCATGTGTGTATGTGCATGAGTACAAACAGATCAGGCCCCGACATCGCCTCCTCTTTTCTTAGGTAAGCAGCAGCAGCACCACCAAGGAGTTCGTGCTCGTGCATGCTGCACACAAACGAAGGCGAGCACCACCTCTCTGACTAGGTGTGCTTAACTTGCAGCAGCTCTCCTTCAACAAGCCAGTGATAAATCGAATTTGCTGGATGGAAATTTATAGGGCGCATGCGCAGCACGGCGAACAGCGCACAGCGCAGTCGGCGGCGTGTAGAGTAGGTGCAGAACAAAAAGAGTGGCAAAACGCCTTCGAAACAGATTTGTAGCGTAGCTAACCGCCAGGCGGGCAGAGTGTCATTATTCGAGCCTATGCAAAGGATGCACGCTCGGTGGGAGCTCATAACTCATTCGCTCTAGGATATGACTTGTATCTCCTCTCGTGTTGGCAATTAATTGCGTTGCGAACTCTACTGCGACTTCCCATCAATGCACGCGTATTCTCACAGAATGCGGACAGGACTGGTTCTGAAAGAAAAATGAGAGGAAAAAAATTATCATAAGTTGCGCACAGACAAAACCAAAAACCAACACGCCACACAATCTCCGAGCAGCCAGCTAATGAGTGCTTGTTAAATGCCTGCCGAGATTGTACATCGGCACGATTGGGATGGGACACATTTCGATTTGGGTTCTGGACCTCTTTCTTTTATTTACTTTTGCGTGCTGTACGCTTTAGATTTTTTGATTCGATATTTGAGATTTGAGAACCTCTCTCTCTTCTTCCCGGCGAGCGACGCACGGCACAAAGGACTCGGCTGTGTTTATTGGTTTTAAATTATAGCTCTTCAATTTTTATTGTTTTTTTTTTCTCTCTTCTTTTTGTTCGCTGGCTTGTCGGCGGGTTGGCTCAGCCAGCGTGGTCCAAACGAATTTGAATTCGGAATTCAGGTTTTTCGTTTGCATAAATAATTGGACCTTTAGTCGCTGCACCTCTTGTTAGGCGGACGAACATAAATTCTGAAAGAATTTCGGAGCAGGTATTCGGAGTGCTTGTCTTGTTTGAACTTAAAATTCAATGTCTGCTGGTTGCCTTGTTAGGGTTTTGAAAGGGGATCAGGAGGAATACCCACCGTTAGATGAGCAATATTTTATCGAGCATCGCGTACTGTAATTAATAGCATTTAGGCGTACGAGTTTATGTTTTAAATCGAATGGCAGATGTGACTAGTGTCGTTAATTAATTCTGTCCGTACACCCTAGCTAGGGTGGTCTTCGACTGTGAAGTGATAAATGGACTCTTTGCGGGGAAAATTAATTATAGGTTAATGCATTCCACATTTTTAAGCAATTGAGTGAATGTTAACCTGCTATCTCCGGTTGGTTTTGATAGCTTGCTACTGTGGTATAGAACCGCTCTTCTTAAACAACAAGTGTGTCTTCACTCTTTTGGAGACTATTTCTTACTTATTTCTTGTAATATCCGGATTGAAAAATTATCCGGGTAGAAATGTCCTGCATAACCTTCTCTTCTTAACAGCGTTACCGTTCTGCTACATATGAAGTAGTTTTACTACATTTCCCAATGCTACTACCCTACTACCTGATCTGGCGAATCTACTACTTTTTCTGTACTACTGTACCATTATAAAGAATTGCCAATATTATTTGAGCCAAACTAAGACTAACGAAAACTAACTAAGACTACTAACGGTACATTGAATTTCTCGTGCCCTGCAAATGCGAAAATTTCTTTTTAACTCACGTAGCGAGGGCCACGTCGAAATTCGGAACTTTAACTAAGAAGAATATTAAAAAACGAAACGTTTCTAAATTGTTCGCCTCTCTAATTTGCTTTCCACACCGTAGTGCACCTAAGTAGAATCAAAAGCTATAATACATCGTCTACAAATTAGCACAGTCAATTCAATGATGAGTGCTGAATAAATAAGGAACAGAGTAAAATCGTATGAATGGAAACCTTCCGATTAAGTGCTTAAAGCTGTTTGGAGCTGTTTTTCTTTCTTTTAAAGTCTGTTGTGTTGAATAATTAGGCAATTTATGTTTTGTGGACATTTGAAGTTTGTTTCTGTTATATTACTTAAATTGAAAATAAAAGAAAAAAAAATCAATCGCTACCTCAAATTAAGGAAAATGTAGTAGATTTTGCTTCCGAATATTTTTTCTCTGCAGTAACACTGCTTCTTAACCATATCTCCTTTCATAAACAGAAACGCAAATTAAATGTTCAAATGAAAATGGGCCCAAGATCGGTCACTTAGATCGTTTTCGAGAACAATTTTAAATAAAAAAAAACGGCCACAAAACCACAAACGTAAAGTTTTGGAATTTACATTAACCTGAGCGCAGAATAGTTAAAACGCATTCAGTTGCAAACAACCCCAACTTCAGGCGTGGCCCCACGCAAAATATTCACAGCATCTCTTGATGATAACTTTGTCTTTTTTGAAGTTGACAGCGCATCAGGAGTTGTGTCAAGAGTTAAATTTTTACCAAAATTTGGCTTAAACCTTTCGCACCTGTTGGGACACATAGTATGTTCCACTCAATGATTGCATAGTGCCAACCTTTTTTTTGCTAGAAATCTGCCAAAGATAAAATTACTGACGTAAGTTCACTGACTGCATTCCGGAAAGGTACAAGCCATTTGTCATTCCTGTAGGAATATTTATTAAATATAAATAAAGCAGATGAACAGTAATTTCTTCTACTAGACCGAACCTCAAAGTGAACGCTCCTCGTCTACCCGTTATATACTTCACTATCAAATCCTCCGAATTCAAAGCAAATTTTAGCGAATTATCGTTCACTTTACGTTCCACATCCCAGAGACAACGTTTTCTACCACTCTTTCAATCACTCCTGGCTGTCAGATCTCCCCAATAACTTGAATTACTATGTTGATTTCCAATTCGTTTATTGCTGATTGTCAGTCCCAACTAGGGTCTTTACGTATGAAGAGGCGTTTAATCACACGGTCCAGGAGATCAGCTTTTCAATGCGCAATATGTATCAATGCACTATGTAGACTTAAATTCCAAATTCCACACTCATTTTGTTTGATCAGGGAAATCGTAGCTCTTCAGCGAATACTGTCGACCGTAACAAGCTCCCTATATTTTTGAAATTTGTATGATAATGCCATAGCTTCCAATAAACTCTGCGATTTTTGGTCTCGATTATCTCATGTACATTACTCCCCCTCCAAATACGTCAATTTCGATAACTTGCAATTGTGTATGTCAGCCTAACACGATCAATAGTACGTACGGCATATGTCATATGTTCGATTATGCCTCGATATACCTATGCTGCAAGTACAGACCGTGCGTGTGTAATGCAAGAAAAAGTTAGTAAGCATGGCTCTTTATCGCTCAGCGTTGATTGAAAACTTTAAAGTAACATACAGTGCTCCATATGGTACTCTGGTTGTATTGGTGTCGCAATTTGAGCTTCTCGTGTTGAACAATTTGCAAATGCGTCTTTCGGCCTATTCATTGTAAATTGCCAATTGCCAAATCAAACTAATTCAAAACAACCAAGAATTGTCAAATCAACTATCACAGAAAACAATGTTGCCAATTCAAAGTTCTTTTGTTTTTAAGAAAAAACCCTTTATGTTGGTCCCGGTTATAAGTGTCTTGCTCAACTCCTTTATGTCACCAAGATGACACATCTTCCTTTATTTCTAGACGTACTTCAGCTGCTTAATTTTTGTGAAAGCTTTATTGAAGATACTTAAACATTGAGGAAACAAAAATAGTTTACAAGCTTTCCGCTCATGAATGTGGACTGTAGGGTAATTTTATAATAAAACTGAAACAACATTAATCCCAAATGTCTCTTCTTCAAATTTTTAAAATTAATTTGAATTAGGAAACGAAATAGCGAATATCAGTTACAAGAACTTGGATGTTTTTCTAAGTAAATATAATTGGGTTAAGTTAGAGCGGCTGACAGTCAGCAAGCAGCACACATAGACCTCTCTTTGCCCGTTGTCATCCCGATCAAGTCGATCCTTTTCCGAAAACTTTTGATAAAGCGCTGAAGATTCTTGACCGACTATTGCTGCTGAGTTCGATTTGTTTGTTGAAGAAGTAACTGTTACATAGTGTGCGCAATAGTTTCCTCCTCCTCATCTCTGCAGCTTCTGCAGAAGTCGTTCTAAGGTGGTTTAACACATTTGTCACAACATTTGTCTGTTGTGCAAAGTGATACTGAGAATATACCCATAGAGAACGTAGTAGGCCTGCTCATTCTGATGAGGCTTTGAGATTGCTTCGGATCGAGAGTAGATCATAATTGTTTCTTAGTAAGGCATTCTGTGTCAATAGACCATTTATGATGTGTGTGAACAAGCATTTAACGCTTCCATTCCATCCTTAATGATCCCTGTCACTTCTTCCAAGTCATCGAGACCAAATTGTCTTGCGTCCACGATGACTTGACTTTTATACTGGAAATTTTTGAAAATTAATTTTTGAACCGGAAATCTTGGATTCGAGTGGTGGTTGTGGGTATATGCGTTAACCCCTACGCAACTTGATATGGCTGCCTGGGTTAGATTCCCGGCCGGTACGACAAAAAAAATAATAATTTGCACGGTCTCACCACTTTTGAGTCACTGACAATGCTTAAAGAGTACTCCTGTAACAGGAGTCTCAAACTTGACCGTTCGGAGTCGGCATAAAACTGTAAGTCCCTTACACTCGTGAGAAAAATAGCACGAATGGTTGCTGAGAAGAAGGCCCTGACCCTCTACGTGCTGTAGCACCTACCATATTTTTTTTATTAATCTCAGTTTCGAAGAGCCTCCAAGGACTTTGCACATCTTCTTCCCTTCTTGACCACAACCAAACCTTTCAACATCGAAGTGGTCAAAGCGAATACCAAAGAGTTTCACAAAGGACTAGTTTTAAAGAGAGTCCGTTCGATTCGTGCTCGAAACAAAAATTTTTTTTTGAAAACATGTGTAAAATTGTATGTGTGTCAGACGCCTTCCTACGTCCTCGGAGGAAAAAAACACGATGACTAAGAAGAATACTCCGAACATCATCGGATGTGCAATGTTTTAACGGGCCTCTTCGTACAGCAATTAATTACGCCTGGGTGTATAACTAATCCGCTCGGATATGCTAACCCAAACAAACACAACCGATTGTATAATAAATTACTAACGCGATGTGATTACCTTGGTCTTGCCCGGGTGCTTTCTTCAAGTCCTCTCACAAGATCAACAAACAAACTGTCATCACTCAAAAACTGTTTGAACCAAAAAAATTAAACCCAATTTTTTTCTAGATCTTTAAAAATACACGCTCTCCATCCACCACCGTGCCACCGTATCCATCGCATCCATGGAACCGATCGATCGTAGTCACCGCATCGCTTCGGGATCGGAATGTGAATAACGTGAAGAAATCGATTTGAAATTCTTTGATTTGTATGTCCATCAATTTAATTTCCAATATTTGTTTATTTCCAACTATTTTTACCGAATGATCCACACACGTACACGAGTAGGACGTGCGTCCTCATTTGTGCCAGAGGAGGAGAGGCCGGTTGCCAGAGCAAGATCGATGTCAAATCGACGACGGCCCGTCCTCGTCGTATGTGCATAGGTGCACTTGATCTCTGGTCCAGTTGTGCGCAACTGGCTGGCTGCGGGGGAGGCGCTTGTCTGAGGAAATTCAGAGAGCTGGCCAAATTGAAAACGAATACGGAAGATCAGCGTGATCGGCGATCGGTAATCAGCGATCATCAACCTGCAGCCGCCGACATCGCCATCGCCATCGACATTACCATAGCCGTCGCCGTCGCTGTTGTCGGTTGGCAATCCAAATGTATATTTACGTATAGTGAGCTGCTGCGGAAAGATAAGACACGAGGCGTACAATTATGGGGACCCGACCCGGTACGGTGTATACACTACACGACTCTGTACTGTGTACCCCACATGCAGATACAGTAACTAAGCTGTCAATAGATAAATTATTGCCGTTGCTGCTGCTGCCGCTGCTGCTGCTGCTGAGTCACAAGATCTGTTTACGTATGGCTCGAATGGGCGCGCGCACACACATAAACAACAAGCCTCCGAACGTTCTTGAATATTTATTTATTGTTATTTGTTATACAATGACAAGAGGAGCACACGACGACACACGATCGCATTCACGACGACGAACACTTCCTTATAAATCACCTGCAATCGGCCGCACAATCGCTTCACTAATTTCACGTGTGTGTGTGTGCATGTATCGGAACCTAATTATTACATGTGTTGTCACTTGTGACAGTTCTACGATTACCAGGGCTGCGATCCTCGTGTTCAGCTGTCGAGAAATGCAATAAAACTGCTTGTAATTAAGATAAGGTAAGCATTTCTTGCATTTTCCTGGCCATGGCCATATTCCTCCATTCCATACATGTGAGCCTGGCAAAGCCCACGGTGCTGACCAAGGAGAGAAGGGAGCGGTTGAGCTCGTTTAAATTTCATTCGTCTACTTCACTTATCTCGTGCATGGATCGCGGTTTACATCGGTTGATTGTTATGACCACATTTGGCTGAGGGAAACAAACAGCAACAGCAACATACACAGACGTGTGCACGGCCGCTGCTGCTACTCTTCCGAGATGGTGATGGCGATGGTGCTGCGTGAGACGGTTCTTGTGGCGGCGTAAGAGGCAAAGCAGAATCTTCTTCAAACTGCTCGGCCCTCCCTGCATGTTAAATGGGTGCCTTGATGAGGTGATGATGCTATAGCAGGTTCTGATGGTGTGCTTTCCTGGCGATAATGCCTGAAGATCTCGATTCTCTCTTTCACTCATTCTCTCCCTCTCCCTGTGCTTCGTGCGCGTATGCATTTCTCGGGTTTTCATCTTGTTCGTGGTTCGTTCTTGGTGTGATGGCAATCTTTAGCACGAACGCAAGATACATGGGCATTCCGATTAGGCTCAGCTCATTAAGTCGAAAACTCCATACTCCTGCTGCACACAAGCAATGTTTTTTTTGGCTCCTCTCTAGCTCCGAGTTTGTCGAAGGTAGTCAACGGTGGCGGCGACTTATTCTATTCTGATGTTTAGGTTACCTTCGAGAAGACAAATTTGTTTACTCCGTCCGGACTGGGACCCCAATACTGCCACTGAGATTATTCCCTTCCTTTGAGGGTAAATATTTACCAAATAACACATATGCTGCCGCAGTTGTCTGTTGTCTGAAGCGCATAGCGTTGTGTCAAGTATCGCTTAAGGGTGCCCGGCCCGCGCATCAATGATCGACAGCAGACAAATTTCCGACAGAACTGACAGAGCTGTCCGCAGCTATTGGGTGGCATGCCCCGATGATGTACTGCTGCTGAGATTGTCTCTGTCTCTCCAAGATAGTTTATTTATTTATTTGTTTGAGTTCTCTGCCCATTAATGTGTTATTCATTAATTTTGTGTTTTTCTTTTCGTGTAGGTGGTCCATTCTTTGTCTGGAATGGCATCGTGGCGTTCGACAGACGAGAAGTGAGTTCTGTGAGCCGGCTAATGCATTGGCTTTGATCGGTGGCGGGCCTGGTGGTGTGAATTGTCAACGTGGACCAGTGAAGAACACCAGCTTGTCGATGCGGAAGGATCAGGATGCGTACAGTAATCTGGCTCAAGTTGCTGCTTGGGGACTTCCTGCACTGCAGACAGTTGCGGTCCTAGTTACACGACTAGTGGATGCTGACGAACTTCTAGGTAAGATATTTTTTTTCTTCGTTTTTCCTTGTTATTTGAATTTAAGGCGATTCCGCGTGACATTTTTGAGCAGCTTTGTCAACTTTCAGAGACAAGAGACCAACGGCATTTCATTCTTCTTAGTCGATCTAGAGAGAAAAGAAAATCCGCTAGACAACAACGAGGAAAATAGAAATCGCTAAAATATCAAAATATAATATTTTTAAAAGTTAATTATTATAGAATAAACTTAATTGCTTATCAGACCGGTGACCCATGGTGGGTCCTATCCTGAGTAATATTATTGAACAATTCACGATTAAAAGAAAATCAGTTCAAGTCTAAAAAAAAAACATATTGGTCAAAAAATAGAAGTAACAAATAAAATTCCAACGCGAACATAGATTCATTATTTCTTGGGGCTTCCAAGATCGATGTAGTTGCCTTGGCCTCAACTATAGTTTATGAATCAAAGCGCGATGTTTTTGTCTCTTCGATTTTTGGTAGTTTGGTAGATCATAGTTACAGCAGGTTCGGTTTAATTGATTTTTTTTATTGCTATCGTAATTTGTATTTGTCATTCATCTTGTTCATTGTATTGAACGTTATTTCGACTTTAGCATTAGAGTGGGGAAGGGATAGCACGGTGATTACTACTGGACTGGACTGATCTATTGTGCCTCCTATTCATGCTTTGCATTCTTAAGAGCTTCCCTCCCATGCAGCTCTTTTCAGAGTTGTATTGAGGGTTGCGTGAAGGTGGAAGAGATTTCTCCTAGATTATTTTCTCCAAGCCATTCGGAGATTTCATTTCCTAATAGATTCTCTTAGATATCTGCGAATGAGAGCTGGTTTTAGTGACTTCAATTGGACCTGATATTAGGTCCTTGCCCACATATCTTTGTCTTTTGTAGGCTGTCGCCTCATAAGATGCGATGCGAGATTATTCTGATATAACTAGTTTCCCTAGATGCTCCCTGAGTTAACAGTGCCCTGTTAGGAAGCCTGTTACGATACGTGGCTGTTGTTTTTGCTCATTCTGATACATGCTTCAAATCTCTTCCGGTTATGTTGACCCAAGAGTTTCTTGGCCTACTTCATGCAATGAGCATTGTTCCAAGTATCTGCTCTGTTCCTTCATTCCAATTCCCTAAACTCTTCGCTGGGGACGTTCTTGGGTTCTGGGCTTATAAAAGGTTACGATGCTTCTTTCCTGCCGAGGGAGTCGGCCATTTCATTGCATTCTATCCCTGTATGGCCAGGTATCATCTTCTCATCATCTCATCTTCTTAAGCTTCTGTAGACATTCCCACACGAGCTTGGACTTGATGATATAGTAGCCTAGTGGCAGGATAGCGGCACGACTGTCCGACATTGTTGCTAGGTCGCAACTACTATAGTTCCTGTCAAGATTGATCTGAGTGCATCTGGCTACGGCATAGAGTTCTGCTTGAAAGATACAAGATGCATTTACGCATGGGTTCGTGGTACTTTGTCCGGGTTCCAAGTACTGCTGCCCCTGGTCCTTCATCAGTTCTGGATCCATCTGTATACCATTTTATCGTATTGCTGCTCGGTCTGTGAACTATGTATTCATTTCTTCAGTCTTTTTAGTGCTGAGCTTGATGATCAAATTCTTTTGGAATTTGAATTTTCTGATCCAGCCATCCATCGTAATGGCCGACCAGTAGTGGTACCTTTTTGACATCGAATTCTCTGGATGTAATGCACCTATCTTTTCATAACCCTTTTTTTGCCATCCTCATCATTGCTTTGTAGCACGGTGATTACCAATTTGTAGCATTTTTATATTTCATAACTCTCCTGTTTTATTTTTACAGCTTGCGTTGTGCTGTAAAATCGTGTCTTCTTTTGCATCGTCAAGACCAAGTTCTTTGGCCAGTTCAATTGTAGAATCGGATTTGCCCTCTGAAAACGAATCTGTGTCGTGCTTTCAAATTGAAAGGTGAACCACCATTTTTGACAGATATCGCAGTGCGGTTTTACCAGTTTGTTTACTTGGCTTGTCCTACCATTGCATGGGTTGAAATGAGCTTAAAAGTGGGTTTTTAGAGGTATTGATGAATATTTTCAAATAAGACGCAGCTGCCACTTTTTTCACCGGGTTTGTAGTACGAGGTCTGGTAGCGAAAAATCCCTAGAATTTGTTAAAATTTGTCCTAAGAATCCGCTAGATCTGGAGACAAAATCGCTGTGAGTCATAAGCCAGAGAATACCCCTTCGAGCGAATTTCCCCCCAGAATAAAAAATGACCGCTTCAAGGTCAACGCTGGTTCCCAAAACCACAGATTTCCATTAGAAAATCAAGGGAAACATGTTAAATCACCGTGTTGTGCGAAAGACCAATAAAAAATTATTTGGCAGCAGGTCTCCTCTCACAACACACACCTACTGAATGTGCTGAGAAGTCAATCATTATGCTCGCACATAAACTATATGCGATATAAATCGCGACCTCGTCACCACGGCTATATTTTTAGACGCACGCTAAAGCAGCCAAAGTCGACTGAAGTGTGTCAAAGTGCCTGAAGAGGGAGAGCAAAACTGATCTGGATAGTCGAATGCACACATCTGGAACATGGAACATGGTTTACTGGAAATCTAATTACTGCGAAGCGAAAGATTAGACGTCTTTCAAGGCCGATGCGATCTGATGATATCCGTTTCGTTTTCACGGCTAATGGACTGCAGATGTTTGCATGCATGTGTCATTTAATCTCTGGAGCCGTCGGTCGTCGTCGTTGTCGGACTGGACAGAACTGCTCACACGTGCGTTGATGGCGTCGCGTTCTCAGAAATCCTTCACTTCAGGCGGTGTGGGTGACACTGTCTTGTGTTCCACAGCAATTTGATAATCCGATATTGAACGGCTTCGCAGGTGAAAATCCACATGGTGGTGGTTCCTCCGCCACGGCAGCGTGCTCTGTGTGCGCTTAAGTCGTATCCAGACGGTTCAGGGCACTACTTCGGTTTAGTTAGTCAGTGGAAAGTTCTTGTGAACGGAATCCTTTGTTCCGTAATGCGCAGCATGGTAATTTGACACCATCCACCACCAGCACCGCCATCCCCAGCACCACAGGAAATCCATGAAGGAGTTTCGGGTTAGGTTTAGGTTGAATTAATTTTTTGCGCCGACGAATGAATGCGAGAGTTGTCGGTTGCTTAATGTGCTATGAATGACTGTGACTGTACTGTGTTTGCGGGGTTTGCGAGCCCTAAAGTATCAGGTGGCCATTTCGGACTAATTTGCACGTTTTCTTCTTTTGTTCTCATTTCAGGTGCCTGCTTCGTCGGCAATCAATCGGACAGGGGCCTGAGAATACTGGTGGCGACGCCTCTGTTCTGCTACTGGATTTTCGGTTCGGTAAATTTGTTTGCAGGATACCTGGTGCATCGCCGCAGTGGTCCCGTCAACATACCGTACGGACAACCTGCTGTGCCGATCAACACCAAGCACCAGAAGGCCGTCCACATGAAAGGTGTTGGGACGTTCTTGTTCATCTACTGCATTCCAAGCGCTCTTCTCCTGATCTCCGTGTTCTACGAGTTCGCCAATAGCGATGTGTGGCTCAACCTCCCAGCACCTTCGTACGAGCCGTCTTCCGCTGTGAAGGCTCCCATGTGGCCCTTCATGACCAGGGCCTTCATGGAGCTGATGCTGGGTGTGGTGTCATCGTCATGGGTCCTGGGTCCGAGAATAGCCAACATGTACAAGAATCAAATGACCCCCAAGTGCAAGCATCCACCAGTGGCAAAGTATCCTCCAGCGCCTGCCTATAGCACCGCGTCCTATCAAACAGTTCGCCAGGTTCCAAGCACAGCCATCTCAATGGACAAGATCTCAAGGTATTCCTCTTCTCGAAAGTATCATTCGTCGACCCACATGCCGAGGCATAGTTCATCGCGGAGCGGTTACGTGCTGCCACCACCGCAAACCTATGGACGCTACGGCAACGAAACTGTTCTCTAGAAGTTTGCCACTCCGCAAGTTTCCACGAGCAGTCAGTCGTCCGCTTTGCTTCTGCATATGTGATATGTTCCTTAATGAGGGCTCCTAAAGGGGATCGATATTCGCCGCCTACAAGGTGACTGCTGGAAGGTCTACCAATTGACTATTAGTTCTTTAAATTATCATTTTATGTTTTACTAATTTAAAATAATTTAACTAAACTATGCAGATGTAATTAATTAATATTTATATTATATGATACTTTATTTGTAGGTTAAGTATGTAGATGTAAGGGATTTTCTTTAAATCACGTGCCATGCCATTAAACTGTACATTTTTAAATGCAAATGACACCCTAAACTATTTTTGAGGTTAAGCATAATTCGTATTCGATTGATATTACATTAATATCAAAACAGTATAACCGTTAGCTAAGTAAGCGCTTCAATAAAACTGAAAATAAGTATATACGGAATGGGTGGTTTTGTTTCTGGAGGAATACAACTTACATGGTTTCGATGGAGTTTTGTGGGTTTTTGGTCAAGACGTATGACGGTGTAATTACACATTAAAATACAGATAACCACGGTATAATCACTCAGTAAATGTTATCCTAGACAGGAAAGGCATGCGCCCTAGAACTGAACAACAGAATATTCGCAAAAACTGGGGACCAAGCCCTCAGAAAAATTCTGTAGATGTACACAGAAGGGTGACCAGATCCATGGGCAAGAAAAAGATGACACCTTCAAAAATCTCAAATAAAAAATTTAAGAACAAAAAAAAAAAACAAATTAAAAAAATGTATATACAGTGGACTTTCCCTAAGTCGAATTGTCAAGGGATACCATAATTTGTTCGAGTTAGAGAGAATTTGACTTAGAGAGAGGTTTTTGTATGGAAATTAAGGGAAATTATATTTACAATTTTTTGCTTTTACATTTTCGACTTTGAGACTATTCTGCTCTTCAGTCCTTTGGGTGGTTATCAAAGAAAATATACGCTCAACATCAGCATTATGTTCAGGAATCGAAAATACAAACTATGCAATTATGAAAAGCTCACAACCTATTATTCAATATTCTACTTTTTTAAATACGCTATACATTTTTCGTGTACGTGCATGGGGGCATTTTCAAAGTTAGTTGTTGACACTTTTGTTTCTCCAATAATGCAACGAATTCGCAACAATCAGATTCAATCAGAGATTAACGCCATCTCTGAAGGTATTTTAAACACCTTGAATAACCTCTAATATATTTATTTCCCCGTTCAAGGCATTATTTTCATTTCTACCTTTACCTAAAAATATATTTTAAGTCGTGTTCGCACCAGAAAGATGCAGAATATTTTTGAATTAGTTTTCAAAAAAAGAAAACTCAAAAAGAGGACAAATTGCAAGGTTTTCCAAAAAGATACCGGACATTTTTTAATTACATAATAAGAGGACGTCTGGTCAGCCTAATCTTGACCCATGGCAGCGTAGTGTGATGGCAGCCTTTCCAGAAATCCACTGACTTAAAGTTGTTTACAAGAATACAGAAACGGAGCACAGTGTGTAATTTTGCGAAACTAGTGGAACTTAATTCAAAAATCATACTCGTCCGAATGATACAAATTTGTTATCAAACGACAGCTAAAGCGTCAGAGCTTAGAGTTCTGTAAAAAAAAAAATCCTGGAAACGCTATTTACCGTTGTGTGACATCTCAAACAGCTAACTATTTTTAGCAAGAGAAATGTAAAAATGTGAGAGAAATGTAGAAATGTAAAATGTAAGAAATGTATGAAGTACGTACCTATCTAAATTTCTTGTCTTTAGTTGTGTGAAGAATCTTTTAGATAAGTTTGAGCCCTGTACGACCTAAGCAAATGGTAGTACATACCAACTTTTAAAAAAGTCAGAAAATGTCCCATCGGGAAATAAGGTTTAAAGTTCTCCTAGATGTTGCTTTTCAGGAAACGTTTCAACTTTTTGGCTCTAGCTGCTCACCCTCCACATTTTTTAAATAGACCTACCTAGTTCTTGCAATGAAGTGTACTATCTCTTTTCAACATCCAAGGTAAAATTATTTTTGCTGGTGTTTTTAGAACCCATTATTGCAATATAATGAAAGAGTAATTGTTTTTCAATAGACCTACAGCGATGATAAAAATACGCTATTTCCAGCATCAGAAAGCTACATACAGTGAAATTTCGTGAAAGATTGGGGCTATTAGTCGACATGCCAAAACAAACAGCTGGGAATACTAATTATAATTTGTATTGTGTTAAGCGGCATTCACATCCAAACAATTTGTCGCGACAAGAATTTCCATCTATCAGCTTAGAAGAAGACGATGATTAGAGCGACTAATTTAAGATAAAAAAAATATAAATGCATAAGAAGACTAAATTAAGAAAAAAAAAATAATTGCAATATCTAATCTTTTATTTACGTTTTACTGACAAAATATGAACGCAAGTCTTAAAAGTTCTCCCACTTTTCTGCATACATTGGGGAGATTGGAGCAAAATCGGTCCAGTAGGGTTTTGTCAGAGATATCGCTCATTAGAATGAACAACGTCATAACGCAAAACAAAAACATAATTTTTCAGAAAACCAAGCTTCGTCAGTTTTGAAAAAACTTGAAGGATATGTAATCAGAAAGGCCGAGCTTGGTGATATTCCTGATGAGTTAGAGTCGGTTGTGGACGACTTAAGTCTATCATGCGTTTCAGAAGATGTTGAATGAAACTATTTTTAGCAGACCAAATCTTATTACTCTCATTGGCTAAAGCTGCAGGAAAAATAATGCGACATAAACCATTGAAACCTTGCTATTTAGGTGCAGTCTCTGTTATCCTGCAGATTTTGACTTCCTGGCCATCCTTTCCGCTTTATTAAAAGCACACATTGGTTTGTGAAACAGGTATTCATAGATCCGCGTCTTAGGACAATGGGCTTAGGAGCAGTCAGCAACTTCAACCTAACTTAACATAAGTACTATCTATTCCTGCTACTGCAGCATTCACGGAGAGAGTATTTTCGGTTAGGAATGTGAATTGGCGAGAAGACAAGAACAGAGCTACATTAAACAATCCTGGGGCTGGTTCTCAAGCTCTACTGGTCACACAAGTATACGGGGTCGACTATAAATTGAATTGATGTCCAAAACAACAATTCTCTTCCATTCCTTGACTTCGAAGAACGTTCCGGTATTATTTCCCAACCAGGAACACAAGTGAACCCATTAACGTGTATAATAATAATATGGGTGGCGCAACAGTCCGAGGCGGACCTGGGCCTAGCTTCTCAGCAACCGCGCGTGCTATTGTCCTTTCACGAGTGGAAGGGACCTACAGCTTAATGCCGACTCCGAACGGCGAAGTTGAGGAGCTTTTTCTAGACAGGAATACTCTTTGAGCATTGTCAGTGACTCGAAAGAGGTGGAGCCGTGAATTATGATAGGTGGTAAATTCGGGTATCGAACCTGGCACCCTTTGCGTAGGAGTCGACGCACTAACCCACTACGCCACGGCGGACCATTAACGTTTATACTTATGGATAAAAGATAATTCTGTAATTTTCTCGGAATTGTTAAGAATGCACTGCTCCAAATCCCGGCAGTATTTTCCAAGAGGAAGTCCTGGCAGTCAAGGATGCGGCCAAAATAAGCATCATTATTTACAGTTATTACGGGCCTTTCAAGTAGTTTCAACTAAGGAAATCAAGTCCAAGACGGTCGCATGACACTGGCTTAAGGTTTTTTAGTACGCAGCACTCGATTACTCCAAGCGGGCAATTAGGCAGTGGATGAACTTGCCAGGAAAGGGGGATGATACCGATCCATCCATGGTAATCCTATGCATAAAGCCACTCCTTACATGTGTGAAGAAGGAAGTGAATGATAGATTCATAAAGCGAGCAAATGAAAGATGGAGCTCTGCAACCATCTGTGATGTCTCATGTTCAAAAGTGCGTGTCGAAATTTGCTACGGATAGTACTTGGAGCACTAACTGACCATAATCATCTGAAGTGCCATGAAAACAAAATGGCACATGCCCATGGCTTCATATTCTGAGACTTTGGTGATGAGGAACTAAACTTTGCCACTGTCCCAGTCTCTGCCAGTTGAGTTACAGAACACTTCTTCCAAGGGGTCCAGGAACAAATAAGGCTATATTTTCAAGTTCATTAAGATTTCAGGATGGCTGGACAATATTCGGTCTTGACGGGCGCGAGGAAGATGTGGAGAGGAATAATGCCCCCTATGGGCGTCCCAACGGGTCCATTAGGACCTAATTCAGGTGTGGTTTTCGCGTGTGCCCCCAAACCTAATCTAGTTTAATTAGCAATGCGGCATCCGTGTCTAATGTGATACGCGCTAGTGGAGCATAATTTGAACCAACTCCGCATCCGGAGCAAGCTAGATGGATCTGTTGAGGTCGTTCAATATAATGTATGAAGAAAATTTCCAAAGCTTATAATCTGTCAATCAAAGACTTTGTAGTGACATTAAAACACAATCAAACTGAAATAAGTCTTAAGTACTTATGCCAGACTATAGATTGCAATCTCACTTGGGTCAGTTTACGACCATTGTGATGTCAAGAGGATCCAATTAAATCCTACCCATAAAACTTTACCGAGTTCACTTTGAAGCGTATGAATTGACTGATAGTGGCACTGGCCCTTATAGCGAGTGTCGATTAAATCGGCAGCCGGCAAATTTATCGAGAAATCAATCGATGTCTTTTGCTCCCGCAGGCACTGTATAGAGCATGGCGAGATCTGCGAAAAGGTGTTCTGACAAATCATTCTCGGACTCAGCGGAAGGAAATTCAAGATCATCGAAGGAGTCAAATCCAAAGATGGTGTGGTGCTTTCCACTGAGGTGGACCTCGTGCACAGATGGAATAAGCACTTTTCGGAGATGGTACTGAGGATGGCTCACCCGTGGTCTTGAGTGAGGCGGGGAAGAGTCCAACGGTGGAGGAAGTCATTTTGGCGGTTTAAAGTGGGCAAATCGTGCTTGAAATTCGGTCAGAAATGCTTAAGACAATGGGTGAAGTGGGAGTTTTATGGCTTTCTCGTGTCATTGAAGTGGGCTGTGAATGCGATGAGACACCTGGCGATAGGCAAACTGGGATGATTGTCCCTCTTTTCAAGAAGGAGGCAGCTCCAACTACTGGGGCCTATCTTTTTTAAGTCTCACCGGGAATGTCGACGCTAAGGTGTTGGAAGCGTGTTCTAGAGCTATGATCGAGCCTAAGATGGGGGATGAACAGTGCGGCTTTCGTCCCGGCAGGAGGACAAGCGACCAGCTTTTCACACTTCTAAGAAGGGTACTTGAGAAGGCTTGGGAATATGGCAAACCCATCTACAGCTGTTTTGTAGATTTGGAAAAGACACACTACCGAGATCCTCGAGATAAACTCTGCAGTGTTCTGCATGAGTATGGGATTGATGATCCTCTTTTGAGGACCATTCAGTCTCTGTACGCAAACTGTTTCAGCTGTGTTCGAGTTAACAGTGCTAAATCAAAACCTCTTACAGGTGGCGTTTGACTTCCTCAAGGGTACGTCTTGTCACCTCTCCTTTTCATTGTTTACACCAACTGGATGTTACAGCGCAGCCCTCTCGGTATGTTTCCAATCGAGAAAGTCAAGGGTAAGTCATCTTCTTTTTCAGATCATTTAGTTATCCTCACATGTTGCCGGAACGCCAGGTCGCAGTCGATAGGTTTGAAGCCGCATGTGCTGAGGCTGGGATGAAGATTAACGTGGACAAATTAGAGGTTATGGTAGTTTCCAGAACGCCTGTTCAATGCACTCTACATGTTAGTGAAATCCCATTGAAGCAGGTGGAGAAGTTTAAGTATTGCAGGATCTTCTTCTCGAGTAATGGGGGAGTAACGCTGAGGTTTCTTGTAGGATTGCTCAAGCTGGGTGAGCTTTGATGTAGAATACCACCGTTATGTACAGTGGATGTGCAGAGGCTTGAACAGAAAATAACTAAGTCTGACCAAGTTCAAGTAAGAAGTAATTTTTTGAGAAAAATTAAATGTAAAGGAAGTATGCCCATATTGAAATATATTTAATTAGTATTAGATGGTTCCGTAAGAGGACGTTAAGTATTTTTAGTGTTGACACTTATTTTAATTATATTAAGAATTTGAAGCAGCTGGGAAGATCTGTAATAAAGAAGGCCGAGCTTGTAGTGAAAGCCAAGTTAGCGGTTTTCAACCCAGTATTGAATCAAATTTGGGTAATGACCGAAATAGTAAGTTCGCGAATACAAGCTGCGGTCGCGATATTCATACCTTTAAGTGTCGGAGTTTAAGATACACCACGGGCCGAAGACATATTTGGAGAAAGGGAGAGGAGGTACCTGTGCATATTGTGAGGGAAACATTGGGCTGCGAGCATTCCATGTTTGTGTAACGTGGCTGAAGAATGAGTCCCGAATATAACTGTGCCTCCGGAATTAGGCTAAAGATCAAACTGACGGTCATCCCTGGCGAGATGGGTATTGCGGGTGAATTAATGTAGAGGAGTAATGCAATTGGCTAACTCGCTTGAGCATCGTTTGTTGAAAAAGCGATTGTGTGAATTACTCGCCAGCAGCAGCTTCTTCTAAAGGAAATGGATATGCTTTGATGGTTTGGTCAATTGGCACGAATGTCCGACTGTGGGCCTTGAATGCGAGGACGAGGTTTTGGAGCAAATCAAAAAACTCGCCCAGTTATGCATGGGTTATGCCCTCCTGATGGGTTAGAGTAGATGGCGGAGGATCGAGTTGACTGGAGATATTTCATGCGTAGTTGACGCCCACAACCCCTTTGCAACCTCGTGTCCCTTTGAGCAGAAGTTTAATTAGTGTTGACTCAAACACTGTACATCACAATTAGATAAATTATTGTTGTAGGAATAATCTCACGGAATCCTTCATTGCCAACTGATGAGTATCTCTTTTAAATAAGAACTAAAATTTTGCGAATGCTGATTTCCATTGGGTTTCGTTGAAAGTTACAAAAATATTCTGAATCCCCGTTATTTTCATTTGCCGTATTTTATTGTCGGAGATCATTGGATCGTGGGGTAAATTGGAACGGTTGCTGCATAAAAGCTATTGAATTCTTACCATTTTTTAACTACAGAAAACAGATATTATATTATAATTTACCAGATATTCTAATGATCTAATGATCAAATTAATTTTTTTTTTTTTTTTAGTGGCACAAATTTTACAATGTATTGCATACAATTAGTTGTACAGAGATTTGGTTTACATCACCTTACTACTAAAATATTCATATAATCTTTATATAATTTATCACAGAAGTATTGGATTTTAGTCTGAAGGAAAAGCCACTTAAAAAACCTTCATGGCAAAAAAAATTCTAATTCCGTTGGAGGGAAGAAAGAAGTGGTTAGTCTTGATTTCAAATTTCTAACTAGAATGTTTTAGAAAACACAAAAAAGATTGACAATAAATAAATATGTTAATATAAATAAATAAATAATAAACAAATAAATAAGTAAATAAATAAATAATTAAGTATATAAATAAATAAATAAATAAATAAATAAGTTAATAAATAAATAAATAATAAACAAATAAATAAGTAAATAAATAAATAATTAAGTATATAAATAAATAAATAAATAAATAAATAAATAAATAAATAAATAAATAAATAAATAAATAAATAAATAAATAAATAAATAAATAAATAAATAAATAAATAAATAAATAAATAAATAAATAAATAAATAAATAAATAAGTAAATAAATAAATATGTTAATATATTAAACAAATCAATGTACAGATAGATAATAAACAGGTAAGTATTGCACTCATCCTGCAGCTAAGTTTGAAATCAAGACGTTTCCGGATGATAAAAGGGATTGATTATATTGGAGAAAAAGTTTTTCAACTCTAGCTGTGACCATTTCGATCTTGGCTATCTTATGAAGTTCCGTAGTCGAGAAAAACCAAGGGAGATTTAGAATCATTTTAAGGAGCTTATTTTGCGTTATTTGGAGTCTCCGCAGATGACTTTTGGCGCACTTACCCCAGACAGGAGACCCATAGAACATGATCGGTTGGAAAATAGACTTAAAAATCAATATTTTGTTTTCATTTTGCTTAGTTTAGAATTCCTGCATATGAATGGATAGAGAATCTTTATCGTTACGTTTATCTTTTTGATAATTTCTTGAATATGAAGCCTAAAAGTTAACCTTTCATCTAAATGTACCCCAAGATATTTTCCACTCGGTTTCCACTCGATCGGAAAACCATTAAGTTGAAGGCTATTGCTTGGAAGTAAACAAGCTTTTCTTTTTCGAGTGAAAAAGATTGCTTGCGTTTTCGAAGCGTTAATGCTAATTTTCCAATCATGACAATATTGAAGGACAGTATTTATCCCAGATTGCAGATTGGTTTCAATAATGGAACCAGTTGCATCAGAGGAGTAAATACATGTATCATCTGCATATAAAGCAATATTGCAATTATTAAGATTTGGAAAATCAGAGGTGTATATATTATATAGAACAGGCGCTAGGACAGAGCCTTGTGGGACACCAGCGCTAATTATTTGTTTCTCCGAGAGGCTTTGATTTACGGACACTTTGAAAGTACGGAGAGATAGAAACGACTGAACGATTTTAATAAGATACAGTGGAAGGTTATAATTCAACAGCTTGTGTATCAAACCATCATGCCAGACGGTATCGAATGCTTTCTCAGCGTCCAAGATCAACATGCCAGTGCTTTTCCCTTCTGAAAGATTGATTCTGATGTCATTTGTTATACGATGCACTTGATGAGTAGTGCTATGACGAGCCCTAAATCCAAATTGTTCTTTAGGTAAGATTCCGTTTTCGTCAATGAAAGAAACAACCCTATTCTTTATGATCTTTTCTAAGCATTTGCTTAGAGAGCTGAGCAAACTAATAGGTCTGTAACTACCAGGTAGATTCGCACTTTTTCCGGGTTTTAAAATGGGCACTAGCTTGGCGGCTTTCCATCTATTAGGGAAATATCCTTGCAAATGTTTGAGGGCAGATACGGGTAGATTTTTAAGGAATACATTTTTAATACCATCAAAACCGGATGACTTCCTTGCCATTTAATTATGTATTATGCCTTTTAGCTCACTTAGGGGTATAGGATTGGGATTGCTCACAAGTGGGTGTGAACTGATGATCAAATTAATGTATATGAACCTAAATGCGATTTAGAGACGTGTTTACATTTAGTTTTTTAAAAATATTGGAGACTTATTTAACTTGCGTCTTTCTTAAAAGCAAAGAGTTCGCGTATGAGGTTAAAGTAAGCAGACAGACAAGATTGAATTTCACTTTTTAAATTGAAATGAAGTATAACAGAGATAGCCGACTTCACAGCTAATTGCCCCCTAGACTATCGACGAATTTGAGTGCCTTTTTGACAGATGTTCACGAATTTTTGATGGTTATTCACGAAATAATTTAAATTCCGTCTCTAATTGGTCAATTTGGTTTAAGAACACGTTATAAAAAACAGTTGACAAACATTTTAAGGGGCAAGAGAGGTAGAAGTCAGGCATCTCTGTAATACTTCATTTCTGGTTTTTATGCGCATAGGTTTCGACAGTTAATTTTAAAATGTTGAAATAACGGCCATTTCAATTTAAGCCATGTTTACATTAACCCATTAAAACACAATTTATTTACTTTTCAGTAATTGAAAAACAAAATAATCCACTGCTTGTAATAAGGATATACTCCCGTGATGCAAAAAGGAGTAAACTAACATTCGGGATCGACTGCCAAGTTTTTGTCCTTCTCAAATAAGAATAATAATTATTTTATTACAAGCGAAATGTGCGACGATTTCTCACAGCAGTATAAAAAGAAAATACTCGTCGGAACGAATGACTGCATTTTTTATTGAATTTCCATTTGTCAACATAATCACATCTGAAACTGAGTACAGAGAGCACAAGTTACTGCACAGTAGGTGCAACTCTGCGGAAAGCGAAAAAGATCTGGAGTACGTCAAACTCCGCATAGCGAACACCTTATTCCTGTGTTGTTGCAGGTCAGCGTCAGCAGCTAAGATTTTCGTAGCATTTTAAAGTTTTCATCACTCTTCATGTGAATTTGTGTATTCTTAAATCATAATTGAACACCGATCTCTGTAATCGTGGTTGCGTTTTATTTACATAACACACCCAGCACAAGTTTTACCACCTTCACATTCAACCAAAGGATCTGGATAAGAGCATCCGGTTAGCTTATATTTTATATGCCATTTCCTAATAATTTTGTCCGCGCACCCTGTATTTACCATAATAGTACTTCCTATTGTCCACCAGGGGGTACAAACAAAGGTTCGTGACTTTACTATTGGTTGTGGTAGAAATTTTGACATTTGTTAGAAGAGAACTACGCGGGAATTCAATTTTGCGAGTGCTCCGTTTAGTATCTTCTAAATATATAATAACAAAATATAATCATAAACTAATAAAAAGTAAACAAAGAGTGTATTGTCTCTGATTTGTTTTTAATAAAATGGATCAATTTCCCACTGAAGAAGAGGAGTATGAGTTTCGATACCAGGAGGAACTGGAGATGCTGGGTGAAGGTATGCGATAGGACGATAGTTGAAAAGTACCTGTCTTACCATTTTTTCCATGGAGTTGCAGGTCCAGTCGTCTCAAGTACTCAACAGCAGCCTTGTTGCTCAAAGGATGTACAATCGGTATTGGACAGCGACAGCTTTCTGGGTTCGCCTCAACTTTCGCAAATACCCGGCGCAGTAAATCGACAACTGTTTGGGACTCCAACCAGTGCGAAGAGAGCATTTTCGACTCCCATAGCGCGGCGGATGGCTCCAATCGAAGAAGTTGTTATGCCCACTTCAGCTGTTGAGGAATTGCAAAACATTGGGATCAGCAAGAGGCGAAGACTTGAAAGAGATCTCTTTGGAGATATTGATGACTTGGAAGCTGGCATAACTTATGTGGATCAAGAGGCCAAGAAGAGAAAAATCGAGGAAGAACGTGACTTAAATATGATAGAGCGTGTTCGTGAGGCAAGGCGATTGCACAATGCAGCTTCGAATGCGACAAAGAAACCAAAACTAAGTCAACTAGATGCCATACATGCCTTTAAGATGAGGAACCTCTCCTACACCGTTCCACAGTAGGTTAAATCTCGTCTTCAGTGAGTCGAGTGATGTTCTATTTTTGTTTTATGCAGGTGGCCTTTTCTTCCTTTGCAACGAAGCGATCACGAGAGGGTTTACTGTCGCTACCACTCGGCGGATTTCGAAACAAAACAAATAAATGAAATCAATGTGTTCAGCAAGGGATACTGTGGGCTTCTGGGGGAGTCCAAGCAGGAAATTTGGAACGACGCTAATGAAATTGTAAATTCAAAATGTTCATACATTTGATTTTTGGTTTAAATTGTGTATGTTTCTTAGGTTTTACGCAGAATGACAACAAACAATGTGGTGACCCGGCAACCGGCTGTACCGATAGATGTACCTGAACAGGGGCTAGTGGGCGGAACAAATTTGTGGGTCGAGAAGTACAAGCCCAGAAAATACGTTGATTTACTCTCGGATGAAGGAACCAATAGAAGTCTTCTGCTTTGGTTAAAAATGTGGGATAAAATTGTGTTTGGAAAGTGAGTGAACAGCGTTCCTTTCTTAGGAGGAGCCGTTTTTAGAGATCACATATTTGCAGGGAATTCATACCGAGGGAAGAGAAGGAGCCCGTAAAAGGTTTTAGTAACTTCAACAAATCGACGGGGAAATTCGAGCAGAATGGCGGCTGGAAGAAAAGTAGGAAACAAAATTTGAACACTAACCGCGATGAGCTCGGTCGCCCCATGCAAAAGATTGCTCTTCTCTGTGGTCCACCTGGCTTGGGTAAAACAACCCTAGCACATACGATAGCTAGGCATGCAGGCTACCAAGTGAGAGAACTAAATGCATCCGACGACAGAAGTCCCGAAGCTTTTAAGAACGCCCTAGAGAGCGGAACTCAGATGTCTTCTGTGTTAAATACAGACAAACGGCCGAATTGTATAATTTTAGGTGGGCACAAGAAAAGTTAATGCGTTTGCATGATGCAGTAAGTGGATCTCTCTTTCAGATGAGATTGATGGCGCTCCCAGACAGTCGGTCGAATTTTTAATTCGTTTCATAAGCGACAACGTTGAGGTTAAAGCGAATAAAAAGGGCGCCAAGGCGCCAAAGAACATTCTAAGACGTCCGATAATCTGCATTTGCAACGACCTCTACGAACCATCACTGCGGCAGCTGCGTCTGGTGGCATTCGTGTTGACTTTCCCGCCTATCAATGCGTCCCGTCTCGCGGAAAGGTAATTCAAAGGCCTTTTTTTACATTGAACACCTTTGGCTTATCTGTCTTATAGGTTAGGAGAGATTGCCGAAAAGGAGCGAATTAAGACTGACTTCGGGACGTTGATCACACTTGCTGAGAAGTCCGGGAACGACGTGCGATCCTGCATATCTACAATGCAGTTCTTTAAGTATGACTTGTCCCTTGAATGAATACAAATCAAATCAGCAACCTGTCTTTCTTAGCGCAATGAAGAAGGGCATCTCCTTGTCTGACGTGCTGAACAGTAACTTCGGTCTTAAGGATAGACACAGAGGGCTCTTTGATGTGTGGTCGTCCATTTTTAGGGTAACAAAAATATGCAATATTCCGTTGGTGGTTACATTGCGTACATTCTTTCCAGATTCAAAGGCCACAGAAAAGGTTAGAGGCAAATGCTGCTGTAGATGGCGGTCCATTGATAACAATGACAGACATGAGTAGTGCAACACGAATGCGACAAGTCCTTGATGTCGTGCATTCTGGGGGAGATTACAATATGTACGCTCAAATATTCATACTCTATTGGGGGCTATTTTGACGAAACTTTATCAATTTCAGCTTGATTCAGGGTGTTTTTGAGAACTACCTTCAGCAAAAGATGCCGGACCCAGACATGAGCGGAGTTGCGGAAGCTACAGGATGGTTTTGTTTTTCGGATATCTTGCAACAGCAGATCATGCATCTCCAGAACTATAGCGTCTATCCTTACTTGCAGTATGGGTTTGTTGTTTGGCACTTGCTATTTGCTACGTTGGCTTGGCCGAATTTACATTTTCCACTGCGAGGGAATGAAGTGAGTTATATTTGATTTGACTTTGTATATGAAGTTAATTTTAATTCTTTATACCAAGCCACTGTTCGATTTGTTCCCAAGTTAAATGAAGAAGACGTGGAATTCAGTGCTAAATTGTTAGGTTAAATAGGAGGGCTGCTAATGCGCATTCACTAGCACACTTATACCATGTTGGTCCATTGTGATACCAATAGTCAGACTACTATTACTGATTGACAATTCCAGTGATAATGCCGTTAATTTGACCAGATTTGAAAATCAGATAAAAGCGTATTAAGTCTTACTAACTTCACATGGTTTCGAACCGGGGACCCTGCTAACCAGGGGCAGGCACTCTAGCAACTGCGCCATCCAGTCGTGTTCCTGCTTAAGTGTTATAAGTGCCGTTACGGTTTTCTAGGTGTTGAGCTATTGGACTACAGAGATGAAGCCTAGTTTCCACAGAAATCATTCGTGAAAGTGTACGATCGGACACCGAACGGCGAAGTTGTAAAGATGGGCATAGTCTGACCATTTCCAATGGATTGACAGTAGCGGAGCCGTAAATCATGAAAGTTGTTCGTGTCGGGAACTGAATCTGTAAACTCACGCGGCAGTATAGATCGATATACATATAATAACTCAAGTATACCCAGAGCCTGTGCGTCGACTTCTCCGATACGGTACGACCAAAATAACTTTCATGACCTGTCCTCTTTCGATTCACTGATAATGCTCAAAGAGCGCTCACATTGTTAAAGAAAATGTATAGTTGTGCCCCACATCGCTTGCTGTGTCCACAGCTTTGCGGTGTGAAGCTTTTTCCATCATTTCCTGTTCCATAATTAAAAATAACAAATAATTTATTATTTGAGAAAGAATCGAAATCTGGGAACCGACCATTTTGAAAGACCAATATCGCTTCCTCTATGAGGAGCGTGAATAATTGAAAAATATTCCAAACTAGGAATTGGCAACAGATTATTTCAACAGCGAACCAAAAAACACATGAACAATGTCTCTCTGTTTACTTAGGAACGAGTAAAAATCGTGATTCGCGTTGATTTTTAGGGTTTAAAATAAGCTTTCCCTATAAACAAACATCTTTCTTTAAAAACCTACGTTTGGAAAAAGTATTTTCCCAAACTCAAATAAAAGGTACATCTGTTCAGTTACACTTAAGTTACCTGTTTCTTATGCGAGTCCGTGTGATAGTGGTTGATTGTTAAGGTTATATTTTGTGGGCTATGTTCGATCACTTTACTTACTTATAGGGCTTGCGACCACTGCTTCCAGTCATCAAGGCAAGGTTGTCCTGCGTCTGCGAGAAAACTTCATCTTTATATCCAAGGCTCTACACGGCCATGTAGTCGACGGATTTTTTTTCTTCGGAACATTGACATCTTGGTACAGCTCTTAGAATTCAGGGTTATATCTTCTCCATCCAACTTCCCCGCAGAATGTCCATCCTAGAATTTATCCTCCGAAGGCACCAAACTATTGGTGTGGTTTTGATTTCGAGGGAGTAGACGGTTATGTATTGTTAGGTTAGCTTAGCAGTCGATTTAATGTGATCCAGGAATAAACAACGTTATGTCTGTATTCGGTGTTGTTAGTGGGAAGATGTATATTATGGCACCACTCAAAAAATGTTGACTACGAATATCTACCTTGAAGCAGAGATAATAAACTAACCAGATGTATCATCCATATGGGAAGAAGTTATATATGAAAACGAAATTCGCGCATTCAGATTCAGAGTGTGGAATGCTCTTTCTGTCAGAGGAAAACAAAACAAACATATTTCTAATCTTCTCATAACCAATCTATCTACGGACGTACAAACCTACACATCTATGGCACACACTCGCCCAAAAGCTGACACAATTTCTTTTACTTCTCTGCTTCGGGATGGATTTTTTATACCAGACATTATTTTTGGCCTTATTTCGATTTGGAAATGGAAGTAAAACCATTACCAAACTTAATATCTTTGATTGATTCGAACTATAGAGGGTTCTTGTGTTTGGGCATTTTAATTTTGGGTTTTCGTAAAACCCATCATAAAAAATCCACCAGAGTTTTGAAAAATACCTAATTTAGTTGATTCAACCCTTTCCAATTTATTTCAGCTTAATATCGATTCCGTGTTAATAATAATAATATGGGTGGCGCTACAGCCCGTAGAGAGCCAGGGCCTAGCTTCTCAGCAACCACTCTTGTTGTGCATGCTATTATTCTCTCACGCGTGGAAGGGACCTACAAGTTTAATGCCGACTCCGAACGGCGAAGTTGAGAAGCTTTTTTCTAGACAAGAAATACTCTTTGAGCATTGTCAGTGACTCGAAAGAGGTGGAGCCGTGAGATATGAAAGGTGGTAAATTCAGGTATCGAACCTGGCACCCTCTGCGTAGGAGTCGACGCACTAACCCACTACGCCACGGCGACCCACAAAACCCTCATCGATTCCGTGTTACCTTTCACTAAAACACGTTTAGAACCGCGGTATACTCTGGAACGACGATATTCATTGAGCTCTTGGAATCATGACACTTTAAGAAGTAATTGTGACCTTCGATATTAATCCCTCAATCTGTTAGACGAAAATCACCTGCCAGACGTTTACTAATCGTAACTAATGAAGATTTTCACTTTCCCACTCACGAAAACAAAAAGATTCTTCTAGAAAACAAAAATGCTCATCAAGATACAAGATGTTCAGATATCTTCATCTTCCTTGTAAATGCATATATGTATATGCCATCCGTAAGATAAAATGTGAATCTAATAAGAGGAAAACATGATCACTAATCATACATTCTCAATGGAAAAATTCGTTCATCATCCGCTCTTGTGTTCGCCCCTTTCAAACAACTCCTCTGCATGCATTTATTTACAGAGGGAATCAAAAATTCCTCTACACCCAATGAAAAAGTATTCGCCATAACCAGCAGTCTCCAATTGAATAAGTTCAGGAGAAGCTCCTTTCATTTTGGTTCAACTAAGCCAAACTCAAAGACACGAAAAAGTGTGATGAGTCTACCCGTGTTTGCTCGGCAACGGATATGCCATGTACTCCGAAGACCTCGGCAGTAAGAAGACCAGAAATTATACATTGAGCCACCATTCATTCATAAACACACACTTGGTCGCCTCAATGCTTGTTCGCCTTTCTTTCCAATTGGCAAGAGCAGAGTACACAGTGGGGATGACTACATGGCGAGGATCAAATGCTGATGGGGACATAAATTATGCAATCTTCATTACCCTTTAGTGAGATAAAAATGACGAAAATAAAATCTATCCTTTTATGTCTTTATCCTTTTAATGAACATTTTTCCATCCCCTACCACTCAATATTGCCCCTGTGTAGTGCACATCAGTGGCACGGTAGCAATAGAGAGTGGAACACAAGAGCTCGTCCATAAGCAGCCTCGAATCGAGGACCCGTGTGTGTACACAGCACATGTCATCATATTATTTTGAAAAGATTTTCCATAAAAATTCCCTAACAAAGAATTTCTTTGGATGAATAAATGATGAGCGTGGATGTTTGCACAATTTGCTAAAATTGAGAGAGAAATTTCACAATTAAACTGTGGGCTGTGAGCATTTTCGATTCTGATGCAGTTAAGTGGTGAATTAAAAATGCATCCAGCAATTAGAGAAGCATTCAGTGCATAGATGCAATTATTAAAAAAAAAACAGGAAATCACTGTACGCTTTTTTTTTAATTTCTCTTTCTCCTTTCTACTTCAGTTTCTACAAAAGACTACAACACAGAAGCAAATATTCCAGTCACTCAGAAAGGGCATCACCTGTGGCGCTATTGGTATTGGACAGGGTAAAGTTGTTTTGGTTGAAACCGTGCCGATGCTGAAACGAATTCTATCGCCAAAAATGCGTACCGTTGCTGAGCAATTGTTAACAGAAAAGTAAGTTAAAATATTTTCGAATAAACCAGCTATTCATTTTGATGGTCCGTTTCAGGGAGAAGAATGAATTCAAGCACACAGTTAGTATAATGGTTGATATGGGCATCAGTTTTTCGCAAGTTAAAATGCCAGATGGAATGTTTCAGTTTCATTTGGAACCTGATTTGGAAGCATTGGCACAATTTCCTGGTAAATTCATGAGTGCACATACAATTTTGAGAGCAAGAAATAAATCCATACTTTACAGGTTGTCCAGGGATAACGTTGAATTACCTTGAGAAGCAGCTACTTGGACGGGAAATAGAAATGGAACGAATGCGAAGATCTGTGCCAAAGGCTGGACCTCTGAGAACGACGAGTTCTAAGACACCTGTCACAAAACCACCTAGCAGCAAAGATAAGTCCGCCGAGAAAGATAAACCGACGGAGAAAGCAGCGCCTGTCTCTAGGGCCTTCACTTTTAACAAAGCCAGGAAGAATAAGGTTTGTTTTAATTTGTATGATTGTGCGTGGGTGTGCATCATTTCGGCTTAGTCGAGGAGTTCTATGTAACATGCTGTTTGATAGGACATGCAACAAATCTCACGAGGAAGTGTTGCGTTAAATCCTTTTAGGACGCCAAATGCCAAGTATTCGACGTGGATATCTGGTTTCCATGTTATTCTCTGAAAATTAGAGAAAGAGTAGAACTTAGAGTTAATGCTTAAATTTGTCTGAACATAACATAAGTTGCTATAATTGCTTCTGGGAACTTATACAAAATTTTAAAACAAATTGACAATTACGTACGTAGAGCAAGGTGAACAAAATTAATATTATTGGCGCAGCAGTCTCCTTGGGTTTTCTTCTAACGAAACCACTCTTGCTGTACGTGCTATTGTTCTATCGCGAGTGCATGGGCCCTACATTTTTATGCCGACTCCGGATGGCGACAGTTATGAGCAACAGGAATGCGCTTTGAGCATTGTTACTGGCTTCAAAGGGATGAAGTCGTGAATTATGAGATTTGGTAAATTGAGGGACCGAATCTGGCAACCCCGGCGTAGGAGTCAAAAATTAACGAAACGTTGATAAATTTGGGGATCGAACCTTTCAACCCGGCGTAGGAAGCGAAATTGAACGAAAAAATAGATGGAGCTGTGAATTATGAAAGTTGGTAAATTGAGGGATTTAACCTGTCACTCCCGGCATAGGACTCGAAAGTGAACGAAACATTTGGTAAATTTAGGGACTGATCAAATTAGGAATTTAGGGACCGAAAAAATTGAACGAAAAAATTAATGGAGCCATGAGTTATGAATGTTGGTAAATTCAAGGACTGAATCTGACACGCTCGATGTAAGAGTCGAAAAAAATCTTAACGAAAGAAAATTTATGGAAAGTTGGGGGATTTAACACAGTTCAGCGTAGTAGTTAAAAATATTCGAAAGTGAACGAATCTTTACAAAAAAAGGAATGGATCAATGAATTATGAAAGTTGGTAAATTGAGGGGTTTAACCTGTCACGCCCGGCATAGGACTCCAAAAGAATCGAAACTGAACGAAAGTTTTGGTAAATTTAAGGACTGAACCTGGCACCACCGGCGTAGTAATCGAGATTGAACTAAAATATGAATGGAGCCATGAATTATGAAAGTTTGTAAATTCAATTACTGAATAATCGAGAGTGAACCAAGCGACCAAGATTGGCAGGTTGCTATGCTCACAGAGAGATACTCTCTGTATACACGCTCGATTGATTGACATAAATATCGATAAGTCCATTATGGTTTGGCAATTATGCCTTTCACAGTCTTTCAGCAGCTGTTCGGCGGTAATGACCATCGTTAATGAAGCCGTCATTTTTAAACCAAGTGAACTCAGTCTGTCTTTGTGTTGAACGAATGAAATACTAATAACTTTTAAAATATAATTATAAACATTTATTGAAAACTAAATATTGTAGGGAAAAGTAATTGAAACACAAGAAATAGGGATAACGAAAAAGAACACGATGTCAACGGAGACGATGACTGAATGAGTTGAGATCTGAACGTAAACTGACAATGAGTAATGTGTAATGAGTAATGAAATATTGAGTAAAGAAAAAGAGAGCACATACGTATGTACGTGTATGAATACATATGCAAAGGATTCAAAAATATGTCAATAGATGTGCAAAAATACCGCAACACAGTCACTGTAAATTTGTTATTTCTTTAATTAGTGGAAAATCAGCAGATACGGACTTTACTTCGAAAAGAATAAACTTTATAATCCAAGAAGCAAGAAAATATATCCACATTCACATGACCCTTCTATTCCGCAACTCTACGAAAACTCATCAAAATCCTCTTAAAAATTGCATTCCACTTTCAAATTTGTTAGATGCAAATATCAGAACCTCATTTGATGCGTCTACCAGTGCGGGGGGTCAATTCGAACAAAATTGAAAGTAAATTCAAACTTCCACATACAATACCCGGCTCAAAGCCAACAAGGGTTTTTGCATGGAAAAGGAAGAAATTCAAATTTACTTGGCAATTGAATTCCGGTGTTTCCACCACTTTCCAAACACAAAACCATCCTCCACATGTTGTATCAAAAACCACAATGGCGGTAGCAAAGGGAATTGCAACACATTGGCTCACGCAGTATTCCACCCTTATTGTCCAATGCATAGTTTCAACCCCTTTGATATTTATATCTAGACGCCCCTCAAATTAATATTCAATTGCAGGATGATGGAGAACAATGCGGATATCCGTAACTTAGTCATGAACTGTATGTGTGTATGGATTGCATGAAAGAAAAAAATAACACTTCTCGGAAGTTGATCCCAGTGCTATGTGTGTCCTATCACAAGTGCCTGGAATGCTTTCGCATTCCTATCATATCGATTTATCGATGCCAATGTAAGCGCAAGACTTTGATTTTGTGTATTGAAATCTCTGAAGTCCCATGGGAAATGGGGATTCTGAGATGGCATTCTTCCCAGTTGCCCCCCGACCAGCTGCCGTGCTAATACAAAATTCCATCAGAATGGATTTAATTTCCTTTCTTAACTGGATCACGGCGAAAAACAAGAAGTTACTTGCCTCCATGGCGATGGCAATTTTTAATGCCAATAAATCAATTACACTTGCCTGCTGCCATTGCGGCAGTCCGACGGGTGTTCTTATCCACATCCACCTTTATCCGAATATGCCACCTTTTAGTACAACCGAAATCCCAGATGGGATTTTGAGAAATGACTCGTCCATAATGGAGGATTACCAAATAAATAAGAGTGAATAGAAGATCTATGAAGACATTTATTTCATTTAAGGAGTTGATCCTCTTCTGCTCCCCATTGCAGTTACTTATCATCTCAATCGGCCAAATTGTAATTGTGTTTTCCCTCCGACAACAGTACATTAGAAACAATGTTTTGAGGCTTCATTCAATAAAATGTTGTAGCACTCCTATTTAAACAGTCATTTGAATGGTTGGTAGGAGCGTCCTCCGACTCTATCATGTTGAATTGCCATTTTCTCATTGTATTCACTGTGCACCTCTAGAGTGCCAGTTCATGTACGTCGTGAAGATTTGAACTTGTGGAGCATGAAACTTCGGCTTCCACAAACATAATTATAAAGTTAAATTGAAAATAAATCCTTTTGTTTCGAAGCAGAGGATATTTGATGCTCAAGGCTATACCGTCCACAGCAATATAGTTCAATTTTCGAAATGTCTTCGGTAAGACGGCAGTGTGTATACATGATATCTTCCAATCCCAATTCTTTATCCAATGTATTTTACTTCCCGAAAAGAAACCAGTGGGTATCCATGTGTTTTGTTGTTTTTTTTTACAGGTTGCAAGAGACTTCTTTGGTAGGATAATAGAGAAAACAGCAGCAGACATAGCGAAGGACAGTAAGTTCTTAAAGAATATAAGTGTGTGTTTTAAAGTTGATTCTTATTTATTTTGTTTTTTTTGCAGATGAAGTTGATCCAGTTGTTAAAAGTCCTGTGTGGTTCAAATACAAGCTCGGCTTTACCAATGCAGTCCGAAAGGATGTACCAATGAAGGACTTGTTGTAGATGCTGTTTGTGGGGTGTTGTATATGAAAGATGATGTGATAAAAAATATTGTAACTGTACAAGAATGTTTTTCTTTTTAATTTGAAGAAAGAGAGTAGCGCACTTGTGTCATGACTTTGAAGACATTAAGTCTTCTGTACGTTCGCTGTACAAGAATGTTTTTCTTTTTAATTTGAAGAAAGAGAGTAGCGCACTTGTGTCATGACTTTGAAGACATTAAGTCTTCTGTACGTTCGCGGCACTGAAAGTAAAGGTCAAAGTCTTGGGAAATCATTCCTAATGAGGAGACATGAAGCTAAGTTACAGCCATCCCCTTCTTCCACTTCTGTCCCCTCGCCACTTCCTATCCAGAGGGCTGGATCATGGTGTCATACGGCCAATACCGATAATCAGCTGGGCCCGCTTGAAAAAGCTAAGTCGGGAACGGTCAGCCGGAGCCCCCCCTAACAAAGAAGAAGCAAATGAAACCTGTGCTCTCCTCACCGATTGGGAATCTAAAGGCTTATCCCGTTCGGGCCCAAAACTAGCTTCTGAATTGCCGGGGTCTAGGAAACGGCCAGTTCCATACCGCCGCGTGGAGCGCACCAAGGCGAGAAGCCGCAGAGCTATCGAACATCATTGGGCCTCCTCTAAAGAACCACAAAGAGCTGCGATACGCCTCAAGGATTTTAGAATGCATAAAGGCCTTCTCTCAGGAGCAACTCCCAGTATCCCGGGGCATCAAGGTGGTTCAGGACCTAGGCGAGGGAATAGCCTTTACCTGTACATGTCATGTACAGTACACTAAATTCACGCGATGACGTGGTCTAGTGAACGTACAAAATGCATGTGAACAGGTATGCGATCACGTACGTCCTTGTTTAATATATGAGGGCATTAGAGCAGACTATTTTTCCACTTAAATATGTGGAATGGGGCTTAGATGGACCATTTGCAGTACTTTAAGCGCAACTAGTCTTCATGTTCAGCGATTTAATTACTATTGTGCATTTTCATTCCTCTTGGATTTTCTACGTTAACTGCAACCAGGTCACCTTCGAGTACTGGCAAATACATTTCGCCTCAATCATTTGTAAGTATTACTTATACTTCGTTTGAGCCCAAAACCGCTTCGCTGCACTCAATAAATGGTCGGGAAAATTGTAAAAAAAACTCCCAAGGAAGAACTTCGTTTGAAAAATCGCCCATACACGAAAGATTTGTTTTGCGTTTGCCGTCGGACCTTCTTCTGGGCAGAATCCAATGACGCATCTTTCCAGCCCAAATACTACTCCCAATTGGAGCTGGGAAACAGAAGGCACATCAAAAGTCGAAATGGGGGAATTTTGGTTCTCCCGATAAATGAATGATGTAAAAGTTGTAACAAAAAAAGTTCTCCCCGCTTAACAATTTAGGTTTCTGTACAACATGTACACATAAGGAGCCCTTTAAATAGGCTCATACATTTGATGCAAACGTGCATCAACTTAAGCGACTATAGTATTTTCTCGTACCATTGAGGTTATTCTTTAACTCAAACTACTATATATGTTTTTCTTTGGCAATCTTTAGTAATTGTGGGAGATCTGGGATCGACCCAGAGGCGGCCCGAGCCAAATGAAGGCCCTGTGCAAGCCCTACGTTTTTCGCCCCTTCTTGATTTTTTGTAGAATGATTTATAAAAAGTCGTTTTCAGATTACCCAAGAGGTAGACTCAAAAATGAAGTATTACAGAGATAGCCGACATCACAGTTGATTTCCCCCTAGTCCATCGACGAATTTTAGTACTTTTTTGACAGATATTCATGAATTTTTGACGGTTATTCACGAAATAACGTAAATAGTATGATTGGTCAATTTGATTTAAGAACATGTTACAAAAACCGTTGTCAAAAATCTTAAGGGAAAAGAGAGGTAGAAGTCGGGCATCTCTGTAATTCTTCATTTCTGGGTAGACTTTCAAATGTGTCAAACGAGCAAATGTCCATCATCTCAAAAAATATGAACTTAGTTCTTCGAATGTATTTCTGCCTATTATTCCATATGAATAGAGAATTGAGTTAAATACTTTGGAATTTGTTTTTCCTGTGGTTACTTATGAATGCTTGTTCAAGAAATTATTCTACAAAGGCTTGGTGGCATTTTTTTTTAGCTTTTTTCGAACTACTTTCTTGTGTGTGAATCGAGCAAAATACAAAATTGATATTAAAATTTATTTATCCTCGATATAACACATAAAGCGTAGAGGAGCATAATTATAATAGGAGCATAATTGTAATATATAAAATGGTCTGTTGCACATGACTGAAGAGCGGACTTTTTTAAAAACAAAAATCTTCAATGGATTTTAAACCATTGTAGGTACACAGAATGATTTGTTGTCATATAAACGCAAAATGAGTTTGTTCATCGTTAGTCGAGTTGAAAACATTCGGATGTGAAATCCTAAATATCTCGGCAATATCTTCATCTGTGGGCAATTCCTAAGTAAAAATATCGTCATCCACTTGCAGAAAATCATCTTGCGTAACACCTTGTATATTTCTGGTATTTTTTCAAGCTTCAAATTCCATCTGTAGTTGAATTTCTCCCTCATTTGTTTCGTTTGGGAGTTCAGTTCTGAAAGTCAAAGGAATTTCTATTAGATAGGAATCTCAATCTTGGCGCTATTGCCAACCAAATTCATTCGAGTTATCGAAGTTCGACTTACCGAAGTTCAACTGTATATCAATGATTATTTTATTTATGCTTCAGAATGCGACCCTAATAGCCTGGCGCACTGTGCCGTTGCACATCCTGCACATATGGTGGGTCCGGCCCTGTTCCAACTTCAATATCAACAGCAATGTCACACACTGAAGTCTCCGCTTTTCCATTTGCTTTCCCAGCCCTCCTTTTAAAGTTTTTACCCTATAGCACTAAACTCTATTATCTCGACTATATCTATTATATATAATATATTCAATCTGTGTTACAAATACTGAAGTAATGGTGAACTAAAATGGACTGATCATATCGATGATAGATGATGCATATCTTAGAGGTTTATTAATTAGTAAATCTACATACTATACATACTATACTATACTACCCATCAATGCTAACTTAAAAGTTGTTAAAACACTCATAGTGCCTTAGTTTTTCGTCGCCATCCAATCCTTCAACGGCTTCCTCAGCAAAAGGGAGCTACAGTTTACTTTTTTTCATTGAGTCGTTACATTACACGTTCATGTTTAACATCCCGCATGCATTTCTTTATTCATAACGCACATCTCTGGAATTTTTACCGTCAAAGTGTTGGTCCAAGAATTCTGTTGAAGTTGTGTCTCTTATCTCTCCAACCTGAACTTCAATAATATACAGTGGCGGATAGATAAATAGCACCCCATGCTTCGTAATATAAAATACTATCAACTTCATGTATTAAACAACGGAGTGCCATCGAAAAAACTTACCCACACTCATTTCGAATTTACTTCCCAAAAGTTACAAAAGAATCAATCAAATTCTTTTTTTATAATGTTGTTTTGAATCGTATGTCATTTATGTTTGGTAGTTAATATTATCAACATGGAATCTGAAGTGGATGTAAGAAAAAATATTATCAAGTGTCACTTAGTACACCCAGGGTAAAGGTACAGTGGGACTCTCCCTAAGTCGAAACTCTCTCTAATTCAAATTTTTTGCCATATTTCACATACATTTACCTCAATTTTCGATACAAAACCTCTCTCTGAGTTAAACTCTCTCTAACTCGAAGAAATTATGGTATCCCGTGACAATTCGACTTAAGGGGAGTCTACTGTATACAAAAACAAAGGAACTAAAAGTTATTAAGAATTATAAAGATAACCTGTCATTTGAAGGAAAAGATAGGGGTCCGGTTAAAAAGCCGATCGTATGAACCCAAAAAGGTAACTAAGTTTTTGAGCATTCTTGAAAAACATCCGAAATTTTCTGAACGTCCTTTTGCAGACAAAGTGGAATGTCAAATTTTTTGAGTTCAGAAAATGAAGAAAACTACGTCCTTGAAAACATATAAGCTAAAAAAAGTTCCAGATCGCAACGCAAAAATAAATTTGGATGCGAAGCAACGGGCAAAACTTTTGCAATCATTTTCGGTGGGTACATTTTTTCGATGGCACTTCTTATTATGCTTTTCTTTTCGAAGGAAGTCTATTAAACTTCGATTAATTTCAAGACATCATTTCAAAACTGAAGAGGTTTTATCAAATGCTCTTTCACAAACTCCAGGCGTTGTTTTTAGATTTTTCTTTAAATCAAGTGCGTTCTTTCTGGCTGTGAACCCATATAGCCCTGCCTCTGTTAAGCGGTAACGAACAAGTGTTGCGGAAATATTAACACCGTAATCATTCTTAACTTATTGCCTGATTTCAGTTGAAGTCTAGAAAAGTCCTAAGTGGGTCCTTCCGACATGCTGCTACAATTGTTCGATCGACGGCTTTTGATTTTTTATTTTCGAAAACACAATTTACTGTTCCCGTTGTTTAATAGCGTGGCGGTCGTGGCGTTGTGGTTATGTGCGTCGACCCTTGTGCAACTTAAAACTTAACTTCGCTACATCAGTTCGATTCCCAGCCGGTACGTCCAAAAATAATTTTTACGGTCCCACCTTTTTCGTTATAACTGTCTAGAAAAAGCTTCTCAAACTTGGCCGTTCGAAGTCGGCATAAAACTGTGGGTCCCTTCCACTCGTGATAGAACAATAGCACGCACAACACGAGTGGTTGCTGAGAAGCTAGGCCCTGATCCTCTACGAGTTGTAGCGCCACTCATATTATTATTTCTTGTTCAATAGCGAAACTCAACTTAAACTGCCTAAACTTACAATTAACTAAACAATTTTCTAATTAGAGGTACAAAATAATGCAAACGTATACCATAGTGATTTCTAAATTAATTTTTTTCTCCGCTCCACTGACCTCAATTACTCGAATGTAGACAAAATGTCGATGTTATCGTAAAATGAAAATAAAAGCATGGTTATTCATAGTTATGTTTTCTTGAAAAGTTGGCATCTAACAATGTTTGCGGGACTTATTTTCCGGAGCATATTTTTTGATGCAATATAATAATTTTGTTGTATGTAGTATGATCTGCAATTAATATTCCCGCCACTTTCACTTTTGTTTATTCATTGTTCAAGAATGGCTTCTGTACTTCTAAGAGAATATATATATCTAAAAGCAGAGTGATAAATGAATACAAAATGATCATAACACAGAAGCTGAATGTCTGAATTTTATTCCATTTTATCCAAAACTATGTTTCAACAAGTTGTACGCAGCACGGCCAACAATGATAATTTGAGTGTATCAATCTATTTTTCGAGGTTGAAGTTGAGCTTCGTATTGTCCTCTATGTCCTACTCCAAAATGTTAGCCTAATTTAACTCAACTTCAAATTGCCACTTGGAAGCTAGAGCTCCACAAACATCCGAACATTCAAACTTTCTAATTTTTTACGTTAGTAGGTTTTCACTCTCTTTAAATAAGTCGTAAAGTATATTTTGTTCAATGCCCGGAACCGAATAAGTTACACCCACAATATACATTAATTTATTAAAACCACCAAACACAAAATTGTATAAATTTCCTGCTTAATTTATTTTCACCTTACAAGTCGTCTCACATTCATTTTGATTATCAAACCGGTTCTCATTGCCCCCGCATCCGCCATAAATGAAAGTCTCACACGAATTCGTCAACGGGTTGTAATAGAATTTCTGCTGTTGCATGCGACATTTACCGACTTCAGGTGGCCATTGGCAGTAGGAAGCTTAGAAAGATTGATGGGTCTGACGAATTCAAGTTTAATAAAATAATGCTTGCTTATTTACCTGGGCCCACGGAAATCCCTTCGTTCGACTCAAGTCCTAGCACGAGCATAAGCGCGACTGAAATGACAATTCTTGACAAATGTGAACACATTTTGAGCTGTGGCAAGTCGTACAGATCGATTAAAACTGAAACGCTTGCCGCTAATCGGTCCATCAATTGAATTTCGGTGAATTATTCGGAATAATTGGGCATGAAAAGCAAATATGCCTCAGGGGCCGTTGATGGAACTCTTTACGATTTCATTTTCAGCACATCTTTGATTTCAGATAAAAAAAAGGTGCTTTGCAAAAAAAAATTTTTGACTTTCAAAATTGTGGATTATGTAGAAGTAAACGGGACATTTTTAAAATTGCTTCAAGTTGAGTGCTGACACAGTTTGCCTTTTACACAGTCTCCATTGCGCATGAATTATGCCTTGTGCACGGACATCAAATCCAGGGGTTGCAGAAAAATCAATGTCCAAACAAAAATAGTTGGGTCGCCGTCGCTTTTTGTTGATTCTCGGTTGGCCATCTCTTGATGTTGACTCTTTGTTAGCCAAAGGTATTATTGTATATCTTCTACAACAACTCTCTTCCCACGTAGGTAAACTAGATTTTTTAGAAGATCCCGAAAACAATAGTTTATTTGCAGCTTTACCCTTGGCAACCGCAGTTACTTCGATTTGTCTAAACAACTGGGTCAGATCATGCTCTACAACACTCTTATTTTGCCAGTCCCTGCTACATGGGCAAGAATGCTGGATGTTAAGCAAAACTGCCGAGCTGATTCTTTGTGCCTTCGAATGAAAAATTCTACGTCGAATATATGTATGGTTCCATCGGCGAGGAAGGCGAATGGAGGAGAAGACATAACCGCGAACTCTATGAGCTGTACCAGGATGTGGATGTTGTCCGCAAGGCAAAGATCCGTCGACTGCACTGCTCGGCCACATCAAGCGCATGGACAAGAAAGCTCCAGCAAAGAATGGGTTCGAGAAGGAGAGGACGGCTGAACCTCCGGTATAAATACCAAGTAATCGCGAATGCAAGACAGCTTGGTTTTGATGACTGGAAGCAGCGTGCCTAGGACCGTCAGCGATGGAAGCCAGCAATTGCTCAGGCTCAGACCGTCCATGGGTTGTATGCCTGATAAGTTAGTAAGTATTTACAGTGTTGTCTTCCGATGTGTGGATTTTAATTGATCTTAAGCAGAGTGGAGAGACCACACTTACAAACTAATAATGATTTAGCAAAGGGTTGTTTTTCCACTCGGAAAACTTTAAATTGTGTAAAAATTAAAATTTAGTATATTTGAATCAGCGTGTGTCTATTTATGATGAATTACCAAAATAAACTAACCTTAAAACAACAGAACTGGCTCAGCTTTGACAGAAAACAATGCTCTACATTTATTTTCCCACTTTAAAAACCCAATTAATAAATGTGTAAAAACAGACATCATTCTCCATAAAGTAAAAAATCACAGAAATTGATATACAGTAGAGTCTCGATTATATGAACCTCCGATTATATGAATTACTGGAATATATGGACTGCTAAATTTATGTACTAACATTTATTTTATATGAACTCGTACTTGTACAATTGCACTACGAGCTTATATAACTAAGTCGCTGTGTACATTTTTTCAAGGAAAAAGAGGAAAACACAGTGATGATTCTCCTCTTGAATTTTGTCGGAAAATGTAGATGTTTCTTGTACTCAAACGTTAATTTTGAAAGCAGTGCTCAGGATTTTTTGGACAAGCAAGATGGTTCGTTTTATGTGCTTGAGTATTGAGCAAGAAGAACAATTTATTTTGGCGTTAGAAAAGGGTAACAGTAATGTCTACTCAAAAATGGTATTGTATTTGTACAGAGAAATGTAAAGCGAAGGCAATTATCTTATCAGGCGAAGTCTTGAATAGAACAGAAATACGGAGAAGATACAAATTATTTTTTGGCCAGCAACAGCTGGTAAGCAATCTTTAAGAAGAGATTTGGGATCCGTTTGCTTGTCAGCTTTAGCGAACTTATTTTTTATTGTATTTTAATACCAACAACTAAATAAAAGCTTAATATTTTTACTTCCTATTTCGTGTATATACAAAAATATAAACTGAAGAACAAAGTTCATTATTCGGATAAGTGAACTTTTCTTATACTTTATATGAACTGGCGCAACATTAATTAATTTATATAATGAGAGTCTCCATAACTGTACTATCATAAGTGGCAACAGTGCCAGGTCTTGAATACAGCGATCGTCCTAGATGGGAAGCCAAACATAAGGAGTGCGACAGTAGCACTGCTCATTAGCAGAACTAGCTAAAAAAAAAATGTTGAAGGCGAGTACGAGGCTAGAAGTTACAGGGAAGAAAAGAAGAAAACAATCGATTCATTTGAGTTGTCAGTCAGAACAGATCTTATATATATTTCAGTGCATGTATGAGAAAACAGTCGAGATAAAAGAGAATGGAATGACAAAATTCAAAGAAAAGCTTATACCAAGTATGACATTAGCAGAAAAACTTTATAAACATACGTAGTAAACATGTAGATAGTCATGTTTGTGCTTTAACAGTAAGAAGTTTAGATTAGTTGTAAGTTTATTTTTTCAACACATTCCAGGGTGTCTGCTTCATTGATCGTCGAACGCCGAAGTGGAAGGATCTGCGATGAGTGTCCAAGAGAGGAAGGTTTGTAACTTTTTATTTTTTCTCTCTCTCTCTCCACACGAATGGCACACAGCCCTGATTGTTCTATTATATCATACTTTCGTGTTTTGGTTTCCATTGTCTGTAAATGTAATTTTGTGTTAGTTGGGGTTTCTTGTAAATTTTGTTTTTGTGTAAAATTCCACGCCGGGGCATGTTGTAAGATTTTTTGGGGTAAGTTGTTACATGCAACAGCCAACAGTTGAGTTTTTTTAACCCATTGCCATGAATATAGACACTGATTACCAGGCCCATTGGGGCTATAATCCACCTTTTTCAGCCCTGAGGAAATAAGCTTTATTCAAAGTTTTCATATTACTAAAAGTTGAAAAAAAAACTGTAATTTAGAAGAAAAGCTTAAGACTTCTCATCCGAGCGCGAGGATTGATTATGCACAACCTGCAAACAATTTTCTCAAATTTCTCAGGTTTTAACAACGCGACGTTTTCTTCCAAATTGTGGCCGGACACATGTTGAGCATATTTCGCTGATCTTTTTTCTTAAATTTATTGTTCAAATATGCGATTTTAATTGAAAAAATATCCTAATTAAAATTGTATTGTAGCTGATCAATAAATAAATAAAATAAATGCTTGGCTGAATTATCTCTAAAATTGTAGGATCAGCGTTGATTTTTGTAAAATGTTAGCCCAACTCTCCCCTGCTCAACTACATTTGATTGATTGGTTGTTTTATAATAGTCTAATAGTCTAGATCGCTTACTACAATAAGCCCGGAAAAGATCAACCGCAAGCTTGTCCATGCATTCGCGGTCAAATCGTAAACACCAGATGAGGTTAGCTTTGCTCTCACTCTACTTGACCCGCTTGGACAACAAATAGCCGCTTCAGACTCACATGTTCAACGAATCAAATGAATTTGACAACTAACATGGATCACATCATCCCAAGCTATTCTGACTGATAACAGAGCTTAATGTCGAGCCCTTGATATAGGAAATATATTTACTAAGATGTTCAATATTTCGAATGCCCCACATACTCGAAGAAAATGTGTTTTCATAGGCTACTTCCAGTTATCATGGATAGTTCATTGAAAGAAAATATCTAATATTAAAGACGACTAGTCCTGGGTGTTCTTATAACTTACTAGGGGTAAGCATACGGTTGCGAGAGCTTCATCAGATACTATATTCTAGAAGTGTGCAGTCACAATCTGATCAGTTGAGGTTGGCCCATAGCATTTATCAAGTTGTCTTGTAGTTTATCACAACATTGTACATGACAACAATGGTTTATGATTCAAATCGTGAAGCTCCAAGCACTACTACCGAATGTTTGGACCTAAAGAGAAGAAGACCTTATAGATTGGTCGAGCACTTTAATAAGGTGGAGGAAAGGTCCATAAGAATAAATCCTTGAGAACCCACTCAAGCCGTTGGTTCAGCGAACCCCGAATGGAACGGGGTATAAGCCTAATGACAGGAAATCACGTAATGCTACGTTTCCACCGCATCGAAACCGCGAGATTCGGACTGAGGTTGAAGTGGTTTTGCTCTCTAGTTTCGAGTCACTCGCTCTGAGTGTATAAGTGACCCCCCGAAACAAATGTCACTCGCTCTCAATTTTTAAATGGCCTCCAGAACAGCTGTATATTGACAGGAAATAATAGAGTGAGAATACCAGAAAATGGAAAGACATAAAATGCGAAAATAAACAACAAAATAACAGAAATTCACGCTGTAGGCTTGTTCGCTTTGACAACATCTTCTGGACGGATGACTTCAAGGGGGCTGGAACGAGCTTCATCAGACTCCGAGACATGCAGACCCTAAAAATGTATAGCGGAACCTGGTAGGATCGGCGAAAATTGATGAAACCTAGCGGTTTCGTTCAGTGGAAACGTGGTTTAAGTCAATACGCATAATTATTTGTAAAAGTCAGGTCTTTCTCGACCAACAACCATATCATGTTCAGAATTTCTATAAGTTTGTATACGGATGGTTCGAAAACAGAGATGGCATTTGGAAGGGTATCTTTAGGATCTGCACTCAAGGAACCGGTCCACGAAAACTCAAAAACTTGTATCGATCTGCCTTCCATTAATTCTAGAAGAAATAAATGCGCACAGATGTTCAATGCAAACAGTGCAGTCGAGCATTCAACAGCTTTCCACTGAAAACAACTCAATAAAGGCATCCCTCGTCACCCGTAAGCATCGATTACGAGGAACACGTGCTAACCAACACGAGCTGCCTGTCTAGCATTACATGTCAAACGTTCAAAATGAAGTGATTCATGGCAAAATAAAGAAAAACAGCTTCCACTCGACAGGCTTCAGTGTGACAGGCAATTCAATCTCATTTTGTTCAGTGTTTGTCATCCTTCTCGTTGCCACACACCGGCTGCACTTATTTTCCAGTTGTCACAATCAAGAATCGTTCCAAAGCTCCCAAAGGTTCACCAAGATCACTCAACGATTTAGGTCATGTTTGCAATTAACTTGTAAATTATGCACCACAGCACAATATTATCGCTCACTTTGTGAAAAGACCGATCGATCGTCAACAAAACACACCCATACAAACGCTCCTCCCCTGCCGTCTATTCACCATAATTCGATTGAAACAAGAAAATTGCAAAGTCCACTGGATTTATTTACTTAGAACTGCTAAAATCTAGACGCTTTGCGAATTCCGCTCCGAATTGTTATCGATCACTTTTGCGATCTGGCGATCGCTTCGAGCGGCTCCTTACACTTCCTGACACAGTCGAGTTTCGTTGCGAAGCTGTGAGCGTTCCCTGCCTTCAAGGCGCACCCATCTGTCGCGTACTTCTGACACTGTTTGGTAATTATGTTGAAGAAGTACCCGGTGAACGACTTCCGGCACACTCCCAAGGCGTTGGGCGTCTCTCCGACGCATTCCTCTGAAAAGAAACAGATATTAGTGACGTCTTCTGAGGGGTATTGCGGCAATAACTTGGAATCTCGAATGACGATGTCCATCCAAGGGCGGCAACGACGATAATGATGATCAAAAAACGAGCCATGTCTGCAGGAGCGATGTGCTAAGTCCACGGCTTGCGTCGAGGTAATGCGACGAAACGGAACAACATCCCTTCCGACTCAGCGATATCAGTGCAACGGGTTTATGCACACTGCATGGGTCAGGGAGAGTCATCGCTTGACGGTAGATCTTCTGTGGAACGCAATCAACGGATCAATGCACTTCAATCAAAACTCGCAATTCAATTCAGTGCAAAGCTTTATCAACGTACACGTTGCAATCTTTATTTCTTATTGTTTCACATTTATTTACAAAGTCAAATACACAAACGACCTTCAGACACCTCTGCAAGTTCGCTCGCACGACCGCATCGAGTCGAAGCGATTCTCGTTGCCTCCGCATCCGCCATAGATGAATTGCTCACACCTGCCAGAGATGGGATCGTACGCGAAACTGGGCACATATCCGAAACACCTACCCGCCGTCATGGGTTGGCGACACCTGTCTATTGAGTGGAGCTTCAAGTAAACGTCACTGTCATGATTAAAGGAAAAAAACCAGCCATCTACCTCGGTTCAGAAGTGCGTCGCATTCCTGGCTCACTGCGAGAATCATCAGTGAAACTGAGACGAGGACTAGAATGCTCTTCATACTTAACACTCCAAAATCTGGTCAACTTCAAGCTGTCACAAGGCACTGCTGCGAATACAATTCAGCGGCTGACTGAAGAAATAAAACTAAGCAAGAAAAAAACAAAAAAACTGAAAGAAGCGATCAAGCGCACGAATTAGCCATAATCAACTGAGTGCAGACACCTGGAGTGTCTCAATTTAAGCTTAAGGTGATCTCTTAGATCGGGGCTTTCGTCAGCGCAAACATACAGCATACAGGTGAGGGCAGTGCTGTGAGCTTTATGCGACCACGAGACAGTGATGGCACAGAATGCCTAATGAACGGCTATCCGTCAAGCCGATGGTGGGGAACTTTCGCTTTTAAAATCGTAATCGATCGCCCTGAAGTGTGTTTTGATCGTCTCTTCTTCTCTCTCTCTCCCTCTCACCCACTCTTCAGTTGAGTGATCAGTGTGACAACTGCGTCATTGGTCACGGTTTAGATCGTATTTAGCACAGGTAGCTGTAAAACGTACTGTCGGTGTTAGGTGAATTAGGTTAGTTTTCTGATGAATGCACAATGCAAGCGGTGTGAATTCCCCAGTAGTTGACTTTGAAGACTACTCGCCACTGAGGCTCTCTTTATGTCTTGTACTTTAGAGGTTGGGGTTTTTGTATTCATGAACTATACCGGATGCAAAACACCGCAAACATCTGACATGACAAGGGGAAGTTTTCCTCGTCTGCTACTAACTCTCTATTGTACGTCGTCCATGTTCTTCCGCATATTTATTCAAAGCGTCACCACCTGTATTCTCGAATCATTCGGTCGAAGGAGTCTCGTAAAAAGGCTTTAGAACCAAGAAAAAGCTATGATTTTATATTTACGCGTAGCTTTTTATGATACAACACCACGGAGAGCACATATATGTACACATGTGTGTGCATATAAATTACGCTTGAATAGCACTGCCACTCTGTATTTATGGATTCAAGCTGCTTTACAGATCGGGTATTACGGGCCCAGTAGACTGTTCAAATACAATGAACCTTATCTTTACGGGCACCCCTCCATAAGGCACCCCTCTATTTACGGACAATTCTCGCCACGAACGTATTCAAGTATTTCAACCCCTTCAGAATGGATACCTCGGGTGTCCGCTATAGAGAAGTTTACCTGTATTCAGTATTGAAGGACATCTCGGAAGGAGAATGAGGTGTGCAGGACAGCTTGTCAAAACCGCCATCTGTTTTGTGACATTACTTGGGATTTGTGTTTGTTTTGTTTTCGAGTACCTGTGCAAAATCTTTTTTTTGTCTCCGCCTTTAAGTATCTGTTGACATATACTGTCCTAATGAGGTAACTGTTGGGAACGGAAACTTTCCCCCAACGCATACTCTATCGAAAATCTAAAATGTGTAGTCGTGCAATGCTTCGGCATGAATTCTTTTCCGAGAGTATCGAACAAATTTGACGTTTGGCTGACACGAATGATTGTCAAAAAACGAAATTGAACTCGCAGCAACATAGCGTGCTCGGGTTGCCTTACATTTTGTCAGAAAAAAAATCGACCGATCAGCTGTTCGGAATGTTCGGCATGATTGTTCAAATCTGTTCGCTAGGGCAGACAAATTCCCGCGATGACTTCTTCTTAGAATTGTCCAACACGCCTTTTTATCGTTATACCATGAGTGAAGTCATGCTTTTAAATATTCAGATGAGTGAATGCATTTTTTTCTAACTTTTTTCTGGGTCATTTCGGTTAGGATGGGCTACCCTCTTAACATGCAGCACACTTCTCCTTCCGGAGCAGAGGGTACTGCAATTATAGGTCAGGACGATCGCCGGAAAGTAATGGAAAATGTGTATCGACAGTGGCGGCAGGCACTTGACGGATATTTTCCACTTAATAGGAAAAATTCGAATGGGCCAAATTAAAATTTCCATCAAAATCGTTTCCTTTTATTTAGTAAAAAAGTAATTCAAAATCAAAATTGGATGATTAGATCTTGTAATATGGCGTGGATGGCATCACTGCACTTGTTGTGCGCCTAAGCCCCGATTCATTTAACCTAACAATGAGTCCATCGTACTGTTGAAGGGTTTCAAATTACGTGAGACACCAACCATATCCCACTTAATTTTTCAGGGCATAAGAGAAGTACTAGAAACTGTATCATCGATCCTGCGCCATTAAATGACTTACATATACTATTTTTTTGCATTCATTTAAATAAGTCGGAATCAGTTGTATGACTACTTCATAGGGCAAAGATGTGTTCATCATCACCATTCTAATAAAAACATATTATTCTCATGTTACATTTGAGCTATATTTTTATTATGTAGAAACCAACTCCAAGGGAATGCTAATCCCGCGTACAGGAATGTAAGTGCCTAGTCCCTATCATTTTTAACCGCATGTTTAGGTTACTCACGTGATCACGTCATGTAAACACGTATATTTTTTTTAGTCTTTTCTCTCTAACAAGGCAAATTGTTTTACTTATTTATTTTTTTTAACAGAATCCTAATCACTGAGTGAGAGGAACTACAGTGAAAGCTCCAATCAGTGACAACTCTCATTCATTCCCACGAACGAACATCTCCTTTAGCGGGACAAAAGTGCTGCGATTGTTGCTGGACGCCTACGATAGCTTTCACTGTATATGCAAGGAATAAAAAAATAGGTTAAGCTATGTCTGGGTACATAAATAGAACATTATATTGCTTTGCATTGAAATTATGAGATAACTTTCAAGCAACCGTAAAAGTAAACATTTTGGTGGTGCCGTCTTATTTGTCATCATTGACACCTCATCGTCTTGGACATCGTTCCTGAGAAATAGTACTGCAGGCGATTTGAATTTGGTTCCACAATGATTTTACAGTCTCGATGAGTTGTTCTACATCTCGCACTGGTTCTATGTGAAACAAAAGTATTTTGGATCGTTATCAATTATAAAACGTCATATTAGTGGCATATTTTGAATTTTGTCAGAATTGATCATGTGGTCTTGAATAATACTGTTGGACACATGTTGATCCACTTTTATGTCTATCCAAGCCACACAGTGGGTTAACAGCGGAAAGAAGATCTTTGGAGAAAGTTCTATGTAGAATTCTTAGTTTTATGTCTAAGCACTCCGGGCTAATGGTTTCAAAGCCTTTTTTAATATACATATGCAGTGCTGGCTGGAAGTGTGAACTAATTGTTGCATAGGTCTTTCACGTAAACAAGATTGTTCACGTTATCCAATCGTTTTTACTTTCACAAAAAGGACACTTGGACAGTAGTTTTATTGATATTTATTAAGATTTAATTGGGTCGCCGTGGCGTAGTGGGTTAGTGCGTCGCCTCCTTCGCAGAGGGTGCCAGGTTCGATACCCGAATTTACCACCTATCATATTTCACGGCTCCACCTCTTTCGAGTCACTGAAGATGCTCAAAGAGTATTTCCTGTCTAGAAAAAGCTTCTCAAATTTGGCCGTTCGGAGTCGGCATTAAACTGTAGGTCCCTTCCACGCTTGATAGAACAATAGCACGCCAGTAGCATTTGTGCGCTCTAAGAATGTAATGCCGGCCGTCTCTGCCGGTTTTTCACCACGGGCAACATATGTTTTTTCAGGCAACATCATCCAAAACAAACTCTACTCACGGGCATCATAAATTTGGTTCTTAGGCAGATGAAGCTCATGAATTTTTTTTGAATGGCGCAACAGAGCCATGATCGGATGCAAGTTTTTCCCCACATGGTTTTTAAAAGCCGAGCGCCATAACCTGGCTTGAACCCACTTAGCCAACTAAAACTGGTATTAAAGACCCCTTCTTTTTCCTTTAGTTGAGTATGCAGTAGTTTCACGTTTTCTTTCAGCATTTCTCAGTCAACTGGTAGATTTTACCACGCTGCTTCAACGATCTGATTTGGCTAGAGGTGACAACTTTTAAGATTTTATCATTATTGGATTTGGCTCATCTCATTTTGGAAATTGTGGATTTGGATACACCGTACTGCCAAGACAAACTCAACGCACTTTAACCACTTTCCAATTTCTCTTTTTTCTTTCAGTGATAAGAATTTCGGTTTTTTAAAAGACATTTTTGCAAGGAAACACTCATCTACATGTTCTAATTGTATGCACAAACTAACAACCAAGCACACGAACGGATGAACATGTTCAATCGTATGTATACATTCATGGCCCACGTTATCGAGCTTTCTATTGTTCACCCTATAGAGTACTCTTTATATAAAAAAATGTGTGTTCACGGCAGCGGAGTGTTCACGCAATCAGGGGTTCACGCTACCCAGACACTGCTGTATATACTATACACTTATTACTAGCCTCAAAGTTAACGAACTATTTATTCAAGTTGCGAGCCATTTTATCAACAAAAGTTTACATGTCTTCATCCCAAGCTTCATGAAAAAATTCTGTATCTTTATATATTGGCCTGTTCTTGGCTATTTAAAATAAAAACAAAATATTGACTTATATATATATATGTATATATATACTTTCAAGTTGCAGCACGGAAAAAATTAGCTGCAACTTCTTGCAACATTCTGAGTTATGTTCAAATTTGTTTCGCTGCATCGGATGAAAAAACACGGTTTTGATTTTGGTCTTCTTCTTCTTTATTTGGCGCGACAGTCCGGGGTGGAACTGGGCCTCAACCATCAAGCATCTCCAGCTAGCACGGTCTCTGGCTAGCTGTCTCCAGTGTCACACGCCAAGTTGGTTGAGGTCCTTCTCCACCTGGGTGCGTCACCTTAAACGCGGGCGTCCTCTGTTACGTTGTCCCACGGGTTCGGAGTCGAAGACTCTCCGGGCCGGAGCTGAGTTGTCCATACGCTCTACATGGCCTAGCTATCTTAGGCGTTGGATCCGAAGACGCCTGACTAGACTCATGTCGCTATACAGCCCGTACAGTTCGTGGTTGAATCTTCTCCTCCAGAAACCGTCAACGGAAACAGGACCAAAGATCGCACGCAGAGCTTTTCTCTCGAAAATACCAAGGACTTCCTCATCCGCTTTTGAGATTGTCCAAGCCTCCGCGCCGTACAGCAAGACTGGGATGATCAAGGTCTTGTATAAAGTCAGCTTGGTCCTTCGAGAGATGGCTCTACTAATCAATTGCCTCTTGAGCCCATAGAAACAGCGGTTGGCAAGAGTTACTCTGCGTTTGATCTCGGTACTGATGTTGTTTGTACTGTTTACTGCGGAGCCGAGGTAGACGAAGTCCTTGACTACATCGAAATTATAGCTGCCCATTGTGACGTTGTGTCCAAGACGTCGATGTTGTGTGTCCCTTCTTAATGACATCATATACTTCGTTTTGCCCTCATTCACCGCTAGACCCATTTTAGCCGCCTCCGCCTCAATACTAGCAAACGCCTCATTGACGGCTCGCTGTGTTCTGCCAATCACGTCAATGTCAGTGTCTCTAGTGTTGGCGTGTGAGTCTTGCACGATCTTCTCCAGGATGATGTTAAAGAAATCACATGACAGCGCGTCACCTTGTCTAAATCCTTTTTTGACATTGATGGTCTCGGTGAGTTCGTTACCGACCTTGATGGAGCAGCGAGAATTCTCCATCGTCATCCTGCACAACCTGACGAGTTTGGCAGGAATGTCAAAACTAGACATGGCGTTGTATAGCTCGTATGCACGCTGTCATATGCGGCCTTGAAATCGACAAAAAGGTGGTGGGTGTCGATTTGCACTTCTTGAGTCTTTTCCAGGATCTACCGTAGTGTGAAAATCTGGTCGATGGTGGACTTCCCTGGCCTGAAGCCACACTGATATGGACTTATCAGGTTATTTATAAACGGCTTCAGGCGAGTACACAAAACGGAAGAGAAGATCTTATATGCGATATATCCCTCTATTCTCTCTCAAAGGGGTCTCCTTTCTTGTGGATCGGGCAAACGATACTGAGATATACATATATCTTACAGATGAGCTGGTGCATGCGCCCAACCAGATCATCTCCAGCTGCCTTAAAGATTTCAGCGGACAGTCCGTCCGCACCGGCAGCTTTGTTAGACTTCAGTCTTGATATTGCTATCTTGACTTCGTCTAAGTCGGGGGGACGGAATTCTCGTCGATCATCGTCCATATTGAGTGGAACATTCTGCCTGACAGCGGTATTGGTGTCATCATCGCCGTTTAGCAGTCTGCAGAAATGGTTCTTTCAAATTCTCAGTATCGACTGCGACTCTACTACTAGTTGTCCATTCTCGTCCCGGCAGGCTTCGTTCCGAACCTTATATCCACTGGATAATTGTTACACCTTCTGGTAAAACTTTCGGACATCGTTTCTACCGTAGCACCTCTCCATCTCCTCGATCGCGCGCTTCTCGTGCTGTTTCTTCTTTCTCCTAAGAAGCCGGGTCTCGTCCCCCCGTCTCTGTTCATAGAGCTCACGAACAACTCTCGTCGTTCGTTGCAGCGTTGCTTTGTAGGCTTCCAGCTTCGCTACTTATGCCAGCCTACACTCGTTGTCAAACCATGGGTTTTTTCTAGGCGGTGCCGTGAAATCCAGCACATCGGTGGCAGTGATTTTGGTCATATTACAAAATTCACAATTACTTGGCTAATAATGGTTGGAATTAATGCAACTAGGACTTTATTTTTAGAAGAAATATTAAGCTTTCTTTTAAAAAATGGATAGCAAATAAATTAATGGATCCATGAACGAAGGTCTGAGATATTCAAATTCTTATAGTAGGATCTTAATTGAGCTCAGATTTGCAGGGTGTGTGTTTTATCGTTTGTTAGACTGTAGAAAAAAAGTTCCAAGAGACTTCAACAGGAGACCTTGTTTATCTGAAAACTGAAATGTTTGCTTTATTTGTAAAAATCATATCCGCATACCGACTTTGGCTCCAAGAGCCTATTAAGTGTAGCAACGCTGACCTAAGCAGCAAAAAATGGCAATTGGATTGTAAATACCAAGCTGTGACGAATACTAGTGCTTTGAGGTAATAAATTTGTAACTTCTGAACCCGTGGACCGATTTTAATGAAAGTGGGTAAAAAAGTGATATGTTTGTATATATTTTCCCTTAAGTTTACTTCGTTAGTGAGTAATCCATTTGATCTACGTCAACCACGAAAAGATCTCGTAGCACATATGTTTCAAATTTTACTAAGATCGGTCCACGGGTACAAAAGTGACATATTTATTTCCGCGGTCCCGTACAAAGCGAACCACTGTGCGCCATGCCAAGAAGAAGCTGTGCACCTAATTGCATTCCCACCATCGTTCTTTCCTTCGTTTACTCTTATTTGGGGTTGTGCTGCTGGTTAGGAAGACGCTAAGACATATCCTTACCCATTTGACTTGCAAAACTTGGATTCATCACACTACAGCACAATTTAAAAAAAAAATCTAAAAATTTACGAAGGCGACGCGCTACAATAGATTTTCTCGCTCTTAAATTTTTGCTATTCTGTGCCATTTCGAATCCACTAATGAACGTGTCACGTGAACACGTGTAATTAGATGCACGCTCTGAATCTGAAGCACATTCGCACTTCTTCAAGGCGGCCACTTAAAGAAGACATAATAGTAATTTCAAAACAAATTCTGGCCGTCATCTTTGAGATTAAGTCTACTCCTACTGTTGGCCTTACATTGGATTCCAACCACACGAACGTACATATTTCACGGCACGTCCTCTTCGGACAGAGGATTCTGAGACACTTTTGAAGAGAATATTATTTTTTCATATCCCTAATGTTTAACTAATAACGTAAAATCCAAGACCTGTAAAAAAAACCTTTGTCACCTCTACTGACAATGTTTATGCAACATCATCCATCAACCATCGATACACATGCTTTCCTATGAAATAATTAGCTGGTCACGCTTTCTCTTTCAAATATCTTGGGCGTTATGCCGAGTTGCCAGTAAGGCTAGGAGTTCAAAATTCAATTACTTGTACCTCCAGATGTTGAACCATTAATCTATCCGACTGATAAGCCCCGCTTTTACGTTAGAGATCACGGTCTAACCACATGGCGATACTGGCACTACTTCTAGCGACGCACGTACAAGAACTAATGGATGAAGAAGTGTTAGACAATAATTAGCTATCGTTGAACCTGCATTCAACTGCGATGTTGATTTTGTAATCACAGAATATTCGTAAACATTGCGACGCAGTATCAGCAAGGCCGAAGTCAGCAGCATTTAGGTCACATCGACGGTATTAAATAACAAAAACAACCGAGTCAATAGAAAAAAAGAGGAAATTCCAAAATAATTTATACATTTATTAACTACGCCTACACTCTCATTCAGACTCCTTAGATTACGTTCCTAAACAAAACTAAATAGACTAGCGACTAATCCTTTGAGGGACTGGAACCTTTTCCATTCACCCGCCTCTGCCGTCTTCGTCGGGTGCTGTTGCAGATTCTCTCACAGTCTTGCAGTGTTGTGAATATCCTTTTGTCTGTACTGCATCCCAGATACTTGCAGCGTTCAGTCTCAGCGTCGTAATAAATGCCCAGAGTCGACGTGACACAGAGTCCATTTATTGTTGGTATCCTGTCGCAGATTTCTGCAAAAACGCAAACCATTCAAATTCAAGTTCCACCTGTGGACCATCGTAACACCACACTTACTTGTCCTTGACCGCACTGCTGCGACACATGACAAGGCGCACAGAAAGAAGATCACAAGCTTCATCATTGAAACGATTTCAAAACAATCGTGATAATCAGGACGTATCCTCACACAGTTCCTGATGCGATCGCCGCTCTTTGAATAACTTTCACTTTCCTCTCAGGCACGATTAATTTATTTCTTTCAGGCAGATTGTAGCTTATCTCTGCATCCATTCAAACCAACTCGTTTGATAAACCAAACCGAAAAGTGAAAACAACAATATCGGCACTAATCACCAGACAGCAGGGGCAGCACAGCACACAGCACAAAGCACAAAGTCGCGAGATACACCAAATGAACCCAAACAACAAAACATCAATTTGAATAATGTGTGTGCATCGATCGCACGATCGCCGATCCTCAGTCAGTCAGTTTAAGGCGCACAAATCACAACAAATGACCACAGTTGTCAGTCAGAAACTGATCGGCGATGAAAAGCAGAAAGGCAAAAGCAAAGTCCCTCGCATTCGTTCGGCATTGGATGTGTAGGCCGAATATAATTCCCTCACACCAGCTTCAACTGGTGGTGACTCGACCTGATACCAGAAATGCTGCGCATCGTCCAATCTGTGCTCGGTTCACTGCGATCCTGGCCCAAAAGAATATAAATCAAACTCCGCACTTATCAACCGAGAGAGCGAGAGAACGAGATTAGGCACTACTCTGCCCTCCCAAGCTCCTCAACAACACCTCGTAGTCTTTATTAATAATACAAGTACAGAGACACAAACCTAGAAAATACGTGTATTGTATATGTAACACACCCCTCACTCAGTCTCACTCCACTGAGTACTGATCCTTTATGAGACGCGTTGTGTAGACACACGTTGCCAAACAGTCGGAGCGCGAGCCGAAGCTCTGGCCAGGAGTCGATCGGCACAGTCCCACTTGGTAGCGTTCGCAGTCGTTTGTCCGCGGATTGTAGTAGAAGCCCTCAATGTCAATGGTGCAACGGCCGGACGACGTTGGCGGTGGCTTCATGCAATAACCTGAGAAGTGATCACATCATGTCAGTTCACAACAAGTCAAGTCAACTCAAGTCAACAAAACGATTACCCGGCATCCGTGCGTAGGCCACAGCAGCAGTCGCCGGCGTTGACATCTGGTGCATTAACGCCGCCACTATGAGCGTGACGAAAGCAAACCTCACGGATCCAAACATTGTCACAGAGCGTAGTCTTCGTCTTGATAGATATAGGCCGGTGGAGAATGTTTTACTGGTTCTCTATGCGCCCCTTTCGTTGGTGGCTTGCATCGGCCGAGCTCGCGAGTGAGAAATAATTATCACTCTGCAGCTGATAAGGCTTATCTGCTTCTCTGCCTGTTCTGCTGCTCTGCTGCTCTCTGTTCTCGTTCGTATTGTGTGTGTGTGCGAGCGGGTGTGTGTTCGTTTTGCATTGAGAACGGAACTATAATTTAGTTGCTGGATTTCTTAATTCGCTTATCTCCTGTGGGCGGTCGCCAGGGTTGCTCTGACCCCAGCCGATAACGATCACAGATTTGTTCGAGAAACTGCTTGACTCCCAGCTTAGATGCTCCGAATGCGACCAACATTCAATTAATTGTCAAAGAAACTTGAATTAGATCGTGCGTAGCAAAATGAAATTCCTACTTGCTCTCCTCGTAGCTGTCCTCAGCTGTTTCGCACTGGCCAGCGCTGGAAAATCAGGTAAGCCCTTCTCATGTCATAAGTTTCCAGTCTGATGTGTGTTTTCTGAACAACCCTGCAGATGCCTGTGTGCAGCAAATGGCCAAGAACGGAAACGGAATCATTCAGTGCATGGGCTACATGCCGATGTGGACGTACGATGCCCAGGCTGGCAATTGCGTTGAGTTCATCTACGGCGGCTGTCAAGGAAACGCCAACCGCTTCGAAACCTTCGACCTCTGCAAACAGGCCTGTATGTAAAGGGGAGTAATAAAACCGGACGTTCACTTACTTTTAAAGTCGTTTATTTCAAATAATTTCTAATTTGGTTTCTCTCCGTTCTTATATCCTCGAGTGTAACATGTTTGCTTAAAGTTAATCTCTAATCTCTTACATTTTGTATAGCTTAAGACTAAGAATTCTAAATGTCTCGGGAAATGTGCAATATTCGAGCAAAGATTATAATATAAACGAAAATGTTTTATTCTTGATTTTGTTCTTATTAACTAATTGATTTAGATATAGAGTACTGAAGCGACTAAAAATGGAATTTACTTAAAAGAAAAATGAAGAACAAATTAATGAATTGATGACGAGAACGGTGGTGACGTTCTCCAATCTTGGCTACAAATCTGGTGATCTCATGACTGGAGGCGGATGTGGGCTGATGAGTTCAGGTGCCAGGGCAATTACTTTAAGCTTGATGCCGGATGTTGTCTTACCTTTGAACGGGTGAGGGATAAGGGGGGTGTGTGTATCTTGTGTTAGGTGGATACAGTCTCTAAGTTGAACATATCTAAATCAGAGACAGACAAAGGGAGGCTGGGGTTGGCAGCTCAATAAAAATGTGTTATGAAATCAGCACTTCAAGTACTCATAGGTCAAGGTGCTTTTGGAGATTTTAAAAAATCTTAATCACTTTTATTTTTAAAGAAGAAAATACTCTCGAAAGTTAGGAGGAACAGTTCGTCTCATCAATGTTTTTTTATTTTCAAATTCATCCAGGTTTTTGAAGACGTTAGTCTAAGACACACGAACAATTTTAGTTTAAGCTTTGTACTCATATAAAATGTCCAATAATCGAAGGGGACCAGGACGCAGCCGTTCTCGTGATTTATTCAACGAAAAATGTGTGAAACAGTTTACGAATTGTAACTTAGCATCTTAAACGAAATAAGTTAAGTCATTAAGGCTAGGCAATCGCAATAGAAAGAAAAGTGGGTGACGAAACTTCCAAAAGAGTCTTACAGTCTAATTTGGGATTTATTACCTTCTGTTATCTATATACAGTGGACTCTCCCTAAGTCGAACACTCCATAACTCGAAACTCTCTCTAACTCGAACTTTTCCGCCATATTTTACATACATTTCTCTCAATTTTCCGTACAAAAACCTCTCTCTAAGTCAAACTCTCTCTCTAACTCGAACAAATTATACCGAAATGTCAGGGGATACCATTCCCCTGACAATTCGACTTAGGGGCAGTCTGTACTGTATAGTGTGTATATATATCACTGTTTGTTTGTTTATGGACTCTTAATTGGTAAGAGATAGCACTGGTGGCTTTTTCAACTTTGTTCAGAATTATGTGAACAAGGTTTTTGTGGCTACCAAATTTATTTATTTATTTTTTTTCATGTTTTCTCTTTATTTCATGCTTTTTTGAAATTTCATTGTTTTTAATAAGCGTAGAAACGAGATGTACATAACATTTCTCTTAAAGTAATGTCCCTCCACGCATTCTTAAAAATTCATCCAAATCTGATTCAGTTTCTTCATAAAATTCTAAGCAATTTATTTTAATCGGTGCGAAACACAATGGTTCATAACCTCGTCGACTGGCTATCGCAATTCGTCTCTATAATGTGTATGTTTCTTAGATAAGCCTGAGGAGTAGACTTTAAATTTGCGTTTGATTCGTAGAAGGCAAAGAAATATTTCTCAAAACGGTTGACATGATTGATAAACAACAACATCTAAATGGTTCAAGTGATTTGTTGACGCATGAGACGAGTTTTTTCCACTGAGACTTCATAAAAGCCTAACTAGCCAAAGAGGATGGATTTGAAGAACACTGCCATCAAAAACAATAAAAACTTGGTCGCTTATATTCCTTAAGAATGATTAGGTTGACGTACTTTTGGTCTAAAACACTCTGGATTTCTATAACATTTAGATTATACGCAAGTCGTCGTTAAGTGTCGATTTTCGTTATGAGGATTTATTTAAAATGAAAAAAAATCTATTTTGGAAAAGATGACATCATTAACCCCGGGAAGTGGAGATTATATCCAGCAAAAAAATAACCCTGGCACTAAATGACGACTGCAGAGTTTTTGCGATAAACGAGAAAGCACTTGCATTTAAAGACCAAAACGTAACGAAGACGAGCGAATTGATCACCATCTTGCCATAACATGAGACATTATGATACCGCAGCTGGTTAATTTATGCATCATCATCAGAGCATCAGTGTGTTATTCTCGGTGAATTCGATGACACTTTCCTCGGAATTCGGCAAAGCTTGAATGTGAGTAAACTTTTTTGAATCTTAAGCCATCACCAGATAGAGATCGCCGTTGAGAACTACATCGAAGAAATGTCGATTCGGCACCGATCAACTGAATTCTGCATCGCCAGAGAATCAACCCGGCTTAATTTCTGCGGTTGAACTACATCCGTATCAAACTGAACTGACGCATGAATTGAAATCGGACAACATCTTTGTCCTTTTTAGCCAAAAGTTATCTTCTCGAACGAGGCCCGATTTTAGAACGGACTCCAATTTTGGTTTGATTTTGTTCTCATAGTGGAAAATAAGGACAAATATCAGAATTCAGAGCGCACGGTAACAATTAGGTTTTTAATGAAGCGCTTTGTCCTTGGAGAGCAAAATTATAGAGATTTCGTAGCAAACCCCTAAAAAATAATCTTATAGAAGTAAATAAGAAAAATAGGCATTACGAAATGTGGTTCTTCATTCAACGGTCATATGTTTCCTAGAATCGAGAAAACTGTGTTTGCATACACAAGACAAAATTCCAACTGTAATAATAAAGAAGCATATTTTGAAAGCGCAATTCAGCTCGGAAGTTGGTTGGCCAATCCACTTGCTTCCATGAACGGTTGATGGCTCGAATTCAAATATTTAAATAAAGGCAGCTCATTTCTAACGTATTTATTTGTAAAATTGTACTGTCTTCAGTTCAAGATAAAAATAACAGATAAAAATAATTACGTGGTCAAAAAGGCTCCAGATACAACGTGATTGTAGAAAATTAGTTTATAGTTTAAGCTTGGCTAGTGAACACGCTCACACGCGACGCTACAGTCTGTCGTTGAGCATAACATCAACTGGGGACCTCTATTAAAGGGTGTAAGAGAACCTATGCCGATCCTGAACGGCGAAGTGTGAGAAGCTTTTTCCAGACAGAACAAACCACTTGAGCATTGTTAGTAACCCGAAAGATGTGTGGCCGTGAAGTAAGAAACTTCATCGTGACGGGGATTAAACCTAGCGGAGGAATGGACGCACTTAGCCACTACGCCATGGGATAGGTATATATATATATTTCTGTCCGAAATAGGGACTTTCGCGATGAAAATTGTGTCAAATACACGCGGGTATCTCAAACTTCCGTTTCGTGGACTACTTTAAGCAACCAAATGCGTTTTTCGATTAGTTAATCTCTGTTCCATAGCATAGATCATTTACCTTGTGTTTTATAAAAGGAGGATACTCTCATTGCACTTGTTAGACGGCTTCTACAAGTACGATTATTTTGTCCTGGAACTTAACGAATTCTCTTTTGTGGTCTAATAATACTTGAAGTTTGTTTCTGTTTTCCATCCTATCTCACAAGAACTGCCTAACAAGAACAAAGCAATTCGTATTTGTAGGATGATACGCAAAAATGGCTTACACGAGTCTCTAGTACGTTTCAACAACCTTGCCTGCTCATTACAGTGAACTCTGTCTTAAGTGGACAGTCACGGGACCGGAGTTTCTTTGTCCTCATAAAAGACTTTCTCTTAAGAGAAAAAAAACAACCGAAATCATATCTACATGCCAACCATCACAGTTACAGAGGGTGTCCATTTAGAGGGAATTTACTGTACAACTCCCGCGCGACCAATTTACGGAGTCTAGAAGCAGCCTAATATCCTCGAATGGGACCTACTAAGCATTGCTTCCGCCAACAGAAAGTCACTTGCTTCAAACATAGAATCTACTTCAGAAAATCTAGCTTAGAAAATGTCGACATTCGTAAACATTGTGTACGAAGTTTTTACGTTGGAACGAAAAGTTCTTAAACGTTTTCTGCTGGGATTTGGTTTGATGACGAGGCCAGCTTTCGAGTTTCGCTAAAAGAGTCATGAACTCTGTTATTCTTGCCTGTGGAGCGAACAAGCCCTAACATTGAAAATAAGTGTTGAAAGGATGCCCTGCTACTCCGTGCAGTCTGGTAACACATGAAAATTCACTTTAGAATCTAAAGAATCCAAAATGTGGCAAATATTAATTTTACTCAATGGCATCTTCGTTATTTCAAACTAAAAACAGCGAATAAATGCGAAGTCGACATGATCTTTCAATAAACAAACAATTAGCTTGAATTTTGTTCACTTTATTTTGTTGCTAAAGACCACTTAATTTGACCCGTTCACATATTTCGGTACTTGCATCACCTTAAGGCGAACATAGGTGACCTAAAGAGAAGCTGTAGTCAGCCTAAACTAAAATAGAAGAAGCACAAGACATTAAACAATTTTTTTAAAACTGGGCCATCGTCGTAAAATATGTTATATATATATAGTTATGTGCAAAAGGTTGATCCAGATGTCATTCGCTTTTATGTAGTCTAAGACACGAAGCAAAAAAAAAGTGTTTAAAGGTCAGACATCAGGCACTGCGTCAAAGTTCGCACTCTGAACTTTCGCCAAACATTAAGCAAAACAGATCTCCCTCCTCCGTCACTCCATCTCGCCAGAATACAAATTGCTGAACAAACGTACGTATCCGCTGTGGACCTCACTTAAAACTATTCAATTACTATTTTACAATATCATACACACAGGAATGCACACGGATCGCATCCCTAATCAACATTCTCGTTACTGACAGCATTTGTCTGATGGCTGAGGGGATGCGCCGACTGCTGCGGCTGTGCCTGATGGTGCTGCTGGTGGTGCTGAATGTCAGGCCCACTGCTGTTGTTGTTTGTCATGCCATTCATTGTGGTGGCTGTCATGTCTTGGGCCTCGTTCTTGCGATTGTTGTTCAACGCGTGGTGAAGGTTGAGCGGCTGTAGATGCAATCCTGGGAAGGCGAGTCCTGCTGCGGCGGCAGCATGCAACGACTGAAGTAAGGCTGCTGAATGTTCCTGGGCCTTGCGGCGCAACTCGGCAACTGAGCTGGACCTCGGATCTGAGTGACTGGAAATTGGTGGCGAACCCGGCGAGTTGGATGACGAGACTGGCACCGAGGGTGGTTTTATCGGGCAGCACGAGCACAGTCCGGGAAAGGCTGAAAGAATTGTGACAAGAGAGGAAAACATTAAAAGGGTTGTTGTGGTTGCTGGGGAATCGGTTTTTTTCTTTTTGCTTGTTTGCTGAACGCAGACAGTGTGTCGCTCCACTTAATGTGGCCATAAATCTGCGATTACAGGTCGCCTCCGGTACACCAGGTGTGCGCGAAATGCTTCTGCTGTCGATGACAGGATGAGTGCTGTCATTAAAAGTTAATTTCACTAAAAGCGAGTGCCCTGCTGAAAGTTAAACTACTCTTCAGGGAAATTCTTTTAAAATTTGATAAAGCAGCGCGTAATGAAATTTAATTACGACAAAAGGAGCTAGTGTGCCATCGCATCGCGTCGCGCATCTGTCGGTACAAAGTGTTAAGCCCGTCTGCCGGGCCGAGAGACACGGAGCGGGAGAGAGAGAGAGTGTGTGTCAGGTGTGTTTCCCTGGTTTTCATAAAATGAAATGTAATTTTCCGTAATGGAATGAAATCTGCTGTCATCCTGCCATGGGAAATTCAGATATTCAGAAATTCCCGAACGAAGGACAGGCGAAGGGAGACTGATGCGGATGCGGATCGCTTGCATTGATTGACAGCCATCAAATCTCTAAATATAGCTCTACTCCGATTGGATTTGGAGTAATCTGTCTTCTGCTCCAGTGACAGACATCGGGAGTGTGAGGTGCTTTTCCGAAACTTTTGAGTGGCACACTGTCGGCGGCAGCAAGAACAAGCAAACAAAGAAGCAGCGGAAAAAGAAGAAGAAACAATTTGATAAACTTACCTTTTAGTCCTGAAAACAGGGGCTGTGAGAACTGAGAGCTCAGCGATGCCAAGTGGTGATGGGGCAGAAACAACGGTTGATTGGATCTTTGTGCGGCTGAGTCGAGCACCGGCCGAAAGCCCCCATTACTGAAAGCAAATAATTCGATTAGTCAACATTAATGGTCTCTTTTTGAACGGCGTGCTTTTAATTAGTCTGCCATCCTGACAAAACAAATACGCACTCAGTGCAGAGCATAACGGAACAGTGTCGAGCAGAGAGTCACATGATTGAGTTGGCAATTGTCGTGCATATTAAATTAAAATTAATTAATTTCCAACAGAAATTAATTAGCATGCTCCATAGCCCCGTCATCCCAAATATGAATTATTTAATTTTGTACCGAAATTGAAATGAATGGATGGATGGTATCTGTGCTGTTGCCCTGGTCTCTCTAATGAATACGATTCATGATATTTTAGAGCTACAGGAATACGCTGACGAATGGAGATTTTATTCACATTGCATGAGCTAGCGGCGACAGCGGCATCGGATTCTGGTGCTGGTGCTGGTCGGAGTGTCGCAACGCAACACACGCCGACAAAGAAGAGTGTTTCCATTTGACATAATTGACACCCGACATGGCATATGCGGGTTCCTAGATTATGACTCGGTTCACGTTCGTGTTCGTTTTCGTGAATTGAAAACCCTTTTGGTGGATGTGATAATGCGAGTGTGCGAGTGTCGAGTACGAGATACGATCGCACACCGCCATCATAAGTGCTGTCATCTATCAAATTCATTCCGGCAGCAGATGGAATGATTTGTGTGTTGGCATCATCCTATTTGGATACAATTCAATTTTTCGCGCTCAAGACATTCAATTAATTGTTAATTGAGAGTAATTGAAGTATGTTTTGTAATTGCATTAATAATGATGACACACGCCCGATGCGAGAAGACCAAGGCACACTCGTGTTTATTCTCTTCGAGGATTCGTGGCGACGCTACGGGGTGAGAGTGACTTAATTGTGAGTTTGGATGTTTTGACAGATTGATCTGTTTACAAATTAACAAAGTTTTAGGTTCGGCAACCCTGTTTGGGCTTAACAACTGTTGGTATATACGGTTTTTGTGATTGTTTGACTGTTTGTTTAGCACGTACTGTGGCAATCCAAACATGTATGGGTACAAGGCTGAGATTACCATTCAAATTTGGCAAATCGTTGGACAAAAACTCTAATGTCTTGAAAACCGCTGCAAATATACAGGGTGGCCCACATGCAAATTTTTTTTTTTACCGAAACGTAGTTTCAGTAGTCCCACGAACAAAATTGATTTAAGCAATCGCAGCGGACGCTTCATTTCAGCCAAAAATCCATTTCAAAAAACGCCCTGTTTGAGCGACTCACAAGTTTTCAATAGTTCCCACCGTTTTTCAAGCGTAAAGTGACTCATTTTCTTCAGCGGAGGTATGATGCTGATTTTCTGTCAAAATTACAGCAGTCAGTCTCAAATTACCAATGATTAAAAAAAACACTATACGGCTCAACCTGTATATGTGAACTGTGATTTCTGATAAAACAATAAGAATGTGATGTCAACGTTAAGTAGAGTTCGTTGAGTTTTTAAACGCAAAAATCAGTGTTCGGTCTTTGGCCAAATTCGGCTAAATATATGTATTTTTCCACCGTTCTCTTAACCAACGAATAACTAAACATGAACGAAACTGAGTAGGGCCTCTGCATACAAACTAAAGTTATTGACTGTTCCCAACTTCGCGGGATCCCAGCAACGAGCTTTGTTAAAGTGCAGGTGAAATTGAACATAGCCTCCTCTCGTATTGCGTTCATACCGGGAAGAGGATGCATACTCATCCCAACCAGACTGACAGTTATGCAAAGGGCTAACAACCTGCTCACGGAAAAAAAAAACAAAGGTTATTAAAGAGAATCCTGCCACGGATCAAAAGACGGACATACAACAACGACAAGATGGAACGAAAAAAGACAACGATTTGTGAGTGGGCTCCTCGTATGCAAGAACACTATACATCCGTTGGGCACGCACCAACTAGAAACAATCCTCACGCTGTAAATGGTGGATATTACTGCGATCCAGGAAATACGCTGGATAGTCGGAATAGAATAGAAACCAATCGAATTTAAACCAAAGAGTGATCGCCCGCCTGTCATCCGCATACAAGGCTGACTCTACCACACGTCCCTCCCGACGAGTCTGAGAACTACATATATCAAGGAGGACCCTTCGACGTTGCCTATGGAGCCTGCCCATACAAAGCACGATAAAAAATCATGCTCGGAGACTTCAATGCTACAATGGATAAGAAAAACATCATCACGGCGGAGGGAGTGAGTTTCCCCGACTCGAAAACAAATAACGGCTTCCGATTAACCAATTTGGCGATAGCAGTAATATGGTTATCAGTAGCACGAAGCTCTCCGGATGGTCGTACCGCCATCCAAATCGATGATGTTCTCATTGACGCAAGGCGTGCATCAAATATCCCGGAGCTCGACTGTCCAATGTCAGAAACCTGCCCCAGCCAACGAAGAGGTGTTTTGACATGGAAAATGTACTGGTGGACAGTGGAACAGTGTGCATAGAGACGAGTTTAATAGAGCCGTTTTTAATGTTGAGATTACAGCCAGGGGCCTATTTCACAGATCATACATCACGTACATTTCATACAACATACAAAACTGTGATACATCATACACATCATACAATTTTCTGTTTCACAAATTCTACTGGAAGTATTGTTGTATGATGTGTATTATTTTGACGTTTAATTTTTAATGATAAATTTCATTGAAAACTAAATAGTGTCGTGAATTAAACCCATACACCATACAAACAAACAAAAAACTATATCATAGAGTTCATTAATAATGAAGAAAATATGATTAAGAAATTATTGAGATTAATTCAGCTATTATAAGACAATTTTTCCAAATAGAACATGATTTTAAATAAAAAAATCTTGACGAACAAGCATTATTTGTTCCTACATATCTAATTTAAAAAAAAATGAACAATCATTCATTATTCAAAAATCATTTTTTATTTTTCTCATTTGAAAACTATTTTTGTAGTGACTACAGCAGTTTTAAGTTCTGTATGAAATGTATGTTCAAATTTGAAAGAAACTGCTGTATGATGTGTATCATATTTTTCTGTGAAACGGAATCATACAACTTTCCCATATTTCCAGTGTAAACTTCATCACCAAAACTGTATTACAGCGGCCCATACAACAAATTTAACGAGACTTTCATTGACAAAAATGTTTTACGCAAAGCGACCCATTCTCGAGGCGACTTGTGCAACTAGAAGCGTTCTTCCACAATGTTGTTCAGGCGATAGTATACATTGTAATAATTACCGGAAATCAGCGAGGCCTCACTGAGATGTTTGCTAGTATAGCGTGTTTTTAGGCGCGGTGACTGTTAAATGTACACCGTTGTTTTCTGTAACAGATCTTGACGGTTATTTTCAGGTTTGTTCGGTTTGGCAATTTACTAAGAATAGATTCACCCTGGGGGAGAAGACACGGCCGCGAACTCTACGAGCTGTACCAGGATGTGGATGTAGTCCGGGAGGCAAACATCCATCGACTGCACTGGCACGGCCACATCGAGCGCGGGGACAACAATGCTCCAGCTAAGAGGGTCTTGGTCGGTATAACGACCAAGCAATCGCGGGTCGTATTGATGATTAGAAGCAGCGTGCCTAGGACCGTCAGAAATGGAATCCAACACTGCTCAGGCTCGGACCTTGCATGGGTCGCCAGCGCTTGAGAATCCTTTACAAATATGTAGTTAAAGTTAAAATGAAAAAATGGTTCAATTCGGGGTACTCAATCTATAACTATTGTCGAAACACTATAACATCAAGAAAATGTCAGTCTCGTGATCTTGGACCGGTGGAATCACTGGTGCATATGTATTAGACATGTTTGGTTGGAATAAACGCTGGGTAGTACAGACACATGATTACTAACTTTGTCGTGTATCACGTGGACTTGGAAGGCAGCATGGAACTTTGAAGTAAGCTGAGATTTCTACGTCTACGTCGGATTTACGGGAACATTTCACAAGGGCCATCAGTACCGAGCTGAAGTAGGGATTAACCATTACCAACCGCTATTCCCGCGGACTCAAGAAGCAATTTAGTAAAACAGCCTTCTCCTAATGTACCAAGCTTAGACATTGATGATGCCATCCCAGTTCTATGGCTCAGATGAATGGAAGTCTATGGCATCTGGAGAAGAAGATTCAATCATTTGCTGTAAAGGCTCTACAGCCAATCATCTACGAATAGACAGCGGATGGACAACTTGACTCCAGACCTAAGAGTTGTCCATTCAAAGCCTATAGGACAACAGAGGCCACCCACGTTACCACAATTCTCCACTTGTGGTGAAAAAAACCCTTTGGGGTCAAGAATACAACACATAACCCTGCATGGTTACCCTTCGTCGAATCGAGAAACACCAGTTTCCTTTTTCTAGGATTTCTCTAAAGTTGCCCATCCCTCATGGCCGAGTTTTCGCACACCAGCAGTTGCAATACATGTCCAAGGGAGATCTTAATTTCAAAGTGACCATAGCTTAGAGAGGAGATAAGTTTAACAATGAACTTTGTAAATTCGACGAAAGGTAACCTTAGTTTGTGTAAAATAATACACATGCACAGTTTTAAAAATATGGGTGACCCAATAACCAAACTCCTCCCCTCACATAGTCACCAGCCGTGATGCTCTCACATTATTTAACCCAAAACTTTTCTTAATCCTAACCAGCAAATTTTAATTGATTGCGAAATCATGAAGTTAAAAAGTAATAAAATCCCAAACTAATTAATTCCATTGCAATCATCGCAACTGCCACAAGCCCCAACTCCTACCCGCTGCCGCCCCATAATGGCCACACTCCTTCGTCGTTTCATGTAAATTTTAAAATTCAATCAGCACAAGCTCTAAGTGAAACGTAAAAGACTGCAGAGAATAAAATCTCATTGCAACGGGAAGCGAAGGGGCTGGGCTACGCTACAGATGCTCACGCTTCACTCTCCCACTGTACTCCGCCACTTTCAGTGGAATTATTATGTTTTTTTTTTGTCCGCACTGTTTTAGTTTTGTTTTCCTCCTTTTTGAATCTCGTGCAGCTCCAGTGGAAAATATTGAAAAACTTTTTGCCAGCGCGCACATTCCGCATTAACGAATGCAAAGCTGAACGCTTTAGACAGCTCCCGCATCTAGTAGATGGATGCATGGCCACCTCCCACCGTGGAGTCGACTCGAGCTTCAGCAGCAGCAGCAGCGAAAAATGCAAATGTGTAGATGTGCAGTGCAGACTAAGAAAAATCATTTTTGATTATAATTTTTCACCGAGCAGAATGAAAATGCAATTTTCCAATTTTCCTTACTCCCCCTGCTCCGACGCCGCTTCCATCTATTCATTCGGCAAGACTTGAGCGTGGAAGAAGCCCAACTCTTAGCGTCGCCTTGCTGGTCGGCGGCGATGATATCCTTGGCGTATTATGGAAGCTCCATCAATTTTGCATGAGAATAAAACTTTTTATTGCAAATTTCTTTCGTTTTTACCATCAAACCCGCACAAGAACCGCCGCGCGGCGCAGCGCCACGCCGTGCCCTAGCTGCCACTGTCGCCCACCGCCAGGGATGCTACATTATTAGTGAGGCAATTTTCGGGGGAAATATAATAATTTCCATTGGAATATTAAATTTGGAAAGTACTCGTACTTGTTCAGTTCAGGGCGGGAGGACGAGGCCAATGTCGATTTATATCCATCCACAGACACACATACGTGTACGTTTGCGGCAGCAACGACACGACGGTAGTGGCAATGGTAGTGTGGCGACGCGACGATCTGATGGAATCCTGCGACCGGTGGTCGGTGCTTAGAAACCAGACCTGCCTCCCTCGCGATTGCGGTCGGAACGAAAGTTAAGTGGAAGCCCGTAGGATATTTAAAATTCAAAAATTATTACATTTGCCAAGAGAGATACATAAAAGCAGGAAAAAAGAAAAAGAAAAAAACGAGAAGCACACGAAATGAAACGGAGAATGAAAGGAGAAGCGGAACTTTATGGAACTCTACCGCGAACCACGAACAAATGAAAATTTCATCAACCTGTGTGTCCAGGGCAGACGCAAGCAAAGCCGCGCGGACGTTTTTGGCTTGTTTTGCAGCTTTTGGGCGGGCGACGTTTCCACGTGAATAAATTTGGAAACACAATTTCATGGCAAACGGAGGTATTACGTTTGTTTTTCTTTTTCTCTTCTGTATATTTTTTTGTTCCACTTACTTTTAGGACCGCCACAAACAGGGCCGACACCAATCTGAATTTGAACTCGTTGGCCCCCCTGACAGAGGCAGGTGGTGTGTGTGAATGTGAGCGAATGCTTTGACGATGTGTCGCGGAGAGATGTGTCGCCCGAAAGCCCTAAATTAAATGAAAATCCTATTAGGGGTTTACATCATGGCTTTGTGAGTTTTTATGTTATCAACTTAATCCATTCACGTTGAGTGGCACAGGACGGGGCAGAGCAGCAAAAAGCGGTTCGTTTAGTTGCGGAATTTAGAATCTGTCAGCAGAAATCTCTGCTGTCAATGCGTTGCACACGATGCGACGACGACGATGGCCTGTCAACGACTTGCTAGAGTAGCTGGCAAAGCAGGCTTTTGGCTAAATCAGAGTGCATATAATTAAGGGAATTTCTTGCGACGATAAATGTCCGTAATTAAGCACTCATCCTCTTGCGTAATTTAATTTCGCATGCACATTATCCCCGGAGGATCTGCACGAGTCGTTAGGCTCTTGTTTGTTAAATTTGTTGTTTGCTTTATTCCATTTGTCAGTACTCCAAGTCTCACTCTTGTTCGTCTATTACCCTTGCAGCAATTTTTGTTAATTAAGAAAAATCCTGAAGGAACACACACACGGGGTATATCAGAGCTGACTTAACAATGCAGCCCGGCTAGGCAATGGCACCTCTGTGTTGTGTTGTGCAGTTGTACCTCCTCGACTGGAGCATGGAACAAACAGCATCTATACTCGTAACCTCGCATTGTTATGGAATTTTCTCACATTTGCCACCATCAGTCGTCGTCATTTGAAGGGAAGTTGTCTGCGTCAGGAGTACCGCCGACGACGTCGGATGTGTACAGTTGAATCGTTGAGTACTTGTACACATTGCACAGACACACTGTCACAGGCGCGGCGGAGCGGGGGCGTCTCGTTTTGGCCCGACCAAAGACAAGACGGGACAAACAAAACACTTTTAGGAATTATTCAGAAATCTTTTCGAAAAATATAAGGGCGCACCACACCATATCCCCTATCTCCTATCCAACACCCCCTCCTCCTCCCCATCTCTTCTCGTATCCTTGTCAAAGCACACTGACTGAGAAAAACGTAAACCTCGTACGGGAGGTATTCAAACAAGCTTCGGAGTTCGGACCCTCCTAATGCCGGAAGAGAAATGACTTCCACTCAGTTGGAGGAGAGCGCTGAAGGAGATCCTTTCGAAAAGATGGATAGCAATGCGCCACAATGTATCTCAATGATGCAAACTCGCCGTCTACATAGCGACTCGTGTGTGTGTGTGTGTTGGAGAGTGTAGGTTTGTGTGTCCAGACAAATCGGGTTGCGTCCCATCATTACACCCGACTCGCAATTTGTGCTCTGAACAATTCAAGCCGAATTAAGACTTCCTCTACTGCTTTGCTCTGCTCTGCCTACCCTTCCCCCGGTCGCCTTTGTGTTTGCTTTTTGATTTTCATCAGTTCGTCTCGTACTTCCCATGTGGACATGGTGTGTGTGTTGACATGGAGGATACGAGTGAAAAGCCTAAAAGGAAAGTGTTATCCCATAAATATATTCTAAACGAGCGCATAGGCCATGCATTTTGAGGCGAATGGCTTCACCGAGGAAGGTCTATGCAAACTCAGTTAATGTGGTTGAACTGGGCTGGATTCCACCAGCAGAGTGCGATTTTCACTCCGACCATGCTTCTGTAACCGCTGAGAACAGAATGAAGAAATGAATTAAAAGGGCCGAGATCGTATATTGTGCATAGAAAATCGCACGCTTGTGACAGGTCTGAGAGTAAATCTCAAAATTCCGCTAAAAAATGAACACGTTTCATAAAGATCGGGTGATGGTTTGTTCAAGAGAAAAGTTATACATGCGATCTTTGGGCCTATTTGCCTTCTATCAAGACCCTTGATGGCATTCCAACCGCGAACTGAAGGCGCTGTACAACGACTTGAGTCTATCCTGGCATCTATGGATGTTATACCTAAGGCGGCGAAGCCATGAAGGGGTGCATGGAAAACTTAATTCCGGCCAAAAAGTATTTGATATACAACTTGTGGGACAACTCAGTTGAAGTTGAAGACTTGGACCGCATTTTACTTAAGGGTCCAGGCTGCTAAAGGTCGTATAATACATTTTCTGGGAGTGTGAGTGTCCAATGCTAACACCACATGACCGCCTAAGTCCATTCAGATCACACCTAAAGCAAATCAAGTCTGAGTCTGAGCAAAAGCTATTTTTTACTTTCGATCTTGCCCTGTCCAGAACATGCTCCTTCTAGTCACCAAAAGCAAGCTGTCCTAGCCTCCTGGTTGTCCTTTCGAACCAGGAGGCTCGGATTCGAAGACCCCCCATTGCTAGAGCATAGTGGATAGCAAGTGCAGTCGACACATTTTTGCCTTTCGGACTATATTTACATCTCATTTTGATCCAGCTCGTAGAGAAGAGAAGGCATAAAGCCTCCGGCATATATACTTTATACTTTACTTGCGTAGCGTCAGAGCATACGATTTCATTTAACAGTTTCAAGTTTGAATTGAAAATTCAAGTTGTTTAAATTATCAAGATGTATAAATTTTAATATAACTACTCAATTATAAACACTCAATTACATTTCTATCTATTTTGAACGTTGCTTCAACGAGAATGAACTCCCAAACTTTAACATAAAATTCTAATGCCTGAAACACAATAGTGCGTTTGCGCTGGCGTTGGCTTTCAACACACATAATTCAATGGCCAAGCAAAAAATACAGCATCGACCTGCGTCAGTGAATAATGAGAGAGATTGAGAGGATCGTAATAAAACGTAAGACGTATCGTACCATCGCACGTCATTATTCAACATGTTGGATATTTTTCGACAGAGGGGTGCGCTGTGAGAGAGATGTTCTCCCAGATTGAGAGTTTTCTTCCAAATTGAGAGTATTTTGTATCAACTGCCATTTAAGGAACGAAAAAAGCTGATTAAATATAATTTAACGAAAAAATGAGTGTATGCAGAAAGGCGGCAATATTTTTCATCTGGTAGATGAGAGAGATAACAGCTGATAAATTGAGTATTCTTTTCAACGCAGTGCGTTATCGTAACATGAAGTCGGCTGGCGCAGCGCACTATTGTGTTTCAGGCATAATTCTCTTGAAATGTCACCATCAGAAATGAAGTATTACAGGGGCCCGATTTCTACCTCTCTTTCCCCCTTAAGAATTTTGACAACTTTTTTTGTTATTAAACCAAATTGACCAGTCAGAGGACGGCATTTACGTTAATTCGTGAATAAACGTCAAAAATACATGAATATCTGTCAAAAAGTACTAAAATTCGTCGATGGACTAGGGGCGGCTGTGTAGTCGGCAATCTCTGGAATACTTCATTTCTGGTCACAATGTGAGTATTGTCAAGAAGGAGAGAGAAAAGTTAAAAGTTCGTAAATATATCCGTCGCCTGAGCGTCAGTGTTGGTCTATGTGTCACCTCCAATAAGAATATATATATTTTATGAATCTGTCAAAGTATTGCTGACGCTCACGCATGTAAAGTATTCTATGTGCCGGAGCCTTAACCCCGGCCTTCTCCTCCATTGCAGACACTATCATAATGCATTAATTAAGAAAGCACAACCGCAGTAGCGCTGAAATTAAACGAAGAATAACTCCTTTCAATTGCTGCTTCTTTGGGCTAAGAAAGCAATTGATAAACAAAGCCCTCTTTCGAAAAACCAAAGTAACCCTCTATATGACCTTAATCGTGCCAGTCTTGCTACATGGCGCAGAAGCATGTACTTTGTCAAAAGCAGAAGAAGTTGCTCGTTTGAGGCTTTTCTGAGAGGTACATTCTTCAGGTGATTTTCGATTCTCCGGTGAGTGGAGGATAATGTAACAACGAACTGTATATCGACTTAGCCTGAAGAGTGAAGATCCAACTATTGAGATGGCTAGGTTATGTAGAGTGGATGAAACTAATCCTCCGGCTCGGAAAGTCTTCGAATCCAACGACGAGGGAGGACGCAGTAGAAGAAGACACAAGTGGAAACAGACATCAACCAAATATGCGTGCGAAAAGCCAAATACCGTCCTGGCTGGATACGCTTCTTGGATGAGGACGAGCTCCACTCCGGTTTGTAACGCCACCTTAACCAAGTAAGAGCATGATTTTAGTCCATTAAGCAGTTAGCAGTTAGCAGTTTTAACTCCAATTGTGTCAATAAACCGCTCCAGTGCGCACTCGACAGCTTTGTGGCCGTATGTAAGGATGCTGAGATTAAGGTTAATGTGAATGAATCACAGGCGAGTAATGTTGAGCTTTTGTAGGATTGGCCAAGTTGGGTCAGTTTTGTAACAGATTGAGAACAGACGACAGAAGATCTGTATCTACAATGAATGTAGTCGCAAGTGTCTTTGAATTCGATAAAAAGTTGTTGTGTATCGATTTGAAGCTCCCTAGTCGTCGAAGCTCCTGACCGAAACATTCAATCGTGTTCAAGACGGACAAATGTGCTGCGACCGGCGCTGTCCACCTATGGGACGTTTTACTGATTTTCTCTCAAGCCTTTAAGTGATGTCAGTACCATGCAAATGCTTTAAAATCCCTATCCCTAATATTGCTCAAATAATCGAAAGTATCGACAAATCGCAAATAATCGCCGTTCAAAAAATAATATTTCTCTCAAAAAATCCCATGAAATCAGTTTGAATTTTGTGTAGAAACAATCGAAACGAAAGTTGACAAACATGCTCAACCACACCGAACACTGAATTAGAATCGATGACACACCACGAACACACCCCACACATGTATACATGCCACTTTAATAAATTTCAATTAATTAACCCAATTAAATGGAAATTCAAGAGAAATGCCGTTGCTGTTGCCGTTGTCGTTTGCCGTTACCATTGCCACATGAATATGTAACCAACTAATTCATTTTGTCGATTAAACCAATTAAAAGAAGACACTTTCTGCTAAACTTTCTCATAACCTCCCTCGCAAGGGGCGTCGCGTCTCGCGTCGTGTCGGCCTTGTGTTGTTTGCGCTACAATTTCATTCACTCATAAACATGTATAAGTATGCAATGAATAAAATATTTCTGTATTTTCACTCATCCCCAATGGAGGACCGAGCCGCGCCGCGCCTCGCCGACGACAACGCTATAAATTCTTTCGAGCGAATTCCCGAAGTGTAGCGTCTTTACGAAATTACCACCGCTCTCGCAGCACAATTAAAGGGAGTGGAATCCTTTCTTTTTCTGTTTCACCCCGCTTTCACTTCACTTGACTTTTGCACATTCCATGCTCGCAAAAGATCAAGTGAAGAGTTAAATTAATTTCGATTTACTACGATGTTGCCGTGGCTGGTGCTGTGTTCGTCGGCACCGTGGGTGGATGATTAAGACTAAATAAATTATTGAAAAGAACAAATCCTACGCTCTGAGGTGAAAATCTCATTTTGTGTGAGTTTTCTTCTTTTTATCCAGCGCTCGTACATCAGAGCATCCTTCAAGTCGGTGAGAGATGAAATTCATCACAACGCCAAGGTGATGGGTGTGTTCGTGTGTACTTAACACGAGCGGGTTTCGAAAAGTTTCTTTTAATTATTTTGCACACTGGGAGCTAGCGCTAATTCAATCTCAATCTGAATTGGGATTAGGTTTTGGAAAGGAGTGCTCAGCTCAGCGGATGTGTGTGTTAATTAGCAGTTACAGGAGATGATTACCTCGTCTGATGGGGAGTTTAATTAGATGTTGTGTATCTAACCCTTATCGTGGGTTACTCTCGAGAAATGTGTGTTTTTGTGTGTTGCTTCTGTGATTTAATCGATGAATGGGTGGGTTTTTTTTTGCAGGCTTGTGCGTTACTAGTGCCATTCCAACCCCCCCTCATTGTCTACTGAATATATTCATCACTCCTCATTAAATCCTCACCCTTCCGTCCTCGGCATCAGTGGTCACCAAATTGTTGCTTGTCATCATTAGATGATTTATTAGCCCATCGGATGTCCGGCGTTACACTTCATAAACATCACATATTGAACAGACACGCACTCATTTTCGATGCACCGCATTTAAGATTTAAAAAAACGACCGATAAGTACTACTTAAGCGGAAAACAAGGGGGAATTCGAGCAGCAATTCACTAAAAATGAAGTCGCTACAATGCCAATTCGGATGTGCTCATGCGAAAATAACGACCGAGGGTAAACGCCCTTCAGTTGATGCGGCGGTGGTGGTGAATTGACAATCCGGGGGAAAACAAACAAACAAATTCTGCTTCTAAAAGGATCTCGATTATCCGTACTTACCACCCCCATGGAGTGAGAGTGTTTTGGTTTGTTCGTTTTTTTTCCTCGTTTTGGGCTTTACATCAACTCGACGGGAAGTCCTCGCAGGAAGGCGAGAAACTAGCAACAATGGGATAAAAAAGGCACATACGCTCCGGTCGAGCCTTGCCATAAGTTTCGGTTTTATTTTGTATTGAGGTTTTTCCTTCTCAACGCCTCATTTCAGTGAATCGCACTTGAGATTTCGAACCGGTCGGTGGTGGTTATTGCTGGTTTATGGTAATTACAATCGAAGTGGCGTCAACCATTCGAAGGAAGTGTGTTATAGATTTGAATTATTGTTTGGTTTGATATTATTATGGCCTTTTGTTGGTGAAACTGTGTACTATTACAGACTTCGATTGGAGAAAAAAAAATTTGAAGAAAAATGCACCAAACGAACCAGTTTAGCAATTTCCGAGTCCGGATATGTAGTTGCGTGCTACACTGCAAACTTCGACATGAAATTAAAGGATTGGTTGTTGCAGAGCATACTTGACACAAGCTAGACTTCCACATTCGTTTCAAGTTTTAACAAGATTAGGAGCGGGGCAGTGTTTTAGTTGCCTGTGGTAAATTCGATTTTTCCAAATGCTTTCAACATACTGAAATGAAACTTTAATTGCGGAATTGTTACCAGAATGGTATATTACAAATGGTCGGGAATCTCCCGTTTCCCATTCTTTTAAATCTTTTCTTTCCAATTTTCTTTCATTTAGTTGTGGTTTTTATCAGAATCCAAATAATGCACTAGACTAGGTTAGGTTTGTTAGAAGTGGCTTACTGCTGTACACATTAAAGCGAAAAATATGGCTGACTTTGAAGCTGCTTATTACAGACAGGCTATTAAAATAGAATGCTCCAAGAAATCTAAATCTACGGGATGAGAGATCACTGCAGTTGCATAGCAAGTTTCTTCCTCATCCTCGTCTCTGCAGCTTCTGCAGAAGTTGTTGTATGTTCCTATGGTGGAATGCCAAATTGTAATGCCAATGAGAGCTCTAGGAATTCGGCCCGCTCAAGCTAATCAGGTTAAGCGATCGCTTAGTGTCGATCGTAGACCGGCGTTGTTTGATAGTTTCTTGTCTCAGTTGCCCATCTACGATTCATTTGACAAGTGTTTCCAGCTTTAGCAGATGTTTAATATATGCGATGGGCATGGACGGAGGATCGCCACACGGAAAGAACACAGAGTTTGTACCCTTTCTGGCGAGTTCGTTCGCTTCGCAACTCTCTGGAATTCCACAGTGTCCCGACACCCACATAAGTTGCATGCTAAAGTACTTGGCCATCTCGTTAAGAGATAGGCGGCAATTAAGTTAATTCTTGGTGTTAAAAGTGACTGAATTCACTGATCTTATCGCTGCCTGGATATCGGAACAGTTGATGATATCTGTGCGAGATAGTACATTGTTTTTTAGCCAGGACAGAGCTTCCTTAATCGCTATAGTTTCAGCCTGAATTATGCTACAGAGATTATGTAACCGGAAAGATAACTGGATGTTAAGAGCCTTGGAATAGACGCCAGCATCCACACCTGCATCAAACTTCGATCCATCTGTGAAGTTTCGCATTGGACCTTCCACAAATGCACTTATCTGAAACGGATTTTGAATCTAATAACGATTCAAAGTCTATTTCGTGGGAAAGAAATATGTTTCGTATAAATATAGTCCCCAAAAGTCGCAAAAAAATAAAGTGGCAAAAAGAAGCATTTTCTTTTAAGTCTTTCTCATGGTCTTTGGGCATCACAAAAGGGCAAGTAAGGGCATAAGATGGCTAGTCCATGTAGAGTGCATGGAGCAACACTGCTCCAGCCCGAAGAGTACTCGATTTTCAAACTAGTGGAACATGCATTCAAGTGCAGAAGGACATCAACCAACTTGACGTGCGAAATTGTAGCTGGTAGCTGGCTAAAGCCCGGGCCCGGGTCTACCCCGGACTGTGGCACAATTAGAAGAAGAAGTTCGCATAGCGGTAACCATGCGCCTAAAATGCTACTAATATGTATTAGAGTGTAAGCATACTAGAGGACAATTAAGCATTCTTGAGTATATGCTTGTTTGAGTCTAAATCGACTGTGATAAGAGCTGCGGGTGTTTCTAGAGTCAATCGAAGTTGTCTTAGAATAGAGGCAAGGCGCGAGAAGTGTGCGTTCGCTGCTTAATTGAGTTTTTCTTATTATTCTCTAGCATACACCAAGTCGCACAATTCTAAATACGATTTCAAATTGCAATGTTTTTTATCGTGTTTCTTTGGAGTTATTCTTCGTTATTTAGGGTGTATAAGCAAATGTAACTATTTTCATAAATATGACAAAAAAAAAAAAATAGAAAATAATAAAAAAACTCACGTAATAATCAAGAAATTTCCAATCGTATTTAGACGTTGAGTGAGTGTGAACATTTAAACTTTTCAAAAGAGAGAGAATACATAATTTATTATTTTTAACACTCCGGCCATAATATATGGGTTTTTTAGAGGCAGTTTTGTTATATTGTTTTCTGTGACAACTGATTTTGTAGTTCTCATGTGTGATCATGAGGCTTTTATCATTTCGCCATTTGATATCGATCTTCTAGTTATAAGCATTTTCGAAAGCTCGGCATTTTATTGTTGTAAGTGTGCTTCATCTCTGCTACCTTCGACTAAAATCGAATTTTGGGGGGATAATAGATTATCGAAGCATTCATTAACTTTGTCACATTTGCCTGCGCGTACCAAGCTCAAGCTTAAGCAACATTTAAAGAAATTACCAAGAGTAAATCAGCTGGCAATGACCGTCCATGAATCTGATTCTACTCCTGGTTACGCATTATCGTACATTTCAGTAAAAGTATATCAAGATTTCAGCCCCAAAATATTTGCACAGTGTCAATTAATGAGCCATCCCCTAATTACATCAGTCCCTTTTTCAAATTTGCAACTCTAACAACTCAATTCAATGTTTATCTCAATTAAACAGCAATAACCACCCCCATTCGCGCAAATTCCTCGGCAATTATGTGTTAACACACTGAATCGCAATCATCCCCCTCAATGAGGAAGACAACAATCTCATTGACAAGCGCTAATTGTGTACGTATCATTAGGCGCCCCCTGTCGCAACCAGCTTCATTGCAGCAAAAGCCATCAGCCATCAGCGCCTCATAAATATTCAGGCTAATCTGTGACGTTTTTCTTGGCCCATTGTCACCCCAGGAAGACACAAGCACATCAGGGCGATTGGCAATTGATTTAGAAACACATCGAGAGGACGCGGCGAGCAGCGGAAGGGCGTTTGATCCAAAAAGAAAGTATTGATAGCTCTAAGGAACTCTGATTTCATTTCCGCCCAGACAATCAAGACAGTTATCCAGGCAACGACCAAACATAGACGTTTCCATCCCCCCAAGACGGTGGCTGGGTGTGTGTTGGTCGATGTTGTACACACCCCAGCGTGCATGAGAAATCCCTTCGCGAAATCATGCTGATAGTGGCGTGGGGTGCCATGGCGGGTGGGTGGCATTCGGTGGAGTGTACTCTTCTCGACTTTTTCTGCTATCAACCAAGACGGCTTGCGCACGCGTCCACCACACGGGCGGTCCGGCAATTACGTGTTTATATACCAAAACATTTTGCCACCATTTTATGTGGATTTTCCTACTCCCTTGTAACGATGTTAGAAGGGATTCCCAGCCAACCGAAGGGATGCTACTGGGATTGTCTGCCAGTTAGGTGGCGGGGGAGGGTTGAGGGTAGAGGGTGGTGGGTTCGTAGAAGCGGAAACGACATTGGTAATGGTAATGTCCTTTTGTTTGCTCGGTCGTACGTTGCATGACTTTTGCCTCTTGTTTTGTTTCGTCCTTGCCGGGCGAGCACTGTGCTCAGGATGTGAGCAGAGGAAGTGTGCATTCTCGAACTTTGTTCCAACTCGATAAATGCACGGCCCAGTGTTTGTTTTGGGCTCACAAATCTAATGACTTCGATTGTCGGCACGTGCAGATCATTATGCTTAATCAAAGAGCATAATAAACGGCACCGGAAGGTGAAGAGCGCATTAGGACTCCGCCGAGTGCGTGATGTGGGAATGCGAAGCTAGGCCGGGGAAGTCGACTTACCTTTCAGTAAAGCTGTTAAATATGTGATTGCTGAACGTGGATGTTGTGATGGACTGCGGAGCGCGTGATGTCAGCGACATTGGACCGCCGACCTCGATTGGCGAGTCAGTGTTGTTCGAGTTGGTCGGGCTGGTTCCGGAGTTTTGTGGTGTCCTGATACCGGGCGAGGGTGATCCGGCGCTTATCGAGCCGCCCGACTGCGAGGCCGACTGGGTGAGATGAGTTGAAGAGAGTGGTCGTTCAGGATCCGAGTCGACGCGGGGACTTGTCGGTGGTGGGCTGCGTGAGCTGCGAGGATCATCATCGATCTCTCCAGTGATGTCGGGTGATGAATCTCGACTGTCTTCCATCTGAAATTTGCACATTTAATGGATCAACATTCAAGGGTCTGATCGGGTTTGCGGGTGAAATACCTTATCGAGAGAAATTGAGGGATCTCCGCCATTTTCACGCTTGCGCTGTTCGTCTTTTAGTCTCTCGGCCTTTCGCCATTTGGCACGACGGTTTTGAAACCAAACCTGGATGGAAGAAAAAAAATGATTTGATTTTAAATGGAAGGGAACAAGTGCAAAGGTAATTGCATTAGATAGATTTATAAAGATTGGATCAAAATTCAAGGACATATTGAAACATTTTTTCCGAAAAGCAGAAGTGAAGCAGCCTTTTGGGATTTTTAGTCGAAAAGATGTTCCGATCCTAAAGAAACTTATACACGTCTTTCGGGTTGGATTAAGGTTCGAGAATAAGGTCGGAGAGCATTATTTGCAAGTTTGTTCCATTCACAAAACCGGTCACAATAGCATAAAAAGTTGTCAACGGGTGGTGATCTTGATCAGAGGACGTGCACGTACAAGGTGTCGCACACAAGTTGAGATGGACCTCAGCCGGCTTGGTGTCCGAAACTGGGGACAGCTGGCGGGTGATCGAGCTGGTCTTAGTGGCATGTTGGGTGAGACCCAGGTCCACACGGACTGTAGCGCCATATCACACAGTTGGGTTTCAGTCAATCAACACGAATTTTTGCCTGCCTGTCCGACACAATCAATTTGATGCATAAAGTCGCACCAATTGCTCGATAATGCGCTTCATAATCGCTCAAAAGCTAGAAATCATCGAGAAAGGACGCACAACATCGACGACTTATTTGAAACAATGTTTATAATTGCTTTTTTTTCATTTATTTATTTATTGGATAGCTACAATACAATTAAAATTGTATTGTAGCCCTTCAACTGCGACAACTACAGAGGGATAAGTCTCCTCATCATCGCCTATAAGATCCTCTCTGCCGTATTGTGTGAGCGCCTGAAACCATTCGTCAACAACCTGATAGGTCCTTATCAATGCGGTTTCAGGCCGGGAAAGTCCACCATCGACCAGATTTTCACACTACGGCAGATCCTGGAAAAAACCCAAGAAATGCAGATCGACACCCACCACCTATTCGTCGATTTCAAGGCCGCATATGACAGCGTGCATAGGGACGAGCTATACAACGCCATGTCTAGTTTTGACATTCCTGCCAAACTCGTCAGGTTGTGCAGGATGACGATGGAGAACTCTCGCTACTCCATCAAGGTCGGTACCGAACTCACTGAGACCTTCAATGTCAAAAAAGGTTTTAGACAAGGCGACGCGCTGTCATGTGATTTCTTTAACATCATCCTGGAAAAGATCGTGCAAGACTCACACGCCAACACTAGAGGCACAATCTTCCAAAAGTCCGTACAACTGCTAGCATACGCGGATGACATTGACGTGATTGGCAGAACACAGCGAGCCGTCAAAGAAGCGTTTGCTGGTATTGAAGCGGAGGCGGCCAAAGATCGTGCCGGCTGGAGAGGCTTACTGGTTGAGGCCCAGGTCCACCCCGGACTGTAGCGCCACCAGAAGAAGAAGACGAAGATTTCATAGTACTCAATTTTGTATAACACCCTGGCCAGACCGAAACTTAATTTTTCGTGTTGTTCTTACTTTGACAAGTTGCGTTGGAAAAGGTATTTTACTTTAACATTATTAAACAAATTGTTATTTTTTTTTACACAGTATTTATTTTGTTTTACTCTAGCAGTTTGTCATAATCAAACAACTTTGTGTCCAAAAGGTATCAACAACACTTAAATTGGCGAATTCCATTTCGAAGTCAGTTTCCTGTGAAGCAGGTGCTTTTACTGAAAACGTCTCTTCCTCACGAGAATAATTTTCGAAACTAAAACTACTTGTTCAAGAAGCTTAGTGGGGTAAACTGGGCATTGGCAAGGTATAACCGATACAAAAGTGACACTACTATGAGTAGATACACGACATCTTCTTGAATACTTTCACCGAAACACGAAGACAAAATTTGGTTGCACGAAAAATATGTTAATCGAAACAATGTATCCAGTTGGAGAAGATTTGTAAGTATGATTTTCAAATTGTTTATTGTTTTATTGAAGATTCAGTAAATCACAAGCGGGAAGGAAAAAAGTCGAAGCAGAAATAAATTCAAAATTCTCAAATTTTATTGAGAATCTATACTCAGCTCAGTTTTGATTCTCAATAAAACGCTCTTTACTCCCTTTTCTATTCATTCGTACTTTTTTGTGTCAACGGTTGGTTTGTGACTTTACTTTCATTGTACTTGACTTCAAATAGTTTTGGCAGTTGGTTGGCAATGTTTGTACAAATATGATATTATTAACTAGAAGCGTTTGTATATTAAACAAAGATGGGATTAAAAATTGACCCACTTTATCCCATGTCGAGATTTATAACACCAATGCTGATAATTCGGCTGTATCTTCAAGAGTTTTTGTCAGCGGCGTGGTGTTAGTTGAGATGCCCCCTGTGATTTCGATTCTTCAACGCGTTGTAATCAGTGCTGATCACTGTGTAAATTTTAGTCAGTAATTTGTTTTATTGTTGTTTTCGCGTGTAAAATAAATACTGAGCTGAGTATAGATTCTCAATAAAACACGCCAACAAAGCAGACAATTCTTATTCTTGTAATGTAATCCGTATTCTTCTGGTTATTTCGTTATCGCTCCTGTTTATATATGTGTATTCAAATGTATTCAATATTAACGCGTGACAGCTACATGGAAATTTGCTCGTCGCCCACTACTTCAGGTGTGCAAATTTCAAGTGCGCCTAAGATGCTTTCTACATGAAAGGGTGTTCGACTTACATTTGAATCACGAATGGACGAGTAAATGAATAAATTCCAATTTTATTGCAACTGCTTTGATTTGATGGACTAATATAACATTTCATCAAATATGAATGCAGTTTGACTTCAAAATGAACTTCATCCTAGATACACTGTGATCTATGCCATAAATAAATCATGAAAGGTTGCCGATTATTCAATTTTGAGTCAAAATAAGATCCAAGGGACTGAATACTGTCGCCCGACTTATGCTGACAAAGTCGGGTTAGCTCTAATACAAGCCGGAATGGAGTTGGAATAAAGTAGCAAGCGAATAAATTAAAAATCGTTCAGTTCAGGAAACATTAAAAAAATAAATATAAAATATGTAAAATAAATAAAAAAAAAAAAAACAGTATCATCAAGTTTTGAAAACGAAATAGCACAAACCTTAGCCAATTTCTGCAACAGAGATCAGGAGGAAAAAGAAACAACTTCACACCTTCTTTGTAACTGCAATGCTCTCTTATCTCGCAGACTTAGTCACTTGGACGCCCCATATTTCTATGACCTGACAGAACTAAGTGAGATTAGCATCAGTCAGCTCCATGGCTTTCTCGAAAGCTCAAGATGGTTTGCGGATAAGGATCTACTAGATTTTTGTGGTAGCACAACGGGCCTACCTTTGGCCTAAGTGTGGCTACCTTTTAGCCAAATTCAACTTATTTCTTTCGAGTTTCTTTAACGTCACCAGTAACAGGATCGGCTTGAAAATATAAAAATAAACAAGTTATATTCTCTATCCCGAAACCAAAAATCCAATTTGGACAATTTGATATAATTCCTCAGTAATTCTCAACAGGACTCCAAAAATCGATTTTGGAATACAGAAAGCCATGTCATTGCTTAGACATTCATCGCCCATCTGTCTGCATGGCTGGCACATAGCGATGGCAAACTGCATTTTCAAATCACAATAGAACTTTGGAAGGCATAGAATTGAGTTTCAAAGTCGACGGCTGCGTTCATATTCTCGGGCGCCTTGTATCACATCAAGTTGATTGGAAAAGTTTTCGGTTTTCACCGCCTGAAGGCTTTTGACGATTTGCCAAATTCCCAAGATTTCCAATTTTATTTCTTGCACTTGAGTGAAACTCACCCGCCCCACCGGCCGCCACACACACACCCAAAAGATGTGGGCGTTGCAGAAACAATGCCATCGACTGTCTGCCGATCCCCACCGACAGGCAAATAAATAAAATCACATATCCAATTTATTTGCCGAACGGAATTTATCAAAACAATATCATTATCCTTGCGAGGCAGCGGCAAACACCATTCCGTTCGACATCTGCACCGCAAGTGGATGCCACCAGGAGGGCCATAAATTATTTGCTTAACTAATGAGACAATCATTTTCTTTGCAATGATTTCCCTTCCGCATTGTTATGTCCCTGAACGGGAGAACACACACACACATACGCGAATTCCCCGACATCCTTCAAGTAAATATATTTCCTAATCAAAATTCAAATTGGATGTTTCCACATGCATGTACGAACGTATATGCTTCCCAAGCGCGTCTTCCCAAAGAGAGCACATGGCTCAAAGATACGTGCATACACACACAGACCGCGCACACAGTCAGTCGTCACAGCCAGCGGGTGTGGTGCTTTGTAATCATGGCTATAATTCCAATTGTTCTATTAAGGACGAGTATATTGTCGGGATGGGGGTGGGGCGCAATTACCCCTCCGGCCCTACGGGTGAGCGCTGAGCACACAGCCACGCACACACAGCAGGGCCGTAAAAAAGGACGAAAACAATTGAAAAGGATTCCCCCACCAGATACATTGTAATAAATAAAACCTTTCCTGGATTTTCTTTCGGTATCCACCCACTTTTTGGGGGAAGAGTTTGCCTTAATGGCAAACAAGATGTACGCCCTCCACTTACGGCGCCGCGTCGCACATTGTCTGCGCTCGGGGGATGGCATGGTGAGAGCTTTTCGAATTTATTGTATTCCAAGACATTTGTGGGCGGAGAAGAAGCCTCAGAGGCATCCACGGGTTGCGAGTGGAGATGCCGAAGACAATAAAGAGGGCTCCTCGCCAAAGTGAGTTACAACAATTTCATATTTCAATGAGCTTCACGGAAATTGAATTATTCAGAGGGTTGCTGCTTGAGACGGAGGGCGGCCTGGTTGGCGGGCTGGCAGGCTGGCGGCCCCCTCGTCGGCTTCCTTTTTTGCATTTTACGCACTGTTCGTTCTTCGTTTGCTTATTTACTGTGGCAGCAGCGACAGCGCAGGGAAGGGGCCCATTTCAAAAGCCAGATATCCATGTGAACAAACAGAGAAGAGAGGTTTGAATTAAACAAAAATTTGCCGCTCTAATGATCGGCATACTCGACGTGAAGTGTCTCGCCCGGGGCTGGCACGTCCACCCAAGAATCCAGCCCAATTGTCGCCTGCCAGTTGTTACAATGTTTATCGAAACACCACACACAATAAACCAGAAACAACAAACAAACAAATGAAACAGAAACTAATCTGTAAATAATGACGAGTCCTCACTGGCTGACAGGGGTTGCAATTGCAACTTACCACCGCGATGGTGATGAGGACAAATACTCGAGTAGCTCTCGTACTTGTGAAGCGGTAAGTGATTCGGTGGCGCGGTGGTTCCGTGGTAATTTAGACAGAATTGAACAGAATCATGCCGGGATCATGAATATAATTACATGTGTGTTTTCTTGTTGCACAATCGAAGAATCGAATCGTTGCCCGAGGGGTGTGTTGCGCCCAAACCGCAGTCAAATTCTCGCCCTGATGCTGTGCGTTCACGTTCACCCTCCTCGTTCGCTTCAAGTGGAATGAATGAACAGATGTGTTAGCTATAAGCACCGCCTTGGTGCGGTACCCCTTTCGATCTTGGGATGTGGCCATCAGTTAGCATCAGCATTAAAGGATTATTCGACCAAATGCAATTACACTCAACCCACTGTGTGCCGCGGGCGCAGGATCTGGTGGTTCCCGGTATAGCTACCGACAAATTGGCCCCGGTGCACTGAAGTATGTGCGTTGGGCTAATTTCTGTAATTCTAGACTCCTTCTTTGTTGGGGTCCGTCCAATAATGGGTGAATTTCTCTTTTCGGGATGGGTTAATTGAAGTTTCGTCGCTGCTGGTATCGGTGGGAGTCAGGGAACTCGACCGGACTTAGTCGAGTGTGTGATTGTTTGGCACTCACTTGCTTTGTTACTTCTGAATGGGGAATGAATGTCTTTGTATTCTGAAAGGATTGTCGAAAAAGGCAAATCTTGATCAATTCTACATTAAAATGTATTTTGGGAGTTGACCTATGTAATCTTGTTTTATTTGAATGACGGCGTGGGCTAATGTGCGAGTCTATGTACGGAGTCTGATCATCTTCAACAACATGTATTTTGGAAATATACTGTTTCGTCGGAATTACAGTTCAGCCTCGATTTTTGCAACTTCGATTTCTGCAACAGTCGATTTTTACAACCGATGCAGTGGGCATGTCCATTTTTGATTTTTGCAGCAAATCGAAAAGAAAAGAAATTAGAAAATTCGGGAAATTATAACTACCCCAGGAACAATTTGGTTCTAATTTGTGAGCGTCCACTGTACCTACATTCTGTGTGCTTCAATATGCAATGTAACAACAAGACAGACCCATTGACAGACATAGTTCCGTGGGTCCCTATTATTTTTGTTTTGTTTTTTTTTTTTTTTGCAGACATGGAAAGAGTTAGAACCGACTACAATAGCTAAAGATTGGAAAGAAGTAATGAGAACTCCTGATCATTAGGAGCAAGAAGACAGGGTTCCTTTGTTTTTAATTCGGGATCAAATTTTGTCAGAAAGAACTGACATTGCGATATTGGCAGCGATGACATCTCTGAATGGATGTCCGAAGATCTTCAAAACGTAGAAGCCCGGTAAAAGAAGTGATTGGTTTACAGTCTAAAATTAAATTAGAAGCCGCAGTAAAATTAAAATGATTTACCATATGCTTGCCCTGGGCAGAACAAAATTACCTAACCATCGAAAAAAAATTATAAAATCGATGTCGATGTCGAAAAGTATATAATAGCAAAATATGCGCGATGAAGCTGCTGCTTTGCGAAGCTACAAGGCGACGGTAAATATAAATTTTAACTTCTGTTTAAAAACGTATCCTCTACATGTATATTATTTAATTTACCTGGGCTCTTATCGAGTTACTTTTCAGACGTCCTATCGTCCTTTTGATTCACTTCGATGGTATCGTCGATGATTTGTTTCATATTTGTATATCATATTGTATATAGTTTGAGTGCTCTGAAAATATTATCTCTCACGTAAAAATGACATCTGGCTCTAATTCCTCCCAAATTTCACTAACACATCATCATTTCAGTTAGCGAACAAAACTAATGCGACCTATCACTCTAAAAATATCAGTCTAATTAATAGGGGACGATACTGAAAAGGTATCGCCAAAAAACAGTCGTCAAGACGATATTGAATGACAGTCTACGCGAAGCAGGCAGAACGATATCTCTCAACCTCTACGGTTTTTCATGCTTACATGAAGCAAAGCTATCGTCGAAACGGAAGCGCGAAACGATTGTCGCCTTCCATGATTAGAGCCCTGTATCTGAGTTTTACATATTATGTAAATGAATGTGTTTTTTTTTATTAATAAAAAAAAATGTTTCCATATATTAAACAATCTATTGCGTAAGCGTTGCTAGAGTGCTTTACATTTCTTTTCGATTATTGCAACTTATCGATTGTTGTAACAGGTCATGTATTCATTAGTAGCGAGATTCCTCTGTATTACCTTTTGCAACACAGCGAGCCAAATTTAAAAACACTTCAAATGAGAAGCATTCTGAAAATATTTTGATAGAAAATTAACTTGAAAGATATTTAAAAATATACGGGTGGCGCAACAGTCCGAAGCGGACCTGGGCCTATCTTCTCAGCAACTACTCGTATTGTGCGTGCTATTGTTCTTTCACGAGTGGAAGGAACGTACAGTTTTATGCCGACTCCGAACGGCGAAGTTGAGAGGTTTTTTCTAGACAGGAATACTCTTTAAGCATTGTCAGTGACTCGAAAGAGGTGGTGCCGTTAATTATCAAAGGTGGTAAATTCGAGTATCGAACCTGGCACCCTCCGCGTAGGAGTCGACGCACTTACCCACTACGCCACGGCGACCAGAAAAAGATATTTGGAATCCATAATAAAGGAGGAGCAACATATGGAGAAATACGTTTCCTAAAAACGTCACCTACAAGACTCTGCGCTCGAGTTCCAGAGTGCCGTGGCGATGATGCGCGGCGCGACGATTTGGTGCAACAGACCAGGCCAGACCTTACCAGAACAGCACACCTTGCCTTCATCTCGTTGTGTCGTCAAGTCCTTCAATTTATGCATTTAACTCTCGTTGACGAGAACATAACACTATAACACGATTCTGTGCCAAGAACTTAGTAAAATTTAAATCCAAACTAAAATTAGCCAAATCGGCAAAAATGCATGAAAGTCCCATTTACCTTATTGCAAAAGGATTCAAATCAAATTAAGCTATAGCATTAATTTTTGTCATGAGCCGTCAACACGGTCGGGCTTAAAAAGAAATGTGTGCAGAATACGAATTATACAATACGCTGGGATATTTTGAATTGATTATTATATTGAATGCATTGAAGGGTAAGTTTTTACTGTGGAAGACAAAATGTATTCAACAACCAGAGCAACCAGTGCAAAGAACACTATAACAGGAGACTGTTGTAGGAGACTACAGAAAAGATCCCAACATAAAGTAGCGAGAAAAACTGGATACATAACTTCCGTTTTTGTTGTTTTTCTACGATTAAAACGCGGTGTTCATACCGACTTGACTTGGATATGTGTATTCATTGCGATCTAGGGCAGACCGGGGCTAATTGTAACAGGGGGGTAAAAGTAACAGCCGAAGAACCGTGTTCTTCTCAGAATTCAGAAACACGTAAAAGTGAAACATTTATTTATTTTAGTAGTAACTTATTCGAGGAGGAAAGCTATCTTTCCAAAGGAAAAGATACAGTGGTTGTTGTTATTTTGTATCATTCTGTTGTGTTTTGGTTTTAATTGTGTGAATGTGTGAATTTGTGCTAGTTGGTGTCTTCTTTTTGTAAATTGTGTTGTTTGTGTATAATGCCAAGCCGGCAAGTTGTAATTTTTTTTCCGAGTTAAGCTGTAACGTTTTTGGGTGGGTCGCCGTGGCGTAGTGAGTAAGTGCGTCGACTCCTACGCAGAGGGTGCCAGGTTCGATACCCGAATTTACCACCCTTCATATTTTACGGCTCCACCTCTTTCGAGTCACTGACAATGCTCAAAGAGTATTTCCTGTCTAGAAAAAGCTTCTCAGACAAGAGAGAGTCTTCGACAATTGTTATCAACATTATCACGGTTTACCGAAATCAGATCATTTCAATGCTGGGAATACAAGGCCTAATCCGAAGTCGGAACAAAGAAAGCAGGAAGAGCATATTTAGGAAATCGAGAAAATCAAATATTGTAAACGATACTATAGGAGGAATAAATAAGCACGCTTAGAGTAGAAAATATAAGACAAAAACAACATCCCAGCACGAAGAAGAGCGATGCTTGTGCCACATCAGTTGCAAATCAATTTCTCAAAGTCTTCGAGGTAAGAATTGAGGGCAGTGTAGGTATATCATGCTAAAAGTGAGCACACACCGCAGAAAAATGATCCATACGTATACATATAAGTCCGGCATTCGGACTTCTAATTAAAATTCGTATTCCTTCTCTTCAAGAAAAAATAAATTATCATTAAAAAATATTCTTTATAAGATCTTGTTATTACGCTGTTTAGGTGAAAGCGTAGATTAACATCGCGTTCAATACTAAAAGTGATTTATTTCTATGTTCAGGAGCTAGAGGTCTCTTTTGTCACCAGATTTTTTTATAACCATCATGATTCTTGTGCTTTCTTCCGGAACCAAACTTCAATGACGTAAAAAGTGGTCTAACAAAAAGGAGGTTATTAGAAAATGAATAGATTTTTATTTTTCAAAGAGAAATTACCGCACCAATGCCAGGGCTCCTTCATACTCCAACAAACGCCCTGCGGACTATGTTACATGCACCCTATACGGGGCAGGATGTAACAGCAGGACATTTTTCTCAAAATTGTACTCGAGAAATGTTGGAGATCGTTTTTGTTAATTTTGTAGTTGAAACATTTATTTTTAATTGATAATTAAGGCTTGGCTAAATTACCATCTTTTTACAATTTGTACTAAAGCGTGTTACTTTATGCCCCACAACAATAGCTTTCAAAATTCATCTGCTGGTGAATAATTGTTTAATTGATACTAGTATGCTCCAAAAATATGAAAAAAAATTGTAGCTAAGCTTCAAATGATTTCCTTTACTTCATATTTTGCATCCAGTTCACATTTTTGCAAATTTTAAGCAATTTCAATGTCGCAGAAGTTTCAGAATGCTTATTACTGGTCGAACTTGATTAGGATGAGGATAGACTTAAATCTATGATTCCAGTAGGAAACATATTCAAGTACAACCCATGACTAGCATGAGGATATGTAGCAAACAACTGATGTTCGGAACTTTACACTGATACTTGTCCACGAACAAGCCCAAGTAAAAATCCCAATCAAAGTTCAAAAAAAGAAATTGAAATTTAATGATGACCAACAAGCAAATTTTGATGTTCCTTCGTTTCTAAGATTACAATTTGTTCGTTCTTAGCGACGGATTGCGTCTTTTTTGTTATGTAGCGAAGATTTTGAGTAGGACCGATTGGAATATCCATGATTCTAAGATACCATATAAGTAACGATGTAGTATTTTGAGTTCAATGTCCTCATATTAGTAAATGATTCAAAAATTCTGTTTCCTTCAGAGTACATCCTAAGGCTCGTACATTATTCACGTTCACTTTCTCTACTCAATACGATTGTAATTGGAAAAGAATAGAAAATATTCCGCCAAAAAGGGTATCTTCAGAAGGAACGCAAAAAAAAAAAAGGATTAATCTCGGACAGTATAAAGTTGCTCAAAGTGAACCGTATTCAGAGCACGAACCCCAAAGTTCGTTTTGAAAAATATGAAACGAAGAAACAAAGCAGAAAAAAAACTGAATTGAATAAGAAATTATCTCCGCCGATATGAAAATACATAAATGCGTGTAATTCCTGGAAACAAGGATCCCGAAGTCGGCAGCAACGACAGCAAGAATCTCGCAGATGGACAACATTTTTCCTTCTTCACGTGAATTATTAAATGTAAGTACCGCTGTCCGTTGAGAATATTCCCAACAAGATTAAAAAATCTCCCGACTTTGTCTAAATTTCAACTCCAAACGAAACCGAAATGGAAATGAAATTATAATGTCCATTTCTATTAGGGAAAATTAGATATTTTTCTTTCCTTTCCTTTCCTTGCGCAAGAAAGCGACGTCGGAACCATAACGTAATACAAATCTCCTCGGAGTTTGAGGTTTTTTTTTTTGCACCCGTCCTTGTAACCGCGATGTAAGCACGGACCTTAGACCCAACGAAATCCTTGTTCCCTGCCGCTCGCGCTCCCCCGATTCGAAGGTAGAAAAACCATTTTGAACAATTTAGATTGGTGTCAAGTTTCAAGAGCGTGTGCTCGCCTGCAATGCCTCCGCCACTGGTGGCGGGGGAGGGCCGTTATCCACCCTTGTCAAAACGGAGCGGAACTTTTGTGGGAGATGATGCTGTCGACCAGAAAACAAAAAATAGAAGCCATTGAATTTTATTAAATCCCCTTTTAGGCGAATTGAAAAAAAGGAAACATCTCAGGGCATCTGGAGACGAGACATCATCTTACCTAATTTGATAAGGAGGCTTTTTTGTGGTTTCGAGTCGATTGTGACAGGAGTCAAATGCGAAACACTTTGCTCGTGGGCTCATGTGTGTACTGTGCCGGAGAGTGGATGTCATATTGGCACGTGCACGTGTAAACCAGGACGTCGACGAGGTATCAAGTGTCAAATTCTCTGGTCTCCGTTTAATTCCCTTCTCTGTCGCTGGCGGTGTGCAAAACTAATTTCATAAGCGGAAATTTGTCAATCTGTCACTTGGGATAGGATGGTGGGAAAAAACCGGAAAATTACTACCAGCAACCCCTTGGTGATGGCGATGGCTGGCTAAGGCGCGGCGTACACCAGAGCCGCATGGTTTAGAGTCCGCGCCAATTAATTCGTGAGAATTAATGTGAAGTTTATTGTTTAATTGCCACATGGGCTTGTGACCATAATCGGCTTGGGGCGTCTGCGGGAAAATTGCATTTGCTGAAAAATTACACGGAAACGCTGCCAGTAATTGGAGGGTTCGACATGAATGGCAAGCGTTGACAGTGCCAAACCGACAGAGAGAGAGAGAGAAAAAGAAGCTCAAGCGGTACCAACTGTTTGTGTTGCAACACAATAGCACTCATTGACAAACGACTCATTGTTTTAGGGAAAAACAAACCGAAACCAAGTGGTTGTGTGCTCTCGACGATGCAAGGGTCTCACTCAATACTTAGGGTAATTGTGTTGCTTATGTGATAATCAGACGCTACTAGTATCGTGCCAACAGAAGACCTCGCCAACCTCATCAGAACATCGGTAACGAAAGGGAACAAGAAACAATCCTTGTGTAATTGCTCCGGAAATATGAGATTCTATGCGACAAATGGGCACTCCACACGTTGTTCTCGTTAGTTCCCATTATTATCTCTGGGGGTAGGCAAGCTTCCTCGTTTGGTGATAATTTTACTTGATGCACCTCACCCACCTCCGTTTGCCATTGCCACCTACTACCTATCGTTTTGTACGAGAATGCGAATTTACACGCTTTGGCACATGCACTCGCATGGAAATGAGGCAATTGCCACATTGTCAAGACCACTTGCAAGTCTCTTCCATGCAGGAGGGGAAGTGCCCACTAATTGGATAGTTCCTTAGAAAGCTGTACGTCTGCACAATTTGTACATCTGTACATCTGTGATTCGGACAGACGAAAGAGTGACTTGTTAAGGCGGTTGGTTATGATGACAACCACTGCATGGAAAGTGCCACAATAATCGCTTATAAAAATGGAAAATTGTGCTAATTGGTTTGCTCATGCAGACCTTGCTTCAGTTATGCCAGCGGGTTGCGGATAGAGGAGGGAGTTGATGCGTTGCAGTGTTCTTAGAGATTCCTTAGATTTCTTTTGACTAATACAGTGCGTTTGGCGTGCACATCGGATGTGTGGTATTGTCTACCATAAAAGCTTTTAAATACAAACCGTGATTTTCCATAGCACACGATAGACTTTTTATTTAAGGCTCCAATTACACAAGTATTGTCTGTCCACAAAATTGAAATCAAATCCACAATTCAGCCCGATCTCAACACATTTCTTCCAAAATATATCTATGATTCCACTAAATGAAACCACGTGGTTTCGTAAATGTGTCCAAACCTCCTAGTTTTCGTCATACATTTTCGGAGTTTCGGAAGCTCGCGCTATCGACGAAGGTTAGTGAAAACCCAGCCATGGAAGGCTGTCAAACCTAACAAACCTACAGCGTAAATGTCAGTTAATTTAGGTCATTTGACTTAGTTTTCTCATCTCTCGCTCTCTTTTTTCTGGGGTTCTCAAAACTAGTACTTCCTGTCAACAAAAAGTTGTTTTCTTGTTCTTTTAAAACTGACAGCAAATGTCATTTGAAAGCACTTCCAATCGGTGGGAACGGCCTATTGAGGTTTCAGTAAAAGTTCATCCAAAAGTCGTGGCTCGGTTCGGTTAGAATCCTAACTTACGAGTTTCCTTCTCCTTCTCAGTGAAATTAATTATTTCCTTGGCGAACGGGAAACAACGTCATCCATCATAAATTCAGGACTAACAAATTTTGCAAATTTTATCTGCGACGGGACAAAATTTCATGTATATTCTTTGTTCGCAAGACACGGCGCGTGCGTACAGCACTTGAGACATGTAACATGACGATTGTGGATATCTGAATTAGTAGTTGTAGTAGATTTTTGTTGCAAAATTTGATTCAAGACCCTTTCTAAAAACGGTACCTTCATCTTTAATGAAACTGTCTTTATGACATTCCTTCTATTTTTCACCTTCCAGCAGTCGCTGAACAGGTAAATGAAAGCAATACGATCTCTGAATTTATATCGGGAAGGCACCCCATGTTTGTTTTTTAAATCACAACCTGAGAGCGTGCCACTCATCAAGGTTGACAGCCTGCACGTGGTTTTTGCATATGAGCAGTTTGTTTTTACAGACATGTGAATATCGAGGAGTTGCGAAAATATCAACATCAATCAAAATAAGACAAGCAGCAGTACGCATTTGATTTCTATTGTGGATTTATTCTTTGTGTAAAGATTTCAGATTTCTTCACATGAGTGATGAACATTTTTATTGATGACTGCTTATTAGATTTAAACGATGTATGTGTGATTTAATGAAGGTTATATGTACCATGTTCCGTTGCGTGATTTGGGTGAATTCTCGTTGAAGTGATTTCAAATGTCATTAACTCTCAAGTTACAAGTGGCTGCCAAAACAACCGTCTGTTGACAGGAAAAAGTAGTGCTGAGACCACCAGAAAAGAGAGAGACGAGAAAAGGAACTAAAATTCATGTTTTAGGATTTTTCGGTTTGACAACCTCTCATTGAACGATAAAGTCAGAGGGATTTCACCTAAATTTCAACGAAATCGGAAGATTTCGAAGTCCTAATGTGTGATAAAGAAGATTTGAAGAAATTTGATGAAATCTCGCGTTTCATGTGCCGTTTTGTGTGAACATCTGAAACCCCGGTCTCAGGCTAGGGAATACCACCATTGACCGAATCTTTACACTTTGGCAGATCGTGGATAAACCCAAAGAAATACAGTTCGACACTCACCAACTATTTGTTCATTTGAAGGCCGAATATGTCTGCATGCATATAAAAGAGCTACACAGCGCCATGTCTAGTAAAGAAATTCCTGTCAAACTGGTCAGTTTGGACAGAATGACGGACGGAGAATTCTCGCTGTTCCATCAAGGACAGTAATGAACTCACCAAAACCGTGAATGTCAAATGTGGACAGTACGACGCGCAATCATATGATTATTTTCATCGCAGAACCCAGTACCCAACTCAAGCGGCCCGATATTCCAAAAGTTCGAGAGTGACATTGATGAGATTGGTAAAACACAGCGAGCTATCAATCTGACACTTCATGGCATTGAATGGACGGCAGAATAGGCTTAGCGGTGAATGAGGGCCAAACGAAATATATATGTTGTTTTTAAAGAGGACCACACGCTATCGGCGACTTGGTCACGACGTAACTATTTGCAGATAATCTTCGAAAGTAGTCAAGAAGTTCGTCTACCTCACCTTCCATTGACATCGTACAAATGCCAACAGCTCGGTACTGCTTAAACGCAATAATTAAGTTCAATTAAATAAAACTCTTTCTTTGGACTCACGAGGCATTTGAATAGTAGGGCCTTCTTTCGAAGGATGAAGCCGAGTTTGTATAACAACTATATCATCATTGTCCTGCTATTTGGTATAAAAACACATGGATAATCGCAAGAACAGATGAAGAAGGTCTTGATATTTTTGGGGAAGATGTTCTCATGGAAATTTCAGCTAAGAACTGTTCCATCCCGAAGAGGCTACGATTCCGCGCTAAAACAACACAGTACGAGGATGATGCACACAAGTGGCTAAAGATTATCAGAAGAGAAGTCAAAATCGTTTACTGATTACAACATCGAATTTCGCTGTTTAATAGTTCTGAGTTTATTCAACTTCAACTCATATTAAAGATGAGGAAAATATCGAAACATTTTACAATACCAAATTGAAGGTCGTTGTAACCGAGTTTGTCTGTATACATATGTTATTCCAAATTCCATCGATCAAATGATGCATTCCAACAAGATTGAGGGCCGTTTGTTGATACTACACTTACATCTACATCTTATTGTGGGTTCCATGGATGACGCAAATCACTAATGGAAAAGGAGGCTGTTCGAAAGAAATATTTTGTGGCATTTGCCATAGCTAACTTCGGTAATTATTTTTGTTCTTTATATGAAAACAATCCTGGATGCAATGAAACGTACATTCCTCCGAAATAAAAAACTTGGTAAATAATATCTTATCACATAAAACATCCATGTGACAATAGTTGATGGATGGTTCAAATTCAATTATTTCTTGAAAATGAATGACATTTTATTTTTTATATCTTATAGGAAATCTAAACAATCATGGTAATGTATTTGGTTAGCCGAATGCGTTTGTATAACGAAAGTTTAATTTTGTAAAAATATTTATCACTTCCAGATAATCTTCGAACCATTCGTTCTCCATACTATAATTTTCTTTTTTGTATTCACAATTTTCTCCACGATTTTATGTCACTGTCAATGCTAAAGTACAATTGAAAGTCTTAGGATCCACTATTTCTTCCACTTAGTTTAAGTTAGACTTATCCGATTTTATGATCTACTTTTCGATTCCGATAAGTACATATTAACTTGCTAAGTGAAACTTAAATCGCTATGTACAGTATCAGCAAACGGCTCTGAGTGCTTAAATAGCATACAATTATAATGCGCATAGTCAAAATACCAATTTTACAACTTAGGGCATTGCACAGTTAAAGTAAATTCCTCGTAATTATTATGCGTCAAAATACCAATCTTACAACTTAGGGCATTGAAGTTCCTTGTTAACAAGAAGAACAGTTAAAGTAAATTCCTCGTAATTATTATGCTTGCTGAACAACTGTCATTAAGTACACTTTAAGGCGACCAATTTCAAAGTATTGTCCTTTTAAGCAGAGAGTCAGTCAAACGACTAATTTTGTCTAGTTGACATATTTTGCTTTCATGCTTTCAGCGAACAAGATCGAATAAATCGGACAGGCCATTTAAACCAGTAACCAGTAACCATTAAAAAACATATCTGTCATTTGCACAGTACGAACAGGCATTTGTTGCTTTCCAAATAGAATTTATTTAGAGGACCAAAAGAGTTTAACGCATAATTTAATTATTGCAGAAATAATGTTGCTTCTCATCACTAAAGGCCCTAATGCCACTTCAGTTGACTATAACTATTGATTATTTGATGAACATTGATTTAGCCCTTCATAGCCACACAAAATGTTAACTCACCTGAACACGAGCTTCCGTGAGGTTTATTTTCATAGCGAGGTCCTCTCGTGTGAACACATCCGGGTAGTGGGTCTGAGCGAATGCAGTCTCCAGTTCTTCAAGCTGCAAGTACAAAAACCCGAAACAATCGCATTTAAAAGCAATTCAAATATATATTGCTGCTGCATGAAATTAAATCTGCACTCACTTGTTGCAGAGTGAATGTTGTCCGGTTCCTCCGCTGCTTGCGCCGAACAAAGGTCTCATCGTGGATGGCAGGATGGTAGGAATAGCTCGTATCTGGAAGACAAAAGCAAAAAAAAAAGAAGTCAAAAGAATCCTCTTAGTTTTCACATCTCCAACGGACTGTCGAGCGGCCCCAAAGCCGGACAAATTTCTTGCCACTTTAAACGGATTTTCAACCCTTCTTAATCCGCCCCACGAGATTGACTTAAATTTGTTCTTTCTTTTTGCACTCGTAATAGCATCCCGTCCCTCTCCACTTGCCACGTAATTATTTCATGAGCACTGTTTGTGTATACTCCAGCAAGTCATGTACTGTCGTCTCCATTTCTCACCCGCACCCGCACCCGGCACCCTTAGCGGGACACACAGACGAAAAGTGAAAGTATCGGCATGGGCATTGAAATTAAAAATTCCAAACTTCTGACATAGCCTTTCGGCACACAAAGGTCATGCCTTCTTAGATTCTCTGAAAATTAATTTTCAATTTCGCTTAAATAATTAATTAGCGAAAGTAAATTACGAAATTCAATTGTAGTGCGCCGCTTTACTTGGCCACCGTACCCAACTCTTTGGTGGCCGCTCCTTGGAGCAAGGATAATCGGATTAAGTCGGATTCCGTAGGGCAACTGTTTTGAAAATACCCTTTGGAATGGCATGTAGATGTGAAGTAGTGAGGGGTGTGCTACTGAGTCTTTGCGGTAGAGGCCCACACACGAATAACTATTTGAAATAAGTTGAGACGTAATGAATGAATAGGCTTACCACAAACAAGCCGGGTCGGGTTCCATTGGAATGATCAAATTTTAAAATGCATTTATAGTTAGAAATATGAATTCTAATGAATAATCACTTCCGTCAAAATTGGTTAGTACCAGAAGGGTGGAGACTAGAAAATTTAACAAAATTTACTAGTAGCAAAAGCTTAAAGAATGCTCCAAATATTGGGCTTGGATGTACAATGCTTGATAATATTACTCTTTTATGAGCATTCGCATTCTTTCAATCCTGAAGTCTTCAGATGCGTCTTTGGTAGCTGTGGAGATGGCACCAGGTCAGACTCCACTGGTAAGAAATTGATTGCCGAATATGTCCAAGAATATGGCCACAACTATAATGCTTACATATGTTTGGGCAATTTCTATACGAAATTCTTTAAACACACATTATTTAAATAAACTCACGGGGAGAGTACCTGTCTACGATAACTTTGGCACCTAAAATGTATAACGGTATTGAGTAGAGGTGTTTTTAACACAATATTTTTTTTACAATGGGAGAAGTATTTTAAAATATATTAAAAAACAACGGCAGCACTTACAATAAAGGACTATACCCAAATTGAACTCAAAAATGTATTATTAATGTTATTATTAAATCAAATTAATTATGTCAATAGTTTTTGAAAAATTCGCATGCAAATTCAAATTTTTGAAACAAAATGGAAAAAAAACGTTAAGACCAATATTTATTTCATATTCTGAATGCAGTCCAAAAAACCGCATGGCTTTTTGTTTTCGAGTTTTTGAAAAAATTCAATGGATCCCAAAAAATGCTCGCTCTACAAAATAGCGTTATCAAGTCTTGGTGTCAAAGTTATCTTACATTACTCATAGATAAATACAATCATTTTACAATTTTATTGACTCAGCTTGCTCAGAGATACGATATATTACTTAATTTTCTATCTTACTACTAAAATTATCATTATGTTGTTATTGGGAATAATGCAATATTTTGAGATAAATGCAGTAACGAAGGAAAAACTATGAGAATAAAAAACCTCCATTTAAGATATTGAAAGATTGAATTTTCTCATTTGGTGAAAAACTACGTACTTCAAAGTACAGTAAGTGTATATGTATATAAATAAATAATGTCACAGTTATTGTACTCGTGCCAAACTCACTCTATTTGTTGACATAGACACAGTAACGACTGTGAAAACCGAAAACAAAAATGGAATACAAGAAATATCTGCAAACATAAATCGTACACGTATTTTTAATTAATTTCATTATCAATCAAACTTCATTTTAAGTTTTTTGGCCATAATCAAAAACTTTGATTTGACGAAAGCACTTAACTAAGATTATCTATGTTCCTTTAATGCCCTTATTTCCTATTAAGTGTTGCCAATGATTACTTGGTTGTGAAAAAATTGGTAAATCCCTGTAAAATAGTTTTTATAAAAAATACCAATCAAATAAGAAAAAGCACCTGCATAAATGAATGCCTTTGTGTATATTAAGGATACATGCGCATACACATGGGTATAGGGGTATACACATGTGTATATGCATATATACGTAGGTTAGCTTAAGTTAGCTTGTAAGTTGTATTTTAAGGTAGAATGTAAGGTAGTTTGTAAGTTTTTATAAAAACCGTCCAGTCATTAAGTTTTCCAATTTTTTCTTAATAGTAAGTTGTTCTTTTTAAATTTCCATTTGCATTTCACTCTTTTAGGTTAGGTCGAAAGACATAAATTAAGATTAAGTTTAGCTTAGAGTGCCCGCCTAGGGCCAGTAAGTTAGAAATAAAAAACATTGTTCGTCTAACTAGTTTTAAGCATTTTTTTCTAGTATGTAAGTTTTTTATGAATTGAATAATAAAAATGAATTATAAAAAAAAATAAAAAAAAAAAATGCCTTTGTACATCAAACAAAATTAAAATTTCAAGCGATGGACAAAATAAATTAAATTGTTCTACTTTTAATTCATTCTTTGAGAAAGTTATAGAATCAATAAACTACAATAACAAGACATCGATTGTATATGATTTCATTCGATAGGAATTTCAAAGAAAAACATTTTACTAACCGTAGTCTCTTAGAAATTTATTTCGGGAATTTCCCTTTCCAATTTATTTACATAGCAGCTAAAGTATTAATAAGAACTACAGTGTACTCTCTCCTAATGGACACCCCTCATAAGCGGACACCTTAAATAACTCGACAAATTTCAAAAAACAAAATTACTTACTCGATTTCTTAAATAATTCTCTTTAATCGAACACTCTTTTTAACAGACGCGGACACCAATTTTAAAATATAATGAGCGCAAAAGTAATCCTCATCTTTTCTATATATGTATGTACTTCATGCCTTTCTTACAAGGTCTTGTCTGGAACGTATCTACCGTGTAAGAACATAATTAGGTGTGGTGTGTCATTGTCGCAATTTCTAATATGTACATATTTAGTCCAACATAGGTACGACTCCTGACTTCTGTTTTTGTCCCACACTAGTCACTAATTACTCGCCAGGAAGTCATAGATATAGAAAAGGACTGAACAATTTCGTATATTTCACAAAAATTATTTTTTATTCATTCACAATATCTTAACATTTGTCTGAGTGCCTATGAATAAGCATTACATCTACAAACCAAAATGGTTCATTAAAATGTATCAATTCCATGTTGGCACTTAGTCTACATATTCAAATTGTCACAAATGTCATCATCCCCTAAATAAAAGAGTAATTCTCAGGACACACTGAATTCAGTCAAAATTCATTGCCAACTTAACCACAAGTACCCCGGCAATTACTCCTCAATTATCCCCCACAACCCGCCGAAACCTTACACAAAAAATAATAACAGAAAAAACAAAACAGATCAAGCACCGTGTGTCTGAAACATTTTAGTGTTAAAAACGGTAATCCTATAACACATCTCATCTGACAGGATTAAATATTCCTTGTACAACATTATCTCAACACATGTCTTTGTGTGCCAGCCCCCTTCGTCGCATCGCCCATTACCATTGGCGGGGTGAGTGTGTTGTCCTCGCTCATCCGAATTAAGTTCATTCGGCCAACAAGTTTAGGTGGCAGAAACATCACCACCGCCATCAGCACACCATTAGAAATGCGATACACACGCATTCACACAAACGCACTACACAACTAGTGTAGACATTTTGTTGTTGATGATTATCGTTACATAAAGGACGTAATTCAATTTTCAGACAGTTGGTATAACCATCATTAAAGGCTTTCTCGACTCGGCTCGACTCGACGACCCTCCCTGTGCCAGTGCGGATAATTGAATTTCCATACTGAGTTCGAAGGATTCACAGAATCAGTGAGGAATCGAGAATCAATTCTCAGCCTTTCTCGTTGCGTTGAGTATGGTAGAGTGTCTGTCTGTAGAAAGTGCCGGTGTGTGGATGATGACGATGATAACGACGGTGGTCCTGCTCCCGTATCGAATGTCATGATGACGATGATTCTGGTGCAGACATTCAGGCGAACGAGAGGAAAGAGAAAAGGTCCTTGGCAAGGACTTAGGCCAAAACTAATATAACGCTCGTTATGAAAATTGCTTGTAATCTTGTTCCCTGAGCCCGGGATGAGTGGTGAAGCACTGGCTGCTTCTGTGTCAGAGACGGTGGTGATGGCAATAATTGGAGTGACTGTGTTATGCTGAGGACGAGGAGGGTTGGAATTTCACGTTGGACCAACCCTCTGACACTTGGTGTGTAGCAGCAGCAACTTCTTCCACTTATTTTTTATTCTTTTTATGAATTTTAATAGAGCTATGCAAATTTGAAACATTACTGTAAAAATGTTTGCTCTTTTTTGGGCGGACAAACCCCTTCAACGACGGTGCAGTGATGAGTATCGCTTTCACTGCAGCCCTTTTCCTTTCAAAAACGACCAACCCTCCTCGTATCTGTGGCCTATGTCAGTCATGGGATTCAAGAGAGAGAGAGAGAGAGAGAGAGAGTGAGTCAAGAACGAGGAATAAAATGTTTTAAGTGTCACATTCTCAATGGCAAATTGAATTTGGCATAATCGGGGCATTTGAGCCTTTTTACCGTCGTCTCTCCTTCCCTCTTGACAGTGAGAGGTCCTTAAAAAGAATTCAATTTCGAATGTAAATCAGGTTTTCTTTGATTTTTCATCGTGGATGATATTTACACCCGACTTTTATTTGCGCTTTAGGGTGGAGGCATGGGTAACATTTTGCGCAAGGATCAGTGATTTTTATTTTTTATCTGATTTTGATGAGGATGAGATACATACGGATAAGGAGTGGAAAGGACGATGGGTCGCAGGTCACAACTTAGGACCAAGTCCTTCGCATAAATGATTGAGACACTAAATGCAATAATGCTTAACACCTTTGAGCGATCTCCTTGTACTTAGGAAGCACACTCCGGCACATGTACAGCACTTCATCCGCACCACACTTCGAGTGTGTGAGTGTGTGTAAGTTGATGGGAATTAATTAGAAGAGACTCCATGGACTGGTCCTGGATTTCATCATCCTGGTGGACACATACCCATTAGAGTAAAGTAATTTTAGTATTTCTTGCTAATGCGCTTACAAGTTCTTGAGATTATCTCATTAGGCAGGCTAGCAAGAGGAAGGTGTTGGCGTTGGGACTCCTTAGACATCGACGCTTGTGCTGTTGGGTGGATGTCGATGTGAATGTGTGTAGCAAAGGAAGTGTTGATGGCCGCAAGCTGAATATCCTTCTAATCAAGTAAATGGTAGTGGTTGCCAAAGGTGGAGCACAGAGCACGGAGATTACTAATGCATTCAGTTTGAGGTGGCTTATTGCACATACCGACACCTTGGGTGTAGCAAACTCCATGCATACGCTTAGACTTTCACATCAACTATAAATTAATGAAATCCACAACACTTAGGATTAGCCGCACCCTGCATAGTTGTTGCGTACATAACGGATGCGAGAGCGGCATCAGCCTGAAGGCCAATCCATCACGCATTCACTCCTGGCAGGGCTTCAATTCGGTTATTTGATTAAAGGAATTTTTCATGAGTGTGTGCACACAGCGGCTCGATTTACATGCTAAATAATTCGCGGAAATGGATCGGAATCTCGGAGCAATCGCACTCAATCGCTTGTAATGTGAATCCGATACCTTTGAGATGCACAAGCAGCAAGCGCGACACACCGACAGCAAATCGACGCACCTGCACACATTCCGCTGTCACAGACACTGGATGCTGTACGCCGGATGCCAATGGCGATGATGATGATGATATAGGCGATGCTGTGGTGCGCTACGGCATCGATCGATTCGGAGGAAATGCACGGATTTACCTGGAATTTCATGGGATGGGTGGCGAAATATGCGAAAAATGAAAAGGAAAAAAACACGTTGGCTCCTAATGGAATTCGTCGAACGGCTGACTGGCGACGGGGCAACAAGGCGACAGACGCAAATTATGATACATATTTCACGAGAGAGTAATACAATCAATTGTCACCTTCAATTCGGCATGAAAGCAAGCGAATTTACATGTTTTTCCGTTCGTTTGCATGCATCCACCCACCAACAGGCATCGGATTCATTAATGAGTCCATGCGTCCACGTGGACACGGAATGAATTGGTCGCACAACAATAGCCGAGGTCACCCTTCGCTCGGGTACCCATGAAAGGAGCCCACAAATGGACTCACTAATTGTCGTGCGCAGTGACTCTGCAGTCGCGTCTGTCCGATCCGCTGTCCGAATCCCTGTAGAGAGCTGGCAAATTGAATAGAAAAATTAAACTGCTAACAACGTTTACGGAGAAGAAGATGGGGACAACTGTGTTGTTGCGGCGCAAGGCCAAAACTTGTTGAGTAGCGACCGACTGACGGGGAGACGTTGCCGCTGCAGAAGCTAATCGAGTTCCTGTCTGTCGAAGTGATATCGAATTTCATCCCTTCGAGCTGGTCTCCTCCTCAGACTAGATCGGAACAAGTTACGAAACTTAATTTGCCTTAATTCCGATGACGACGAGCAAACTCCCGCCCCGACCAAATGCGGATATGTGCATTAGTGGCGCACACTCGCTCAGTTCGAGGAAAAGTTGTGCCGCGCTAATAAAGTGCTCACAAGATTCGCTCTCACAGATACCGGGCGATATTCGAGAGCACATATGCTCATAAATCAATAGATAACAGCGACTAGAGTGCTCATCACGCGGTAATCTTTTGCAGGAATCTACGCGTCACAGACAGCGACGGATGTAACTTGATATTGCTGATTCGATAATTCGGTAATGTGTGTGCATGGGCGCATCCTAGGGGATGGGATGGACAAGCTGCTGCTGCTGCTGCTGCGGAGCGGCGAGGCGAGGTTATCTTGAACTTTTCATCTAACTTCGTTAGGGAATCGCAAATATGGCAACATTGTACGTACATGGATGTGTGGCTGCAAACGGGTATTCCAAAGATGGCAGCCGCGGCGGATGGGGCCCGGCTGGGTGTAGCGCTGGCGGACAGTGATAGCAGAACATTCCTCTTCCCGCTGCTGCAGGACCCAGCTGAAAGAATTAAACAAAAATACTATAGTATGTGATGGTGGTGAGGTAAATTGAATATTGAACAGTGACATGGATATGCCTTGAGGGTATAGACTGTCTTGGATTGGCTGTAATTGAATACGTGATGGAATGAATGGACACTTTTGCAGACGGAGCCAATCAGTCGTGTTTGGCGTGCTAATCTAACTTCAGGACATCTCACACTCCGACTAAACTAATGTATTTAATTGACATTCGCAAGATGCTTTTGGGTGGTTGGGCGGACAGATGTGAAACTGGGCGCTCTCGAGGGCATGTGAAAATCGATACGCGTTTCAGAAATAATTTATCGGCTGAATTCCAAACATGTATGACGGGATATCTTAAACAATAGAACCTAAGCCTACCTTAACCGTTAACCACCTACCAGCGGTCTCAGAGACTGCACAAATTTTTAAATTTCAGATATATTTGAATGCGTTTGCGTCGTGCGACTTTGTGCAATTAAAGAATTTTAAGATATGTCGAAATGTTAACTCTTGTATCCCACTGGTACCGCCAGGAACCAACAAAAAATAATTCAAACTTTGTTAAGCGATTATTTTTTAAACTTCCGCTCCCACTTTAAAAATGTTCCTTGATACATGCGCCACCATTTGCGTCGATCGCTACTTGAAACCTACTTCATTTGCCTCGTGTATGTTCAGTCAGATGTCACAACTTTGAAAAAAAAACTTTTGCGAAATTGCGTACTTTTAACAACATGTTTTTGGGTTAAATACGTACAAATTGAGGCATACAATAATATTTCCGTGATCGATATAGTGCCTAGAAGCTATTCTGACTTTGTGAAATAATATTATTTTTTTTATCTTTGTGTATTTATTCAAATGTTTGGTTGGTCCCTTGCGGAACCGTCAGGCACCGTGAGTTCGAAATTCACCAAATATATATATCTTCCGTACGAATATGAGTTTAATTGACTGTAGGAATTTATATATTTTTGAAAAGGAACACATCACAGTGGTTTTGATTGACAATTCTTATGGGTACGTTGTAAAGTAGAAACCAGTGAGGGGCAGATTAAAAAGTGACATTTTTGAAACTGTAGGGACTGGGGTTCGATTCACAGTGAAAGCAAAGTTAACACGTTTTTATCTGGTTTTCACATCTGGTCCAGTCACCATTTTCCGTTGGGATCAAATTACTGAATCACTGAAGTTGACAATCAGTGGTAGTAGTCTGACTGTGGGTATCATCATGGTCTTAGTGTGCTCGTGAATTCACTAGCAGCCTTCCTATCTACCTACCATATTTATTTTTTTATTTATTTATTTATTTATTTATATAGATATATATAGATTAAGAACTCTTATGCTTGAGGAAGTAATTTTAATCATATTATTATGAACAAGAACTTAAAAAGGAAATAGACTTAATAATTCATTTTTAAAATGCAGTCTGCTCTCAGATATATCCAGATTTTGTGAATACAGTCGACTCCGCTTATTTGCAACACAAAAAATACAGAAAATGTGTTGCAACTAAGTGGAGTTTTCATATAAACGATGTTCGGATAGAGGCAACTTTGTTGTACCGTCATAAATTTCTTGTTGCATATAACCGAAAGTTTCGTTTAAGGGGAGTGCGTATAATCGGAGGCGACTGTATTCGTAGAAAACTCCTACTACCCTTGTGAGTGGTTCATACCTTCCGTATTCCGTATTATGAAACGCTTCAAATAATAACTGTCGATTACGGAGTGGCCTTATGGGCAAATAAAATTGAAGTAATGACAAAAGATATATACATTTTATATGATAAGATAAAACATCGCTAACAAACATTAAGTCTAGTTTTTAGAGATTTTAAACCAAGCCAATAGCCACCTTTCCAGATAGTTCGAGTGAAAATTCCATTGCATTTTAGAAAATATGAATTTCGTAAATCATTTTTGAACTTTTTCAATGCTCTGAGCGCATATGTGACCATTCCATACAACTACCGAATATTCAAGAATAGGCCCGACCATGGGACTGTACAGGGATAACAGTGCGAATGGATCAGTGAATCCTTTTGTGTTACGCTTATTGAAGCCGAGATCTGTTGAGTTAACGTACAGTCAGTGCAAAAAGTCTGCGTGCAAAGCATGAAACTTTCATTAAAATGAAAAAACGAACAAATCGATCAAACAAATTAAATCTTTCTTATTGAGTTAATTTAAGTAGTAACTAAGTACAGTAGTAATTAAGTAATTCAAAAACAAAAAACATAAATAACTGACTCAATTTCCTTTAATGTGGATTGAAGTAACCCAAGGTCAAAAAACAACACACAAAAAGTCTGCATAGACCATTTAAAACTAAACGAAAACAAGGAAAATAAATATAATAAAAAATATTTATATATTTTTATTTTGTTGGGTACCCTCTTCTGAATATGACTTCAGTTAGTTGTTTTCCCATTGAACTTACTAAGGGTTTCGTATCTTCAGGAGTTATTTTGGACCATTCCTCAAGCAGTTTTTTTTTTCATATTTTTGGACGATGTGTTATGTTGACGGATGCGCCGATCCAACAACTCCCATAAATGTTCTATGAGATTAAGGTATGGATCTGTATTTCGAAGTAAAATTTCCTAATGGTTTCACCAATTTCTTTTAAACTTTTACCCTCCGAACGTAGTTTTACTATTAATTTTCGAATATCCGCTGATAATTCCTTGTTAATAATTTCAGTTTAAAAAAACTCTTAAAAGTGAAGAAAATTATACTCTGCCCTCAGATAATTCAAGCGCTCGACTGAATTAAAGAAGAAAATGAAAATATAAATTGAAGCGAAAAATGGACCGAAATTGGAAATTCTCGGGAAAAAAAGGCTGCCTAGAACATAAATGTACGCTGACTTTTTGTGTGGCATTTTCAGTGGTATTTTCTAAGAATTGAGATCTGTTGAGTGCCCGAATGTGGAGAGTTAGAAAACACTTACGTTACGATAACAAGAAGTTATTAAAAAAAATACTGTTTTCGAAAAAAGTACAAGCGTTTTAGCTATTTTTCTAGAAAGGGTGGTAATGTACGCAGACTTTTTAGAACTGACTGTATAATTTATATGTGTGTTAGGTGAAAAAGAGTTGTTAAGCATTAATCCTAGGTATTTAACTCTTTTCAAATCAGAAAGAACAGCCGAGACAATGGAGTAGTTAGATTTAATGGGAAAGGCTGATTTAGAGAATGAAATTGAAAGACATTTCTAAAAATTTAGATTTAGACTGTTATTATTACACCATTCCAATACATTATCTATATCAGATTGAAGTAATTTATTTTTTCATGTCATCAGCGAATAACAGGCGCAACTGGCCCTAGCTTCTCAGTAACCACTCGTGCTGCGCGTGCTATTGTTCTTTCATGAGTGGAAGGGACCTACAGTTTAATGACGACTCGTAACGGCGAAGTTGGAAAGCTTTTTCTAGACAGGAAATACTCTTTGAGCATTGTCAGTGACTCGAAAGAGGTGGAGCCGTGAAATATGAATGGTGGTAAATTCGGGCATCGAACCTGGCACCCTCTGCGTAGGAGTCGACGCACACACCACCGCTACGCCACGGCGACCCACACATCAGCGAATAGTAGATTTTACTGTGTTTAAGTGCATAATGTCGTCGATGAAAATTATAAAAAGTAAGGGGCTTAAGCGACTCCCCTGTGGAGTTCCTGAGGTAAATTGTATTAAATTGGACGAAGAATTACCAATTTTAACCCTCAGTGAGCGATTTTTAAGAAAGGATGAAACCCAACGGAGGAGCTCCGAGTAAAATCCAAAGATTTCAAGCTTTTTTATTAACAATGAGTGGTTAACAGAGTCAAATGCTTTACAAAAATTCGTATAGATTGCGTCATAGATTGCATGAACGTGTTTATTATTTTCCATTTCATTTATTCCGAAATTGTTTCGAAAATACCATCGAATACGTTCCAAAGAAGAAAAAATACAAATACTTTAACAATAGGAAAATATAAATATATTCAGCTTTTGACCTCCGGTGGGTAACACTGCTGTTGTTCTGCAGTAAATTTAAACCAAAATTTATTTATTCCTTAACCCTCCGTCGGATACTTATTTTGAAACCTTTCGGTGAGTGACCAGGCCCCTATCAATTATATATTTGCCAATTAGACGCCAATTATTATAAGATGCAAGTATGTTTTACGAATTTCTTACAAAACTGACGGCCTAAAGTATTCCAAAGAATGCATCAAATTCAGTGCTCATCATTCCACATTCTTGGTCTGTATTCGGTATTTTGTTCATTTCATTTTTGTGCTGCATACGTTAAATATTAAACATACGTTATTAAAAATGAGTTGAATTGTCAAAATGCATGATATTCCATTTATATACGTACAAAACATAACACATTTCTTTTCTCTTTTCATTTTTGCCCTCTTCTAGAAATTCATTAAAATGGAGTTTTCCAGAAATCGGTAGAAAATAAAATAGCTCCATTAGAAATACACATCAGTAAATAACGGTTAAAAATGGAACGTGCCTGGCCAGATCCAGGTGTCCGACAGAGGGTTAATGTGTTTCATTTAAAATTAAAAAAAACAACTGATCCTAATTAATCACGAAGTCGAAGCATGGTACAGTGCTCAGAAAATATTTTTCCGTTAACAAGATGTTCTTGTCCAGGATTAAGTTTTCTAACGTCTTATCTATCTTATAGATTGTCGAAGTCGGTCAATAACCCTGGGTAGAAAGTCTAATTTTATTAGAATTTCTCGAACACGATCTAAAGTTGTGTTTTTGTTAAGAGTACATATAGCCAAAGTACTGCGCTTAAGCCTAGCACTGCAATTCGGGGTTGATGTCTTTCGTTAATCACGACATTTGAACTCAAATGCATGTTCCTTGATTGAAAATTCTGCTGATAAACAACAGCGATCGATCGTTTTAATTAAATAACTCCAAGCCATCTCTCTAGAGGCCTACACTCATTCTTAGGGTGACCCTACCAAAAAAACCAGAGTACTCAAAAATCACATCATAACGATTGAGAATCACTTAGCATAACGCCCGAGAAATTAAATAAACCGCTCTGGCCAATTCTACTGGCATCCAAATTAAACGCTTTAATTGCCCTCATCTTTTGGAGTTCCTAATCGATGCTGTTCACCCGACACGTAACGTCAGCCCCGTCATACATGCATCGCCTGCTAAATCATTAATTATAGCGCGAACGAAAAGCCAACATTCAATCACATGCGGCCAACAAAAAAGTTAATAAGTAAATTCAACTTCAAGTGGAACACATTCAACATTTTGATTAAGGGCACTTGTCAAGCCTTCTCCTCGGCTCTTCACACGCCGCCACAGACTGTGGGAGACTGGCAGAGGGAGGCAAAGAGAGTAAAATCTTACCCTTCCAACGTGGAGAAGGCCCTCAGCAGCACGCATCTTACACTCGTACGTACGATTATTGAATTAACATTTCCACAATTCCCCACACTTGGTCGGGGGATACAGCCTGGACAAAACGACACGAAATCAAAAAGACACTGAAGCCGAGCCAAGCCAAGCCGAGCGTAAAGCATCCAAGACCGCGCACTGTCCCAGTTAAGTTAATTTAATGAGATTAGTGCCTCTCAATTGTGCTATTTACGCCAGTAGCGCGGTGACTCGTGTCGCTAATTTTATTGTCAAAGTGACGCAGCAGATGTTTTAACATGGAAGCGTTTCGATTGCTAAGACACTGACAGACAGCACATTCCATTTGCGGTGGACGCCGCGCCGCCCCTGCGCCGCTGAGGCCGATGACGCAGATGACCCACAGGGCTCACACGCCGCCTCGAGCAAGTCTTGGGAGAGTGAAAGGATCTGCGTAAAATGAAAGGTCATCGACAACTTTTTAATTGCGATGCGACATGGGAACAACATCGAACGCAGCCCCATTCCATGTTGCATCAGCTAACGCCAATTACGCTAATTTATGCACATTCACATGCAGTAAAATGCAATTTCCCTTGATTAATTTGAATTAACTAAATTAAGACGAAACACAGAAACACAAGTCCGGTCTGGTCTGGCGCAGTCGACTCAGTCAGTCAGTCAGTCTATTCTCCTATCCGGCCGTGCTAGTGCTTTTTCTATAAATTGTCATCCGGATGATGGACGCAGTCTCGTGCATCCCCTCCCCATCGCCAGCCTTCGCTGCTGCAGTACTTCAGTGGATTTAATGAAGCAACTGCTCGCACCGACATGACATCATTTGGCAATTGTTTGCCCGCTGAACCTGCTCGTCCAGAAGGTATCCTGTCGGACACACTGGAGGACGACTCTCTGACACACGTAGCGACCAATGATCATAAATCACTAAGCCATCCACCCACGAAGCTACCGGCACTTAGAACCGATTTTCCACTAGCCACTACTGGCAGATCTGTGAAACGACCTTGCCTCAGAGTTGCTGCTGCTGTTGCTGCATTAGCGTCACCATCAAACCCACGGACCTGGATACGAGATTAAAATAGTCACACTTAAAACTTTCAATTATTCAATTGGATGTCGACGTCGGCGACTGTCCGCCGGAGGGCGGCACACAGGCCTACGGGCCTACACGCGTACACAAGTTCGCCTCAGCAGCGCCGGTATGGCGTTCGCTCTGCTCTGTGTGTCTGTGGCTCTCATTTAGGATTCCAAAATCTGATTCCATTTGCCTGCGAGCGCTAATGCCCAGGTATCATGGCAAATAATGTAATTTGTTGCTAAAATTTCGTGAAATATCATCAGCATCAGCATCTGACATTGACACCGACACTGACACCATCAGTGTCCGTGCCAGCGATGATGGCAGAGATGTGCCAGCAGCACGGGTAAGTAGATATGCCGCAGCGCTGGGCAAATTGGATGTGGATGCAGAAAGCGCACTTGTCACTCGGTCGCAATTTCCATTGGGCATGCTAAACGCGGTGACCAGGCCGACGCCGGATTAGATTTGAGTGGAAATTGCATTTTAAACGCACAAAATCATCACCGCTCAGCGATGATTAAATGAAGGCAGCTGGTGCAGTGCTCGGCCGGAATGAAAGGCCACCATCACCAGCTGGTGCAGATGCTGCAGCTCCATCAGCGTATGTGTGTTCCATTTGGCCGGTGCGGTGGCGACCGTGGAGGCGGATAGTAATTCACCCTAAAAGGGTCTCGACTAGCTAATGGACTTTGCCAGCCTGCCAGCATGCCAGCCAACAAGCCAGCAACAGGGCGCGAATGGCAAAAAAGTTGACAAAACACACACGAATACACAACTACAGACACACACACAATGGCACGGAATAACAAATTAAAACTCATGCCGAGGCTTGCCGCAGCAGAAGGGATGAAACGAGAAACCCAAATTCCGGTGGGGACGTGTCGGAGCGACGAGCAGAAATTGTTATTTTAAATTTCATTTCGAAATGAAAATCTATGAACTCCTCCTGGCTGGCGACGCGGGGCGGTGTTGCTGTTCTCTGCTCCACCGGGAAACACCCGGCTGCCGGCACGTTGTTCTCGCCACCAGAGCGAGGGAAATGAAATGGAGTAGACCCACACCCATTGGCGGGGTTAACTTCATCATTCCGCTCAAGCTCAGGTGCAAATTATTCGCACAAATTAAGCTGAAACAGTTGAGAGCGGCAACAGAAGCGTGTTCGGGTAATAAATTCACAAAAGTTGAAAAATAATTCAGATAAATTAAAAAATTATTATTCACATTTGTTTTCGGACTGGAGTGCGGTGTCGGACTGTGAGTGGTTTGGGTGGATGCTGCTGGGTGTGCAATTACTTAAATCGCTCGCCGTAACTTTGGAGTTACACGATCCGGCTGTGAACTCTGCAATGCGAAGCAGTTGGTTTTAGGGAAGCCCCCAACCCCCGCCCACTCCCTTTTTCGCTCAATTAGAATATTCTTGTATTTTTTCGTTTTTGTATAAAGTTTGGCGGCTGGAAGAGTGTTTGGGAGTAACAGACAACGACTGGAAATTAAAGTAAATCGGAAGTGGCTTACAATGGACGTCAGTGGTAATATATTACTAAAAATGGTTTGGGCTTGTGATCACACGATTTAATTTTATTTTTCTGTGATATTCTAACAAAACTTGTTTAATTTTAGTTGAAAATTTGAGGAGAGGTTCGCTGAATCGGCGTAGATCAGAACATTTGTAGGCTGGTTAAAAAGGGTGTTTTGTTAATCCAGTTCTCATTTTGGGCTCTGATATTCAGGTCAGTCTTATTTTTATTCAGAAGCCTTTAGAATTATAGACAAACACACGTCACACAGTGGTCCCCTTGTATGGGAGAGTTGGAAATAAATCTGTAACTCTTGAACCCGTGGCCCCATCCTAATGAAATTTTAAACATAGTACAAGTGTCAAATAGTGTGATCCAAAAATGGTTGATGTAGCTCAAATGGATTGCATTAACTGAGTAAACTTAAGTAAAAAAAAAAAATAAGAAATCTCTTTTTTTTAAATGCATAACATAACTATTTATTATTGGCAATTACTCTAAATTGTTGCTTAAACTTAACCTGTAGTCACTATGTACAAGAAAAATTCAAATTTTACATGAATTGGCAACATATGTGTATTTGTTTAAGAATAAGAACTAAGCAATTCATTTTTTATAATAAGGGTTGCCTTTCCTTACTAAGTGGAAGCTCGCTTTGCTCCTTTGTTTTCGCTTCAGACCTTAAATACGCAAACCACCAGGATTAGATGATAGCAACATTTGATGAATAACATCTTCGTTTGTTGCTGTACGGGAACATTTTCTACTAGTGAACTATGCCTAATACGAAACTCTCTCTAATTCGAACTTTTTTACCATATTTTGCCCTCGCTCTAAGTCAAACTCTCTCTAAATCGAGCAGATTATGGTATCTCGTATCTCGTCCCGACTTAGGGTGAATCCCTATTAGATCAAAAAAGTACTCACTTAGGATTGTATATTCAAATAGATTACATCGCGAAAAAGTACAAATTTGCACAGCAATTACTGAAATGCAACTGCAATATATAACGCATTTTCATTATCTATGTAAAGGATAACTTCACCTTACTAATTTAAATCTTCAATGCTTTAGTAATCATTTGAATATCCCGAAAACTTCACGAGATTGCTGCACTTAAACCCATCGTTCTCTTAAGTGCAAAAACGTGCACTTTAGTTGTTGCACCATCGATAGAGAATAGTTTTGCTTGGTTGGTTGGTTTCCCGTTCGAGCCTCTTGGAGCGATACTTTCAAAAAGTATCGCGATGATAAAAAATTGTAAGGAGTACGAAAAAACCGCTAACCAATTTTGAAGGCCAAATGCATGCCCTTTACAAAAATATAACTTTAGGTTCCCAAGTACCTAATTTTAGGAAATATGCCACATTGTTGTAGCAAAAATCCATAATCAAATCCATAATTTTTATTACTATTACTACTTTTTCATTGTCTTGAAATTAATTACACATTAATTAGTAAAATCTATACAAACGCTTGTTCATATTATAAATAATTATAAAAAAGATGTAATATTATCTTAAGTGAATCAAGAATTTAATAAATGCTAAATACAAATACAAACACAAATTTGCTTAAGAAATTTTTGTAAATTTCAAAGTCCCAACCTTGAACTAACGGTACAGCCAAACGGATCATCAAAAGTCAACGCAATTTTGACTTTCTAAGTTCTCATATTTGTAGAATCGAAAAACGTATACCATGAGGCCGAGAAAAATATGTTATTTCGGGTATTTTCTTCCACTACGGACCACTGTGCGTCAAGGTTATGGAAAACTTGTTTTAAACTCAACTATGAGGCTAATTTTCAACACCATGGGTCCATGTCAATAAAACTAACTGTCACACTTACAGCGATGACAATCCAGACGAGATTATTGAAATGCCGCTTTATGGCGAAAAACGCATTTTAGTGCGTTCTGTGCACCTTTTTTTTGTTTCCAAAATTTGGCTAATCAGCGTTTGGGCATTTGAAAGAGCTCAGATTAAGAACTTGTCGATGCCCTATTGAACGGCACGTTTGTGAAAGACTTGTAGTAGACGTAGAGTGATGCACATACGCAAGAATTCGATGAGTGGACCTGAAAATTGGAGTTCAGCACCCGTGAGCTGATGCTGTTAGTCGTGTTATCAAGGACATACGGCCATAAATGGTTAAAGAACTCGTCGAAAATGCTATATATGTACTTCGGATAGTATAATTATAAAATATATGCAATTATTTTATGGGGTGAACCTGGGTCTTGCCTGATACTGTTCTCTTACGAGCGAAGGGAATCTATGCTGACACCGAACTGCGAGATGGGAAAGTCTTTTCTCATGCCTATGTAACTTCTTACTACAGCAGCTGACAAATTACTATTTAATAGTAGACATACGTTAAAAACATCGACTATAATTAAAATTAAGTTGGTATTTCGTTTTCGACCTTCGCATATTTGCCAAGGACATACTACATACAAAAAATAACTTTTTTTAAAAAAATAAATTTTATATTTTGAATGAATGTGAACAAATCTTTTTTTTTCATTTGGCGCTACAATTCGGGTTGACCTGGAACTCAACCAATAAATCTCATCATCCATCTCTAAGATGATTGAAGTACTTCTCCACTTGTGTGAGCCACTTGGGTCTAAACCCAGCCGGCCTCTGTTCTGTTTTTTCCACAGGCTCCAAGTCGAAGGATCTTCGGGCCAGAGCTAAATTGTCCATACGCCCCACATGGCCCAGCCTACTCCCAGCTTTCTACTCCCAGTAGTTCATGGTTGAATTTCACCACCCGATACCACCAACGCAAAACAGGCCTAAAGATTCTTAAAACTTGTATCTCGAAGTGACTAAGGATAATTTTCTTCACTACAGGTCAAACACAACTTTAGCAGATTAGATTTTTATCTTCAATTTCTGGATTCACTCAAATTGTATGTTTTCAACTTTCTATTTACAACTCAAGAGTTTATCAACTCCTGTTTTCCTCAACTTATGGAGAAGTTAAGGGATGAAATCAAAGGTTTTGCTCTCTTTTTTCTTCCATTATTGTTGTTGCCTGCTCACGTGTGTATGATGGGATGACCGTGATTTCATTTGTCGTTGTCGTCTCACAAAAGCGGAAAAAAATGATGTTGCTCGAACTAATACCACGTTTCCGTCGAACCGAAACCGCGAGATTCGGATAAATTTTACTGCAAATTCAATAGGCCGTTCCCACTGAGGTTGAAGTGGTTTTGCTGTCAATTCTCAAGTCATTCGCTCGCAATGTATAAGTGCCCGCCAAAACAAACGTCAATCGCTCTCAATTTTTAAATGGCCGCCAGAACAGCTGTCTGTTGACAGGAAATAATTGTGTGAGAAAACCAGGCAATAGAAAGATAACCTAAATAAACTGAAGTTCACTTTATAGGCTTGTTCGGTTTGGCAACTTCTCATGGGTCAATGAATTCAAGGGGGCTGCAACGAGGTTTATCAGAAACCGCGGGGTTTTCAGACCCTGAAAAAGTATGGTGGAACCTGGTAGGTTCGGAGAAAATTGATGAAACCTCGCGGTTTCGTTCGGTGGAAACGTGGTATAAGTCAGAATTCAATACCGTGCAACGAGAGAAGGTACTGGTTCCTTCAATTTGATTTGAAATAATGCAAGGATTGTATAGATTATTTTTCATTTGTTAACTCATCCCTTGAATTACGAATTCAGATTTTATTGGTGGAAGCAACTGAAAACGTGCTCTCAATTAATGAGTACATATTTTCAAAAAATTTTAAATCGTTAGCTTAATATGTATAAATGTACATATACAGTGAACTCTCCACATGTCGAATTTCTCCGAAAGTTGTCTCGCCATATTTTACATAAACTTCCCTCAATTTCCCATACAAAAACATCCTGTCTAAGTCAAACTCCCTCTAACTCGAACAAATCATGATATCCCGTGAAATTCCGACTTAGGGGGAGTCTACTGTATGTACAAATCCACCGGAATTCTTTTCATCCATGCATTAATTAAAATGGAAATGAAAAACAATTTGTTGTTGACTTTAGAGGTTATGGTTGGCCACAAACCAGGACAAAGCTGACTTTATATAAGTCACTGATCATCCCAATCCAGCTGTACGGCGCGGAGGTATGAACAATAAGAAAAAAAGCGGATGAAGAATAAGGGTCATTAGTTAACAATATTGCTTAACTTGCCGAAAAAATGGTAGTTGATCAACTTCGGAGTTGGTCTCAACTCGTGACTTAACCGCTGAGCTGAAAATTAATTTTGTTCACTATTTTAACTCAGTCTGAAATTTAAAATCCGGATTTTGTCCAATTTTTAAGCTTTAGATTTCCCTTGCGATATTTCTGGTACTAGTTTTAACCCCTTTACAAAACACCGTTAGCAATTCTTGGCGAAAAAGTGATCGTACTCCCCCCAAATTAGAGGGTAAAGACCTTTCGGGACTTTACCCGAATTGCGCGCCCAGATTAAGCGAATCAATTTCTCAAAAATCTAGCCACCACCGTGCCAGTTTTTCAGTTTTCCACAAATTATTCCATTGAGTACCCAGCAGTTATATTCTGAATACCGTTCTTCATTAAAAAAAACAGGCCCAATTAACGCCACGAGTTGAAAGTTCACATACCAGCAATCACTTCAAATTGTGTTCCTTCTCGTGATCTGCCGTGTATTGTCATTCGAATGCACCCTCAATTCTGAACACATTGTGTCGCATGATATCGGCTCTTGGGGTTGGTCCCCCTCTTCCATCATCCACACAAACGTCCAGCGATCCATGCACATGTAAGCCTGTAAACATATCGAGCGCATCGACACGACCAAAATAAACTCTCCATCAACAACTCGCAACATCAAGGTCGTCAGTGATCAGAGATGCATTCGCTTTAGAGGCGCATTCACATTCGAATCAGGACTCACTCATTCACCAGCAATCAGATTTCAATTATTACTGTCAATTGCACCTTAAATTCGATTCAATTAGAAATTATTGTTGCTCAAAGCGCACGACAAACACACATCGATTCGATTCGATTCGATTAAACGCAGAGAACCACCGCACGAGCATGGGGCGTGTTGTGCTGCCATTGTGCTCTATCGCCGGCACATAGACGCCTGCAGTTTGGTTGCACAAGTGCCGCATTGCAATCGCTCTCTCTCTCTCTCTCTCGCGATCTCTGTTTGTCTCGCTTTGTGTATAATAACGCCGTTGATTAAATTGTCCTTAAACAAATCAATTGGCTGGCACAAATTAATTGCATTTTCTCTCCCGACAACGTCGATCATGAATGCGACGAAAGCCGCGCCGCGCCACCGCCTGGCCGCCCGGGCTGGACTTACTTTCAGCCCATCGCCAGTGGAAGTGTGTGCGTGCGGCGTCCATTCTAAGTGCATTCAGTGCACCCAGGATTCCCTCACAAACTGCGTGCTTGCCTGACATTTTATGTAAACACTCGACACGAACGAATTATTTGTGACTCAATCAAATTGCCCTAAATTAATATTAATTCGATGCCTTTATTGAATATTTTCAGCGCAGTGAGAGTCAGCCGCCGCGGCAGCACGTGGAGAACAAGGATGAAGCTCACACTTCGCCGGAGCACCGGAGTAGGCGGTCGAAGATGTCTAGCTTGAGCACCCGCCCACTGCCCCACTGTGCATTAGAAACCTTGCTTGCAAGCCATGACACTTCCAATTAAGCAGCATGACATAGCCACTACCGTTCGCTGCCCACTGCCGTCTGCCGTCCATCCTCTCCTCCGCCCGGCTGGCCGACGACAAGCGCTAACCCAGATCAGAGTGCAGACCGCGATGCATGGAAATGGGAAATCTAAAGTGCAAATTATCACCGAGATTATTTACAATCCACGTACTATTCCATAATGCCATCAGAACTGATATTGCACTTAATTCAGTTTGGACTCTCGCGAGATAGAGCGAGACTAGCGGACTGCATCGGCGTAGCGCGACGGACAACGTCGAACTGACCTGCAATCTGGCGGAATGAAAATTTGCCTCATAATCAGATATAAGTTTGACGGTGGCCGCAGCGGCGGCGGTGATGGTGACGGTGGGGACGACTCTCTGATGGATGCATTTGTGAGGTGGCGCGACGGAGCCGAGGCAATGCTCGACATCATCCCCTGTCGAGCGGGCCATTAGCAGCAGTCAATTTGCCATAAATATACGAACATACCAACCACATCACACTGCTGGCGATGGTGTTACACTTCGCTCCGACATCCGACATCCGTCGCGGTCGTAGTCTGCCCGCTGCTGTAGTCGTCTGCTAAATTGAGGCAATTGTTTTTGAATTTGATTGTGGCAATTGAGCGTAGGTAACGTGAACGTGAAGCGCATGGTCACTTTGAGTTTCGGTGATGTTTAGATCTCTGCCACCGTCTACACTCTACATCTCGCCCCACGCCCCACGCCGTGTGTCGCTCAGCAGCCGGCATAGAGTTTATTTATGAATGCTGCGGCACAGCACACAACGCGGCGGCGACCCGCATCAGTGCCATGATTATGATATGACAACGATACTTGCGACGTTTGCTAAATTTTAAATTCAATTACGTTCCCCGTAACGACATAATTTTCCCTATAGGCCCTCTCTCGGTTGTCGCTTGTCGGCTGTGCTTTCATGCGCTGAGCATGACACGAAAATCCACTGACACTTTTCGCATCACGCCGTCGCCGCCGCCGCCGTCGACGTGCCACCGAATCAGCTGATGAGAGGTGAGATGAGATATGGAGACCTGCTGCCTAAGGTTGCAGCTTATGTTGTCAATTACACGCCCCTCTTGGTCTTGTTGGTGCAATAGCGTCATCCCTTTGAGTCGGTTTTCTAACCCTTTGCTTCGTGTGCACCCCACACGCAGCGAGCTCAGTGTGATGTCACGGAAAACGATCTGAGGGTGGTGCGTTTGTGTGCATGCTAATCACACTCCTCCCAACCCAGCCCAACGTGACAAGGGAAAACAACACCGAAGCGCTTCACGCTTCAAATGATGACGACGTGGACATCGGCATCGCTTAATCAAATTTCCGCAATTTTGTTCAATAATTTCTTTATTGAATTGCGAAAGCAGAAAAAAAAATATAAAAAAACGAAATATACGGAATAATCGAACAGAAAAACGCCCGCCAAAAGAACTGACCGCCGCCGCCAGTTTTAATTAATTTGTGGCTTATCAATTCAATTCAGAGCTACCAGTTGGTCGGTTCTTTTTTGCCTTGCCTTGCCTCTGCAGTCTTCGATGAAGGAGCATGTTTTATTTCTTTTTTGTTTTTAATTTGCCTATCGAGCGGGAGGGATGACATCCGCAACGAACGCTGCTGTTGGTCTGCTGCTAGACGAGATGTGGTGGAGACTCTCCGATGGCTTGTGCTGCGTCGACCATCGACCATCGGTCGGCGACGCCATCTTTTTGCCATCGGCGACCGACAACCGGCAACCGGCGGCGACCGACGCGGCCTGACTGGGCCGGCAGACACTGTAGCCCGCAAGGGTTGTTTAATTACAATCAATTATTCAAACTGCATTTTAATTGATCACTTTTTGGCTTTTCGGATTGAATTTTCGATCGAGTGGAGCGGCCCGTGTGGCTGTGTCCAGCTCAGGCCGACGATGTAGATGTCGAATCATATTTATTTAATTAAGTCTGCGCTGTGCCGGCCCCATCGCGAGCCTCATCGACCCACTTAATCCGATATTGCTCATGCAATTTTTAAGGATTTGGCCACAGCCGCATCAGCAGCGGTGGACTTTTTCGATTGCTGCTGCCGAATGGGTCATGCATGAAAATAGCACGCTCTGCCGGTGGGCGGGAGCTTATCGGCCCCAACCCCAGCGCCGGATTGCGAGCATCATTACATAATCGGAATCCTCCAACTGGGCCACGCATTTAATCGATTGCTTTTCGAAAACGCTTAATTGACACAAATTAGCTTAGGTAAGCGGACTGTTTTCATTATGGTGCCTATTGTAATTCGAATTAAATTCATTTGCGAATGAATGGCTTGTTAATATCGCAGAAAGGATGTTTGTGCGTTGGAGCAAGATGGTTATCGTGCGGACCATTGTGCAGGGGGCACTTGAGCGCTGAGAGGAGCGTGCAATTTCACGGGCAAGGTATGAACGAAAACACTTCGCGAACTCGAACACAGCGTGGTACTTGAGACGATCGTGTTCGCTGAGATGAGGGATTAGTTTTCGGATTTTATCGCCGATTAACCTACTGAATGAACAGAGATGAGAGGATAATGTCATTATGATTCAGGAAATTGAATAATGTCGAGGAAGTGTGGAGGAATTGTTTTGTGAGGACGTAATTTGAAGGACGTCCATCAACTTCGCTCTGAATGTGAATGAAAACAAAGTGATTCACTCAATCAATCTTCGAAATGAGTGAGACTCATGTTGTCAGTTTCAAATTCGATTTTTCAATTAATTTTAGCATTTCCTTGAAATGAGTGAGACTCATGTTGTCAGTTTCAAATTCGATTTTTCAATTAATTTTAGCATTTCCTTGAATTTTTGCTTAAAATTCTGTTAGAATCTTAACCTTGGAATAAGTAATGAGCATAATCTTATGATTTTAGGAATCGAGACTTAAGTCGAATGATCACTCGAGATGGGAGCAATCGAATGATTATTCGAGATTTGATCGATTATTACAATATATCGATTATCAAAATCATCATTCGAATGATTTTGAGAATCGAGATGTTTTCGAAATATTTTTTTTATTTTTCATTCGAATGCGACGATCACAAATCCACATGTATCTGTGTGCAGTGGTTCGGGGGTAACCCTTACCTTCCATTCTCATCACTATGGTGGCCAGAACAGTAAAACATATCTCCTGTATGCCTCAGAACTTAGCTATTATAGACATAACTTGAGGGCTGAATGCATACAGCAGATATTTTTCGACTGTTCTCACCACTCTCGAAGATTACCCAGGAACCACTGCACAACGTACAGGACACAGTTACAAGTGGATTAGTGATGGGCGCATTCGAATGATAATTCGAGTGATAATAGATTCATAATTCACCTCGATTCTCAAAATCATTTAAATGAACTGAATTCATCGTGATACATGCAATCATTTTTTGAGTTCATTAAATATCGAAAATATCTATTTCTTTATTTATTTATTTATTATAATATATACTATTTATTTATTTGTGTATTCCTTCACGTATTTTATTTATTTATTTACTTACTTATTTATTTATTACATACTATTTATACTACTATTTATACATACTTTATTAATTAATTAATTTATTTACCTCCTTTTTTAAATCTTATTGTTATTTTTTTCTTTTTTTTGCTTTAATTTTTAATTAATTAAATTTGTTCATATTAGAATATGTTTTTAAAAATGTAATATATAATGATTCAGATGTAAGACAAAAAAGTCAAATCACTGCAAATGATATAATGAAATTGGAATTAAGGAAAATGGGGGACAACGTATTGTTATTTCACGAAGCAAAATATACTTACATACTTACACTCAAATGACTAAATGACTACTAACTGAACTATTACGAAAGAGAGTAAGAAGGCATTCGAATGATTTTGGGACTCCCCGTTGCTCGGCCACGAATTTGAGCGACCTTTTGACACTTAATGACAAATTTCGGGGAAGTTAATCACGAAATTATTTTAGAATACAAAATTTTACGGATATAAAAAAAAATATAAGTTTTTTTTTCGCAATTTTAATTTGCTTAACTATACACATATAATATTGAAAATGTTTTTTTTTTACCGACCAACACTACCAGTCTCTTAAAGCCTCTTGATCAGTGTAAATTCTAAGATTTATTTTATCAGCACGATTTACTGTAAAATGTTTCGTTTTAGGGATAGTCCAGTCGCTTGACGCTACATTCCCATAGAACCGATACCGCGAGATTCGGATGAATTCTAAACGAAACCTCAATAGGCCGTTCCCAACGAGGTTGAAGTGATTTCGCTCTCAAATTTCAAATCAATCTCTTTTTACATTTATAATAGCCCGTCAAAAAAAATATTACTCGCTCTCAATTTTAAAATGACCTCCGACAGCTATGTGATGAGAGGAAATAATAGTGTAAGGACAGCGGAAAATAGAGAATGAGAAAATAAGCACCAAATTAACCAAATTAAACTGAAGTTCACATTGTAGGTTTGTTCGCTTTGACAACTTCTCACGGACGAATGCATTTAAGGGGGCTGTATTTACGGTTTGAAGAAACTGCAATGTTATTATGCCCCGAAAATATTTGGCGAAACCTTTTAAGTTTGTAGACATTTGACGGAACCTCATGGTTTCATTCGCCAACTGCATGGACACATTTTTGAAAGAACTGTGCTTAAAGCATTGCATATGCACATAATCCGTGATCCAGGCGGCTAGTAACTCTACACTCCGCAAACTATTAAAAAGTGCTTCAGGAAGTTTTAGATTTTTAAACAAAACGCTCTAGGTATGTACATTTAATTCCTATCTTGACAAGAAGATTAGGGTTGTTTAGGGGTGAAAGTTGAAAGCTAGCTTGGTAGTGAAATGTTGGAGGATAAAGAAGATCCTAAATAATTTATTATAAAATATATACTTATTATTTTCTTGCAATTCATAATAAGTTTTCAGTAGTAAGGTAGTGTATACCGTAGCTCTGTAAATTGTGCAATGTAGTTTTAAGATAAATGTACTTTTAAGCTACAATAAAGAATCAAGCAATGAAGAAGATGAGCCAGAAACGTTGGGTAATATGAACACTTCACCATTGCCACGGCTAGTTGGCTGAAGTTGTGGAATCTTTTTTCGTGATAAAACGATATTTGGATGGCGACGGTGATCACAATTTATTAAATATCGAAGAACTGGTCTTTGAGAATTTCGACAAAATACTTGTACAAAAACAGACAATAAAAATATTATTTTGCTATAACACGTAAGATATTTCACTAAGAGAGATGCATACATATATATGGAACATGTGCAATACAACAAAAACACGCATATAAGAAATAAATTTCTTGTCTTCCTTATATCCGTGGTGTACTGAAACGATCTGTCTTAGACTGCACTATTTAAAAAATCGATCCTCTATAATTTTATACATTTATCTACATAGTAAACGACCAATACCAAATACATTTTGGTCGATATGTCGGCGTCTCGACCGAAATAAGCTAAAATTTCAATATTTTCAGTTCTGAAACAATTTTGTTTGTTTTCCTTTGCTTCCAAAAGTTCTAGCCAATTGATTTGCCTTCGTCTGAAAATTTTAATCACTTTTGCCAATTGGGAATTTGAACAGTATCCGAATTCTGAGTTATCAGAGTTCTCTTAAAAGGTTTGGAAAAAATGAGAAATTGTGAGTAATTCAGAAGAAACCAAGTGTTGGCTCTGATAAGCGCACCTTTTTTAATAGTTTTGAAATTGTTTCTAAATCTTTGCTATACGTTAGTGCTTCTGTTTTCGTGGTTTCTCATTTCGAGGTAATACGTTAACGCATTATTTACATGAGGTGATTTTCGTATCCAATAACTTAGTAGGCAAATTAATGAATTATACTAAATTTTTGACTGACAGTTTTTAATTAGTTTTTTGCTTACCAAAACGAGATTAAAATTACAAAATAACCAAAACCCCAAAGCAAAACAACATTACCAAATTTGGTTAAAATATTACAAAAGTGGCAATTGTGCAATACACGGGATGGATACAAAGGACCTTTATTTAAAGCTTCATTAAAAAAAATAAAAAAGACAGCAACAAATTCCGAATATGGATACCGATGCCTGTAATATCTTGGAGTTCGCCTGGAATTCGCGAAAATAACCTTACAATTCAACAGAAATTCAGGTCGGTTTACGTAGGTTAGGTTGATATTGACTTTAACGTAGGTTAGGGTTATTGTGATACCCACAGTCAGACTGCTACCACTGATTGACTACTCCAGTGCCAGTGCCGTTAATTTGATCCCAACCGCAAATGGTGACTGAGACCAGATTTGAAAACCTGATAAAAGCGTTTTAAGTTTGCTTTCACTGGTATGCGAACCGGGGACCCGCTAACCAGGGGTAGGCACTCAACCAACACCGCTATCCTGTCGTTACTTTAACGGCTATCTTCGACCGCCTACAGCTTAATCCAAGTTAGATGTCCCCATTTACCAAAGACATATTTTCACAGGTCAAACAAAGTGCTGGAACATTAGTAAACTGTGTTCACTTTCTCCAACCGGCCCTATATTGATATTTTTGTTGTAAATATATGAACATACTCTTATTTTTGACTGAGAAAATAAAACGTGTTGCGATTTCTCTGGAAAATTTGAGATCCTTCCTTTCCATGGAAATTATTAATTTGGCTACTAGTAATAGTAAAAGGGAGATTCCATCTGGAGCAGAACGTAGATGTTGGTAATCACTGGTTCAAAAGTATAGGCTACCGACAGCAACATGTTGTCAGAAAAAGTAATTCAGGGTTATGAGATCGCAGACCTGATCTCCATGGCCACATACAAACATTTCCTCATTTTGCGAAAAGATTTTTAAGACGCCTCTTGCCCAAACCAGATATTTTGTACGTCCTTCGCCTATCAGTCCTAATATGGATGACACGAGGATTCTGGCAGCTAATTCACTCTCAGTTGACAAATTGACTGTCAACACGAACAGTGCTAAAAAGTTGTAGTAAATCCATCCAAACTTACCATTTATCGAGACAAGTTTTGATAGTACATTTAATAAAATTTTAACGTTAGATTCACAGTCAGATAAGGCTTGGCCCAAACTCTTAAGAATATCTTGAAAGGATTTTTCTAAATTGTAATATCTAGTACTAATTGAGTTCCAAATTTTTCAAAATTTGCATAATCAACATTACCCTGTACATAAAAATTAAATGTTGACTGACTTTTGTTTATTTGACAGATAATTAAAAAAGTTGAAGGTATCGTTGGGTTTTCACCCCAACATTCTTAGAAGACCCATTTATAAGAATGAAAATTCCTTCATCTTTTATCTGGTTTCTCAGTTCCATAACACGGAATTTATTCGATTTCCTTCACAGTTCACAAAAAAACAATCAATTTCCTTAAGTAATCCGCTCTTCGAAGTTTCTAAGAAATCGTTCAATAACCGAAATTGTGCAAGTCACCTTCTATAATGGAAATGGATAATGGATTTAATAGGAATATTGAATACTGTAATAATGGTTATAGATTGGATTGTATAAGTATACAGTCGCGGAAAGCTAATTAGAAACCTCGCAAATAATTAACAGAGGTGAATCCCATTGTGGTTTGATGTTGAGAAAAGCTTGGTATCAGCATCATTCAAAAATATACAAAAAAAACTTGGACTTTTTTTTATGTAATGGACTATTCTTATGTAAAAACGTGGTAGTTTGGCTAGGAGGATACGTTGTCTTACTTCCGGTTTGCAGAGCAGAGCGGAAAATTTCAAAACGCACTGACTTAATCTGCTTTTACACGATGAATATTATTTTACTCTATAACGCATAGTAATCATCTCTTTTTTTTGGCCTCCACAATGCACAGTAATTAATTTCGCGAGTAAATTTGGTTTGTTCCTTTTCATATTCCATCATATTCCATATCGACTTTGCATGGTCACTTGACATCGCTCAGAACTCAAATGAATGAATATTGGTCAATGCCGCCCATACACCATCAATATTTTCAATATTAAAAAACAGATATCAAAGCTATTTACATTTTCGCAATATATTGCGCAATCTCGAAATATAAGACAAACACTCTCAATAATATTGCGCAACAACAAATATTGTACAATGTTACTGATCGTCTATGGTCTATTATAAAATGGGTACCGTACTAAATAAATAGATAAATGAATAAATAGATATCGCCTCAACTTGAACATTCGTACATTCGGCAGCAGATAGTGAACTGTGAAATCATGTCCAAAAACAATTTCTCAATCGGTATACACGGTCAGGACATCAGTAAAGTGATGACAAATCTCTATAAAATCTACAGGTCTGTTCGCTTAAAGGAAACATTTTTTTTTAATTTCTTTATTTCGTATTTAATATACAATATAGTGTCCACGCAATTTACATACAGAGACTCAATACTATTTAGGATCTCTCAGCTGAAGCATTATCCTTTGAATTTTAAATTTGGGATATGTTACAAAAATATAACTTTGTAGGAAACTACTGTAAAAAGGTAAATAAAGAAAAGAATAATATTAATAATAAAATAAAAGTCTTTGTATATAGGTAAATAAATAAATAAATTAATAAATAAAAAAATAAAGTCAATAAATAGATACACAAATAAATAATTATATATCAAATGAAAAAATAAATAAATGTATATATGAATAAATAAATAAATAAATATGCAAATAAATAACAAAAGGAAAATAAAATAATGACGAAACATTTCATCTCCGTGATTTTAATTTTTATCAGAATTCCAGCACAACCGTACTGCGAGAAAGAGTGTTCAATATGATAGAATTAAAAACCCTAATCAAGCTTCAGTTTACCTAAATCACAACTTTCACAAGTAATAGACTTATAGGTGGCGCGACAGTCCAAAGCGGACCGACTTCGATCAATCACGGATCAATGTTGAATTCCGAAGTTGAAAAGCTTTTGCTAGACAGGAATACTCTTTGGGCATTGACAGTTACCGAAAGAAGTGAAGGCGTGAATTATGAAAGGTTCGAGTATCGAACCACGACGATAACAACAATCAGAACTCCGTAGCTTCTCATATTTGCGTAAAAATCATCACTTCAGTCGTGAAGCGCAAAAATATCGCCAATTGGCACAAGTCCAAAATTGTTATGTGTGTCCTTATTATGAAGCCGCATTTAAACACTGTGACGCCCCTATTTACGGACAATTCAGTATGGTCCCGGCATAAAAATAAGGCTATTCGTTTTTGTAATACATGCACAACGGTATCCCTAATAACAGCCACACGAAGCAAACGCACTTGGTTTATACAAACGTACTATGTTTCTTCATACATAAGACCATGAGCCTTTAGAAGTACGGACGATGATGATGATTCCGCGTGGATCTGCCATAGAGAAGTTTCGGTATAATATGGAACTCGGCATTGGTCGCAACAATGATTTGAACATCAACTGAATTTGGCCTATTGGCCAAAATATATTCAACTTATGTTAACTCTCAATGTAAACCATCAAGTCCAAGCTTGTGTGGGAATGCCCACAGAAGCTTAAAAAGTTCGGCAGGAGAAACAGACCAAAACTCTGCTGGTTATCTGGCCGAACATGGATAGAAGGCAATGAAGTGGCCGACTCTATAGGAAAGAAGCACCAGAACCTTGTATAGGCCCCAAACCATTCTGTGCTGTAGGAGACCACATCCTCAGGGAAAAATTCAGGGAACTAGAGAGAAGGAACTTGGCAGATACCTGGAACAATGCTCACGGCATGTAGCAGGCCAAGAAAAAGGCTTGAGGCATGCATCAAGAAGAGAAAGAACAACCTCCGTATCATAAAAGGCTTCCTAACAGGACACTGCAAACTCACGGAGCACCTATATGAGGGGAACTCTTGAGCGAGCAAAGGTATGAAAAAGGGGGCACAGTATTTCTAAAGATCGCGGCGAAATATACCCTCAACAATAATAAAAATAATTCTAAATGCATACTTTTATTTACTTTATTGAATAAAGTTTTTCAAACTAACGAGTTATGCAAGTAACAGAAAATTTGATGCATAGGAGACCTTTGTCTAGATATCACTTGTTTTAATTTCTGTAAGCCTATCTTATCTTTAAGCTAGTCTTGTCGTTGCAGATATGTCAATAATTTGGTCTGATCCTGTACCTGTACAAATCAGAAAAAATTGACGACCAAATACGACGAAATGACGATTCTGTTTCGCAGATATTCACAAGAGACGGTGCTTGACGGAGAGATTTCCCATGATGTTTTAACTTAATGAAATTCTTTGTCATGATTCCTCAGATCAGCTGAGATCTGCCAATTGTTATGTATTTTTTTTAACGATATATTATTCGTGTTGTCTTAAATATTCAAAACACAACGGATCCAAGCACCCTGGCGACGATTTTTGAGTCCGTAAAGGAATTGTTAAGAAATTTTGTTTTGTTCGAAACTCACTACGGATATTCTTATATGCTCGGCACGGCATTTAACTGGTTGAAATTTCTTAATTCACGAATTAAAATACAAATAGACATGTTTTTAACTTTTAAAGAGTGTGTTTTTCATTGTCATTAATTTTTTAAAGAAAATGTCATCATTATTACTTGAGAAGGACTGCATTTTTTTTCTAAATTTGATACGAATCAGAACTGACTTAATACCCCGAATTGAAAGTCGTAATCATAAAGGCTTTCCTAGATTCCTTAAATCTCCAATTCAATTCAATAACTCTACCTTTAAATCTGACCGTAGTCACATTTAAACCTCAACATAATCAACATGAAATTGACATCTTTGATAAATTTAGCTCAAGTTTCAAGACCTAGCTGCATGTTTGGCTTATCACTTCTGTTTAATAAATCACCTTGGCCATAATGCACTATTCCTTGTTTCTTCCTCAGATGTCGCACTTCAAACTTCCTATTCTCTTAGACATTGAAACCACTTTGATTGTTTTAAGAAACAATAGAACATAAGTCCCACATACAATGTACAATGTGTATGAGGAATAGTCGCATCGTCTAAGCAGCTCAGTTGAAAGCGAAGACTTCGATTAAAAGGAAGTAAAAAATCATCAAAGCCAGACAGAGACTTTCACTACCCGTCGCTAAATTCCGTCGCATAAATAAAGAATAACTAGAACAAACAACTCTAACATTTCATGTTACGAATAGGAGACTTGATCGTAAAGGAGCAAAAAAGGAATTCCTCCGTCGGTTTTCCCGAAAAGAGACTCCATTTCTGCAAGGATCCATTCATCCAATCACATCCCCTCCTACAAGACAGCTACCACAGATACTCGTATGTTTTAAAATATACACATTTCGAAAGTAATTACCTTGTTCCCGTCCGTGAAAATTTTGTCGAAATTAAATTAGCGGGTTCCTACAGGAAGCCCCGCCGCACGTTTCCACGTAGAAAAGAGGCGAAGAGGGAAAAGCGATGTTAATTAGCAAACAAACCAGAATGCACACCGATTGCTCGATGCAATTAGTATTCTCGCCGAATTAAAGTCACTCTCAACAGATACCAACCACGGAATACAAACACAAACTTTTTCGTACGAATTTTATGGCACCGCACTCACGTCGTCACTGCCGCGTTGCAAGGAGGCAGCTTTGAATTCAGCACATAAGCGCACAGCACAAGGATGAGAGATCTGTCTGTGGTATCGTTCGTTCGCACAATCAAGTACTTAATTATCCTCGAAAAGAGCAGCACAAAACGAGTACGCCGTGTGTCAGGTGAAACAAGCCGCCGCCACCGTAGTCCTTTCTTGTTGAGTCTGTGGAACAATTTAACTTTTGCGAAAAGTTTTCATCACTCAGGTTGAAAATTGGGCACATACACCGCTGCAGAAAAGTTACGGCACACACAGGTAAATCCAATTTTCCAACGCTCGGGTGTGGGGACACTTGGCCGAAACTTTGTCTTCAGCTTCAACTTCAGCGTCAGACAGGACGTGGGAACAACTAGTGAATTTTGCAACGGAACTTATATAACACAATCACAACACGAATATCGCTTGTTGCACGAGGCAGTAAGCACACAGAGTACACACAGCAAGTGCTTGTTAGAGTCACGGCACAAAAGGAACACACGAAACTTCCAATGCTCTCAGCTCGGGCGAGATGAAAGAGTCTGTGACAGCGGACAGCGACAACCTTCTCGGGACAAGTCTGCGAATGAAATCAACCACGTCAGCGATTGTCACGAGGGTTTATTTCACTCTGAACGCGTTCCAATGTAAATGGCGGACGGCTGAAGCCACAGCTAGAGGAACGGCAGCAGCAGTGGTAGTAGCAGCAGCAGCAGTGGCATGACAATGATGACAACGACAACGGGGTTGTTTGCTCAATTCACCCCAATTGAGCTCTCTTCCATAGAACCGACTGGCAGTGGTGGTGGACACGCCTCCTTTTTATTGTGTACCACTAGCGCGCTACCAGTGTGTGCGTACTGCTCTTTTGCGAGCACTTGCCATGCCAGGGCATTTCCCCTCTTAGGAGACTGCGCGTCAAGACGCCCCCGTCCCTGGCTCGCATGGAATGGAGCTGCTTTCGTTTGATTTTTACGGTTTTCATGGTTTTCTTGGGACTTTCCCCAGCATGGATGAGCTACTATCACCACCTATGAAGCCGCCATTAAACGAAGAAAATTTTCTCGTTTTCCTCGCTTTGAAATTCAATTTGCATTATGGAATGGAAGCGAATGGGGGATGAATGGAAGAGTGGCAGGTCGGACGCAGTGGGAGTATGTTTGCCTTGGTCTGCACTCAATTTGTGGGGATGGTAACGTTGCGAAGAGATTTCTGTGCGATGCCTGGCTGGCTGGCTGACTGGCTCACTGCTGGTGCTACACTGGGGGATGACAGGGAGGAAATTACTCACAAAGGCATTTATTTGGGAGATCATTTCTGACAACTCAATTTATTTGTATTAATTTTCTTCTGTTGTTCTATGCAGGAAGCCCAAGAGCAGGACATGGATGAGGCAAGGCTGGGGGTGGGTGGGGGCAGCACCCCGTTGGAACGAGTTGGTGTTACGTTCTGCTGTTTCGATTTTTGCTTCGTTTCGTATTCGTTTGCCTGCTCGCAGATAGGTTTGTGTGTATGTGTGTATTTCCTTTTGTTTTGCAGAGTGTCGCAGGGTGCGGATAACTAATTGGTTTCCTAGAAACAGATTAGGGCCAAAGCAAATAGGGAAGGCCCTGGAGGAGAGAGAGGGAGAAACGGGTTGTGGTTGGGAAGCGAGTGGGTGGATGGGATGGCAGCAGCTTCATTCTCCGAGGTCATGAGATTATTTCACGGCGTATCAGGCCGGGGGTGGGTGGGTGGTGATTGGTATGGATTGAAATAAAGCGTTCAGGTTGGCAAGCTTTTGCAGATGGGAAGATGGCAACGTTGCAGGGATTTCGAAATATCTGATTCGTATCGAGATCTCGACGCAGGAAATCTCTACAATGAAAATTGATAAAATGCATTCAGGATGCAGCAGGCCGCATGATCTTGAAGAGCTGGGCTTAAGGGAGTGGTTTGACAGTGAAAAGTTTACGTACACCACTCGTAGCTATTAATGGTGGTTCTTACCATATGCTGACCAGAGTATATTCGTCGACTATTTCTTAAATTCACAGGTTTTAAATTCTGGATGAAGGATAGAAAATTAGGACGATGAATAGCCTTGGTTCTTTGGAGTGCTTTCAAGAAATCAGCCCGCCTGCGCAGATGAATGTGCACGATTTCATTTAGCGTTGAAGGCAGTCTATATCAGCAGATCAGATATCAGGCATATAGGGACAACGAGTTGCCACCCCCTCTAGAAATTAGTAGGATTGCCATTAACTGTCAAAAGATTCATTAAATTTGTGTGTGGACGAAGGGAATCATCAACTGGAAAATTGATTATCTCATTTCTCAAAAGATCAAAAAATCAAAAGATGCAGTTTTGTCATTTTTTGAAAATATAATAATAATATAATATGGGTGGCGTGACAGTCCGAGGTGGACCTGGGCCTAGCTTCTCAGCAACCACTCGTGTTGTGCGTGCTATTGTTCTCTCACGCGTGGAAGGGACCTACAGTTTAATGCCGACTCCGAACGGCGAAGTTGAGACAATTTTTCTAGACAGGAATACTCTTTGAGCATTGTCAGTGACTCGAAAGAGGTGGAGCCGTGAAATATGAAAGGTGGTAAATTCGGGTATCCAACCTGGCACCCTCTGCGTAGAAGTCGACGCAGTGGGTACGCCACGGCGACCACATTTTTTTGAAAATACATATCTGTAAAAAACAGACGGCACTCGACTTTTAAATGTAAAATGCTTTCAGCTGCAGCTTAGGAAATATTGGCTGCAAACCTGAAATGTTGGCCGGTTTACTGCAATCCCACTTAGCTAATAAGGCCGGCCATTCACAATACAAAATAACTTTGCAACCTGCCGCTTGTGCAGTGCACTTGTACTGTGAATGAGCGTGTTAATACTATTCGTGGAGTTAACTGTGTTTGATTTTTGCTCAAATTTTAAAATGTCAATTTGCTCAGTTATTTTTTGTGGTGAATGGCCGGCCTTAATTTCCTTTAACTGACAAAATTAGTAACCACAAGTGAAATGACATCTGTCACATTTAGACAAAAGATTATTTAAAGGTGTGCTAGATATCTTCTCAAAACCACCATTTTTTTCATTTTGTGATCTCATTCACACCACATTCACACCACATTCACATGCCATCTTTGTGTCACGTGCACAACACGAATTGAATTGCAAATTGATGTAAGCTGAAAGGGTTTAATTCATTTATTAATGGTATGTACCTATTATGTTGCTATCTCTGATTACAGAATTTAGAATTTATCAACAATGATCAAAGAGTAGATAGATAGATTTATGTATTTCTTGCATAGTCTAACATAGGTTTAACAATAATGATATTTTTTGCTCTAGCTTAGATACGATTTTTGAAAAACTTACTGCCTTACTAACTAACTTACAATCGTTTTAAAGTGGGTGAAGTTCAATAAGTTAAAGCGATCTTGGAGGATAACTATGGAAAAAATGATCAAAGAGTATTCCTGTCTAGAAAAAGCTTCTTTAAATTCGTCATTCGGGTCGGCATAAAACTGTAGGCTCCTTCAACTCGTGGCTTATTTTCAAAAGGACCCCTCCATTCTCGATTTAAGATGTTGGCGATTTTTAATCTGCTGGTAAATGAGCATACATTAATTTTAAGGCTTGTAACTTTGCATACATTTATTTGAAGACCTAAAAAAGTAGAAACAAATTTTACAGTTTTTTTGTGATCAAACAAAGGCCCTTCTTTTCGGCAGAGCATTTGATTTCCGCTCAGTGGAACATCTGAAACCAAAAATTTCAACGGGATTATAAAGATTACATGATTGGCTCTGATATGAACTAGGATTTCCACAAAAGTTTACAAAACGGCGGACCTTTGAATTTTTTTTTTTTTGAAAATCGACTTTTTTCAGCTGCAGGTCAAGTTAGAAAGTAAAGAAGATCTTCACCGATTTGATTTATCCTAGTTCATACCATAGTTATATATGTATAGAAAAGCATTAAACTTTTTTTGAGTAAACTCATGCGCCTGTCGGAAAAACAATGTTTCGAGAAAAACGCGTTTTGTTTTGGGAAGCATATTGTTGGGTATAACCACCGCTTCTACCATAAATCGGGTATATATTCAAGAGTTTTTGAAATGTTCACTTGAAAATTCAATGGAACATTTTTGAATAGTCGATTTTTTGAAACTGAGAATGGGGGAGCCTCCTTAACAACTTTCGCCTTAAATTGTGAATATTCTTTTGTTCTTCCCCTTTCTATTTCTGTCGCAAGACGTTGCCACAAGTTGTTTGCCTTACAACACGATTTTTGTTCAACCCTTGTTAAAAAATATTAAGTTACAGAATGATTAAAATATTATATTTTGGACATCCGATAGAAATGTATACTAAGGCAAGCGCCAGTGTAGAGGACTTTCTTTCTGAAGAAATTGTAGGTACAGTTGTTCACGGAGAGTTAAAAATAAATCAAACTTTTCTTATAAAGAAAAATAAAATTAACAGACAACAAATGTCTTTGACTAATTGAATGAATTGTCTGATGTGATATACGTCTAAAGCCTCTGAAATTCGCTTAAATATTAAATCTATGAATAGTTCTCCGGCGAAATCTGTCCTACATGTTTGATCAGATCTGATTGCCGATAACTCATTTTTTCGTTGATAATAAATTTCCCAACCTCACAGGTTACGGTTGGGTTGACCACAACCGTTGAATTGTGGAATTCATGTGTAATAATAGGTACTCGTAATATTCCTAAATATAAGTATTGTAGAATCATTGATAATAATGTAGGATCATAGTAATAATCGTTATACAGTGGACTCCTCCTAAGTCGAATTGTCATGGGATACCATAATTTGTTCGGTTTTTTGCATGGAAAATTTAGGGAAATTTATGTAAAATATGGCGAAAAAGTTTCGTCTTATGGAGAGTTCGACTTAAGGTGAGTCCACTGTATACATATTAAGTGTCCCAAATATGGGACAAACTAAACGGGCAGTATTGCAAGTATTTATTATACAGTCTTTATAAGCACGGGACACTGAAAAAGTTAATAAAAATATAAAAACATAAAAAATTAAACAAACTGAGTTTAATACTTTTTAAAAGAAAGTGTTGTAAAATCACCTGCCATCGTTAGGTGTGACCATGAAGTCTGATACTTTCTTTCGAAGGTTTCGAGGGGCGTTTGTCATATCTTCGTCGACGGTAGTTATCCCTAGGTCCCTTTGTATAACACAATACCTGAGATACCTGGGAGCTTTGACAATAGCCCGCATAATTTTCGCATCGAGAGTCATACCAAGATATTTTGCTTCATTAGTACGGTACGTACGGTATTTGTATTTTTTGTAGGTAATATAAATATGCGTTAACTTGGCTTAATTTGGAGCAATGCGCCATCGTTTTGACCACTAATTTATTTTGCTTAGAGCTCGTTGAAGCTTCCCATTGCCAGCATAGTTGTGTCATCCGCAAATGTAGCCACAAGTGTAGCCTCAGTTTGAGGTATGTTTATAGTGTATAAGAGGTATAATGTATGGACAAGGATACTACCTTGAAAGACTCCTGATTAAAATCGGAGTATTCAGTTCCGTGTTTAGCTCTAAATATCCTATTATCGAGATAAGATTCTAGTATCTTATATAAGCTTGTCGGTAGAAGCCTGCTTAGCTTATATTTTAGGCCTTCATGTCAGACTTTGTCGAAGGCCTGGGAAACGTCAAGTAGGGCTGTGGCGCAGATATAATGCACCTTCAATTTCATTCGTTATTCTGTGTACCTGGTCAATTGTCGAGTGTTTCGCTCGAAACCCAAACTGATGGTCAGGTATTAGTTGCTTCTCTTCGATAAATTTTTGAATGCGTTTTAATAAAAGTTTTTCAAACATTTTTGGTAACAGCGATATGGGTCTGTACGACTTTTTGTTGCTTAACGGTTTGCGCGATTTTGGAACCATAATCACTTCTGCAGCCTTCCATGAGCCTGGAACATATAATAGCCTAAAGGAAGCGTTAATTAAGTAGAGGAATTAGCGCCTTTTTCGGAAAGGTCTTCAGGATTTGTCCGGTTATTAGATCATAGCCTGGAGCCTTGTTGTTTTTTAAATTTTTTATTGCCTGGCAGAGTTTGTTAAGCCATAATCTTTCTATACTAGAGCTGTCATACTTAGATCATCTACCAAATATAATATGAATATAATGTCCATAAAAAGTCTAAAATGTTTCCTCCTCACTTTTTGCCCACTTATCATTGTTTTTTTTGATTGGCGCGGCCTTCATTTGGGGTTTCTTGGTATTTTTTACTGCTTTCCAAAATGATTTTGACAACAATTTGACATTTAAGCTTCTCTCAGACTCCACTGAACATGCTGGAACTGGAAAACCAAGAATTAGTATAAATATCTACCAAATTTTCTTTAAGAGAAAATTTGCTTGCTATAACGTGTTTCGTATCGAAAAGTAGAAGGAAACTTGTTATTGAATAGTTGAAAATCAGTGGCTAACATTAAGTCCAGTTCCTTTTTTTCTGTGAGACCAATTTTTTGCCCCTGCAATTCCATTCGCAAAGCAATAAAGGCCGCACAAGAAGCTTCTAAGTGGAAAGTATCCGATGCGTTATCATTCTCTGACCATGGAACATCCAATTCTCGATTAATTTCAACACACCCCCAGCCACCACGTTCCGTAACCCCAGGAAGACTGACTGGCTCAGGTACAAGAATATGCTTAACAAAAGATTAGGAAAAGAAGTCATTTCCGAACCAAGCTCGGAAGGTGATGTTAATGACATGGCTTAGAAAATCACAAAGGCTGTGAATTCTACCTTCCTAATATCATGCCCTGTTAATAAGCAGTAGAAGAATAGAATGCCTATAAAAAACAGCTCAACATGGCGCAAAAAGAAAGCTGGAAAGCTTTCTGTTGCATCACAGACTGCGGTCGGTTAAGGTTTTTGCTTTCACAAACCCCGACCATGCCAATGTACATTTAGTCGTCAGACGGAATCCGCTGAGGAAACCCTCAAACTTATGATCGACACTCATTTCCCTGGGAACAAAGACCCCAACGAAATAGATTGCATCGATAGAAATGTCGAATTGCATAATAGAACCTTTCCAGATGGTCTCCTAACGAAGTCCAAATTACATTGGGCGGTTGAAAGTTTCGAGCCATTCAAATCCCGAGGTATAGACGACGTCAGTCCGGCATAATTGCAGCACGGACTAGACATTCTATCACCGTCTAAAGGCTATTTTTGACAATTGTTTGAGACTCAGCTATACTCCAAAACTGTAGAGGAAAGCTTAGGTGGTATTTATACCGAAGTGTGGGAAAGCAACGCACAGTTTACCAAAGGACTTCAGACCCATTACCCTCTCTTCATTTCTTCTGAAAACATTGTAAGGGATAGTGGATCTACATATTAGGGAAAGTACAAGCTTTAACTCTCTATCACCTACCCAACATGCCTATCGCAGAGGGTATTCAACAGAACGGGTATTCACTCTCTAGTCAGCACCATTGAGAAATCCTTTGATAACAAAGATTACACAATGGTTGCTTTCCTTGACATTGAGTTGGCTTTTAATAACGTCAAAAATGAAGCTATAACTAACGCCCTAACTAGACAAGAAATATAAGTGATAATTGGATAAAGAATGTAGAAGTATCCAATCAGAACTTGGAAATCGCAGCATAATCAGAAGAGTTTACAGGGGCACCCCCGCAAGGGGAAGTACTTTCCCTTCTTCTCTGGATACTAGTGGTAGACGGAATTCTTAATGAATTTAGTCATGGCGGCTGCAAGCCTATAGCCTACGCAGACGACATAGCAAAACAGGCAAACTTCCCCAAACCATTAGAGACATTATGGAAAACCTCTCTGAAGAACCTAGAAAGGTTTAAGGGAAGACCTGTTCTAGATGTTAACCCATCCAAGACTTAACTCCTAGTGTTCACAAAAAGATACAAAATACCGCCTATTCGGCACATACGCAAAGAAAATTGGAACCCCCTACAATGACGTTTGTAGGAGCTGTAGGGACGAAGAGGAAGAAGAAACTATACTTCACTACCTCGGCACCTGCCCAGCACTTGCAAGGACAAGGAAAAACACGCTAGGCAGCTATTCATTCAATAGCCTTGAGGAAATGTCTGGCATTACAATTCTGGACATGGCAAAATTTATAAAAAATACTAAATGGCTGTAACCCAGCAAAGGAGTGCATCATCCAGAATATGCCACTAGCATACCAGTAAGTATCTACAGGTGTTTTAGTTACTACCCAAACAAGAACCGGCTCGTAAACTACCGAGTAGTGATATCACAATGGATCCAATCAGGATCTAAGTGGGAAGCAGTTCTGCTTCCGATGTGGCAATCACATTTACCTAACCTAACCTAGGTTTCGTATTGTACTGCCCTTTTAAAAAAGGGGCTGAATGAACGCACATTGGAGCTCGTACATGGATTTGCAGCAGCAATTGTAACTTTGGGTCAGTTGTAGAATTTTAATTCTCATAAGAATTCGGATGAAATCGTTTTAAATGATCAAATAGATTGCTAGCCTCTTATTCCTTACTGAACAAGGAACATTTGCCGAATTTATCATCTGGAGGTTTCTTGAAAACTGAAATGGCTTTTATTTTATGGACTTGTATTATTAAAGTTGGTCTTCTACCCCTTTTAGGGGACCCGAGTTTTGTCCCATATCCTGTATCGTCAGGATATGATTAGCTTTCAAAATATTTGTTCGAAAATGTTTCATAGAAGGGGAGAGAAAAAAAAAGCATTTGTCCTTACAAACTAGCTTTTTGTACATCAATTTTCATATAAAACACCGCCTAAACTGATGTGGCGACGTAGTGCACGGCATCACTGCTGCAAGGAAAAAGGAGAACGACAGGATACCTACCTCATTCAATTTAACAACTTACGACATTGAGTCACACCCGTGTAATGGCGATACATTATAACCTAGTTTGCAAGCTTCCAAAATTCGAAGCACCATTGTTCACCAGAACCTAGAAAAAATCTTTAAAAAAAAAAACATTACACAAGCGACGCGTCCCAATTGCGTTCTCTCGACAAAAAGTTTATTGACTCGACTAATCACTTCACGGGCCGGATAGCCGACGTGCTCGACGTTCATCTATTAGCTTCCACCAGACATAAATCCGTTTTCAGAAAATCACACAAAAAGAAGAGAAAAGAAACAAAGCATCATTAATATCTGTTACAAGAAAAATCACCAGAGTGGGAAAACAAAACAACTGCTCACCCGCTAGCTGGGAGGGAAAATAAGGAGAAAGGAAAGGAAATAATTTGAAGCCAAGTGTATACAGTTTCCATTTGACTTCATTTCAATTTATCTCCTCCTAGAGCCACAATCAATTTTCCTTAATTTCATCAGATTTAGATTACCGAGCTCCCACACACAGCCACGTAAGTATACTCACCAATCGTCCGACCCGTTGGGGGGCTGCTTGCTCACCCACACAACCACTCTTCAGGGGAAGAAACAATGCACACATAAGAAAATGTCCCTAACACTCCCTCAACTCGTTTTCTTTTCCTTTTTTCCGGTTTCTTTTCTTTTGCTTTCCCTATTTACGTTTTTGCTTCGCCAGCAGTCTGCGCCAGCGGGGTGGGTGAAGGTTGTTCCCAGTGTTGTCGCAGCGGTGGTGATACAATGGCCAGGGTGACTTGAACCACCGCCGCCACGCCGCGCCGCCCACCACTACACAAGCAATTCACTAAATTGCTCCCCACAAGTAATCGCCATTCAGTTTTTCTATTTCGGTGTATAACTTTCGAATTTGTGGGTGGCGCGGCGGGTGACCGGGAACGATTGCTGCTTGGGGTGGTTCTTGGCTACCACCTATTCGGCGTTCGGCGTTCGGCGGTGGTGAGTAATGGGATAAACGATCCCTTTTGCCTGTTTTTGCCACTGCGCTGCTGAGCTTCTTGCAGCCCCGGCGCCGCTGGTCGTGCTCCACCTCGCGAGAGTATCTACCACCAACAACCCTTAATCGTTTATTTTTGTGTACTTTTTTTTTTGTGCGAAACTGATGTAATTTATATGGGCACTTGACGGTTTAAATTGCCTTTCGAGGAAATTTTATATTACACTTAAGTTTAATGGAAAATAATTAATTTCATTCCGACTGCGTTTATGGTTTTATTTTACGGCCGGAACCGACATCAGGCACGACACGATGGGAGCGGCGGCTAGGTGGCCAGGACGAACCGGGCCAGAATGGGCTGGGGACTGAGGAACATTTGCGTGAGTTATTGTGCGGCAGTTGAGGGTTAAAATGTTTCATTTCTTCAGTGGGTCGTCCGCGGCCATTACTTTCCCAGTGCTGAGAGACCGAGTCCACGCTGTGGGCAAAAGAGTAAGGTGTGTGGGGTGGGAGGAGGGAATAGACGGAACGAATGGTACCAAGTCCCTGCTGCCGCCCATTTCGGGTGTAAGGAGACGAAACGAAGACCCGAAGATCTCCCGACGATTGCTTATTCAAAATGGACGAAGCAAGGATTCACTTATTGCAAGACGATGAGGGTATTTAAGTGGGCTCAGCGTATAACAGTAAATTTTACGTCGTCGTATTCACTCGTCCGACTCCCTGCCTCCGCCACGGCGGCCCATTCGAATGATGAACTTTTATAGCTGCTTTGCCTTTTAAGTACTGTTCGTAAGGTATTTATTTCCGAACCGGAAGACTTATGGCGCGGCACGGGCACAGGCGCAACATATATATTTTTTTTCCTCCGCAGAATTTGGCCAAAATAAAATTTCATTGCGGTTTTATTGCGTTTATCACTGTAATGACGGAGCATCCATCACTGAGTGGCCCCATTGCTGGGCCAGCAGACGACGTCAACTTTGCGGCCATCAACTATCCGGAGCGGAGCGATATGTAATAATTTTTTACCGCCTTCCTAAACATTTCGCAAGAGAAAAGTGTTAATAAAATTGTTTTTAAAACATGTATGGATGGCATTCAAAAGCCGACGTGTGACGACACATGAATGATTCAAAGTAATTTTAATAAATACAGAGAGAAGGGCGCAGTGGCGGATTGATGTTGGAGATAAAGGACGAAAGGGCGCCAAGCATGATGGTTATTTGTTTCGGTGATTTCAATTCGAGCACCATTAATTTTGTACAACATATAAAAATATATATTGGGAGCTTTAATGATAGCTAATATAGATCATAGACGGCGCTTCTGTCCGATGAAGTCTGGGACTTGCTTCCACAGCAAGTACTCAGGTTATGAATGGTCTTGTTCTCTAAAGAAGAACTTTAAAATAATATTCTAGATGTTACACTCTCTGATCGTTGTCAATGACTCCTGAAAAGTGGAGACACGAACCATGAAAGTTGTTTGCGTCCGAAATTTAACCACTCAGCCAATACTCTACTGGGTGCGGCCCAGTGGTTTAAGAGAAGAACAAAATAAACATATTACATTGTGTGATGCACTTAGTGGATTTGCATAACATATTTCGATGAAATGGAGATATATTTACACAGTGTTTGCATATACTTACAGCTTAAAGTCGTTCCTTCATTCAGCCGTGATTAGTGCATACAGCGTAGAGCCTTGTCTTCTGGCGCGACGGGTAGTTTAAAAAAAAATATAAATCTTACAGCATATCTAACGAAAACGTAAACGTTTTTCTAACTTTGATTTTCTCATTCGTCTAGCAGCTCTGAAATTTTAAAATAAATCTGTCTTAAAATCAATATTTGCAAAAATTCAGTAGACCAGAACTAAGGAGCTCCAAATCGCTCCGAATTGATTCTTGTTTTAAAATATTGTTTTGAGTCTTACTTAACTGCACAAGTTTCAGCTGCATCTACCATCCGCCAGTAAGAGCATTTTCAGCTTAACAATAATTTCAACTCAGCTGCACCTTAAATTGCTATAATGAACACGTTATTCATCAAATGCTGATATTATCGGATCTCTAGATTACAAATTTAAGACCTACACCAACAATAAAAGATTGATTACCATTAAAAAATGCAGCGCAGGGTTAATTCGAATATAATAATATAAAATAAAATTAAATATACATAAAATAGTTTAATTGAAAAGTAAATACAGAATGTATTTAAAATATAAATTATATAGGTTTATTCATCAATTGCAATACCTAATACCATATTATTAAAACGGAATTTTCCAAATTGAAACAAAAATAAATAAAATCATATATTTTTATTAAAAAAATTAATTTCATAGATTTTGTATCTTAATTTTTAAGGTACCTCTACAATTGTTAGGCCATCAAACGAGCTCATACCATCTTTACTATATTTTTAATTTCATTAAGATTTTTACACTGGTTTAGATTCTACATATTTTTTACGTCGCTCTCGCACAAATCGAACCACTGTGTATGCATGAACATAATTATCAATTTTTCCTTTTTGCAACTTCTGACGCTGTTGTTCTATGGAATCAAAAAAAAGTATTTAAAATTGTTTTTAGTGACTACGATACATTCGAAGTCAGAACCGGGGGAGGATCATGAAAACACTGCTTCAGCTCCAAAATTTTGTTCAATATGAAGACACGCGATCGAAGACAGTGGTCGAAGTTATATCCTTTGTGTCTATGCAGTTACCAAACCATTGTAATACAGAGAACTCCCTCTTAATATACACCATATTAAGTCGGACACTCGGGTCTGGCCAGGCACATATAATGTTGAAGCGTTGTTTACTAATTTTAATTTTCATATGAAGCTGTCGGCATGTAATTCTAGGTAGCTTCCTAAAATTTTATTTTCTACCGATTTAAAGAAAATCCCATTCTAATGAATTTCCAGAAGACGGCAAAGAAATTAAAAGAAAAATAAGACACCTTCGAACGGACACATGGTACATCACTGGTCCGTATTTTATTTTGTATGTAAATGAATGGAATATCATGCTACTTATTTTTCACGCACTTAACGCAATTCCCTAATATTATAAGCGTTATTATAAGCTTAACAAATCGATATGCAAGTAGGAATGTAACCACGTTCTTAAAAACACCGCTGTTGAAAACATCGATAGTTTCACGACAATTATCGATGTTTAAAAACATCGGTGTTAACAACGATACATCGATGTTTCATTTATTTTCTACATCACACAAATTGTTGGATATATTTACGTCGTACTGTACCTAGACAACAAACCTTAACTAAATTCCAGTCAACTATAACTAAGCATTTTTCATTTATTTACTTAAACCTAATTTTGAACTGAAATTAAGGAAGAGGCATAAAAAATGTTAATTGATCGACTGTTTAAACTGCGAACCACCAGGAATTTATTTCTGTTCTGAGTGGTTGTCCAGCCTCCCTCGGAGTGTGGGAGACCACACGATCACTTGAAACTCGGCAACGATGGGGAGATATAAAATTGCAATCTTAGAAAGCTTTGGAAAAAAATGCATACCCTCTCAGATCTCAATTTTGATTAGTTTAACAGAAGACGACAGGTACATGTGAATTTCTGTTTCACTGATGGTCTCTCTCGGGAATAACGAAATGAGTGATATTTTTAACATACGCCATCGTCTTTATGAACAACTGTCTGAAACAATGAAAATAGTGTTCGGATGTGACGGGGACATCCCTATGAGTTTACGAATAATACTATTACATGTTTAGCGTATTGAATGAACGATGTCGATGTTTGACAGTTTTGCCGTCGATGTATAGGCTATAATCCATATTCATAAACGAAACATTGATGTTTGCATCCCTATATGCAAGAGATGCAGCACAAAAATGGAATGTGAAATGATTTGAAGAGCACTGACATTTTTGGCCGCTAGAGCATCACACGATAATATGCAAAAATCGCCAGTGTTGTATCATAAACATACCTGCATCTTGTAAAAATTGTTTTCTAGGTGGTACGTATCTCCTGGATATTGAAAAATAAAAAGTCATTACCAGTACCTACTTTGGTGGATGCATTGACAATTCAATGGTTCGTAAAATTTAGGAAAAAAGTATCCCTATTTTTGGACCAATCATTCAAAAGGAAGCCAAAGATTTGGCAATAGAGATCAATTTTAAGAATTTTAAGGCATCATCTGGCTGGTTTTGGCTCCTTTTAAAACTTAACATTTCGTACAGAGCGGTGTCTGGGGAAGCTAGCGATGAGAAATCATTAATCGTTACATGAAAAATAAGATCTCCAAGGATCTTAGAAATATAGATGTGACGGGTTTATTCTTTAAGCATATAAAGACATTTCATTTTGCACTGCCTTCTTAGATAAGTTGAACTATTAGTTGTCCTTAGAAAATCCTCATATCAACCCCCTTTCAAGAGCATAACGAAAGCAAATCAGCCAGTAAATTGGAGTTCTAATTAGCGAGTGTGGTGGCAGCTCTGGTTAACAGCACAATGGTCAAACAGCTTCAACATAAAAATGACAGAAGTCCGCTAGGTTTTACTTTTTCTGGATAATGCAAGGTAGCATCCTCAACTCACTTTAAGCACTTTCCAGCAAACATCAAATTCGTGTGTCAACGCTTACACCAGGTTAGGGTAGGGTAAGGTAGGGGGACTGCTAGTGTACTCACCAGCAGACATAGACCATATTGGTCCATTGTGATACCTCCAGTCAGACTACTACCACCGATTGACTACTAAAGTCACCAGATTTGAAAACCTGATAAAAGCGTATTAACTTTGCTTTCACTGCGATTCGAACCGGGGACCCCACAACCAACTACGCCATCCATTCGTAAAACCCTTAGACCAGGGCATCAAAAAAAAATTATAGCGAACAAGTTCTAAACCACCTTATTCCTTATGGATAACGCAACTAATGTAGGAGAGCTTTAAGCAGCTTGGAACAAAATTTCCCCAAAAACAATACAAAACTTCTTAAAAAAATCATTATAATATAAATGATTATTATATAAGTACATACTTTGTACTGTAATTTTGTGTTATTTTTAAAATATTGTGACTTTCTTCTTATGTACACTGAAAGAACTCCGGCCCCTTAACTGTCCCTTAAAAGATATTTTACTATAGATGTGTCTGTACCAAGCTCTATTCGAATGCGGTGTAAATTATGTTTCGTTCGAAGAAATCCAGATCAGGAAGATGATTCATCAAAAGATCAGAAATCCATCCACGCCTTATTCACCACAACAAAAATAACCGGCCTCTGACTCGATTACAAATGTTTATTGTTATATTTTCGAACAACCCTTCATCAGATCATAATCTACTCAATCGTATGTCTAAACGTATAAAACTGTATATGCGCATATGCTTGTATATTTGACTAGAGTTGAGATAATTTATTCGAAAATAATTTTTATTAATTTTTAATTTACTTAAAAATGTGCGCAATTTTTTTTTAAGAATGTTAATTGAACTTTAAAATTGGAAATCTACACTAAATTATTTCAATTCATTTCATTTATTGCTTGTTCTCACTGTACATTAAGAACGTTCGATTATTATAGAAGTACAGAGCTTAGAATATAACTTTTTTGAAGTTAACATGATAGTGACATACAAATATTTTCATTTATCAATTTTTAGTAGCTGAACTTATAAATGTGGAGCTTTATTCTAGAATGTTTAAACTAAATTTACATGCAACCATTTGCAACCAATTAATCTTAGATTTATTGCATTATTTCAGTTCGTGTTGGACATATAAGAGAAACATGCTGAATAAAATTAAGAAACACTCAAGATAAGTAGATAGTATTTGATGCTCCTGTGCTAGTAAAAGAATATACTATTCTTAATGTACAGCGATAAATATTACTTTGTCCAAAGATCCTTATTTTTTTAACACCGTTTATTGTTTTGAACATGTTATCCTTGAATTTCTCTATTTTAGTCGTAAAGAAGGGAATACGTTGTCACTCAGTCGATATTCGAGCCCAAAGAGTTCTCGGCGCTTCTAAGTATTTTCATTTGTTCTTACGAACGCCTGCACATTTTCTCTCTAGACTCGAACACTTCAGAGGAGGAGTTAAGCTTAAAATAAATACAGTTAAAACGAACAGTTTTAACGATCCACCTACTTTCCCGATATTCATATTCCAGGAATAAGATTTCTGATTGTAGCACTAATCTTAAAATTAACTTTAGGAGCTGCTCGATTCTTCTGATTATTCGTGTGTCAGAGAAAACAATCAATAGAAGCTGTTTGAGCTGGTTCCTAAAAATAAAGTAAAGCTGGGTGGGCCAATGTAATGATAATATAAATATAAGCATGTTGAGCAGATAAGAACGATAGGAAAAGAAATTTAAACAAAAAAAAAAAAAACGATGTGAGATAAACAATTCAATAATAAATATGTATATTCAATTAATAAATATGAATAATTTGCAAACATAGTTTAAATGTGTACAGCTCCATGACAATTTGCAAACTGAATATGAGAATAATGTCAAAAAAACGTGAATAAATATGGTGTAGTTTAACGTTCCTATCGAAAGAAAGTTTGAGCGTCCCTTTTGTAAAACCCTGTATTTTGAATTGAGGAGTATACATCAAATGTGTTAGCATTCATTGCTGATATTACTAAAGTTCTCAGGAACGCAATGGATCCTGACCTTGATTGAGCAATAGATGTAGATTTCCCCAAATTTATTATAAATTCCAAACATACAAACTTGAATATCATCAGATGAATATCATCAACTTTTCCTTCCGCCAACTTGTAAAATACGTACAAGAATCTATTCTGCTATCTCATCTGAAATAGTATAAAAAATAGCATTTGAGAATACTGTAAGTACATATAAAGAGAGCTGCCGGTGGTAGGTTTTTAGACAAAATGTAAACGACACGACATGTGGCGAATTCAATAAATAAAGACGGTCTGATGTCAGTCGTTGTCGAGTGAAGACGCAAAATAAAAATTAAAGTGGGCTAAACTGGAAGAATATTATATGTGTTTCATATAATCAAAAAAAAAAAAAAAATATAAGTACTGTCTTAAGAGTACCTCGAGAAAAGGTTTTCGATGGAAAAAAATCAAATCGCCCGAGGTCCTCCCGTGAGAACTAAGCCATATTTTGAAAAATGTACATGATTTGTCATCACACAGTTGAACGAACAATTTGCGGACCCATGATGTACACCCTCCAGATTTAAGAGATAAATCCAAGGAGGGCCAGTAATTTAGAAATAGATACTAACCTTATTTCTATTTGTCTTTAGCATTTTTGTCTAGCATGTTGAATTTAAAAATATAAAACGATTACATTATCCTATGACAGCCATTCAACGATTCGATCAAAATTAAAGATGGAATCGGTTAATGAGAGTCCTGCTGACACTCAGGCAACATCGAGATTTCTAACTCTGACCGTAAATAAAGACTCCGAACGGTTGAGTGTGAGTAGCTGTTTGAAAACCCTCGCATCATGAGTGAGATCAAGCTGTATACATTCGGACAGATATCGCTTTTCTCTAAAACAAGGTTACGCCCCTTAAAACGGAATGCTTAGTGAATTTTTACACCTTGTGTTTGAGCCGTCAGTTGGTGGTATTTGCATTTTTTCGATCAGAATAGATGAGCCAGAATTAGACATTCTTCCCTTTTTTTCTAGAAGAAGTTTAAGACTTGTGTTAATAATCCTGCCATCATGCCTTGGCAGAACGAACTCAGATCATCATTAAAGTAGTCGGTCTTCAAACAAACGAACCTCGGACTTTTTCGCTAGCTGTGGAGTCGTAGATTGTTTTTGAATCAATTTCCTTAGTTGGAAACTGAAAATTCTGTTAAAATTAGGGCAGCTTTCAAAGAAACACTTTTTCCAATGCTCATCAAGTTTTTTGGCATGATGCGAAGGACTTAAAAGTTTTTCTATCCATTAACTCGTGAATTATAAGCAATATAAAGCTGAGCTGTCATTAGTCAATGTTATAGACTAAACACAGAACTAGTTCAGTGGGATGAAGTGAAAGAATTGAATAAGAAAGTTAAAAGAAGTTGGGGAAGCATATTCTAGAGGCTCACTGAGCTCTGTCAGTGACTCAAGAGACGGATTGCAATATGAACGATGTTCGCCGGAAATTGTGCTTTGACATGATGCAATCGATCCGACGCTCTTAATTCATTTCGTTTAATTTCAATTTTTTCGAATTGACCGATCAGATCGTGCAGTTTGATGAGGTTAAGCTTTTTCTTTGAAATGTAAGTTTAAGTCATGACTGAACAGACAGACAGTCAGACACATTTATAAATCAAATGTTAAATTCCGAGGAAAAAATATGTACCAGTGTCTTAAAATAAGTCTAAGAAAAAATTATGTATTCAGTGTCATATCCAGTGGAGAAGTGGAGAATCCTTAAAATAGAAATACTCGTCGTACATGTCAGGTTCCATAACAAAAACAGAATTCCCTCCAAAATAACCAGACGCCAGTAGTCATCAGGCATACAAATTCGTTTGAATTCACCAAGATATACGAGATCCATGTTAAAGTTAAGATCATTTAGACGAAAAAAAAATAAAAATTGTAACCAATTTTGAAAGCACAAGATAAATTTCCAGAACGACATGAACAACCAACAAGATATATCGAACACACAAATTCACCGAGTAAATGGATTCATTTATGGCCAACTAAGGAGAGAACCCGACGGACATTAATCGCCTGACTACCTCCATGCATCCCCAACCCGCCTGGCCACCGCCTTCATCGCCCGCTACCATCGGAAGTCAGTTCCGTTTCGGATGTATAAGCCAAGGAAAGTACGAGATGCGAGGCGAATAAAAAATATAAATTGCTTAATCTTTTCTCTTGATGGCGCAATTTATTTGATTCCATTTACCGTGCCGCACACAGCATCCCCCTCTTGTCAGCCCCCTCCATGGTTGAGCATGTACCAAGGCACAGCACAGCACGCTTGCTCTTCCCATTTGGGGATGTAATATATCGTTACGTTATTACTCCCTTGGCGCTACTCGGCTAAGAAGGCTGGCCGCCACCACCTCATTTCACTTGCCACCATTTTCACTCTGACCAAACCACCCACAGCCACCTCGTCGAGCTTCATCAAGGACGTGATTGTTGGCCTGTTTGCGAGTGCCCGTGTGCGGTCGCATGAAAAATCCAAACCGTTAAATGTGATCGAGACCGTTCCTGTGTATTGTATTTCACCGATAATATGCCGCCCCACCACACCTCCCACACTCACTCGCCATCGAGGTGCCATCACAACAATTTCATTTTCCAATGCCCCTGCATCCGACCGTGTCGTCCTGGAGGAAAACTCTGCCTCTGCCCCACGCACTGGGTGCCTTCGACCAGCGCCAAGTGGGAAACACTAAAAAGTCTGGTAATTGAAAATCTGCGCAAGAAACATGCTCGCCAGGTTCCGCGAAGACCTCCACCCCCGTACCCCTACTACTGAAGATTCAATAACGGGTGTGTGATTAAAAACAAGAAAAAATCTATCTAATCATGTGCCCCCACCAGAGCGCCGAGGTGGAGAAACATGCCAGATGACTGGCGCTGCCACTGACACCACGTGCAGTCGGCCATCGAGGGAGAGTGTAGAGTGAGACGCGGCTAGAAGCTGTTGCAAGTGTGTGCGTCGACGAGGGTGTGGCCTCGGAATTTCCCCTATCTGGAAACGCCATTTTATTTTGAACTCCAGCTGATATCTGGTTTCCATTGAGCGGAGAAATATCCCATTTCAAAAACTCCCAATAGAACATTGTTCCCTTTCAATGACACAAACCAATTGGCGCCTATTCTACCTAGGACAAGCACCTAAGACGAAATTTGACTTTGACGTGAATCGCCAAGCTTTCAAGCAAAAGTTTTGATTGTGGTTATTGTAATGAACAGTAAATGTTTTGGCACGAACAGAAACACATAACTCTGCACAACATATTTGAAGGGCAGATTTATGTTGACCGGTTTGGGAAATTAGCAAGAAAAAAAAAAAGTATTTTTTGTGTTACCCGGTTTTGAAGCCAAGCACACGGTTGCATCCCTTGCGGGGATCGAACCCGCGACCTTTGGATTAGAAGTCCAACGCGCTATCCTCTGCGCCAAAGGGACGGCGAAAATTCTTTGTCTAAAGCTGAACAAAACTCCCGACTATCGAAGATGAGATGGAAAGATTATGAGGATGGTTTGTACATTCGTTGCTACATACGCTATTTATTCGCTTTGTCCGATTAAACATCTCCAAGCCATGAGAGAGACAAAATATCGCTTAACTCAGCGAAGTGACGGCAGCATCTTCAATAACTTTTTTCCGAACTCAAATGACGTAATTGGCCAGATGCGTCATTTTCGATTGCCATCGTCAGTCAAGAGTAGGATAAACCAATTATTAAGATGAATTTAGTAAATGCCGATTCTAGTCTAACGAAAATAAAAAAATAAGTTCAGATTTTACTTCTGTAAGGTAAAAGACTCCTAAAAAGACTCCTTATGAAAAAATTCCTTAACTTGTATGGTTCAATTGGTATTTCGGATCAGTTTGTTTGTTAGTACTTGCTCTTGAAGCGTCTTTCGTAGTGATTTGATATTTCGGGAAAATATAGGATAAGGTACCCCAATCTAAGCCTCACCCCAATAGCCAGCCCTCTGGGTGAATTTGGTTCATAACCGAAAAATGCACTTGTATTGTGCATCCTTTCTTTGTATCTTATAATTCATTTTCAGGTAAATCGTCTTCAGTTGGCAAGAAAACTTCAAAGTGTTTAGTAGTGTTTCTATTTCGTAAGTAATGAAATTTCTTAAGGCTCTAACCAAGAATGCAATTGATTTTGTTTAACTTTTAGTTAGCCAATTAAGTCTTAATTTTTTGTATTACAAGGTATTTTGTTCTTTCACTCAAAAAATTTAAAGCAAAATTATTTACGAATGTACGTTTAAGCATGGCTGAGACGTCTGCAATAAAGGTTTATAGTATTAACGCACAGCTGAATCTAAGTCGGACCCTCCGGAAGTCGAATATATCTTTAACTCAAAAAAATTATGGTATCCCGTGACAATCTGATTTAGGTGGAGTCCACTGTATTTACTTACTTATCAGGCTGGGGACCCATGCAGGGTCCGGGCCTGAGCAATAGCTGCTTTCCATCGCTGATCTAGGGACGCTGCTTCCAGTCATCAAGACCAAGTTGTTTTACAACCGCGATTACTTGGTCTTTATACCGGAGATTCGGTCTTCCTCTCCTTCTCGAACCAGAAGGCTCGGATTCGGAGACCCTCTTAGCTGGAGCCGAGCCAGCGCAGTCGATGGAGTTCGCAGTTGTGTCTTCTTCTCAATTCGCCTTCCTCGCAAATGGGACAATATATCCAAAGTAGAATTTTTCTTTCGAAGGCACCAAGAATCAGCTCCGTAGTTTTGCTTATCGTCCAGCGTCCGGCTCCATAGCAGGACTGGCAAAATAAGGGTTTTGCAGAGCATGATCTTAGTCCTTCGAGTCAGGAGTTTCGACGCCAGTTGTTTTGACAAACCGAAGTAATAGCGGCTGCCAAGGGCGGTTCTTCGTCGGATCTGCACAGTGATTTTGTTTGTAGAGTTCACGTTTGCTCCGAGGTGGACAAACTCCTCGAAATTGTAGCTGTCGATGGTAACATTTCGTCCAAGGTGTGTGTAACGGAACGCTGTTTGGTCGACGGCTCGCTTCGCCTCTTATTTAATCGAAATTAAAACCACTACATCACGTTGGGAACGCCCGACGATATCGATGTCGTCTGCATATCCCAACAGTTGACTGACTTCAAGAAGAAAGTGCCTTCCGTGTTTATGGCTTTCATCTCTTTGTCTAAGTCCGGTGTAGGTTTCAAGCGGCTCGGAAGTCCCTGAGCGGAATTGCAAAGTACATCGCGTTTTTATTTGCCTGATCAGCTTTCCCGGGATCCCGAATTCGGCCATCGCATCAAATACCGCCTTGCGATGATGTATGAGACTTTAAAATCGAAGAAAAGACGGTGAGTATCGATTTGAAACTCTCTGGTCTTCTCCAGGAATTGCCTTACTGTGAGGATTTGGTCCATGGTCGATTTGCCGGGCCGGAATCTACAATGGTATGTGCCGATTAATGCAGAACGGCTTTAGACGTTCACACACAGTACACTGGACAGGATTGTTTTTCGTAGTCACACGAAGTCCAATAAAAAAACAAAGGCTTGCGGTGATCACTGCAACTCTGGATTATCTGAAATCCATAAATAATCAAAAAATCATAGTTATTCATATGATGGTCCAGCTTAACGAAGGGGTTTCAAAATTGTTCATTTCTCTAAAAATGTCGGACGTCTATTATTAGAAATAAAAATATTTCGTGCAGAAAAAAAAATCCTATAGAATAAATCAGAAATGAAGTATTACAGAGATGCCCGACTTCTACTCTCTTACCTCTTAAGATTTTTGACAACTGTTTTTTATAATGTGTTCATAAACCAAATTGACCAATCAGAGGACGGCATTTATGTTATTTCGTGAATAACCGTCATAAATTCAAAATCCTTCGATGGACTAGGAGGCAATCTAATAATAAATGATAAAAACTTCGTTCGTAAAATCGTTCTCAAGTTAAACCGACTTCGTGTTTCAAGTTTTGAGTACGTTAAGGGTCGTTTTTTTCACTGTTGTTCACTTGCCTTGGAAAACTGGGAGATGATCAACTTCGGATTTGGTTTCAACTCGGGGTTTGTTTACTATTTCAACTCCCAGTCTGAAATTTAAAATCGAGAAGCTGTCCAACTTTCAGTTTTTAAGTTTCCCCTGGGTTAGTTTTGACAGTTCAGAAATACTATGTCATTTTCAACCTTGAATTTACGGTGTGTGCTGTTTGTGTGCGTTATAAAAGGAGAATTGAGAGCGAACGATTTCTGCAGAGACAATGGTTGGATATATCTATCCTCCATCATCTCTGGTTTTCAGTTGCTACCGGCCATTACTACGACATAATATAGTCTACATTCGTCTATTGAATATATACGAATGCATATTTTTTTGTTTTGTTTTACGATAAATATAACGTTTTTTTAAGGAATATAAATTGTCATTTCGTTTTTTCGTTATATAAAAAAAATACAATGGGTTGTTTTCAACTCTAGCTCTTATAATGCAGACACATTTACCCAAAGTTACGGATGGAGCGTCGGTCTCTTGATTGTAAAAATTTTCAAAAAAAAATATACATATATATTTGCTGTATTTTTAAAAAATTGCAGGTCACATAAGTATTCTTTACTATCACCAATATAAGAAGAAATAGGAATAGATATACTCAAAATCATTTTTAAAGAGTTCTTTGCAAAAAAAAAACAGCAAAGTAACCCCGTTTTACGGTATATTGGTACAAACTACAAAAATATTTGCAGAGCAAAGTCATACACAACCGTATCTTAAAAAAAATTAACCTCATCACATGTTATTAACATGCATTAATTTACATGCTTGACATCGGTTACAACAAGAGATCGGTTATAACGAACAAATTCGCCGGTCCCTTGAATGCAGTTATAACCGATCTTGACTGTACATATATAAAATATCAACGAAATCAACAACAATAATCAGACACTAATCAAAGATATTTTTGTATTTTAGTGCGATTAGATACAATATTTCTCATCTATTACACTTATTATAAAATAAATAAATTTCATAACCTGGTACCCTGATGACCGGCGCTTGGACAAATTCGATCTGGACAAGCGATCACGACTGAAAAGTCAATCAAATTTTTCACTCGTCGATTCTTTTATAGCGGCATATTCTGCAGCCATATTTGAGTTTAACAGGCCTTCAAAACATTATTTTTCCCATAAAATCAATTTCAAAATTATGAACGCCTAATGAATGGTAGATTGCCATGAGAGAATTCTTGCGGCAACACATAATTTTTAAATACCAAAGTATTAACACAAATGAACACTGTTACGGTCCACTTCCAAGGAATCCACGGACTTTCAAGGGAGCTTCTCAAAAATGCAAACATAAACATTTACATTTATTATTAAATTAACTCCTACAGAAGACAGTTGCAGTACAACTCCAATGCCATCCCCATCATCATCGTCAAGAGAATCCGCCAGCCATAAGCATGAGCAATATTTAATTAGCAATTCCGACATAAATATGACATCGTAACATTATACCCAGCCCACTGCATCCGTGACAATCGTTCATAATCAGCACAAATAAAGGAAAAGGCTACGAGCGATTGACCTACCGAATAATGCACGATCGCATCGGGGTCGTTTACTCTCTTCTGCCGTGCAGTGTGTGCGCGCTTGCCAAGTGCCTTGCTCGGCGTTCCTTATTCAAAATATTGTTCCCTCACTCTCGGGCCCCGCTACTTCCGAGTTTGGGGCAAAAAAAAGTTGTGTTTACAGAACACATTTGCATCGCTTGGAATAATTCACTGACACTAACATTTCCGTCCGCAAGTGGAATTTATTCGAGTTTAATTCGATGTTTGAACGGCTGATGGCATGCAGTATAAACAAAGGAATAGCTGTTAGGGTTGCGTGGTGTATACCTTGAACAGGCGATTGGCTACTTAACAAATCAGGAGGGAGAAAAAGAGAATTTGATGGATCTTTGCCTTAGCATGTAGGTATTCATATTCATATTCATATTTTTTTCTGCGTCCTTTTTTGACGTTTGCCGAGTTGCTGCCAAAAATGAGCAATAAGCCCCTTCACAATTGCTTGTCGGTGACGTATACGTCTCCTTGAACTCATGATCGCCGCCTTGATCTCCCTTTGTCGCGTCAGAGGATTTAAGATCGTCTTACAATACAACTCTTTTTAAGTTTCCGTCAAAAAATGTATCCGTCGATTGGTCTGTCTCAATATGCTCAGCTTCCACATTTATGAAGCGAGGGACACGATCGTTTTGGAATTGGACCTCCGGGTATTGAGATATCAGTTTATATGCATTTTAAAAAGGGAAGCGTTTGGAGTGTATTTTAGAAATTTGCTGCCTTGCAGATTTGAAAAAAAAGTTTTGCAGAATTTAGTGAGGGTATTAAAAATGGTGATCGCTGCTTCCCTTCCATGAAAGGGTTAAAATTTTGAAAAATCGATCAGTGTATCGATTTCAAAGAGATCTAGAACATAGTACAAAAGGGATCAGTTCGTTTCATGCTCCAAAAATTGTATATATTTTGAAGATGATTTATGTCCAATGCTACATTTTGGCCGAATACAATAAACAACAGAAAAAAGGGATCCGCATTTATGATCATAGATATTTTAAAACATATTCAATTCTATCGTGCATCAATGCAACCCCTCTAATACAAAATTTTGCACAATATGTAGTTTGCTATAAGGGTCAATTTAAAGAGCAGGTGAGTTCAACACAATGATGAATGCAGAGATAAATTAATTCTACACCATGGATAAAGTACGCTACCAGCTATTAAAACCACTTCCGCCATTGGAGCCTCTTGACATTTATTATCTACAGTCCAACAAACATTAAAACAATACAGCCTACTGAGCTGTTCTCAATTAAGAGCCTAGTTTAAGAGATGGTTAACCAAAATGAAAACAAAAACAGTTTATGTATTTTGAAAGTTAGATAAACATATGAATCTTAATCTCAATATTACTCCTTCAATCAAAGTACCCAATGTTGGGAAATAGTTGACATCAGAATTCAAAAAAAGACATACTCTCTTATAAAATTCAAAGGCGTAACTGTGAACTGATGATACAACTAATGGAATTTTGGATTTCTGAGTTTTCATATTTTCACAATCGAAAAATCATGAGCTCATGTCTCCAGAAAATATTTCTTCTGGGGAACAACTGTGACCCGTGGCGTATGGTGTGTCAACACCTACCCCGTGAATGCCAGGTTCAATCCCCTAATTTACCAAATTTAAAAATTCAGGAGTCACTGAAAATGTTGTAGCCCCTACCTGGGGCAGGAGCTGGTTTTATGGAATTAGTGGATTACAACCTCGTTTTAAATTGGATCACGTTTTACCTCATTGAAGTTTAGTTCCGGAAGAAAGGACAAGAATCATGGTGGTTATAAAAAATTTTTGAGTGGGTTATGTTCTTAGAAATTAAGTGACAAAAGAGTGCTCTAACTACTGAAACTGAAAATAAATTACTTTTTATCAGTCAATACGATGTTAAGCTACGCTTACACCTGAACAGCGTAGTAACAAGAATTTAATTTAGTTTTTTTAAAGTTTAGGATCTAAGTGGGCGACAACTGCTACAGTGGTGGCAATCGCCCAAACCTAACCTAAAAAGAACTTAAATAGAGTATTTTTTAATTTTATATTTTATTTTTAATAATTTGTTTTTTCTTAAAAAGTAGGAATACGAATTGAAATTATGAGTCATCATCCGAATGCGGACATATAAACGTATGGAAATGATGTAAGATTGCCAAAAATTATTCTGAAGAAGGTAATACAATCCTCGGGTGATGAATGGAGAGATCTTGCTGCCATTTGTAGTTCGGATCTAAATGTAACACAAAACGAACAACCTTCTCTGCTGAAAAGAGAACTTAACATGCTTCTAGAAATACTTGGATATGCCCTATGAAATGTACACATCTGCAGCACGTTCGTCATCTTATAGGTTCGAAAATTATCTTCTCAATTCGAATCAGATAAATAAAATAAATATTATTTTCAAAAAACGTGGTGAATTGCTGCGCTTTAATTTTATACCGCATCGCGCAGCTCCAACTTTAGTCTGTCCGCTATGCAATCTGAGTGAACGTGAAGATATCAAACATTTCATCGCAATCTGCCCAATTTTGAAGGAGTTTAGGATGAGTCACTTCGGTAAGCAGTATCTTGATGAAGTTGTACTAATTGATCTTCTTAATGGAAAGGCTGGATGGGATACTCTGTACTCATATGTTACGGTTGCACTAAGATATAGCAATTTAATAAATTAAGACTTTTAGAAATCAAAAAATTTAACATAACTAAACTGTGTATATATCAATCATTATTGTTTTTGTTTTCTGCCACTGCAAATATTTTCTTCTTTTTCTTGTTTATATTTCGAACTGTCTGTCTGGTAGTCAAAACCAAACGACTTTGCAAATTAAGATGTATGTCGATAAACGAGTTGTAATAATTTGAATGAAATAGAAAAAAAGTCAACTAACTTACTAAACGCATGGATTCTTTATTGGAGTATGTGCCCACTTTTTGCACACTGCACCCATTTCTTACCTGGCAAACTTTAAGAACATGATTTGCAACAGATGAGGTACAAGTATTGCTCTTCTTCGTCCTCGGATGTTATTTTTCTCTTTTATTTTCTACTACAAGTGTTTGATTTTCTCGATTTCCTAAATATGGTCTTCCTGCTTTCTTTGTTCTGACTTCGGATTAGGCCATGATTCAAATTAACTGAATGGGTCTCGTAAACAGTGCTCATGTTGATAACAACTGTCTAAAAAAACTTACAGCTTACCCTGGAAAAATGTACAACTTGTGGGATAGAATTTTAAACAGACTATAAAATTTACAAAAAACCCCAAACCAGCACTCCCTCCACTCGTGATAGAACAATAGTATACACAACGCCAGTGGTTGTTCTAGAGCTAGATCTAGACCAACTTCGGACTGTAGAACCACCCTAAAACTACAAATCCAAAGGATTCAGAAATACCGAAGATTCAAAATCTCTTTTCCGCACACAAATTTCTCGCTGGATTCAATAAATCCGCATGAATGTCAGTAGCAGATTACTGTACTAAAAGACTCAATGCAACATGGTCTACATCTACTGAACTACTGAGATCTTCCTCTTCACTAGGAAATACAAAATACCTTACGCCGACCCTCCCACCCTCAAGGGCACCAGTTTGCAATTCTCTAATAAGACAAAACATCTTGGCCTTATATTAGATAGTAAACTCGACTGGAAGCTCAATACTGCCGAAAGGCAAGGAAGGCCATCGCGGCCCTATACATTAGCAAAAAGCCATTGGGCAATAATGGGGTCTTCAATCACACATGACACAGTGGATTTTGACCACGGTGATTAGACCCATCCTCTTATATGGCGTAACAGTATGGTGACCCATACTCAACGTCGAAAAGCACCTAAAAATGCTAAGGAAGGTACAAAGACAATCATGCATCTGCATAAGTGGAGCCTTGAGAACGACTCCCACCAATGCACTTGAAACCATACGAAACCTTCCCCCACTAGATATTCTTGGAAAGAAAGCATGGTCCCAATGGACATGCCAGAATCCTAATAGAACAAGGACTTGTCTCTACTAATCTGGATTACATTATTTAACCCACAATCGCACCATCACTCACAAGTCACAGATGCATGCTTAGGATTGCGTTTGGTGTGTGAAATTTTTTGAAACATTTTTTTTCAAAAATTGAAAATAATTGTTCCAAATTCGTTATTTGAAAAAAAAACACAATCCAAGGCTTGGAACCTTTGAAATACGATTGTACTCACTCTTTTTTTAGAACATAAGTGTGGTTGTGAAACTCACATTCCATATCCGTTCTTTCCATATTTGTATACCAATATTAAGACAAATCTAAGCCATCTGTAAATATGACCATTTACCCTTGTGCTCAAGGAAGCTTTTTGCGTTTATTTCCTGATGGTGTATGGTTGAATTTAGATCCGGGATACAAAAAGCACTGTCGTGAGTTCGTTCATTGGACGCTGGAAATGTTGCCTGGAGATCCGTATTTTACCCATAAATTCAACTTCTCGCATGAGGCACATTGCCCATAAAATCAACATCTCGCATGAGACACGTACATGGCTCAGCGGCTATGTAAACAAATAAAATTGTTGTCGTCCTGATCCCACTCACTTTCCACCTATCCATAACTTTCGAAATCCAGAAAATACCCAAAATCAATTTAGCCTATCTCACCGTTTTATTCAAATTCTGTTTGAAAATGGAAATTTTTACCATGGGGTTAGTTGAAACATAGGCTGTAAAGATCTTGTAAGTGCTTCTTTTACTGGACTCTCATATAAGCAGCTGATTTTCTTGTCATCGGCGAAACCTTTTTCTTCCAGTGCTCTACCTTCGGATAAGGCCTAACTTCCTCTTGGATGAAAGAAAAAATTTGTAGTCCTGACAGTCCCGATTGTTTCTAAAATTGTAAACATATTACATCTTGCACCAGGAAAATGTTCCAACTTGCCTAGCGACGAAATTCAATACAAAGAGTACAATTTATATGAAACTGGAATTCACACTTATGCATGTAACTGCTACATCTGGGGGTACTAAACGGATATCTTTCAAAGTGTTCCGGATGAAGGGGAGACGACGGCATTATTGGTCGATCTTCCAGAGCGAGCAGTAGTTCTTTCAAATAATAAACATATGAATATAATTGAGTTGAGTTTCCTTGAATAAACTTTAATTATCGTTAAATGTTTATCATATAAATTCAACCAAAACCAAAATGCATATTACTGTCCATTTTTGGGACCAAAGCTAGAACCTTTTTGCAGATCTAGGGAGGGAGATAGCTAGGGAGATGATGATAATTATTCTCTTTTACTCGATTCTTAATTTTAGGAGGATGCGTGTATTTGATGTTATAATGTATCCCTGCGTACAACTAGCTTAACTTAATTGTTGCATTGTTTTTTATTTTCATTTAAAAAAAAACCGATTGGGTTATTATATTTTACACTATTTAAATATTTTATTACATTTTTAAATATTTTAATTTTATTTACACTATTATATATTTTAAGGAAAGTTTTGACTTTGTTGCTCTCTCAAAATTAATGACTTAGATATGTCAAGATAGAGGTGAAAAATATTTTAACATTCAAGGAAAGTTTGATGTATTACTGTTTGATATAAACAATAACGTTTTGTAAGTATACGACTCGAATTTAATAAATTTAATTAAAGTAGAAAATAAGACATAAGCCAGCACTGAGCCCCCCCCCCCCCCCCCCCCTGTACCTAATTCGAGAACTTTGCGATTCAGTAAGGAGCCCCATTAAATCATAGCATACAAATGAAATCATCGTTATTTTATAGTTCATTTATTTAAAAGGTAAAAAAGGAAAACATTATTAATTAAATTCATAACAAAAATTAGTCAATAATTAAAAAAAAAATTAAAAAAAAAATAAATAAATAACGTTGTATATTTGCGTCCATTCTTTTCTTGCTGGTGGATCAATTGGTTTTAAATTATGAACAAATCTTAGCTCCAAAACATAATTTTATTTGAAATTTTTATTACGAAAATATTTAAACAAATGTATTTCCTCTTCTTCAAGTCGGGTAGTCACCTTTGTGTGAAAGTCGCTCGTTTTTCCAAACAAAAGAAGGATAAGAAGGACCTCGATGTGAAGTTTCTAGGAATGTTTTATAACTTTGAGATATTTCACATGCGCGAAAAAGATATCCCTGTTGATTCAGTGGAAATTAAGGAACTTATCCTAGCCTTTTCATGGGAACAAGAAGGCAACGAATTTGCCATTATACATGGTGAACCGACAAGTGCCAATGTGAGTTTCTATGGAGTAAAGAAGGGTAAAAAAAAAACAACAAAAAATGTATAACATAAAACGAAATTATAAAGTATCCAAAACAATTGGTAACTTGGCCATTACGATGCTATACGCAACAACAACAAATAGGACAATTAAAATTCGAAAACATAAAGGTTTTCATATGTAAACATTAAAAGTTTGTGTGCCCGTTGACTGGTTCTCATAAATATCTAATTTGATCTTGAAACTAAGACGATCAATCTAGGACGGTCGGACAAAAATGCATTGGCTTGGTTGTTAATACTTACCTAATCGGACTCCTACAGTTCAACTAGCATTATTTGTATACGTAACAACTTGTATAGCAAAGCCTGGAATTAATATACTTAAATACTTATCACATATTGTATAAGAACATTAATAAGAAATGCAATTAGTAAAAGGTATGTCTACATAAAATGCCGTATTTTAATTTTTGGTTAAAAATTGGTCGGGCTCGATACAGAAACTTGATTAGTTTTTGTTAACCCAATAACGAGCCGGGGAGGGCTCATTTTTTCATCCCAGTAATGAGCCCCCAATATATTTTAATAAATAACTATTTTTCCTTACTCTTGGGTTTGAAATAATAATAAAAGAAGGTTTTTATTGTTACATTAAACCTTAATCAGGTAACTAAAAGTTAAAGAAAATCACTTATCTTCTTAGTCAAAGTTTCTAGTTTCTTAAGTAAATTCGCAAAATTACACTGATTTTTTCTCACTCACGGAACACTACTGAACACTTTGAATTTCCCTTACCAACTGAGGACGAATTACCTGAAAATGTATTATACGATACAAAGAAAAGTTATGATCAATTTTTTCTTTCAAAATACCGATATTGTCTGAAAAGCAGAGGGTTAGCTTTTGGACAAAATTCATGAAGGGGGCTCGCTATTAGGAGGGGGTGCGATTTAGCGTAGTTTACCCTTCAATTCCTTGTTTCTGCGACTATTTTCTAGAATGAAATACACTCAATTCTCTTTTTATGCGAATTCTTTTTATGCGGTTTTGAAGTTATGCGCTGTTTTTCTATAGAATTTTGTATGGGATTCCCTTTTTTACATATTTATTCTATACAGAGCAAGCCAACAATAGTTACATATGCTCAATGCTATTTGTGAAAGAATGAATTATCCCTTGAGCTAATGCTTTCGTTGAGTAAAGATGCGTTCGGAACGCGTAAGAACTTTAATTTTTTAATTTTTAAAATACAAATTTTGGAACGTATCCCTAATTACATAATGTAATTAATGTCTTTTTTATAGGATTTTTTTGGTTTTATGCGTTTTTGAAAATAATGGAACACATTCTTTTTTTACACTACATTAATGTATTTTTTTATGCGATTTTTTTCGTGCGGTTAGTTTTGAAACGTATCTACCGCATAAAAAGAGAACTGAGTGTACGCAAAAAATGGAGAGTCAAATGAAATTCAGTATGTACTGAAGAATTTGACAAATGCTTTTGACTATGTTTGAAAATTAGCTAGAAGCGAGCGGGGCTAGTTATAACAGGAATGCGAAATCAAAGCCCAAAAAACAATGTTCCTCTGAGAACTCATTGACCGTCGGTCGAGGAGGAAAGGTCTGCGATGGGTGCCCTAAAATGGTAGGTTTGTACCTTTCTTATTTTTGTGTTTTCGGCCTCCCTCCCCACTTGAAAGAGATACAGTGATGATTGTTTTTTTTATTATTTTCACAAAGCTGGTCGTTTTAATGAATTTGTCATTTATTCACACATAGTTTAAAAAGAATTAAGAGAAACATGGATTGTAAACAAAAAAGCAGAACATTGTAGAGACTCAGTGAAACACGTCTGTCTTCGGCGACTGCTCAAACGACACCCCTTGACATTATGATGTTGTGTTTGGTTTCAATTGTGTGTATACATAATTTTGAGTGATTTGAGTTTTTTTTTTGTAAATTTTGCTTGTGTAAAATTCCATGCCGGGGCAAGTTGTAACATTTTCTTGCGGTAAGTAACGTGTGACAACATATCGCATTGCTATTGCTAAAAGCTTAAAACGCCCATCGCTGCAACAATCGGCTGACAATCCGAAATCCTGAGTCAAATCCTGAGAAAATAAGGACTGATCCAAAGGCGGAATAAAGTAAACAGAACACTACAGGTAAATGGAGAAAATCAGTCGAATTTACCGATACGCCAGAAAAGCAATCTTATAGTATAAACTAAAACAACTATTAATGAGAAAAGAGCTTTTAGGTTTACCAAAGCAAGTACCTCGCCTGTTGCAAATCATTTCCTCAAAGTTTGTCTAGTGAAAAATGGGTGCAGTGTACATCATTTAAGCATAAGTCTGCATTAACAACGATTCAGATGACGACTCCTAATTTAAGTTTCTAATCCTTGAACCCTTAACTTGTTTTAAAAATAAATTAACAACAAACAATGACGTTTAGTTCTTGTGACAACGTACTCCAGCCTATGTCACAACATGCCCCATATACGAGATAGGGTATAGAAGGGACTTTTGTTTTCAAAATTGCACTCGGAGAAATGTTGAACATATTTGGCTTCTCTTTTTTGATAAATTTCTAGTTAAATTTAAGTTATTATGTGATAATAATTTGGGTGACGCGACAGTCCGAGGCGGACCTGGGCCTAGCTTCTCAGCAACCCCTCATGCTGTGCGTGCTATTGTTCTTTCACGAGTGAAAGGAACGTACAGTTGCATGCCGACTCCGAACGGCGAAGTTGAGAAGCTTTTTCTAGACAGGAATACTCTTTGAGCATTGTCAGTGACTCGAAAGAGGCGGAGCCGTGAATTATCAAAGGTGGTACATTCGGGTATCGAACCTGGCACTCTCTGCGTAGGAGTCGACGCACTTACCCACTACGCCACGGCGACCCAGTATAAGTTTTTAATTGAAAAAGTATTTGACTTAATTATTTCAAAAATTGTAGGAGCAGCAATGATTTTAGTAAAAAGTGTGACTTTTTGCCCCACTTTTTTTAAAGAATAAAGTTTTGAAGTTGGGATTACTCATTCATTCATTTATATACTAGAAAAAATCATGTTTATTTGTCTAACCCCCAATCTGTCGAAAAGGCAGCAGTAAGCCAAACCCACAAGTTGTCTATGGCCTTTAGTGTCTAGTTATCATATAAAATACAATAAAGCTTCGAATACTTGTTTTAATTTCCTGCCATGGGATTATTAACGATCGCGGTTTTATGCCGAAATCTGTGATGAAACTTCTCTGGCTCGATATTTGATTTGCTCTTAACTTGGATTTCCTCTTCGTGGTGCCCATCTTGACGCACTGCATATTCCTGGAACGATAAATGTTTATAGCCATCACGATTCGTTGGCTCGGACTCATCTGATTCAAATCATCTCGCGCTAAATCGCAATAATGGCGTGCTGTGTTTGCTAACTTGTTGACACTTTCCCGTCAGCTTACGTCATAAAATCTCATTCTCGAGCGATTGGCATAGCTTCTTATGCCAACTGCACTTTGTCCAAGCGTCCAAGTCATACAAACAGATCGGCGCCGAGTTTGTGCTCAGCAACAGCCTGCACTTGTTCCATCTTTCGTCTGCCTCGCGTGATGAGAGTATACGTATGTACAACGCTCCATTGCGAAAAATGTCCGTCGTGACAGCTGACGCTTTTCAAACAACCCCATCTCCGTCAGATAGAACAGACGTTGAAGAATTTCAGCGACAAATTCTATTCTGCCAGTGCTGATAAACATTAAATGGCCAATGCGACGCGACACGTGCCATCTCTCCATTTCACCCGCTCGGATCCTTGACCGTGTCTGCTCGGAAACAACGCTCAATACTATGCGCAGTCTTATCGAGTATTGAGTAACCGTGTTATATAAACAAACTGCAGTAATGTTAAATCAACAATTACAACCACACGCCATACGTGCGAATAAACAAACTATCACAGCGTCGCGGAGTCATATGAATCTGAAGCACTAAACGGTGGTGAATACAATAGTTTTCGTTGAATAATAATAACGAACTGACGGACGGACGGACGGTCGAACGAATGCACTTAAGAATGCCAGATGCCTTACATACAAGCAAAAACAGACTGGTTGCGGCGACGGCGGTCGCGGGGGAGTTCGATGCTGCTGCTGCTGGTGCCCGGTGCACGTCGACGGCCTTATTTGCGTAAATAAATAATTGCATCAATTAATTGCTTCAGCTTGAGGGCGATAAACAAAAGCGCTATTTCGCTGCACATTCTCCATATGCATGCCAGTGCCGGTGCGGCCCACACACTTGTTCGCCGCCTCTCGCCAGCCAGCGTCCGCGTGCACAAATATACGTGCCCGCGTCCATGGGTGGCTCATTATTCGTTGCGGAATACGCTGAATGCCAGCAGACGGCTGTTTTGAGTGTGACACATCTTCTGGTCTCCCTTCAGAATGCGGGTGCGGTAAGGTCATCGCCGGAATATTATCGCATTCGAGCAAGTCAACAGCCAGAGTGTCATTGAATTGAGACGTCCGCCGTAATTCGCTCTCGGAATTGTTGTCTGTCAAAATACAAGGGAACCCCGCCGCAATTAAGGAGGTTAAGTGCAGCGGGTGCGTGCAGCGCCGATGCCATGGGGCGAGCGAACTTCCTTAAGAGCTGGTACTCCCTCGAGGGCAAACAGCTGCCGACGAGCTTTTCGCGTGAAGTAAAAGCTCAGAAAGTCTAGAAAATCCATGGTCAGCAGGACAGATGACTGATTATTGCGCTGCGGATGGTGATAGCGCTTCTGCTGTTGCTGGTGAATTGTGGCACTGAAGCTCCACGAAAGTTTGATGTGACGAAAATCCACCTGCTGCGCTGCGTCAGTCTGGAAATAGACCACCGGCGGCGGCTGAATTGCAGCGCATTTGCAAAGCGAACCGAAGAGAGGCCGCTCTCCCACTCCATATCTCTCTCGGTCGCGCTGACTTTGTAAAAAGCCACAGCGCGCCAGTGTGTTGGTGTGGAGCAACTCAGATGAGAGCAACAAAGGCCCACACCAACGCTTCACACAGCACACTAGCACAGCACAGCAGCACCGGCAGTGGCCGAGAGCGGTTTCGAACGTGATAACCTCCTCAGTGCGATTTTCCACATTGAAATAAGTGAACGCGTTCAGTGGAGGTTCGAAGAGGAGGTTCTGTGCGTTGCGTGACTTTTTCATTTGTGTAGAGTACAGTGTGTAAGCCTCTTTAGTGGCCAGCGTACCACCGTGTGGGCGAGAGACCAACAGCACAAAAGATAAATAAATAAATACCTTCTTCAAACGCCATCCGTGTATCCCAGATGCGGCATTGAGCGATTAAGTGACCCGAAATTCCGTAGAATCTACGCATTCCTTTGGTTGCCTCCACGCGGTGCGGTACACTACACGACGACGACGACGACGACGCGTCGGACAATCGAATTAGATTAACGAGCGCTTAAGTGAATTTATTAAATCCCAGCAAGTGAGACGACTTCGCGTGTGACGAGAAGAATTCATTGACAACGTAGCCGCAGTCGTAGTCGAACGCGAACTTACTATCTGGTTTCGGTTTTGGTTTGGTCGATTGTTGGGTCGGTCATCTGACGTCTGACGTCTGACGCGCTTGAGGTCTGAGGTCTTGCTTCCTCGCTTGCATTCCTTCTAATTTCGTGCTTCCTGTGCTGTGCATACGATTGTACGATCTGTTGTGTTCGTCGTTCGTCGGGGAGGGAGACACTCGGTGATACTCACCGTGGACGAGTGCGTGGCGTGGCGCGGCTGCGGGTTTCCCGATCGTCATTTGCCAGTCAGCCGACCGGTATAGGTGATAACTAGTTTTGTTTTGTTGTTGTTTGTGGTTTGTGTTGTTGGCCGACCTACCTAGTGCACCGGACGCTGACGCGAACGCGCCGCGCGCCTGAACGACTTGTTTTGAAGTGTTACCGTCGCCGCTGCTGTCGACGAGTGATCTGAGCGAGTGTTGTGCTAGAAATTTCCCATCGCGAGAGCGCGCTTTCACTTTCGAAACCAACCTTGTTGCTTCTGATTACGGAACGCTGCCAGTGGTGAAGTGATCAGTGATCAGGAGTGGATTACAAACAAACATCCGAAAAGAAGCAGTGCCTGGGACACCACCTGGGAGAGGATTATCGCCACGGTTTACCTTGGTTCCAGTTTCGATCCAGCTCGCTTGTATATTGATCTGACAAAAATGTAAGAATAATAACAAAAGCAAAATCATAAATTGTGTTGCTCAAATAGACGGCAAGGGGGCGGAAACTGTCCCTCTGACACTCTCAGTTTTTTTTCAGTGTCGTCTTTGTTTCAGCGATTGGCTCTGCTTTTCTTCGTTGAACAGGCAACCCCAACCACTTGTTTTCTATTTTTGGAACATTGATCTCTCTCGCTCTCTTCGCGGAGACGAAACGTGTTCCTATCGCCTGTCGCCTCACGTCTTCTTGGTTAGAGTCGTGCGAGAGCCAGTGCCAGCCGCAGGCAACCAGAGCAGTGTACTCGTACGCGATCACTAGATACAGTGGCCGCCAGCAAAAATGGAATGCGATGCCCATGCAGGGATTTCCGTGATCTGTCTCCGATCGACTGGGCTATTCTTGTGCCTTTCTAGAGACCCACTGGATTATTACTACTCAAACATTTGATCACACGGTGTAAGAGACCGAGATGATGTAATGTAGAACGTGATGGGCTTAAACCGCATCTGAATCTGAGAGTCGAAGTTGGGCCCATAAAACATTGACACATTCGTGTCAGGTTTATGTGTTTTGTTTTGTGTGTGCTTTATGGATGTAAACAATGGGAGTGCTGTAACGTGGTTGCCACTCGAGCTTGTTTGTAATGAGCCCGTGAACTGAGTGAGTGAGTTTTACACGGAAGCGTGTGGTTGTTCTGATTTTCTTGACAGAATGCTGTTGCTGTTGGTTGTTGAGTTCGTGTTAAGGGTGACAAGTAGCAAGCTGGAGTGAATTTAATAAAAGCTGAATCTGGTGCTCATTTAAAAGGAGAAATGCTTGTTCGATTCAAACCAAAAAATACATGTGCTCTTTATGTACTCGTATTTAGGTCAGTTCAATCAATCTGATCAATTGAAGACTTAACAGTGCGAGTATGGAAGAGCAGATGTATTTTTAAACTTCGTTTCAGGGACAGCCGGACATTGAAATAAATTATTCTTCCAATGACATTGAAAAATTACGCAAGCGTTAGAGTCAGTACTGGCAACAGAAGGGGTAGAGCTCTCAGGAATTACATCTACAGTACAGCCTCGGTAGTCCGGACACTCGATAGCTCGGACACTTCAGCAGTCCGGACACCTCTATGTTTCGGACACTTTCAAAATGCTCTCAGGTATTACATCCACAGTACAGTCTCGCTAGTCCGGACACATCAGTAGTCCGGACACCTCTATGTTTCAGACACTTTCAAAATGTTACAGTCCGGAAGCTTATCCGGACAGAGAATTAAAGCGTACAGTGGCGTTCAAACTGGATACATCATTTTAGTTTCTGTGGTTTTTCACCAATAAAATTGTTTCCTTCTTTCGGAGCTGTTTTTCTTGATTAATTAGTAAAAGAAAGACGTACCGATGAAAGAAATCGTACAATTACAATAATATAATATAACAATAAATAAAATAAGAAGTATGAGGATCCCATGTATCGAGTTTTGCACGTTTTAATTTTTTCCCTTTTTTGTGCATTCACCGTTAAGTCTATACTTCGCATATCATACTTTATGATCAATTTTGTCATTGTGATCTTAGCATCATACTTAGCGCTAATAGAGGCATTCTAGTTGAAAATCAGGTTTTTATTTCTAAATTTTGCAAAATTTAAATTTAAAAGAATAATATATATGAAAATATATAAAAAAAATACTCACAACAACATTTTCTTACTATATTAAATAGTCCTTAATTATGCGAAATAGCACAGAAGTGCGTTCTATGCCACAGCAACGTACTTATGCTACAAAAAGGGGGAAACAATTGAGACCGTGCATAATAAAGGTGAGTGCCCAAAACTGTTTATCCCCACCTTATTGAGATCGGTAAGACAAAAGTGGATGCCACAACACAAAGAGCTATTGCGAAAATTACGCGAGAGGACTTTTACAAGGACCCTGGGTAGAAATGGGCTTGTGTCCGCTATTAAAAATAAAAAAATATGTATAGGCTTGAACAAATTTCTGCAAAGCAAATAAAAAATGAATTACAGAGGACTATAAACGAGTCGAAATTAACAGATTCTAGTCCGACGGAAACTGAACATTTATATCAAATCCGTCGTAAGGGAACAGTTCTATTGATGAAAAACCACAAAAAAATAACGAGTGTAAAATATTTCCAGGCAATTTAAGTCTAAGATCTGAAACATTAAACAAAGTTTGTTCGACTTATAGAAAAGTCGCCTTAAGGATCTTCGACATACAGAGGTTTGACTGTATGTTCATATAATTATGAGAATTCCATTAGCTGTAAATTTGCAGTTAGCTCTTGAGTCTTGGCACAATGTCTGGTGCCGTTGCGATTTGCAATGTTACGTATATTGCGAAAATGTGCCAGGGCGATTCAGTAGGCTGTACAAAATAATGCATCTCAAATGGATATCCTTCTATTAAAGGAGTTAAGCAAAAAAGCCGAAAAGAATTTTTTTGAAAAAGGGATCCAGGCAATAATACACGCGTGTTTACCTGCTCTTCAAAGATTTTTTTAAATAAGTACACTGTGCATTTACAAGTGGACTCCCCTTAAGTCGAATTCTCACGGGACACCATAATTTGTTCGAGTTAGAGGGAGCCTGACTTAGAGAGAGGTATTTGTATGGAAAATTGAGGGAAATGTATTTAATATATGGCGAAAAAGTTCGAGTTATTTCCACTTATGGAGAGTTCACTGTACATAATTTCTATCTGCAATACAAGGTGTTTAAAAAGTTGTCGGTTGTCGACTTCATTTTACTTTTTCTCTCTATTCCGAATTAGTGAGGCTGTACTGTACTTATCATTTTAGAAGTTGTTTCATTTTAAAGGCCCAAACTTATTCATGTCATTCATTTATGGTAGTTGCATTTAAAGCTTGGACTAATATTATCCGCAGGCTAGTTTGTAATGTCAAAAATTGTTAAATATATAACGATAAACTCACTTTAAGTGTGTCTTTCGACAGTGCAAACAAACGATCAGTCAATCGCATGACAATAACAACAATATCAAAAATACAGTGTTCACTCCACCCTACCCTAGTACCGACGAAATTCCTCAGAGCCCTCCACAGCAGCGAGATCTTAATTGAGTTGCCCATTAAAAATATAACGATGCAATGCAACAGCCTCTGTGATACCTATTATTTCCAGTTCAGGAATGAAGCTTATAATAATTTCCGTTGAAATTGAGGTCAGGAATTTTGTACAATGTGGCGAATGACACTGTCGATGTCGCGATAGTCGCGGTGACGTAGTAAGTGCTTAGACTCCGATACCGAAGATCTATGGGTCAAATACCAATCGGTATTCATTTGTATGATACCAAATCAGTTCGGGAGAGTGGGGCAAGAAGTAATACTTTTTATTAAAACCGTAGCAGCTTCTACAATTTTGGAGATAATTCAGTCAAATATTTTCTCAGTAAAAAAGGTTGTTTAAAGTACGAATTTATTAAAAAAGATCAGCCAAATAATCAACTCCGGCTACAATTTTGAAAGAAAAAGTCCTGCTGTTACAATCTCCAAATATATGGGGATAGCAAGAATTTATTTATTAAACTAAAATCTTTTGTAATGATACCTACATATCTAATTTATTTAAAAAAAATGCAACATTTAATGGAATGAAGGGTGGGCCGAATACAAGCTTATTTTTAATGATGCAATAAAATTAACAAAATTGAATATTGTCCATGTACATATGATGCTGTATTTAGTGAGAACATACATTTCCAGTATGTAATTCAACCTTATCGGGAGTCTCGCCCGAACAACATTCCACGTGAAAAAATACCTTTTCACTTTTCTCCTATCATGAATTTCGGACGAAAATTTGTTTATCTTCGAAAAATTCCTTTTACTGTAAGTTTTTATTTCGCGTGGACGCTTGGTTCGCGTCATACGCTTTTCGTGTGAAAAATGTTCACACAATCCTGCATGAGCCAGAGTTCGTCCAAATCATGAAACGTTGTTCCAAGCCTCATTTTCTAAGAATAATGGTTCAATTATGCTTTCGGCCACAATAGCCATATTTTCTTTTTGCGCAAACTTAAGTACAACAGCCGCTATGGGTGGCAGTCAAAACTTCTTTTAAAAATCGCACTTTTTGGGTTGTCAGTTTCTAAATCACTAGGGGGCCCACTTTTTACAAATGTAGAACGTGATCGCGCCCGGTGTTTGCAGAGATAACGACTGAGGAGAGCAAGGGTAGCAAAAAACTCCGGTCGGTACTAATGGCATTCCCCGAAAGACGACAATCGAGTAAAGAACGGCGATCAGACCTCAATAAGAAGTCGCTTTTTTGTCCTTTGTAATCTCTTTTTTTTTTTCTTGTGGTTTTGTATTGAAAGACAAAAAAAAAACAATTTCAATTTTTTCAATTCAATTTTCAACTTTCTTAGTTTTGAGAGGAACACTGTTTTTTTTCGCTCTTGTACTTCTTCCCTGTCGACGAGTATTCTTCTATTAACTGAAATTCTTTTCATAAGACCATTGCATGTGATTTTTTCATATGAGCCCACAGTTGTGACTCGGAGAGACATTTCCTAGGTACATATGTACTTTTTATTTTTTGTCATTTATCAACTGTTTTACGGCCTTACCAGATAGGAACGATAGGAAAACATTTGAATTCCCTTATGTGTGACATCATTGAAACGACTTCACTGTAGTGTATGTGGGAATTCAAATTTTTGATGACTCGGTCCGAGCACCGCCTCGCTTGTAAATCTCTTTGTACTTCAAATCTATTGTGTACAGCTCATTGTACATTCATCAATTAGTAAGATCGCAGCATTTGTTACCCAACATTGGAGCAAAGAAGTGATGTAGATGTTTTATTGTAAAGACTTCACCAAAGCCTTTAACAAAATCAGCTGCCCAATAATATTCTTCAAAATAAATGCCCATGGTTTCCCGCTTCATACCATCCACCCCCTTGTTAACTCATCGGGCGTTCCGCAAGGCAGTCACATTGGACCTCTGATATTTATCTTAATCATAAAAAATCTCGACAATATCATTAAAGATTCCTTTTTATCTCTTTACGCAGATGATGTTAAAGTACCGCCGTACAATATCCATCTCTCTTCTTATGTGACTTGGAATCATGTGTAAAAGCGAGCTTAATTTCTAATCCCACATTGATCATATGATCCACAGAGCCAATTCTTCCATAGCTTTCCTACAATGCTCGTCTAAGGAATTCTCGAACATCTACGTTTTCGAATCCATCACCTCCGTAAGACCTCTATGAAACGTCATTCTCAAAATTGTAAATTTGTACTTTTTGACGGGGCTTCATGTTTTCATACCTTTCCTTTACCATCTTACAAAGATCGCCTACAGATCGGCTTGTTAACCCTTGAAAAACGACGCGAAGTATCTATGACATCCTCTTTGGCTTCCAACTGTTAACGGGAACAATCTATTTCCCTGCTTTCTGGAACTTTTTCCACTCAACTCCCACCCCAGTCGCCTAGGTCTGAGTGAATCTTGGTTTCCTTAGCCTAAAACCTATTGTGACTTTGAGAAATAATATTATTTTTTTTTTTATTTTAGTCTATATCTATCTCAAATTTTTGGTTGGTCCTTTGTGGAACCGTCAGGCACCGGGAGTTACCAAATATAAAATCATATGACCGAAGGGGAGAATATGCGACAATTTTTGAAGGCGTTTCGATTGATAAAGATCGCGTGAAAGAAATCTTCAATTGTACTCGAATTGTTTAAATTTCGAGGGGGTTACGCTTTGACACCGGAAATATTGGCATTGAACTCACCGCTTCAGTCTTTTTTCGTTTATCATGTCAGACGAGTAAAAATCCGAAATGTACGTCCCGGACAAAAGTTCGATGCCAAAAATGTGGTATTCATTTGTGACATTTGTGACAACTCATGCTGTTATTTTAATGTCATTAATTCTTTACTTTTTTGTAACTTTGTTGAATTTCCTGAATAAAATATGTTGATTTTTGTTTAAAAAAATAACTGTGATGGAAAATAAACCTTTAGATTTTTGATGTTAGGGTGCCTAGTGGTCCCTCAAAGAACCAACCAATTTTTTCTTACCTAGCTCACCTAAATAAAACCTATGAACAAAATCGTAAAACAAAAGTTGTTCAGAAACGCGAGTTTTATAAAATAAATTTTTTTAACTCAAAAAAAGTCAGGCTATTAAGGGCTAATAGGTCTAGAATGAAGAAGGGCAGATTGGGGCAACTTTTGTTTTTTCCTCATAATTACTGATGAACTAAGGAATAAAACACAATATACATTTTGACAGCGGCAAAAACCGCTAACAATTAAATGTCCATGTAAACAATGGATTAAATGAGTATGCCGACAAGATTTTATTTAGAAACTAAACTCTCTACTCTCTTAGCTTTTCTAAAATGTAAAACACTTATGTATTTACATTTGCGGTTATAGAGAATGAAGATGTTAAAAACTTGCCTCCCAAAACAATTTAGGCGACATAATTTCTTATGAAAACCTTTGATAGATATTTTGGGTATAACGATTGAGTGGAAATGTTCAAAATTTGTTAAAAAAAATAATTTGGACACCTATCTAAACTTTTTCATTGAAATCCAAATTTTGATAAAAGTATTTTCAACAGCAGCAACCACTGTTTTGTCCCACAGTCCATCCTACCAACTTTGGCCCGTTCGATCATTTCTCCAGAATGTTGTTGTTAAGCAAATTCATCACAACTTCCCTTGTCTTTCGCTCGTCCATAATCTCTATTCAAAATCATCTACACACGTCATCATAATTCTTAAGCGATATGCCATCCTGCTCTCTGTTGAAAAACCCGACGTCAAATAAGACAACACTCGAATTTATTCCAATACACAAGTCGAAAATGTTTAGATTTCAGCCTAATTTTGGTTGACCACTTAAAGAACGTCACAAAAGAGCAATTCTTATAATTTTCCATCCCGCATCCACCCAGAAACTAGCAAAATAGAGAAAGACTCCCAGAATAAGCTGTCACATTCTACAAAATGATTTCCTTTGTCGTAAATAATGTGCTTTATTTCCCTTCTTCACTGTCTGGTATTTCGATCTCGTGAGCACAATAAAGATACGAAAGAAGAAAAAAAACAATGCTGCAGCAATTTGTTGATACATTTCACACACTTGAAACTATTTGCACTCAAGCTATTGTTAAAACTAAGCCAAAACCAATATTTTGTGCGGGATAAGTCCGATTTGTATTATCACGACTTACGATTATGAACTGATATCTCTAAGTGGTGGTGGCCACGCAACACAGTTTATTTTTATTTATTTAATTCAAGCAATAAATATTATCGAAGCAACCAAAACCTGGTGTGTAACCAATTTATGATGTTTTGTTTCTAAAAATAATTCAAATAATAAATTTAATTTTATCTCTCTGTGGAAAGCAACAAAAAACAAATTAATAAATTTAAACCCCACGGCTGAAGTGATGTGATTACAGAACACACATTCGTGGAGTTATGTCATCGGGCATTGTTTGGTTGACAGGATGCATCTTGCTGCGCATACATTCGTACGGATAAATAAGTGACTTGTTTAAATTAGGAAATTATTGTTAATCGGTCATGATGAAGCAACGTAATAGAAGCGGGAATCGGTCAAGGCAGTTTTTTTTCCACTTGCTTTGAACTAAAGTCTGAGCTTAGCACACTCAAGTGACAACAGCGGATTTGAGACTGTCGATGACATATGGAATATGCAAGTCCTATGTAGCGAATGAGAGGAGGATATATCTACAGATGGCAGAAATCACACTTTTTTGGAATAACTACATTTGTTACGTATCGAGATAATTAATATAATAGACGTAGCGTAAGTGTCAAACGAGATGTCAATTAAACGGCAGTTCAGTGACGTTTTATGTGATGAATGTCCAAATATATAAAAAAAACCCTACAGAATCCACACGTAACAAATATAGGTACAGTGAAAGCTGTTGTAGCGGCCAACTCTCTTTGACCGGATACTTTCTGACGACCCTCGATATTCAATTGAAGTCGGAAAAAAGTGCTGCGACCGTCACTGTACCCCTGTGGGAGCTTTCACTGTAGTAAATGAAGCAAATAGGGCTTTCATGTACAGTACACAGTTTATTCTAATAACTACGCGTAATTAATCGAGTAGATTAATTCGTGACCAAAGAGCATACACTTTTTAATACAATTATAGTGGAAATAGACTTACAACAACAAGTGTTGACAGTAATTCTATTTTAAAATGAAGACGTTACCATTTCGGTGACATCTAAAGGAAAAGTTGCGCGAATTTGTGAGTTCTCCTTTTCAGTTTAAGGTTCCGAATGCCACACATCCAGAGACGAGTAGGTATTCGATAGTGATCTGCCACCAAGCGTGTGCAAAATGACGGAGTGGTTACTCTGTTGAATAATGGATAACCAGTGCAGCCTTTAACATGAGATCTAGATAAACACAGTCGGAATGGGTATTTTCAAAAGATCGGTGGCTCCATTAATTTCTTGTAAAATTTTAATGCAGTGTTTCTGTATAACGGTCAGTGAATGGCTTGACTATGGAAATGTCTTTTGTGTGAAATTGTCAGGGACTAATGTTTTGACATAGTCTATTTAATAAATCCCAAGACTCCTTAGATGCAAGGCACATCACCTACTGCTGGGTCCAGAAGCATATTTGAGGAGTTCCCTTGTTTTGTAAACTAAATAAAGGTAGTCTTCATACCAAAAATATATATACCTCTGCTGAATAACACTTTCACTTCTATTGGCTGATTTACAAAAAACTCTTTGAAAATGAAAATTTGTGCGAAATGTACTAAAAATGTACTAAATTTTATTTCCAATTAATAAATGATATTCGACCTGGAAAATATCGAGCACTTATTTTTCCTCGATATCTTACTGCTATAAGGAGGCTTCTTTCCTTGTTTGTACACAATTTCCTCTGCTATTTATGTTTAGTATGAGATAAACTGTTCCCGACAGATTTATTTGATTAAGTTTTTTAGTAGGGGGCCTACAGTCAGGGCGAACAATGATATTGTGAACTTTACAACAAATGTTGCCTAATGGAGGTGCCAAATCGCAAATATCGTCGAAGGATTACGGAATATTAGGGTTAAATAATAATATTTTGGGTGGCGAGCCATATTAGGAGCCCGCAGAGGACGTTTTTCCGATGCAGTTTTATATTCTTCGAACATTGAAAGTGACTCAGAGTTGAAAATTGTCATATTTTGAATCTAACCTAGACACCACAGGTTCAAGTCGACAGTCGGCGAACATACCCACTATGTCACAGCGAACACTAAATTAGGGGAGAAATGAATCATTCTATTCAGAAATTTTGTATACATAATTATCTACAGACAATTAACAAAATTAAGCTCCTTAAAAAAATAGTCTTCCAGCACGTATGGAGCAAATATATTGCGAATCTGGCAAGAATATCTTCTTTGTGTTCATGCTGCGCTACACAGCAATACTGAAAAGTATCAAGCTCTTATATTAGTATACCTTTGCCTCAGAAAGACAAAGTGTTTCACTACTTCAAAGGTTTAGTTATCTATATTGATGCTTTATTCAAGACGTCGCTAAGCTGTTCATCTTTCTTTGGCTCTCCAGTCTGGGGTGATTCTTGGCGTCAGCCAAAATGCTCTTCCTTTTAGCACGGTCTTGCGGTAGTTCCTTTAAGACATACACCGGAGACTGATTGAAGTCCCTTTCCAGCTGAGAGCTCCACCGGACGTGTGGTATTGCTTTACCGCGTTTTCCCTCAGGGTTGGAGTCGAAGACGTTCCTTGCCGGAGCATTGGTGTCCATTCGCTCTGCATGACCTAGCCATCCGAGACGAAAGACTAGTACTTGTTTGACCAGTTCGTTGTCACTGTACAGCTCGTCTCTCAGTCTCCTCCTCCAAACTTCATCAGTACATACGGGACGAAAGATAATATGCCGGAGTTTCGTCTCAAAGCGACGTAGAATCACCTCGTCGGCTCTGTTCAGCGTCCATGCTTATGCGCCATACAGCAGGACTGAGACGATCAAGATCTTATATAGGTATATGTTGCTTCTTCATCCTCAATTGATTTCCCAGCCCAAAAATACAGCGATTGGCGAGAGTGATCCTTCGTTTTATCTCCGCGGTGATGTCAGCGCCCTGTTTATAGCGTTTTGTATATGACGTCGATGTTGGTGGACCTTTTTCGTCAACAGCATATAACTACTTTGTATCATCCTCGTTAACCGCAAGACCCATCTTAGGTACTTGCTCACAAAAGCTTCACTAACAGCGTTTGTGATGAGCTAATATACAGATTTGCATTTAGGTACGATCCTCTAGTCCTCTGGTCTTGACGTTTAAGTTGCGCACGATCAGTTCGAGAAATAAATTAAAAAATGGAATGGCAGTGAGTCGCCCTCCCCTAATCCTTTTTAGACAACAAAAATTTTGTCTTCATGATCATCATCTTCTGTGGGGTGCCGTAGGTATGTGCGTCGACCCATACGCAACTTAACCTGTGCATTTAACAGGGATCGTTGCTGGCATCTCGGCAAGTTGAGAGCAGTCAACAACTTTGCCCTGGATGCACAGGCCCTTGCCCACCGGCTTCCCAAAATAATCTCACGATCCCACCTCTTTCGAGTCCCTGACAATGCTCAAAGAGTAATAACTGTCTGGAAAATGCTTCACAAACTTCGTTCCACTCGTGAGAGAACAATAGGAAGCTAGGCCCTGGCCTTCTTCTTCGAGCTGTAGCTCTACTCACATTATTGTATTATTATTATTATCATCATCTTCTGATCCGTTTGTTACACTAAAGTCCTTGAAGCACGCGCAAGAAACTCCAGGCGATTCTCCACCATCGACTGTAACTCATCAAGAGTTATGCCCAACAAGACGAGTTTTTTGACACGTTCCAACCACGTCGCTTTGTGTCTTGCACACGGACGCCTCCTTGATGGAATCGCATTCAAGGCCCGCCTCGGAAGTCGTTATGATGGGGAAATTAGTGCCCAGTGACCAAAAACCATCGAAGCTAGCCCTTTATATTCGAGGACCAGCTGCTCAAATTTGAGTTTGTCGCGTACTGACGGGTTTCTCACCCAACCCGGGCGAGTAATTTCCACAACAGCACGAAGGACTCTTATCTTTGTGGCTTATATTCGCGATATTGTTATTTTGGTCATTACTAAAATTCCATGACCATATGTGAGAGTTTGAGCAAATATTGAGTTCAAAACCGATAACTTGACTTTGACACCCAGCTCGGTCTTCCTGATTACAGATCTCCCAAGCTGTTTCAAAATTGGTCCAGCTTAGCCCCATCTGTGAAGCCTTTACCGACCTTAATGAAGTAACGGACATTCTCCATCGCCCTTCTGTTTTCCATTGTACAAACATTTTAAAGTCAAAACTAGCATCTAACTCTAGCGGAAATGTAATCTCGTAATTATCTCATAATTCTTGTGTTTTGAAAGCACACACCGATCGCAAATGCCTGCAAAAAATGATTGGCACTGACGTGGAATGCAGTTCCGTAGCTGCCTTTAATTCGAATTTTGTGAACATCTGCTTCGAGAATCACGAAGTAAACACCAATTTATCGGTTTCCAATTTAATAACACATAAAACAAGATCAGGTTATTTGCAAATAAACTGCCGTTATCTGTTGCCAAACTTTAATGAACTCATGAATCGGGAAACTATTTACGATTGGTTTGTTGGTAAAATAATGTTTTCGCTTTTCTAATAAACAGCATGAAGTAAACAAATTTTCTGATGGACGCAGATTAATCTTCGGAGGAATGAAAATGCATTCCTGCTGATTTTAGATAATCGTTTGCCATAGCTCGTCCTTTATTTTAGAGATCGGACAGCTTTGGATTTTGTTCGTTATGTTTCGTCGATTCGAAAGATTTCCAAAGATCGTGTGTTTCGTTTAAGTAAGATGATAAGTTATTGATGATGATTTCTCACAAACAAAACTTGAATATTTTCATTCGTCCATGATTAGCAAGGGAACATAGCATCAGATTAAATCCACCCGCATGCAAAGGCAGACTGTAATATCAAGAAATATCAGCTTGCAAGCTTTCGATGTCATATCGTCTTTGTAGATTTATCGCGATGACATTACACGTTCCAACAACATTACCAAATTTTAGAAATGTTCATGAGTAATGACTTTTTCGTTTTCCGGTTAAACGGCATGAGTGAATGTGAAGAGGTGTGGCTCAATGTGGTTTGGTGCAAGTTGGCGCTAAATAGTAAATGAAATAATCAATTTGGCGATGTAATGGACCTGGGCATTCTCCTGCATACTCTCACGACAGCGGCGATGTTTTCGGGGGATCATGCGTTTCGTCGAAGTACGGGTTTTGGTTTATCGTTTACTGAACCATTGGACTTAAATGTAGGTACCACACTACGTGGGTCGCCGTGGCGTTGGCGGTAAGTGCGTCGACTCCTACGCAGAAGTTTCCAGGTTCGATACTCGAATATCGAACCTTTTATAATTTACAGCTCCACCTCTTTCGAGTCACTGACAATGCAAGAGTATTCCCGTCAAGAAAAAGCTTCTCAACTTCGCCGTTCGGAGTCGGCATTAATTGTAGGTTCCTTCCACTCGTAAAAGAACAATAACACGTACAACACGAGTGATTGCTGAGAAGCTAGGCCCTGGTCCGCCTATTATTACCACACTACGTATAGTCCTCCCGTTAGGACCAAAATGGCGACCGGAACGCGGAACTTTGCGGGAACGGAACACCCATTCTGATAAAACAATTTCATCATTTCCACGTTTTGTTGAACACTGTTTCCAACAGACTGAATAAATTACCGCCGATTTGACAGATACAGCTTCAAAAATATGGCCGCTATAAACTGTCAAAATTCCGAAGTCCCTCTTGGAAGACTATGCATATTATGTTTGCAGTTTAGATTTACAAATTCCAGATTCGCTCTAGGATGACGCCAAGGTACCTGGCATTTGCGACGTAGAAGATTTATTATTTATTTATTTATTAAGATTTATTTATTTATTTTTATTTTTATTTATTAAGAGTTAAAGTTCACATAATGCTACAAGATAATTCAATCTTTTAAAAGCATCTATAATAAATAACATGTAAGAAATACTATTTGACAATTATAATAGCAACTGGAGTCTGAAAAAATACTTCAATGATTTTTTATAAGTGAAAGTGGTTTTTATTATTCTGTGCTGCTGTTATCAGAAATATAGGTAAAAAGCTTTCTTTGGAATTCGGCTAGTGAGTTTATCGTCTGCAATTCGTGAGGAAGACGATTCCACAGGCGAATTGCACACACAAAAAAGGAATGTTCTCGAACGCAATGAGTTCAGCGGGTTAGAATTAGTTTCAGACCACGTGTTGAATGTGCAAATGTGAGCGCATCGTGCAAATAATCAGGACACTTATGGCGGATAACTTTATACAATTTTAGGATAATACGATAATTCGTCCAAGAACGAACCCAGAACCTTAGTTTTTAAATGAGATACACTGCAATGTCTGGGGACATTGTAAACAAAACGAATAGAGTCATTAAGAGATACTTTTAACCTTCTTTTACATTCAAAGTCAACATATGGATACACAGAACAGTTATAAGTAAATAATGGCAACAGTAAACTTTTGACAAGGCCAATTTTCAATGTTTCGCTTAGTAAGTAAGCTGAATGTCGCAAGTACCGCAAACCAGTATAGATACTTATAATTGTAGAATTAATTGCATTACATCGTTAATATGAAATCCAAGATATTTCAAACTTTTTTCAACAGGGATAATGTCACCATTCAGAACTATCCGACTATCGTCGCATGAATCGAAAGTGCCACCTGAGCATATAAGACATGTAGATTTCAACGGATTAATATAATATAATAATATTGGTGGCGCGACAGTCCGAGGTGGACCTGGGCCTAGCTTCTCAGCAACCACTCGTGTTGTGCGTGCTACAGTTTTATGCCGACTCCGAAGGCAAAATTGAGAAGCTTTTTCTAGACAGGAATACTCTTTGGGCATTGCCGGTGACTCGAAACAGGTGGAAGCCGTGAATTATGAAAGTGGCACTGGCACCCTCTGCGTAGGAGTCGATGCACTAACCCACTACAGCGACTCACATTTCAACGGATTAAGTATCAGTTTATTGAGGATTGACCAATTTCCAATGTTTGCCAGATCCTCATTAACTCTTGCTATGTAGTCCTCACTTAGTCCTATAGGGCTTGTGAAATAAATTACGACGTCGTATGCGTACATGTGCACTTTGCAGCTTTGAATTACCTGTGGGGGATCATTGTTGAACAGTGAGAATAAAAGAGGCCCCAAAACCGAAGCTTGTGGCACACCAATATTAGTGGTATAAGGATCACCAACACCTATTTTCAGTAAGTTGAACACGGTTTAACAGATACATTTGCAGTAATTTTAGGGACGAGGAAGTCAAATGCTTTTGAAAAGTCAAGCAAGACTAGGACTCCAAAATCTCCAGCATCTAAAGAAAGCCTAAGATCATTTGTTACCTTCATTACTGCTTTCTCACAGCTATGTTTGGAACGAAGAACGGACTGCCAGCTTGACATCATATTATTTTCACTAATATGTTGCAGAACGTGATTGGCGAGAATCTTTTCAAATGTTTTTGCAATAAAGCATATAATACTTATCGGTCTGAAATCCGAAGGAACAAGCGCACCATGCTTTTTCGGTATCGGGATAATGTTTCCATTGGTCCGGGAACTGCGAGCTATATATACAGAAGTTAAAAATGTGCGTTACATAGGGAAGTATATGGGGGAGAAGTATCTTCAGGAGTTTTGGGCTGGTTCCATCTGGGCCTATGGCATTGGACTTTACTGACAAAATCGCTTTTGCTACGTCATATTTATGAGGGCACTCGAAAGTGAAGGTATTACATGTAACGGGGACTATAGGATTAACGACTGGCACAACATGAGATAGACTGTGTGACATCGGCTTAAATGCTTGAATAATTTCATTCGGACATAACAAGCAGCTTGTTATGAAAATACGAGCGTTTTGAGATTCTTATAAGGGTATTTACTTTGTTACGAGCCATGCAGTACTGCCGCTTATTCAGCTGCGTAGGATTTCTCTTGAATCTTCTAAAAAATTCTCTTTTTTGTATAAGAATCTTAATCTAATTAGAGTACCAATGGCATGGTTTGGACATAATGTGAATCGTCTTAATGGGGAAAAACACATCTAACAAATACTTCACATAATGCTGATTAAAAGCATCAGATAATGTTAATAAAAAAAACACACTTTAGCATATAAAATCTTGAGTAAGTCGTTTTACTCAGAAACTGTGGCCACCCTGGTGTCTATTTTTATTTTCCAGCTGAACGTCCCTTTCCCACATATCTATTCGCCATGTTAGGTATGAATATTAATCTAAATTCCATTCCATTTAATTGAAAGTCCAAAAAGTTCGGTGGCACTAATTGTGGTGTTCAATGCCAAAGGACAGGAAAAGTCCATCAAAGCTCGGAATTTCATTTACATAACCAATTCAAACAAACTCATTTAAATATAAACAGCAGTTCCCTTCCTTCGAACGCTTGCTCTTTGGTTTCACAGAGAAATGGACTTCTAATCATATTACTCAGTCATATGACTAACAACACAAGTGTGACGCACTCTCCGAGTGGTTTGAGTTTCTTCTGAAGTTCATTGAGCTTCCTCAATTAATTTTCTCACGCTAATGTCACCAGTCGTCACATAAATGCACTCTCCGCTGCGTCCACTAATTGGTTCCACTACTGTAGTCTGCGTCAGCATTTTGCTTCTTTTTTTTTTTGGTTCTCGCTCGCAATGGCAAATAATGTAACCGAATGCAATTTAAATTATGCAGCCATTTGATGGCGGTGACTTGACGGGCTGGTGCAAACTGCAAACTGCAAAGTAGACGATGACCATACCGAACGTGATCTCCTAGCGGCTCAGGTTACCGGTCTTACACCATGATTTTGTCGATAATCCAGCGGTTTGTGTGCCGCCACAAGGTGCGATTGCTTAGGCAGCCTCATCGATCGTAGGCAAATTAAATTCATAAATTAATGGTTGCCACGACTTGACACATTGACAAGCGCGCAACGTCAGGTCGGGTGTATGTGCACAGTCGAGCAAAGCCCATCGGCTCTTATCTACGCAATTATGCGAGGACTACAAAACGGGCCGGCTCTTATCAAGCCTCAAATGAAAAACACCAAACACAATGAAAATATTCCACTCGCTGGATGATGCGCCCGCAGCCCGCAGCCCGTAGCCCCAAGAGCAGGCCCGCACGCTGCTGGGGGAGGCCAGCCGGAGACTGTCATATAAAAGTAGGTGAATATCAACGCTGATAAGGACGCTATATTCGGAGACACGGCGAGATGGCATGGCGATAGTTGCACGGATAGAGTCAGATAACGCGCTCGCCGGTAGATAGGGATTGAGATTAGTCACAGGGATGGGGTAACGGGCGACGCGACGCTGGGAGCTCTGCGTTCTCCAATCAGTGCGAGCCGAGTCATCGGGCAGCCGATGCCATCTAACTCAAAGACTGACTTACATCGAAAACCAGTTTTGATCTGGCCTCCAGTAGAAATTCCGATTGTCTTGTCATTTTCGATCGCGTGTCACGTCACACTCTGTAGTGGTGTAGCTGCTCTGCGCTGGGTTGTGTTGTGTGCTTCTGATGGTTCGGATGGTTTCGTTCTGAGTCTGACAAACACGCCGGACCAAGAGCGAGCAGCTGGAGGGCAATGCGTCACTTGCATGTGTTCAGGTGGCAGATAGGCCGAGTGAGTAAGTCAATTGCAGCCGCAACAATTGTGTGGCATATCTGCCCCAAAACTGGGGACACCAGCGAGCAGCGCGGCAATAATTTAAATGGAAATCTATTTTTAACCAAACAAAACGAACACATACGCGCGAGAGCGTACACACATGAGGGAAAGAAAAGATTTTTTTTCTCGTTCCGTTTCAATTGTGCAATCGGTGTTCACCGCAACGTGAGTGTGTGGGTAGGCGAGAGAGAGAACAGGAGAGAGCCCTTTTTAATTCGAGAGGCTGGGAGAGAATGTCTCATGGTCGCATTTAAGAGCACTCTCACTCTCTCTTGCTCTCTTGACTTGACACGGGACGGGTCTGTTTCTGTTTGTGTCGTCTGGCCTGACGCAAGCACTGCTCGGTGGAACTTGTCAATTTCACTTGGGACTTTTTCATGCGTGGGCCGGTATGTGGTGAGCGCCTGATTTGAATCTCCTGACAAGATCAGTTTTATTTTCTCCCGTCCGCCGATACATTATCAGACTCCATTGGGAATTCTGCCGCCATTTGTCTCAGTCTCTTTGACAATAGGAGTCTTGGTCTATTTTCGAAAATCAGATTTTCCGCTGACAGTTTTTGAAGGTCACAAGGTGGTGCGTTTGGATTAAAATGACTCGTCGTGGACGAGAGCTGTTTAACGACGCGCATTGAGACAAGCGGCAAATAAAAGTCAGATAATTAGATAAGGATAATTTTGACAAATTGATTAGGTATTTTGAGGCATTCGGAAAAATAAATAATTGCCACAGCGGGTGGGACCGCAATTGGAGATCAAAGATCGTCTTGACATCAAGGCGGGTGAGGACTATTTATTGCTTCAGCTGTTTCGCAAAGCAAATTTCTGTGGGAAACTACTCGCGAATAGTTTTTTTATGTACGTCAAACTGAGCTGTCAACCGAGACTACATCTGTTTAGCTTAAGATTTACCGTTTTGAAATATGGAAGCCTTAACAATCACTAAATGGAAAAAAGTGATTCTGTCTTTTGTGGATACGTTTCGAACATTACAAACAGATTATGGCGAAAAAAAAGTTCATACGAGTGTACTACGGGCAAGAGACTAGCTGTTACAGGTTCCTACATGTATCTTTAAAAATATATATCATCATCATCTCGATTCCACTTCGATAACATAATGCAATTAAAGAAGTGTACTATTATTACTTAGAATAGCTAGTGACATATTTAATAATTCAAAATAGAGTTGAATGCCACATCAGAAAGAAATTTAACAGCTATTACATTTGGAAGAAATCAGTAGGAATTTGTATAAAAGAAAGAGGAACAGAGATAAAATGTGAGTAAAGTTACAGAATTAATCATTAATTTAGACTTAAGCAATATATGACAGCAAAACTTAAATGTCATCGAGGCCAAATTCTAGAAGCCAAGCTTTGATTTTACTTAGGAATGAAGAAAGTGATCTGATTACGCGAATAAAATAAGGAAGGCAATTAAATAATTTAAAGCAGATGACGGAGTAGAATCCTCTAAAGTACGTGGTACGAAAGGTGGGTATACTCACGAAGATTCCAGAGTTACTACGTAGACGTCAGATGTCTGAGATCGGGCTCTGCAGGTGCCCCCTTTTCATAAAAAAATGTTTTAATACAGCTTAATACAGCTGTGTCACTGGCAAACTGCTTGCACTCCTGAAAAGTACCATGAGATGAGTGAGACGAGGAACACCACAAATCTCTCTAATGGCACATTTCTGCACTATAAGTAGATGATGGAGTTTTGAGCGGTGAGTTCCTCCCCACCACCCTAAGCCATATTGTAGTCTAGAGGGGAATATGCCGAAGTATACAGCTCTCAGAGTGTTATTTGTACAGAATCTGCGGAGTTGATGCAAGCCACGGATAGAGGAACGGAGATACTGCTTAAAGTTCACAATCTGGTTAGACCATATTTTCATATTTTGATCAATAAAAATGCCTAGATACTTGTAGCTTGTTACAGTATAAATTTTGAAACAACTAGGATCACATGCAACACCTTCATCAAACAGTTTGACATTTTGTATCGAGCACAATTAGCGGCATGGAAGATGAAAACAAAGTCAGGTGAACCCTGGTATCTAAGGCTAAAAAACATAAGATCATGCATAGCTAACCACAATCTCAGTAGATGCACATTAAAGTTAATATGAAGCACAATGTTTAAAGGGCTAGGAGAGTCAATACCAAGATCTTCAGCAAAGTTCGTAACTTTACCTGCAAAAGGCTGAAGAAGCAAGGAATTGATGTAGATTAGAAAAAGAATTGACCCTAAAACAGACCCCTGAGGCACCCCAATTTTGATGGTTCTAAAACTACTGAAAAAAAATTCCCAACCTTAACATTTTGCCTTCTATTCTTCAGATAGGAAGCTAGCCACCTGTGAATAAGTCCCCGAAAACCAGCCCGATAAAATTTGCTCAACCGAATACTATTGTTCACCATGTCAAAATCTTGGGTTATGTCTACAAACAGGCCTGCACAACTTTTTTTCGAATCCAGGCCTTTATTGAGTTTGGGTTTATCTTATGGACAGCGACAGTTCGACAGCCAAACGTTGAAGGGCGTCTTGAGAAGCCTAAATATAAAATAAAATGTTAAAAAGTTTCAATTCTAAAGACTCTCCAAAAGCAAGAAAAGTTTGTTTTCCTAAATCGAATTGGAGAAAGTGCTTGCAAAGGGCGCTCAGGGAGAGCTCAGTTTTGGATTTCATAGATATCTAGCGCGAAAACAAAATGAATTAAGTCCGAAAAATAAAGGAAACTATATAGCATTCCATCTCCAAAACTAGTATGGAGCAGCTTTCGATCTTCGAAAGGAACAAACTCCGAATATGCACTGATCTCACCTATAACAGAGACCAGGAGACTCGATGAAGAAGACCGCATTATCCCCCTACTGCAATACTCGGTGACATTGCTCGACATCGGAATCTATCCATACATGGCTATCAAGGACTTGAGAAACACGATTCCGGAACGATTCGCTCTTCGATCCTCTTGGCTTATTCAAAGGGTATGCTTTTTTATTTTATCCAGGGCCATCTACGACAATGTCAGGGAAGTTGAAACTGTCCGAAGTTGCTAGAGATGAGTATATGGGAGTATTTGAGAAAACAGAGAGAAAAGAAATTTTGTGGATCGAGATTGCCTCTTTGTTCGTTAATAAAGACCCTTCAATTAATATTGTTGGGGGAAAAATGAATAAATGAAATTAAAAATTATATACATTTTTCATAATATTTGGTGAAAATTGGTCGTTGTGACAGTGCACACTGGTAGTTCGTTGTTCATATCATGCATGGATTTTGAAATACCCATCCGTATTCGCATCCACAATAATCAATGCAGATGTTCATGCCGTTGCAGATGTCAAGGTCGGAAAAAGAAAAAAAGAAATTTAAGGAGTAGGCGATGATGAGTAATAAGCCTCACGATTTGGATACAATTCCATTAACCATCATGAGCCTGAAATCTAGGTATTATTTGAGTCCACTTTAACAAACCGCTTACCGGTCCCCTGGTTCTTGAAGATTTTGAACCCTTGTCAATGAAAGAACTATTTTTGGTGACGACTCTTTATTGGTTCAATTGACAAACTTTGATTAACATTCCTAAGAACATTTTGTTGTTACAAAAAATAGTTCATTAAACTTACTTTATGGTGTATAAACCCAGAGATTCATTTATAAAATTCGGATTAGATAGCTTGGCAAATGGCTTCCGGAAGAAATTCAACTGACAGTCTTAGTAATAGAAAAAAGAAAACAATTTCATATATTCACATCAATATTCAGTGCAATCGATTATTATATAAGTAGTTAAATAAATAAGGAGTTGCCAGTGGCGGTAACACTCGGTATACAACAAAGTGTCGACTCTCCATGATTCGAAACTCAAGGGAAAACAAAATATTCGAATTAACGAAAAATGTTTGAGTTATCGTTGGGGCTATTCATTTTTTGCTTTAGAATTGTTGGCAATGTGGAGAACGAAATTATAAAAGTGTGCCCTATATCCCTCTTCTTACTCCACTTTCAACTGCTTCCATATTTTTTTTCTGACCGATTGCTAAGCACATATTTTCTTGCACTCATGTTTACGTGTCCATGTCCATCTAGAACTGTAAGCCCACACATTATTATTATTTTAGTAAGAAATGTGTTCGATAATCTACAGCACATCACACAAAGTTGTTTATTGCACACTTTTTGAAAGAAACAAAATCGGCAAGAGTTAAATGAATTTAAGATTTATTGAAAACTTAGAGATAATAATTAAGTACGAATCATATTTTTGTTGTTTGTATTTGCGGACCTGTGGGAGATATTTTTTTTTATTTTTTGCAGGCTATTTCACATTCCGATTTAGTGTTGTATCGGTTTTCGTTTCCTAAGCATCCTCCATAAATAAAGGAAGAACAGCTTCCTTCCCAAGGTAGGTAAGCCCATGCAGTCAAGTAAGCCTTGCATGGACCACGATCAGGGCGGCTTGAGCAGTCTATGAATTTAAGTTCGTTAAAATCAAACCTCGTTAATTGAATCACACAACTTACCTTTTGCAAGGGATACTGCAACCATGGCGAGAAGAAAAACGACGACTAGCTTGAAATTCATTTTGATTTAATGACAGAACCGCTCAGATCGATTGATTCAGATATTTCTGATTGAATGTTCTGCTGTGCTTTCCAATTTATAGCAGGACGATGTCGCGCTTGCATCTGGGCATTGAAATCAAGATCACAGCCAGAAATTAAATATTGGGGTTAAGATAACAGAATACAGCGATATTTTTGCGAACTGACAGCTGTTCCTTTGTAGCGATGCAATCAGATCGAAGTGTCTGTTTTTTCTTACAATTTCTCACAACTCCCGAATTACACAAGTACGAGCACGATGACTGTCATTAAACATAGCAAGCAGCTGAGGAATGGAAAATTGTCGGAAAATAGGAGATCTAGGGCATCCAAAGTAGTATACAGTACAGCCGAACACATAAAGTTTCGTGTGTGTCCGAAATAGCGAAAAGTCGGGACTATAGAAGAGGACAACTGACAACTTTTCGAGCACCTTTTATTGCAGACAGAATGTACGCATTTCAAAAATCTTTCAAAGCAGCAAGGTAGTTGACTAGCAAGTTCCTCCGGGGATTTTGCCTCACTTACACCTTGAAGGTCCTTTAATGCTGTCACTTCATCAGCTTTTCTCATGTCCAATTCCGCCCATCTACGATTGCTTACTTTTAAGGTGTCGGTCTTTAGCAATGATGTCTCGACTCTTTCATTGCCCGGAAAATCCTTGTAACCTTAGAGATAGGCGGCAGAGTTTTACCGTCTTGGAATTAATCGATTGGGTTTCCAGAGCCTTTATGGGCGTCTGACTATCTATATGTATATAACAATATATCTTCCGTCTAGAGAGCAAGAGATTACGTGATTATTTTGGCTGGACTTGGAACGCTTTTTCTAAAAACATCTTTTCGGCTTTTTCACGTAACTTCTTTAGTAGAAAGATGTCTATATCCAACAGACGTATACGTAAGCCTGCACATCGCACCGCCACAATGTCTAGACTCAAGAACCGACTGCAAGCTACACAACTAGTAGGGGAATTCCCATATATATATATATAGAGCGCGTGCTCAAGGGATTGCTAATACCCTTATGTGTCCGGGGTCAAGACACAGCACGGGCCGAAGGTATAGAGGGAGAAAGGGAGAGGAGGTACCTGTGCACATTGGTCTTAAATATCTGCGGGTTGTAGTCTGTGGGAAATATTAGCTTGGGAAGAGCATTCCATACTCGTGCAGTGCGGCTGAAGAACGAGTCTCTGAATTTAACTGTGCGTCCGAAAGTAGGCTTAAGGGTATACTGATGGGCATTCCTCGCGAGACGAGTGTTGCGGGTGAATTCATGGAGAGGAGGAATGCAGTTGGCTAGCTCACTTGAGCATCGTTTGTTGAAATAACGATAAAACACGGACAAAGAAGAGACCGTACGTCGATGTTCGAGAGAATCTAATCAACTCTGATATTGTTGTCTCCTATAAGTTTTATCGCTCGCTTTTGGATTCTATCAAGTAGGTGCAGATATTGTTGTCTCCCTTTTGGATTCTATCAAGTAGGTGCAGATATTGTTGTCTCCTATAAGTTTTATCGCTCGCTTTTGGATTCTATCAAGTAGGTGCAGTGTGGTCTTAGGGGCACCAGACCAGATATGAGCGTTATACTCAAGCTTGGGCGGATGTACGCCTAATAAATCAAAGTCAAATCAGAAGGTGTGAAATATTTCTTGCATCGATTAAGAAAACCTAAACATTTTGCAGCATTTTTGGCGACCTCAAATATGTGATCGCTCCAACTAAGTGTTGTGTTGATACACATACCAAGGATGGAAAGTGTTCCGGTTTCATCGACACAAGCGCCATTCATGGATAATGGCTGATTATGAAGGGTTCGCTTGAGTGACAGCAGACAGCATTGAGTTTTTGCAGCATTGAATTCCACTCTATTGTTTTTTCCCCAGTTAATTATGCTTGTCAAGATCGGAATTCAACGTGCTGAACATACGCTGCCGTTCCAATTCTACGGCCGAAGGGCGGGGTCGTGAGTCTTGGAACGAATATGAAAAGCTAAGGGTGCTGTCATCAGCAAAGGAATGGATTGGATTAGAAGTAGCAGACAAGAGATCATTTATAAAAATGAGAAAGAGTGTCGGAGACAGAACTGAGCCTTGGGGAACACCAACATTTATTTGGTGGATATCAGACTTGAACCCAGACTTGTCTGAACTTTCACAATGTTACAGTGAAAGTGTCCAAAATATAGAGGTGTCCAGACTACTGAAGTTTCCGGGGTAAAGAGTGGCTGTACTGTACTACCTTCTAAAGCAACCAGTCGTGTTATGCGACGTTAAGAATTGTTGAAAACGACTCAACAGAAAATATATTTATTAAATAAAAACAATGTCGTGACATATTGCGACACATAACTCGTGCTGTAATTCATTAAGACCTGTTCTTTTTTTTCAATTTTATATAATGCACAAAGGTGTCTAACATTTACTCTTTGAATATAATCTTGAGAATGGTTTTCGCGTTGTGACCGGAACTTGTTATGCGAGGAATGTTGGCTTCCAAATCCTGGACCGTAGCTGGCTTATCAAGGAAGACTTTTGAGTTTTCAGTCGCGCATCCAATAACGTACATTAAAACTGGTTAGCCTAAGAGCGTGAGCGTTTGAGAGTTTGGCTAATTAAAATGCTGTTCAATAAATAAATAAGACTGGTATTTTCGGATGGTAAACGCAGTAACGAACTCCGGAGATCGAAAGTAGATGTGAGGGGTTTTTTTAAATTTCATTTTTATTTAATTCCCAGGACAACTTATACTAGACAAAAATGACTATATCTATCTTAATATCTAACAATTCATGTCCTTAATTCTATCTTGCTGACCCTTCGCGGGTACTCAAAATTCTCTAATCTAACTTACTATTTGCCTTTTGGCGTCTAAACTATTGTTTCTGTTTATTTTTTTTTTTAGTCCTTAGGACAGACTTTATCGTTTAAGACTTACTGGCCAAGAAAACTAAGAAAAACTTGGCGCTCTATACATTCTTATTATTACCTAACCTATTAAAAAAAATAAACCTAAGAAAACTTAATCTTACTTAATCTATGTACGTAATACTACGGACATGAACAGGGGTGTGTAAGTTATGTATATGCGTAACATATACAATCCACACGCCCTTGTGTACCATTTTTTTTTTTCTAATCTACCTCACAACTAGGTAAGTGGGCCGTTATACCAACTAAACGATTTCTAATATCATATAGGCAGGGGCAGAGAAGGCGGAGACTGGCTCTGGTGTAATCACCAAAAGAAGTGCCGCTCCTTATCACTCTCTCTCTCCTGTTTCGAGCAGGGATCGCTCTACTGAACTGGAGAAGATCTTCGTGTTCGCGGACGACATCCGATTCGTTGAGGAGTCGCCTGTCAACTGTTCGGCGCACCGCGTGGTAGATTACAGGACATCCTTCCGTGTCCTGGATCAAGCCGATTGAATGAAAATAGAGGAATGACTCAGATGGAACAAAGCCGTTGTGGCGCACCCTCTCATGGTACATATAATTGGGATAGTAAGCTCCGAAGATCAGACTGTTGGTAGAAATCATACTTCTTGCAATGTGACTTCTTATTAATTTAATGATAAAATTGTCTATCGCTATCACGTTTGCCCTGTTGTACAGGACCTCGTTAGGATAGTAAGGGGTTTTTCTCTTTTTCCTCATCCATGCATCTGCTACAGAAGTAGTTGTGTGGTAATCCTAGTCTTCCGGCGTGTCTACCCATTGCCTAGACTGAGTATGGCCGTAGTTCTCTGCAGGTTTGGCCGTACTTGTTTAGCATGCACGTGTTAAGAGTATTCCATCTTTCACGGCTAGTTCCGTGACTTTTGTTTTTTGAGTTTCTATTGGTACTCAGATGTTTTCAACCTTAGATCCCATGATAATTGCTCCGTTTCGAACTAGTTCGTCTGCGTCACAGTTTCCTGGGATATCTCGATGTCCAGGAACCCAGCACACCGTTAGGCTGCAATGTCTTGATATCTCGTTAAGAGACATATAGCGGAGTCTTGTCAATTTTGATCATAAAAATGGTGATTCGAGTGTAATTGCTGCTTGACTGTCGGTGAAAATGACGATGCTCTCGTTCGATATCGTCATCATCAACAGCCGTTCAGCGGCTTCACGCATAGCCATTATTTCTGTCTGGAAAACACTACATTAATCTGGAAGTCTATAAGACCGGTTGATCTGGAAATGTTCCGAGTACATACCCACTCCCACTCCACTACCGGTCTTAGATTCATCTGTTGCTTCCCATACTTGTCTACTCGGTATTTTGGTTTTTTATTTGATATCGAAGTCTAAGATCGGAGTTAAGTAGTATGTATAAGTTAAGTAGACTGGCGTGCCTCGTCTCAGAGTGCTTTCAATCTCAGCTCCGATTTTGCTGCAAATTCTTGCAACAGATGTACAGGCATTGGGTGTAATATCGTTTCGAGCGGTTCGGTTGATGGGTATTCATAATGATGGTGTAAGGAGTATGTACGGTTCCCAGAAGGTCTCTAAAAGTAACTATAAATTGAGGACCCAGAAATACATATTATTGACTTTGGATCTGAGTACTCGTAACTTTAATATCGTAACTAGTTACTTTAACTAACTCGTAGTAGTACCTTAAATAGGTTTAGCAGTGAACGAAGGCAAAACGAAGTATATGCTGTCATCAAGAAAGGACGCATAACATCGACGACTTGGCCAAAACGTCACCATAGGCAGCCATATCTTCGAGGTAGTGAAAGACTTCGTCTACCTCGGCTCGCAAGTGAACAGTACGAACAACACCAGTACCGAGATAAAACGCAGAATTACTCTTGCCAATCGCTGTTTATTTGGGCTCAAGAAGGACCAAGCTAACATTATATAACACCTTGATCATCCCTGTCCTGCTCTATGGTGCAGAGGCATGGACAATCTCAAACGCGGATGAAGAAGCACTTGGTCTTTTCGAGAGAAAATTTCTGTGTACAATCTTTGGTCCTGTCTGCGTTGTTGGTTATTAGAGACGAAAATTCAACCACGAACTGTAGGGGGGTGTACAGCGGCATGAGCCTAGTCAGGCGTCTACGGAATCAACGCCAAAGATGGCTGGGCCATGTAGAGCGCATGGACAACACTGCTCCAGCCCGAAGAGTCTTCGACTCCAAACCAGTGGTACAACGTAATAGAGGACGCCCACAGAACCAATGGCGCACCCAGGTGGAGAAGGACCTCAATCGACTTGGTGTGCACAGTTAGAGACAGCTGGCTGGAGAGGCTTACTGGTTTAGGCCTAGGTCCACCCCGGACTGTAGCGTCACCAGAAGAAGAAGAAGTTACTTTCGTTACTAGATGCAGGAACTCCCGAAAGTTTGACTAAAATAGACTTTGACAAGCTAAGGCTTAAACGACAAAATCCGCATTCCCACTAGGAACAGACACGCCGAACATCGACTTGAGTTTTACTTCTCTCATTCAGTAAACTGCCAAACCAATGTTAAACCTCTTGCGGCTCTTGTCGTCGATTGCGTACCTAAACTATTTATATCATGTATCATAGTCGTACAAGACAATGACATTATAGTCGTGTCCAACTAAATGACGCTTTAGCTTTGATGTATAACCATCCTCGCGATTTGGGTCTAGTACGCAAGCTCCGCTTTGCCAGGCTCTTAGTTTCAGGGTTTCTAACACTCGCGGTGTCTGAAAGGAGCATCTGGAGAAGCTTCTCTCACTCAAGTGGTATGCGAGATGAACTTCTTAAGAAAAAATGTGAGCACTCAATGAGCAATAGTCCATTAGAAGATTGAACTGAACTCAGTGAATGTACATAATGCTTCCTTCTACGAACATTCTGTAGCTCAAAGTTAAGAGATTCACAGTGCTATATTCAAACGTCAAGTGCCGCAGTGTTATTTCAGCGTAAAAGTGCCTTAATGACATGATGGTGGCACATCGGCAACTTTGGCAAGGGCCTAGCTTCTATAACAAGCGCTCGAGTATTGCGTCCAATTGTTCTATTGCAAGTGAAATGGGCCTACAGCATTCTTCTTCTTTTCTACTGTTGATGAATAGTTGACTTTTGCTTGCCGCTCGTTACAATGAACAATCTCGCTCCAGTGAACAGCTCCGGTCCGTTTTATTAGCTCACTATATCGAGCGTCTACTGTAATGTACCTTTACGAGTTTCGTTTAATTTTCCAATGTGAATATCACACGCAAAAGAGATTTGACAAAATCGGGTGCATTACAGTTCAGAGGACTGGCAGCACTGCACCTTGCGGCAAATTTGGCATAATGAACTTGAATCACAAAATGTCTTTTTGCACTCTGCTCGTTTGATTAATAACGCCTCTCCAATCTAAATTAGAAGCCAAATGTCACCTTGGCTGTATTATTTTAAAATCAAAATAATATCGTATGAAGCATATCCTCGCCTCGCATCGATTGTGAAATGTGATGTGCAGCGAAGAGAGAGACTCCATGCAGTGCTTTAAGAGCGTGTGGAAGTAACGCTGAGAAAAGAGCGGCGATGCGGATTAAAAGCTCAGAGCTTTTTCTCTTAAAAGTTCCCCAAGGAAGCTTCCTTATCTGCTTGCATCGGTAAAGCGCCTTTCAACTGCGGCCAACTTAAGAATGTTGGTAATCATAAAGAAAAGCATGCCACTTGTTTTTTTTTTTATTTTTGTTCAAAAAGTGTGATAACTAGTCTAAACTAAATTCATTCAAAAAGTGTCGAAAAAAAAAAATAGTTTGAAACCCTTCCTCTCTTCGTTGGCCGGTCGCAATCCAATTTAGTGAAAGATTCTTAATCGAACGAGATAGCCTGTTCAAACGTCTCGAACCTGATCCAACCTCGATGATACGACACGCGAACCCCAGTCCATGATATGCGCGCCGTCGTCGTCGAAATGTGGTGGTGCCGCTAATAGGGTAGTTGGCAGGCAGCAGGTTGCGGTGGAGTGTTGGTCGTGAAACTGGTATAATGGCTGCCGATTATCTGATGGGGGGCGAAAACCGTTTCAGTGTTTGCCAATCCATTCAGTGTATCTTTAGCATTCTTCAGGTTCGGTTCGTCAATACTCTTGACACGCGAAAGCAAACTCGGTTTCGGTTTACCATACATACGACAACGGAGCACGGGGTGAATCTTCGTTGCAAACGACTTCAAACAGGCCGATCACCGAAACAGGATAAACAATCGCCTTCTGTGTTGAGCTGCTAAGCCGGCAGTGGAAGCGAATCGTTAAAGAAGGTAATACCAAGTCAAGTCAAGTCAGCAATTATCTGTGGCCCGTAGTAAGTAATCTTCAGTCAGTCAGGCGGTGATTTGAAGCGACGCGGCGCGGCCTGTAAACAAACAAATGTGATACGTTTTACGTCTCAGTGATTACTCCGCGCCGCACACAAAAGCGACTATAATTCGTGTGTCATGTGATGTCGAGTTAAATATTTGCACTTATTGATACATTTTGTCCCAATAAAGCGCAGCTAATTGAACTGTTGTGGTTTTTGTCATTGCTTCCCGGTCACTTGCTAGTGACATCCAGGCAGCTGACCATTCGTCCACGCTGCCTCACTCGAGGAGGAGGTGGAGTGCGTTGTGTTGGCTTAACTTATGTCGAATAAATTTACAACGAGTGATTTGATTATTAATGGCTCACGTTTATCGAGTTCGCTTGAACGTTGATTCAAGAAGAACCTTGTCGTCGACAAGATGACACTAGAACTCATGGATACGTGTTTGAAATGAAAATTGATAAGAAAAAGTAATTTGCTATTTTTTTATGCAATCTATCTGTTAATTGATAACGACGAACGTCCAGCCGGACAGCCAGCACTTGAGGCTAGAAATAGTCGTGATTTGCTGGTAACAGGGTGACTTGTCTACTTCTGCGCTACACTCTTTCGGCTGCGGCTTCGGCATGTGTTTGCTTTAGCAATTGTGATTAATTGATGATCGAAGAGTCTGGGGAGTGATCAATTAACGGCACCTGTCGTCGAAGTTTCAGGCGAATTAATTGAAAAATTTTCTTAACGTCACACCGTTGACTTAATTAAGTCTCAAGTCCAATCCGGTTGTGTCGAAGTGATGTCTCAGGTTTCTGTGTTGCCTAGAAGGATAACCTGCCCGATCGTGGGCACTTGCCTCTGAATGACCCAGAATTGGCTTGTCTAAGGTGGCCCCAACCACGGTGGTCCTTGATTTTTGAAGGAATTCCATGAAATGTGTCTAAAAACGGCGGCAATTGATTTATTCTCGATTTATTTTCATTTTTTGTGCCGTTTTGTGGAAAAAAAAACGTCTACCCATGGCATCGACAACGGCGACGTTGCGTTGCACGCATGCATGCATAGGTTCCATATCTGGACCTCATGGCTTCGCTTGACATGGTTGGATATTGCAAATTGCAAAAATAAAATCATTTTATGCGATTTAAATTAAAGTTAAGTGATTTGTGTGTGCACCTGACATTTTCTGACAAACTGTTCCGAGCTTAGATCGAATCTGGTTTTAGCGCGCGCCGTGATTGTCAGCGCCGCTCAACAGGACCACCGAATTCTTTGGATATCACTTAATGCTTCGTCTGATCAAATGTTGACACTTAGCAACAGAGCGAGTGAGTTGATGTGCTTGTCCACTGAATCGAAGTGGAACATCAGCTACGATCGAGTTAATTACGTGTAATTGAGCAAGAGGGTCGTTGTTTGGGAAATACTCGTGATTTGTAGGGCTTGGAATGTGATGTGGTGACATCATTGCTTCGCTTTGTATTCAACGGAAGTAATTTTCGAAATTGCCTCAAGTGATTTCAAATTTGAAAGCGCGTATATGATACACCCTGTAACGCTCCCTTTAAGTGTGGCTGTTGGTTGAGATTGATCGGGGGGGGACTGCTAGTGAGATGCAATGAATTCAGCAAATAATTAGTTCGGTAAACAAGCATCATCATTGCATGGTGTTGTCTGTGCGACAATGTCTGCCACTGTTGGGAGTTTATCAGCTAGGCGATTATTAAATGAATTGATGTTGACAGCTGCCAATAAAGCTCATCAGCTGATTCGTGCCTGAGTCTGCATGTCGTAACTGTCAACACATTTGTTGGTCGTGTGTAGGCATACATTTTGCGGTTTTGACAGCAAATTTAAATGAGACAAATTTATGGTTTAGATTTCGATTAAATTGTGATTTCAATGTGTTGCCTAAAATGTTTATGAATTGCAGTTTAAAAGTTTATCAAAAGGAAATCAATTTATATTCCTTCTTTATTGACTTACTGTTCACTTCGCACGTTCAACAAGAATACCCGCCTTTTCTCCTTTTTCTGGGACACTTTGAGAAGCTCCTTCTAGTGCTGCCAAGTATCATCTAGTCTAGATGTAGCTGTTACGAAAGGTAATTTTCGATGACATTTCGAGACATCGCCCATAACCATAACTTAAAGAATATTTGCTTTCAAAGTGTCGGGAGTTTACGGATTGCGGGCATTTAAACGCATAGTCACAGAAAAAGAATTCCGACGGCGGCAAGTCACCGGATCTTGATGACTAGTTCAAACTCGACAAAACTAGTACAGGAAACTTTCCTTGCAATGAAGCCATAATCGGTTGTGTTGTGTGAGATGCGTCACCAACTTGGTGGATTAAATTGAAGAACTCGGGGCGTCTCATAAAATACACTGGAACTGCGACTATGGCTTGTATACTTGTTTAGTTCACGAACGAACTAGTTCACAGAGAAGCTCTAGCAAGTGAACTAGTTCACAATGTCTTTTTTTCATTTAGTTCAGTAGTTCAACAAACCCTCCTTTGCGAACATGTGATTCAGTAAGAGTAACTGAACTATATTGAACTAAACTGAACTGAATTGAGTGCTTTACTTTGTGCGCGTATGTTCATTGAGCAGATCAGGGTTGCTTTTGTTTAACTATCGCATCATAAGCAAATCGAGCATCGTTGTGGAGGGAAATGTAAAAACTGACTTATGCGCACGAAGGTGCGAATGCGTTACATGGTTTCTTGAGCAGTTCTCTGGTCTGATGAATGGATAACTTCTTAAGGAGACTTTTTCGGGTTAAGTTTGGCTTATTACTTTGTATTTCACACAATTCTTGCATATTGGTAATTGGTACTAGCGGTAGGAGTAGCGCCGTTATTTATAACGACAATATGAGAATCAACCGGTACAAGATTCAATTTCCAGAGCAGTGAACAACGTTGAACTAAATGACTTAGAAGTTCGAACTATGTAGTTCAATAAACTGATTTGAACTAAATTGAGCGTTCTCTGGACTGAATTAAAATGCACAAATCTATTCTTAAGGCATGGCCATTCGATTAGTATGTGCTCCATACTTTCTTTACCCTGGTCACTGTGCCTACTAGTTAATTTTTGGGGTGATATGATGCTGACCCATTAAATGGGGTTGATAAATATACGCTTCGTTTGTGGTCCACATAGCACTCTTAATAATAATAATAATATGGGTGCCACTATCGCCTGTAGAGAGCCAGGGCCCAGCTTCTCGTGCTATTATTCTCTCACGAGTGGTAAGACATAGGACTCTTCATTAAGCTTCATTAAGTTCTAGAGCTTCTTTTGCTTGTTTGGGAATGTAGTTTTGTTTCATGAACGTCCTTCAGTGTTTAACACCCTCATTATTCCAAAACTGGTTCATTTGTTTAATGATCCATTCGTGAAAATGAAGTCTGCGTTTTTGTGCATAACGATGAAGGGTTCCTAAGCACCTCCCTGCGCATGCATATCAGCCTTTTCAATACCTCCATTACCTTCACTAGACCCCTAAATCATCTTTAGTCTGTTATCGTCTGCCAGAGTGTGTTTAGTTTTTGTGACATTCCTAGACAGTCTTTGAGTTGAATGTGTAACTCTATCAACTTAAGAACCGCTTGGATATTTAATGATATGTGCAGCGGATTCCGCTTTAATGGGACAGCCATATCGGCTGTTCGTTCTTTCTTCACTTCGTATTATTGAGCCAGCCGCCTAATTGGGAAAAACAAATCTATCCCGAAATATCCCGATTAAGCGGAATCCACTCTATGTTTAGTCGAACCTCCATAAGTCGAATAGTCACGAAAAAATATTGTGTTCGACTTATAGAATGTTCGAGTTATGGAGCAACCGAAAAAACAAAAAGTTACGCCTATGTATTTGGTGAGATATTTTTCTCTTTTGCTTGTGCAAACTTTTTTGTAAGTGTTGGAGTTTGAGGTATGGAGGAAATTTTCTACGAAAAGTATCACGAATAAACATGGTTTTCGACATACTGTGAGCCATCTTTTGGAGTGTAAATATAGGAAAATTTAAGTCTCGCGCCTAAGTTCTGAAAAATTTAATATAATATAATAATAATATAATATATATAATAATAATAATAATAATGGCGCGACAGTCCGAGGTGGACTTGGGCCTAGCTTCTCAGCAACCACTTGTGTTGTGCGTGCTATTGTTCTCTCACGAGTGGAAGGGACCTACGGTTTAATGCCGACTCCGAACGGCCAAGTTTGAGAACTTTTTCTAGACAGGAATACTCTTTGAGCATTGTCAGTGACTCGAAAGAGGTGGAGCCGTGAATAATGATAGGTGGTAAATTCGGGTATCGAACCTGGCACCCTCTGCGTAGGAGTCGACGCACTTACCCAATACGCTACGGCGACCCAAATTTGCTTTACTTATAGAAAATTCGAGTTGTGGATGATCGACTTACAGAGCTTGACTGTATTTGGGTATTGCAGTTGGAAATATTGTTGTTACCTTGCATAGGGATTAAATACCAGATCCTGTTTTGTTTTCAGATTTCCACCCACCTTTATATCGTTCTGGGCTCCATCCTTCATCCAACTAGAAGTTGTTGTTCCATTCTCTTCAGCTCCCACAAGCCTTGTCTACTGTTTTGAGAATTCCTAGATGTCCAAAAAGATTTTCTTCTTTGTGGATGTTTGTAAAGTTAAAGCTTGTTTGCCGTCTTTGCCGTAGAGCCTTGTGTAGTTGTGGGATTTTCAGAGCTCCATCACAGTACACACATTTTTTGTTCACATTTTTTCCCACATCGTAGTGAAACCTTACGTCTTCCATATCAAGCTCAGATATTGGGCTCGCCCTGGTGACTTGAAATATACTTCATATTTTATGCGGAACATGCCTTTCGTTGATGGATACTTTTGAACAGAGCAAGTCACTTCGAATTTATTCCTTCAGTCTTACCCTCAAATAGACGATTATGTCGACCATAGGCTGTTCGAAACGGACAATACTAAAGTATCACTCGTTTTTGTGGGAAGCTATATGGGTGCACTTATGGTCTTGCTTTGGCTCACTTAGCCAAGTTGGATGTAACAGAAAATGTGATAATGTACTATCGTGAGATGTTCTCTTACTCCCAAAACCATCAGAATTCATTTTTACACTTCTCAAGTCCCCAACCTCTGCGAAGAAATGCTTCCCCAAGAACAGCTTTTTTTTGCCAGGACTCATTCGCAAAGGAGATGCTGGATAGATTAAATGTTATCCTTGTCATTAAGCGGTGCATTCAGATGCTACGCATGCGTGCCTATAACACAGTGCTCGGTAGTGACTGGTTTCTATTAATGTGTGCACTTCCCTGCGAATGAAGCTGATCAGTGATGTTTTTCTGTTTCTGCTCAGCCATAGCGTCCTTGCTGTTGTCCCCCATGGGCACATACTTAGACCATGTTGGTCCATTGTGATACTCAGTCAGACTACTCAATCAGTCACTCCAGTGATAGTGGCGTTAATTTGATGCCAAATGGCCAATGGTGACTGGACCAGGTTTGAAAACCAAATAAAAGCGTATTAACTTTGGTTCTCACTGGGATTCGAACCGGGGACTCCACTTACCTAGAGTAGGCACTTAACGCACTGCGCCTTACAGACGTACTAAGTTTGAAATTTGCCGGAAAATATCGTTAAATATTCACGGTCCAATACTACAGGCAGGATCTTCCAAGTTCGTAGAAAAGTTAGCATACCCCGCTGACATTGACGTGTTTGGCAGAACACAGAAAGCAGCCCAATGAGGTTTTGGGAAGTAAGCCGCTAGAATGGGTCTAGGGTAGAATAAGGGGAAAACGATGTAAACCAATGCTGTCCTCAAAAAAATACTGGCTCCGCATCAAACAGTACAAGTATCACATCAGTGCCGAGATCAAAGGCAGAGTAACTCTTGCCAAACCGCTGTTTCTATGGACTCAAGAGGCATTTGAGTAATAGAGCAATCCTTGCTGTTGTTCCAATTTCCCTACCAATCGAATACAGGCTCTGCCCAGGGCTTTGCCTTCCAGTTTTATCCTTATGGACGGCGTGAATGCATAATGGATTGCCCGAGATTCTCCCAGCTCAGGTAAATTTTTCGCAAGACTGTCCCTTTTTCGTTTTCTTGGATGCCATGTGTCTCGGTACCCAGCAAAGAGTCACCGTGTTCACCAAGGATATCTAACTGACGCTTTGCCTGCATAAGCTGACCAGTTTCGATGTCATGATGTCCGATGCTATGGCTTTTTTTGTCGTTTGGCTATCAGCGCCTCGTGTTACCTCGTAGTTTTGTAGTAGGTTAGGTTAGGTTGAGGTGGCTGATTGCTGTACGGAAAGACAGCAGCAGGCAGCTTAGACTCATTGTGCTACCACGCTGATCGACCTATCCTCCGCAAACTAGTGCTTTTAACAATGATGGCGAAGTAGATGGCTGACTCTTATACTTCTTAATTCAGCCGGGTTATCAAAGTAATAGGCTTATAGAAGTCTAAATCTTCGGGATGAGATAGCACATCACAGCCTAGTCTAGACGTGTGAGTTCCAATGTCGCAATGCCCTGTTGCAACGCCGATGAGAGTTTTAAGATTCAATCTGATCAAGCGAAGCTATCGTTAAGGATCGAGCGTGGTTCGAAGTTGTTTGGTAATGAGGCATCTTATGCCAGTTGACCAGCAATTTACTTGAGCAAGTGTTTCTAGATTTGGGAGAGGTTTTATAGCAGCTATAGGCATAGAAGGTTGATCAGCTCCCGGAATGTTGCAGCGTCCCGGCAGGCATATAATAATAATAATATGAGTGGCGCTACGGTCCGAGGCGGAGCTGGGCCTAGCTTCTCAACAACCACTCGTGTTGTGCGTGCTATTGTTCTTTCACGAGTGGAAAGGACCTACAGTTTAATGCCGATTCCGAACGGCGACATGAATACTCTTTGAGCATTGTCAGTGACTCGAAAAGGCAGGCACATAAGTCGGAAGATAAAATACTTGGCCATCTCGTAAAGGGATTGGCGGTAAATAGGGGAAGTCTTGGAGTTGAAGGTGACTGACTGAACAAATTACCATATCTGTGCGTGATATTACATTGTTTCTTATCCATAAGAGATGCTTCTTTAATCGATACAGTTTTAGACCGAAGAATGAAAATGACCTCACCATCTCACGCTCAACGATTGTAAGGCTGTCCATTCATACGCAGTCTTGAAAGACATTTCGACTTGATGTTTGTAACTGAGACTGGAATTTCATTCACTTAACTGATTACTAATAGCTTCTAGATAAACTGCATTGCATAAGTGCAGCCATAAAATCATGTCGAATCAATAAAATGACTGACAAGCCCAGGCTAGCCCCCAGCTAGAGGAAGCATGTTCCGTGCAGCGTCATGTCTATTTGCACGACAAAAGCTTACACAACAAATTACACAAAGTGTTGATGAACGTCATTTCAAGAGATAGGACCTTAAACAGGTACTGCCAACAATTCATGCATCGATGACTCAAAGAAGAACCGCTCTGTTCACTCTGCTCTGTCCCACAAGACACACCACAATGTATGATAGTTCTCTGAGGTGATCAATGCATCCTATTATTAAACATTATCTGCGAACAGACACTTGATTCTTTGCATTCTGTCTCTGACGTTGCTTGTGAAATAATGTCTAAATCACTTGAACATTTCTTCCATTTGCATCAGGAAGTCCGCAGGGCATTGAGAAATAATTTACGACGTGGGGAACGACTTTTAAAGCGTAACGCCTTCAGTCAATATTTCGAAGTTGCAATAAACAACTGAAGGCTTTTAGCGAAATGTGTTCTCAGCCAGTTATAGTTTTAATTAATTTTGGAAATTCCTTGCTTTGATCACCTTTACGTTGAATGTAAGGTACACAAATAGAAGCGAACGTGCTCGATGATGTACACGCTTGAAGACAATGTTTACATGGACCCCGGATATTGTCAATAGTTTTGAAAATTCTGGCGATGGAATATTTCGGAATTCGCTAATGTTTTTAGTTCCCGGCTAGCAATTAGATTTGGTCTTGGAATTTTGTTGTGTAATACTTTTAGTTGGAGGCCATGTAGTCGTATTGGCAAGTACCTGTGGAATGGAGGGAACTACATAGATCACTCTACATGGTCTCCAATCACGTTCCACTAGTGTTGTGCGTGCTATCATTCTCTAACTAGTTGTTGAGACCGACTGTTCCATGATGTTTTCTTGACAGTGATACAATTTAAGGGTTATAATAATAATATGGGTGGCGCGACAGTCCGAGACGGACCTGGGCCTAGCTTCCAGCAACCACTCGTGTTGTGCGTGCTATTGTTCTTTCACGAGTGGAAGGGAAATCGAGAGGTTTTTTTAGACAGGAATACTCTTTGAGCATTGTTAGTGACTCGAAAGAGGTGGAGCCGTGAATTATCAAAGGTGGTAAATTCGGGACCACCGAACGAACCTGGGACCCTCTGTGTAAGAGTCGACGCACATACCAACTTGTTGCCACTTGCAAAAGCTTTTATGGCCATTCGCTGACAGAAGACGATTCTTACCCACCGCTCTTTAGAATTTTGGTTCGAACAAACAGGGAAGTCAATAACTTTCTGTCTCGAATTCACTGTGGACTTCATTGTTTCTTCACGCGCTCCTTCCACCTGAGTTTTACGGCCAGAGTCATTCCGAGTATTTGAACTTCTTCGTCGGCTAGTGTGATATTTAGCTACCTAAAATCGCAAGCACTAAGTTTGTTAAGGTCCTTCTTCTCATGGCGAGTCTCCATAGACGCGGGCTTACTCCGTTGCGTTGTCCCACAGTTTCGGAGTAGAAGACGAGTCTTTAAACATCGCTTATATAAACACGGTTAAGCAATTTCCGTTCTCAAAAGGGCAGTTTTATACGTAGGTAGGAGGGGATACTAGTGAAGTCCCCCATGGTCACATACTTACACCATGTTGGTCCATTGTGATACTCAGTCAGACTATTCAATCAGCTCCAGCACTCCAGTGTTAGTGGCGTTAATTTGATGCCAAATGGCAAATGGTGACTGGACCAGGTTTGAAAACCAAATAAAAGCGTATGAACGTTCTTCTCACTGGGATTCGAACCGGGGACCCCACTTACCTAGACTAGGCACTTAACGAACTGCGCCTTACAGTCGTACTAAGCTTGGAATTTGCCGGAAAATATCGTTAAATATTCACGCCCCAACACTAGAGGCAGGATCTTCCAGAAGTTCGTAAGATAGTTAGCATACGCCGATGAGGTTTTAGGAAGTAAGCGGCTAGAATGGGTCTAGGGTTGAATAAGGGGAAAACGATGTAAACCTATGCTGTCCTCAAAAAAATACTGGCTCCGCAGTAAACAGTACAAATATCACATCAGTGCCGAGATAAAAGGCAGAGTAACTCTTGCCAAACCGCTTTTTCTATGGACTCAAGAGCCATTTGAGTAATAAAGCAATCACTCGAAGGACCAAGATTAATTTGCAAACACTGATCATCTCAGAACTATAGCATGGTCTTTACTATCGTCGATCAGTGGTCACATCATTTTAGTAGTCCGATCTTAAAAACGTTGAATTTTATTATTTTTCTGTTACCAAAATGACTGTGGCGTTGGAAAATTTGCCTATCACGCAAGGACGTACAAAGCAGGTAAAGGAGGGGCCCAAAAACAGAGCCTTGTGGTCTCCCACAGGGCTCTGTTTTTATATTCATGCAGACTTTTCGTGGCCATGTTGAACACGAAATATCCTGTCCGATAGAAAATTCGTCGCATGCTGTAAATTTTTTTCGGCAAGTCATTGGCAGAGTTTTGGTTCTAAGCCTTCGTGCTAAACTATGAACAATTACATCTCTCAGTTACATCAGGTGATATAGTCGAATCGTCAGCCTTACCTTCCGAGACCAGAGTCATCTTCAAATGAAATTCTTTCGAATATATGTGAAATTAGCTGAGATATCGTTCTTTATTCATTTTTATATGCTAGTTGTTTCGGCACCCATCCCTTTTCACTGACTAAATTGGAAGAGAAATGAGTTGTGTGTGTGCGTGGTCGCCGTGGCGTTGTGGGTTAGTACGTCGACTCCTACGCAGAGGGTGTCAGGTTCGATACCCGAACTTAACACCTATCCATAATTCACGGCTCCACCTCTTTCGAGTCACTGACGAATCTCAAAGAGTATTCCTGTCCAGAAAAAGCTTCTCGATTTCCCTTCCACTCGTGAAAGAACAATAGCACGCACAACACGAGTGGTTGCTGGAAGCTAGGCCCTGGTCCGTCTCGGACTGTCGCGCCACCCATATTATTATTATTATTATGTGTATGAGCTTGAATGATACATCTAATGACGGGAATCGTTTGACGTTTCTTTTCCAATTGGGTTGAACGTTGTTTCCAAATAATCTTCGAAAAGATTGGGTATGTCTCTTTCGCACATTCATCATGATTTAATATATGAAGTTGGTTTAGGTTCGGTTAAGGTAGGGTGATTGCCACCACTGTAGCAGTTGTGGCCCACTTGGATCCTTTGTGCTATCAATAAATTTAAATAAACCTAGAGACTACCTAATTGTATTCTAGTGGCCTACTTTGACAAGTCCACTCCTGTGCTGATTTACAGACAATTAGTTTTCCTGATAAACTTAGCTATGTCTTGTATCTTTAAGTGTGACATTTCCCCTAGGACTCCGAAAAGGTAATCGCCTAGTATATCCTTTTACTTTATGCAAGGGCTGGACAAGTGCCGAGGAGATTAAGCGTATTTTCTTCCTCCTCCACGTCTCTACAACTTCTGCAGTAGTCGTTGTGGGGGGCTCCCATTCTTCTGACATGGGTACCGAGAAGGCAGTGGTCGGTGATAATGCCCACTACGTTCTTTATAACAGTCCTGTTTAGTTTTAGGAGTGTATTTGTTTTTGGATTTAGTGAAGGCCAACTAAGCCTCCTACATCTAATTCCACCCATCTCCGATTGGCGGAGTCGAAAGCATATATAAGTAACATGGTGTTTATTACTTGGAGTGAGGGATATGGGGTGTCGTGATTATTTGCCAGTGGCAGTCCCACCCCTAATCTTGCCCTTTCGTTGCCTGGAAAACCGCTATGCCCAGGTAACCAGGATAGGGTAAGGTTGCTTCTAAACTTATCTAGACAGCCCGTCTATCGACAGCACGTCTATCGGGTTCATCGACAGTAAGCGGACACCCTCTTTAACTTCTGCCTGGAATACACTACAAGGGTTGGGCAGTCGAAGATGCAGGGAAAAGGATATGTCTAGCGATATAGCGAATACTCCTAGTCAGGTGCCCTCGTCTGTTTTTGAGCCATCTGTGTAGCTCTCCAGGTAGCCTGGTTTACTTATCAGATCTTTTTTCCCCATCTTCTCTGTCTGGGATGAGTGTTTTGAACCCAAACTCGAAGTCGAAAGCGTTTGTTGTATAATCTGTATGCGTTGGTAGTCTCGCGTTTCTGATTATCTCTGTATCCCTAAGCTATGGGAACTGCTCCAGCGGTTGTACTCCCGAAGCCTTAATGCTGCCTTGGCAGCTACCAGCTACCCATAGATGTCCATGGGAAGAAGCTGTACCAATGTTTCCATGGCGGCTGTGGGGGATGGATCGCAATGTTCCTGAGATGCAGATACACGCTGATCGAAGAAGTTGGTTTCGTCTTACTCAAGTGCAGACCTCCGGCGCAGGAGTCGTCTCACTTTTCCTCTACTCTAGGACGGCCAAACTTGAGGGTGCTGCCTCGGGGAGACTGTCTATTCAATCGATCATTTAGTTTAAGATGCAATTAAAGCATTCAGTGCCTGTAATACCATATTCAACATGCCACATTCAGTAGAAAATTACGTCACACTCTGCTATGGTGTGGCAGACTAACAATAAATATACGAAAAGATGAAAGTCAAGAGGACCTTGTGCGGATTGTGGACGCTACAGCCACCTTTCTTAAGGATAAGTTAGGGTAAAGTGCGGGCGTTAGACCAAAGGAGGGTCCGTAGTGCCCTAACAAACTCTCACGAGTAGCAGGGACCAACAGTTTTATGCAGACCCCTAACGGGCCAAGTTTGAGACATTTTTCTATACAGTTATAACTCTTTGACCGCTGTCAGTTACTGGAATGAGGTAAGACAGGCAGCAAGGTTAAGTTGTGTAGGGTTTATGCACATACCCACAACGCCACGGCCACTACTACTGAATTATATCTAAAAAGTTATTTTGCAGGGAGTAGTCCTATCCCATCTGTTGTGGGCCTTCATATGCAGTTGTGCGTGGATTTCAGAGAAAGGCTCTGTCGTTAGTTTTACTCCTAGTCTAGCTTGTTCATTTTGCAAAGTATTATATTGGCTATCTACAAAGTTTTAAAAATTAACTCTCGGCTTTTTATACAAATGTTGTTTGCTTAAGGCTGAATTGGCAAATCAAATGGTCACAATAAGGGCCTGGACCTCCGATCAAGTGCTACTCTGCCCGGATTATTCACAATTGTAGTTCACAGCTCAGTAGGTCTATTATAAATAATCTATTATAAATATGCCACCCACCAAGTTACTATATTCTGGCGATCAAAACATTTTCGGAACCTAAATTTGAACGGTTGAAAACTCGAACGATTTTCGTAGTGTAATGTCAAGTCAAAAAGTCAATGCGATCATACTGTACGGTACGCGTTAGATCGAGTTTATTATTGTCAAAGAGTGGAACCTTCAATTTGTTTTATTGTGTTTATTTGCGGAGAAAAATAAATTGTGCATGAAGCCCAAGACGATGGCGTTGGGGCTCTCGTCGTCGTCCAACACAAGCAAAGGTGATTTCCAAAATACAGCGCTGTGCTACCGTTTGTTAAATAATGAGAGAGAAACATGAACGTACTCTTTTACGCAAATGCTTGGACATGTAGAAAGATCTGCGGGAGAGAGTGCGTTCAATGCCACTTCCACTATAAATATCCCGTTTCTTTTTAGAAATTTCGAGTTCTCAACTGTCATTTGAAAACTGAAAGTAGCTCTCAAATTTGCATTGACATTTGAAAGTACGCCTTAAGGGAAGTACAGCAGAATTGTGTTTCTCTAAGCAGAAAAGACTGTCAAAAAGTCCTAGACAGTAGAAGGTGGCTCTACTTCAAACGTTGCTTGGACTTAAGATATAACAGTCTGTGAACAAGCTAACCCATTTCGTCGTGTGTGAACATATTATTTTTTACTGAAGTGATCTAATCCCGAACACGTGAACGTGCCATTCCGATTTAGGTATTATTCTCGTAGATATCTTATGATCTCAAATCGTAAGGCCACAGCTGCTTTTCGAGATCACTTGTCAAACACTCTTCTGTGCAAAGAAAACGACATTCAAGCTATGTGACATGATTTCTTAAAAAATGAAATTCTTCATTTCACGACAACTCCATCCAACCATAAATTTTCCATTATCATACATCTATAGTGGCGGCTTTGACAATTCTGCTCGTTGACAAATGGATCTTCAAAATAACAGTTTCAATTATTCTATTCTATGAGTCATGCGCTCACATCAAACAATTGTCTGTTGATTCATCTGCCGCACCTCCTTATTGCTTAACAATCCGATGGGTAGTTGATCATGTTAACAATCAATTATACTCAATTTACAAGCGTTCAATCATTCGTTTTGGTGGTAGATTTAAATAACTTTTGCTGTTGGTAAATCAAGTATTGTGCTTGACAAGTGTTTGAGTTGGCCGCGTGTGACGTCGCTTTAAAGGTCTTCGAACTAATGTCCTTGGAATGCCATCATTTGTCTTCATCAACAATTTAACCAGCCTTCATCAACCACTTTGTTGATCAATAAAACACTCTCAACAACCTCTATAACCTGCCTTTTCTTGCATCATTCAAATGTCAGCATTTTCCTCTACTTTCCGCTTTAGTTTTTCTGTCCTGCATGACTGACATCCTTCATAAGCAAGGTGAGGCAATTTGAATGCAAATTTACATGCGACAACCTTCCTTCGCAGTTCGTTTGTCTCACTGAAAGGACACTGACGCTCAAGCTGCCACAAGGCAACGCGTTAGTTCATCGAACCGAGTACGTGCTTTTTTTTGAGAATATTTAAGCAAAAGCAGTTTACTCTATATTCATTATTTATAAGAGCATTATTGAATCCAAACCCATGCGGGGTACGATCATCGCCACCAGGCTTCCGAATGTGAACGCATCGGTCGCGAAGAGAGCGAGAAATTTGCACATATTTACATATGATCTCATGGACCTTTGAAGAGCTCCGTGTCTGGATACAAACCCGTTTGTCATGCTCACTCCGTGAGATTCCCCGCCCGGCGTACATCATTCACATTCCCGAATCATTCACTACAAGTGTTATCAACTACAAAGTGGTTGGCGCAAAAAAGTTTCCGTGACATCAAATGCCTCGGCTTCAACTCAAATCTTTATTTAGCCAGTCTTTTTGTAGCGTGCCCTCCTAGGCTATGACGCACAATAAAAATGCGAAGATAAATGACAGTGGGTACCCTTATCTACGTAAATTATTCGGTTCGTCGTGTACCCGTGTTGCCCCGGAGACCTTGATGAATTGGGTGTAGTTGCAATTAGTTGTTTGACAAAGTTATCGGGCTTCATCGAATGGCGGTTATCTTTTGCGAGGTTAGGGTGCACCTGCCAAATGTATTTGCATAACATTTTGATAATAACGGATTTGTGTTGTTGTGTGAAAGCAATTGAGACTTTAAATGCTAATTTAGCGGCTTCGAATGAATATGGAAGTGGCGCCTTTTGATCTTTTAATTTGGGAACTTCGGTTATCTTGTGTTGTCACTCCTCTTTAGTCAAACTTGGTTGGGTCTGGTCTGAGTCAGGATGTTTGTGTAGCTTTCTGGTAAAGACCTCCTGGAGATACGAAGATGTATTCATTCTGGTGTCTCTTGCGTGAACATTCTTAATCTCCTGCTGCAGTTATTCCCTGGGTAAATGAGGAGGCATTGATCTTACAATTGTAGGTTCCTTCAACTCAACTAATCTGCAAATAGTTTACTGATGGACCCATCTGATCAGTGGCTTAGGTGTGGGAATAATGTCGCTGGTCAGAGAATGAATATGTTTACCTTGAAAGATTCTTCAAAATTCTTGGATTGATGGGTAGTTTGATGGTGATTTTTTCAGCGTTTGGTTTTTAAGTGTCAGAAAAAACAGGAAAATTGCAAAAATGTGTACATTAACATTTTAAAGATTATTTTGTCTAAATTTTGGCTTTGACCGCCGGTTTCCGGTGACCATACGGAGAGTCCATTTTTTAGCCAAATTCCCTGGTATCTCGTTCATAGCATGTGTAATGATGTCTACCAATGCTGCAATTGGCACTGGCTCATTGGCTTAGACGAGTGATTTCATTTATACTCATGTCAAATTTTCTAAAGGCGTCAAATAGATGTACACAGTCCAGACCGAGATATAATATAGGTAACCCAACTCTCTTCCTCGCCCTCGATTCACATGACGTGTCAAAATAGCGCCGTTTTGCTGGAACCGCATGCCGACCGGGATCGGTGTGGAATCGAATGTTACCGGGCGCCATTGACGGTAATGTTTTCCTCACCAGAAATAAAACGTTGACTGCTCCTCTAAAGCCAAGCAGACCAATATGGGAATGCTTCTGATTTCAAGAATAACTCTCAAAAATTCGTCAATAGCTGTCAAAGTAGTCATGTCGCTGAAATTTGTCGGTGGATAAGGGACAAGCTATCTGTCTGTACTTGTCTTCTGGTTAACACGGTCGTCTTTAAAAGAAATCATAATGTTGACGTTGCCGTGTATTTTTGTGGATGCATTGGCAGCTCTGTTATCGCCTGGGATGATAGATCAGGTCACCAATTCGACTGTTTTTTTTATTAACATATCCATTCAACTAGAAATGATTTTCGTCATAGAAGACAGCCTTTCACAGCTTCGGCGCTGACGACATTTTCCCCAGAGCACGAGTTTTGGTAATCAAATTGAATGTTTTCCAAGCGCTGTTCCACTCTGAGTCTTTTCACGAAGAACCGGTGAGACCTTGACACATGTCACATGTGCGTGAGCTGTCAAAAATAGAAATAACACTTCAATTACGCATGTTTTTCTGGGACTTTGTCATGCTCTTAAAAACACTTACAAAATTAACATATCTAGTCATAAATTGCATATACTTGGAGAATCACTCGCATCCTTGGGTTAGTTATGCACTTGTGCGTTTGACTTGTCACTTCCTAGATTCACCAGCAGATCAAGTAATTGCAAATATCGCCATTTATCGGAAGTAATAGTGCTTTTTGTCCCGTGTTCTCACCCGTTACATGTTTCCAATAATCAACGCTGAGAGTAAAAATACAAAAAGAAAGTAAATTTGCGGAAGCCCACTCTGAAATTGATACGATTTCAGCAAATATGCGACGGGACAGTCTCCCTACTTTGCTTTGCTGACGCGTTGCATTTGCTTTTCACCTACAAACCTCGCAGTTGAAGCTACGTAATCTGACGAAATTTTACTGTGTAAGAGCGGCCTAAATTGTTACAGGAAATGAAAGACGTGGAAAACTGTAAACTAACCGTGTCGTCAGAATCATAACACTTTTTTCTCTTAAAACCTTGGTCATTACAGACCACGATACATTTATTTTTCTTTAGCAAATCAAATTTTTGTTGCAAAAAGCCTTACGATCCATGGCAAACTTTACTAATTTGATGCCACTGCTACGGATGTAGAAACAATAAAGGTCCAAACCCATAGTCCGTTGCGTTTGGACAAAAATCGTAGCTGCCCGAGGTGCCCAATAACGTACGTTGCGTGCGCAATCCACTCTTGTATGAAAGAAGTTCGAAATTTTAAAGTTCTTTAATTATTAAGAATAAATCAAAAACAATTGTAAACAAAACAAAACGAATTCTTTCACTTATAAAATATCGTAAAAAAATCACATAATGAATGAATTTCCATGGAAAAATCTGTCAACCGCAGAAACAGTTGACCAATTCCATCCGTCGTGATGGATTCCATTTGTGGGCTTCATATGCTGTCTCGTCCCACTAATTAGAGCCAGAAAAGAAGTATTACAGAGATGCCCGACTTCTATCTCTCTTGCCCCTTGAAATTTTGGACAACTATTTTTTATAACGTGTTCTTAAACCAAATTGACCAATCAGAGGACGGCATTTACATTATTTCCTGAATAACTGTCAAAAATTCATGAATATGAGCACTCAAATTCGTCGATGGACTAGGGGGCAATCAGCTGTGAAGTCGGTATCTCTGTAATACTTCATTTCTGAACTCCAGTTTTCAAACGTCAACTGAAGGGAGGGTAGCTACTTTGAGTCAATTTTTTATTCACACCAAATTGCGTATTTCCTTTAACGAAAACACTCGACTCATGTGTTTCTACTCGGAGTGTTTTCGCAGTTTTTATTCACACCACCATTATCGTTGGGTGTAAGGGGTGGTAACACCAGTAATGCATTGTGATATGATATTGGTGCAAAAGCTTCAAAATGATTTATTAAACTTAAAATGTTGTATAATTAACCTAAAGTCATTTAACCTTATGTTTTACTCAGTCTAAACTGAATATTTAAAATGAAACAATAGCAAATAACTTCATAAGATAAATGCTTACCCATGCGCAAAGTCGACTTGGTGGCAAAATCAAATTTTAAATGATTGCATTTGACATAATTTGACTACTAGAAAAATGCCATGTGGCTCGAAATAAGATAATGGTGACGTGGAAAAAAATTCTAAGCTAGACGTATCACTGCTGATACCGGGGGTCTCAGGTGGATATGAAATAAATTTATCCCGCAGTATTATGGGAAGATGTCTTCCGTGAAACCATTTCTTTGTAACAAGCGTTTCTTTCTTATATGCGACTTTCTCATATCTGCCATTTACAAACCGACTTGTCCTTTACAACTTGCTGTGCTGTGGTCTTCTCTTGAATTGAAGATAACTTTATTTAAGCTATGTATGGCATAGTTCACATAAACAATAAATCATATCAAGTTTCGTCCACATCCGTATAGCTTATTAGACAGAGTTCTACAAAAATCTAAACAGAACAACTTTCTAATTTTAAACAAGAACTTTGTTATTTTGTTGGCCTGAAAGAAGACAAATTTAAATACACGTTCAAGAAAATAAGCGCGTGAAAAAAAAATCTTTTTTTATTTTTTTTTTTTAATTTCTAATATTGAAGTCCGACTCATTGTTGCTTTTGCATCATAATTGGTGCGATTTTGCAGAGATATTCGCTGATTTTGTTGAGAATCTGACAATATTTGCGGGGGCAAAAGATGGATATACTGAAACCCACGGCTGACAGAAGTTTCAATTTATTTCAGAAGCCATCCTTTACATAATTATTTTTTTTAAGGAGAGAACTTTAAATTAATATAAACCGGAAATAAAAGAGTATAGACACCATGAAATTTAATTTAATATGACATCAATACCCTTTGGGATAGGCCAAGCTTAGAAGATCTGTAATCAGAGAGGCCGAGATTGGTGTCAAAGCCAAGTTAGCGATTTTAAACTCATTATTCATTCCAACTCAACTTTTGTGATGCAATTTCGGTAATGACGGAAAGAACAAGTTCGCCAATAAAACGTGTTGAGATGAAATCTCTTCGTGCTGTTGTTAAAACTACTCGCCGTGATATGTTGAGAAACATGGCAGTAGGGCAGGAACTCAATGTAGATTAGCTGTTTCTTAGAACTGGAGGGGGTTGGTCAAGTGGAACGAATGTCCCTGCAATCAATTTTCTATGTGACCGCTTGGCGAGTGGGTTGGACCTAGTGCAAAATCTCGCCCCTTCTGACCCCCTCGATCCACCCTATCGACTCTAACTCATCAGAAGTTATGCTCTAAGATTGAGCCCAAAGATTGGGCATAACTCCTGATGAGTTAGAGTCGATAAGGTGGATCGAGTGAGTTATAAGGAGATTATGTTTGAATCTGATTTCGGGCATGTGATCGGCCTGAACCAATTTTCACATAATCTTCGCAGTAATCAGAATGTTGCCTTCCAAATCCAAGTGTTGCAAGTTGTCTCTCTACAGCTGTCCGGTGTGACGCTTAGACCATCATAATTTTTTAAGAACCAATGATTCGGTTCTCAATAAGCAAACAGTGCTTTTTTTCTCGAATTTCTGTCGTTTCGGCAATAGCTTTAGTCTGAGTCTCTTCATGACGAATTTTCAGAGAACTGTCAAATCAGCTGTCACAGCAAACAGTGGTGCCAACAAACATTCCATTAGAGCGCTTCAAACTATTTCCTAGATGTAAATGTCGCATCGAATTCTTACGCGATCGTGTCTTTCCTGATTGACAAGCAAGACTTCCTGAGCTGTGAAGTTCATCAGATTAATCAGCCTAGCTCCAGCTGTTGCTTAAGCAGTTTTCTCCTGTCAACTGTACATGCGTGACGTCTTAGATAGCTTGCCAAAGTTCAAATGGAACCAGTCAACGGACAACCTTTGGCAAATGTGATTGCAAATGCATTTCCTCCATCTGACACAATAGCCAGCAACAGCAATCAACGCACAGTAGCCGTTCGTAATGAATTCGTTTGCATTTGCCGCGTGTACCGTTGTCCGAGGCGCACTCATTTGAATACCAAATTAGTGCAAAGTGAATGTGTAAAGAAACAACTTTATTCGTCTTGAATTTAAAGTCCGCTAATAATATTATCACTGCGACTTAATTTACTTAGCAAATCCTCCCCTGCGCTGCCACATTTGCGCATCCAAGAATGGGACGGGTCAATTAAACTCCTGCCTAACGACGGTCTCGATAAGTTCTAGCCATAAAGGAGAATTGATGTCGATTCCCGATTGTCAGCTGTTGTCGACACCACCAACCTGCGCGCATCTTTGCCTATCCAATTTGCCAGATAAACTCCATCCAGAGACAGGAGCCGCAATTATCTGGAGAATATGGCAAATGCCGCAGCGACTTAAATGACATGCACAGAGCGAGGCAGGCATTCCTGTTTGCGGGTCATTGAATCGCCCCCATTCGCCGCTGCCAGAAACAAAAGTCTGGTGTGCCGGGCGAGAGATTGAAAGACTCAAGGTTAGGCTCCTTTTTCCTTCTGCTTTGGCTTTGTTCTGGCAGTGCCCCGGAGATGATGAATGGCGCGCTGCCGTGCAGTTGAAATGTAGCTGTTTTCGATTTCGCGAAATCGCTGACGTATCGGCGCTGCGTTAGGTGGCCCCGGTTCTACATGCATCTTTGAAACCAGTTTCCATGTGCGTGGTACGCTACTGCTGGGAGTTGTAATTACACGCCCCTCAGCGCTCGGTCGACCAGTGAGTGTGGAGTCTGGCGGCGCGGCAGAGTACCTCTCTGCCAAGAGGTGCTTGACCGACAACGGTGCTTGGTAATTAACCACTGCTGCAGCGAGCAGATGTAGCAAGATGAACGTGATGAGACCCGTTTGCATGCACAGTGCCAACGCATCTGTCTCACGCGAGGATGTCAATCGATTTGATCGACCACATCGATTACGGCGCTTGAACACAAGTCGATCCAATTGGAACCGATCGTTACCTAATTGGTCTTGGAAGGTGTGTCTGCCGAGCGGGTAATGCGTTCTCAGTGCGCGTAGTTAGACGTCGGCCTGATCAGGCGTTAGGTGCGTCGACAGAGTGGGCAACCCACCGACCAATTGTGGCATTCGGCGCTCTATCTCGACAGCTTTGATTCTCGATACGCGAAATCATTAGCTGCGAGCTCAGTTTTTATTTTTCCAATCAAGTTCGCTGTCGCGTCTCGGCATGCTGGCACTGGTACAACTGGTAAGCCGCTGAGATTCTGATCTGACCTTCAGTGTGATGAGACGTTGCGAGACGTACGTGTTCAGGTTCCACCCCAAGTGCGACCCCCCGAAGGCAGTGCGCAGGCCCCTGTCACAACATATTCTCAGCGACGAGTGGTAAGGACAAACGCCTTTCGAAAATCATGCCCACATCAAGGAGTCGAAGGATGATCGGTCTTGGGCATACGTGGCCAATGAAGAAGCTCATGTCACGTCTCTTCAATTAGTGGAACAAGAAATTATTGTCACATGTGCTTGATGGGCGCAGCACGCAGTCTAGTCACCAAGGCGACCGTGGCGCTGCGTGTCCACATAGCTCGACGCGGCGCGGCGTTGCATTGCACAACCCACCAGTTTATGATGCTTCAGGAGTATAAATTTGCACGGCGTAAATGAATTAAAATGCAATTAAATTGAGCTGAGAATTTAGTGGATGCGATAATTGCGGTTGCGTTCCACTCGGACAAGTCGGGGCGTCGGAAAGTTGCTTGCTTGAGTCGCCAAATTTGTAGCTCCACCTCGCACCTAGACGCATGTTCCGCGAGTGTTCATTCGCGATTACAAATTGCGCCTTGCATCGGTGGGATCGGATCGGACACAGAAGCTGGTGGAAAAGTTGTAAAGATAATGAGCCGAGATAAAGATGCCTTACATCGGGTAGACGCTAAGTTTGGCGCATGATCGTTAATTGTGCGAGATTTGATATCCATCTGACATGCTGGAGGATGCTTCCCGGTTGCTGCTGGACGCGCATCCTTGGGAGAGGCTTTGCAAGGCAAAGCACTCTGGCTGCAGTCTGTGGCAAGCGAGAACTCGATTGAGATTAAATTTAACACTGTAACACCCTTTTCTGCGGTGAGGCGAGTGCTCTTGCTCTTACTCTGGCTCTTGCTCGAAGATCATTTGTTCCGGAATGTTGTTTTGTACGTATTTGTACAGGTTTGGGTTGAAACCAGTTTCCTCATTTACTTTCGTTTCGTTTTCGGTTCATTCTTGAGATGTGTACGCCGAACGATAACGCGGGACTAAAAATATGATTGGTGACCGTTTCGAGTTTTGCGGGATGGGTGACTTTGTCGACCGCAAATGGCACAGACATGACATGGAGTAACATTGCGCTTGACTGATGCACTGGTAGTCCTTGTGGCAGGGTGACTTAAGGTCTGGTAGCTGGGCATTGTTGTATGATCTTTACTTTATCTGAACAAACCTGACAGGTAGCGGGCGCGGAAGAATTGAATTTTCTTGAAGCAGCGCGGTAAGATGATGTGTTGTGGTTCATCGTGTCAGATTGTTGAGCGTGCAACTGGAACTTTCAAATTCAATTATGTCAAAATGGAGTGAGAGCAGATGAGTCTTGTGCACTCAGCTTGATTTACATAAGTGAAAGCGGTAAAGTGACGACGAGTAAAGCTAATAGCCCAAGATTGTTAGTGAATGGCGCTAGAGACGCCAAAAGAGGTTAACTGCAACTGTAGGAGTCTTTATGGATTGGGACTTGTTTTCTATTTTTATTTGAATTGCCATATCTTTTCACTGTATATTAAATTTGTGCATTTGACAGAACCTATCTTAGGCGGTATTAAAGTAGGCAGACGTTTTTCTTGAGACCAGGCTTTCTTTCAGTCCAATGGACACCATTTTACTTTCCACGCACGATCGAATGATGCCATAATTCAGCAAAGTTAATCTCTTAGCTGCAATTGGAGTAGGGAGAGCATGTGGATTGTTTTTTGCTTGGGTTGGTGAAAATCTTCAACAAGACTATGTGACCGGTGTCCACATGGTAGTGTCAGATTTTAACTGCTAAAAACACCGGTAAAATCACCTGCCACAACCATCGTTAGGTTAGTTTATTATAATTGGGCCAAATCGAGCGGTCTAGTACGTTGGAGTCGGCGTACTAAACGTCTCATGTCCATTGTCCATTGTTCCAATGCCCATGAAGTCTGAGTCCTAGCTTTCGAGCGGAGTTTGTTATTTCTTCGTCGATGGTAGTTATCCCTAGCTCCCTTTGTATATCACAATTCCTGAGATACCAGGAAGCTTTGACAATAGCCCGTATAACTTTATTTGAAAAGGACTGAATAAATCCTCTGTTATTTGTTTTGGTGCAACCCCAAAGTTGTATGCCCTATGTCCATTTAGGTTTCAGTACTTGTTTGTATAATAACAGTTTGTTTTACATGCTTTACTTGGAGTGCCTTGCAAGTAACCAGCACATTACTATCTAAAAACTATGGCTGGGGTAGCTATAGCCCATTTTCACTTTATAATTTTATTTTTTATTCTTTGTCCTGAGCTAGAAGTAATATGGACGTTGTAAACTTTCTTATTTTAGTGATGTAAAAAATGGTGTACAGCAAGGGTACATTTACGATCCACATTGTTTTCAATGTTCAATAATGGCATTCCCGCTGTGTTGCCCATTCCCTTGTTGAATAAAGGAGAATTTCTGTTTTTTGTTTTTTACTGAACCGGCAATCAATACTCTCATGATCAATTCTGACAAAGGCACCCGATTTTTCTTAATATTTTATAACTTAATAGTTTGAGTGCACAATCGTAGACGTCAATGCTGTCCAATTGAGGTGGCATTACTCGCCCGTCTGACTGATTGAATTTTTTCCTCCAAATACGGCCAACGCAAACAGGACTAATGATAGCACGCAGACCTTTTCTCTTGAAAAGACCAAGAACTTCCTCATCCACTTTAGATATGGTCCCTGGCTCTGCGCCGTACTGGAGGACTGCGAGTAGTCCTCTGGATAAAATCAACTTGTACCATCGAGAGACGGCTCTCTTACTTTAGCTGTGTTATTTTGCAAGCGTATATACGCTTAATTTTGAAGTGCACAAAAAAACGATCATCGGCGCTTAATGAATCATCATAAAATCTTGGCAGCACCGACGAGACTTATGACATTTGCTAAGCAGTCAGGGGTGTAGTCGTGGAAGGTGATGGTTGATCTTTGAGGGTCACAATCTTCGTTTTGTGACTGTGTAGCGTGACCATCACTTTAAAAGCAAAAACACTTAATAATTATAAAATAAAAACAATTTGCATCAAATGAAAAGGATCGATAACGAGACCTAAACGTAATGTATTGCAGAGACACTCTGGGAATACCAAAAATTGCATACTTATGGATGCATAAAATTGAAAAATTATCTAATACATCAACCACACCTACAAATGTAACCCACATACAGCAACCTAAACAATGAACGGATGAATTCAGGGATGAACAAATAACGATTGGAAGCATTGTTTTTATCCGCGCTTATTTCTTAAGCGGCGATAGATATGATGAGTAACTTAAGCGGATATAGGACTTGTTGTTAGTGTATTTTACATGCAAATTGAAATTTAAGCGTATATACGCTTGCAAAAAAACGCACCTTTTATAGCCCAGAGAAACAGCGGTTGGCAAGAGTTACTCCGCCTTTCATCTCGGTACTATTTACTGCGAAGCCGAAGACCACGAAGTCTTTATTTGCCTTGAATTTATAAATGCCAATTGTGAAACTCTATCCAAGACGTTTATATTGTATGTTCATTCTTGATGATTACATACACTTCGTTTCGCTATCATGCTGTCGTTTGCTGTGTACTCAGATATAGATGATGCGCATTAATCTAATCTTCTGCAAGATTGTGTGAATATTTGGTCTACTATTGTTTTACTGACAAAACGTCATCATCATTATCATTATCTTCTGACCCGTACTATTAAACCTGCATGAAGGGGTCAGCGAGGTAAAACATGCGCGAGAGATCTTCGTAACTCGATCGACGAGGAGTTATGCCAAAGCGTAACCAGACGTGTTTTTGGACTTGGTAAAACCACCTCATCCTGGGACTGCCAAGTGGGCGCCTACTTGATGTAGTCAAGCTCAATGCCCACCTCGGATGTCGTGACAATTACCACTATTTTGAGGTCAAATTTTGAGTTCCTCCAGTACTGCAGTGTTTCTCCCCCTTTCCCAGCGAGTAATTCCCCCAACAACACCACGAAACGTCCACACTGATATCTGGATATGTGGCCTCAGACAGGTCAAGATGTTCGTTCTCACTCTTTGATAGAAAGGAGTTTAGAGGCGACAGCAGGTAGGGTCGCCTTTTGTGCAGGACATTTGGGACGGCAATTCTTTCGCCAAGCCAAATTTTGTGTGTGTGTGTGTAGATTAAAACCAATAACCCTTCCTGGCAAGCTTAGTGACCTTTAATTGGCTTGCGGTCCATACTTCAATGCATGTAATGACGCATGAGTCCTGGGAAAAAATATTCTCATCTTTAGTCTTACGACCCTCTTTCCCCATAGCGTCTACAGCTGAAGTTGCAGACGGGAAAAAGAAATCGAATCTGTTCGCCATCTGCTTTGCTTAAGCCCAGCTCAAACGGGAGGAAGTTTCTGATTTTGGCCAATGACTTTAGTGTCGAAGCGGAGAATTTGGATAAGATTGATTTCAAAATTATCCTCAGGTTCTGACAGCGTTGGTACTACATGCACTCAATTTGCAGGTCTCTGTTGTAAGCCACATTGGCACCCGAGAAAATATTCACCTTACAAGGTCTATGCAAGAGTGTCATCGAGCTGTCACTTGTCAATCTCTGATCCCACTTGTGTCCTGTATATAGTAAGCTGCTTGTTTACGACAAAAATTGGCTGCGCAGTCCCACACCTTGCTTCTTAAATCGATGACACACAATTTGACCATGCATTGATTCAACAATCATTCGCGAATTCCCTCAACTAATTAGTGAAACAACCACCTAATTAATTACTTAAGTGCATGCCATGACGTGATTGGAATAACTTAAGATGTCTTCCGTCAAAAAGCGACGTACACTCTGTTTAGCACTTTGAATTGCGATCACAAACGCTTGCAAATTGCCGTGTCAACCGAGACGCTCGGCAATTATCGCTCGATAAAGTACTCTAGAACACCTCCCGAAATCACTTGCGTTTTTTTCCTGTTTCGGTATCGCGTGGGCGCAGGCAGCATAGTAATTGGACGGTTTTTGTGTTTATCTGTCGCGCCTCTTTGAACCATCCACCGCCTGACCCGAATACCAATCAGCGATGACTAATGTTCCCCCAACACGGTCGTCACTTTACTCCAGTTTGCCTGTTCCGCGGTTGCTGATACGAATTTCCATATCCACCAAAATGGCAGCAGAAGGCGGCCCGCATCTAATTAGCCTGGCAAACTCGTCAAGTGGCCAGTGAATTTTTTTGTGTATTCCGCCCGGTAATTTCCGACCTCCACCGGCTGGGCCTAGCTTCCAATTGTCCGCCAAAGTGTGTCAATGTCAGCCTCGCCGTGCTACAAAGCACTCTTATCAGCAAAGCCAGTGAGCTCCGGTCACGGGGGTCTTGTTTACTCTGAATACTGTACAGCTTGCGACACGTACCGTCACGTAAGGTACAGGTCTCTCCAAAAATAGCTGCCGGCAGCGGCGCTGATAATTCAGTCGTCATAGTGTGACATAACTCATTACACATGCAAATCAGTGACACGATCAAAGCTAGACTGTCAAGTCGCTGGTTCTGCTGCTGGCAGTGCCGCTCGCAGCTGCTTGGCATGCAAAGGGCATCTCAAAGTGACACATTTTTTTATTGCGTATCGCCTTTTTCGATGTAACAGATTTCAGATTTGTATTGTGATGTGAGTACGTTTGTAATGAGCCGCATGCTTTTTTTTCTGTTTCTTTCCAGGGAGACGCCAAAGGGAACTTCGTTTTTGCTCTGGTCCGCGGTGATTCGACAAAATCGCTTGCATGCGGATTTGTTTTGATCGGCTGTGCTTCGCAACAAAGAGGCCAGCCACATCAGAGAGGAATCAATCGCCGAATATTCAAGGAGTGATTACGACCACCCCCGCCCCAGCAGCCCAGTCGCCGCTCAATGCAGCCGTAGTGATCATCAACACGAGTAAAAATAACGCAAAGACTCCGAATCGCCATAGCAACAACAGCACGTCCACCAAGGTAGACACGAACGGCAACAACTACGGCAAGAAAACACAACACTTTCATGGTGCTTCAATCAACGCTTTGGATCCGCCAGATCGAAGTGACGACAATTTAGGCAGAGCTCCGCCTACAACCAGGAAGAAAACCGAAGCACCGTTGCCCCCAAGAGCGCCCACGGAACCAGACGCGGGCGAGGCAACATCAACAGACGCTGGCACAAGGCCGGTGCTGACATCCGCCGATAATTGCAAACCAAATAGCAACCAAGCGGATATTATTAGTGGCCCTGCGGACGCCAGCAGCACCGAGGTGCGAAAAATAAGTCCGACAAGTGGACAGAATCCAGCTACGATCGACGGCAAGATGCAGCAGGAACCGAACACGAACTTTCAGTTCCAGCCCGAACTGGGAATAGTGAACAACAATAGTCCAGTGGCGCAGCCAGCAGACGTACTTACGCATACGCTCATTTACGGCACAGTGCCTGCGGGTGTTCAGGCAATCAACACAGATCCGAATTTACAGACTCTCAACTATCTGCAACAGCAGGAGCTGGAGATACAGCAACGCTACCACCAACTGCACCAGCTCCAGGCCCAGACTCAGGGCATCTTCCCTGCCGCCCCGACACAGCCCTACATCCCGGTGGTTGACTACAGTGCGAAGCTGCTAAGCGACCAGATGCAAGGACTCCTCATCCAGCCCAGCAACTGTGAGCAGTCGCCGGGTGGTCCGGTGACCATCATGAATTCGTTTGTGCCGACCACGCCGCAGGAGCAACGCTTCGTGCAGATCATCCAGGCCAAGGACCTGAAGATCCAGGAAATGCAAATGGCCCTCCAGTACAAGGACACGGAGATAGCCGAACTGAAATCTCACCTTGACAAATTCCAAAGCGTTTTCCCGTTCAGCCGTCATGTGTCCGGTGGAGCTGCATCGCCAGGCGTGCCCGGCCCGGTCCGGAAAACCGGACAGGTCGCGCAACGGCAGCGTGCTCAGGGAATATCCGCGGAACCGCAGAGCGAGTCACTGCTCCATGTCACCTTCCAGAAGCATGACAAGGACGAAAGGTAAGTCAGTCACTTCCAATCACTTAATTAAGTTCGAAATTGACTCGAGACGTCACCAGTGCTTACACGCGCCGCCTCCTGATTACCGTTTATAGCTTTGACAGTTTTATTAGCCGTCAGTCGGTACCTGTCGAGATGTGTGGGCCGTTTCTGGTTCCACGTCCACCAAATAAACTCGCGCTGGGGGTTTATCGTTTTTGATCGGCACGCGAGGGCGTCGGGAGGGCAACGCGGCGAGTATTCATCATTGGGACTGTTTGTGTTTTGATTGGCAGATCGCGCTGCGACGTCGTTGTCGCGACCCCACTGCTGGCAGGGACAGACTGCAGCGAAGGAACTCTGTCTGCTTACATTGTTATGGCTGAGATCGGGGCAACAACTGCAAGCCTGAGGTGGCGCGATCGGCAGGCACGCTACCTTCGAGATACAGTATCGTGGGGCCGTCTGGCGAGGCCGTGTCTCTCTGGGTCGGGCCGGAGTCCATGCTTTCGCCACAAGGCGATCGAAACTTTATCGCGAGTAATTAATTTTTGCTTGTCAAACAAGATTTAGAGTGTAGTCGGTCCATGGGCTGGCGTAGCCTCTCGCAGCGCTTCGCGCCCCTTGCCTGGGGCCGGTGGGTCTGCAACTGCAGCCGCAGCCGATTAACGTGGCTCATCCAGTTCGATAAGGCGTTTTGCTGTGGAACATGTTCTACCCTCGGCTACAGGTGAATTCGCAACACGGTACGTTAATCATACGTCACGACATGATACCGCACAGAGTGTCAAAATCAAATCGCGCCAACCGTGGGGCATGTCTGGACAGGAGGCGTATAAACACCAATTCAATTCCCCAAAACCGCAATTTGAGCGAATTGACATCCCTCCAGCTGAGCGACTAATGGGGTTCGTTTTCGGCGGGCTTACAGTGCGTAACCGCGGTCGCAACACGTGCTGGTCGGTGGTGCGCGTTGATGATTGTGCTCTCCCTCGATGGATGTCAATTTGAATAATGCTGACAAATTATCCTCTCAGTGCGTGTCTGCGCTATGATTTGCATTCCAATGGAACGCGTGCAACGTCTCTAGAAATCTCGCGCCCATGATCTAATGGCGCGAATGCGTCGACGCACGATGCAAACTCGGTCATGGACCGAGCGCGCAGACAGCAGTGTGTTGAAATTTGATCATTATGAGCCGCTACACAGCAAATTACTCGTACTTTGTGACAGTAAAAGTGTTCAAGAAGAAGGCGGGTGTTGCGTTGCGGTCGGTTGCGGAATTCGAACCCCACTGCGTGGTGGTACAGGAGTAGTAGTTCAAGAGAACCACCCTGTCTGCGATTTGAAATCGCGACTGGCGCACTCGTAAATTATCTGCCGATTGCTGGGATTTAATTTTGTCCCGTGATTTATGAAGTCAGCGTTATGGGCTGGCCAGGTGTTTCTTGAGCCAGACACACAGACAATGCGTGCGGAATTTCCTCAAAGTTCACTGGTATCCCCGAACGGCCGAGTGGCCGAGTGTGTAGCTGAATGTGGGCACGACCAGATGACTTCATCAATGGCGATGTGGGGTCGCCATTTGGCTTGAGATAACTAATTGAATCCTTGCTTGGCTCCGCATGTGATAAGTGCGGCGGTTGGAATGAATGAGGACCAATTAAAATTTATTGGAACGATGTAGTAACGGGTGGTGACCGAGTGAGAGGGGGTGCGCGACATGGTGGGCAATTAAATTGTTTGCCTTGCCCCGGGAGATGTTGTCTTTTTTTCCAAGAATTAACCCCCGTGCTGAGTGCCGACTTGACCCTCTTCATTTGGAAAACTGGCGACAGTGCGAAATGCAATTAGACTTGGTTCGCATGGCAACTGGACGGAAATAGTTGGAGGCTTGTGATTGGTGTGATCTTGGTATAGTTTTGGGGTTTGATGATCGTCTACTGAGGTCATTCTGTTCTTCTGATGAGAGCTTGCATGCATATTCTCACGCAATGGGCAGGCATTCCATTTTTTGTTCCTTTTCTCCATTGAGAGAGACTCCTTGCGAGGCACAAAACAGGATGCACATGCCAAAACAAACGATAACCGAGTTCATTCTTCTACAGGGACACTGTGCTTCTAATGTTTAGAAACAGAAGCCCTGTGAATACAAAGATGAAGCTATTGACGTAGTAAACATTGAAAGTTTAACGAGGCTTCACGTTATTATCCATTAACCTAGTTGTAGATTTTCTCAATCTCCCGGTTGAGAAGCTTAAATCACTTTCTTGATACAGTCCTACAAGAGGAGTTTTTGCAAGCTGATGATGTTTTCAGAGTCCTTTTATTTATGTTCCGACATATCCAACCATTTATTTGCCACAATTACCAGGGGTAGTATCACCACATCCATGAACGGATCGTCCATTATAGGAACAGAAAGTGCGTTACTTGTCATACGAACGAACTTATTGGGATCATGTCATACAAAAGCTGACGGAAAATAATTATTCTGTGTAGGAAATATTGCAATATAGTGAATCGTAGTAAATGTAATAGTTGTGTGTGTGTCTTTTGCAAATTAATTAATGTAAATGTAACGATAGAAACAAGCGATGCATTCTATTTTGCAATTTTACTTGAGTTCATCTGATTCAGAAGATATTATTATTATAGAAAGATTGGTAGGCAGGTAGTTAACGTTGGCAACGCGTAGGAATGATTTGAAACACAATAATACGAATATACCTTGCGGTGCATGATCGTTCAATCGCCATTCGATTCCATCTAATTAATGATAGATAAAATTATCGAAGAAATGGGTCGCAAAAGACTTTACGACTATGAAATTAGAGTAAAGTAAAGTAAAGATTTCTATCTAGCCATAAGCTACCTTCTATTAACATGATAGTAATCAAAATAAATTAAATTGTTATACTTAATAAATGTAGTAAAAGCTCAATCATTATAAAGAACACATAGAATTGTATGCAGTTTTCTGCAGACAAACCAAAAAGGCTTTGCAGATATAAAAAATATTTTAATTTAATTTTTCTTATTAACTATATATTAGAGAATTCAAATTCATTAAACGTTTTCGCTTGAATAAGGAGGCATTAAAACATGTATCTGTACTTGAACAATACCCAAATTTTCTACTGCACTACCTCCGGAGCTGAAATTAGTATGGCTCTTTTTGCAAGGGTCTTATTTTGTTCCAGTTTGTCCAAAAAAATGTAGTCATTACATTTTATGTGGCTACTTACTATATTCTAACTGTTATTCATATGATTTATTATTTCAATCAATCAAAAAATTGACTATTCAAATCAATACGTTTACTGTCTACTGATCGAATGACCCAAATTCTGTTCACGTGTCCTGTAATTCCAATTGCACGATTTTCGGCAGCGATTCATTCGTTCACGGATGCGGTGATTCGACCCCAGGGTCTGTGGCCGCTCATCGATTGAGCTCGGCAGTTTCTGTACGCAGGATTTCTTCGAATCTGAAATTCATCACATCATCACAGCTGATTGTTGCTTAGACCAACGTATTGGGTCCGTTGTGCAATTGGTAGGGAGTTCAGTAGCCCAAACAGTGCAAAATCAAATTTGTTTCATGTACAAAATTGCAAAATGTACATTAATTATGAAATGCAACGTCGTTCAAGTGGCGCCCTCGGCTGGTAGCGCATTATATCACCCCAATTTTCCAAGACTCATTCGCTCATAGATTAATGTTGGCATTAAGTGCTTGAATCGTTTTGGTCCTTCACGGTTCCCCACAAAAAAAAAGTTCAAAAAGGTTAACATGGCTCTGTAAGGACCACCGTCGATCAAAACTTGATCTTGATCCCAGCCTCATTTTCGAAGAAAAATAGTCAAATGTTGATCTTAGCCACAGCAGCGACATTTTGATATATCCGTACAGTTGTTATCCACAAGCATACCAGCCTCATGGACAAACTTGCGTACAGCACTCGCGGTTGGTGCTTCATATCGGCCTAAACTTTTATAAGAAACTGTTTGGGCTACACAGCACTTAATTTGGAAATACGTTTTCAATACATCCCAACGTTGTTCAACCGTAAAGCGACTCATTTCGTTCCTCGGAGGTATGATACTGATTTTCAGCCAAAATCTCGAGCGGGAAACAGCTATCAGTGTCAAAATAACCAATGATTAATAAAAAATACCACGTGACCAGAGACAGTAGTCTGTCATCACCCATCTCTTTCGTAGGACGAACGCAGTTCTGTACATCGCCGCACAGTAATAAACAAGCACCTTTTAGTCCGTCTTTGACATTCAAGATAAAATGTCGCTTGCTGCACGCTGCTGTTTTGTGCAATAAACAAGTCAAAATGGCGTCGTCGTTCCGCACGCAACACACTTTACGAAAGCATGAAACCTTAACGTTATCGCAAAATATGGTGAAATATACATATGTAGTGTGCCTTTTGCAGACATATGAAATCAGTTTAATACTAAGCGGTCAATTTTATAATTCACCGTTTTCAGCAATCCGCCTACCGGTGGTTAGGATTAATGGATTCCGTCTGCGTCCCACTCATTAGGGCTTATGAATTGTCAATTTTTTGACGAGACACAACGCACCCAAAAGAGGATTTGATAATGGCCATTCATATGAGCTCAATAGGAATCGCGAACTTCGCAAACTCTGACCCTTCATTCATATGGAGTTTTTTTCATTCAGAGGGAGCAAGGGGTACAATTTGAGTAAACACACACACACATCATTGCGAATTTTTTTGTGTTTGATCCCATCTGCCTCTCTTGGGTACTGTGAACTCAGTTTGACAGCTCGCAAAGAGAATGATTGATTCGTTGGGAAAAAAATTAAAATCGCTAATAAGGGATACCTAAACTACAACAATGCGTAATCGCTGGTGATAGATCTTCAGGTTTTATTAACGTTGTAAGTGGAGTTCCTCAAGGGTCTATGCTGGGTCCGTTATTTCACTATTTGTAAATGACTTGTCTAAAATTATTAAATACTGCAAAATTCACATGTATGCCGACGACGTTCAACGACTTGCAGTAATACAACGTTTACCACTCTTTATAATGACAAAATACAAAGTTTACCACTCTTTACGGTACACTTCTTAGACTCTGGGTCACGCCGCAATTTCTGACAATGAAGATAAAGTTGTTGTTAGCAAATTCTCTACTTCTACCAGTGCTGCTATATGGCTGTGAGATATTTATTTATTTATTTATTCCATCTACCGAGTTTAGCTCTTACAGATTTCGGAACCTTATGATAATATTCGTATAATCTAAGTACATGATAGGAACATTTTGATAATTATAAGTAAATAAATATAGGACAACAAGTATTAAATAAATATTTGAATAAAAAGATTTAGTAATAAATAAGTATGTAAACAGTATATTAAATTGAATAAATATATTTTGTAATAAATAATTATAGATTTTAAATTAGATTAATTAATGGAAATTGTCAAAGATTTTGGAATAGACTGTTTAAATTTTTGTCTCTCACCACATAGGTCTATCAAACGTGATGAAATCTATCAAACGGAATTAAATTGACTTATACATTTACTCAACGGTTCATTAAAGCCATAATTATATAGGTGTTTTGGTTGTAATAAGAATTTTCGGGTTCGAAGAATTCTTTCCGGTGCGTAAAACCTTACATTTTGCAGGAGCTCAGGGCAAACTACACGATACGAAAGAATATCATAAATGAACATTATGCTATGATCACCTCGTCTTCGTTCTAAAGTATCTAAACCTATTAACGCACATCTTGTAGGATATGGTGGCATGATGTCAAGATTCCACCCCATTCTTCTTATAACAAATCTAGTAAATGACTTCTGAACTTTTTCTAGGCGCACTATTGAGTTCTTATATAAATGACACCATATTACTGAGTAATACTCGAGATGAGGACGTACAATGGACATATAGACAGATTTTAGGGCATATGGACTCGGAAAATTCAGCACATGTTCTTTTTAAAAATCCAAACATTGAATTAGCTTTTGCAACTATGTAATCGATATGAAATAGGATAGGAAATGAAAAGGAGAGATTCGTATCGAAAATTACACCAAGGTCTTTTATTTCCGTTTTCCTAGTAAGGCAAGTTCCACCTATCGAATAGTCATATATTACGGGTGACAATACATGGTAAACAGAAAAAGAATGACATTTAGTAATATTTAAGCTTAGTCCATTGAGATCGCACCAATTACATAACATATTTAAGTCATTTTGAACATGCATACAATCTTGACGATTCTTAACACGAAGGTAAATCTTAAGGTCGTCTGCATACATTAAACATTTAACATGAGACAGGATTGAAGGAATCTCATTAATAAATATAATTAACAGTAGTGGGCCTATATGGCTACCTTGGGGAACACCTGATAATACCTTAATGATTCTAGATTTATGGTTATCAATTTTTACCATTTGAGTTCTATTTGTTAAGTAAATCTCTATCCACTTAAGTACTACTGAATGAATACCAAATGATCTTACTTTGTTTAATAGAATATTATGGCATACAGTATCAAAAGCTTTTCTAAAATCCGTGAAAATAACATCAACTTGATACCCGGATTCTACTGAATCAAAGAGGTATTTTGTAAAAATTGTCAAATTGGTTAAGGTAGATCTGCCAGAAACAAAACCATGTTGGTGTAAAGAAATGTGTTCTTTGATTGCAAAATACATGTTTTTTGTGACAATTAACTCAAAAAGTTTCGGAATAGCTGAAATCTTAGAGATTCCTCTATAATTTTCCACTTTATGTCGAGAACCAGCTTTAAATATTGGTATTATAAAGGAAATTTTCCATTCGTCCAAGAATGTACCGGAAGACAAAGACATATTAAACAATAATTTCAATGGTAGCGACAAGGAAGAACTACATTGTTTGACAATAACAGACGGAACATTGTCAGGACCAGGATTCACACAAGAGTTCAAGGAATAAATTCTCTGCAGTATGTCATCAGTTGAGATATACAGTGATCCAAGATTTATATTACAAACATCTTCATTAAAAGAAGGTGGATGAATATTCGAGTGATCTCTATACACTGATTCAAAGAATTTTGCAAAGAGCTCGCAGGTTGTCTCACTACTCTGAGATATTATACCATTGAACTCAACATTTTGCAAAGTCCCATTTTGCTTTCTTTTATTATTAACAAATGTCCAGAAACCTTTAGGATTCCTGGCAATATTAGATTCAGTATTCATAACATAGTGTTTATAAAGAAATTTGTTTAAAAATTCGTATTCCCGACGCAATTGATTTCTGCAAGGCTGATTATGGATGGAAAAGCTAATTGTAGCTTACAATAATATCGCTAGGTTCATCTTCCATTTAAGAAATAGAGATCATGTTTCAAGATTTTCAATACAAATTACGTTCGAAAACTTATTAAAAAAAATTCAAAGACACAGAGACACAGAGTCTGCTTACTTGGCCATATAATTCAAACAAATGATTGTTTTTTCTTCATTTAAGTGTTATTGTTGTTATTGTTATTATTATAAATTTTCCTTTAAGTACTTCGTTGGATACAGCCGATAAGCTATCGTTGTCATATACGTCACTTGGCACTAATGCCATATATTTACTGAATATTCACTAAATTACTGGGAAAACATATATCAATGTAAACGCCACTTAACGAAGTGTGGTTCACTTAAAGGCTAACCACACTTTTATACTGGGCTCCTATCTCACATGTATTACGGTATATATGATTATTTTCCAAAGTAGCAGCTTTTTGTATTGTCAGTGAAAGACTATGTCAGATATTGGTGTTAGCTGACGTTGCTATGCGTAGAATCTGTCTCCGGTTGAGTACGAGTGATTTCATTGATTACTTTCCGAAATAACCCGTTATCTCGAAAAACACAACATCCTCATCGTCAGTGATGATATTTTTAGACTCAAACAAAAATATAACGATCAACTCTTATCAAGCCACCAAATCGTCAATCAAATCACAAACACAAAAGTGTTTGCAAATTCTCATACAGTGATGGAAAAGTATTCGACTTGAAAAAGTTTTTAAGAAAAATGTGTTGTTAAATTTAAAAGCTGCTATGTTATTATTGTTATGAGCTTCTACAGCAACCACTGTGTGTGTTGTGCGTGTTAATATTAGAATTCTATGCGAACACTCGAGCTGCGAAACTCGAAACGTCGAATTTTGAAAAGATTTTTCTATCGAGTTATTCTCCTGATTTGTCTCTCATTTGCCAGCGACTCCAAAGAAATGGGAAAAGTTACGTCGCTGAGCGATTCAGCTTTTGTAACGGTCGTGGTAGCAACATAAAATGAAATACTTCGAATAATCCACTGCAAACTAATTGGTTACATCCTAAAAGTACTAACAGGGCTCCAGGAAAATGTTCAAATAAATGGGAGGAGTCTATAGCGATCATTGACACACTGTATTGACTAAAAAAACAGAGCGGTGTCCAAAATGATTTGATTTCTTATTTTGACAACCAGTCTGCGATTTAATCCCCGATCAATTACAGTATCTATTCATAACTCTCGCGATAACTAGCTTGTCTTATAATGAGATGGTATACAGTGAAAGCTCCCATAGGCGGACAGCAACGATCGCAGCGCTTTTGTCCGGCTAACGGAGTTGTCCGTCAATGAGAATGTATGGAACTTCAATTAAAAAAGGCAGTGTCGTGAGAAATTGTCCGCCTAAAAGAGAGTGTCCGTAATAGGAACTTTCACAGCAATATCATAATAATACATGTGGTTGCTGCGACACTGGTACTCTACCAGTACCGTAATTCCAAAGCTTCTCCTATAACTAGATTCTATCAAAACAATATAACTAATTAGATCTGACCACTACTCAACTACAAACGATCACATCCGATCAGACTAAGCAAGCCATCAGCACCTGCCGAATACTTTTCCTAAACAGTGTACGTATTTTACGACAATTCACAATCGATATATTTTGGATCTGAGCTGATTGCTGTGGTAGCCATTGCCCTTTTATATATTTACTGAGCAATCCATTATAATGTTAATAAATACTAATCTCTGGTCATCAAAGCGCGAACAAGCATAACAACTATACACTATGCAAACGTTATCGTGAACTAAATTATCGGTCTACTTGTCGGTTTGTTGCGTTTTATAATCATTGGTGGGTGCCCGTTGAAGAGGCTGATAAATAAGCAAAGATTTATGCTTTTATTTCCCCCTTCGAATAATAATCTCACCGAAGTAATTTTTAGACAAATTGCTTTTGAGGAAAGTCCAATGCAGTCTATATTTGCTTACGAGCTCTTGAGTTGTATTCATTGAGAATTAAATTGTTCAATCAATATTTTATTTTGGCACGCTTGCCGATAGTTGATCACTTAGATCAGTAAGTTACCAAAAATCTTTGGACGGAATCTAATGGACGACGCAATTGCGAATTGTTACACGAACTGACTTAGACATGTCAAAAGTTGTACAGAGCTTATGCGCATGCCATGGCTTAAAATGCAGATTCTCAGACACGATGCTTGTGTGGACATAGATTTTTTGTATCCACTAGATTTCTTCACATCATGCTCATGAACCGGGCATGGTTCATTTTTAGGGGAGCCCCCGGATCTTGACAGTTAATGACGAAATGTTCAGAGTGAATGAACCTACGCATGTGTACTTAGTTTTACATAGATTGATAACAATGGGAATATCTTCACATATTTTGTAAACTTATTGTTGCTTATGATTCGACAGCATCTTGTCAAAATCTGTCATTCCAATTTTGTCTGTCCCATAACCTCTCTATCAATACAAGCATTGCGAATATTAAACCGTATCCCGGTTTTCATCTACGATGTACTGAATAATAGGAAGAGTAGATACGCCCTCAGTTGTCTGTGCAATGTTCTCCATAAATACAAACTCTGTTTGACTGAGTAAATCTTACACCAACTTTATAAAAGTGTTGCATCCAATAATTCTTCGCTGACTTCCTTACGTACTTAAATCATGAAAGATATTTAGGTTACCTCTTCTTCTTTGGCTGGCTGCCAACATGCTTCCCCAGCCACGTGATTGAGGTCCCTTTCTTTACCTGGTCTTTCTTCACCACGTTGTCCCTCGGGGTTGGGGTCGGAGACATTCCGGGCCGAAACATTGGTGTCCATCGCTCTACATGACCTAGCCATCTGAGGCGAGAGACTCTAACTGATTTGTCCAGATCGATGTCGCTGTACAATTCGTCGTCCATTCTTCTCCTTCAATCACGTTCAGTAAATACGGGACCAAAGAGAATACGAAGAACTTTCCTCTCGAAGCGACCAGAAGTATCCGCGTCCGGCTTTGCTAGTGTCCACGCTTCTGTGGCATACAGCAGGACAGGGACTTCAAGGTCTTATATTGGTTCTTCAAGAGATTTATTCTTCAATTTGGTCAATAGTGGATTTCGCTAGTCTGAACCCACACTGATATTGAACAATCTGGCTGTTGACTTAGAGTACACACAGTTGAAAAAGGGACCCCTTATCTTTAGGATATTCTTTAGAACATTTAGTTTTACATTATTAAATTAACGAACATAAATACAGACCTCGGAGTGACTGCTTTTCGCAAACTTACTTATACATACTCTGACCAAGCCAACGATTCCAACTCCTAGAAAACTAAGGAAACGCTCGTGTCAGTTCAGTCTTATGTTGATCTCAGACGCTGTGCCTCGCGGTCGCGGTCACCTTCGCTGTAGATATGTGCCCTCTTGCTGTTGCTCTCTTGAGCTTACTCTCTTTCGGGTCAGATTTATGTCCTGTTCTTAAAGGTTTGATCGCTGCGTTGCTTTGCTTAATAATCGAAATACGACATATTTGTGGGAGTTAATTGAGCTAAAATAAAAATTTTAATTTTAGACCCATAATAAATTCGCTAAAACTTCCTTAATAAACGACAAATCTAACGCAAAAATAATTTTTCAAATGCGGCTGGTAGTTCATGAGAAGAAGGGAAACAAACAATCAAGCAAACAAGCAAACTCAACAACATCTCAATTCCATTTCGTCTTTTACGTCTTCTTTACCTTTCTGAGTCTTTTAGGTCTTCCTTATCTTTCTCCATCATATTTCTCCTTCATCCTGCTGGTCTTCTACGTCTTCTCGACTTCGTCTTCTTCAACTTTGTCTTGTGTGTGTTCGTCTTCTTTGTTTACGTAATACGTAATATTGCTCCGAAAGTGTTTGAATCTACCAGTCAGTCGAGTCATTAAATATCACATTACCGGACAAAATCTCTTAAATCGTACGCAATCAGGATTCGGTAACCCACATGTTTTGGTCTGTTGCAGCCTTTCTAAAAGTAACTGATGACATACGAAAAGCTATTGACGAAGATAAATTAACCTTGCTAGCTTAACTTTTTTTTCACAAATCGTGTCCGTTCTATTTCATTTAATTCAAAACTACCACCATTAGGTGACGTTTGCAATGGTTTACCTCAAGGTTCTATTCTCAGTTCGTTTCTTTTCTCCATGTTCATTAAAGATCTTCCAACAATGTTCTTCTATTGCCAATATCATGTATTGCAGATGAACTAATGCAGGTTTTTTTTTTTCTGGTATGGTTAAAGACTCAGTTCCTAAATGAGGAAGCTAAATTCGACTAGATTTTGCACTTAATTACTAAGTGGGCTACAGAAAATGCTGAAATGGATGCACGCTCTATAGAACTAACCTACGTTTTTAGTGGTTAGGTTAGGTGATGTGGCTTCCATCATAAGCGATGGATTCACTTAGACCCAGGAGTACATTGGGTTGCCACTGAGCCGGTTAACGTCCTTTACTCCTCGAACCATTTTGTTTTTTGGACAAGCGCCAAGATTGATTTGACATCCTTTTCGGATATGTCCGTTGGTTCTCACAAGGTTTGTTTCCTAACGGAGGCCAGTACAGGGCAGTTACAGAGTAGATGGGAGCAATTTTCTTCTTCCTCTTCTTCATAAATGCAATATGCTTCTTCTGCAGTTGTGTGTTGTAATCCTAGTCTTGCGGCGTGTCTACGCTTTGCGATGGACCCTCCGGTCACTCAGGTTACTCAGGTTTCCCTGCCTAGACTGAGTGTGGCCTTGGTTCGTAGTTTGTAAGTCCATTTCCGGCGTATTAAGATTATTCTATCTTTCACCCGATCGCTAGCTCTGTGATTTTTGTTTTTTTTTTTTTAGTTACTATTGGTACCCACATATTTTCAACCATAAGACCAATGTTGTTTCGTTCCTGGCTAGCTATAATAACTCTTTATCCCCTGAAACCCAGCACACCGTTAGGCTGCAATGTCCTAATACCTCTTTAAGATACATAAAACGTCATCGACTCTATTGTCATTGAATATGCTTTGCTATTGTCAGCTCATTTAGTAACGATACTCGAGTCTCTCCTCTAAAGTCCATTCGACACCTCTTTCTCTCCTTGGTATTAAAGAACGTCATACTTTCTGAGTGACACATCAGCTCCACTTGTCACCTGACACATCGTGACGTTAGATAAACTGTGTCCCACACATTCTGTCTTCTTTGATCACAATTAAGCTGCCCAACTTTGTATAATGACACGTTAATTCGGCTAGGTGTAGACTAGCTGACAGCGTAATTACAGAGCTAAGCCTGGGCGGTGGATTTTTTTTCTCTTCGCAGAATTGAGGTTGTCTTCCTTTCATTTCACAATGTTGCAAAAGTCTGAACCGTCACATCTTCAAAAAAAAAAAAATACTGCACGCCGCAGCAAGGGTATCGCGTTTCGGAGTACATTTCCGTGTCGACATGCGTCAGGGGTACGCCATTGTTTCACGCAATCTCATTAAATTCAGGTTTCGCCGAAGGACTCCACACCTCGCCAAGGTGAGCCTCATGAACAGGTAAGCCAATTCGCGCCGAACAACTGACAGTTGGACAGGAGAACATAAAGTTAAGCCGCCTTGCCGCTCATGGTACTCGTTGCACGTCGACGCCGATCACAAGGTTGCCTGACATCCTCGACAAGAACATACGTCCAGTGGATTGATGCGGGATTTACGCAAATCAACATTAAACCGTGACACTAAGTCTACACATAGCTGTCGTTAAAACACGGCTAGATGCACTCATCGGAAACCGATCGGTGCTGCCAAACTTATGCGCATTAATTGACTTTTTGCTATAACACACGAGTAATTGGTTTTTATGCTGCAGCGCACATGATAAATTTAATTTGTAAGTCAAACTCGAGACTTTAATTCCCGAGAGAGATTAACAAGTGCACACTTAATTGTGCTTCGCTCCGCTGCACTGGAGGTGGTCACGACTTAAGCGAAAACGTTTAACGACTTGTCTCGAGCGCTTAATCACGAGTGTAAACGTAAACCATTCCGAATGCGAATCGGATCGGGCGTCGTGCGTGTGTGTCTGTGTGCCTGGGCAATTATTTCGATTCCGCTCGAAAGGTTACTGTTGTCGAAAGGCGCGTCAACGCCTTGACTGATCATTAGAGCAGTTTTCACGCGGTTTTACCCAACTGACTAATTGATATGGTTCCTCTCGGCAGCGTGTAGTCGGAGGAATGCGAACTCAAGCAACTCTTGGATTTTGATTTTCCCGACACCGATTAGCCCCAAATGACTGCGATCAGAAATGGGTAAAGGCGAGCGCGTCTCAGCGCACGCATGCTCGGCAGAACACGCATTAATTAGACACCTCAACCTCGGTGACAGGACCGCCTTAAATCAAGCAAAACACGATTAAGGATACCACCTGACTGATTGCAGCCGATACAGCCGCGGGATTGATTTATGCTCATATTTCTGGCATGGAACATGGCGGCCTGTTGTTCTTGTCTGTCTCACTGTTCGAGTCTTGGGCGTGCTGCAGGTGTTGAGCGACGGTAAGCCGCGGATAATCCCATCGATCGAAGTGGCAGACAATGTGCCACTGCGGCGAGCCACTCTCGCCCATGTAAATAATCGGCGGCTCGTACCAGGGATTTGTCGATCCAGCCACAGATAGAGGTGTCAACACAACTCGTTTGCTGGCCGGTGCTGAGTCAGCGCCGAATCGACGGGTAATTGAGCTGTAAAGCCAGGAGTGTCTACACATCGCTGGCACTGGCAGCTAATAATAGACACGAGCATTCTGATCGATTTAGCTGGTGCTAACTTAATTCTCACAAGGAAATCGCACAGCGTTCCATTAGCGACAGCATGTGATGGGTCGTGATTGATGGGGTATACAAGATGATTTCGTGGATGATCATGCACCTGTCCAGCTGTGCTGGTGGTATCACAAGCTTGGATGACGGCGTGACGGCCTTGTTTAACCATGCGCATAGTGTGTTGGCAGCGTTGCCGACACAGGGTCGGAGCTTTTATGAAGTGCTGAGTCTCGCTAACAGATGGCGGCAGTTGTCGCGCCGGAAACTTGCTTGTGCGCAGGAACCGAAAAGTTATTATCTCCTTCTGCTCCGTTTATTCTCTTTTAATGAACCATGTTCATGAGGGGTTTTGATTGATTGGCGCGTCGGTCGTGTGATTATGGAGGCTTACATGAAGTGGTGTCAAATGCACGGGAATGTTCCGCTGTCTGTGCTGATCAATCAAGTGCGCTCGGTAATTAAACAGTTGGTATGCAATAGGCCGTCGTTGGAATGCCTTAAATTCCATTCGCGGTACGGACCACTCTTGGGTGCTCGCCGGAGAAGGAGTTTAATCGATGTTGATTTATCTCGAACCGCTGGATTATTCAAGCAGCCGCTCCAATTAGCGAGTGTTTTTCTTAAGGGATATGTCATACATTGGAGTCGGATCGCAGATCTCGGCTCTCGATCGTGTATCTCTCCCCAATCGGGCATAACGCATAACGTCGTGCACTTATTTCGGCAGGCCGTCAATTAAAATTCCTGTCACAAGCGCTCGGACGTTTCCTTGTGTCTTTGTTTTTTTTTTTTTTTGTTTCCTTTGTATTCCATTTTGTGATCGCCGACTGCACAGAGAAAGGGGGCATTTCGGAATCCAGAATGGACACAGGGACAGAGCAGCGAACAATTTATTGCCAGCGTTGGAATTTCAATTCCAACATCCTTTCACGTCACTTTGTGGTAAAATGTGGTGGTCTCCGGAAATGGAGTGCTCCATTTTGACTGAATTCTGGGATATCATCTAATGTTCGGCATGTTAATTGACGGTGTAAGAGCACCCAACTTGCTGCCTCATTAGAATCGTCGTCTAAGAATCGGCTTTTAATTTTTGAGAGAGGCGGATGACTGGCATCTTCTCTTTAATTTATCAATTCGCGGCAATTAGATAGCGCACGTGAATCTCACGTCGCTTGCCGGTTGTTCGTTTTCCCATTGTTTTTGTTTGTCGCTATCTGTCTGTCTGTTTCGTTTTCATTTTTTTGTCGATTGTTGCTCCCTTTTCGTGCGTTGTTTTGTGTGGCTTTGTTGTTATTTATTTCGTAGAGGTCCCAATGAAGCGTTCTTATTCGTTTGAGGCGAATTCAATTGCTTAAACGATATTCAATTGCTTCTTTTGAGGGTCAGCCGACGCTGCGGGTTGTGCTTTATAGGCTGCTGAGTGATGTGTTGTGGTCTAAAAATAGAAAAATTTGTTGTTGCTTGAGTGTGGGGAATTTATTTATTAATCGTAACGAATTCTAAATGATGTTCGAAATTGTGTTTCTTCATAAGTGGGTAAGGTTCGGCCTTCGATAAAGAGTATCATCGATTTCGTGAGTATTTGCTGGCTGTCGCCAGTGCTTTGGATTCATGGAGGGGATGCTACTTTGGGGTTTCAATTAAGCGCCTATTAGAGAACAGCAATGCGTATCAGATTGTGCTTCCTGTGTATCGTTTTTATCTGGATGACAATGACGTATCCGATCTGATGTTAAGTTGTCGTTAACTTGTGTGACGACTGGTAGTCACACAGATAACTGTTGTTATCTAGCTTAAGGCAAGCTATTTATATTTCGCTCTGACGATACGCTTACTAAGAAGCACCGACGACTGGATGGCACAGTTGGTAGAATTCCCGTGAAAGCAAAGTTAAAACGCTTTTATTTGGTTTTATAATCTGGTCCAGTCACCATTTGCTGTTGGGATCAAATTAACGGCACCTTCACTGGAGTGGTCAATGAGTGGTAGTAGTCTGACTAGGGGTATAACAATGGACCAATATGGTCTAAGTGTACTGGTGAATGCACTAGCAGCCCGCCTACCTAACCTAACCTAAGATGCACGGTATGTTCACATTAATATTCAACGCATTGTTTTCTTGGATGTAAGATCCCACACCAGGTTACTGACTGGAGATACGGACTGTTTCAGACAAGATCTCCAGGAAATTATTCATTCTTGTCAGGTTCGCCCTGCTCTGCGAGCTGCATTGTAATAGATTATTTTGTGGTCCTGGTACTCTGGATTTTCTAAGACAAGCGCTATCGACATATCTTGCATAAAGCCTTTTTCTTTCTTCGTGGTGCAGCCAGATTTCCTGGTACCAAAATAACGCTTATTGCGCCAGTGCGCAGATTTTCGTTGTTTTGTACTGCTTATTGTGGGAACGGGAACATACCTTTTATCGTACCTAACTTCACTATCGACAGCGATGAAAAAAAACGGCTATTTAGCTTTCAAAAAGGGAGTATTTTCGAACTCGCAAGTCAGCACCATTTAAGCGATGGGAGCTTGATACTCGTGATCAAGGCTTGTTAATCGCCTTGTTAATCGTCGATGATATACTAGTACAAGATGGCCTATAGGCTGCTCTTGATTCGAGATGATTACAAGGTAGTTTAGAACTCTAATCGGCGCCATAACTAGTCACAGCGCCATTAAAACTCAATTTTAGGTATGACAACCACTTCGACATGATCTGCAGGGATGAGGCGGAGGAGAAAATAGTAGCACAGCCTCTGTCCTCTGAAATTGCAGCGCCCTCTGCTCGGACAGTAGTCTTTTACGAGCTTAATTCTTCAAAAACCAGATCGAACTAAGCAACATTAGCCCCAACCATTTTTACCGCTTTATCAACAAATCGCCTAAGCAAGTCACAGTTTGGCGACAGTTAGCCACATTAAGTTTTTTCATGGACTGCCAATTACACGTGAGTAAGTTCATAGACTCCTACGTTGAAGTGCTTGATTTTCACGGTAAGACTTTGCTTGAATGACAGTCAGTACTTGAAGAGTATAACTGTGAACACAGGCAAACTTCGTCATTCATAGCCGGCGTAAAAGTATACACCTCTACTGGTGATGTAACAATAAGATACCCAACGCGAGTACTTGGCCCAAATTAACGAAGATGTTGGAGCGAATAAAAAGACACGTCCGATCTTTCTGGATGAACTTCAAGGAATACAATTTTATTGAACGAAAGGGGTAAGGGTACAAAGAATAACGAAAGATAAAATAGATACTTAACGAAGGGAAACCCGTGTTGCCACTTTATGGTACATGTTTTTATTGTGTGATAACAGAAGAACTAAGCTTAAAACGCTTAAGTTAGGTTGGATGAAGTTACCCACCTTACCCACGCCATACTCTCCTAATTTATTTTCGTTGTCTTTAAAATCAAATCTTCCATCTCAAGGGGAAATAATTAAATCACTTAAATTCAGTTCCCAGACACATTGCGGAAATGGCGCTTAATTGAAGTTTGTCGCGTCCGTTACATTGTTATATACTAGTTCTGTTTGCTTCCATAATTGAGTGCGACGATGAGAGTATTTAATTGCGTCAGTTTCAATGAGTGCACACATCATTTCGGTAAAAATCAGAAAAAACCGGAGAGAACAAAAATTAAAATCTCGTTCCTGGTGAAAAGAGGTCACGAAAATATGCGTCGAAGTGATTTTTTTTTTCGAGATTTCACGTACAATTATTTTAATACGAGAATTTAAAAATAAACTGAACAAGTACAACCAAGTAAATGTTAATTATCGAGTTCAGTGAACAAAATAAAATAAAAACCAGACGCCTTGTTTGAATGTCATAAACTGACATTTGGCTGTCATCGATGATTTTTGACACTGACATTAAGTGCGTGTTCATTTGCTGTCATCAAAGTGACATACTGGAAACAACCTGTTATCCTAGTTGGCATTGTGTTGCAACGGAATCGAAAATAATTGAACTTTTGAATTGAAATGAAACAGCGAAGTTGGGAAAATGCTAATAATAGACAATGCCGATATTCGATTATGCGACTGAGTGTGAGATGAGATGAGTATCTTTGTAAATTGCAATGTAGCTTGTACTTTTTAGCTAGAATAAGGAATCAATCAATAAATAAAAAAAAAGTCGAAAAAAAAGAGTCGTGTTTATATGAGATATATTGTGGTGCAGACGTCTGTTGCCGTGCCCAAAAAGGCAGGAATAATATCGATTTAGCTGTCAGGGTGATGACGGTAATTCTGTTGCCAAACATCCAGAAACGCGTCCACCAAGCAAAAAAAAAAGGGGACGTTCTAGGCGGAGGTATGCACGTAGGACTCGCTTGAGCAGCAAAAAATACTCGTATTATGAAACCTGGTGTTATTTAACAAGTGACAGTTGCATACGTTAGATTTAAAGACATTCTTTCCCTGAATCTGTCGAACCTTCGGAAGTGCGGTGAAAATGTATCTGGAATTGAAGTTGCACAATCAGGATAGATGGCGCAAATGTGACAGATATCCTACTTGGATTACAGCACAAGCCAATTATGAGTCAGGCACAGTCTGATGGAGGAAAAAGATTCCCCTCCCCACCTTCTTACTCGAAGCTGACTTTGAACTGCACGAACAAAATTACACACTTGAATCACTTATTTATTTTATTACCACAATTTATATTGACGGCATTCACTTAGCGCCATAATTTATGTGTATGTTCTGTAAACAGCCAATAAACTTCAGTTTTAGCTTCATTTCTCGTTTTCGGTCGTAAATTCGACCACACAATGTGAATTTATTAAATTAATAATTAAGTTTAAATGCTTTGTATCGACACTTTTTTTCCAGTAAACCTTGTCAACGGGCACAAGTTACAAATATGGGGTCAACAGTCGTTAAGTGCAAACTATCCATACCTTTGTAATCAGATGCAAAGGGTGTTTTTGTTAAGAGGAGAAGAACTTGAGTTGAATCTTCCATGAATTCGAATAAATTTTACAAATAATTTTAGGGCATTAACATTTGAATATGAATAGGTGCACGTTAGCTCGGCGGTACAATTTTCACATACTCTTCGCATGACATCAGGATCAGGCTGTATTTCGGAAATAATGAGTTGAATGTTGGCTTCCAAGTATGGCACGAGCAAAGATCCGGGCAGGCTCAAAAGAAATGTGTTAAGCTCGCCCTCTCAGCTATGTTGCAGCAACTGCAGCAATGAGTGTTGTCTGGGATATCTCGTCTGACGGCATGGTCTTCTATCGGCCAGTGTCCTGTACAGATCGTCCACATGACGATTTTGCCGAAGTAAATCTTTTCTTTTGGATCCGAAGTACATACTTAGACCGTATGGGTGCTGATATAGGACTTGGGGCCTATGTCCTACAGAAGCACTCGTGTTGTGCCTGCTGTGTTCTCTCACGAGTGGAAGGAACCTACAGTTTTATGCAGACTCCGAACATCCAAGTTTGAGAAGCTTTTTCTAGACAGTTATTACTCTTTGAGCATTCTCAACTAACTAGAATGGGGGGGGGGGGGTGTCGTATCGGGAATCGAACCTGAACACTGTAGGTTCAAGTGCCTAGGAGTCGACGAATAGACTCAAAACGCCAAAGCCGGCGTACCAAGGCAACATTTTTCTTAAATGACTAGAAATGCCGTGAGGGAGGGTGGGGGGGGGGGGGGGGGTAAAAATTATTTTGGTCGTATCGGGGATCGAACCTTAACACTGTAGGTTCAAGTGCCTAGGAGTCGACAAATAGACCCACAACGCCAAAACCGCCGTACTAAGGTCATATTTTTCTTAAATTAGCACAGCTTGTCTGTAGAGATGCCTAGAGTCTTGACTGAGTGGGTGAGAAATGTTCAGGCCTTTTTTCCTAAGTGCCAACCACCAAACTAGTGATCCAAGCGTCAGAATATGTCTGCAGGCATATAAACTATGCATGCTTTCTTAATTCGTTGGTCTAAATTTAGTTGCCAGCTGAGTTTAACATCTAATTACATGCCTACAAGTTGCGAGACATCTCTTAAATTCGATTCCTGCCGAGTTACATTTAAAAAACATGAATACTAATACATATGTGCATATAAATGTAATATTTGTGTGTTTCCTACACCTACACGCGAATAACGTCTCCCAACACGTCCCAGCTTCGACAACATATGCTGGCAACATTCTTTCCAATTATGTTTCACCTCTCATTTGTTTACGTATTATGCCTGAGTGTCTTTGCCAAATTTGCTACACCCTTCATTTGTTTTCTCGTTCGTAATAGCGTCCTTTTACCTCTTTTGTCTTCTCCTGTTCGCTGAAGGAACTAACTTCTTGCATTCAAACATGCTGCATGGTGCAAATGTAAAATTTGGCTTTATTTTGCTATGAAAATAGAAATAATTGCAAATTGTTTTTATTTCCAAATCGAAATAAGGTCAAACTAGGAAAAATCAAGTAAGGGGCAGATGAACCTTTTTTCGCAGAGCTTAACACACTCATGCGACTTCGTCGCTGTAGTATGGGCAGTTGATCTTAGACCACCAAAGAACTCGGATGGTTCTTCTTTTAGTTTTGTATTATTTCGATTTTTATAATATGAATAAAATATTAATTTCTTCCCATATATTGTGTTTAGTGTTTTAATTGTGAGAGTCGCTCCCAACTCGCTCAGGCAACAAATTCTAACAACACGCGGCACAACAAAGCATTGTAAACTCGAAAGATGTCGGATTATCAAAAATGTGGCTGATTCAAATAAATTGGTTTTTTCCCTTGTTTGACTCCCCTCTGTCTAATACACGCCTTCTTAAGCAAAAAATAACCCCCTTTTCTTCGACTTTTTTGCACACTGTGAACAGTTTTGTTTGTAATATTAGCAGTTAGACTCAGCTCGTTCCAAATAATTATAAACAAACTGACATTGTTAACTGTAAATTATTGTTTGGTAGATTTGCTTTTGGAAGAGAAAATATTGTAGAAATAGGGCTTCTATGATATAAAATAAAGCAAAGATGGGTTTTCTTTTATCACAATGGACCAACATGGTCTTAGTGTGCTGGTGAATTAATTAGCAGCCCCCCACTTTTGGTTATGTATTACGTGGTTTTAATTCCTTCTTCTTTATTTAACATTTATTCCAATTCTTAAAACGCCGAAGGAAATGAGGCTAAATTTGGAAGTTAGCCTGTAACAAAGTCTGGTGGTCTTTAAAGTATACCAGTATATATTTTTTTTAGTATCAAATAAAAAAAATACAAAATTGACTTGAAATTATAAAAACGAATTAAAGTCAAATTGGCCTTTTTTTTCGTTTTCCAAATCCAAATCGGAAATTTGATGTTCCTTCCAGATTTAATACGAAATAAGGCCTAATTTTTAAATTGTGACTTTATTTTATTTTGCAGTTTCAAAAACTGGCGATGTTTCCTAATATAGCGCACAGCATTAACAGGCGCCTGCCTGACAGTTGTTGACATGCTCTTAGCAGAGCGACGAAGACGCGTGAGTGTGTTAAGCCCTGCGAAAAAAGGTTCATCTGCCCCTTACTTGATTTTTCCTAGTTTGACCTTATTTCGATTTGGAAATAAAAACAATTTGCAATTATTTCTATTTTCATAGCGAAATACGGCCAAATTTTACATTTGCACCATGCACCATGTTTGAATGTAAGAAGTTAGTTCCTTCTGCGGTCTCTTGAGCGTGTTCTCCCATAAGAAAGTGGACTACGTTCCCACCTTGTCTGGGAACTATGCCCACTTAACCATGGGTTAAATAGTTCTTGCATCCCATTTAATGGTAACTAAAACCCTACTTAGTTCCCGGGGTATTAGTTTCCTACCTAACATAACCTAACCTAACGAGGGCTTTGTTTCGCATTTCAATGCATCCTTATACCAAAGGTATTTGCACCTACTTGATTGACTAGTAGTTGTAAAGATAACGAAATGTTTTGTTTTCCTTGTCTTCTTTTTTCAAATCTAGAGCCGTACCGGCTACGCTGACATAAACAATTTAGTTTGTCAACTAAAAACATGTCAAAACGGAAAATCATATTGGTAGCTGTTTTATCTTCGCACGAATTCGTCACTAATCGCATTGGAACCTCGTTAGGTAACCCCTTTGTAACGCACAACAATAAAGTTGTAAGTTAATCGATCGTTACTTTAGGCAGACAGAATCAAGCAGATTCTAATAATCGTGACAATTATGTTGAAACGATTTTGTACTTATCTGGTATGACACATTAATAGACTTCCATTTAGAAAAGTGTTCAAGTGCACATAATTCACGTACAAAAACGAATTGATGGTATTGTTGCCGTTATTAAAAATGAAATTTAAGTAGAAATAAATGAAACGCGATTGGTGGCCATTATGATCGATGAAACACTTTGCTTGTAATTTGCTTTACCTATATGCGGTTTCCAATTCACAATATAAATTCAGAAAGCTTTTGGAGGTGCCTATTTTTTCTAAATTACCATTTAAAATCTATCCACGCCTCCCCAGTGGCCTAGGTAGCGCTGGTAGATATTGAGATGAATTGATCGTTAATGTAGGGAATAAGGAAGTTGACGATTTTGGTTTTTATGCGAAAGAGTATCAGTTCCGTTTAACATGAAATGTTACCTAGGCCGAATTTCGTAGCATAAATACTTGGACTTTATTCAATGCCCCCGATTACCCAATTCCAAGATCACCTATCATGTGTCGCGATTATAGTCGTGATCAATTGCCAAGTCGAGAACTGTCAAATCAGCTGTCACAGAAAGCACAACGGGAATTTAAAGGTATCCGGCTCTAAGAAAAAACACCTTTTACAACTGGTCGACTGTTTCAGAATGCCTCAAATGAAATCCAAGTGTATAATGTTGATTGTAGTCTTGTAGTCTTGGAATATGGTATGCTTCGCGGCAGAGGTGTCGTTGTAATATTAGGTTCAGATAATGATACAGTAAGATGGGCTAGAAGCTCGGCCAAGAAGCATCAACATCATTATGTTTTTTAAACGCCATCCTTGAAGAAATCCAAGTTTGACAGTTGTGGTATTTATTTGGTAAGAGTTAAATAACTCCATGGGTTAGGTTAGGTTAGGTGGAAGTGGATGACTGCTATACGACAGGCCACAATTGGGTGTTTCTTTGAGTACCTATTCCGCAAATAAGTTAATGCTTTTAATAAAGCGAAGAAGATGGCTGACTTTGAAGCTGATTCTTTCAGCCAGCCTATGAAAATAGTATGCTCCCAGAAATCTAAATCTACGGGATGAGAGAGCACTGCAGTTGCATAGCAAGTGTACAATGGTTTCTTCCTCATCCTCGTCTCTGCAGCTTCTGCAGAAGGTGTTGGCTAAGTCTGGATGCGTTCCTATGCGCAATGCCCTATTGTAACGCCGATGAGAATCAAACTAATCAGACTAATCGATCGTATAGGGTTGATCGTAGGCCAGACTTGTCTGGCATCCAGTGCCAGTTGACCACCTACGATTCACTTGATCAAGCGTTTATAGCTTTAGTAGATGGCTGGGGGGTGGATCGCCACCCGGAAAGAGCACAGACTTTGTACACTTTCTAGCGTGTTCGTCCGCTTCGCAATTGTCTGGAATGCCACAGGTCCAGTCACCCAGATAAGATGGATGCTAAAATACTTGGCCGTCTCGTTGAGAAATATGCGGCAATAAAGGGAAGTCTTGGAGTTGAATGTGACTGAATGACAGAGATTTTATCGCTGCCTGGCTATCGGAACAGACGATGATATATGTGCGAGATATTCCATTGTTTATTAGCCAGAACAGAGCATTCTTAATGGGCATAGTTTCAGCCTGAAAGACACCACAGTGAATAGGTAATCGGAAAGATAGCTGGATGTTAAGATCCTTGGAGTATACGTCAGAACCCACATATGCATCCATCTTCGATCCATCTGTGGAGATTCGGAGTGGACCTTTCAGCGTCTGGTGTTCAGACTCCATGGGTACTTCTTACAGAGTTCCTTTTAGCTTTTTATGCAGCATTTGCAGTTGCAGCTTAGAATGACACTATTCCATACTGATTACGTTGACGATGATTGGAGGGAAACTTCAGTAATAACTGTACAGTGACGTCTACCCGGATCCCATTATTCTTACAAGAGACAAGTTGCTTCTAACGATTATAATCGCATTGAAGTTTAGCAAGCAACTCGACTTCCCCACTCAACTGACGCAAGCATTCGCGTTGAAGGGTCATGATACTCCACTTTGTGACGCGCCAACCTTACATCGTTAAAGCCGACACGCCTCCCAGAAAGCGCACAATATAATTAGCTCCACTCGACCTTCACGAGTCATCAGAAGGTCGCAAGAGGCAAGTTTTTCGCAGCTCAACCAGCAGTCATAAGCTGACTGGAGCTCGCTCGCCAATGAACAGAAGTTTTTCAGTGCCGACTGTGTGGCCTATCTATCATTCCCCGCGCCGAAAGGCGTGCCGTTGTATTAATTGATTTATGCGATTAAGGCTCTTTATTGAAATCCCCCAGCGTTGTTGACTATTCTAGATTAATATCGCCAATTCATTTGAACAGCGCTACAGCCACGCCATGCCAGCCCCGTATCCTGCCTTGACAGTTCATAACTCACCGATCCTGCAGACACTCCGCAGCGAAAAACGCAATAAATCTCGACTCAAATCATAGGCAATTTACTCGCGTAAACCACGCGAGCTATCAGCCGCTGCCAGCAGAGATACAAATTGCACCTTTACGCTCTGCCACGCTCTATAATCAGAACGCGAAAAATAAAACCACCGTCTCTATTGCCGCAAACGTAAAGTAATTAAATTTAACTTATGCCACGCTCTGTACCCCGGAGATATTCAAATTGTCGGCCTCACCGAGTGCGGAGGAGTGCAGTCGAACTGTAGTCGCTTGGAGCGAATAGTGCCAGCATCGCGTCGGTTCTGCCTTTGTGACAAAGCGCGAGTTGCAATGCAGGAGGAACTGCCGCTTCTGGAGCTTTCCAGCCCGCGAGAAGCAATAAACCATGCCATTATCGTACGCACTCCCCCTCGTTCTAGTGACAGGCACGAACAAAGGCTAACCAGACGTTAAATGTATCGCGATTTTATCAGCTGACGAAAGCACAGACTCCCGGCCAAGAGACCACAGTGCAGAGTGTTGGAGTGGTGTGAGATGAGTGTTTGAACGGCGGCGGAGGTGGCAGCGTTTCGCAGTCAGAGTAGATCGCTCATGCTCCGAAGAGCATTGCGCTTCCCAAACAGTCTGTTCACCGATGTGGCCCTGAGTGGCAGGCGCGTCTTGCTTGTCCATAAAGATTACACGTACTCCGCCGCCGCCGGTTGCCAATTAATATACACGTACATATTTGCGGGAACGGAAGCTGTGCTCCCCATTTGCCCATTCAACTATTCCAATCGCCCAGTTCGCCCAGTGGGACATGTGCCGGCCTGTAATAAATCCATTGAAGTGCTCTGCCGTCCCGTCTCTCGAATGGATAAAAATATATTTTCAATTAATCGGCCCCGATGCTGACTGACATGTAAACTATAACAAATCAAACGACGGAACACGCTTTTTAGATTTTCCCTCTCCGTTTTCGAATTTGCTTGCCAAAATTGTTGACCGTTCGTTCCGTGCGGATGTACGCATCGCAGCCTGGGCACGGCACCTCGCGCGGCTTGGATATTCGTGAAATCGGTTTTATTTATTGGCCACATTTGCTGCGCCACTGTGCTGGTTGTGTGACGAAAATGCGCTCTGTGCCAAGGCGCGTTGGCGCTGCATCGCGTGTGTCTTAATCATGCCCGCCGCGCTGAGTGAAGCCCCGTCTGACGGGCAGTGAAGGTGCAGTGATACTATGCGATGAGCCAGACGTGAACAATGCATACCTAAGATCGGAATGCGAATTTTCCATGACAAACATAAACAAAAAAATACAAGTCTTGAAATCGAAATTGTTTTTCTCGGTTCGTTTTGTGTGTGTGCGTTTTTTTTTTTTTTTTGTTCAATTTTAAGGCCAAACGGCCACCAATTGACATCCATTGACGTTTAGTTAGCAAAAGCACGCACAATCGTGCGCCCCCTTGACAAGCGGTTGACGCAATGAAAGTGGGGAAAACGACGCCGCCGCTGCCACTGTCAAAGTGTAAAGTAACATTGCAACAAGCGCGGGCACGTAGAGCCTTTTCTTTCACACGACAGTGTTGTCAATGCTAATGACAGTTTGAATTTCGATTTTGAATTTTTGATTTCGGTTTGCAAGGCGCAGTGCGCCGCCGTCGCTCGGCTTCGATTGACCGATAATGTCGTCTTAAGGCAATGCCAAGTGAAACTGTCAAACTGAAATGAGTGAAACCAGAATCTACCGCAGGGAACTGTCAAGTGCGCAAAATGTCAGAGTTCGCGATGTGAGTGCTGTGCATGGTGATATGCGGAAAAACAGTATGGGCCAAGTCTCCTGCAGGAGCTTGTCGGACATCCACTCCCTCAATGACAAGCCGAACGTCCCCGACCACACCGAACTAGTAGTGACCCTCCGATCCGAGGTTCGAATCAAAGAGAAAATGATTGCCGAGTGCAACGAGAAAATCACTCGCCTGACAAATGAGCTATCGTTGGCAGAGAAAAAGTGCTTAGACAAGGATACTGTGATTGTTGACTTACAGAATGAGATCGACAAGTTCCGACAAGTTGTGCGGCCGCTCACCCAGGCGTTCCTGGAGCGGAACATCAACGCGGAGTTCTCCATTTGGGCGCCCGGTGTCGAGTCCACGAGGGTGTTTGACGTGTCCGAGCCACGACTCAAGCGGCAGGGCTACAGCGCCGAACCGCTCTCCCAAATGGCCGGCACCGAGAGTGAGCTCATCAAAATTCCAAAATCTGTGCTGTAAGAGACTGAATTTTAGAATTTTTCTGTATTTTTGATTGCTTTTGCCTATGCCTTAATGATGCTCTCGTTAATTGCTTTATCTAATCGATTTGTTGTTCAACTTTGTTTTTTTGCAGATCCCGTGACCTCATCAAGTCGGCGATTTTGGATAACGACTTCATGAAAAATCTGGACATAACGCAGATTCGGGAAATCGTCGATTGTATGTACCCGGTGAAGTATGCGGCCAAGAGTCTCATCATCAAAGAGGGCGATGTTGGCAGCATTGTTTACGTGATGGAAGGTGAGCGTTTATTTAAGTGTCCGAATGATGATTAATAGTGTTCACCCCGACGGGGTGGGTCAAAGGAAATTTCCTCTGCGGTTCGCCTCTAATGAAATTGTTTGTGAGTGTGAGGTTAGGCGCACTAAGAATCAATTAAGGGAAGCATGAGATGGCGGTAAATGGGGGTAATTTGCATTTTACTAGTCATCGGGATACATTAACATCTGTTCGTCATCCTCGCTATAAATGTCAGGGTGTGTAAATGAGGAACTCTTCGTTAAAATTAAAAAAAGATTTTAAAAGGTTTCTCTCGCCGGCCTTAAAGTAAACATAACCCGTGTCAACGGGTCCCATTTATTGTATAAATTCACTCTTTGAACGAAGTGTTTTCCCAAAGCAGTGACTCGATGTTGCTGCATTGAATAAAACAAGCCGTGTGTGAGAAATTATTAAATGTTTGAACGATCTACCAAGGACATGTGTGGGATATGCCAATGCCCGCTGCGACTTCGAGGTTCAGTTTTCAATGACTCTCGCGAATAGTTCAGCGCAACATGTTTTATTGTGACGTGGATCTGCGACTTCATATAAACTCAATAGAAAAAAGTCTTACGCAACCTAGTGCTCTAGTGCTCTCAAATCTCTAATGTAGAATGTTCATCGTGTGGAACGTAGCGCCGTCCTGTTGGAACATGCCGTTCACATCCAAGTCATCGAGTTTGATTTTAAACGAATTAGCTTATCATTCATCGGTAGAGCTCTTCATTCATGTATTATTGTCGTTGTCGACCGACCGATGATTTCATCGCCCTTTAATCAGTCCACACCGAACGGTAGTATTTAACGTGTGCCTTGCTACAAGGTGGACTTCGTATGGATCGGAAATGATATGCAATGAAATGGAAATTGGGGTCTGCTTTCAACTTCTTCGGAGCCTTTGTCTATGGTCCTGATTGTTTAGTGCACCGATTTTGTACAAATGTAAGACCAAGTCCAGTCGGCTATCGCATCAAGTTATTGTCTGCGAAAGGCCAACGAAATTGACTGCCTCGTGTTATATCTATCACAGACAGAAACAAAGTTGTTGGCAGATCTGCAGATTTGTTGCCATACTGCAGCTTGAACTGATTTTTTTTTTTGCTTACTTACTGAAGGTGGCGCTACAGTCCGGGGAGGACCTGTGGCTTGGTAGTTAACCCGACGCACAAGCAACCAGGAAGACCAGTTCCTTTTTTCTAACCCAAAGGACAAGATGTCGCACTTATAAGTTTAGCAAGTTGAGTTCGGATGGAGTACAACCATTACTTGATGGCAACCACTTGCATGTAAAATAAGCACGATTGATGTGTAAGAAAAGTTACAACACTGTGCATCGCCAGTTTGACGCCATTCAATGCCTACCCGATTCCCACAGCATCCAACCACATTTTTTTTACTAAACCGATTGTTTCGTGTTTGGCTACTGATTTTGAACAACGGCGAATTCGAAAAAATAACACTCATTCTGATAATTATGTTTTATCACTGCACTTGTTGGTATTCATTGTGTCTAAGAAAAAACAAAACAGGAAAACTATTAGAAATAAAACAATGTGGCCCCATGAACTATCAAAACTACGTGTCTCTCTATTGGCTATCTAGCACTCATTTGCACAGCTAGTCTGTCAGATATAGTCTCATATTTTCAATGGTTGTTCTTTCGAGTCGCTAAATATCAAAGGAACTTATTTCGTATCTCTCCAGTCGTTCATATAGCGAAGTGAAGCCTGAGTACGCTTTATTGGTGCCGTCAAACATTCTGACCCGCACATAATAAGAGGTGTCTTCTGTGGTCCATCATGTATAATACATTCGCGTAAATGAGGGCAAAACGAAATATGTTCAGTTCTCCTGAAAGAACATACAACACCGGCGCACGTCGTGGACTTGGCAGATATTACTTGGAGGTATTTAGGTTAGGATAGTCTCTTAGTGAATTCACCAGAACATGTTGGGCCATTGTGATACCCATAGTCAGACTACTACCATCGATCTGTTAATTTAATCGCAACAACAAATGGTGGCTGGACCAGATTGGAAAACCAGATAAAAGCGTATTGACTTTGATTTCACTGGGATTCGAATCGCGGACCTCGCTAATCAAGGGCAACCAACCGCGTCATCTAGTCGTCGCATTGGAGGCAACTTCAACAGAGAAAAATTTAAAAATACTGTTTCCGAAGAGGAACATCTTAAGGGATTAAGTGAAAACCCTTTAAAAAAAGAAAATCTGGAGTAGAAGAGATGATTTCATACAATTTTAACAATTTTATCCGTGGTTGTTGGAAAAAACCCAAACTCCAGGCATGTTGCGTTGGACACTGTGGAAGAAAAAGATACATACTTAGATTCGCCTTTGTACATATATATGAATCCCAATGTACTCACCAACTCCAACTTGGAATTCCGGGTCTCCAAATTATTGAGGGAATATTTCCATCTTCTCAATTATTGATATTGACGTTTATTGATAAGACGTTTTTTCAGGAATATCGGAAAGAAACTGATTACTTAACCATTCCATGTTATGAAACTCGAATCTGAACAGGGCTCTCATCGTGTGACTTTTCAGACGACTATAGTGCTTTTGATTCACTTCGATGATATCGTCGATGCTTCATGTAAGACACTCACTATCGTCTCGCTCAGAAATGGAGTATAACAGAGATGCGCGACTTTTACCTCTCTTTCCCCTTAAGATTTTTGACAACTGCTTTTTATAACGTGTTCATAAACCAAATTGACCAATCAGGGGATGGCATTTACGTTATTTCGTGAATAACCGTCAAAAATTCATTAATATCCGTCAAAAAAGCACTGAACATGACAGTTTTTAGCTTATGCGAATCAGGCAGAACGATATCTCTCAGAAACTATCGTCGAAACGTTACCGCGAGACTATTATCGCCTTACACGATAAGAGCCCATTTTTTTGAAATTACAGTAATTACGTATACACTCAATTATTTTTTTCTGTGAATTCTTCTTACGCGGTTTTGAAGGTATGCGATTTTTCCCGAGAATCTAATGCTGATTTTTTTGTACAAAATTTTGAAGTATGCGTAGTATGCGCTGTTTTTCTATAGAATTTCTATATTTTCGCGCCAGTTCACAAATGGTTGCGGGTGTTATCAGAAAGCGAAGAAAATGACTAAATATCAAATTTTTATAAAACTACTAATTAAAGTAATGTGAAATAAAAATATTTAATTAAAAATAGTGTAATGTTATGTATTTGATTTGAATTTATCAAAACTTATTACTCTGCTCAAAAATTCTCAGGTATGAACTTTTAAAAAAATGTGAAAAGTATCCCTTACATTATATATAATTAATGTCTTTTTTCATATGATTTTTTGGACTTATGCGTTTTTGAAAATAATGGAACACATTCCTTTTTTTTACACTACATTATTGTATTTTTTTAAGCGATTGTTTTTTGTTATTTTTGAAACGAATCTACCACATAAAAAGAGAATTGAGCGTACATTACTTTTTTCGAGTTTTTCTTATATCCGGAGAAAAATGAAAAGTGTTTATTTTAAGAAAAAAAGGATTCAAGAAAAAACTTTATTACACGAAAAGAAACGCCAGTACTGGCACCGGAGTTGGAAATTTCTAACTAAACCGCAAATTCCTGCTCTCCACCAAAATGGGCCTCTTATTTTCAAATTTTTGTTTATGACTTTGTCAAGCATTGCTTATTTGCCAGCTATGTATCTCTTTTTATTTAACCCTCATCTCATCCTCAACGGCGCTTAGAGTTCTACGCATGTGGTATTTTAGTGTGTTTTCCATGACTTTTATTTTTTTAAAAACCTTTTTAGAATTCTACGGAAGAGGGAATGCGTAGAATAAGGATTGTAATAAAGTCAGAACATTTCGAAAGTTTCCAATATGTGGTTTTTGAAAAAGAAAGACATAGAGTACCTTTTGCGTAGTTTTCTACGCAAGGATGAGATTAGGGTTAAGAATTTGCATTTATTATCGTCTTCAAGTCTTTTCCTATAGTTTTTGATTGGAACTTTATTCAATTTATTCTATATATATATATATTCAATATATTCCGCAAAATTTCATATCCAGTTTTTCGACATTTTATTTCTCTAATATTTCTAGTTTTGCCTTTAATGTTGTTATTCCTCATTCCTGATGCAGACATTTTTCAGACAACTTAAATCTTAATTTTAAAAAATTATCTATACAATTTGCATTACTGAATTTGCAAATTTTCAATTTTTCTTATATCCATCCAACTTTACATGGAATATCGAAATTTATGATATAATAGCCGTTTTTTTCCGTGTGTTCCTTATAAGTATTTCTCTTTTGAACGATTTATTTAACATTGGTATGTATTGGAAGGGACATGTTGTTTTTATTAGTGTTTCTTTTAAACGAGTTTTTCCTGTCAGCGTGTTTCTTGTAAACGTAAAGTCCTGCATCCCCTGTTTCCGCTAAACGCCATGAGTGACAGATCTTTATTTTTCGCGTTTGTATGTTTAAAAACATTGTTGCATATACACATAGCCAAAAAAGTCTCCGTACGCCACTAATACCATTCTCAATTTTGGGATAAATTCTTTAATTTGGCTTGAAAACATAAAAAAATACACTTAAAGACTAGATGAAAATAGGCATCCAATCTGTCCCTTAAATATAAGTACAATACAAAACATATTTCATTTGAAAAAAATAACTTAAATTTATTCACAGCACAAAAGTTGACAAAAACGTAGTAACAATTGCTTATTTTAGATTTTCTTAAAACTAAAAGTAATAACAGTAACAAAAGAGCAATAAAAACAGCAAAGAGAAATAAATAACTTAACAAAATCAATATCTGGCAACGCCTCCTTTATTCCGTATAACATCTTTCAACCTATTCTTCATCGAATGCACCAGTTTAGTCGTGTCTGGAGAAATCCTGTTCCACTCATCAATCGAGATGGCCTTCAAGACAGTCTTACTTGAAATTGAGCCTTCTCGGATCGTCCTTTATAAGTGGTCACACAGATGCTCAATTGGGTTTAAGTGTGGTGACTGAGCAGCGTGTTTGATTTGTTTTTACCTTACTTCCGCCATGCTTTATTGTAGGGGTTAAGTTTTTTGGATTAAGAGCAGTGTTTGGCTTCCTTCACACCAAATGCGTGAACTTGCTCTCATCAGTAAATATCACTTGATCCCAGAAACAATTACCTTTTTCTAAATGTTCAGTAGCATACTGCAGCCTCGCCTTCATATTGGCTTTCCGTATTTATAGCTTCTTCCGGCTCACTCGACCATTTCGTTTTAAGACATTCCTTACCGTCTGGAACGACTGGATGGTTCAGTTGGTAGAGTGCCTGCCTCTGGTTAGCGAGACCCCCGGTTCGAAACCCAGTGAAAGCAAAGTTAATACGATTTTATATGGTCTTCAAATCTGGTCCAGTCACCATTTGCCGTTGGAATCAAATTAACGGCACTATCACTGGAGTAGGCAATCAGTGGTAGTAGTCTGACTATAGGTATCACAATGGACCAATATGGTCTAAGTGTGCAACCCACCTACCTAACCCTAACCCTACCGTCTGAGGAGTCACATCTATTCCATCATTAGTTTTCAATTTACCGGCAATTATTTCTTCGACACTGCTGACCAATCGCCTCTCCGTACGAGTATCTATTTTTCTTGGACGGCCACATCTTGGTTTGTTTGCAATGGTTTTTGTTTCTTCAAATTTTTCCATGTCGTACTGAATACAAAAACGGCGTCTCTTAATAAATTTTGGAATTTCTCGCAGCGACTTTCCTTCATTTCTCATTTCAAGTATACTTTTCTTGTTGGCCAGAAGGATTGACTTATTTTCGCACTCCATTTTTCTTAGTTAAATAACAATAAAAAATTACAAATTGAAAATGTTTAAACTTACCAAAAAACCAAATAGTACTGGATCACACACTCTAAATGAAACACAAGAATGGAATCTGTACGGAGACTTTTTTGTCTCGACAAACTGATCGCATAGAAAGATTGTTGTCATAACGGTACACATAGGCGACGCAAATTCTTGGAATATTAAGTTTGGAAGGGATAGAATCTGTGTTTTCTTCTAAGGATTTTCATTAATTCCTACCAAAATAAGCTAATTTTTTACGGAGACTTTTTTGACTATGTGTTCCAACTTTGCACCCACCCTTAAATTACAAAAACGTCAACTTGAGGGAAAGAACCTGCTTTGAGAGGCATTTTTATTCTCGCCAAATTGAGTGTTCCCTTTTCGAAAACACTTTAGTCATGGGTGTTCATTCGGAGTGCTCCCTTAGTTTTTATTCACAACACCCAATGCCTGTTTTATGGAACACTAGGCCATGTCATGTTCTCAATTCGTCATCCCAGTACCGAGCATCATTATTCGGTTCACTGATATCTGTACGCACATGAAACTCAAGTATATTCATCCGACAGAATAAAGTCATAGTCATGGTCTGGATTATCCAGCAATCGGATCTTATCTGCACCCACTAACAATGCCATGATTTATTTGTCCAAATTTCAGAAGATGGAAAAGTACAATACTGTTATCTGGTGTTGGTGATAATGTTGGAATTGGGAGTACATAATTCATGCGAGACAGTCCCTGTTACGATGCATATCGCCGCGTCTATCTACGTCACGAAGCACGCGTCCAAAGAGCGTTCTACATTTGAAAATTTGGTGATGCGTCAGCCCACTTTGAGGTTCCAGAGGTTTTATCTGATTCGATATGAATGAATATGAGTGCGCGTTGGCCATTCTAACAGCTGTGTCGGATGTGCGTGGCAAACAGTCGATTTAACACATCGCACAAATTATTTCAATTCGCCATCAAAATTCGTGCTCCAGGCATTTCGCACGATTTATATTCAACTCAACCCACCCACCTCATGCTCTTATGAAAAAACAAGATAATTTATTTCGGGAATTCATTCATCTGAATATGATCTGTAGTGCAATATCGTCCGGCGGAATTTAATAGCTTCATCGGCAGAAGGATAAATCAATTTGTTAATACAAGCATTTCGGCAAACAGTGAGTCGCTCTGCTGTCCTTGAAAATGCTGTTAAAGTATAACACCACGAGACGTACTTTCTGATCCTCCTCGGACATAATTTTAATTAAGATGTTATGTTAGCTATTCGATATGGAATAGCTGTTTGCTGAGGCGAAACTCCACATCGCAAGGCATCTGTTTTTTCTTTGAAGAATTTGAACTAAACATTTTAATCTTTCTCGCCGTACAAGCAATCAACTAGAACACAAATTGTGTTTAATCATTTGTTTATACATATACTTGGAGATAGGGTTATATGGCGGGAGGCTGAACGAAGAAATTTACTCATACGTTGACCCATCGATAGGCTTTCCAACATCAGACTACTCTCAACTATCCATTAGTTGTTATCTGTGTTTTTTTTCCTGCGTGGGGTTGTGCTGCCCAAATAACACGTTCTCTCATTCAACCACTTTGAGTGGACTTGCGAATGTTTTAAAGACTCACTAGTTGTCGAACAAGGCTATGGTGACATTAATTGCTTTGAATTAAATGCCTATTTCATGTTGCAACCCGCGGAAATAAGTTACTCCTTCGTTCCGAAAAAGTGTTTTTTTGTAATTCATTGGCCATTAGAAACTGGGAAAACAACTCAAACAGTCAGTGGAACTGAATGATAACAAATTCACAGCTACCAGAATACCGTGGCAGTGTCTCGGCTTCTAGGGTTTGGGTGTACTCGAGTTGTGTTGACAGTTGACAGTTTTATTTATTTAAAATAAGTAAATAAAAACCGAACTGTCCTATATGAACTAATGTTTAATGCTTATTGGCAGTGGCAATTTGGACTCTACTTGCCATTTGAAATGTATCCACTTTCTTAAGTCGTTACGAGGTTTGTCATTGGACACGTTTCAGGGTCGTTGCTTTTCATGCTTCTTAACCCACTGGTTTGAATGTACCTTGCCTGTCAAGTTTAATAATAATAATGGTATGGGTGGCGTGACATTCCGATGTGGAACATTGCCTAGTTATAAATAATCTATCAACGAGTGGATGGGACAGTACACTCAGCTAGGAGTCAACGCTCCAGCTCACAATGTCACGACGATCTCGAAACTTCAGTTTTTTCTTAGTATGACGCTACAGGCCGGTGTGGACATATGTCCCAACCAATAAGCCTCTCCAGCTAGCATCGACTTGGGTAGAGCTTAGACATGTGTATCCTCTGTTTTGGTTTCCCAAAGGTTCGGCGTCGCAACCTCGACGGACCGGAGCTAAGCTTCGCATGGGCTCTATATGGCCGAGAGACCTTAAGCTAGAGGGACACATTCGTTTTTAATCGCACAATATTCAGCCGCAAAAAGTGGAACAAAATTCAATGTGAACGAGGTCACATGACAAATCTGCAATTTGTTCCATTTTTTTGGCGGTCACAAGTTGATCGCAAAGTGAATCACACGTACTGCCAAGAGTATCCACACCCTCGCGATTGAAATCTTCTTCTTCCGGTGGCGCTACAGTCCGGGGTGGATCTGGGCATCAACCAACAAGCCTCTTCAACTGGCACAATCTTTAGCCAACTGCACACCATGTGCGTTCATGTCCTTCTCCACTTGTGTGCGCCATCGTTTTCGTGAGCGTCGTCCATTGCGTTGTCCTACTGATGTCCTACTCCTACTAGACCTAAGTCGCTGCGATTAAAAAATCATTGTCTCAACAAGATGGCGATATGCATTTACGATTTTGATCAGATCATAATTATAATAATATTAATATGGGTGGCGCTACAGTCCGTAGAGGACCAGGGCGTAGCTTCTAAGATTCTCACCACTCGTGTTGTGCATGCTATTTTGATCTCTCACGAGTGAAAGTGTCCTATAACCACTCAGAACAGCCAAGTTTGAGAAGCTTTTTCTAGACAGGAATACTCTTTGAGCATTGTCAATGACTCGAGAGAGGTGGAGCCGTAAATTATGAAATGTTGTAACAAAAAAAAATGCGTGGTATCGAACCAGGCACCATCATCGTAGCAGTCGTCGCACTAACCCACTACGTCACGGTGACCCCACGATCAGGTCATAATTGAGTCGCTACAAATTTGACATTTTGTTTTATTCATGAATGCGATTAGCGATAAGCGACTAAGTAATCTCAGGGATTAATAAAATGCACAAGCCTCATTTTCTGCCGCTAATTAAAATGGGACACATGGATTAGCATGAATCCTAGCACACTTGCGACTTTGACAGAAGTCTAATTAGTATAAAAATCGACTTCACGGGGTAGTGATGTATTGTGGCTCGTCTCTTTCTTAAATCTAGAAGAAAGCGTAAAAAAATATTGGGTCCATTACAAGTGAATGATTAGTTAAGGGACAGTTTCTTAGGCGTCACCGTGATGCACGCATATAATCACACCAATCACACCATAATTTCGAGTTCGATGGTATTACACCACTCACAACTGACTCGTTATCAGATATTATGCAGAACGCACAACTTGTCAAGAAACAAGTCGCAAGTACCTGAGAGTTTATGATTCATTTTATTTTGCGGCAAAAAAATCGCGTACAAGGTATAGTTCGTTACATGACATTGTGTGGTGTGAAAAAAATCAAAATTTATTTCGTTAAGTTTAAAGAATCATCTCCGCTCAGATTTTTGACAGCTGAGTCTTTCCTCCGTTTTGGTGTGAATAAAGATGGAATGAGGAGAGCTCACTTGTTGAAGTTGAGTGTGCATAGGAGGTGACTTCAAGGGAGAAAAAAGTGGAAACAATTTAAAATAATAGAAAATACTGCTTGCGAAGAGGAATACTTTGACGGATTAAACCTTAATCATAAAAAAATTAAATCTGGCATGGAAGTGTTTGCAATTTTCCATGTTTGTTGGAAAAAAGGCAAACTCCAGACAGGAAAAATAAAAAGCAATCTGAGTTGAAAGCTATGGAAGAAGTAATAAAAAAATCCATGGCTTTAATTTGAACATCGCGCAAATAAAGAAACAAATTGATAACATGAAGGCTCGCGTCAAATCAAAAGGCGATAAGAAAAAGACGGGCAATCTTCCCATTACATTAAAAGACCAAAAATAATCATAGGTATGGCACCACCACTGGTTTCTTCAGGAATATCGGAAAATAAATGAGTATTCAACCATTCCATGTTATCAAACTCGAATCTATACACGTTTTTGAAATTATCCCCTGTGTCCCCGAAAGGACATGAGTTATAACTCCTTGTTTTTCGCGTTTATATGTTTAGAAATATTATTCCATATGCGTTGCACACACCTTTACCCGACTGCACTCACCCTTAAACGCCAATAACCTTAGCAGAAATGAAGTATTACAGAGATAGCCGAATTCACAGCTGATTGCCCCCTAGTCCATCGACGAAGTTGAGTGCCTTTTTGACGAACATTCAAGAATAGTTGACGGTTATTGACGAAATAACATAAATGGCGTCCTTTGATTGGTCAATTTGGTTTATGAACAAGATATAAAAAACAGTTGTCAAAACTCTTAAGGGGAAAGAGAGTTAGAAGTCGGACAGTCTCCGTAATACTTCATTTCAGAACTTTAGTTTTCAAACGGCAACTGAAGGGACATGACATGAGGACATTTTTGTTCACACCAAATTGAATATTTCCTTTAAAGAAAATACTCTACTCAGGTGTCCTTACTCGGAGTCTTTTCTCAGTTTTTATTCACACCACCCATAATGTGGTAGCCGTGGCGTTGTGAGTATATGCGTCGACCCCTCCGCTACTTAAGCTCTTCTTTAGTTCGTGTATTCCCTTGTGGGGCATATGGCCTCAATTACGCCTATATTTTGTATTTATTAATTTTTCTTCTACGGGCCATCGCGTTCTATATCTGGCAACGGGCATCACTCTCCACTGTTCTGCGTCGAAATTTCTTTGGACCGCGACGTCCTCTGTGTTCCTTTGATATGGGGTTCCATTGCTTAGCTTAGTTACTGAAATTTGCTGTTATGCTTCTGGTCCAAGCTTGTGTTTTGGACAATCAGCAGTTTCCCGATCAATCATGTAACTGAGCTCCTAAACTTTACTTTGCCTCGGATCGATTCCCGGCCGGTACGACTGAAAAATAATTTTCACGATCTCACCTCTTTCGAGTCATCGATAATGCTCAAAGAGTAATAACTGTCTAGTAAAAGCTTCTCAAAATTGGCCATTCAGCCCTTCTACTCTTAAGAGAAAACAGTACCACACCACACAACAGTACCAGTACCAAACAGAATGGTTGCTGTAGAAGCTATGACTTGGCCGTCCACGGGCTGTAGATCATATATATATACTTTGACATTAATAGCTCTATGTTATATTTTTTTGCGTCTGAATAATCATACGACAGAAAACCACAAGTGCGTGCATGGTGCATATTTCTTTGCGACCACGAATGCCTAGCTAGGCTCGTGCCGCTGTACAGCCCATGGTTGAATATTCTCCTTCAGATGCTATCAACGCAATTTGTTGAATGTTTGACAACTATGCACATCGAACGGGCACACAGTCTTCGGACTTAACTCCAAAAGGAGCAGATTCGCTTCGCTTTTTAGAATACATATTTTTAAATCTACACCACCACTCCTTTTTGCTCTCGATCTACTTCGAAAATATGCCAACTGAAAATACTTGTTATCTCCTTTGGGCTTAAAATACTAGGAGAGTTCCTGTACACCGCGAACCGAGTACTGCGACCGCGAATTTTCAAATATAAATCAAGTGGTGTATTCCCCAATCAACCCTTTCTTCACGAATTCACCCATAATACTGAAGAGCTATTCGAATTTGAACACACTACTCACTCGCAGAGTTTACATTTATTGTCCAGTTTCAGAAACTTCGCGTTTGTACTGCCAGTTAGGCTCAGAGACGTCCATTTTAGCCAATTTTTTCCCACTCGTTACGAATCCTTGGGCTGTTCTGTGTCGAACATGGCAACCCAGTCACACCTGCTGCCTAAGAGTATGCATAGTTTTATGCTGCCTAAGTGTTCCTGAAAACATGCAACAAACTTCACCTTAATCAATTTTTTGTTAACTCCATGCAATCACACGTCAACACAAACGCAAGACTCTGTTGAGCAGCCAAGTCATGTTTGTAATTCAAAAACGCATGTATGAGATGTCACAAAAAATAAAGTACGGCAGACAGCGGATGCAGGGATAAATGGATACAAGGAAAAGTGTAGTGAACACTCGCTTCCTACCCACCATCATGTCCAATTGCACACACGAAAGCAGAGTCCGCCGCGCCGACTATCTCCGAGTAGTCATCATACAAATTTCGATTTAAATAAAAAGTGACCGCCAACCCGAGCACGAGTCTCAAAGTTGTTCCGACGCAGCAGCAGCGGCAGCATGAGCAGACGACGTCGGCGGCAGCGATAATCTTCGCAAAACCGGACTGGGTGTAACTCGATACTAAAATGTGTTGTGTTGGAGCGCAGTGTTCATCAAAAAAAAATGTCGGTTGACTGACTCTTGGCGCCGCCGTCTCTGCCGCCTTCGCGATGCATCGAAATCACTTTTCCTTACTGTTTGATTAATCCTCGTACATTCATGTGCAATACTGGAATCTGGAATGTTTGCTTGATTCAGTTGCGTGTTTAGAGTTAACGTGACGTTCGCAGTTGAAGACACACACTAATGCTGTTTTGAAAGTTTGTAAGTGGAAAAATGTTGTGCCCAATGGAGCACGACCGTACGTATGCGTCAAATGCAATGTTTGAGGCGTTTCCCTCATCGAAGTAGGTTATAGCGTAAAATGATGCATTACTTTTATTTTCTTCGTAACATTTCAATTTCAAAAGAAAAAGTGACAAATAACCTTCTGCCGATGCAATTAACATTCTTCTGTTAAGTCTTTTCGCAAACAACGGTCGCATGGTTGAGTGTTAAGCAATGGTAATCAAATAACACGTGCTTTTCGTGAGAATGACAGACGAATTCTTGTAGCTTGATGCGGCTGCTTTCAAAACAAAAACAGTCGGCTTATTTGTTTGGTAAGGAGCTTTAAGGGCGAATAAGATGGAGTTATGTACTCATTTGTTCTCACATTTGCATTGGATAGGTCCGGATTTCGGAAATAGTATTAAAGTCATATGCAGGAAAGGGAAAGTTCGAAGGTGACTTTGAGAGGCAAATGGAAAAGTGGGCTGAATTTGTGCTCAATCCCATTTCACGCTCAAAGTGGTTTCCTCACTTGTGGAAGAATAAGTCAAAGTTATTGTCCATATTTTCACACTAAATGATTAAATGTTAATCAAGCTCATCTGGGAACTGGATCTACAGTTTAATGCACTGGATTCCATGGCAGATGCTCATGCATTCCGACTATCAATTTTAAAATGGCCACTTCGGCATGTGACATAACTCCTACGCTGTGTGTGTGGATTACATGAACAAAACATCTCTCGAGTCAATGACAATACTCAGAGAGTACACCTGTCTAGAGAAAGCTTCTCAAATTTCGTCTATCGAAGTCAGCTCATAAAACTGTTGGTTGCCTCTACTCAAAAGCAGTGCTGGTAAGTTACGCGAGTTTTACAAATATAAATTAGTTTCGCGTAGAGATGGCAGGGTAGACTACATGAGGTAATGTACTCGATTAATTACGCGTAGTATTAGAAAAAACTACACGCTGGATTTGTTTAATTTGTTACGTGTGGATTTTGCATACAAGCACAGGTTAACTGACGTTGAATGGACATCTCAACCACATTTTGACATTGTTTCTACGTCTACTAGATTTTCGTTCGTGTACTACATTAACTACCAGAATGAGTAGCAGACGTAAGAAATGTAGTTATTGCAAAAAAGTGGTATTTTTGCCATCCCTGGATAGCTTATGTAGCTCTGGTAGCTAATTTAACAAATGTAACTAATTCTAAATTTTGAGAGCTCTTCGCAAAAATTTTCACATCAGAATATAATTGGCAATTTATGCGCTGCGTCTTAATATTAGCATCCTTTCTACACTATAGATAATTTAGATAAGAATCATCTTCTTCCGAATGTTTTGAATCCAATTTAATTTTTCAAGACAGCTGGTCTGTATACTCCTAGTTTTCCAAAGGTAGCTTTATCTGCAGAAATTGTGCGTACTTGCCAAAATTGTCATTAACTTACCACAACCTCTTGAGGAAGCGGTTGCCTTTCGAAAAAGTTCATGTTTCTCCTTGGCACACTCAAAGACTGGAAGATGGACCGTTTTGAATCGAGAAAAAACCATAATTGTTTGTAATGAGGCACCCAGTGGCCGAACAGGTACATTATTTAAGCTTCCATCACTTTCGTGCATAAAAAAGTGAAAAATGAAAAAAATCGAATTGAATTAAGAATTCGTATAAGATGACAGGATTTAATTAGTTCATGGAAAATGACAGTGTCCCGAAGCTACAATAGGCATGTTTTATTGAGAATCTATACTCACCTCAGTATTTATTTTACACGCGAACCAACAAAGTTACTGAGCAAAAAGTGATCAACACTGACTACAGCGCGTTGAAGAAGCGAAATCGCAGGTAGCGCCTCAATTACCACCACTAAATCATAGATGTCACTGACAAAAATTCTTGAGGAAACAACAGAACTATCAGCATTGGTGTTCTAAGCATCGACATAGGATAACGTATCCCAATTTGTAAACTATTATTTTTTTAATATACAAACGCTTTAAGTGAATAAGCCCCTCAAATGAGAGTTGACACAAAATACTCTCAATTTTGGAGAAAATCAGTTTCATAGCGCACCCGTCTGTCAAAAAATATTCAACATGTTCAATAATGACGTGCGATAGACTTACGTTTTACGTTGTATTTCGATCCTCTTATCTCTCTCATTATTCACTAACGCAGGCCGACGTTGTATTTTGTGCATGGCCATTGAATTGTGTGCGTTAAAAGACAACGTCAGCGCAAACGCACTATTCTGTTGCAGCCATTACTCCATGCAGAGCAGTAACATTTTCACGACCCATGATGCCCCAAACTACGTAGAGCTGAAACACTTATTGAAATTGGTAGACTCCTAATATTTCCCCAACACCTTATAGATATTGTATAATTAATTGCTCACTTTCCAAGTAGTTTATCACCAGACATCTGCCTGCCTATCTAATCTATAAGAACAACTATTTTCAATATTTCAGCTCGGAAATCTTAACAGAACTATGTACTTATGTACAGAAGCATGTATGAATGAATTCGCATGCGTACGTTTTTGTTTTAGTGTTTAGTTAGTGGGTATATGCATGCTGTCTTGCGGACACGAATGATCTCAATCAAATGGACTAAAGAAGCTTGTCAACATGAAGCCATATTGTGTTATATATGTTATGATTAAATTCTTGCGTTTGATTTCTTAGTTTTTGATGGATAATTTCTAGAGTGTGATAGAAAGGGGGAGAGTGAATTCCCCAGTACACTTAGGGTCATTTTGATCATTCATTGGGATTTTTCTCTTCAACTTCAGGATTTGCTGGATATTCATTCAGTAAAATTTTAGTGTTTCAACTTTCGGCTTACAACTCCTGAGTTTATCAAATCCTCATTTCTTCAAATGACGAAAATAGCAAAAGTTAAGGGATAAAATCAGGGATTCAAAAATAATGGTGATCGAACTAATACAACCATTATCTCTGTTGAAAACAATCGCTCTTAATTCTCATTCTCATAGCCACACGAACAGCACACACCGTAAATTCAAAGTTGAGAATAGCATTGTATTGTATGCGAGTTGTCAAAAATATCCCAAGGGAAATTTAAAAATTGAAAGTTGGACAACTTCTGGATTTTAAATTTCAGACTGTCAGTTGAAATAGTGAATAAAATCAATTTTCAACTCGGCGGTTAAATCCCGAGTTGAGACCAACTCCGCAGTTGATCAACTCCCATTTTTCCGGCAAGTTGAGCAAAAGTGAACAAAACGACCACAATCACAATCTACTACCGATGATTGACCTATCCAGTGATGCCATTTATTTAATCCACTTATTTGATCACAACAGCAAATGGTGGCTGAACCAGATCTGAAAACCAGATAAATGTTTTAACTTGGCTTTCAATGAGATTCGAATCAGGGACCCCACTAACCAAGGGCACGCACTTAAATAACTGCGCCATCTATATATTATATGGCTATTTATTTATTTTATTTATTTATTTTTAATATCTATCGCTGTACTTCATATATATATACAGTGGACTCTCCCTAAGTCGAACACTCCCTTAGTCAAACAAATTGTTCTCGCCATATTCAACATACATTTCCTTCAACTATCCGTACAAAAACATCTCTCTAAGTCAAACGATCTCTAAGTCAAACAAATTTTCGTATCCCGTGACAGTTCCATTTAGGGGGAGTCCACTGTTGTTTCAGCATTGTAGTGATCTTCACCAGACCACATCTCGCCAGAGTGTGGATGTGCAATTTCTTAGAATGTAAAAAATGACAAGTTTAACTCCAGACATTCACACTTTCTCCAACCCAATCGTTTTGAAATTGAATTCGTCCCGTCATCACCGAAATCGTGTGCTATTTTAAGAACTTTTCTCATTTTTCGCAACTCAATTTCTAGAAGTGGGACTCGATATGCATATAAATAAAATCGGTGCATAGGCAAAATGGAATGTTTAAGATGAATTAGAGCAAAGTTCCGCACGCAATCTTTGGTCCTGTTTGAAGGTTCAACCACGAAGCGGGGGCTGTACAGGGACTTGAGTCTAACGAGGCGTCTACGGATCCAAGGCCAAAGATGGTAAGGCCATGTAGAGCCTATGGACAACTTAGCTCCGGCTCTGAGCCTGTGGGACAAAGCAATAGAGGGCGCCCACATACAAGGTGGCGCACACAAGGCGTGGGGGGACTTCAGATGTTGGTGGTGTGCCAAACTAGAGACAGTTGACAAAAGATCGGGCCGGCTGGAGAGGCACGTTGGGTGAGGGTCAGTCACAGTCTTCTACCTTTATTTAGTACTGCAGTTGTTAATCTAAATCTGCCAAGATGAGTTTTCTTCATATTGTTGTGGGAGTTACTCGTCGTGATAGGGCGAGGAGCAACTGCTTCTTCAAACGAAAAGGGCTCTGGTTCAATGGTTTGGTCACGTGACACAAAGTCTCTATCATCCTCACTTCCGAGGCAAGCTTTGAATGCGATTCCATCAGGAAGGCGATTGCTTGGCTGAAATAAGACAAAGTGGTTGGACCAAGTTTAAGAACTTGCCTGGTGACACTAGGGAATAACTCCTGATGAGTTGGTCGTCGGTGGCGGATGATCAGTTGGTCTGGAGATTTGTCGTGCATTCTTTGTCCTCTCGACCACTTTAATGGATCATGCGTGTCTCAAGATGATGCGTGTTTGTCTACACTTCCCATAAAGCATTAGTAGTGGAATGAAACTGTACTTCCTCTCCATTCTTGAGCACAGATAACAGACGCAACACCAGAACTGACTGCAGAAGTTGACTTCAGACTATATCGCTACCATCCATATTTTATTTTTATATTAGTGTCACGAAGAAGATTCTTAGAAATCATTGAAATTAGACCTTCAATTGCTCGAAACAAGTAAAGCCCATAATCTAGTGCTTATATGTAAGTGAGGCAGTTCATGGTGACTAATAGTGGAATCACATTTCGGAACGGTGACGCAATTTTTGTCGATAAGAGAGAATTCCTAATATACAATTATCGTGCATTTTGGTTGACTAGGAACTTCCCGAGTCTTAATCCCTTACTCATGCAATTTGTACACAAAATTATGACGCTGGGCCTAAAAATATCATACAGAAAAACAATAAGGAACCCTAAAATGTTTTAAACTTGTATAGCACATGAATTATACGGCTTTGATAACGATTTGACAAAATACACCCATTGTGTTAATTATGCTTGTGAATTACGGTTGTAAATGCATACGACGCAGTCCATTGAACTTGACGCACAAATAAGACGAAGCACATACGTCAAAATGTGCAAATTCATTATGCATTTTCGAATTAAGTCTGGAAAAAGCTTAAAATTGTCATGAGGGGACAACGACGTAGGTGAATTTTGAGAAATGACAAAAGTTGTCTTATATATTCGCTTTAAGGATTTTAAATTGTTTCTCTGTGAGTCAATTAAGTGACATTCACATGAGCGAATTTTCAGAAAAAACCAATTTGAAGCAAATATAAACAAAGATCTCGAACTTTTTCCTCATATTTTGAATAAATAAATTTCCCTCAATTTTCCATAGAAAAACTCTAAGTCAAACTCTGTCTAACTCGAACAAAGTATGATATCCCGTGACAATTCGACTTAGGGGTAGCCTACTGTACTTGGACTAAATCTTAATAATAATTAGTTATTAGTTTAAGTATCTTTATTTATGATTTTAATTTTCGTTCTCAACCTGATATGCAAGAGCACGACCAACAAATTTGCGATTAGTCTAGGGCTGCCGCTATGCGACATTAGTCGCAATTTGACACTTTTTTGACGCAAAAACACCGTGACAAGACTATTTACAAATACCTCCTTTCGGACACCTTATATTCTCTTGACTTTTGGAGATTATTATATAAGAGACATTTTTTTTTAATAAAATAGATTCGGGGTCGATTCAGAATTAGATCAGTATCATTATAGTAGATTTTGATGACAAGCCATAATATTTGGAACTAACTGAGAAATAATTGATTCTGATTCTTCATTTCCATGGATAAGTCAAGTTCTGGACACAAGGCGACCATTCCGTAATGTATGTAAGAAATTACGTCCATGAAACTATATAAAGCGGCAGTCCACCCAAAAAATATTTGGAAAAAATTAAAATTGTCTCAGAAAATAAGAAGATACAACTAAGAGCCTGTACTCCTCGAAAGCATGATGAAAAGTTTGAATAAGTAGTGAATACATAAATCAAACTGGTCCCTTGTATGATATGAAAAAACCAATTTTTGAATTGAAAGTCGAAGCTGGCAACGCCACATGCAACAAACGAGACATCCAGCAGACAAGAAAATTGGTAATCTTGTTCGTAGGGTGGATTTTTTCTTCAAACGTTTCGCTGAAGTTTAATTAGCTGATGGATCTAGATTTCTATAATTCTTCATTTACAATTAAAGTTTGGTAAGATCTGTTGGACAGTTTATTTTTCTACTTTATGTAAACTGCGGCAAGACCAAAGCAAAGAAAATTACATTCTTTCTTTGTCAATTATTTGTATCGCGATATTTTTGCGGTAACTACGGCGATGACGTGTGTGTTTGCTTAAATTGGATCCATTGCTCTCAGTCCATATCAGAGTCTAAGAAAATTTTGAGTCACTTTTTCACAGTTATTCATGCATTTTTGAAGATTATTCACGAAACAATATGAATGCCGTTCTCTGATTAGACTAGTTTGAGAAAACGATGTAAAAAACAGTTGTAAAAAATGCCAAGGGGCAAGGGTCTAATGGGTATAAGTCTTCCATCTCGGTAATAGTGACGTTCGCACTCAACAAATAATCGCGACAATTTGTTTGAAGACCGTGGTTGATGACCCACAGCGTCAATGTGAACGCTCGTTGCAACTTTTCAGCTTCTGCAAATAGTCACGACAAATTTTTATGTCTGAACGCCGCTAATACTTCATTTCTGCCTCACATGAATGAAGCGTATATGAATGAAAAAATACTATTTACGAACTGTCAAAATGAGAATCCAATACACAGAAAGGCAGGTACTATCCCCAAAAATACAACTAAAAATTCTACCCGTAGCTTTCTGTGACTAGTAATAATTAATTCCGTGTAAATTATATGTTAAATCTTGCGAAATTCGCTAGACGCGGCTCGGGTGTAAAAGACTTTATTTCACGAAGTATTTCCTTTGTCGACTTGTAAAACCTAAAATCACGATCTACAAAGCACCGACGCAATTAAAAGAAAAGTGATTTCTTCAACAACACAAAATTTAAATGTCAGTCTTTGCTCAACAATGAAATAGCGGTAACCTACGCTGTTTGATTGACATGTCAAAATTTGGTATTTCCACAATAGGTACATCACGACAGATGTGTACACCACCTAAGCCACAGAGATTTAAAATCATACTCCACTACTTGAACGATGGCAACTCTGTTCTCAACACCGGGTGGGAGAATGAGAGAGAGGACGCTCTCCCTCTTTTTGTGCGAAACGAAATGAATTCTTCATCCAAGATTCGACTTCGAAATTCAGCTTTCGATTTCGGTGCACACAGCGGGTTCATTCATTCGCTACGAAGTGGTCGTTGGGAATAGTGTGTGTCGCGTGGTGTTTTATATCGCTGCGTCTGATGCGCATAGTCTGACAGTCGGAGCTGTGGAGTTTTGTTTTTATTTTGATTTGTATACACTCGTTTTTTTCTTCTGTGTTTAGTTCGTTGCATTTTCGTGTGGTGACCCTTCAGGAAAACTGTACTTTGAATACCTTGATCGGTGCGGCAGTAACTGTGCACATGTGAATCTTGTTTCGTGTTTACACCATCACCAACTGACGGAGTGAAGTTCGCGTGATTTTCTTTGTTCCGTGTATGCATGACAAAGAAGCTGCTACTGCTGGTGCTAGTCTGGAAAATCCCAACGAAAGTAAAATCACTGTGCATTGCCAGTGGCTCGTGCGAATATCTCTCTCATTGACCTGGCCTAGCGCGCACACTGCATCGGCTAGCTGCCCACAAGATTTTTGGTGGTATTCCGGTTTTTGTGTATTTTTCGCGTTGGTTTGTGGACTGTGGTGTCAAATTGGTTTAGTGTGCAAATGCCACAAGTGTTAGTCTGTGTGAGTGTGTTGAGCATCTGCAGCTGCATCGGCAGCTGTATCATTTGAGACATGGACATGGATATGGGTATACATTTTTTAACTTGTGTAAGTATCATCATCGATGGAGCTAAGACGACGGTGCAGCGGAATTCTGTGAGCTTCTTTTGGGTGCAAAGGACTGGACGGATCATGAACCAGGTCATCAACGACTAGCAATTGTTATGGGGAAATATGTTGAATCACTGGTCCGTGTTTATATTTTTAGATTCGCCCTAATTCCTGCCAATGGACCATTAGAATTGGATTTCAATTGAAAACGCTTTCTTATCGAATTGTGTACTCGAAAGTGTGGATCAAAATATCAGAATTATTTCCGCTACAGGAATTAGGTGATCCCCAGTGGGGTCAAGCAGTCGCGCATCTCTGCGTCTCTGTTCTCGCTAATGGCGATTATATATGAACTGTTACAAGCGTCACAGATAAGAAAAATGTGCTTTTTGTGCGCTATGTACACTCATGGCCTACGGATTATTCCACAGAAAGGCGAGAATAATGTTCAAACTGGCAGCAAGCTAGAGATAATTAATCAGTTTAAACTAGTCAATCATCAATTCTATTATGATTCGGTTTTGGTGTTTGTTTTCGAAATTTCTGAAGACTTGCAAGAAGCGGGGATTGGAAGCGATTCAATTGCTACGTGAGATTTTATTTATTTAATTTTAGTTTTGAATTTTTAGTATTGCTTAAATACAATTAAGTAGAGCAGTTCTAAATCGAAGATACTGAGAGTGCTACAATCACGAAATCAGTCGTGATCCAAGTAATATTCACTAAACAGAGTAAGCGCGTATGTTTTCCCAGGTCCTTTGGTTTTGTAGCATGTCCAGGTCCTTCGTATTTTGGTCATGCACTTGTACATTGATGTTTGAGAATGCGTCCCCTGGTAGTATTTGATACCTGTGAGGAGTCCACTGAACATGGAATGAGGATTTTGTACACCATTTTGTCACGGTGGCGGTACAAAAGATTGCCCGAACATCTGTGCACCAGGCTTGGGTTGCACAAGGCAACAGGTCAGATTTGAATTCAATTTATTGCGGATACATTTTTGTGCGTATTTGACGTATTTGTGAGTTTCGCTGCTAGACGTACAAGGATAAATTATATGAATTATAAATCGGAAGACTCGCCAAAAAAGATAAACTCTCATGTATGCTAGCCATATGTGCTTCTGGCAAGCCAGTTTACTTTCGAAACGAAAACTCTTCACACAGTTCGTGAACTTCGAATGACTTCTTAGGCCGTTTAAACAGGTAACAAATCTGTTTCATCTCCTCGCTCTCCAAATTTCCAGTCCAAAGTTCTTCAATATTATCTCGAAATCTGACAAAATGTGTTACGGTTTGATGTAACATTTTCTAATCGTGTTCGAATGTCTTTACTTATTGGACACTGTTCCAATAACAAAGGGATCTCCATTGTCTTTCGTCAAACATAACCTCTCCGGGTGGTCCAGGGAAAAACGAAGGAACATGTTTTCTTGTTCTCTTCCATGTCTTATCACCAGAAAAGACCCCTGCCTGGGTAAATAGTCTCAAAATCTACTTTTCAAAACGAGGAATTCACGTTTGTTTGAACAAGTGGAAATACAATTCACACGTACGCACGAACTCCGGCTGTTGTTATCCAGTTTATGAGTCTGTACCGAATCTACTGGTGTTGTTCATTGATTGTTCAAGGTCAGTTGGAAAGGTTTTACCTTGATACAGGTGGATATGCTTGTTGAGGTACTTTAGATCCGAGTACTGAGTTACATTTGATTGTAAGTACGTTCAACTCATTTGAATTCAATTTGAAGTTCGCCATTAAGTTTCGTTTTCACACTCACTCTTGAATAATCCAAAATCATTACAGACAATAGCTCATCTCCTCGGATAATCTATTCTACAAATCTTTCAAGAGGAAGTCTACCACTTAAGCATTCTCCAGTGAATAAAGTCAATTTTCACTTTCTCAAAACGGGAAACTCAATCAAAAGATGACCGAATGACCACTTCCGATTCAAAATTAGCCCAATGTGAAAAAGAAAAGCCTTTTCGGCTCCAAGAGTACCTACACCTAGCCATTATTCAAATTGATGTCTAATTAAAATCGAATTAAAAAAATCAGCACAGAAATCAAATCTCAAGTGGTCTCGCCTTTCAAGCCAACAAATTGACTTATGACGCACAATTACCGGCACTACAAGCTGCTGTATCAGTCTGCGGAAATCATTCAACAGCCAGCACAATTATGTACCTCAAATGCTCACATTTCGGCCTGAATTGGCCTTAAAATTCTATTATGCAATAACTTCAGTTAAAGCACATTGTGTGTGTTGAGTTGTTTGTGCTTCGCAAGAAGTCACACGAAGATCCGCTTTCCGTATTAAGGTAAGCGTATGACAGCTTAACATGAGAAAAAAATCTGGTACATGTTTCATGCTCTCCGGCACAGTAACCTGAACGACCCAAAAGGTGTTCTTTGACTTGTGAGTGTGCACAATCGAGTTTGGCCAGTGTAAAGCGGACACAAAGCCTGCAACCAAGTCTTGCGACATGATGATGTCTCGCAGCCTGGGAAAAAAACAACGTTTGAGCCAAACTAATGCTAATGCAAATGCCATAGGGCAGGTACGCGTACGTATACAAAAGAGAAAGGTGTTTGCAGTCATACACTGGTCTCGGATTTGTTAGTTGGAGTTTTAATTTTGCATAAATTGTAATCTGTTCACAAGGTCAACTGGTTTCGAGCCGAGCACACCGCACACGAGTGCCAAGTAGAATTGTGTATCCATACCATACAGACGAAAATAAAAAACTCGTTATTATTATCCCCATATGTGATCGTCTGAGATGCAAGAAACTGCGGCGTCAGCTGTTGGATACGAGACTGTAACTTGATCCCAGGGCAGAGTCAACTGTGCAACGTCCTCCAAGTGTTCAATAACCTCAATTGAACGTGGGTAAATTCTGTTTGAACTGGTCGCTGGGCACGGTTTTGGCCTGAATTTTGTGCGATGTCTTGTGAGCTTGTGCTAACGTTGTTCTTTATAGATTCTTGTTCATTATAATCAGTATCTTATCCGGAAATCAGCCTGACAGGCCCTTGACGTTTCTACCAGCTCTGGGGAATTAAATAACACCTACATGCAAAGCATGTGCTTCGTCAGCAATTCTTTAATATGCTTACCTGTCAGAATTAACAGTCATAAAGAATTTACACATTCCACGTGCACGTAACTTTTCTACTTACGCTCACCCACTTGAGACACTACCTCTACCTTCACTTTCCTTCGCTTGGACTTGGACGCATGTATTCCTTTCCTTTGAATGAATGTAGTTATGTGGGTGGTACTCGTACATTTTATGCGTCTGGTGTGTCCAGTAAGATTTATGGTTGGAAGTTTATTATCTTTATATCGAATACCAGACAAAGCAAGGCAAGGCTTGAATCGCACTACTTTGTGATGCAGTTCATAGCTGAAGATCGTGGTACTCATGTTATTCACGTTTATCGTTGGCATGGTTTCGCTTCGATCTTGAATGTGGGCATACTGAGATCAGTGGATTAGGCTGTCAGTTGGGTTAGAATCCTTAGCTTTCTCGAAGGAGTGGATTAGGACACGATCTGTCGGATTAGAATGGAACATGAAGAGAAGTTAGGATTGTGTTACAATAATGATAAGGAATGTATGTATTTTGCTGTATCGAGTCCTCATGTGTAGCACAAGACAAAACAATTGGCAACACAGGAAAAAAAGAGAGGGAGAAGGAGGAACATAGCATATAGACGAATGGGCATTCTGTTGGTGACTCTTTACCAGGACAGTTGAATACAGGAATAAAATAAATATATATAAAGTTTCACAAGTCATTTCCCCTTGTTCCCAAATATTCAAATTGTCGCCTCACGCTTTTCTGTCACCTCACAACAAAATCTGTATTCTTGAATTGAAGTGAGGTGACCAAAACCAATCAAATTTTCAACCCGAAAAAATGCAATTAGTTGGCAACACTTCAGATTGTGTCTTCAAATAGGTTAAATTTCCATTCGGAAAAATCTAGTTCCAGGTGGACTAGATTTCAATTATAGATCAGTGCTAGATCAGGAGACATCCCATCCTCCACTGAAAACAGTAAAATCGCAACAACGGAACATGCCCTGCACTTGCGGAAACCAGAGGTAAGCTGCTAGGCGAATATTACTACAACCACCTTGAGGATCTAAATAACATATAATTCAAGGATATCTTACAATTTTGTAAAGCCAATAAAGGGCTATAAAAGGGGTCAGAAGAAATGGCAAGTAGCTAAACAATCGCAAGAAGGAGTACAACAAACCCCAAGGTTTTTTATGAAGCCGAACGTGACAGCACAATGGACCGCAGGTCTAAGTGGGCATGATTTCAGATAATCCTGCAGTCCCCCTACCTATCACTAGTTTAAATACGAATTAAACTAAAAAAGACGATCGTGGCAAATGTCACATAAAGTCACTCAGTGACAGTGACATGTATTTTTGGGTGACACGATTAAGAAAATCAGCAGAAATGAAGTATTACAGCGATGGCCGACTTCACAGCTGATTGACCCCTAGTCCATCGAGGAATTTGACTGCCTTTTTGACAGATATTCATGAATTTTTGATGGTTATGCACGAAATAACGTAAATGACGTCCTCTGATTGGTTAATTTGGTTTAAGAACACGTTATAAAAAACAGTTCTCAAAAAAAGGGGCAAGAGAGGAAGAAGTGGGGCTTCTGTGTAATACTTCATTTTTGAGAATCAGGGGGATTACTTCATATTTCAAATCCAAATTGGGGTGAGGAAAAAAGGATTAAGTGGAGAACATTACGGCCTCGACGTGCCATTGCCGTGGAGTATTGGCTATGTCCTCAATTTCCCCATGGATCAAATTTCGGCAGAAACAAATGTCATATTGAATGGCTTTCCAGTGCTGCCAGGTTATCGTTGAGGTGGATTTAAAGTCTCAAAATACCGATTCGGTACAAATTCTGGAAATTTTAAATTCCCTGAGAAAAATGCTTTCAAATGCTTTTATTTTATTCCACAATGATTATTCACCACGTGTTTCCTACCCTTATTCCGGGAAGTGACCTGTGGTACGACCTTGCGTAAAGCCAAATACAGATATGCGAACAGTTTAATACTCGCTGTGCTGCGTGCCAGGCCTTAGGGACATCCCGGGAAACTGCAAAGCTGATGAACGCTCCCTTCAAGTTACAGCTCAATAACTTCTATACACAACAAATCAATGCGGAATGGTTGACAGGCATCATTTGTCAGCCTCAATACAAATCTGGCATCAAAATGAGCAAGTAGCCTGACCGCCGTAAAGAAATCTTAATTTAGTACTGGATTGGGAATAATAACCGTACACTGGCTATTCTCCAAAAACTTCTGTAGAAGCGGCCTAGACGAGCATGAGGAGGAAAGCATCCAGCAGCTTCTCTGCACCTGTCCTGCACTTACCTCAACTTGGAAATCCTCTATAGGTACTCCTACTTCTAATAGTCTAACCGCCCTCCATAATGTACCGTCAAGTCTAGTAAAATTCATTGATAAAACTGGCTGGATGTTATAATCACAACAACCTTCTCTAATTCAAAAACCCGCTTAGCGGTATAATCGATCTATTTTGGCCAAAGTGTTGTGCTGTTAATCACTAAAAAGTGGAAGCTGCACTGGCAGCACTGCACCAATGACAACGATGAACTGCTTCGAATAATTTGAAAAATCCTCTTAACATTTCACTCAAAGCCATCTCTGATCAAATGCGGCAACGACATCGTCTTTCTCGATACATCTCATTCCGATGATTGGCATCACCTGAATTTGTGACTTCTTAAGATCTGATTCTCCACATAACTTCAACTCTTTAGGTCAATGTCAAACTTATCAGTCTTTAACTCTATCAACTCCATCATTGAGGTTTATAGGTTAATTTGTCAAACGAAAACGAGGTTTTTCTATTGGACACATCGTCATGACGTCCCACATCCGGTAGGTTTGAGCAACCGCAAAGCCGGTTGTATGGATGTTTCAACGGCAATAATCGCTTCTGCTAAACGATCATTGCGGTCGATAAATTCACGTAAACTTCGAAACGTTCATCGAATAGAAAGCGAGTCTTGGTGTTGAATTTAAACAAAATAATCTACATGCGACTTGAGTTTTCATACGCAGTCTGATGGGGTTTGCGCGAATTTCTGCTGACCACATACGATAGTCAAAATGGCGCCCAGGTGTACATTAAAAAAACGAGTGCTGCCGTGGATTGTGAGAAAGTTTGTTTTCTTCCTTTTGTGATTCTAAATATTGGATTTGACTTTTGAAAGTTACTTGGAGAAGGGCTCATTCGATGTATTGGAAGTGGAAGGTGGTGGACACTGATGTCCAAATAGAGGCCACCATTCCACATTTTATCCGTTTTGGTAACTTCAACAGCAACCACATGTGTGTGTTGACTGTTTACTGAAATCCAGCCAGTACAAGTGAAAAGGATCTACAGTTCTTAACAACAGAGTTTGAGGAGATTTTTCGAAACAAACTGCCCTTAAGCATTCGAGCGAGGTGGAGTCTTAAAAAAGATTTCGTGTCTAGACACCAGCGTAGGAGTCGACTCACCAACCAACCATGCCACGGCCGCCGCTAACACTAACTTATGCTTGCATGAAACCAAAGCCTTCTTTCTTGTAACACGCTTACATCCGTCCCGTATGGTTACACCTGCGGCAGTGTTACCTAATCTGTTTCATAAACGATGTCGCGTTAAATTGCTTATAAAATATATTTAATCGACCGGCCTAACGGCATAGCTGTATATATTAATTACGAGATCAATCTCGATTAGCACACAATCTTAACTATTTTCCTAATCATCAGATTTGCACTCACACTAGTGCAGGCGCTCACGTTGTTGTAAAACTGTCATGCAAAGCAAGCGCGAGACAAAAGCGACGTCGCCGCTGTCGTCCAATATCTATCGCTGAGCGGTTTCACAATTTGCAATGAGAGCACGTCCACGCCGTTGGATTGCGTGTGAAGGTTGTCTTAGCATTTTACTTGCGCAAAGAAAACTAACCTCATGGGTTTTTTTTTTACTTAGCATGCGTACTCTTCGGGTGCTCCCAAGCCCCAGACCGGTAGGTACCATGAAACCCATTGTCAACGGTGACCTCCCATAAACATCTCTGTCATCAAACAGCAACAATGAATGAATGGTAACAGCACATTCGAGTCTGATGAAACCCATAAAATTTGGTGTGTTAAAGCGAGGCAATCATTTTGCCTGGAATTTGATCTTTTGACTGCGTCACGGTCCAATGAGAACCGCGAAGAAAAAAAAAACGTATTTTCACAGAGAACATGAGTACATACATTGCTTAGGTGCTTGTGCAGGTGCCCAGTGTATTGGGTTGGGTTCGGGTTGGTAGTGGAAAACAAGTTCTATTGTTGGCAATAGCCAGTTGCGGTCGATGAGAAGCTCACAGATGAAACTGCGCCAAGCTAAAGGTAATCACACTTAACGAACATTTAACCTTTGATTGCAGCTTTAACCTGTAAACTCGGGCGTGTAAATCGCATAGATCTGCGGAGAGTAAAATAAACATACAAACATGCGAATTAAACGTTATCCAGGAAAGGCGGTGGACGCGAGTCTGTCTCTAGATCAGACCAACGCAATGGGTATCCTCTACGAGGCAAATTGGTTGCAGGCTCACGAGAGCATAAGCAGCGTAAACTCAGAGCCACTCCAATCATCCGGCAATGGATATCTGAATGAGGGAGTGTCAGTCCTGAGCAAGTATCAAGTGACACTCGAACAGATTCGAGCCCTCGAGCAGCAGAAAGCCGACGAAGGCATCGTCAAAGCTATAAAAGATCTGAATGGCTACAAGCCGTCAACCTTGAGACGAAAGCCCCGAAAGCAGTACCCCGGATGGGATGAACTGATCGAAGCTAATGAGAGCATATCACCAAAGAAGGCAGCACCTCCCTCCAGTCCCCACGTGCAAGTGGGAAACACAGCGAACCATTACGTTCTCGATCCAACAGAGAAACGCCAACGTCCTAGGCAAATGGTACCTGTCTCGGAGAAGTGTGAGTTGCCTCCACTCAAGGGGCTGCGCAGATCGCACACAGTTGTGTATTCGCCAAAAACCTCTTCCGCGTGCAGCACATTAGACATAAAGGATCTCAGGAAAATGTGGAAAACTGAAAATCGCCAAGGACAGTACCAGCGACCCACGAGCTATCACTCAGGCGAAAATGAGGTCATCCAAGAGAAGGTAATTGCAACTCAACCAATCCGGCAGAAAGTAATGCCTCCACCTCCGCCCATTCGCAACTGTGATACTAGGATTAGTACTAATGGAAAATATGAATCTATTCACACTCCTCCAAGTGAGCCCGCTCCCAAGCCAGCTCAGCGAGGCACACCGTCCGTACGGCCACGATCAATACTCAGAGCGAAGAGTGTCAGGGTTCCAAGTGTAACCATACAGACGGACGTCCACGAGCAGCATGGCTCTCCAATGGCCAGGAAAACGCCACCCAAGCCTCCTCCACGGACGAACATTCCCGGTAGGAGCAACGGCAGTCAGCTTAACAAATTACACTCCCAGTCGCAACTCCAGTTGGAGCTAAATGAAAACGTTAGTCGATCCCGACTCACCGCGTCGACCACAAACTTGAACGATCCATCATTGCAGTTGCAGACGGAAACATCATTTGGTTCACTATCGCTTCACGAAAATCGTAGTCGTCGTCAACCCGGAAGTTCGTCGTCGTCGAACAGCACCCATAATTCCGACGATCAATTCAGCATACCCCGACCACGACTAATCGTTCCTGTTCACACTTATGCGCGCAAGCGGAGGACCGGAAATTTGCTAAAAGACCAGGATATAGAGACCATCCGAACTGATGATTATCGAGATGATGGTAAGTAAATTTGCTTCGCTGTGTGGGGCGCTTTGCATGTGTGTGCTGCTCCGCCAGCACATGACATCATGCCATACAGAGCCCCAGAAGGTCGGCACGGCGCGGCGGCGGCGTATACTGCAATCGATTACCACGCCGCATTTCAAGTTGGTCTTCATCGAAAACCGGTATAATTTGGTATCTTTTGGGTTTTTTGTTTTTGTTTTGTGGCAAAGCTTAACCATGTGTGTGGGGTGGAAAGGAATTCGTCGACACCATCAAATCTCCTCGAAATGTCAAACTTTCATTCTTTTAGTTCGTACACCTCGCCCAGATGTGGGCCAAAAGCTGTTGATTTACACTCAGCTGTGTGTAGTCCGCGTGCGTTGGGCTAGGCACACCTAACAGGCGCAAGATCAACTGACCCACCTCTATTGGACTTCTAATTGACTTTTACTTTTTTTTTTGTTTTTTTTTTTTTTCGTTCCTACTCAGATGCTAATGTATGCATGTATTCGTTTCGCTTTTATTTTACTTTTTATTCTTGGAGAGGTCTGAAAAAATGTTTTATTGATGCTCAACGGATCTGAAAAGCTTGATTGCTTGTGTGGATACAATTCGCAGTACAACGCTGCATATGTGCAGAGATAAAGTACTTGAATTTACTTTGAAAATCACGTAGTTCAGAAGTGCGCCCATGTGGAATCTTCGTGGCATTTAAATGTCAAGAGTGTCTTGCTGTTTATCTGCAACATAAATCAGTTTGTCAGCCAGTTGAACACGGTGTGTGTTGGTAGTCTAGGCCAGAACTGAGAAACCGCAAGTGCGATTAAAGTCTAATTGCAGACAGCAGATAGCGGATAGCTGCAGCAAAGTAACGAGCAACGGTCGCCTGTTTTAGTAGAGGATTGATTTAGAAACAAACAAATTAAAAATCGATGAGTTAATGTAAATCCCGTGGGGCAGGTCTTCGCGAAGAGTAGTTGTCGTTTCGCGACTGTCACTTTTCTCGGAAAGTGATAATAAAAGCAAAATGCCAAACAGGTTTATTTTGTTGGTTTCCGATTTGCCTGGGATGTGAATACCTATATGTGGCAAGCTTTGGCAAAGAATCGTGATTAAAATTTTGAAGTTGACTCTCAAAAATGGGTTTTTATCATGCCGACGGTGTAGTTTGGTAAGGGTATTGTATTGCATGAGCTGTGCCGTTTTCTCCCAACTCTACTGAAACCGAAAATCCATGACTAAGTCATTGGCATGTGGTCATCACCTTAATTTAGTCATAAACTCATTGCTAAGTGGCAACGCGTGTGTTTTTGCATTCACTCCTGTATCCACGTGAAATCGGAACAGCATTCTGTTCAACAGAAGTGTTGCGTCAGTTGTTACTTTCGCATGCAATTGGAAACCTTCAAGCCAGAAGGTCATAGAATCAGATCAGTCAGAACTACCAGTTTTTGAAATGGTTTTATAATCAAACAGGGTCTTGCATGCAAATTTTCTCTCCTTTGAACTGGTTTCTTGCACTTGGTCATGGAGTTTAGATTGACTTAAGCCAGTTAAGTCGGAACCGGTTGTTGGAAAGTTCGGTACAGAGTGCACCTAAAACCACAAGAATAGCCCATAAACAACGACACGAGTTAAGCTAATTTGAAGGTTCTTACGTCAGAATAAGATTGAAATTGGTTTTGCTGATTTGGGTGACACCAGAGCGGAGACTGTTGTTGTACATGTCAACAGATTGATAAATGAACAGCAAAACTTTCCACTCACGAACGAATAGTGTGCACTTTTTGCGACTCTGACGGTGCTTTCTGGTTTATTTTTACACGTAGTTGTACTTTAGAACACAATTTTTGTTACAACCCATATCCCTGTCGACTCCACCAGTTGTACACAAGTGCCTCTGATTTGTTGGAAGCGAAATGACTGCCAATCTACAGTTCCATTCCATTCCCATCATTGCGGCAGGAAAACTAAAGACAAAAAGATGTAACCCCGATAGTAGGTGATAGAAATCTTCACTACTCGGATGACAATGGGAATGATTTCAGATGCGAAACAAAATTTGATTGTGTATTGCGCAACCGGAAAAGCCATTAATAAAATTGATATTTCTCAGAAGAGCCCCACTCCACTAGCAGATGCAGAAGCAATGAAAACGTCGTAGCTAAGAGAAAAATCGTAACAAGCGCCCACTCACTTTTAAGAAGTGGAAAATCAAAACCTCGTTTCGTTTCATTTGTCGTATCAATGTCATAATTAATTACTCTCATAATAACTACCGGAGGGCATTATGTTTCGAAAGAGTTTACATTTCACAATTCCACAATTAAGACTCGCTCAAATTGGATCGTCCCCATTTGATGCAGTACACAGTGTGTTTATTGTGCGCTCACTCGAGAGTCGAGACCGAAACAATAACACACAGCGAATAACCTCCAAGTGTACTTTATGTGAACGCACGAAACCGCATTCAGACGGTCTTCGACGACCTCGTCGTCGGCTGCCTTAACAATGCTCCATGTTTTCGGGTGTCGGTATTTTGATCTTTTTCTCTTTCTCTGTTGGGGTAGCACGCTAAGTGCAAATTAGTCTGATGGTTTTCATTAATTAAGCCATAGCATATCTTGGCTGTGGAGGGAGGACAACGACGACGTACAACTCGCTTCCCGTTTATTCGTCTCGGCTCTAATTAGGAGAGAAACTTTGCGTTCTTCTCCACTCATGACATTAGAAATGAGTGATCAAGCAGAAAGAAAAACAAAAGAAATCCAAGACTCAAGCAAAACCACGATGCAATGATGTGCGCATTGTCAATGCGCAGCGTATGTCTGGCTGCTCGTGGTGCAGTAAAGATCTTGTGATGTGTGCTGCAGCGAGGAATGTACAACCGCATTGCTCTTCAGCGGTTTCAAATCTCGCGGTTTCGCCTCACTCGTGGAGATCCATCAGCGTGCGGGCATCAGACGTCATGGAATAGAAACTCGTTTCAGGTGAAATCACACAGGTTTAGCTTTTCCTCACAAACTTTGACATTTGGCGATGAAATGGATGGAACCTTCTTTGTTTGTAAACTCAGCGTGTCGGGGGCACGATGTCTTGGCTTCTGATGTTGGCTGTGCATGACTAATTGTGGTAATTCATTCTGTTTTTTTGTTTTCTTTACAGAGGGACGTGTCGAGGTCTCCCGAGAAGGCAAATATTTATCGACGCTGTCCGGCGCAAAGGTACTTGGAGAGTTGGCTATACTTTACAATTGCCAACGAACCGCCACCATTACGGCCATCACCGAGTGCAAACTATGGGCCATAGAGAGACAATGCTTCCAGACGATAATGATGCGCACCGGCCTAATCCGACAGGCGGAATATACGGACTTCCTCAAGAGGTAAGACATATTGAATGCTTTCAAAGGCAACTCACTGCTGATTTTTCATTACTAAGCGACGTTTGGATGTGCGCAAGTATTTTTTTGTACCGAAATCACATTCTGTCCAACCTGGTCGACGTTCGTCGTGTTACCCAATATTAATCACTGGCGCGCGAACATTTATGCTGCGCGAGTAGCAGTTAATGAATGAAAACAATAATATGCGACTGGCCATCAGGGAAGAGATTGACTTGGGAAATACTGCGCATGCGTTTCGAATGCACAGTTGGCTGATTGCAGTCTGGGCATTATGCAACTGCATGTCGAGCTGTGTGTTGCTTCGATTTGGAGTGTTACACTGCCACTGTAATAGGCGCACAATATCGATGAAAAACGAGTGATGTACCAACTAACGACCGGGCTTTCCACACTCGATTAATTGACTTACACTTCGCTTTCATTGTCTTGGACAATACTGAATTTTTTGCGGTTGATTTCACCCATAACTTCCGTTTTATGACACCTATTATTATGACAATATGCTCGTAAACGCACAGACGAGGTTGCCTCACCAAATGAAAAGGAAAGTTTGGCTTGTGATGTCTCCCGCTAATCGATGCGAGCGCGGGAGGCGGCCGGCGTGGCGGTGAGAAATCTAAAGTTACATGCAAAATGCTGAAACCATTCGTACATTCGATTCCATGCACGTTCAGGGCAAAACTTGAGCAGACCTAGGCCGAAAAGTAAAAGTGAATCGCTGGGTGCTGAGTGCTGGGTGCTGGGATGGATTCTCGAATTTCAAGTTGTCAAGTCTCGTTGAAATTAGATCTACACTAGGTGAGTGACCAGTCTGACGTCGGGTAGCTGTGCAGTAACAGTTTTATAATTTCTTAAATGACTCGTGATCAAGCTGAGGAAACGTGTACGCAAACAAACAGAAATGTTGTTGTGCCTATTAGTATTCATGGGGCATTTAAATAATGTTACATTAATGTCAATGACTGTTGTTCCTGAGAATAATGCTTGATTGCTTGACTGGCATCAGACTGAGAGATTATGCAAGATCATAATGAAGACAAGGTTACGATCCAATTTCGAGTGTGTGGCTAATTAAAAGTCTCTTCAACGGTGTTTACACAATTTAAACTGGAGCAATGGATTAGTCACCGTGAAGCAGTAATTGACGGCTGGAAAAGATCAGGCGCAACAAGAGTTTGATGGAGAGTCATAATCTTTTGGTAACTGATCATTCGGAAACTATGTTCGGGGGTTTAACATGTGCAGCTAGGGGCAAAGTTCGATTTTCCAATGACTGAGACACATCGTATCCTTGTTGAGATTCGCTTTGTTCCTGATTGGTAATTTATTTCCACACCAATTCCTTCGTTTGTTTAGGCACCGAGTGTGACTGTTAATCATAATATTGTAATTTGTGCGCTGAACTTTGTTTCCTTTGTGGTTGGATCGTTAAAACGAAAGATATGGCAAACTACTAGCACGATGCATGGAGCATTCACGGTAGACTCATGAATCCAGTAGCGTCGCATGATTCAGTAAGTCCCGGCCCACCCTCGACCTTAACACTAGCATAAGATGCGTCATAAGCTTCGCTGCATCATCTCTGTGCAGCCATTCGATAGCCACCTTGTTGACAGCATTAACCAAATTCCGAGAATCCCTGCAACTTTCTCTGCATTCGAACAACAAGACCTGATGGTGACTTTGTCCCATGCGCACATGCACACACCCCTCCACATCTCGTTCATCTCATATAATATTAATACATCCCAGGAATGAAACCTTCCTAACTGTGCACTCCGAGATACCACTGGCATTTGAATTAAACCCAGACGATTTCAATTACAAAAAATAAACAGTTGCTTAAGATGAAACTAGTAAAACCCACAACAAGCCGAGCACTGATTTAGAAAGCTCGCCCAAGCGGTTTATTTTTAATCGCTTCAAACTGTAATTAGCTGTTGACGAAGAGGGCAACGGACGAATCTAGATCGATCACTACCAGACGCGGCTGTCCATCATCTCTTTGCGCAGAAAAAAAAAAGTTCCATATCATCGCATTGGTTGCAGCGCAACTTGGGCAAACAGTGAAATCATTCCATAATAAGGAGATTCCACCAACTCTCTAGACGAGTGATTCAAAGCAATCCAGACAAGTGCACAACCAAATTAAGTGCAAAGAATTCGCTGAAGCTTGACTAAATGTAGACATGCGTGAGGGCATTTCCAATCCTCTTCAAGGTGATTAGGCAATTTCGTGTGCAATTTTCCCAAAGTAATCGAATAAACCCATTGCTGTAATGTTGTATATGTAGATTGCTTTGCAATGCTCTATGCATTGTACACAAACAAACTTTCACTAAGGTGCGCAAAGTGGTAATGACCGATTGGTATTAATGCGTTCAAGGCATCAAGCTAGACTAGTCAAGTCAGTCAACAAATTACGCGGATATCGTGTTATCAATATCGGCTCACCGCCATCTACTTCATGTCTCGGTGTTGAACTAAATTCGCATGAATCATGCGGTCTTATGGAATAGGCATGTGCCCGGCAACATAATTGAGTAATACCTGTTGCTGCTGAATGTCACAGGAATTCAAGGTGCAAAACTTTCTTCGTTTTTTGCTTTTTCAATTTTTCGCGTCTTCCTCTTACGACGACGGCTGAGCGGAGAGACAAGCGCAAACACGCATACCAACGAGTTCGATGCCACAATAAGGAAGTGGCAAAAATGAAAAGAAACAAGCACGAAAAAATAAAAAATAAAAAAAACGAAACATAAAAACAAATTTAATGTAACAATCACGTTTTTTTTTTTCAGTGTGCCCATCTTCAATAATCTGCCGGAAGACACTCTCATCAAAATATCAGACGTACTTGAGGAGACGTACTATCAACAGGGCGATTACATCGTACGCCAAGGAGCCCGCGGCGACACTTTCTTCATTATATCGAAAGGTCAAGTGCGCGTGACTATAAAGCAGCAAGACTCCCAAGAGGAGAAATTCATCCGCACCTTAAGCAAGGGAGACTTCTTTGGTGAAAAAGCACTTCAAGGGTGAGTTCTTCGTAAAAGCCAGCTGCGCATTGCAGCAATTGACATTATTAACATTTATTTATTTATTTTCTTTTCTTTTGCAGAGACGATCTTCGTACGGCAAATATCATTTGTGATTCTCCGGATGGTGTCACTTGTCTAGTGATCGATAGGGAGACATTCAATCAACTCATATCAAATTTGGATGAGATTCGACATCGCTACGACGATGAGGGAACATTGGAGAGGAAAAAGTGAGTAAAACATTAGCACATCTGTGCAATGGATTTCGCAAACATAAATATGCTCAATTGTTTGGTTAGCTATTTTATTGTTTGTTTGCCATTTGAACTTTCACGAGAAGCGTGACGTACAATTGCTAGGGTTCGTTGCGGGAAGCATCATTTCACTTGTACTTTCTAATGCACAATCCATGCGGAGTTGTGTTGTATGCAAACATTTACCCATCACTTTAATACACTATCTGCGGTTCGATATGCTAAACTGAACCAGGGCTATAGATATGCTTGTACGTTGGTGGTTTGTGCTGCAGTTAATAAAGTGCTTCCGCCTCTTGAAGATCGAACTGCAGAATAACTTATACAGATCTCTTAATTTGCTAGCGTATGCTGTCACGGCCTTAAAATAGATTTATGTGTCTATGGATGCATAGCATATTTTTTGCATTCGCTTATGGCTGATGTGGAAATAAATGGTCAATGAACGCCCTTCATGCAAGTGGGATATTTTAATAATTGGAGTGCGTGTTTCGGAAGTCGTTTTTTTTTCAGTCAAAGAATAAGCGACAATTAATATTCTGCATTTGATTAGCATATTTTTGCTAATGTTCCGCTCTATTGTGGAGGCATTGTGGGAACTAATATTTCTAAACTATGTGGCCATGGCTTTAACTGTTTGACATAAATTCTGCGTGTCTAATAGTAAAGATTTACTCATGTATGAAAGAGTGCTGTTGAGAAGTCTATTATTCCATTAGTGACTTATAGGGAGAATGAAGCAAAGCAATAGGTTGTGAGCTTCCGTAATTTTATAACTGCGAGACATCAGCGCCAGGAAGAATGGCCAGAGTGTACAACTCTCTAGAAAATGCTTATGAAACTTGAAGGCTCCAAGTCGGCATAGAACTCTAGACCTCATCTACTCGTGGGAGAACAATTGGTGGTGTGAACTCTCCGAGTGAACAGTCATGAGTGAATTGTTTTAATTAAAGGGAACACTCAATTTGGTGTGAATAAAAATGTTCCTCAAAGCAGGCTTCTTCCCTCAAGTTGACGTTTAAAATTTTTGTTATTCACACCACCAATAGCAATAGCGTTTAATCGGACGCAGAAGTCTTTTCCACGACTTTCGTAAATTTTGTTACTCAGTGAATCATCATTTTCGTCAGCCGATTGAAGGCAAATGCTTAGCACTGAATTGCAGCCCCTGCTTTAACTTTTGACAGTGAGGATTCTTCAGCTGTATTTTCGTCTCCACTTTCGACTTCTTGCGGTCCCGGATTGTTTTAATTCGGTTAGGATTGGGGATAGCTCGTGAAAGAAATCATTAATCGATGATATTATCTCTCGGTTTCTTGGTTTTGGTCCTTCATGACCACCAAAGGCAGCACGTCGCCTACGTAGTCATCTGACCTAAATCCATTGCTTCTTTCAAGTTTAGGAAACTGTTACTTAGCGTATCTACGCTCAAAAAATAGGCCGGCCTCGTCCGTGTTGTAAATCTGATCTGGTGACAAACCGAGCTCTTTAATTTAATTTTTCAACTTAACCAAAAATGATTGAACGAGCTAACGAATCAAATTTGAATGTTTCGAATTCGATTTCGTTTTGTTTTTCCCCAGCCTGTCTGAGGCGAACTCTTCGCCACCAAAATCGATCGCCGTGGACAAGAACAGGTGGTAATCACTTGGTGGACCGACTGTTTCATTCACTTGTCACACTTGTTGACACCGTAGGACGTCAGCTCATAGTTGAAGATTCTTTGCCAATCCAAGACATTCCTGGCCGTCAATCGTGGTCTGGCCACTGTTTGTGCCGACTCACCGCGATCCGTCCACGACCGTTTTCGCTTCACGTTGTCCTAATTGATCAACTTTTCGTCACCGATCACCATCCCCTTCTAAAAATGGTCGATGGTGTTGTGATTTAGCAGTGATTCGCAGATGGAAATTTTGTCCATGATGTTCTTTGGCTTTAACTCATGTGGTAACCATACATCGAGCTTCCTTGTGAATCCAGCAAAACATTACCTACTATCATGACGGTCAGACTCGACGATTTCCATGATTTTATCGATATTTTCGTCAATTGGCGTTCCAGAGCGTGCTGCATCTTTGACATCGAAGCTAACCTATGATTTACTGTTTTAGTTGCATACCATATACATATTCACATTTTCAGTCGCCTGACTTGCGTTTTCACCTTTATCGAAGAAAAATTGCACAATTTCGCCGGAGTTTCTATTGTTGGGGTCCATCTTCGACACGCGCTCAAACAAAATCACACAAACTTTCCGTAAATATAAAAAAATACCCAGTTTATATTTACGAAATCGTATCTTTCTAACGGTATTTAGTTTCTACAACCCGAGACATAGATTACTAAAGCAATCTGTTGGATAAATAATGGATTCCTTTATACCTATTTGGTCAATTTTCCGTTGTGTAGCATTTCTCAGTTGCTCAATGTCCGGTGTTGGACGTAATCTTGTGCACACGAGTTTAAAAACCAGATTCATTCTACAATTTCTGTTGTCTTGAGTTCCACTTCAATCTACCCCATTACCCGGATTAACCTCGTAAATTCAAAGATACTCGCTTCAGTTAAATCTGCATTTTAAGCATTACAATGTATTCTGTTGCTTCTTGTGTTCGCTCATTTCACAAGCAAATTATTTCATGAAATTTTCTTATTAAATTGCAAACAAGCCGAGGTGTGATATTGAGTAAGTTCCGCTTGCATCTGCACTTGAATATGGGAATCAAATGTCAACTAACAAAACAAAAACGAAATCTCATTCTCCACAGAATCAACGAACAATTCCGTGACGTTAAACTTACCGATCTTCGAGTCCTTGCCACACTGGGTGTTGGTGGCTTCGGACGAGTCGAATTGGTTCAGATGATCTCCGATCCGACAAGTTCATTTGCACTGAAACAAATGAAGAAATCACAAATTGTGGAGACACGTCAACAGCAGCATATTATGTCTGAAAAGGAAATCATGGGAGAGGCCAACTGTCAGTTCATTGTAAAACTCTACAAAACGTTCAAAGATAAGAAATACCTGTATATGCTGATGGAGAGTTGCCTGGGCGGAGAGCTGTGGACAATCCTTCGTGACAAGGGAAATTTCGATGACTCAACCACCAGATTCTATACAGCGTGTGTGGTGCAAGCATTTGACTATCTTCATTCGCGGAACATAATCTATCGTGACCTGAAACCGGAGAATCTTTTGCTCGACGAAAGGGGCTATGTTAAGCTTGTAGACTTTGGCTTTGCCAAGAAACTGCAATCTGGCAGAAAAACATGGACGTTCTGTGGAACACCAGAATATGTCGCCCCAGAAGTTATTCTAAACCGCGGCCATGACATTAGCGCTGATTACTGGTCGTTGGGTGTACTGATGTTTGAGCTGCTTACAGGTATGATTTAGCAATTTTCCCATCTGGCAATGGCTTCCATTGTGACGGTTTGTCTCCTTGCAGGTACACCCCCGTTCACTGGATCAGATCCCATGCGCACATACAACATTATTCTAAAGGGAATCGACGCAATTGAGTTCCCCCGCAATATTACGAGTAATGCCAGGGCTCTCATCAAAAAGTTATGCCGTGACAATCCTGCCGAACGTCTGGGCTACCAGCGAGGTGGAATCAGTGAGATCCAAAAGCACAAGTAAGTGTCCCTCAAACACCTCGAAATCTCCGCTAGTGTTTATTCATATGTGTGTTGTTTTTGTTTTCCAGGTGGTTTGATGGTTTCTATTGGGAAGGTCTGCTTAATCGCAGCCTTGAACCGCCTATCTTACCAACAGTCAAGAGTGTAACAGACACAACAAACTTCGATGACTACCCACCGGATCCAGACGGTCCACCACCAGACGACACCACTGGTTGGGACATCAATTTCTAATTGTGATTGCCGATAAAGTCCCAATCATTTTGCCTGCTCAAAAACATTTTAAGAATCTGTAAATTTTCATATAAGACGGAAGCTTTCTGACTGCTTAACTTGGCGTTACAAAAGTGCCTCAAATTGAACAATGTCTTCCTAAATGTAGTCAGCACTATGTCGCACAGAGTAAATGTATATACATACATACACATAATCAAAACAAAAAAAAAACAACAATCGAATACTATGGACTATATACTTTGTTATATTTTAAGGCATTGTCTTTAATGGTTCTGCTGAAATTAAAATGTTGTTATACGTGCAATCGCGCTTGCATGAGGTACGCCATACACTTACTGTACGTTAAATTAAATATGTATCACTTACTAAACAAATTATACCCATATCTTGCTAGAATATTTTTTAAAACAATTCTGTTTGCGTCGTTGTTAAATAAATATGAATTTATTATATTTTATAAATTGCTAATATTATTACATATAATTAAATCAGAAAGGAAACAATTTACTGTTATTCAAGTAATTAAATAAAATACACCTACATTGAGAATTCATTTATCTTTTGTAAAATTATTTTATTTAAGCAAATTGTGAATAAAAGTATGTGTAGATTTTGTTATTGTTGAGTTTTATTTAACTTATAATGCATAAATGAGAATGGAGACAATTTCGGGCATGGGGATGTTTAGAAATATCTCCCGTGCCTATTTGACCACGGAATGACTGAATGAGCACTGTTTCCACATGGATGTCGCGAAATTTCTGCTTCAACCGAATACAACCACACCATCAGCATGATCCACTGAAGGTATCACTGGGGTAAAGCACGCACGAGATATCTCCAGGCAACTCGATCTTCCCATCGACTCTAATTCATCAGGAGTTATGCGTAGGCGTAAAGAGATTAGTTTATGGACTTAGTCCATCAACCTCATCCTGGGTCTGCCAAGTATGAAGAAGCAGTTGCAATGTTCAGTTCCTCATACTCTGCCGTGTTTCGCACGCTATCCTGGGGCCTAATTTTGTATTGTTAAAGTATCCGAAATTGGTATTTTGTACCAAATCGATTACGGAAATTTGTTATTTTGTATTCCGAATGTGAATGTAAAGATCGTTGTCTTTTACGGATTATCATTCGAAAACTCTTTTGTTGTCGAAATGGTTGTGCAAAAATTATTTTGATGGAAGCTATTAATTGGTTCACAGAAAAGAAAAAATGAATTGAGACATTAATAATAAATTTGTGCAGCTGAGCGTTGGTGAAACATGTGAGTATATTTTCTTTGTGTAATAATTGTCGTTATTTATTCAAACATTGATTGACCAAACTAAACAGTTGAACAGGAGCAGAAATGAACTAATAATAGTAGGTCTAATATTAGGTCATCATTTATGTGCAAGCATGTAGGTCAGAATTCTTCCATACACAGATGAAATGCAGAAATCCAACTTTGCACATTGGTCTTAAATATCTGCGGGTTGTAGTCTGTGGGAAATATTAGTTTGGGAAGAGCATTCCATATTCGTGCAGTGCGGCTGAAGAACGAGTCTCTGAATTTAACTGTGCGTCCGAAAGTAGGCTTAAGGGTATACTGATGGGCATTCCTGGCGAGACGAGTATTGCGGGTGAATTCATGGAGAGGAGGAATGCAGTTGGCTAGCTCGATGTTCGAGCGAGTCTAATGAGTCTCCGATATTGTCGTCTCCTATAAGTTTTATCATTGGAGTATCCTCCACACAGCCGCACAAAATCTAGGAAGATACTGGCGGAGTGGAAGACTTGAATATAGCAACGTTGCCAGTTATAGATAATGGACAACCATCCTGCTCTGAACAATCTTCAAATACCCACGATCGCCAAACAATAACGAAAATATGCTTTTTGGACAGATAGGTGGACAGCCATATCCAATTTCAAATAGAAGTCGTATGCATCCTAACAGACATGAACAAATCCTGAAAGGATGTTGCTCGCTATCAAAGGAAAAACCATGGATTAGATCTAAAAATGGGAATTCATTATAATAATAATTGCTATTCTTTTTTAGAAATAATATTATGTATTTGTTAAATGTTTTAAAATGTGAATAAATTGAACTGAATCGATGATTCGATTGATTTTTTGTTTATTCCATTTTGACAGCTCAATTTTCGGAAATTACTGGAAAAGGATGGGTGGCATTCAATTCCAATCCGAAAGTGATAATAAATACGAATTGATTGTAGCATCGGATTTCATTTCCGAATCCGAATCCGAATGCAAAATGAAAAATAAGGCACATGGCGAGTAATTTCCACAACAGCACGAAGAAATCTCATCTTAGCTTGTAATCGCGCTCTTATTCTTTCGGCCATTACCCATATTTCAAATCCATAGGTGAGAGTTGGAAGAAATACTGAGTTGAAAACCGCTAACTTGGCTTGGACACCAAGCTCGACCTTCATTATTACAGATATTCCAAGCTGTGTCAAAACTGACCCGCGTTGACCAATCCTACTCACTCATGAAAAAGGCCCCGAGATACCGAGAGCAGGTGGAGAAGTTTAAGTAACAATTTGTTAAGCCAATAAATACATCAGGCCATTTAAAAAAAATAGGGAAACATTTTGGGTTAGATTAAAAGATGCCCATTGCCAAAAATATGATGCAATGGCGCGTAGGCATAGTTGAGCTCCTATGCCCCACAAGGAGATACAGGAACTAAAGAACAAAACAAAAATAATGTCATACACCATGGAAAAGGAAGACGAGCACAAATGTAGAAAAATCTTATATGCGACGTTGCTAAGACTTATAAATTAAAGGGGTCTCCTTTTTTATAGGCTTCTGAGGCAAACAATCGCAGAAGGTTGCTCTATCAGCTCATTGCTAACCCCTAACCAACATATATTTGACTTGTCTCACATTTTCTTCTTCAACAGCCATATATTCTTCACCTAGGAAAAGGAGAAGATTTATTTATATATGCACACTTTTAAATAATCGACGTAACATTTTAAACGTGTATAAAACCGAAAAGATCTGCTGTGAATATTGCGAGCATGATCGGATCACTACTTTTCATGAAATGTCTACCTAACGTACATATTAGGACTGTTTTATTGAGAATCGTTTCTCAGCTCAGTAATACATTTACACGCGAAGCAACAACAAACAAAATTGAGCTATTACTGAGTAAAAACAGCTGAGTGATCATTACTGACTATAGAACGTTGATGAATCTCTATTACAGGTGACGCTTGAGACATATGTCGCTGACCAAAACTTCTTGAAAATACAGCCGTATTATCAGCATTGGTGCTGTAAATCTCGACATAGCATATATGACGTTTCCGGTACCACAACTGCACAGATGCCGCTGACAAAAATTATTAAAGATACAGCAGCATTTTTGGCATTGTATCCCAATTTCTAATAACCAATATTTGTACAAACATTGGCAACTAACTGCCAAGACTATTTGAATTTGTACGTCTAGTCAAATTTTCACGGAAGTAAATCAAAGTCACGAACCAATTTTTGACACAAAATAGTAAACCTGAGTAAAGTGCGTTTTTTTTAGATGTCACTTACTGTGCTGTATCACGCCTCATGTGACAGACTATGCATAAATTAAATTCAATCAATGTTTCTATTTCATTTTCCCTTTTCAATGGTTGCGTATATCTAAAGCTAAGCTGACTAACAACAACCCTCCACATTCGCGTTCTGTTTCTTTTCCTTATTCGACCGAACAAACAAACTTGTTTCATGATAATAAAATTGTTCTGTGTGACGGACTGTTAACGCAGACCAGAAATGAAGTATTACAGAGATGTCCGACTTTTATTGTTTTTTGTAATGTGTTCTTAAACCAAATTGACCAATCAGAGGACGGCATTTACGTTATTTCGTGAATGATCGTCAAAAATTCATGAATATCTGTCAAAAAGTCACTCAAATTCGTAGATGGACTAGGGGCCAATCAGCTGTGAAGTCGGCTATCTCTGTAATACTTCATTTCTGAGGCAGACATATGTTACTAAAATCTTAAAAACGTGCGCCGTTTCCGTTTTCACAATTTTCCCATCACTAATGTTTCGTCAAAAAACCAAATGGTTTCAGTCTTTGGTAAATATTCAATCACACATGTCTAAGCTAAGATTTGAGTTGCTTGAGTAATGTCACAACTAGATGGCGAAAGAGAAATTTGAACATTTGATGGTCATTTCAGTTCTCTTTACTAACTCTTTAAAGTGATCATCAGCATTTATTGATTATCACCTCCTTCATTAGAAATAAAATAAATATCGACTTCAATCTAATCAGCGAGAATATAAAGCACGGCTGCATGTGCATCAGTACATCACAAGTTTTCCAACCGCGGTTTCATTCATTTCGTCGTTATGAAGCTCTCAAACGTTTTGCTTTTTGTATTCGCTGTAACCTTGAGCGTCTACGCAGATCAAGATAAGTCGGGTTCGTATAGCCGTTTTTGTTAATTGTTTGTGGGATGAGTTATTAAAGCAATTCGTTTTTACTTCCAGCGTGCTTATTATTACAGGATAGAGGACAATGTCTTGCCTTGATACCAATGTACTACTATGATTCTGCCAACAACGAGTGCAAGGAGTTCGCTTATGGTGGCTGCGGGGGCAATGCAAATTTGTTCAGCACTAAGGAAAAATGTGAACAGCTTTGCAAGTCGTAAACGGATTGTCTGATAAGCGCTGTGTTTACAAACCAGATTCGAAGTGATTTAAATTAAATAAAAAAACAATATTGCATATTCCACGATTAGTTTGTTGATTACCGAAGGTGTTTATGTGACCCTTTGACATTTTATTTGAAGCCGAGTTGCATTTTTCGTCTCATCTATCTGTTTATTCTCATGGTGACGGGAAATTGGCTGTAGACTAAATATTCACACACAACAACGGCTGATGAGTTTCAATTTATTACGCATCGTCTATTTATCGATTTCGAAGCGATGCATGACAGCATTCGATGCGAATTTTGGATTCCCCTTAGCACACTGTATGCAGCGTGCCCTTTTGTTCAAGATTTCTGGAACCAAACGGATTTCTCTGATGAGAAGTGCTGTCATGGTGATTTCGGTAGAAGATTGTACGCCTGGAAACTGCAAGCAAGGAAAGCACTGCATTTTACGAATTAGTGCAATTGTTGGGTTATCCAATTGGCATGGCCATTGTAGCACATTCTCAACTGGCAGAAGAACGAAGAAAGGAGCTGGCTTTAAAGTAAATGAGGAAACATAATGTATAAATATATTTCAAACCATATTGTGATGTCAATCTGAATTTCTATGATCCCGCATATGAAAGATTATTTTTCCATGTCGGCGGTGCGAAGGCTAATTAACGGTCAATGACTAAAGACATATACTCTCTATTAGCAGACCCAAAGCTTTGTGGCAACCATCTTCTCTCTTTCTCTCACGCTACAACTGCCCATCTTTCCTTCCCTGTTTGGTGGGGTCAAGGTGTTGTATGACGCTTTGAGCTTGGCTGTGGGGAAGACGAGTATAAACTAGCTCAGTCGTGGACGAAGTATCCGCAATACCTAGCGAACTCCCCCATTTATTCTCTTGTGGACCCTTCAAAGCCCGACATCCCTTTATCTAATGAAAACAGATAAAACAATACAAATATGACAGTGCTCACTCACTGACTGGAATATCTTCTTCCAGAACTACCTCAGCTCCTGAAGTGATGATGATAGGGCAGCACCCACCGACTCCAAAACTACCAGAAGCCGCGTGAAGCACACTCAAAAACCCAAATGCTGCTTGATAACCTTCGAATTTGCGCCGAATCATGTACTCTATGGCCTGTACAAAGACGTGTACGTAGTCCGCAAACAGCAATGAAGTATTACAGAGATAGCCGACTTCACAGCTGATTGGCCCCTAGTCCATCTACGAATTTGACTAACTATTTGCCAGATATTCATGAATTTTTGACGGTTATTCACGAAATAACGTAAATGCCGTAATCTGATTGGTCAATTTGATTTATGAACACGTTATAAAAAACAGTTGTCAAAAATCTTAAGGGGAAAGAGAGTTAGAAGTCGGGCATCTCCGTAATACACCTAAGTCTGTTTTTACACGGTCTTTTTTTACACGGTTTTGATATAACACGGTTTGAAAATTGAATATTTTTAATTTTTTTACACGATTTTATTCCATTTAGCACGATTTGAAATTTTATGTACTTACTTTTTTTTGTCAAATTTAATTTTTGCGAAGTATGTTCATATCACAAAAAAGTATTTATGAAAGAAAAAAGTCTGAAACCATCGATAGTATCGATAGTGCTATCGATAGTTTGCGAACACTAGCTTAAAGATTTAAGTGAATTCCCTTTTAGCGCGTACAAGCAATTTTTACTGGTCAAAGCAAATGTGAATAGCACTAATTTAGGGGAATTCCCTTTATGTGCATACAATAAAATTTACTGGTCAGAGCAATTGAAACGTGTTAATATTTTGTGAACTGTCAATGCAATAAGACGTGTTTTGTTATGAAATTTTAAGCATTATATATTTGATTTAATAAAATAAACATGAATTCTTGTTCTTAAAAATTCTTGTTTTTCACTAATTTTAATAGGTTTTAGAGATTAGGAACAAATCACCCATTTTTGTATACGATCAATGCCTTTTTTTACACGGTTTTTTTTTACACGGCTTCTTCTGGAACCAATCTACCGTGTAAAAACAGACTTACGTGTACTTCATTTCTGGTCCGAAAAAAAAGCACATCGAAAGCATTTTCAATCAATTCCAGCCACCTGGTTCGTGAAAAAGAGGAAGACTAGACTGTCAAGTGATCGCAAAGTCAGGACAACTTCGACTTAATGACTGGATAGTATCCATATCAGTGATGGGACTTGATAAATTAATAATGGTGGTAGATACCCAGAAAATGGTTGGTAGACAAAATTTACTTAAAAACAAAGCAAAAATCATTTAAAAAAAAAAAACAGAAAAGTAAATATAGTACGTTCTCGATTTTCGCAACAGATCATTTTTCATCATTACTGACGCAGTAAACGTAAAATGTAAACATTTTTCAAATAGACAGATACTCGATAATTGCAACTACCCCAGTTCTATGAGTTGCGATAATCGCGAATGCACTGTAAATTAAAAACAGTTTATTGGTATATTAGCTGCGTTTTTTTGCAAGCGTATATACGCTTAATTTGTAAGTGTTGGCACCACCGACGACATTTATGACATTTGCTAAGCAGTCAGGGGTGTAGTCTTGGAAGGTAATGGTTGATCTTTGATGGTCACAATCTTCGTTTTGTGACTGTGTAGCGTGCAAAAGCAAAAGCACTTAATAATTATAAAAGAAAAAAATGTTAATTAAATGAAAAGAATCGTTTACGAAACCTTAACAGAATGTATAGCAGAGACACTCTGGGTATACCAAAAGTTGCATACTTATGGATGCCAAAACAATTAAAAATTATCTAATACATCAACCGCACCTGCAAATGTAAGCCACATACAGCAACCTAAACAATGAATGAATAAATTCAGGAATGAACACACAGAAAATAATGCTTGGAAGCATTGCTTTTATCCGCGCTTGTTTCTTAAGCGGCGATAGATATGATGAGTAACTTAAGCGGATATAGGATTTGTTGTTAGTGTATTTTACATGTAAATTGAAATTTAAGCGTATATACGCTTGCAAGAAAACACAGCTATTATTGACTATGTATGTTATGTATTTTTCAGTTTTAAATAATTTAATGAAATTATTTCCCTTTTTGACAATAATCTGAGAAGAATCTAGTTGCTTATTTAACTAGAGATAGGGATAAAAATCTTCCCCTTTTACCAAAAGTTCTTTGGCTATTAATGTCCTATGAATCCTTTGTCTCATTTTCTCATTTTAAGCTGCTTGTTTTTGATAGTTTTCCATACCTACTTGCTTATCAGGTGACCTATGAGGGGTCCAAGGCTGAGCTGCCTTCCATTGCTGACGGCCCTGGGTGCGATGCTTCCAGTCATCAAGACCAAATTGTGCTGCGTCTGTGATGATTTTGTCTTTATACCGACATCGGTCTTCCTCTCGACCATACGCTCCATGTTCTTCGTGGCTACATCCCCATCTTGGTACAGCTCGTATAATTCGCAGTTAGAATTATTATATCAGTACCATCCCTATCCCTCAAGCCCGCTAAGCAGCTTTTGGTAGAGCTGCTTATACTCATCCACAATTCTTTGCGAGTCAGTAACAGAGTTGCCGTCACTGTTACCGAAGAGACGCCTGCTTTTCCTAAAGCCAACAGTGAAACTCTTGGCTTTTTTATGAAAAGCCCGAATTTTCTGTCTATCCCAAGACTTTTCGATATCCTTGATCTGGGTGGTTGCGTGGGACCATTTCTTTTGGCGTGGAAGTTTCTTCTCCTCTCATCTTCAAAGCCCCTCCACTTATTGATGATCTAAATTTAGTTACGTTTTGGTTTATGACCGCTGTACTCATAGTTTCTGAGATATCCTCATAGACAGCAATTCTTTTAAGCTTAAGACTTTTGAGAACACTCACTTTTCACACGGACTGTGACGGATGTGGTGAGTGATGGGCAAAATGTGGCAGATTTAGAGTTAAGGTTGGTAGGTTTTTCTACACTTCAAAAAGTGATAGAAAAACCACTTAAGTGGTAGAAGTCCCATCACTGATCCATATTCTGACCAAAGGCTCAAGTCAGAATAACAAAATAAAATCAACCAAAAACGGGGATATTTTGTAAGAAATTGCGCAGACTAACGCACTCCTAATGGGCCCATATTGGCTTAGGTGTGACTGCTGTCATCCGTCTCACATCACATTTTTAAGAACACCGACACAAATAAAAAGAAAATCTTCTCATTTGTACCCGAACTTGCCCACACACAAGGAAAAAAGTGTGTTGTGTTTGGGCCACTTTACTTACTTAGGCCCCTTTCACACTCGGTAAAATTCGTTGGCGATTTTTTCAATTCCCTTTTGTGATCTCATGCCACTTTCACACAGAAAATCTTTCAGTCTCTGCAATTGAGATTTCAATTCTGAACATTTTCTGTTTCCCACCCTCTCTCACACATGCGTCATCTCTTTCTTACACATACGAATAAAGCAACTCGAAGAAAAAACGAAGAAGACGGAAAATCCAAAAGTAAACCCCGAGCACACGAGACGCAGGCTACCTCTAGCACTCTTGCCAAAAAGATGGAAAAATCGCCGATAAAAGTTTCCTGTGTGAAAGTGGCCTTGCTTATCAGGCATACGATCCATGGTGAGTGTGAGCCTGAGCAATTGCTGCCTTCCATCGATGACGGTCCTGATCACGCTACTTCCAGTCATCAAGACCAAGATGGCTTGCATCCGCTATTACTTGATCTTTATACCGGATGTATAAGAAATTATACACGCGAACAATATTGAATGATTGAATTACACAAACTAATTAAATTTTCATTATAACTTTTTTTTGATAAGCTATGTCGTCAAACAAATTCACAAAGAAAATTGAGTTGTCGCTGTAAGAGCCGCTCGCCAAGGTCATCAAATTACAACTAACAGTCACATCAAGATTTTATGGTAAAAAAAGGCTTTAGTGCCTGTCAAAAATACAAAAAAGGAATAAAATGGGTTAATTGCCTTTCGGTGATGCCAAATAGTGCGACAAAACCGCGTTTCCATGTACAGAGGAATTCATGTACAATAATCTTGTACACCGGAGGTTCGGTCTTCCTCTCCTTCTCGCACCAGGAGGCTAAGATTTGAAGACCCTCTTAGCTAGAGCATCGTCGTCCATGCGCTCGATGTGGCCGAACCAGTGCAGTCAACGGCTTTTTACCTTCCGGACTACATCGGTTGTGTCTTCTCATCCATTCGCTTTCCTCGCAGATTAGACCATATATCATTCGTAGAATTTTTCTTTCGAAAACACCAAGAATCAGCACCGCAGTTTTACTGGCAAAATAAGAGTTATGTAGTTGAGGTATGTTCTTCGAGTAAGGAGTTTTGAGCCCAGCTGTTTCGACAAACCGAAGTAACATCGGTAGCCAAGGGTGTTTTTATTTTGCTTGATTTGGTGAAAATCTGCAACAAGACCGTGTCCACATAGTAGTGTCACATAGTAGTAGTGACTGACTAAGAACACCCTTTCCTTTTTGGTTTTTCTTTACTACAACTAAGATTCTTTATCTAGTAGTTTACTTTTAAAGATGTATTCGCGTGTTGCAGGTAGACCTTGGGTAATATCACCTGCCATAACCATCGTTTATTCTTATTGCACCAAATCGAGCGGTTTCGTACTTTGGAGTCGGCGTACTAAACGTTATTTGCTTTGGTGCAACTCCATAGTTGTATGCCGTTAGTCCATATAGGCTTCAGTATTTGTTTGTATAATAGCAGTTTGTTGTTGCTAAGCTTGGATTGCCTTCCAAGTAACCAGTACATTTTTCTATTTGCCTAGGGTGATTTTACTTCGGATCTCCACAAAGATGTTATTCATGGAGTAGACAAACTCTTTCATTACCTCAAAATTGTAGCTATCGATTGTGACGTTTTTCCCTAGGCGGTGTTCGACGGATCGTTTCTTGCTTTACAGCATATATTTCGTCTTATCCTCATTTACCTTAAGACCAGCTCGTTTCGCCTGTTCTTCAATCGCCGTGAAAGCCTCCACTACGTAACACGCCGTGTTTACGTTTGGACTGACTTGTAGAAGATAGCGCCGTGTTTACAGCTGCCCGCCGCACTATCTTCTATCACACGACAGCGCATCTCCTTGCAGAAATTCGGTGCAGATTTCAAATGGCTGAGAAGTTCTCTAGCCAAACTGCACTGTGCATCGCGTATGTGTTGAGTGGAGTGGCGTGGTGAATGAAGGATCTCGAATTCGGTCATCACATAAAATAGCTCCTTGCGATGAAACTTTTTCTAGACAGGAATACTCTTTGAGAATTATCAGTGACTCGAAAGAGGCGGAGCTGTGAATTATCAAAGGTGGTAAATTCGGGTATTAAATCTGGCATCCTCTGCGTAGGTCGTATACATGAATGAGGCTGAATGCTGTCGTATACGGCCTTGAAATCGATAAAAAAAAGCGGTGCGTTTCGATTTGAAACTAGCTGGTCTTTTCGGGCCGGAAGCAGCACTGGTACGTGCCGATTAGTGCGGGGAAAAACGGCTACAGTCAATCAAACTCATATTTGTGCACTATAGACGTTCACACAGTACACTGGACAGAATCTTGTAGGCGACGTTGAGCAGGGATATACCTCTATAGTTGTTGCAACGGGTAGGACCGTCTTTTTTGTGGATGGGGCATAGGGAGCTGATATTCCAATAGTCGGGCATGCTTTCGTCTTAGGAAGACTACTTCATCGACTGGACTTGGGATTCTTCATTCCCCATCACTCTCTCCCGCTAATCAGCTGGTGGAAGTGCTTCTTAAACTCCACTATTCCCTGCGGGTCAGCAAGGTTACCCTCACTGTTTCGAAAAGCCTGGGTGCCTTTCCTAAAGCCAGCGGCAAGGCTCTTTTTGTAGAAGGCCCGTATTTTTTGCTTGTTCCTAGACTCTTCGATGTCATTGAGCTGGGAGGCTGCGAGATAGGGGCCCAGCTGATGTGCATTGTTGAGTTCTAATAATAAGAATTTAGTATTAGTGTTAATTTGTTGCTTTTTTCCTACAATGTCCGGCGCTTACATCGGGTTGGTGAATTCCCTGTGTCCGTGGTGGTCTATTTAGGATGGGGGTGGTTGCCGGTTTATCCTCGATGATGATTGCTTTCGCTGCTCTGGTAGAATCCATGCAGCTCGTTGCTTTCTACTCGTTTATCAGACTTAGCGCGCTAAGGTAGTGTTGTCGGGGGATTCTGTTTCTTTGGTTCCTAACTGGTTCATTAGATGGCTTTCTAAACAGTGTCACCATGTAATCTTGAAAGGGGATGATGCGTGCTTAGTCGTAAAGCTTCGGGTTGTTGTCTTACCTCGGACGGTTTCACTGTACTTGCTCTTTGACTAATACATACCACCATGGTCATGGGTTGGATAAATGTGTCTCTGCTAAAATTGAAATCATATGTTCAATGTCACAACTAGATGGCCGAGGCGCTATTTAAAAAATTGATTGTCATTTCAGTCTAGACTGGTGGGTAACAACTTTATGATCGTCAGCACATTAAATATTTTCATTTGCTAATTAGCAACTTGGGTGAACTTCCCCTTCATTAGAAATAACTATCGACTTCAATCTAATCAGCGAGAATATAAAGCACAGCTGCATGTGCATCAGTACTTCACAAGTTTTGCAACCGTGATCCCGGATACTATTCTAGTTTTTATTATAATGAAGCTCTCAATCGCTGTAGTTTTAATATTCGCTGTAACCTTGAGCGTTTACGCAGATCAAGATAAGTCGGGTTCGTAGTTTTAAATGTCCTTTCCGAAGAGATAGTGGGTATAACTTTTGTGTACATTTCTAGCATGCTCATTGCCAAAGGATGTTGGACCTTGTCGTGCCGCGATTCCTAAGTTCTACCATGATACCGCTAGTAAGGAGTGCAAGGAGTTCATGTATGGTGGTTGCAAGGGCAATGCAAATTTGTTCAACACTAAGGAAGAGTGTGAACAGCTTTGCAAATCGTAAACGGATTATCTGATAAGTGCTGCGTAGGTAAATTGTACTTCAAAGTGATTTAAATAAAATAGAAAATATTGCACATTGTACCCTTTGTCTTGAAATTCCCGATTATGTTTTGTTTATACAATCTTTGGAATTTACTTATGAGTGTAGATTATATTTGTTATCAGCAATTGGTTGCTGGGAAAATATCGCTAATCAAATTGATCGATTAAAATCTGTTCAACTGCAGCAATTTTGAGGTTTCTTATTGCAGTCTCTAAATACCTGACGTATTAATACATATTACATTGTGTGGGACAGAGTTTGCGAAAGACGAGTTGTTAATTTGTTATCAACGGTTCTGGCATTTTCGTCGGAACAACAGCAGACAACGTACGTCTTTTGAAATTATTCTCAAGGCGATCGTGCTTAACCCTAGAGGCACGAACTCATGCTTGGACCGATCTATCACAAAGGCGTATTCCATGAAATCTGATCCACTTACCTATGAGGACCCAAGATGTCGAACGTCTTGAGTTTTACTTAAGGAACTTATATAACTAGTTTATGAATTATTGGGCCATACCTCTCACAGTGTAAAGTGCGCATCCAGTCGAGGACCTCTTGCTGCTCTTCATTGCAGTACCTACCTATCAGTGACGTGGCGTCCACATAAACTGATTCCTACAGAGTTGTCTTTTAAAATTCCACTCCTCAACAATGTATCGATACAACAAGCAACATGAATCTTTATATGTGAATTTAAATTTAATATTTGTCTGTTTCCTACAGCTGCACATGCAAGAGACATATTCTACGAACATACAAGCCCAGAACCTGCTTGTCATTGGTTTTCATATCATTCTACTGCTCTATCATACACTATGCACATCATTGTATGCCTCTTCACCAACATCACATGACACATACGCCATAACCCATAAGAGAACAATCGGAAAGCGGCAGCAAATTAAAGAGTGAAAATCTTAGAAACCCGAAAAATCTGGGGTTATACAATATCTGGCTGGTTAGAACAAATTGGTTCTCTGTCTCTCTTTTTTTTGCCTTCATCGTTCGCTGTGGCTGACTTCTCTCTGTTTAACAAACGCTTTCTTAAGGCTCCGACACATAGAATACTTTACTTGCGTAGCGTCAGAGCATGCGTACACGCTGAAGTATCTGACGCAAGAGGTTGACACAATGAATTCGTCAACGCAAAGCTGATTTCATTTAACAGTTTCAAGTTTGAATTGTTTATTCAAGTTGTTTTTATATATTTGGAACCTTGCTTCAACGGGAACCAACTCCCAAAATGTAACATAAAATTCGAATTCTCTTGAAATGTCACAATGTGAGGATTGACAACGCTGAAGGAGAGAGAAAAGTTAAAAGTTGAATACATAAATGAAGTATTACAGAGATGCCCGACTTCTACCTCTCTTTCCCCTTAAGATTTTTGACAACTGTTTTTTATAACGTGTTTTTAAACCAAATCGACAAATCAGAGGACGGCATTTACGTTATTTCGTGAATAACCGTCAAAAATTCATGAATATCTGTCAAAAACGCACTCAAATTCGTCGATGGACTAAGGAGCAATCAGCTGTGAAGTCGGCTATCTCTGTGATACTTCATTTCTTGTTGAGTAACTATATCCGTCGCGTGAGTGGTAGCGTTGTTCTATGTGTCACCTCCGATAAGAACACATGTATTTTATGTATCTGTCAAAGTATTGCTGACGCTCACGCATGTAAAGTATTCTATGTGCCGGAGCCTTTATGCAAAAGTAACTCGCTTTTCATCGACTTATTTGCTGATTTTGTATTTTTTCTCTTCGATTTTTTCTTTCTCTTTTTATTTTTGTTTGAAAAAATTGCTTTTGCGTCTGCCAAAAAGATTTCTTTCGAAGCCACTTTTATTATGCCTTAGGTTAAGACTTGAAGTATAAAAAATTGGCTTGAATTAATTTACTTGTATGCGATTAGCAAAATAGCACTACACAATATTTTTACCGACTTTCCTTTTCAAAATTTCCAAGCCTGTGCTAAGTATTTACTTAGCAGAGTCGCACACGACAATGGCAATATTGTCGTCTCCAACTAGAAGACATCCCCTCGATTTCGATTCAATGCCCAACTCCCGCAACGTCCCCACAAAGGGTTCAAAGCTGCATACGACAATATACGAGAAAGTAGTTTAAGCGATCATGTGATTGCTTGTATATTCCCTCTGAGTCAGTATCAGTAAACCTCGGTACATTTTTTCCTGAAAATGGAATAAATCTGTCACTTGTAAGGACTTTCTGGGGATGAATAGATGCAAATATAACTGAAGCTTGTTCATGATTGTATTTATAATTAAAATACCGTAAAATGGGATAACATGCATCTTTTTACTAAAACCAAAGCAAAGAGTTACGTTTTTCGGCAAGAGTTTTTCTCTTTCTCCTTGAAAATATTTGGATGAACTCGTCTCCAGCCGGCACTATCTTTAGCCAGCTGTCTCCAACTGCGCACACCAAGTTGATTGAGGTCCTTCTCAACCTGGGTGCGCCATCGGTTCCGTCGGGGTCCTCTATTGGGTTGTCACACTGGTTCGGAGTCGCAGACTCTTCTGGGTGGAGCAGTGTTGTCCATGCGTTCTACATGGCCCAGCCATCTTAGGCGTTTAATCCGTAGACATGAATCCGGCTAGGCTCATGTCGCTGTATAGTCCTTACAGTTCGTGGTTGAATCATCTTCTCCAGTAACCATCAACGCAAAGAGGACCAAAGATTGAACGCAGAACTTTTCTCTCGAAAAGATCAAGTGCTTCTTCATCGGCTTTTGAGGTTTCCATGCCTCCGCACTATTGAGCAGGACAGGGATGATCAAGGTGTTATATAATGTTAGCTTGGTCCTTCGAGAGAGGGCTCTACTCCTCAATTGCCTCTTGAGCCCAAAGAAACAGCGATTGGCAAGATTAATTCTGCGTTTAATCTCGGTACTGGTGTTGTTCGTACTGTTTACTTCCGAGCCGAGGTAGACGAAGTCCTAGTCCACTACCTCGAAGCTATAGCTGCCTATGGTGACGTTTTGGCCAAGTCGTCGATGTTGTGCGTCCTTTCTAGATGACAGCATATACTTCGTTTTGCCCTCGTTCACCGCTAAACCCACTTTGGCCACCTCCGCTTTAATACCAGCACACGCCTAATTGACGGCTCGCTGGCGACGACCAATCACGTCAATGTCATCCGCGTATGCTAGCAACAGTACGGACTTTTGGAAGATCGTGCCTCAACACAAGATTGCTAGCGTGTGAGTTCTGCACGATATTCTCAAGAATAATGTTGAAAAAAAAATATTGATAGCGCGTGGTCTTGTCTAAAACCTTTTTTTACATTGAAGGTCTCGGTGAATTCGTTACCGACATTGATGGAGCAGCGGGAATTCTCCATCGTCATCCTGCACAACCTGACGAGTTTGGCAGGAATGTCAAAACTAGACATGGCGTTGTATAGCTCGTCCCTATGCACGCTGTCATGTGCGGCCTTGAAATCGACAAATAGGTGGTGGGTGTCGATCTGCATTTCGTGGGTTTTTTTCCAGGATCTGTCGTAATGTTTGAAAGATTTGGTCGATGGTGGACTTCCCCAGCCTGAAACCGAAACGCTACTGTAGGTTATATAAACCACAAATAATAAAATTTCGGATTAATTTTTCAAAAGGAGACGTTTGCTTTCGTGAACTTCGCAGCAGTTTGCAGCTTTTTTCCTGTAGACTGCTTAGGAGAAATATCTGAACATTGCAATGCATACATCCATAGACAAGGGAGTGTCTTTTTTCTCTAAGGTAACAAAACATTAGCTAAATCTAGAATGAACTCTTTTTTCGAACGTTGTATAATGACACTTAGGCATTTGTGTAGTCGAGTTAATTCAAAACACGAATTTACTTTTGAACGTCACTGTTAATAACATACATACATATTAAATAATATTCTGCAAAGTATCGATTGATCCGATGGGATGATCTATCCTAAAAGTCTACACTTTTGTGCATACGATTTCACTTAATGTAACACTAAGCAGTAACAGATTATTATTAAAGAAGATTTGGTAACGAGTGGACGTGTGCATTTTATTTGTTGGTGAAATAATCCTCAATTCTATCCCCACATTTCAAAAATGCGTGCATTACATCGAACAGTCGTTATATAGGTATTCAGTTTTAGAGAACGACGATGATTGGAATATAAAAACCAAGGATCATTTTGCTCAAATGTATTACTTAAAAAAACTATAACTAAAATGACACTGGGAGTATGTAGCGAAGATGGCTTAACTGTACCCCAGTAGGCGAAGGAATGAATTTCATGCACGATGATAATTTCAACCACGATGCCGATGACAGGTGAATTTTTTAACCTTTCTCTTTGCGTGGTTGTCTAGTCTACCTTGCTTGCCAATAAATGTTGCCGTTGTCTAATTTTCAATTGTCTTATTTAGTATCACACTTTATATTGGATCACCACTGTTTTTACAACAGAAGTATTAGAACACAAGAAAATTGAGCATAAACTAAAAAAACTGAAACTATTGCAGGTATTAGTCACAAAATAAAATGATAACTAAATGCAACTTTTCTATTAATTCATACTATTCACATTAAAAAAAGAGATCCCTCCCCTTCACCTGACAGCGCATTTTTGACATAATCTGGTACGTCTTCTTCCGTTTGTAATATTTATAATGATGTACCCCAGGGTTATATTCTTGGACCATCTTTTTTTCCAATTTTATTTAACGATTTTCCAACAGTGTTCTATTATCGTGAGTTGGAACTAACTATCTATGTAGATGATGTTCAAATATGCCTAAGCTTTACTCTTGGTATGATTCAAGATTCAGTTCTAGAATAAATGAGGGATTGAGGTCTAATACCAGGTGGACTATCAAAAATGATTAATATGAGCAGATTTGACCATTTCTCAGAACAACGTCGCATGCTATGCGCATGAAATTTTTGAACAAAAAAAAAAAACAATTCACATTTCTATAATGTCCCCTATAGACTCTTAAATGGTAAGAGATAGAACCGGACAACCAGTTCGGATTCCGAGCGGGGCATGATACCATTAATGCCGCGTCAAAACTGGTGTCCGACATACAATGGAATAAAAACAAAAGTCAGTGCACGGGTGCCTGCCTGATTGACTTGGAGAAGGCGTTCGACACCGTTTGGTTGCAGGGCCTCTTCTTCAAGCTGGTCAGGCTTGGCATAAGTAAACCATTGCTATACATGGTCTATGACATGATAACAGGTAGAAAGTTCGTTGTGAAAAATGGTGACGTAACTTCCACTACGGTCTTTAACTTTAAAAACGGTCTGCAACAGGGGGCCATCGGTTCCCCGATTTTGTTTTCTATATTTACTGCAGATCTTATAGGTTCCATGCCGCACTTAATTGCGTACGCCGACGACCTAGTTCCAGTACTAGGCCAGTACAGATCAGGTTCGAAGGTCGAGGTAATAAACATCTTGTTGCAGCGTGCTTCGAGAAAATCCAGAGATTTTGCTTATCAACTTCCAGAAGTGCGAAACTAGTCTTTTCCGGACTCCGTTGGACAGGGCATCGCGGGATACGCGCCAAAACTGGCGTAAGTTCGGCATAGTTGACCCGCATGGTCGGCCGTTAGCTGTAAAAAGTGTAGTAAGATATCTAGGCATTTGGCTGGATCAATATCTGTATTTTGACAAACATATAGATATTGCTCTGACGAAAACCAGAAAAGCCTTTGCTGCGGCAAGAAGGTTGTTTTTCAGCAGCCAACTTGATACCAGAGTGAAGGTAATCTGCTACATGGCCCTAGTACGGCCCATTATGGTGTACGGTTGTCCATTGTGGTTCAACGTGAGTCCTTCCCAGATGGAAAAGATGAGGGTGTTCGAGAGGCAGTGTCTTAGGAGCTGTCTCCGTCTGTATCGCACACCTGAGTCTGAGTACAAGAAGTACTACCCTAACGAGGTCTTGTACAACGAGGCAAACGTGAATAGGGTAGATAATTTTATTATTAAACTTATCAGAAGGCACACTGCACGAGCTATGACCTCGTCCAACAGTCTAATCTTTGGGGCTTACTACCCCAATAGTATGTACCATGAAAGGGTGCGCCTTAACGGCTTTATTCCGCCCGAAGCATTCCTCTATCTAGACACAATTGGCCTAATACAGGATCCACAAGGATGTCCTATCATCTTCCACGTCGTACGCCGAACAGTGGATAGGCGACTTCAATACGAACCGGATGTCGTTCGCACCCACGAGGATCTCCTCCGGTTCAGTAGAGCGATCCCCGCTCGAGATAGGAAAGAGTCTGCCAAAGAACGGCAATTTTACTGGTGGTTACACCAAAACCAGCCTCCGCCACCGCTAGCATTTCCACAGGATCAGGTAGTTGACCATAGTGGCCAGCTTACATAGTTTTTAAGGTAGCTTTAAGAGAAAAAAAAATATAAAACAAAAATAAAACCAAAAAAAAAAAAATATAAAACAAAAATTAAAAAAAAAAAAAAACAAAAACAAAAAAAAGGTGCATCACGGCGTATAATTTATATATGTTATGCATATACACAACATATACGCCCTGGTGCACGTGTCCGTACTGTTACGGACATAGTTAAGATAGGATTAAGTTTTATGTTAGGTTAAGTTAGAATAAGGTAGTGTAAGTAGTTAAGCTTAGCCAAGTTTTTTATAAGTTTTCTTGGCAAATTAATAAATAAATAAAATATTGTCTTAATGATTAAAAAAAAAAAAAAACGTAGATTAAGCCGGAAGGCACATTTAGAAAGTAGTTCAGATTAGCTTAGAGTACCCGCATAGGGTCAGTAGGTTAGTATTAAGAACATTGTCTTAAGTTAGTTTAGCTAGTTTTAAGTACTTTTGTCTAGCATGTAAGTAAAATTATTCAGAAAAAAAAAAAAAAATGGTAAGAGATAGAGCACTGATGTGTTTTAGCAATTTAATATTTGCTTTGGTAGCAAATTTTATAGTTTATTTCTTAAAGTGCGTAACAGTGCGGCCGGAGTACAGCTAGTGTTACCATAAAAACCTCTATTCATACTTGATTAACACTACACAGACCTTTTTCATTCATGCTGTACTTCTCTGGAATCACTTACTATCACAGGAGGTCTAAGGTTGAATAAAGACAATTTTGTTCAGGTTGTTTTTCATATTTGTTTAACTAGAACTGGAAAAGTATCTGCATGTCGAATTCATTTTGCAAACTTAACAATGTACATACAGTACGAGCTGTGGTTGTGAAGACTTACGTCTACTTAACTAACTTAACTAAACGATTAACGGCGTGTATCGTGTATCTGCGCGTTGTAGCCTTTTCGAAGTCAACTATTGGCTCAATTTAAAGCAAATTGACCTCAGTTTGGAACATTATTCTCGGAAGTATAGCTCCAGAAATATCCAATTATACCGGGGAGAGTACGATAACTTTGGCGCCAACAAATTTTAGGTAAAAATTACATAAAATGACATAAAAAAATATTAAAACACAATGGCAACACTTTGAATAAAGTACTATATCTGATATTTAAGAAAACTTTTGAAATAAAAAAATCTGTTAGTTAAGAAAACTTTTGAAATAGGTGCCTGCCATTCGAAAAGCACCTACCGTGAGCGGAGCAACGAAGTTGCCTGAGCGGCACCTGCCTCCTGCGGAAAGGAAGTTTAAATAGCTTAAACCTCCCCCCAATAGTAAAAAATGCTAGTTTTTAACCCTTCTACACGTATTCCCTTGGCACGTATTCCTTTGACGTCCAGCTGTCCTTCGAGATATTCACTGCATTATTAACTCCATGATTAGCTACATCGCGGGAGCTTTTCCTCAAATATACGTACACGGGTCAAATATATTCACGGGTCAATGTATAAAGTGGCACAGTAACCAAATTGTACCTCAAAGCGTCTGCGTCATCAGAAGACGTGAAGGTTCAAGAGATGAAGTAAATATACCCTGGGGCTTTCCACTGTCTGAAGGTCGAGTACGGAGATAATGGCAAAATCAAACTCGTTCTTGCCACCCACATGAACTCGTACACATCTGTGTACCGAACAGATGGAGATACAAGTGTGTGCGGTGACTGTGGTGAGCTTCTGTTGAACGTTGAGTTTTTCAGAGATTAGTATCAACATTGCATAATCCGTCCATCTCTGGGCAATTATCAGCTGCGCTGTTGTCATGGTAGCTACCGTATAAACATTGATTCATTTGCAACTCAGTGACCAGTGTCATCTCAGCCGCGAGCTATTGACAAGTGAATTTAGAGACTCACCCATAACTGAATAAAAATTCTCAGACTCCAGTCAACATGAAGTTCCTTCTATCATTGTTTGTTGTTCTTGCCTTGGTTTTCGGCATTCGGGCAAGCGGTGATCAGTCCGGTTTGTGAAACAAAGCATTCCCTCTTGAGACGGATTTTATATAATTTTCGATTTTGTCTTGCAGTGTGCTCCTTGCCAAAAGTGATTGGACCTTGTCGCGCTGCTGGCCCAAGCTACTGGTACAATGCCGCGACCAAGGAGTGCGAATTCTTCCTCTACGGAGGCTGTGGTGGAAATGCAAATCGTTTCAAGTCAGAGCTTGATTGTAAGAATGCTTGTGCCTAAGGAGTATCTAATGTTGTGAAATTGCGTGCTTATATGATTGAATGGAAAATAAAGAAAATAACACTTGAAACTAATTTTTGTCTTTATTTTATCGAAGTCGATGGGTGTCTGATAACCTTTGCCATTCGCAGACGTCTGTGTATGTCCACAGAGACTGAGAAACAATATAGTTTCAGTGAAAGTGTAGATAGCACTGTGATTTGCTTGGGATTTCAGCTGTTTTCAATTGTTGCTGTGTGGGGGGAGAAATGGAAGTGATTTTTAATTACAATCGTTGATTAATGAGGTGTTTATTTCTAAAAATGACGTGGACCTTGTCTTCTGGATGCGGTGGAGATTAATAAATCAAATTTGAATCTGCGGCAACAAGTGTCTTTAATTGTATTGGAAGCAAACTGGTTAATTTGTTTCTCCTTTGTGTGTTAAAGAGGACCTTGACATCAACTAACAAGTTTCACGGGTTTCGCGATTTTTTTGTCACGATCTGTCCCCAATTAGTGCCACCAATTAATTTGAGGTCTTTTTCCACATGTGCATCGTCTGTGGTATCGTTCCACTAGCTCCAAGTCTAAGACCGAGTTCTTTTAATGGTGCAGCCATTTTTGGCTCTGACTTTGTCAACGCCAGGCTAGGTTCATGTTGCTAGACAACTCGTTCAGTTCGTGGTTGAATCTTCTTCTCCAAATGCCATCAATGCAAGCACGGCCAGAAATTGCACGTAGAAGTATCCTCTAGAAGAGACCAAGGACTTCTACACCTACTCTAGGACTCGCATGATCGATGTCTTATACAAATTAAGTTTAAGTCTTCGAGGGACGGGTGAAGTTGTTGTTGTTGACTGCTGTGACGCGGTAGACGAAATTCCTGACGACTTCGAAGTTATAGCTGCCCTTTGTAAGTCTAAAACGTCGATGTTGTATGTCCTTTCCTGAGGACAACATTTACTTTGTTTTCCTCTCGTTCACCGCCAGACGAATTTTAGCCGCTTCCGTCTCAATGCGGGAAAACGCCTCATTGACGGTTTGTTACATTCTGCAAATCTAGTCAGTGTCGTCCGTTCATTCCAACATTCGCACGCATTTTTGGAAGATCGTGTCTCTAGTGCCAGTTTTTTGAGTTATACACGATCTTCCCAGAATGATATGGATGAAAACGCATGACACCCCGTCGCCTTTTTTGACATTGAATGAATCGAAGATGTCGGTTGGCCATCCGCCATCTTTCTTTAGGCGAGCGGACAAGACGGCAGATAAATTCTTGTGTGGGATTTTTAAATGTCTTCTCTCAAAAGTGTGTACAATCAAGGGGTCGTGCGGATTTCAAAAAACTCGTATAGATGTGGTTCGCCGTCGCAGATGTTATTAAGAATGACTACTGTGACTACTGTGCCTTTTGTCTTACAATATGGTAATACATTTGCATTCGCATAGGGTTTTGTGTGTATGCTCTATTCGTCAGTAATTTACCGTTATTTGTTGTTGTTTTGGTTGAAGCTCTAGTGTGATTTGGAGGGTATCACACTTGTGTTCCCCAAGGTTCTGTACTGTCTACTATACTCTTTTCCCTTTTTTGTAAATTATCTCGTGCTTGCTACTTCTAACATAAGTTTTTCATTGTCGTTCAAAGCCTCACGACCCTGAACTTCCGTCGTAAGATTTGAATGGCATCAAATTCACCATTATTGATCTGGGGAAAGAGCAATAGGTTGGAATTCAAGGCATCTATACTCAATGCTGTCTCTATGCACTTAAGATAACCCCTTATAATCAGCCATTATCCACGAATGGTTCTTGCGTCCACTATCCATCACATATTCAAGATCACATCGTCAGGTTGACTCAATCGATGAATTATTCACCTCGTCTGATTTGGTTTCAGTTTATAAGACCTGATTCCGCCCAAAGTTTGAGTGTAACGCGAGTATGCGATTAAACTTATAATGCACTTCCCACTCGTATATTACTCCCTCAATACTATACGCAGACATTTAAGACCAATGTACACCCATACCTTTTCTCATTTTCTCCATTTTTTGAGGGTGTTCGCAACCACTTTTGCTCGACTAATGTATCAAACATCTCGTGGCAAAGGGATCGGTAATATTTTATTCCTTCAATGATCAAAATCATGTTAACATGCAAAAAAGTCCTCTATAAGGTGATAACTGTGTAAAACAGGAGTTAGTCATAATTTAAGTGTTAGTCCTTTAATTTATGTCAGTAGTTCCAGTGCATGGGATGGGACTTAAGTTATAAGTATAATCTCCTTTCGGTAAATAAATTAGTTCCAGAGAGTATGGGACAGTTATTAATATTATTTTCTGCTATAAATGAATAAGTTGTATTATAAATTAAAGTGTGGTTGCCGTGGCTTAGTGGGTAAGTGCGTCGACTACTACGCAGAGGGTGCCATGTTCGATACCCGAATTCACCACCTTTGGTAATTCACGGCTCCACCACTTTCGAGTCACTGACAATGCTCAAAGAGTATTCCTGTTTAGAAAAAGCTTCTCAACTTCGCCGTTCGGAGTCGGCATTAACGCACGCACAACACGAATGGTTGCTGGAAGCTAGGCCCAGGTCCGCCTCGGACTGTCGCGCCATCAATATTATTATTATTAAATAAGTTCAAAATATATACATTTGGGTATTTGTAAGAAAACCTAAAAGAAAAAGTAATTAAAAGTTAAATAAAGTAATATAAATTACAAGCATACCCGGCAAACTTCCTGTCGTCCCATTATAACGCCTTTAGATAAACACCAGAGTGATAATAAAACACACGTAGTTCAAATTTCAATGTGATTTATTTGAATTGAATCTAACTCAGTAGAGAGTGATATTACAAAAAATGTTTTATTCCGGTGCAAAAAAAATAACGAGACAGTTTGTCAATACGCGAACAGGCAACGTACAGGCAAAAAAGAGTTAAGTTCGAGATTAATTCCGCAGACTTCCAACGATTGGCCTTGATATTTTTTGATTGTCACAGCAGAAGCCAACCAAACGGGGAACTGAATCTTCTCGAATCGGAATGGAAGGTCTGTTGGAATAATTGGAATTTGTGGTATAAGGACTTCCTCTCATTTGATGATCGCTTGAATCACATCACAAATCACAAAAAACAACAAAGTCGTTTTTCACTAATCCTATTCAAGAGAAAATATTCACAAAATCCCCTTCGGAGCCCGTTGAGTTCTGTCGATGATGTCAATGTCATCAGCATACGCCAGATGTTGCACAGACTTGTGGAAGCCTTCTGGTGCTGACGTCAGAGCTACGCGCGACCAACTCGTGAATTATGTTAAAAAAGTCACAAGACAGAGCGTCGCCTTATCTTTTCGACATCAAAAGTCTCGGTAAGATCCTTACCGACCTTGACGGATCAAAGGGCGTTCTGGGTATCAACTTGAATCTCCTGGGTCTTTTCCAGGATCTGCCGTAATGTGAAAATTTGGTCAATGGTTGATTTCCCTGGAATGAGCCTGCACTGATATTGACCAAGGCTGTTGACATATGGCTTATGCGCTTAAACAAGACGGCAGAAAAGCTCTTATATGCTACATTCAGGAGACTTATAATATCTCTATAATTGGCACAGCTTAGGGGGTCTCCTCTGCTGGGATTCCATCCGTCGGCCAATAGCAGTCGGATTTCAGAGATGAGTTGCTGGATGCTCGACCTCATTGTATCCGCCAACTCATCTGTGATAGATAGTGGGTTCAAAACTAAAAAATACTAAAACTTCTGTAACTACGACACTAAGTGCGTTTTTATAATATAATAATAATATTAATGGCGCGACAGTCCGAGGCGGACCTGGGCCTAGGTTCTCAACAACCACTCGCGTTGTGCGTGCTATCGTTCTTTCACGAGTGGAAGGGACCTACAGTTTAATGCCGACTCCGAACGGCGAAGTTGAGAAGCTTTTTCTAGACAGGAATACTCTTTGAGCATTGTCAGTGACTCGAAAGAGGCGGATCGAACCTGGCACCCTCTGCATAGGTGTCGACGCACTTACCCACTACGCCACAGGAACCACAATGCGTTCTTATTAAAATAATAAATACCGTCTGGTCAGGGATCCAAGCGGACCCTGACGTTACAGCGTTGATGAACGGCGGACGTGATCCTGAGCCAACTTCAAGAATGATGAACAAAGACCTTAATTTCAGATGACACTGGGCTCTGTGCGTTTACCTTATATAGCCCATGGCGTCAGCTACTATGCAGAAGTGAAAGGACAATCGTGAGAAAACAACAGAAAACGAAAGGTTGCTGCAGAAGCTGTTACCATATCCAAAGAAAGAAGAAGAAAGAAAGGGCACATACATATCGAGGAGATGAAGACGTGGTTTGGATTCACTTTCTTTCAGATAATAAATTCTTATCCATGCAAATCATTTTCCATTGTTGACATTAACAGATGTTTTAATTTTCTCAAATGTGACGTATAAATTTTACAAAAACTGACATGCAACTAATGAAAGCATGCACTGCGTTGGACCATTCAATGGGATTATATTTCAATCAATCGAACAACTTCAATTCGTTCCACTCATCCGCAATAGTCTCGTCGAAACGTTTCTCTATCCATTCATTCATCCACTCAACGACTAGGCAACAATTTCAAACTAATCTGGATTATCTCATTTGTATTCTATTTACTGTTTTACATCGTCGCATGCAGATGGCACGGCTTGAATTTGAATTGTCGCCAAGCTGCGTGAGTGTGTGAGTCGCGGTGAGTTTAATTTAGAATGAATCGTCTAAATGGACCAAAGATTAGTGCCCTCGTTTCGACATCACAGAGCAAGCTGTTTGCTTGAGCCACACTCAAACTTGAAATAAGTTCATTGATAATGAGTACCATTCAGATTTGGTAAGACTATGTGACGAGATGTGATAACCTTTGCGCAAGATGCGAAAGTCAGACTAGAGATTAATTTTGTTCACTCTTTGTGTAAGGCATACGGTAATAAGAAATGTGAAAGGCTCGGTTTTGTGAATTCGATGTTACCATCAATCACCGACTGACTGTAAGACACAGTCTAGATGCTTTATACGGTCGTTCGGTGTGTCAACTTGTGAATGAAATTATTGTGCTGTCGGAGAGAGGTATAAGGCTGTTACATTGGCGAAAAATCAAGATATTCTTTTGCCACCTGTTACATTACATCATTTGTTGCCCATGTACAGCCTGTTTCGAGTGGAAATGTTAAGAGCTGAGGGATTTTTGGTTTTGTACAAACAAGTTCAGGTAGTGAATGGATAGGAACTGGAACATTACCCAATTACATTTCTCAAATTAGGCATTACAGTGAAATTCGTCTATCTCGACCTCGGTTAAAACGGCCATGTCTGAGTCCCATGGTTTTAAAACATATTTTCCATAGAAATTCATTCGGACTTCGGAAATAATGACGATTACGGATAAAGCGTTCGTTTTATCAAGAATTTAAAATTTTGTTTTTTGATACAGCGACGAAATCGAATGGATCGCCTTGGCTTGGTGGGTTAGTGCGTCGACTCTTACGCAGAGGGTAACAGGTTCGATACCCGAATTTACCACCTTTCTTATTTCACGGCTCCACCTCTTTCGAGTCACTGACAATGCTCAAAGAGTATTTCCTGTCTAGAAAAAGCTTCTCAAGCTTGGCCTTTCGGAGTCGGCATTAAGCCCTTCCACGCGTGAGAGAACAATAGCACGCACAACACGAGTGGTTGCTGAGAAGCTAGGCCCAGGTCCGCCTCGGACTGTAGCGCCTCCCTTATTATTATTATAATACAGCGACGAAATAAAAATTGTATCGTTAGTTGCGTGTGTGAAATTGTAACCTAGCAGTTGAGCAAATTACCGTTTGTTTCTTAGGCTTGCTCTGCTCCATTGATTTTGAAACTACGATTTGAAGGAAAAACTATTCGCACGCTTATAGTAGTTGATTCGAACGTAACTTTGAATCTCGCACCAAACCTTAAATAATTTTGAATGAATTACGAAGATTGACATGGTTTTAATCGCAGCCAAGCAAAAATATCCCCCTAAGCAGTCGCATTTTGCAAGAGAAAGCAAAGCAATTGGGCATCATCAAGTGTTTCTCAAAGTGACTGCAGTGAATGGTTGAACATTTTGTTTTCGGAAATTACGAAAAGGCTATAATAATGCCCATGAAACAGATTGAATTTCCGAAGAATATTTGTGTTAAAAGTGATAAATCATCTAGAAACTAACACTTCAGAATTAAACGCAATAGAAATGATAACAACAGCTTGGGAAAGACTACCACTGGAGATTATAAGGAAATGTTTCGCAAATGCAGGCTTCTGTAAACCAGCGCCCTTGCCTGCAGTTGAAGAGGATACCGATGATGGAATGGATAGCTTGCCGTTTTTCGGTTGAATGGGGATAGCTAATGTAACTGATAACTGGGATACTTACATTGATATAGATAACCATGTTCTGACTGCCAATAACCCTAGAGATCAAGGGATTATTTAAAATATACAATCATCTTCAACTAGACGACTGGATGGCACAGTTGGTAGAGTGCCTGCCCCTCGTTAACGTAGTCCCCGGTTCGGATCCCAGTGAAAGCAAAGTTAATACGCTCTTATCTGGTTTTCAAATTTGGTCCAGTAATCATCTGCCGTTCGGATCAAATTAACGGCACTATCACTCCAGTAGTCAATCAGTGGTATTAGTCTGAATATGGGTATCACAATAGACCAATATGATCTAAGTTTGCTGATGAAGGAACTCGCAGCCCGCCTACCTAACCTAACCTAACCAGCCACATTTTGAAATCAGGCAATATTATCCTAACAGTGAGTTCAAAGATTAACTGCCTTCGTTTAGAATGTCATGTCACTACGCAGGTTTCCCCTGAACAATATTTAATATCTGCGGTTATCCAGTAAAAAACCGTCATATCTGAATACAGTTTTCACAACTAACGGTCGCGCCATCGGTCAACAGTTTCTAATCGTATCACTTGAGGAAACATGCATAGTTGTGTCAAAATGTGCATTTTCACATTTCCGTTGGTTGCCTCCTCTAATCGTCGCAAAATCAAGTAAGATGTTAATTACTTCAACTTTCAGACCTGATCTGCGCGCTATAACATCATCGAAGTATGCTAATAAATGCGGCATGGTGACTTTATGATCATCCATCCGATCGGGGTGTCATTGGCCCGTGTTATAGTACCTTTTTAATGACACACGCCGTGAAGGTGCGTCGTTACTTTTCACAACAAACTTTCTACCCGCTCTGCTTGAATCATGTCATAGATCATGTATACCAAAGATTTTGTTCCTGCCGAATGAATTGACAACAATCATTATTTCGAGTTAAGGTTTTGTAAAAGCGGTTTCAAAAGTGTTGAATTTGATTTTGATAAATCAAGGCTTAATCTACAATACTTTTACTCGTGAAACTTTACCCGAATACAGACACAGCCGTCGAATTTTCTCGAGATGTTAAAATAATCACCTTAATTATTGTTTTAATGAACTGATTTAAGTCAGTCAAATTCATTGGTTTCGTTGTGTGGGCCCCTTTCTAGACATAATAATTCAATAATATGGGTGGCGCGACAGTCCGAGGGCAGCCTGGGCTTAGCTTCTCCGTAACCACTCGTGTTGTGCGTGCTATTGTTCTTTCACGCCTGGGAGGGACTGTTTAATGGCGACTCCGAACGGCAAAGTTGAGAAGCTTTTTCTGGACAGGAATACTCTTTGCGCATTGTCAGTGACTCGAAAGAGGCGGAGCCGCGAATTATGAAAGTTAGTAAATTCGGGTTTCGAACCTGGCACCCTCTGCGTAGGATTCGACGCACTTACCCACAACCCCACGGCGACCCACTCACCCCTCCCACTCTTTCTAGACATAACCGCATAAAAAAATGTGTGGTACAGTCAGATCAGATGACCTTGGGGCCTACGGAAATGGATATAAATTTGTTCGGGAATTTTCGTTGGGGCTCATAATCGGTATGACTTTGTGTACAGTTACTCCATCTTGGCTGAAACCAAATGCTGTAATTTTGACTGTGTACGGAAACAACTGAACTGTGAACAACAACAAGACCGTCTGCTACCTCCAACTTGCGCCGATAAGTTTCGAACCGAATCGCTTAAATTTCGATGAATTAACGGTGCTACAGCCGCGATTGTGCCTTGAACCCTAGTATAGGTGTCTCGATGGTACGGTTTTTTGCCGGCAAGCTTCCGCCTAAATTCCTTTGCACAGACACGAAGGATTGCAAAGCATGGTACCACTGTAATATCCAAACGCTCTTTTCGGTATCCCAAGGAAGCGTCTGAATAGTCCTGGTGGAACGATAATGAGATGTGTTGGACAGTTCTATTGAGACCTTCCGTGACGTCATCGCGGGAATTTGTATGTCACCAGAAACTTAAACGTGGAAACAAATAAACATTCTTTGGACACTTAAAAAGAAAAGGGGATTACCATTCAAATCATTAGGGGGCTGTATCAGTTCACTACACATTATAGGATTTGCTTATATAATAAAATTAATAAGCTTACAACAGTTTGCAGTTCAATTCGTGTTTTTCATGCATCGTTTTCTTATACACCAAAATGTGTTCTGATATAAGCTTAAGCAATACATCTACCCAGTGTCAAAAACGGACCTTGAGTGACATCACAAAACAAAATATGGCGGTTTTGACAAGTTGTCTAGGACACCCAGAAATGAGGTATTACAGAGATAGCCGACTTCACAGTGGATTGCCCCCTAGTCCATCGACGAATTTAAGTGCTTTTTTGACAGATTTTCATAAATTCCTGACGGTTATTCACGAAATAACCTAAATGCCGTACTCTGATTGGACAATTTGGTTTGAGAAAGCGATAAAAAATATAGTTGTCTAGAGAGGTTTATAAGTTTTACCCGATCCACAAGAAAGGAGACCCCTTCAACTGTGCCAACTACCGAGGGATAAGTCTCCTCAACATCGCCTATAAGATCCTCTCTGCCGTTTTGTGTGAGCGCCTGAAACAAGTCGTCAACAAACTGATAGGTCCTTATCAGTCCGGGGAAGTCCACCATCGACCAAATTTTCACATTACGGCAGATCCTGGAAAAAACCCACGAAATGCAGATCGACACCCACCGCCTATTCTTCGATTTCAAGGCCGCGCATGACAGCGTGCCTAGAGACGAGCAATAAAGCGCCATGTCTATTTTTGACATTCCTGCCAAACTCGTCAGGTTGTGCATGATGACGATGGAGAATTCCCGCTGCTCCATTAAGGTCGGAAGCGAACTCGCCGATACCTTCAATGTCAACATTATTCTTGAGAAGATCGTACAGAACTCACACGCGAACACAAGAGGCACGATCTTCCAAAAGTCCGTAGAATTGCTAGCATACGCGGATGACATTGACGCGATTGGTCGAACACAGCGAGCCGTCAATGAGGCGTTTGCTGTTATTGAAGCGAAAGCGCCCAAAACAGGCTAGCGGTGAACGAGGGCGAAACGATGTATATGCTGTCATCTAGAAAGGACACACAACATCGACGACTTGGCCAAAACGTCACCATATTTATCATCAGCTTTAACTTCGAGGTAGTGAAGGACTTCGTCTACCTCGGCTCGGAAGTGAACAGTACGAACAACACCAGTACCGAGATTAAACGCAGAATTACTCTTGCCAATCGCTGTATCTTTGGGCTCAAGAGGCAATTGAGGAGCAGAGCCCTCTCTCGAAGGACCAAGCTAACATTACATAACACCTTGATCATCCCTGTCCTGCTCTATGGTGCGGAGGCATGGAAAACCTCAAAAGCAGATAAAGAAGCACATGGTATTTTCGAGAGAAAAGTTCTACGTTCAATCTTTGGTCCTATCTGCTGTGCTGACCTGTGATGGTCATTGAAGAAGAAAAATTCAAACACGAACTGTACTCATGTACAGCAAAATGAGTCTAGCCTGGCGGATTCAACGCGTAAGATGGCTGGGTCATGTAGAGGACAACCATGCTCCAACCCGAAGAATCTCCGATTCCGAACCAGTATGATAATGCAATAGAGGACACCCACGGAACCGATAGCGCACCCAGGTGGAGAAGGACCTCAATCAACTTGGTGTGCGCAGTTGGACAGAGCTGGCTTAAGATCGTGTCGGTGGAAGGGGTTGCTGGTTGAGGCCCAGGTCCACACCGGACTGTAGCGCTATCGGAAGAAGAAGAAGAAGAGAGGTAGAAGTCGGGCATCTCTCTAATACTTCATTTCAGATCACACCTTATTATCCTTCCACCATGTTAATAGTAATCTGCAAATAAAAATAATAAGCCGATTACTCACGCATAAAAAAAACGTTTTGTTTTTGGAACACTATTCGTGCGCCACCCTCTAGGTAAACATAAAAATTCCGGCCATCGGCAGGAAGATCGAAGCTTTGGAGCAAACTTTCGTATGTTATTCGAATGAAGTAAATTAACACGAAGAAAAATATATTTTGTTTTTTATTTATATATATATACATTTTATATAATTTTTTCCTTAATAATGTTTGTAATATAGTAGAAAAAGAAATAAACATATTTTCAAGATGGCATACAAACAGCCACTGTAGATGTTGGTCTGTCACAGCTGAACGTCCCAATATCTAAAGGTAATTATTTTGAGTGTAAATTGTTTGAAGCCACATAATCGCGCGTAGCAGAAAAAGGGAGTACTTGAAAATTCACATAGAAGTGGAACAATTGCTGTTAAAAGCTGAGCTTTTCAAAATATCAAGTGAAAACTATGAAAATGTATGGGAAAAAATGACGTGGACATTTGTAGGTAAGACACCCTGGGAATCACTAATTAGCAAATGGGTGGTGTGCATAAAAACTTAGTGTAAGCATTTCATTAGCATTTTGGAGTAAATGCTTCATCTGGTGTGAATGCAAATTTATTTCGTTAAGTTTAACGAATCCTCTCCGCTCAGATATTTTGACAGCTGAGTCTTTCCCCCGTTTTGGTGTGAATAAAGATAGAAACAGAGATAATGGATGATAGAGATATCCAACTTCGGCCATTTTTTCCCCTATCCCACAACGAAGATGTAGTGGTAATCCCTTGTATTTCACTTATACATTTACAACGCTCGTCAATTCACCACCATATGGCGGCCGATTCGTGAATTTTGTGGGAAAAAGCGGCAGATTCATGAATTTAGTGGGAATCCATGTACTTTCCATGTAACGTACATGGGTATGTTGTTCGGAGGGTGTTCAAAAGTTGACTAGTATTTTTAAGGGAATTTTCTTACATTGTTATATGGACTTTTGTGAATAACAATGTATTGCAATGTCAATTTAACTGGAACTATTTGACCTTAAATTAATTCTTAAGTGTATATATAGCCTATTCATAAACCATACCATACAAATTAACTCAAAAAATGAAGCCCGCTTTATACGCTTAAATCATGAATTTTGAAAAACTCGTGAATTCAATTTAAACAATTTGATAAGAACAATGGCAATATTGCAACTTTTACTAATGCTAAAAAATGGTTGTCAAAACATCTTATTTGTGGTTCACGCTTCTATAATATTTTTATTATTGGTTAACTGAACGTGTGAATGTATTATTAATTTTTATTCATATGAAAAAATGCACACTATGTTGTGCATTCATTAATTATGTCCAAGTATTTCAGATTGTTAATTGTTAAAAGTTTTAATGAATCGACTTCATGAACATAAGCTTTGTTCGTTCGTTTACCCCTCCATTCTGTGTTTAAAATTGAACACCGAAATTTGGAAAAACGTTCAAATAACGAGCGAATTTTCAAATAAGAACTCTAATTCACCCCATTACTAAGGTGGGGAAGCTGTTCTCAAGAGCTCACACGTATTCACAGACAGGGGACAAAAAGCGTATAAAAAACGCTGAGAGGCAAGGGAGGTAGAAGTTGGATATCTCTATTATAGGTTATCTCTGGATAGAATATGCTCAGATATCGCTTGTAGAAGTTGTGTGTGCACAGGAGGTGACTTCAAGAGAAAAAAACTGAAAACAATTTAAAATAATGGAAAAAACTGTTTCGGAGGAGGAATACTTTGACCGATTAAGCTTTAATGATCTAATAAATAGGAAATCTGGAATGGACGATGACGATTTCCAAGCTCCTGACATGAAAAATAAAAGGCAATCTGAGTTAAAAGCTATGGAAGAAGAATAAAAAAAAGCCATGGGTTTAATTTGAACATCTCGGTTGATAAAGAAAAAGATTGATAACATGAAGGCCCGCGTCAAATCAAAAGGCGATAAGAAAAAGACGTTACATTAAAAGACCAAAAACAATCAAAGGTATGGCACCACCACCGGTTTCTTCAGGAATATCGGAAAGGAAATGAGTACCTTAGCATTCTATGTTATCAAACTCGATTCTATACACGTTCTTGAAATTATCCTCTGAGTTCCCGAAAGGACATAAGTTATAATTCCTTGTTTTTCGCGTTCGTATGTTTAAAAAAATGATTGGTCGCCGTGGCGTAGTGGATAAGTGCGTCGTCTCCTACGCAGAGGGTGCCAGGTTCGATACCTGAATTTACCACCTTTGATAATTCACGGCTCCGCCTCTTTCGAGTAACTGACAATGCTCAAAGAGTATTCCTGTCTAGAAAAAGCTTCTCAACTTCGCCGTTCGGAGTCGGCATTAAACTGTAGGGCTCTTCCACTCGTGAAAGAACAATAGCACGCACAACGCGAGTGGTTGCTGAGAAGCTAGGCCCAGGTCCACCTCGGACTGTCGCGCCACCCATATTATATTATTATATTATGTTTAAAAAAATTATTGCATATACTTTGCACCCACATTTACCCGACTTTGCACTCACATTTGAACGCCAAAAACTCTAGCAGAAATGAAGTATTACAAAGATGCCCGACTTTACGTCTTTTGCCCCTTAAACTATTTGACAACTGTTTTTTATAACGTGTTCTTAAACCAAAATGACCAATCAGATGACGGCATTTACGTTATTTCGTGAATAACCGTCAAAAATTCATGAATATCTGTCAAAAAAGTAATAAATGTCGTCGATGGACTAAGTGACAATCAGCTGTGAAGTCGATTTCTGAACTCTTGTTTTCAAACGTCAACTGACGTACGGTAACTTCTTTGAGGCAATATTTCATTCACACCAAATTGAGTATTTCCTTTAACGAAAATACTCGATTCATGTGTTCTTACTTGGAGACTTTTTTCATTTTTTATTCACACCAGCCAATTTTGGGCATAATGAAGGAAGCGCAGCAATTATATCATGATGGCGTATCGTAGCCATCGTGGAGGCTACTAATAATGCCTCTCAAATGAAGATATCAAACGACTCAAAACCACAACAAAATGTCTATTTAAGATCTCTTGCAATCAGTGATTGGTATTTCTACCACTTTTTCAATGTTGAAAAACCTACTGTTGAGCGATATTGCACGAGGAATAAAAATTATCCATTTTCTCAATCTACTCAACCATCAACATAAGCTACCCTCTTGAGTGAAAGAAAGAGTGGCCAACGATCGGGTGAATCAGAGAGGACATGCATTGGCAATCGTTGGTTTACCCGTGGTAGATATATTTTTAACTTAATTCTACCTACTTTAACTCTAAATCTACCACGCCCATTGCTCATCATATCCCTAGCATTGTTCTGATTGTGTATTAAGATTCGAGAAAAATTTGGTCTGTTATACGCTAAAATTAAAATTTTAAAATACCGGGATCCAAAAAGGCTATACTTTGAACAATGCCTGTTATGGAACTTATCAGATTTGTTTCCACAAAACACACTGAATATTGAAGATCTTAATGTCTAGTGGATGAAATTTATAGGCGAATGAAAAATAATAGAACCGACTGTTGATGACAGTGTGCCTTTATGGAATTTATTTCGAATTATTAAAGATAGGTGAAAAACAAAACCTACAATTTCAGCAATGTGTTGCATCAAATATGTTGCAAATTTGTTGTTAACGGTACCTTGTTCTTAGCAAAAAGGGTACCATGTATGGATGACAGAGATAATTGTTCAGTAAACTAGATCGACACACAAAATGGTGCCAATAAAATAATTAGACCGGGGTACTTGTTCTTGATTTTTGGTTTGTGTCGGATTATTTCTTATTTTGTTTTCAAAATTGCTAAAAGATTAAAACCAAATTAAAGGTCTGCCAATGAGAAGACCTTTTAAATCAGCTACGGAGATTATGATTGAATTAAACTTACTATTCAAATCCCCAATAAAACAAACAAGACTTGAAGAACAAAATTTCTTCGGAAGATGTAGTAGAGTAGGCAGAGAGAGGCGCCGCACAGTGGTCCCATTGTATGGGAGAGTTTGAAAGAAATCTGTAACTTTTGAACCCGTGAAATTTGAAACATAGTGCAAGTACTACGAGATCTTATCATGTTTCAAAAATGGTTGATGTATCTCATAAGCTAACGGAGTAATCTTAAGTTAAAAAAAAATAAAAAAAAACACTTTTTTTTTGTTTAAATGCATAAAATAATTATTTATTATTGTCTATGACTCGAAATTGGGACTTAAAGCAAATTGTTAATCACTGTTTATAAATATTAATTCAATTTTACAAGTTTTGGTAACGTACACTTTATTTGGAATTAAAGAAACTAAGCAATTCAGTATAATAAGGCTTGCGCTTCAGTACTAAGTGGCAGCGAATCTTTTGTTTTTGGTTGGATCAGATCATACCAATATTTGATGAATAACATCTTCATTTATTTCCGAACGAGAACATTTTCTACTATTATTAATGCGATAGTACCTATAGTCTTTATTCCGACTCTCCTGCGCCTCCTCTGACAATGATCCGACGGGCAAGGCTGCTGCTGATATTATTTCTGCTCCGTGGAACAGAATTTTATGCTGTTGCTGGCATATAATACCAGGGATATAAATTTGTAACCATTGTAGCGGTTTCCTGGGCATAAGCTCCAAACTTGTCGGGGTCAATCCAAAAATTGCTGCGTATTGTCTCCAGGATAACACTGAATCTTTTTATGAGTAGCACATCTATTTCCGTTATTTCAGCCGTTGATAATGGGTCTTCAAAAAATCTTCTAGATGTGTTCCCATCGTTGGCTGTGCCAAATCCTTGCTTTATTATATCTACTTTAATACCCATTTTTTGTGTGAACTTCTGCTGAATTTGACTCTTCCTTGCCTGGTGTATGGGCTGTGTCGTTTTTGTTGGCCTCCAAGTTTTAAACTCCAAATTGTAGGCTACATGTAGGAAGTAATCCATAAAAAGGATGCGAGCGTGCAAGGGTGAAATTCCTAATCTTAGAGCTTCCTGATGTCTTGGTTTTGCTCTAAGCAACTTCAAATCATTCATCTCTGATGGTTTCGCGCCACATATAACACATGAACTTGCAGAAGACGTGTTTGTCACAGCCTGTGCTACTTTACCATCTATCATCGTAAAGTGCAATTCATGCCTTACTTTAATAACGGTCGATTTCACTTTTATAATTGATTCCCGCAAATTCTGAATTTCATTTTCAATTGTGGTTTTTTCTTCTCGTATTAGGTCCATACTTTCTTTTTTAAGTTGTAGCTTCACTGGCCTACAGTAACGTGTTGAGGAAGGTCGAGGATTTTTCCAAATTTCACTACTTTCATCCGATTCCGTCAACTGCAGCGGTACCAACGATGTCATGAAAGAATATGAAGAAATATGATTTTTGCCCCATTGCGACATGCATTTATGACACCGCAAACAAAACAAGATAAAAGCAATTAGTTTCATAATTATAACAATTTTATGACCCAAAGAATTCTAATTCACAATAATAAAAACATCCTCGGCATCTCGCATAGCGTTTGCACAATACATGCATTGCAAGGGAAATTGTTTGAAAATGCCGAAATATGCACGACATTGCTCCACTTAAATGCCTCGTACTCCCAAAGTGGTCAAAAGTGGTCTCTAGTTTCGATAGACAATACTTTTAGCTTTCAGAAAAAGTTGGTCTCCCGTTGGAGACTCTGGGAGCATTTTTGTTATAGTCCATCATCCATTTTTGCTATAGTCCAAAAAAGCCTGGGTTAAAAAATTGGTAAGCAATATGAAAAAAACTGAAAACGCAGTTTGAAAGCAAGATGTATGACCTTTTAAAAAAAATTACTTTAGGTTCCAATGTACATAATTTTATTTTAGGAAATATGGCACATCAAATTTGCTTAAAAAATACGTCAAATAATTTTCCAAGTCCCAACTTTGAGCTAACGGTACAGCCAAACGGATGATCCAAAGTCAACAAAATTTTGGCTTTCTAGGTTCTCATAATTGTAGAATCGAAAAACATAAACCATTTGGCCGGGAAAAAAATATGTCACTTCGGGACCACTGTGCGCCGGTCCTTACCAAAAGCACTGGATAAACCATCTTAAATTCGGGGACCACTTAAGTTTCAAAAAGCAAAAGAAAAAATTGAAAAGATTCATTTGTCCGGAGAGACAAATGTGAATTTGGATTGATCTGATGGTCAAAGGTAGATACTGCATCAGAAAAATGCAGCATACAGACTTCAGCGTTTTGGAATGGAATCTACTAAAGATATTCGGTGGTCTTATATATCTACATATTCATTTATATTCATATAAATAATCATAAATAATAATTTAATTAACATGGAAACCTTTTTTGTCTTTGCTACCACTTTTCTACCACCTTTTCTTGTGCTTGTCTACCACCATTGTTCAGTTCCCAAGTCCCATCACTGCTTGCAATTCCTTACAAGTCCAGACGCTATTGAATGTTTTACGAACGCCAAGAGAGGACACAAAGCAAACAATCCCAAAAAACCGTACGCCACTAATACCTCGAAGCAGCATCTAACTGAATATCCTCCAACGATTTGTATAATATTAGCCAAGACTAGATATATGCTTCAAGCGGCCCACACACCGTCTCCGCACAATATTATATCCTTTTTGTTCTATACGAGTAAATTTCGTTTTCGTGTAGATGTGTGCTCCTTTTTTTGCCTCGTCTGTGAAAATTGTACAATATCGCCCATACACGATCAATTCTTTCAATATTGCACAACAAATATCAAAACTATTTGGATTTTCGCATATTCTACATACCCCCCAAGACCAGATATATGTAGGCATACACCGTCTACTATTATTTCCTTTTTGTTCTATGTGATATAATAATAATGCACAATGACACAATTGACGAGTAAATTTGGTGTGGATTAGATATGTGCGCCTTTTTTGCCTCGTCTATACATATTTATTCGACACACAAAAGAGTGAAAATTGTACAATATCGCCCATACACGATCAATTCTTTCTATATTGCACAATAAATATTTTGGACTCTCGCATATTATACATACCCTCCTCCGCCCCTTCCCACAAATTGCGTAAGACGAAATCTTATTTAATAATTTTGTCCGTGTATGGGCGGCATTAGAATAAGCTGTCAAATGCTTACCTGAAAATTTGCATGATCAGATGTGAGTCTTTGACTAGTTGAGCATGTTTTAAAAAATTTCCCGTTTCTTGTGAGAAATTCACAACAATCTGTAGCCCCGTGTTCAAATAAACTCAAAACAATTGACATAAATTATGTTCACGCATTTTAAGACAGAATTATTATGCTAATCGAATTACGACGTATGGCACCAGTTGACTATTTCTAGCAACGTGACTCCATTGACAATTTTATCTGTTGGGGCGGCCAAGTAGAGTTATGAATGACCGGCGTTTGATCGGAGACCAAATAGGCGATGAATGCGTGGAAGTTGTGTAGAGACTGGTATGTTGTTCTTTTCTGAATAGGCGCGGCACATTTCTGTTTGCCAAATAAACGCAAATAGCTGACGTGTTGCAACAGAACGCGCGTTGTGTAATGAGATAGAAATGTTAAACTTCGCACATTTCAAGGAAATATTCATTTGCATTCCGTAAGGCATGGGCTCACATTAGAGAACGACAGATTCTTTTCAGTTTCAACCTCCACCACAAACTTAAAATATGAATACAATAACTGGCATTATATTTGGATGGGACAGCATTTCTACACTCGTCTGAAACATCGCATTCCAGGTGGGTGACACTAAGAATTCATTATCATTCGCAAGTCATTGACTATCTCCCAAAATGTTCAACAATCAAGAACCAGCTTATCCGGTCGCCATTCCTAAGCTGGTGCCAAAATAAATCGTTTGTTATTGAATTCGCTTGGTTTGGCGTCATTAAATCCGCCCCGAAGTTGTCCAGGGTGCAATTTAATTCAGTAGCCACTAAACTTTTTGGGTGCAATGTTTCCGATTATCTCTGGAAACAATAATATTTCAATTTCATTAATATTTGATATTTCGTAAGCGAAATCTGGCAATGAATCTATACGTGACCTTGAACTATGCGGAGACAGGCAATGAATCGAGTGAAAAGTCGTTGATGTCAGCGCTTGAACTTAAAAAGACCTTGAATTCCATCATTTCCGATTTTCGAAACACACAAGTGTGTTGTTTATCAGGCGCACATTTCTTCTAGAATACCGATGACTTAAGAGTTTGTTTGAATAAATTTAGAATTGATTATGTTCAAGACAGTGGACTTGCAACAGTCACACATCTGGATCAGAACTCTGCCGAAAGGTGCAAAAACTATGCTGTCACACGTGAGTCACTTGAATTTGAAAAAAATATATTTTACCACGGTCTCGTTAAGTTAAATGCATTGTTAACTTGTTTTTGTGAAGGTTTGGTGCGGCACGCACTCAATTTTTTACACCTGACGCAATTCTGCTCTTGACATTGAATGCAATTCCAAGCATATTTACGTACCAGCTTACCTCCAGACGCATGAGCTGCTCACGGCGGCAAGACGGATATGCCATAGTGACACTTGGAAGCCGAGGAGGTCGAATGTAAATTTATCGGCATTCTAATGAATATTTTGTATGTCAAGAAACGGGTTTCTTATCGAACCAAAACATTATGTTCTTGACGTAATTCATCTTAATTGATTCAAAATGAGTATTTTTTTTTGTTGCGTGTCAGCATTCTGTGAGGAATATTGGATTCATAAAGATTTATCCTAAGAAAAAAGAGGGTAAACACTAGAGATAGTTTTTTTTTGTCTGTTGGTTGTCTCAGTTCCGTCCCGAACTGCAGAGCCTTCAGCAGTAGAAGACGAAGTTAAACGAGTTCGTCCACTCTAGGACTATAAACTCACCAACGACATCTTTGTAGAAATCCAACGCAAAATCGCCCTTGGCAACCGTCGCTACTTCCTTACTCGAAGGATCAAAATTCTCTGCAAAATTTACTTTGCAATCCTGGTATATGGAGCTGGACTATAAGCAAAATAAACAGTTTTTAGTCCCTTCGAAAGAAAAATATTGTGTTGGTTGCACAGTGGCGAGTAAAACTGAATACACCATTTTAGCTTTTAACTTTAAAATTTTATTTTTATTTGTAAATTCATAATTCTTAAAACTAGACCAAAAAGGATTAAATCTATCTTAATATCTAAACAATTCATGTTCTTAAAATCTATTCTACTGACCCTTCGCAGGTACTCTAAAATAATGTAAGCTTACTTATCTATTTGCCTTTCGGCGTCTACATTAATATCTATTTTTTCCAGTCCATATGGATAATCTTTATTGTTTGTTCTTACTAGCCAAGAAAACTTAGAAAAACTTGGTGCTCTAAACATTTTTTTTTTAATTTTCTTAAAACTAACTTAACCTCAGCTCTAACACTAAACCCTAACCCTAATAAAACTTAAACTACCTTATACTATGTCGGCGACATTGCGGACTTGTGTACAGGGGGGTGTACGGTATTTATATACTTGACATATATAATCTACACGCTTTTGTACACCTTTTTTTTAGGTCTACATCATTTTAGTTTCTGTGGTTTTTCATAAGTAAAAATTGCCTTAAGATAGATTTAATTTAAATTTTCAGGGCTGCTTCCTTGTTTAGTTACAAAAAGATAGAGGGATGGATGAAGAAATCGAATAATTACAAAGGCTGGAGTAAAATAAAATCCATGAGGATCCCATATATTCAGTTTTGCACGTTTATACAGGCGTTGGCTTTCATAGCACACAATTTACAATTTATCCACAAAATGAGAGGAACGTAATAAAAAGTGAGTCCATCGCACTTCATTATCGAATATCGCACTCTCTTCGTAACATAAAGTTGGATGACGCAACACACTCTGAGATATTTCAATAGTGCGCTGCGCCAACCGACTTCACGTTACCAAGGGAGTGCGATGACGCACTACGTTGAAATGATTACTCAATTTATCACCTGTTCTCTCCCTCATCAACCAGATGAAAAATATTGCCGCCTTTCTGCCAGAAATGAAGGTTTCTGCATGCATGCATTTGTCGTTAAATAATTTTTTAACAGCTGTTTTTATTTCTCAAATGACAGTTGACACAAAATAGTCTCAATTTGAAAGAAAACTCTCAATTTGGCAGAGAATCTCTCTCACAGCGCACTCTGTCAAAACATATCCTATATAGATAATGACGTGCGATGGACTTACGTTTTAAGTTTTATTGCGACCCTCTCATCTCTCTCATTTTTCACTAACGCAGGTCGACACTGTATTTTGTGCATGGCCATTGAATTGTGTGCGTTAAAAAGCGACGCCAGCGCAAACGCACTATTGCGTTTCAGGCATAAAACTTCTGGTTAGGTTGGGCATTGAAATCGCATGTTTGTCATGTCTTTCAGCCAGCTAGGGTAGGTGGGTTAATTTTGACGGTTAAATCGTTTCGTATCATGTTTCTGAAGAGAACATTCTGACCTTAATTACCCTTAATTATTGTGAAGGGTCTCATCGTGCGAATGCCATGGCTCTTATGGTGGTTGTGGCTCTTAGAGTCAAACAAAAAAATGTATTTTAGTTCCTAGTTGTTCTGAATTTGAATGCAGCTTATTTCAACAAACTTGAATAAATTTATCTTGCTCAATCAACTTTTCTAGAATCACTCGTCGAAATCTATCATCAGAACTACTTAAACCGATTTCGCGGTGAATACTTGCCAGACAAAGGCAAATACCAAATATGTAATGGGCATCATGGCATATTTATTATGTTTTTAGTTCTTCTTGTTTTATGTCGATCTCTGTGATTCTTTCGGAGCGCTAATTAATCGACAAATTTTCTTGGAATGTTTAGTATTCCCGAAGAGCATTGCCTTGAAGCCATATAACATTTTTACGATTTTTCTAAACAATTTTAGACCGGTCTTAGATCGAAGCCTGGCATATTCGCCCACTTAGTCATCACTTCATAGCATTACTTACTTACAGCAATCGTTCCACACTTGGAGGGATGACTTGTGATTCACGATCTTAAAAATGCAAGCTGTGTTTCTTTAGTCGGACATAAGCTTTAGATCTTGCTGCTGCGCTGGTTGAAAACAACATTTATGACTTGATTTATCATATTTACTCGAATGCAATATTGGAAGAGCAAAATTATCTCGTCATCGTGACTTTGACCATCGCTGGGATTTGATCTGAAACCAGTCATACTGCAGTCGACTTGTGGTTATTGCGTATTTGCATTAGCATCTCTCTGAGGCTGATCTTGTTGCTTCCTTTGAAGTGAGCAAACCTGTAGGCATGCCCTTTAATATTATATTTTTCAATTTGACCCAAAAATACGCTGCATCCTGACCAATTACGAATTGTCAGTTAGTCAGGTAGATAATGCTTGGGCATATGTCAGAGTCTTTGAGGACTTTGGCTAATCTTCCATTATACGCAGGGTAGATTTACTTTTCCACACCTTTTCAGTTGTGGCCTAGTTTACTTTATTATTTTTATTGTTCTTGCGTTTTAGTCTCGACGGATTTACGTTTTGACGTAAAGCGTCTCGTCTTTTTTGTAGCTCTATGGCCACCTCGCAGCCTCTATAATTAGCTGGATTACTCTTGCAATTTCCACAGATAGCCGTCGCCTCTTTACTAATATCACAATTTTCAGAGAGATGAGCCCCGGCGGACTTTACACATTTAGCTTCTTTTTTTCAGTCTGAACGCGGATGATTAAAGCCTTGGCAACGTTTACATTGCGGTATCGTCCTTGTATTCATCCGCAGAGGCTCAATTTTCACTATAGCCTGGTTGAGTAGATATTGGAAGTGCTGCTTGTTTGTTTTTGTTTTTTTTTTTATTGCAGCGCCATTTGGTATGTCCGGCTAGTTGCATGTTTATTCTGCCCACACTTCGTAAGGTGCGTGAAACTAGATTTCAAATAAATGAAGATAGGTATATCATAGGCAGTGAACAAGAATAGCCAGCACAAATTGTCAATTTTCGACGCATGGGTAAACAGCTGGAGCGAGCTTTTCCCGTATACCGTGTCATTGACACGCACGCATTGAATCTTGTCGTCTCCCAGTTACAGAAACGAAGAAGAATTCGGTTCTGCTTGACTGGTCTCCGATTGCCTAGTTCTAACAAGAAGGACGATTCATTTACTAAGCAGACTCTTCTTTGAGTTGGAAGATTTGAATAGGAACTCGCAGGAAAACCTACTGAATTGAATGAACAATATCCATAACCCACCAATTGCGAATTGAATTTAAAACGTTCTTCAAACTGCGCTCCGATTGTATGAGACAAGGACACTCGCGAACCTACCTACTAACTAGTTTGGATTTTCCTTCAAAATTACGTCTTTTTCTTTTTCCTGGAAGTCTACCTCATCGCTTGTGCCTTCCACCGAAGTAAATAGAAGCAAATAGAACACAAGCGAAAAGATCGCTCAAACACAAGAGATAATCTCGATGTACGATGTTTACGAAAACAAATCACTCAGAGATATCCCTTCTCCAAAAGCCAGTCAGCCAAAAGTCTGGTTAAACAGCTTCGTTCTCCGAAACGATCAATAATCTAGTTTGCTGTTTATGCGCCAGCGACACCCCACGACACCCAAAGTCGTTCTTCGCGATAAGCAAAATTTCGTGTCTCAGCTATTATCCGCCGACCATTAAGGCTCTAATTAACACGTAATGAGATTCAATTGAGCGCTTCCGCGAAGCACATCACGACCTTTTGTTCGTCATTGTTCTAGGCAACAACTGACGAAGTTACCACTCCAAAGCGTCTGCAAATGCGAGCACATCCACTTTTCGCGGTCGATTTAAGCTTCGCTTGAAATGTAAATCAAGTCTAAGGCGTGTTTATTAATAGACTAATAAATTACGCAATAGCAGTCCACAAGCTTTAGTCATTAAGATTGTTTTTGTTTTTGCATAGCCAACATACATATGCCGGAGGTGGTAGCTTCGATTTGGGGAGAGTCGTATATTCGTGGTTTATAGACCGCTGTGGAGTTAGTATCTTCAGTTAGAAGCGTTCCACAACCACACTAGCGTGCACAGCTGGAGGATTGCAATAATCGAAAACAAAACTAGTTCTGTGGAATCGATTCGACGACAGCGACGCGAATCACCGATCCAACGACGACGACAACGACGACGCCGATTCTCGCTCTCTCGCAGAGTACATCAACAAGTCTGTCCCACTTTCAGCGCGGGCCACCAGTCGACTGCCGATAGTGTGTCGTTAACCACCTGATCAATTTTTGTCATCTCGAGCAACATGAAGCACATTTCCATTGCCTTGGCGTTGGTCCTTGTCGTAGTTCTGCAGCTGATCGCAGGCATCAGCGGCAGGATCGAGGATCGTTACAGAGGTAGAGCCGCCACGGCCAGTCACGTTTTTAAGTAAATGCGTTCTAATCGATTTCGGTTTCTCCTTGCAGACATGCCCACCAGATGCCTCCAGCCCATGGACTTTGGCCACTGCAGGGCAAAGATGAGGCGCTACTACTTCAACTTCAAGCGCAACCAGTGCTCGCCGTTCTACTATGGAGGATGCGCAGGCAATGAGAACAAGTTCGAGACGATGGAGGAGTGCAGCCAGATGTGCGAAAACAAGGTGCTAGAGGAAGCGATCTGAGCTTCCAGTGTGTATCAGTATCAGTATCGGAAAATAAAGTTCGTGTATGTGTTTACGTAATTCTAAGTGAATTTGGACGTTGTTTTCGTTTCGATTTGTGTCTCTGTTGTGATAACCTTGGGGATCCGTGGAGTGTTTCTTGTGTCGTCATCCATCCGGTGGAGGCTGCGACATTCGGAGTTGATAAACGACGCATGCTTGCGCAGTATGTGGGTCAAGTGGTGCTTGTTTGCTGCTGAGAAGGTTTCGGGAAGTGTCTCAAATCACCAGACTCAGGCGATAATCGCATGATCTTGGCTTTGTGATGTCATCCGGGTTCACACTGTGGTGCGATTTCCAGCACAACACTGGCTGCGGCCGGGGATCTACAATTTAATTTCAATATTTACTCGCAAGTGGCTACTAACGTGTTCTCAGCGGCCCATCAAATGCAATTGCTTTGATCCACTTTCCATGGCTCTGGGTAAAGTGGCGGCGCGGCGCGGCCTCAGCTTGGGTAATGATAAACTGCAGTGATCTCATAATTCAATCTTCATACATTCCGCGCCGCACTATGGATACGAGTATATACGCGTTTCTTTGTTGCCGCCTTGCTCATTTCGATCGTTCAAAGTGGATTCATGGTATCACTTAACGAGATATGTGTCACCGTTCTGCGTGCATACTCTTCGCCTGAGGGGGTGAACAGGGTCCCGTCTGTGAGCAGGTGGCGTGCTTGCGGAATTTTAAGTTCGGATGGTGCCGCTAATGAATATTTATGCCGTTCGTGATTTGGAATTCAACAAAAAAAACTTGTTCACTTGGATGAGTATTCGTTACGTGTGTCCTGTGCTGGCAGTGGAAGGCTGTTGATATGCGCTTCGCAATTCGCGCAGTCTTTTAATCTTCCCCCAAGTGTTCCACTTACGTGTGGATGTGCACGCAAAGCAAGTCACTGCAACTGCAGGCGATCGCACAAGTTCACAATCAAAGGCTGGTCTTGGGCTGCGTGTAGAAAGTTGGTTGAGCAAGAGGCTGATTATCGTTCGAATTTGAAGCAATCATCCTGAAAGTGGTGAAAGCCATCGATCAGTTTTCTCCGCCAGGCACGTGAATCAAGTCCGTGTCAAGTCATGCAAAGCCATCAAGGTGTCAGCTCAATGAAATTTATGGTAATTTTGAAATGTCTCAAGGCGATGAACACTTCAAGGTCACATACGTAGTTAGGTGACTGCGTTTCATTTCATGACGCGTCAAATGTCTTCACTGATTTAGGTCGGTTTTTAAATGCCAGGGACTCTCAGTCGAAGCTTAAGGACAGCAATTATGGCTTGTGTCATTGAAATGGTAACATTTGAGAGGAGTATTGTTTTCTGGGAGCAGCAGCTGTCTCTTGAGGATAAATTGGTAGAATGGTGCTGTTAATCACGTACACTGAAGCAATGCGCTCTATATGGCACAGTAAGCTTAGATCGCGTAGATGTCTGGCCAAGATCAGGTGTAAAACACGCCAAGGATCAAAGCTCCCACACACAACTTGTGACTATGACAACTATGATCGTGAAACTAGAGAGAGGGTTATTTGAATGTTCTATACAAAAGCAATTTAAGTCATTAGAACTCGTGTCGTTTGTGATATTAAATTCAGATCCTCTGAAAACGAGTCTGATACATTAAAAAGATAGCATATTTAAATATTTATTTTAACCTCAAGACCGTTAATTTTTATTACTTTATCACCTTCATTCTTTCTTACAAGCACCGATGAATTTCTAATCCACACATATTTACATTTTTGATTATCCCTCAACTGCCTTCGCCAGAAGTGACCTGTTGTAACGTGGTGTAACGAGTAAGAGAATCATTGACGAATATTCTGTTCGCGTAGTTGTTGCTGGACGTGTTGCAGCTGCTGCTCTTATGCTGATTATGTTGCTCCGAATATTATGCATCATTTTTTCTTTACGCACAAACGAAGAAAATTTGACACATACATCTTCGATGTAGCAATTGTTTCCTTATCCGCTTCTTTTGTCTTCACATTCTTGACGTAACAGTGCTCAATATCGTCAACGACGATCTCTTCTCCCACATCCCGCTCTCACAAGACCAATTACTTTCCCTTTCGCGTTGGAATTGTTTACATCAGGAATACCAATGATGTCCACACAACTCTTTTTTTCTCTCTGCTCAAGCAGATTTATTCTCATTTCCTGAGCGTCAATCTTCATATTTAGAGATGCATTGGTTTCTTCTAAATAATTTATTTTTGTCAATGCCTCAGCGAGAAGCTGGTGCACTTTCATTATCTTTCACGACAGGGCTAGTTACTCAATCGCCTTTTGAGTCCAAAGAAATGTTCCAAATGTTTTGTTCCAGCAACTGTCAAATCTAACAATCGCAGGAGGTTTGCCATTTCACCATGTATCGTTTCATCCTTGCAGAGTACAGTATATGTGAACGGTTCAATAAGATAAAAATTTGTACATCTGTTCATCTCTCTAAGATTCTACTGTATGTGGAAAATATTAAAAAACCCCATCGAATTTCCGGCTCAATTGTAAGTACGCAACGTGTCGTGACTGATGTCGCCAATCAGTGTGCCGGCATTTTGTTGCAACATGTAAAAGTTAGAACTTTCGGACCTTAAAACATTAACCAGACAGAGGTGCTAAATGAAAAAAAAAAAAAACAAAGACGCCATACAGTGGGGTATCTGACTGCAAACATGGCATGAGCCTCATTTTTGAGCAGAGCAGCTTCAGCTGGGTTCTAAAATATTTTTCCTGCAACTACAAGTAAATTTAATGGAGTGCTGAGCAGATGGGAAGTTGTAAGTGGTGTGGTTGGTAAGCGTGGGGGGGCTTTGATTTTATTAATTCTCAGAGACACCTGGCGATTGACAAACTGGAGTGACTGTCCCTCTTTTTAAGAACGCGTACAAAAGAGACTTATCCATTTACAAGGGTATATCTCTTTTAAGTCTCTCCGGGAAAGTCTACGCTAAGGTTTTGGAAGCGCGTTTTAGAGCTATGGTTAACCCCAGGATGAGGGATGAACAATGCAATTTCGTTTCGACCCGAAAGAAGTACGGAAGAATGGTACTTTAGAAGGCTTGGGAGTATGCCAAACCCATCTACATATGTTTGGATAAGGCATATGACCAATGGAACTCTGGTGTTCTGCAGGATTATGCGATTGAGGGTTCTTCTTGTGAGCCATTCAGTCTCTATACACAGACTGTAGCAGCTGTGCTTGGGTTAGCACCGTTACTAAACCAACACCATTCTCCGTGGGCGTTGGACATTACCTAAGGTGCGTCTTGTTGCCTAATACAGGATACGGATGGATGCCCTCTGATCTTCCATGTCGTACGCCGAACAGTGGACAGGCGACTCCAATACGAGCCGGATGTCGCTTGCAGCCACGAGGATCTCCTCCGATTCAGTAGAGCGATCTCTACTCGGGACAGGAGAGAATGTGCCAAAGAACGGCACTTTTATTGGTGGTTGCACCAGAACCGGTCTCCGCCGGCGTTGGCTCTTCCAAACGGCGATACAGTTGACCACGGTGGCCAACTTACATAGAATTAAGTTATTTTAAGAGAAAAAAGCTATAAAAAATAGATGTATAGATGTAGTATAGATGTATATGTTATGCATATACATAACATATACGCCTAGGTGAACACGTCTGTCTTTTACGGACATATTTAAGGTAGTTTTAAGGTTATGTTAGGTTAAGTTAGGTTAAGGTATTAATAAGTTAGTTTTAAGTTTTTTCATAGGTTAGCTAAGTTAAACCAAGTTTTTAAAGTTTTCTTGGTAAATAAAATTAATGAAAGATTGTCTCTAAAGACTGAAAAAAACTTTGTTTAAGCCGAAAGGCACAAATAATTAAAAATTGGAATAGCTTAGAGTACTCGCATAGGGTCAGTAAGTTAGGATTAAATACATTAAGTTATTTAAGATATTTAAGCTAGTTTTAAGTATATTTTGTCTAGCAAGTAAGTTTCTTTCATAATTAAAAGAAAAAAAAAGGTGCGTCTTGTCACCTCTACCTTTTATTGTTTATATGGACTGGATTTTGCAGCGCAGCCGAGGCGAGGGATGCTTCAGATTCGGAGAGTTGGGGGTAAGTCATCTTCTTTTTGCGGATGGCTTAGTTATCCTCACATCTTCCCCGACAGAACTCCAGCGCGCACTCAATAGCTTTGTAGTCGTATGTGCTGATTCTGGGATGAAGGTTAACGAGGACAAATCTATGATTATGGTCATTTCTGGAACGCCTGAACTGAGCACTCTACTGGTTAGTGGAGTCTCATTGATGCAGGAGTTTAAGTATCTCGGATCTTTTTTACGAGTGATGGGATGAATAAAGCTTAGCTTTCCTGTAAGATTATTCAATCTGGGTCAGTTTTGTCACAGCTTTGAAAATCTATGATCATATAGGCCGAGCTTGGTGTCAAAGCCAAGTTAGCGGTTTTCAACTCAGTACTTATTCCAGCTCTCAGGTATGGTCATACAATTTGGGAATAAGATCGCGAATACAAGCTGATGAGAGATATGTCTTCGTGCTGTTATAAGAATTACTCGGCGTTGAGAAACACGGCAGTGCGCGAGGAACTCAACTTTCATCAACTGCTTCTACTAACGAAAAGTGCTATGCTTTGGTGGTTTATTCACTTGGAGTGAATCTGGTCATTATCACGATGCCGAGGCGGTCGTTTAATGCAATTCCATCAGTTAGGCGACCACTTGGCAGACGCAGTACTAGGTGGGACGAACAAGTCAAAAAACTCACCTTTTTAGGCTTTGGCATAACCCCTGATGAGTTAGAGTCGATGGCGGAGGATCGAGTTGCCTGTGATCTCTCGTGCGTGCTTTACCCCCGAGACCTGTTTAGTGGATCATGTAGGTCAGAAGATGATGATTCATAATTTCAGTTTATAATAATTTAAATTATACAGAATCATCCCGAATCAGCAATTTCTACTAACAAAGCAATACGCTTAATTCTAACTAATTTGAATACATGCCTTTATACTTAATCACTCGAGCTGCGTTTAGTGTTCTTAATGTTTCTTCACCTAAGTACTGTACAGTGTCCGGACTTCTGAAGTGTCCGGGCTATCGAGTGTCCGGACAAGCGAAGCTGAAGTGTATGCACTTTTCACACATCAATAGCTATTGGATAACAATTATGAGACATTTATGTGCCTGCTGCATGATAGAACAGCATGAAAAGCTGAATTATTGTTTCCGAATAACTCCGAATAGTTCAAAAATTTGCAGCTAATTTATTTTTTCGTAATTAAAAGATATGGTACAAAAAAAGATAGACCTGTGACTGCTTGGGGACATAAGCAAAAGTTCCATTGTACTTTGTGGATAATGAGAAAAATTGCTATTGCAGAGGTCGGTTTTATATTTTTTTTTATTTGTTCTGCACTAACCATCAAGAACCGATTCCATTCCAAAAATTGTCCAATTAACTTTTTAAAAAAATAAACAGCTGCATACGTTTTATATGAGAAATACACTGTGTCACTGTGGCCAATGGTTTTGACAGATTGACTTGTTGTTCTTTTTTTCTGATAGCTACGGAATTTTACTTGAAGTCTGCGTACATGTTTTTTCTTTTGGGCATCGCCAAGGAATCGGTTGGGTTTGGGTAATCATCTATATAAGTTTGTATTGGCGCAAGAATTAAGCCCGGGCGACTATAAACAACGCCGTGAGTTCGTTAATTACATGCCAATTAAGCCTCAGCTGTCAACAAGCATCAAGTTTTCAACCAATTTACAAGTATTCAATCAAGCATCAATGCATTAATGGCAATGATGCAAAGGCGGCATCATCGGAACTTATTTCATTTAAAATGAGGCAGGGAGCTATCTCGACACATCCGAGCAGTGATTCTACGAAGAGGGCATTAAATGTCTCTTTTGAACTGTCTATTGAACGCTCATGCGATTTGGCATCGATTTTTTGCTCAGGGCTTACGTCAAGTCTTTAGTTTAAATTATACATCCAATAATAAAAATTAACTTCATCAAAAATTCGACCAATTTTCAATATACGCCCTTTTTATTTGAATTAAATGTGTCTTTCTATCGTAGGACTAGTACAGTGACGCTTTGTCCAAGACGTCGACGTTGTGTATTCAATTTTGAAACAGAATTTTTTTTTCTCCGCCTAACCAATTTAACGCGATTACGTCTCAAAGATAGCCCCCTATACACTGTCGGCTCTCTTGAACCAATCATAATCAAGTCATAAAACAGTTAAATTAACTTTTCTAGAATGAGGTTGAGAAATCACACGACATTGCGTCGCATTGCCTTAAAGCTTTGATCTAGCACTAAGGATCTGGTGAATTTGCTTCCGATCTTGACTGTAGCGAGCAGAGAGAAGAAGGTGTTGGCTTGAAATCGACGAACAGGGGTCGGCTGACGATTCGAACTTCTTAGGTATTTTGCAGGATCTACCTGATTCCATGTTCTCACCGAACGAATTCGCAAGATTTTATTAAATTTTCTCCAAATCTCTTAAGTTTCGCCACACATTATCGGGTTTTCGATCGTCCATGAGAGGTTTTCAAGCCAAACAAGCCTACAGCGTGAGCTTAAGCTTTTTTCCATTGGATCTTATCGCATTGCACGGCCCTTTCGGGTTCGTTTGCAAAGTTATAAGAATCACCCGACTGCTCACGTAGGAAATAATTACTAAATATATAATAATTATCGCTAAAGTAACTACGGTATAATTTTTTGAGCATATCTCTACCACTTGCATTACAGAAGCTCGCAAGTAGTGTGTAGACTGCATCTCCCCCACGTGTTTCAACGTCATATTGAGGCAAAAGTAATAATTGGAGAGTTTGAACTTACATAAAGGTCTATGCTCTGTATTGCGGCTTCTCGGCATTTATTAAGAAGCTGCTTAATCACGGCGTTAGATGAAGACCAGTGTGTGTTTATCTCGAAGTTATCTTGAAAGACAAGCATTCAATTTGAGACTTTTTCTGATTTGTGGGACTTTCTGTGAACTGAGTATAACAAAACTAATCTAAACTTGTGCGGACGACAATATTGGTCGTAGCTTTATAACATCCATCTTATCTATGCTAAGCAGCTGCAAGAATGATAAACACATCTGTTTTGCAAATTATTCCAAGAGTTGAGTTACGGAGATGGCATCGACATGGCCCCGAGCTCTGAAGGTGCCTTCATAGAGGTGAAACTTCTATGGGGCGATGAGGGCGCTATCGAGCCAGAATCGATTCGTCGTTCATCACATAAGATTTAGCGTCACAATCGAAAATCACTCGTTTTAAGGGAAGTTACTTAACTTCTCAGAACTCTATCAATTTTATTCGGAGATACGACGCAGAATTGTCCTTGACAACATCTGTTCGTCTGTATACTACCGATATATTGTCTTTCAGCTTAGACACCCCAACCGTCGAATTATGCAAAGCCTTTAAGCTCTTCGGCTGTTCATTTTTCTGCAAACATTTACATGTGTTAAGTTTAAAGCAGTTCACTGCATTTTAGATTTTTTAGATATCATCCATCCACGTATGTTTTCATTGCTTCTACTGTTGGTGGTTGACATTTTATCTCGCTTTCCAATACGTTCTTAACCAATCGGTGAATGCATTGCAACATCCATAAGACACTGCAAGTCGCCGGATAGTTGATGGACTTTAATATCTACAGTTAAGATTCAAGTCTATTCAGGAGTGTGTACATAATTCTGTGCCTAGAGCTAAAACAACTTAAGTCGACTATTTAACGTTATTTTAAATATATTCTCCCTGCTATACATTGTAACCCAATCCAGATGAAAAAAAAATTGAAAATGGGGAAGTTGTAAGATTTTTTAAAAATGTCACGAGTTTCATTTTCTTAGGTAGACTTACGTTGATTTACCAGATTTATTTCTCAAATATATGCACCTTAAGTCGACCTAACTGTTGAAACAATTTATATTCGTTTGGAAAAATTGATTTGCTAAAACGTCTTTAGTCCACAAAGTATTTACAGTGGACTCTCCCTAAGTCGAAACTCTCTCTAACTCGAATTTTTTCGCCATATTTTACATGGATTTCCCTCAATTTTCCATACAAAAACCTCTCTCTAAGTCAAACTCCCTATAACTCCAACAAATTATGGGATCCCGTGACAATTCGACTTAGGGTGAGTCCACTGTAGTTATTTACCATTATTAATCAATCTATCACAAAAAATTAAAAAAATAGTAAAATATATTATATGCAATCCCGAAAGAATTTTCTTTTTCCGACTCCTATAGTTTTTCAGATTGAAAAAGGCTACATATTTGACTTAAGATGTTTTACCTTTTATTTTTTACAAACATAATGTTTTAGTTTATCTTTTCCTGCAGTTCAAGTATTGCTTGGAATGGACACAATGAAACAGGGAATACGTTTTTTCCTTTACATATTGTTCCCACACCTTTACAATATTCTAATTGGTAAACATTCTCAAAGATAATTCTACGAAACTGTGTAAATGCCTAGTCACTTTTTGCTGTCGTCACTGTTTTATGAATTATTTTCTACTGACCTGATGGTTGTACATGCTAATCATACCATCGTGTGCACAAACCACTAGGAGATAGTTCGTTACTTGGATAAGTGGTATACAACAGATTCTTTGTAGAATTCGTGGTGAGTTTTTCTGTTGGATTGGTTTACCTTGGAGTTGTATTTGAAATCGTATTTCAAATTTTTTGCATCCCATCAGTAATCAACAGAGATAGCTGATTGCCTCCTTAACCAACATCGAATTTGAGGGACTTTTTTTTCAATCACGAATCAGGTGAGCGGCTATCTCTGATTGACTCGTCTGGTGCGAGACAACTTTATAAGAATTATGTCAAAGCGTTTTAAGCGCAAACGAGATGGAAGTCGGTTGTCTCTTTGATTAAACACGCGAGATATTCACAAATCAAAAAATTCAGTAATACCATTGTATATAAATGGAAGGTTGGCCCTCTAGGCGACGCGAGGAACTCTTAAAAAATTGTCTGATGATAGTCCTCTAGGTTTCATATACAATATATTATTTTATATACAATATACACAATTTATAAGGTTTCTTATGAAAAATCAACTGTTCAGTATTTTGAACAATAATGACCAACCACTCCTGCATAACACTCCCGAAGATTAACTTCTTGTAAGCTACATAAGATGCACATCACGGTATCTCTTAGGAATGCATACTCCCCTCGTGCTAAAAGCACTAGTCTCCCTCACTACTCTCTAGTTCCGGTGAACCCTCCCATTTGAATTCATCTTGAAGTAACTCAGTTTGTGTCTTGGTATAATAGCTACCCGAGCAAATGTCGTCATTGACGTATCTTGTTAGAAGAACTCAACAGGTTATACAAAGCCAGTGGCGAAATTCGAGTTTGGACATGCACCATGATTCACTCCGGATCTAAACCGCTTGTGTAATTGATCCGCTGGCTTTGTAATTGCGGCTTAGGTGGGTGAACCGAATGATTCCAAGGACGGTTTCTGCAAACCGTTTGCGTCAATGGTAATTTTTGGACCGGCTGCAAGTTTTTTATTTGTTCATTAAAATTGGATTGAAATGAATTGAACGAGATTTGAATGATTTGATGATTTGGAATTTCACCTTTCTGATACGTAAATTTCGTTCACAAATCTGCTTAAATGTCTGAGTACGTGCATGACATTGAGATCAACGGAAGGACACAAAGACCTGTCAGTCAGTGCCGTAATTAGGCTTTTAAGCACCCTGCTCAAGCTTCTTTATTTTAGAGTTGCTTGATATTTGATCATTTGTGCGCCATTCTGGACCTATGCCCTGTGCCTGGGCTCAGCCCCAGTAATGGCACTTCTGTCAATAAGTGGTTTCTGAACATTGATAGCTCAGATTCCTAAGTTCAACACAAAAAGTCAATAAATTTAACTCATATTCGACTGAAAAACAAACCTCAGCGAATAAGCTTATTTTCTAAACTTTTCAAATATAAAACCTGAAAACTTTATTGTTATATGTTTACTTGATGGCATTTAATTTGGTTTTGGCATTCATTGATAATCGCAGTTTGGCTGCAATTCTGTTTATTTTACATTTCCATCGAACCGAAACCGCGACGTTCGGATGAACTTTTACTGAAAGGCCCTTCCCATCGAGTTTGAAGTGGTTTCGCTCTCAACTTTGAGTCAATCGCTGTCAAATTGTTCATCAAGAACAGCTGTTTTATGACAGGAAATAAAAGAAAAACACCAGATGGAGATGCCACCAGAAAAAATGCGAAAATGAACAACAAAATGACAGAAATTCACTCTGTAGGCTTGTTCGTTTTGACAACCTCTTCTGGACGGATGAATTCAAGAGGGATGCAGCTAGGTTTACCAGAAACCGCGAGGTTTCCAGACCCGAAAATGTGTGGCGGAACCTGGTGGGTTTAGAAAAAATTGATGAAATTTCGCGATTTCGTTCGGTGGAAACGTGGAAAAGCAAGTTTTTATCTTTATTTTTAAATGTCCAGACCAGTGATGGGCACATTCGAAACACAACTTAAGTGATAAACGATTAATACAACATCTCGACTATCCATAAATCATTCGAATGACTGCTAACTACTTATTACTTATTAACACATTCGACTGACTACTAACTAATGGCTAACACAAGAGAACTCGAAAATGTCTCTCATCAAAATCACTCGATGTTTTTTATCGAGAAGTGGAGTAGTACTTCATGTTGCGCATAGTAGTGCAAATGCGCCTTTAACAAATGTACGTAGATGCGCCCCCTGCATTCCAGCACTGGAAAGTTTATTATTGTCCTCTTTTTTCCACCATCTTTATTTATCCCATTTGAGTCGGCCATATTTATCTTTATTTATCCCATTTGAGTCGGCCATATTTATTAATATTTACTCCACTTGAGTCGGCCATATTTAATATTATTTACTCCACTTGAGGCGGCCATATTTAATATTTATTCCATTTGAGACGGCCATATTTGCATATTTCGACTAAGTAGCAAACCGCGCATTTTGTTGCATGTTTCTTTTTCTCGTTGGCATTGGGATTCGCACAAGCGCGACTTCATACATTTTAAACTTAAAAATTTGATAAATTTAAATACTCCCGAGATAGTAAGTAGCATAAAGTATCATAAGGACATTGTAATAATTTGTATTTTTAATAAAGGAAATTTGAAATTTCACCCAAATTCGGTGTTATTTTCTGAATGATCTCGCGCCGCCAATTGCGCGGCTTTCGGTAGTTGCAGCCAATACATAGCGGCAACACTTCAGTTAATTTACTTTGCGTTTTTATTGCACGCTATTTTACGCTGATTAGTATTTATCGACGAGTACTATTTGTTACTTATTTTTGCAATGAAGAAAGACATTCCTCGAGGTATCGTGTGTTGATAGTTAGTAATTGGAGTGAGTTAGTAGTTAGTAATCATTCGATTATTAAAATATCCCGATTATTAAAGTCTCGATTCCTAAAATCATTCGATTATGCCCATCACTAGTCCAGACATAAAGTTTGCATTATTATATTAGATTAGGCTAAAGCCAGTAAGTTAGTAGCATCGTTAGTGAACGTATTTCGCTTGCTTTTCTTATTTCACCACAACTCTTTTGAGGACCAGGCCATGGCAGGATTTTTTATAAAAAAAAACCATTCATTTCCACGATTTTATAATATCTTGCGTCTTTTGGGCAACATTTTTTTTTCAGAAACAGATTCGGAATCGTCATTAGATTCAAATTCCAATTCAGTATCGTCTGTAGATTGTAATGAAAAGCTAGCATCTAAATGCAAGTACAGTGAAACTAATCCATAGCGGACAGCAGGGGACCGTTATGATTGTCTGTTAAGTTTCCGTTATTAGGCGGTAACCGAAGTTATTTTGTGGAAATTGACAGAAAAATTCGTAAAAAAATTCGTGTCGTATTTTTGTACCAGCCATTAGCCAATTCTTCGGCAAACACATGCTACAATATAATACAGTGTTAGATTTCTTTGTCTCTCTATTTAATACTTTAGTTTAATAAGTTCTAATCTGCAGGCTTTGTTCTGCATTAGGTAACCTGGGAAAGGTGAAGGCAAGGATTTTGTTCTTTCTTTGTTAATTGTTTTCATTCATCTTTTTGGTCGCGACACTTTTTTGTTACTTTCTCAACAGCGGCAACATTGGCTATGACCGTAAGAATAGAATCAAGAATCTATCTATTAAATAGGAAAAGAGTTAATAATTTTCTCAGTTCCGCCAATCCTGATCTTGTAGCAAATACATACATCGCGACGCCTTGCTGCATTCGATGATTCATTTTAAGTTAATCATCCTATGTCCACTTTTTCCTTTGAATAGTAATTTGTTTATTTAATTTTTGTATAGAAATCGGTCGGGCAAAATATGATGTTTTTCGGAATTTCCAAGCACAATGCGATAATAAATTCCCCTTAATCATCTTTCATTTAAACAGTGTCTAGCAGAACTGTCAGTTTGTGGCTAATTTTAATCTTCTCTCTCTGTTAAATTACTTCTCTGTATTCTCTGCTTATAAAAGTTCTTAGAACAGTGAGAAATCAGTTTAAATATTCAGAGTGAGTCACAATAGGAAATGTTGATTCAGATGTGATACGTTGCTCACGGGAAAAGTAAAAGTAACAAATTAGAACCTTTATGACCACAGTGAATATCTTTACAGAATTACAAGCGTATGCAGTGCTTATTGCAATAATATGACAAGCCACATTGTTTCAAAAAATTAAATTGAAGTTACATTCCACTCAGGGATACCGTTGTTAACAATACTCACACGCTCATATACTATGCCTTTACAATTTTGTTTAATAAGGTTGAATAAGAAGACGTTTAATTTTTTCAAATAAAAAAAAGTTGTGGGCAAAACGTGAAATAGTCATAATATGGATAACAAACCTTGTATTTTTAATTGCATTCCGTTGTTTTTTACTACTTCGAAGAATATTCGATTAAATTATATTGGTCGTTAGCTGTTTATTACACTACTAGTAGAAAAGACTTCTTCGACTCCGAACTCGTGGGACAACGTAACAGAGGACGCTGGCGCTTAAGTTGAAGCACCCAGGTGGAGAAGGACCTCAACCAACTCGGGCGTGCGACACTGGAGGCAGATAGCCAGAGATTGTGCTGGTTGGAGCAGATTGTTGGCTGAGGCCCAGGACTGCAGAGCCAAATGAAGAAGAAGTAGAAAAGACTGTTGTATGACAGGAAGAACGTCATACACATTTTTGTCATTTTTTAATTTATTGCATAATATTCATTTTATAAATTATAATTATTTGAAGTTAGGCAAAAAGGTCTTAACTTAGAGACTGAAAAACAGAAACACAGAAACTTGGGACGTTAATGCCATTTTTCTGACTTCTGCTAAAGCCAAAAAATAATTACGATGGAAAGCAATTGTGCTAGTATTAAGTCGTTAAGTCGTTAATACTAAATATTCGACTGAAAAACAAACCTAAACAATTAAGCTAATTTTCTAAATTTTTTAAATATAAAACCTGAAGCCTTTATTTTTATCTGTTAATTTGACGGCATTTAATTTGGTTTTGGCGTTGGTTGCTGCAATTCGGTTTATGCAACGTTTCCATCGAACCGAAACCGCGAGGGATGAACTTAACGACCAAGTTTTGAGAGAGAAAATTGTTGACCAATGAATTACCCGAACTCAATTTCTTGACTTAAGACCTTTCAGCCTAACGTCAATGAATTTCCATTATATTCATTACAAAAAGAATACTTCGGAAAACAGAATATGAATTGTTTAATAAAAAAAAAGAGTAGCCCGAGCCAGATTTGACACACAGAGCGTGAAAAAAACATGGCCAACGAATAAATCCTCTGAGCCAATGGATCCAATATCTTCTTCTTCTGGTGGCGCTGCAGTCCGGGGTGGACCTAGGCCTCAACTAAGCCTCTCCAGCCGGCACGATCTTTAGCCAGCTGTCTCCAACTACGCACACCAAGTTGATTGAGGTCCTTCTCCACCTGGGTACGCCATCGGTTCCGTGGGCGTCCTCTATTGCGTTGTCCCACTGGTTAGGAGTCGAAGACTCTTCGCGCTGAAGCAGTGTTGTCTATGCGCTCTACATAGCCCAGCCATCTTAGACGCTGAATCCGTAGACGCCTGACTAGGCTCATGCCGCTGTACAGCCCGTACAGTTCGTGGTTGAATCTTCTTCTCCAATAATCATCAACGCAACCAGGACCAACGATTGAACGCTGAACTTTTCTCTCGAAAATACCAAGTGCTTCTTCATCCGCTTTTGAGATTGTCCATGCTTCCGCAACATAGAGCAGGACAGGGATGATCAAGGTGTTATATAATGTGAACTTGTTCCTTCGAGAGAGGACTCTACTACTCAATTGCCTCTTGAGCCCAAAGAAACAGCGATTGGCAAGAGTAATTCTGCGTTTGATCTCGGTACTGGTGTTGTTCGTACTGTTCACTTGCGAACCGAGGTAGGCGAAGTCCTTGACTACCTCGAAGTTATCCCATTATCGAACGTCAAATGAACTGAAAAAGTTTAAAAATTTTAAATTGAACTCACTTCAAGGAAAGAAATTGGGCTGTAGAAAAATTAATATGAAATGTTTATTCATACAAAACAAAGCAAAAAATTGCTTATAAAAACGAACAAAAAATTGCCTCCAGCCGGATTTGAACACGCAACCTGTAGAAGTGCGAGAAAAGCACCAACGCACTCCGCCAATGGACTACATTACTTTCGAGGTTTTTCCTTTATTGTTAGTAGATTTTGTAGATTTATTTAATTTTTTTTAACTCATTTTTTCAATACCTATTTTGATTTTGTTATTGCAATAAGGCCTTCAACCTTCATTTTCTCTTAACTTTAAATATGCAGTTTCTGTGAAGTTCTTGTATGTACTCATGAGTCAAAAATAGCGAAAGCGAATTTTCAGGTGTTCGAATTTTCAAATCGAAAGAAATCTCCACAGACTAGTTTAAGGACGAGTTAACTAGTTTAAGAGAGACAACCAATTTCGAGGATATAAATATAACCAAAAAAATATACTTATTGATTATACAAAAAGATGAGGATTGAATTATCAACGAAAATCTTAACAATAATTAGTTTAAGTATCCTTATTAACGATTTTAAATGTTTTCTTTACGAATCATTCTCATTGCGAACTGTCAAACTGAGTTCACAGTACACAAGAGAGGCGAACGCGATCCACACATTCATGACCAAAAAATTCGTGATGATGTGTGTGTTTTCTCGAATTGTACCCATTGCTCTTTGCAAATGAAATACACTCCTTATGCATGAAGTGTTAGAGTTTGCGAAGTTCGCAATTTGTAGTGAGCTCATAGGAATTGCCCTTTTAACTTCGTAATGTTCTATTTCTCTGCGATCATTTCTAAATTATTCCTAAACGTGGTCAACAATCCACAGAAGGGAGCCACATATTAATAACTAAAAAATTCCTAAATTCAGCCTGTAGCCATCTGCTACAGTGAATGCAATGTCAGATTTTGCGAAGTTTTCAATCTCCAATTCCCGACTTACAAGTTAATCAATCTTGGTTGCTTTCCTTTGGCCGAACACAGCGATCCGTCAATGGAGCGATCGTATGGCATTGAATGTCTTCATGTGTCTGGCGGTGGCGAGGGTTGAATACCAGTGTGGCAATACATCACCAGCCAAATGTTTCTGAAAGACAAAAGTCATCGACCACTTGCTGACATGTTTCTTTGTCTCGCCGGTTGTTTTTAATCAAAATGGATTTTCCTTATAATTTTGGCGTCGGTCTGTCCTCTTATCTGTCACATTTTCATAATTCTTGCATTTATGAAGCGAGTTTAAGGATTAAATATTTTAGGGCAAGTGAGGTAAAATTTCCTTATTGGTCCAGAGTCTGAAGTGTCTGTGAGTCTGATCTGAAAAACAAAAAATCAAAAATTGCCTTGCGGAGTTTATACCCACACTCAATTAAAATTATTTCGACTGGGTGAAATAGTTTTGAAGATCTCGACGAGACATGATAGAACGTCGAGTTTTGAAAATATGCTTAGATATTTTATTGTGTCTTCCTGAGAAAAGTATCATAAACGCGTTACTTTGATTTTGTGTGGTAGTGATCCGGAAGGTGTTTGTTTTTGACAACCGTTCAAGGAGCACCTCTTGTGCACAACTCGAGAGCTGTTAATCTTATACAATTAATGAATCGTCACCTCGGTCTTTCTTAACGTATGTATATTGCTTCCACTGCCAATGCCTATATATTCTGTGTTGAAACAGGCTCGTCAAGCAAAATAGTATTCTTTGATATGTTAGCCACTTTTTATCCCCATTTGACGAACAATAATCTTTCCAGACACGGTTATTCCTAATTCACCTCGATCTTCGAATGAAGCTAACAAGAGCCTGATTAAGTAGTAGACGAGACTCGAATGAACATCGGATATCGATTCCCATTTCTGTCTTTGTAAATGTTGCCAGAAAGACGCTTTGTTGAAGAAACCCTGTTGGGCATTAATACTCGTAGCATACTAGAGGACTTTGGGCGGCCGCTTTATCGGTGGAATACATGGGAGTCATTAGTTGAACGACGCGACAGGTACCAACATTGGATTACACTCATGCAGTGCTGCTCAAACACTGGGTAAACTCAGTTTGTTGGTAGACAGAGGAATAGGTAGTGATTTGTTATTTCATTAATGTGAATGTACACGTCGTCTTGGCAACATTATATAGGATTAAACAGATCTAGATTTCCAGTCATTGCGCGAAGAGCCGAGAGAACAAATAACTTAGCTGATGTGGCTGAAAATTTCAGTTCTCAGCACTCAACCATGCGTCATTTGGAACATCATCAAATTATTGGAGTTTCCTAGTACTAAGTGTTGCCAACCTACACATATTCAAATCCAAAAGACAGCCACGTACTTTGTTCTGATATAAATGTTTTTTATTTGTATTATTATGACATCACCATGTTAAATTGTTTTGTGCTATTCTTGTAAAGCTAACCTTAAACTAACCTAACCTAACAATCTGTACAGTCAATCATTCATGTTTGCAGTTCACTGGTTAATATAACCAAACACAAGGTCACAAGCATCTAGCAGTGGTGCAAGTTATTGAACTTATCTCGGTCGTCCTTGACCATGCGATTGTACTTCCATTTGTCTTCTGTGGAACTGCTTTGGCTTGTGCTGCTACTGTAACTGCTCCCAGCTTTGTATGCAGATTTCGCGGGCTGTGACTTGACGCCGGAAGATGAACTGCTTGTCGGGCATTTGTCGGTGCGTTCTGTGTGAACCATTTTGAATCGATTTGCAATTTCTCAGGGACTTGAAGAACCAGCTCAGGGCACGTATTGGATGAGGGTCAGAACTTGAAGTTCCAAGTTGTTGGCGGAGTTTCCGGTGCGAGAGCCTTTGATCGATGAAAGGTTCTTCGATAATCTACACAAATCGAGGAGACTGGTAAAAAATGCACTTCAGAAACGTCGCAGGTGGGGACTTACCTCAAGGATTTCAGAATCTTCAATTTGGATTCCTTGTACTGGGGATTAAGCATTGACACAAATCGTATTCCTCTCCTGTATCATTGGTCAAAGAGAGTCCTGAATATAAAGACAGACACAACACGAACGATACTTCAGCTCAAACACTCGAATGAATATGCAGAACCGATGCACTGCAATCTTTGCACACTGGGAACAACAAGCAGATACTAATGCGCTTCGATCCACTAACAGCCGCTTAAATACCGACCCGGTGTAGCCTACAACAAGATATTCTCACAGAAATGGCAAATTTAGCGCAACCGGTTTGCCAATTGCGAGCACCACGTATGTAGCTGACCTGCCGCCAGCGACACCCGGCGACTCACGCAACAATGTTTCTGGCTCTGCTGACAGGCATGCGACAAATCACGTTTCCCACCGATAGCGGCGCGGCGCGGCGGTTTTGGTTCGCGGTTCACATTCAGCGTGCCAGTGTTGCATTGTGGACGGGATTTTCTTTCGATGTCGAGACTTTAGTGTTTTGCTCGACATTCGGGGTGACAGTTTGAAGAGAAGAAAGTACTGATTTGTGAAAAAAGAACATGAATTGATAAGCCGCTGGAATTGTGTCTTAAATGGCCGTACCTCGAGATACAGAAATTTGTGAATGCCACCCGCCTGAATAAATTACAATAATTTTATAATTAACTATTTGACGAGCTGATGCAATGCACCGACCACATTGCATCAGCCTTTGCCGCGCCCCGGAATCGATCGCTCGCGGCGTGCGGAAGGGAGGCCATTTCAATGTCTCCTCATGGGATATCAAAGTATTTTAATCGTTCATTTCTATACTAATTTATTGGGATGTTTTTGCAGATAGCCCCGTCAGAAAGGACGTACGTAGTTGAGTTGTGTAAAATTCAAAATGGCTTCCCTGTGGCTCTAGCCGGTGCGATTTTGGGGCGGGAGAGAGAAGAGAAATTGTCTTTTGTGCGTATCTGAACGTTCAAAGTGAAATGAGTTCATGGGAGATGGCTGGGATGCCTGCCATAATCGACCTTAATAACGAAACTTGCTCAGCCAAATTATGTCGCATGACTTATTCTCTTGATTGGCTTAAAACCAGAAATTTATTACTGCTGAACCTTGTTTGGTGTTTAAACGACGCTCAAAGGGGATTTTTTTTTAAAAGCGTTTAAATTGATCATTTAAAAAGAGGAAAGTGACTGGAGGACGTCACTCTACACAATTCAAGAAACTCTTTGTTGCTTGGGGGGTCATTCATCAGACACTGGGCACAGAGTCTCCTCCGCACAGAAAGATGTAGAAGATAGTAGTAAAAAGTACTTTTTTGTTGACGACTGTGTGTGACCCTAAAATTGTGCGTAATGAACGCAAACTACGTTGTTACAGCCGTAAAGGCAACAACTTCTCGAAGGAAATGATCGCTATCATTATTTCATGCGTAGATTGCTGGCGGGAGATACCTTCAGCCAAAGAATTCAGTGTATCCTTTCTACTTCATTTGTAGTTTGAATCCAATTATACTACCTACACACAGCAAAATACTGTTTTTTCCAAAACGCAAAGTGTGCCTGCATTGCGGTTTAGTTTGACAATAGTACTTTACTCAGCAACAACGGCGATAACTTGACTTGATTCTTAAAGAGAACATGCGTCTTGTTGTATTTTTCCTCGTTGAAGTCGAACTTAATTTTTAGAAAAAAAAATCCCATGTCCCAATCAAGACCATAAGCAATCTATCCAAAAAGCGCCATTCAAATTCAAACAGCGATTTAAGCGTTAGGTCCCCACAATCATAAAAAACTTTCAAATTTACAATATTAACGGACTACACTCACAGGCACTCCACTGCAATCACACTCAACTTAAAGATTTCAAATCTCATTACCATAGTCATGTAATTAAGTTTTTCTCTCTTCTGTTAAAAAAAATCCCCATGCAAACGAAGGTTCTTGCTTTGCATTTTATTTGCTTGTCAAGGTTACGTACACTCTGAGAGTAACCGGCGTTTTCTCAATTAAATCAATGGGCAACGTGCTCGCTTACATATGCAGAAATGTGATAGGTGGTCGGTGTACCGGCAACGAGGTTCAAGTGCAATTATAGCCGAACGACGACGATCATTCATTTGAATACAGGTTTCCTTTTAATTTTATGTAAAACAATTTACTAGATAATAATGAATAGTAACCTACATGGGAAATTTTATTTACAGAATTGTGAATCATGTTCACATCATATAAAAAAAAAGGTTCAAGCTCAATGAATTCCAAAATAGTTCATCGATTTTTACCATCAGTTACCATCAGATTTGTCGTCTATCTCTTAGCTAGCTTCTCTAACGAAATCTCTACATTTCTGGCACTCGGATGTTCGTCGCAATATTAACGGCAGATCTTGTAGGTACCACGCCACACCTAATAAAGGCCTAACAGTGACATGCAGAGTAGTCCTGAAACGGGTTCGCTGTCTCAAAAACCTGTATTTTTGTTTGTTTTTAGAGATGAACAAATTAAACTTGCACATACAATCTTGAATATTAAGTCCTTGAAATAAGGTTACGTTTTTTTATTTTTTATTTTATGTGGCTTATGGCTAGGAGTTCCAATTACGAAGATTTACAATTGCATCTTATCACTATTTAGATATGTACCACGTCCGTCCTTGATCAAAGAACGGTTTTGAGAAATTATTTACTGCAGCAAGTTTAGTAGCAATTTTACTTTATCGGGCACTCAACAAGTGACAGTTTCTCTGAAAAAAGGAAAAAAATGTTGCTCCTCTTGGAATTAATAATTAAATATTTTAATAAGACAAGTAAGTAGGCAGCGGCATACAGAACTAGCCGTCAAATGTCTGCTTGAATATAAAAAAAGCATTTAAGAAAGGGGTCAGATTAATATTCTCTACATATTGTTTACATATTATGTTTGTATTTTTTTTAACTTGAAGCTCTGCACTTTACATAAATGTCCACTTATATAGTTGTCAGGAAACTCATTTAAAAGGTCTGTACGAGTAATTCACTCAAATCAATATTCTGTTCTGACCCACTGCCGGCGATTGATTTTAATAACTTCTTTATAAATAAAAAATAATTGATATCGAAATTGAATTATATGTCAATTTAAATATCGATTTCCACCAAAATAATTCGGGAATACTTGCTTTCGTAAAAAGACATTTATGACACGGTGTTGTATGGAGAGGTTACACTGTGACAAAGTCGAAGTAAAAAATATCTTGTTGCAGCGTGACTGAAGTTGAAAATATCCTTTTCAAGATCACTCTGTATACATCATGAATAACCAGCGGAAACTGGGCCAAGTTCGGAACTGTCGATCCGCCTTTATCTGTGAAAAGTTTCAGCATTGCATTGGCTTGAATTATAGATAGATATAGCTTGATAACAGGGTGCTGGAAATCTGCTACATGGCTCTTATTCAGCCAACTATGGCGTGGGGTTCACTGTAGCTCAACGCGAGTCTTTCCCAGAAAGTGTCTTCAATATGTATCTGATTGTATCGTTACCCGAAACTGAGTACAAGAAGTTCTATCACAGCTATTTACCATACAACGATGTAAACTTGATCTGAATAGGTTAATTTACTTAAGCACATTGCACGAGTTAAAATTATGTGCCATGAAAGAGTGCGCCTTACCGGCTTAATTTCTACAGGAACATTTCTTTAGCTAGACACGATTGACCAGGTAATGGCATTGCAAGGATGTTTTGTTATCTTTATAAGTCACAAACATTAGGATCTCATCAAGACGAGTAGAGCGATCTCTGCTCGCGATAGGGGAGAGTGTGCCAAAGAACGACAGTTTTACAAAACCAGCATCTGCCGCCTCGACGTGACAGTTGACCATTGTGTCCAACTTACATAGAACCGAGAAAGATTAAGGAGAAGACAATTAGTGTTAAAGTGAACCCCAACGCTGGGTTTTTAGGTTTAACTCCCGACACGAAGAATTTCCATAATTCAGGACGCCAGTACTCTAGAGTCACCTACGGTGCTCACGAAATCATCTTTGTGCGCTTATATCTTTTAAGCTGCTCAGCAAATTTGATTGTGGTTTCCATTATTGTATAGTGTGATTCAAGGCGAAGGTTTATACGTACAGCCTCCACACACACATATTGTTTCTTCTTTTTTAATTTTATAGATATGAATATGAATATGATTTTGCAGGATTTTGGAAGAAATCAGGTTGATTGAGGACTTTCATGGAAAAGGGATCGTCGCAAGTGTGCATAATTCGTTCAGATTTCATTTCGAGTGGTCTTTCACACTCTTGCATTCAGAGCATGTAACGCATGTGTAAAGGTAGACTTAACGTGTGTGTGGGAAAGAGAGAAGTAGGCAACAGTATTTTGTAAATAAAACAATTATAGGTTGAATATGGGAAATATTTTTTTATCTCATCTCATATATCATCTATATAGTCTCCAAATGATAAAAGTACATATATAATCTACATTTTAAATAAATTACGTATTTATTTTTCGTATATTTTATATTATTTAAGTCTAATAAGGCATGCGCCTCATTGCTTTGTGAAAGTAAATCTTTTTTCTTTTATTTAGTCGTATAGTTATATAGTATTTATATAATTATGAGCTAGAATCTGTAAAAATGAGGAAAACAGTGTTTTACTGCGGGTCAAAGTTTTATGTTTTGCGCAAAAAATGTCGTATAAGAGGAAAGATAACTCTACATTATTGCATTAAAATTATTGTATGTTTTTATGGGAATTTGATCTATCCACTCTTCAGAAAAGCACGACACATGAAAAAACCCACAAATTAGGGAACATATTTAATAAAAGTCAAAACTATCTTCTTTTTCGAGGTTCGCCGATAAGATACAAAACTATAAACATTTCTTTTAAGAAAATTATTTAAAAGCCCTGGTTAAACGTTACTTTACTATTCAAATCCCTTGTTTCCAAAACAAACTTAAAAAAACAGACCAAAATGGTTAAACCGCAATGCTGCAATTTCCAGATTAAACTTTATTATAAAACTGCGAAAAACACTCAACTTCGTAAGCATTCCCTCCACTTTGTTTTTCCATTGTTATAGATAATAACTGCATTAAAACACTAGTTCTTTTAAACTTGAAATTTTGATTTTTGGCCCAAAAAACCACTGTGTGTCGCACAGTCAATTGATAGTGATTTGTTTAGATCCCTTCAATGTAAAAACCGCTGTATGAGTTGTATATAAAGACATACTTACTTACTTATCCGGCTGGCGACCCATGCAGGGTCCGAGCCTGACCGATAGCTGCTTTCCATTGTTGACGGTCACGCTGCTTCCAGTCATCAAGACCAAGCTGTCTTGCATCCGCGATTACTTGGTCTTTAAGTCCGAGATTCGGTCTTCCTCTCCTTCTCGAACCAGTAGCCTTAGATCCGAAGACCCAATTAGCTGGAGCATTGTTGTCCATGTAATATCACTAACACTGATACCACATTAGAATCTACAGTGCCACTTTGCTAGTAAAATGTATAATGAGAACATGAGTGACGCTTCGACTCTTAGAAGACCATGGCCTAGCTTCTACACAAACCACTCGTATTGTGCATGATATTGTTCGGTCTCGGGGAATATAACGGTTTTGAAAAACCGTAGGTTCCCCACTCGTAAAAGAACAGTAACAGCGTAAGTAAAACAATAGAAATATTTTAACAAAATTTCAGAAATTTTTTTTTCTATATACATACCAAATACATATTTATTCTTCCCACGCGCAAATGTGAATCAGAATAATAACACGCGAGGGTATTTTTCCTCTCAAATAGAAATCTTCGATCTTTCGAGGAGATTCCAGGGTAAATCACAGCTTGAAGTAGTCTCGCCGCTTTCGTTCACTCTCCGCTGTGGTGTCATATTTTATGCTAAATTACCATATGATTTCTGATGGCAACCAACCATACCAGACCAGGGGTGCGTCACGTATTTGCTCAAAACAAAGCAAGAAGAAAAAAACGTCACAAGCCCGATGAATAAAAAACTAATCGGAAGCAAATTATCTGTGCTGAAAACCAGTATCACGAAGCAGGCAAATATCAATCGATTCCCGTCGTCGTAAACGTGTTTCGTTACTGCACTCAATAAAACCTTGCGTCCATTGATACTGGCCAAAATGAAACCGTAAACAGATCAGCAGTCCTTATCTTTACGTCATGCCCATGAGCAGTGAACGTGTTTGATACTAATTCTGCCACAGAGAATCCCACGAAACCGATTAGTTTTCTCGAATTTGCATCGATCACGTAGCCGCTCGCAATCTGAAAAACAAAATATTCCCTAAAATATTCCGAAAACCAGTTCGGCTAGCTCATCGAAACCCATTTGCATAGAGAGTGTCAACACCGAGGCTGGGTATAAAAGCAGATCTCAGTCAGTCAGTCCTAACACATCAAATTGAAGATACAACCAGCGAACACTTTCATCAAAAAACTGAAGTTTCAACAGGGAATGTGTCAATGAATAACCGGGCTGACACAAAAGCGAAGTTATTTGCTAATCTTAGGTGAGTTTCAAAAAATGGGAGTTATCCCTGGGGACGTTTCGTTAATCGACAAATTTCCTTTTGCATTGCAGTCTCTCCAAACATCTCTCCAGCAAGAAGGGATCCCGCACCAGCAACTGTGCAAATTGTCTGGAAAACTCCGTGCTAACCTACATTCAGAACGTGCCCTGACTCCCCCATACCGCAGTGGTTTCTAATACTTGATACATTTCACATACCCAACTCGAATTCAACTAAAGCACCATGGTTCAGAAGCATCGTTGTGTCAAGAACACTATCCCAAAGGATGTGAGTCCAATGCGACTGATGAAGGAAAAGGAGTTGGCGCCGAAGGAGGCTTCGAAGAAAAACCAATTCTCTGGCGCCACCAACTCCGATGACAAGTGGAAATTCTCAAGGATGGTCACAACCGACAGGAAGGCGTTCAATGATCTGCATTTTTGTTAATACCTATTCACGTGAAGAAAATTGTTTGTGATTCTTAGTGATTAAGGAAATAAATTTTAAGATGACACACCAATCGATAGTCTTGTTCTATTTCCAAGTGTTTCTTTCAGGATTAATTTCTCAGCTCGGAGAGGTGATTTTCTTGAATTTCACATGACTTGGCTGCGCGCTGTCCCATGATTTCTCAATTCGAAGATCGAAAAAAGGGTGGAATTGGAATATTCATAGAATGTTTGTCAGTGGGGGTGTGATAACGGCTGTTCATCGATGATCACCGAGAGTGTGTCTAAACCAGTTTTAGATCGTTTTTTTTTTTTTATCAGCCCCTGCTATCTGTCTAGCCGTAGAACTTACTCCTCGTTCAAACTATTCTCGAGTGCATTTCGAGTTGTCGAGTGTTGAACAGGTTTGGAATAATGTAAGCAGTGATAGAGGTTAGAGGACGGGGATTGATAATTCATTCGGGCGGCGTTGCATGCTTAATCACTTCTGGTATCACAGTCTCTTGCCTTGGGAAGTAATTAAGTTTAATTATTCCCTTTGCATGCTGGTAGAGTTACGACACTATTACGACAGCACTGGTATCAGTTGAAGAGATATCCGCGATATAGCAGTATTCTTGGGCTTTCTGTGCTACTTGTGTAGATACTTCAGTACAATGCTTACCCCTCATCTCATTCTTGTGTAGAAGACTACGCAAGAGCTACTTTTTGTTTTATTTTCTTTCCAAAATCCACATATTGGAAACTTCAGAAATTTTCTGACTTTATTACAATCCTTATTTTACGCATTCCCTCGTCCGTAGAATTCTAAAAAGGTTTAAAAAAATAAAAATCGTGTAAAAGGCACTAAATGCGTAGAAATCTACGCACAATTGACGATGAGATGAGGGTTAAGGTGGCTAGAGCATGTAGAACAACGCAGCTCGAACCCGAAATCTGTGGGACAACGTCAGCGTCAGGTAGATAAAGAGCTCAGACTTGGTGTGCGAAACTGTAGACAGCTAGATAGGGACCGTGCTGTCAGTTGATGCACAGGTCCACCCTGATGTGTAGCTCCAAATGACGGGGACTACAAAACTATCTCTGTGAGGCTGATATTATTCCCATTTACAAGGTGACCAGATAAGAACGATAGGAGATGAAATTCAGATAAACCAGCAACTTTATTAAACTATTTTGGAACTACATTCACGTCGCTAGTATGCAAAAATTAATTCAAATGACCATCTTTATTAGCTGTACTTCAAGCGGCCCGGTCACTTGGTGACTTGGTTCAATATGTGCGGCGTTATTCCGGTAATAGCATTTCAAATGTTGGTTTCGAGCTCGTCAAAAGTGGTTGGCTTGTTAGTGTAGACTAAGGACTTGTCATAGGGCTTCAAATTTTTTAGCGTTTACCGTGAGATGACGCCAAATTTCTCCTACACAAGATAGGACCAAGATATAGACTATTTCGTTGGAACCACAGCTCGAAAATATCGATGTTGACAAACTCTGGCGACAGAACTCTTCAACTAACATCATTCTATACTCAAGGCGGGAACGGTGTTTCCTACCTGATTTCGAAAGAAATAAGGTCCGATGATGACGGCATGGTATAATCTACAACCTAACAGTCAATCTTTGCCGATGTATGGATGCATCTCCAATTTTTCTAGTCCCTGTGCTAAAAATGGGCCTAATCCGTGAAAAGGATTTTTCGACCAAAATCTGGATCTCCAGCCAAAAAGAAACAAGGAACAAGAAATTTTCGCATTGTGACCATTTTCTGCTGGAAGAACAGCTGAAATTACATCCGAACCTTGCATCAAGAGCTAGTGCCCTGTGGGAGGCATATACAACCAAGAAAATTGAACAAATTTTAATTTTTTTTAAATAATGTTAAGAATGTACCCAGAATATACGGAGCCCATTGCTTTTGAATCTATTAGAAAACAATTTCGGGTATAGTAGACTCTTTTAGTCGAACTCCCCCTATGTCGAAACTCTCTCTATCTCGAACTTTTTTGCCGTATTTTACATACATTTCCATCAATTTTGCGTACAAAAACCTCTCCCTAAGTCAAACTCTCTCTGACTCGAACAAATTAAAAAAAATTGACATTATATCCCGTGACAATTCGACTTAGGGGAGTCCACTGTATTTGGAAATGCAAATATCCCGGATGTGGGGAACCTACTTTAGGCTAAAGTCTTTAGAATATCCATAAACAATAACATTTTTTCACATACACTTATTTTTTTAAATCAATACAAATAAAATCCGATCACTATTCTGAAGTCATAATTTTCATATTTAATTACACACCTTAAGCTTTCGATTCCATGTTTTCAAAAGCTTTTGTCATGATGGCGATCCCAATTGATTGTAATGATCCCTTTTGTTCCCGACGCCTGGTGGTGAACATACAAATCAACTCCACGATTGCCTCGCTTAATCGACTCTTTTTTTCTCACTTCATCCTTTCTTTCTTTCCTTCGTCAACTGTCAAGCTGAAAGGGCATACGGAATAAAGCGTCCGATAAGATTTTTGTAATAATAAACAATAGCTGCGCTTACATGTCACTTTCACAAGAGAAAAATTACTCCGACTTCAAATGCTTGATTGGGATTGGAAAATCATGCGAATGACTTAAATGAGTGATCATCAAATGCACTGGAATGTCATCTCACAGGAAATCTACAAACCATTTTCGTCATTTAATTTTTTCAATTGTTTTTTATATGGGCGGCGCCATGAAGGCTGATGAAGACTGACCTCGCGATGAAATTCACATTGCTTGTTTATAAGTGAGCCAGAATTTCGATTTTTTAATAAATTCCACGCGATCGGTAAGCCTGAAAGGATGCATGATGGAATTTCAAATCTCATTCAATATTTTAACGGCTTAATGTCATTTGTGACTTTGACAGCTTCCGAAACTTGGTTACGCATTATTTATCTCTTTTTATACCTCACAGTTAAGTTAAGAAAGTCGATTATTCTTTGTTAGAAACTACCTAGAATAGGAGCACAAATTGTAGCCAATTTCGACAAGCTTTCCTCCTTTTCCATCCACCATCCTGAAAAATAACCTTTTGGTTTGAAGAAATTTCAGATGATTTTTTAAAATATTTTCATATGGTGACTGAGCATTTTTATTCTAAATACAATTAAAACATTTTTTACTCTCGAAATAAGGTCATAAAAGTGCATTTAGTGCTACTGCATTGCGTTGCTTTGAACTACAGTAGCCTCCCCGACAAACGAGTAATCGTTGTAAGCACCTAACACAGTAACAACCTTACCCATCAACACCGGTTCGTACTGGGTTCGTGTCAGACTGTTGGGCTTTCGTCACATAACGTAGCTCAAAGTGTAAGTTAAGTTAAAACGCAAGGTTATCAACATAACAACAAAAACAAGATCTGTACGCTGATTACTCCAACGAATATTTCAAAGCCGGGTTTTTTTGAAAACTTTGTAAAATTGTAAACAAAAACCAGATAGATCCGAATTGTATTCTAAAAATACTCGCATTTTCTCTTCCGAGTTAATAATTTATATATACCTACATATTTATACTTTAATTGACTCAAAGATGAACGATAATGTTACAGACGAAAGATGTAAATTGTGTAAAGCGTGTGGGAAGGCAAGTTTTTTGTAAAATGTGTTACATTGTCTATCAGCTGACACACGCACTGTTTGTTGACAGCCAAATCCAAACAAGCCACAAGTTCTCTGGCTAAACCGGCTCGTGTGAGCAAACAAGATATTTTTAACTTGCGCACGTTGAGCTAACGGCTAAGGGCTATTTGAATATGTACACACGCAACTGAGACTTGAGGGAGTCACCAAGTGCGTTGACTCAACGACTTATTTCAACGGTACCGCCTTCCTCGAGTCACTGAAACAGTTCAGAAGGCTAGTTGTCATGACAAAAAGTGGCTCAAACTTCACCGCTCGGAGTCAGCATGGAAACAGCGATCCCCTCCACTCGCTATCACGCACAACACGAGTGATGGCTGTATCAGCTAGGCCCATGTTCACCTCGGGCAGTAACTCAGCGCTGTTATATCCACACATGTCACTGATTTGTTTGAATCAGCGACATCGCGATTATCTAGAGCCGTATGCAGGCGATCACGAACCATTGGGAACAGGTTTACTCGTCGCTTCTCTAAATGATGACAAACTCCTGCAAACAAAGGCCAACATTCACCCAGAACTGTGAATGGCAGAAAAAACTCTCCTTCTCACCCCACAGTCACATCCTTCATGTTCATTGCGAAATTCATACGCATGTCAGCAGACTCTTGCGAAATCTGCGGCACGTGGCACGCGGTCGCCCGCACAATTCGCAATAAATATTCCCATTAGCCGCAGCCACACAGAGATTAATTCAATTTAATAAAAAAAATAATATGTATCTGCGAGTTCTGGGAGCGTTTTTCATTTCTGAAATCGAATTTGTAAAAACCTCATGTGTGTTCGACGGCCCATCGATAAATCACAGTCGCCACGTACGCACTGCATCCATCACATGCGTGGCGCGCGGACGTCGCCGTAAGCCGCAGCAAACGTTTGAGTGTGACCCAAAAAACTCGATTGAATTCGCTCATCAAATGCACTTGGTATCGACTTGCCAATCGTGCCACCCGTGTCAGCACATTCCTATTACGACGACGGATAGGCGGTATCACGGTAAGACGGCAAAGCGGTAAGGTGACACGATGATGGCTCATTTGAATTTGCAATTCGTTAGCCGGCTCACGAAACGAGATGTTTTTATTGCATCAGCCACTTTCGCGATGGCGGCGGCGCGGCGGTCGCGTTTCTGATCGACGGCTAAGGACTGAACGCACATGTAGTGGAAATTTCCGATAAGACTTAAAAAGTTGATGAATATGTAAGCGCAGGGCCTGTATTTAGATGTCATTGCACCGGTAGCGGATAATCAAAATATTCTTATGTTGCCACATGTGTTGCGGATTGTCCGACAAACCGAAATGAAATGTCATCGTAACCTTCACCTCGACGACGCGGCGCGCCGACCGGCACTTCTAATTGAATGCGCAGAGGGGTTGATGTAGCGACTTGCACAGGAACAAGCCTAATTAAGGATTACAATGTCTGTACACACTTGTCTCTGTTCCGTTTGAGTGGGTGTGGATGCTACATGTGGATTCCACCCCTGCTCAGTGCTCGTTGGCGACGACGGTGGCGGCGACAGCAGTCATTAAATTATCACACGCTTAACTTCAAAACAATTCAAAAATTTCGCTTATCCAACCCCAATACGCCGGCCGCATTACATGGGTTGAACACGGTTATTACATCAAGGGTACATTACACCCGGCCGACGCGGACGGAGGGTGGGCCGTGTTCATGTGGGCCACAGACGAACGAGCACACATTACGTAATAGCCGTCGATCTGATTTATCCTTCGTGCTCTTTACGATTCCTGGCTGGAGATGATGCCATTCGATCCGAGAGGACATCAAATGCAAAGGGATTGGTCCATAAATCATAATCGAAACATCGGTTCCAGGACACAGGACGCAGGACTCCAGCGATGCTTGACCCCTGCTGGAATGCTTTTGTGGCATTATTACATCATTAGGGCGACAACCGAGCACCACGAGCAGTGGTGTAGTGTAGCTTTCGTCAATTATTGGCCAAATAGCGGCAGTGTGTAGTGTTGTTTGGTTGTAGGACATCCCAATCTTACGCAGTCATTACACAGTTTTTCCCTTATTGCAAGTTTTGCATGGTCATTTGGTGTTGCCAAGCAATCATCGGCTCTGCTCATGTCGGTCCGTGCGTCGTCGTAGTCGTCGTCGACGTCGTGGCTTTGATGTGAACGTAAATTGCCCTAGTTAGGGCGCATGCCTCTTGCCTCTCCAGCAGTGACTATGACTAGACACGAAGATTGATTATATTTTGGCACCATTATCCCACCACCGCAGGATGCGGGGATTGTGTGCTCGGACAAAGGAAATCGACAAGTTACTTCGGAAAATTAATGGAAACTGAAACCGATTCACCTTATTGCTTACAACTCACTCCAATCCTCTTCCACCACTGCCACACCGAGAGAAGGACGACGTTGTCTCCTCGTCACATTGAATGGATGTCGATTGGGGAAGTGTACACGAATTGTGTGGAGCCTCTTGCAAAGAAATAAATTGATTACTGTCACGGAAGTATCAGAATTAAAAGTTTATCCCTTTTTGTGAGTTCGCCCTCGAGAACGCCGGAATGAATCTCAATCCGGCTGTGCACACGATACAGAGCCGATAGATCACGTGAGAAGGGCCCTGCAGTCGTCAAGTCTTCAAGGAAATAAATACAATTTCCGGGAAACTTCAATATACAATTGCTTTTCGTCTGCATTTGCAGCAGGTAGCTTCGAGGTATTCGAGGCAGAAAGGATTTCTCGCTGCTGTGAGGGAAACTAGCAGACAGTAATTAAATAGATTTACCGTCACGGTATCGGTGTGAAGAACAAGGAGTAAATCGATGCATTTCCGATGGGAGTTCTATTCGTGCGATTATTTGGCTGAGGAAGGAGTTGAGTTTGGTATCGGATGGAATGTTGTAGAGTTTTGACGGTTTCAGGTACAAATTTGCTTTTGTTTCGAGCTGCCGTTTCCGGAGGAGTATTTGGTGTGATGGGAGTGGGTGTGGTTCTCGAATTCTGTTTATTTTTGCTTATCTAAGGGAAGCGATAGTGTGTCGTGGGCAATAGGAAATTTTATGGGAATCCTGCATGAATTTATGTTTTTTTTACTGAATATATGATTTGTATTGATTTTTTCCGTGGTCACCGTGGCGAAGTGGGTTAGTGCATCGACTCCTACGCAGAGGGTCCCAGGTTCGATACCCGAATTTACCACCTTTCATAATTCACGGCTCCTCCTCTATTGAGTGACTGGCGATGCTCAAAGAGTTCGGCTTCTCAATTTCGCCGTTCGGAGTCGGCAATAAACTGTAGGTCCGTTCCACTCGTGAAAGAACAATATCACGCACAACACGCAGTGGTTGCTGAGAAGCTAGGCCCAGGCCCGCTTTGGACTGTCGCGCCACCCATATTATATTATATATTGATTTTTTCCAGAATTCAGTTTTATAATGGGTTTTCCAATAAGGACTTGACTACTTTTTATTTAAATAAAACGGAACGGTTGATATATTTCAAAACCGTTATTATCGGCTTGAAGTACGATCAAAACTGTACATAAATGGAACTGGACTTGGTCCATATGGCCACAGCGAGCACGTTTGCAGTTTTCGATTCGATGGACCCAATTTTCAACGACTCGGCCACACATTTCTGGAGAAACCGCCACTATTTCGCATTCAATGTTGGCTCTGAGTTCTTCCAACGTCGTTAGTCCATATGGTGGCGGCCAATCGACTGGCCCATTTCTTGAGATAACACGCTCACCATACTTACTCTTCAATAAATCGATTGAAACGTGTGCTGTGTGGGTTGTGGCACGACCCTGTTCAAACAACATATCGCCCAAGTCCATATCTTCCAACTCGGGCGCTATAACGATGACTATTCACAGTAACGTGACGATCGTTACCGTTGACAAAAAAATATGCACGCCTTCGGCATGCGAACCGCACCAAACAGTTAGTTTTTGTGGATGAAGTGGTGATTCATGAAGCACAAGAGGATTTTCACCCGACCCGATAGCGCATATTTTGCTTATTGACGAATCCATTGAGCCAAAGCAAGCCGAAAATTTAAGTTAACGATCTTAAAGTTACGGTCAACGAAAAGAAAATGTTTATAATATGCAGACGTTGCTCGGTCGTGTACTTTACCACTTGATGAAAATGTTGAGTTGACTCACTAAATTGACAGTGACAGTTTGATGTTTAGTGAAAGAGCGCGTTCACAAAATTAAATTCAAAGTTGTCAAGTCCCTATTGACCGATCGACCTATACCTCTTGCGGATAATTTTGGTACCGTGTATCCGTGATGGATTCTGAGCTTCCAGAACTGGGATAGGAAGTTACGTACAAATGGCGAAATGTAGTGGGATATTAAAAAAAATTAGAAAAAATATAAAATAATCATTTTTTATTCCCATAAATGTTTTGATGCTGAGTTAAAATGCAGAAGTTTTGATTAAAGCTGTTGGCAAGTGTCTATTTGTGATAGTTTTTGAGGAATGCTGCTTTGAAAAGTGTAAACAAACCACCAGTTTGACATTAAATTTTCGTTGTTTTATCATTCTTCAACCAAGATACACTGAATGGTGAGCACTATTAAGTGTTATTTCGTCATAGTTTGTTAAACAAATTAATTCAAGCATATTCAGTGCAGTGTAATCTGCTGATGAATTCACTCATTCATACGTAAGTATGTACATATCACCCAATATAGCACAATATTCCATTTGCTTTGTGCAACACGAAAGAATAACACAATATGTTGGTTGCGTGTATTGCTTGAATTAATTATAAGAAATTGTTTATATCATATAATTAACTTATTGCTTTAAACGGAAACCAATTTCTATGAACTCTTCACGTGCAATACGCAAAGACGTAATATCGAATAATGTATGTAATGTGCGAATTTCAGCTGTATTTCACTGCTTCAGTCATTGTTCTAGTATATTACAATGAATATGCAGTAAATCAACACTTAATATTATTCACTATTCACATAATGATAAAATGCACTATGAATAGTTACTGGCGCATAAGTGGTTTGTTTACATTGTTTATTATGCGATTCCAAGTAAAATATCAATTCCAAGCTTATCACGGTATTCCACCATTAATTTTATTCAAAATCAATTATTTTATATTAGTCTTACCAAATATAGATGTGCAACGAATTTTAAATTTCCATACAAATTGCTTCGCGCGAAAGAGCTGTAAGAATTTGGATTCCGAAATGAGGTAATAAAAAATGCCAGCAGGGGGTGCTGAATTCAATGACGATAGGTCAATTTGAGAACCCTTTACAATTGTCAAAAACTGAATAAAAGTAAAAAAGGCATTTTTTTATTTTTATTATTATTATTATTATTTAGTTTTTTTTATTTAGTATTTATTTAGTTTTTATTACTTGTGGTCGCTGTGGCGTAGTGGGTAAGTGCGTCGACTCCTACGCAGAGGGTGCCAAGTTCGATACCCGAATTCACCACCTATCATAATTCACGGCTCCACCTCTTTCGAATCACTGACAATGCTCAAAGAGTATTTTTGTCTAGAAAAAGCTTTTCAAATTCGCCGTTCGGAGTCGGCATTAAACTGTTTCGCGTGAGAGAACAATAGCACGCACAACACGAGTGGCTGCTGAGAAGCTAGGCCCAGGTCCACCTCGGACTGTCGCGCCACTCATATTATATATTATATTATATTATTATTATTATTATTATTATTATTATTATTATTATTATTATTATTATTATTATTATTATTATTATTATTATTAATTTCATAATTTCTTTTAATTACGTTTGTGTTTCATATATGCACAAAAAGCTTATTTAAACTCTTATGTACGCAATTATAGGAAAATGGAGATGACATTCTGTATTTTACATAAATTAAAGTAAAAATGAGTTGAATGTCACTTCCTTATAAGGCTCATCCCAGACACATCGCTACAGACGTATATATTTTTTTGTTGTGCTCATGTATGCGCAGACCTTCGTATGCGTTTGCTGCGACTGTCTGCGTGAATTCAAAAAAAATTAAATTTTGCATGGGCAGCGACGTATCATGTCATAAACATGAATAAGAATGCGCATTCACAATTTTGGATAGGTAGAGTTTATGCTTGACGGTTTTGTTGCATGTAAAAAGTGCCGATTAATGCAATAGCGTCTTAATAATTTGGTAATACCAAAGTCACATCTTTTTTTGTACCACTCCTAGGTCTAAACTCTTTTTTTCTTTAGTCTTTATTTTTTTTTAATTGCCAAAGCAAAGATTATTGCAGCACAAGCAGTGTTTGTATTTTTTCCAACCCGATGACTACGCCGAAACGATACAAACTAATGTATGTACAAATTGTCACAGCTTGACTAGACTTATGGTTGCTGTGTGTGTCGTGGCGGAGTCCAACGTACATGTTGAAAGGTATTTGTTTAGCACCATGAACCCGAACACAGTTGATATAGTTTGTGCATATAGACTGAATGGCCGTCAAAAGAGGACCATCCAGCACCAATCCCATACTTCTGCAGAACACTCCAGAGTTTACCTCGAAGAGCTCAGTCGCATGGATTTTCGAAAAAGCTGGTCAGTTGTACTCCCACCACACTGCTCATCCTCCATCCTGGTCACGACTTTAGCCATAGAACGCTGTTCCAACATCTTAGGGTAGTTTCACCTCAGTCTGCCAGTCACAATGTGTCTCACCTCGTTCCCAGGTCACCTTAATGATCCACGCCTCAAGCTTCTGCCCGGATTTCATCCGCACCGGCATTATAATCTGTCGGTTATAACATACAATCTTATGCAACCTTCAACATTTAAGACTTCAAATCATAAATTCAAATCCGAACTTTTTTTTAACTTTAAAATTCATTTTTATTTTTTAAATGCATGATTCTTAAAACTGTACAAGAATGATTAAATCTTTCTTAATTTGTAAACAATTCATGTTCTTAAAATCTATCCTGCTGACCCTTCGCTGCTACTCTAAAATAATCTAAACTTACTTATCTATTTGGCTTTCGGCGTTTACTAATAATATCTGTTTTTTTCCAGTCTATATGGGCAATCTTTATTGTTTGTTCTTACTGGACAAGAAAACTTAGAAAATACTTGGCGGTCAAATCCGAACTTCGAAGCCTAAGCAAGCCTTGTATACACATATTGCAAAGGCGCTGCGCGCCGCGTCTCTTCGGACATTCGCACTGATAGCATTTGTCATCGGATGGGCGATAACAATTTTACGGACCATAATATCGTAAGGCCGAACACAAAGGCAGTGCTGATATCTCTACGCACTCTGACTGTTTGACAGTTGTGAAACAATTTTCTTTTACTTAATCGTTAATTTGAATTCTTAGTGGCATTATGGCAAGTTCTTAGGTCCATAACATTCCATAAAAATTCCATAAAATCGACGCAGCGAATGAGTTTGGTAGACAAGGCGTTTTGACTTTTCAGTTTCAGCAAATCATCGCGACAAATTGTTGTGGAACATTGTTGGAAACAATGTTGCCAGTTTAAAAACCAAACCTCTTAAAAAACAAGCTATATTTCAGGTAATTTGACTTTGGACACGCGCGTTCTACTTCATTATTGTAAATTGAAGATGCCTCTTTTTGGCTCAACATTCCGATAAGCTCGATAAAACGCATTAGCGCGTTTTTGCGATTTATCCTTTAATCCCTTGGGTTGAGACGTACAGTATATATATCATAAACTTTAACGTACAGCAGAGGTGTCAGTAAAACTATCACCAAATTTGGCCAAAAACCTGCACACTTATTAATCCATAAGATTCATGACTTTGTAAAATTTTAGAGACTCTCATAGCGTAAATTTTCAGACGATAAACGATAGCGTATTTATTTGACGCTACAGTCCGGGGTGGACCTGGGCCTCAACCAACAAGCCACTCCAGCTAGCACGGTCTCTGGCTAGCTGTCTCCAGTGTCGTACGCCAAGTGGGTTGAGGTCCTTCTCCCCCTGGGAGCGCCACCTTAAGCGCGGGGGTCCTCCGTTGCGTTGTCCCACGGGTTCTTAGTCGAAGACTCTTCGGGCCGGAGCTGAGTTGTCCATACGCTCTACATGGCCTAGCCATCTTAGGCGTTGGATCCGAAGACGCCTGACTAGACTCATGTCGCTGTACAGCCCGTACAGTTCGTGGTTGAATCTTCTCCTCCAGAAACCGTCAACGCAAACAGGACCAATGATCGCACGCAGAGCTTTTCTCTCGAAGAGACCAAGGACTTCCTCATGCCTCTCCGCCGTATAGCAGGACTGGGATGATCAAAGTCTTGTATAAAGTCAGCTTGGTCCTTCGAGAGATGGCTCTACTATTGAATTGCCTCTTGATCCCATAGAAGCAGCGGTTGGCAAGAGTTACTCTGCGTTTGATCTCGGTACTGATGTTGTTTGTACTGTGTACTGCGGAGCCGAGGTAGACGAAGTCCTTCACTACCTCGAAGTTATAGCTGCCCATTGTGACGCTCTGTCCAAGACGTCGATGTTGTGTGTCCTTTATTGATGACAGCATATACTTCTTTTTTGCCCTCATTCACCGCGCCCATTTTAGCCGCCTCCGCCTCAATGCCAGCAAACGCCTCATTGACGGCTCGCTGTGTTCTGCCAATCACGTCAATGCCATCCGCGTATGCTAACAGTTGTACGGACTTCTGGAAGATCGTGCCTCTAGTGTTGGCGTGTGAGTCTTGCACGATCTTCTCCAGGACGATGTTAAAGAAATCACACGACAGCGCGTCGGCTTGTCTAAATCCTTTTTTGACATTGAAGGTCTCTGTGAGTTCGTTACCGACATTGATGGAGCAGCGGGAATTCTCCCTCGTCATCCTGCACAAACTGACGAGTTTGGCAGGAATGTCAAAACTAGACATGGCGTTGTATAGCTCGTCCCTCTACACGCTGTCATATGCGGGCTTGAAATCGACGAATAGGTGGTGGGTGTCGATCAGCATTCCTTGAGTTTTTTCCAGGATCTGCCGTAATGTGAAAATCTGGTCGATGGTGGACTTTCCTGGCCTGAAGACACACTGATAAGAGCCTATCAGGTTATTTATAAACGGCTTCAGGCGAGTACACATAACGGCAGAGAAGATCTTCTAAGCGATGTTCAGGAGACTCTATAGTTGGCGCAGTCAAAGGGGTCTCCTTTCTTGTGGATCGGGCAAACGACACTGAGATTCCACTTATCGGGCATGCTTTCCTCCCACCATATCTTACAGATGAGTTGGTGCATGCGCCCAACCAGATCATCTCCAGCTGCCTTAAAGATTTCAGCGGACAGCCCGTCCACACCGTCAGCTTTGTTGGACTGTTGACTAAGTTGACCTCGTCTAAGTCGGGGGACCGGAATTTTCGTCGATCATCGTCCATATAGAGTGGAACAACGAATGTAGGCTGGCACATGCAGTAAAGCTGGGAGCCTACAAAGCAAAGCTGCAATGAACAACGAGAGTTGTTCGTGAGCTCTACGAACAGAGACGAAGGGACGAGACCCGGCTTCTCAGGAGAAAGAAGAAAGAGCACGAGAAGCGCGCGCTCGAGAGGATGGAGATGTGCTATGGCAAGAACGATGTCCGAAAGTTTTACCAGAGGGTGAAACAGCTATCCAGTGGATATAAGTTTCGGACAGAAGCCTGCCGGGACGAGAATGGACAGCTAGTAGTAGAGTCGCAGTCGATACTGAGAATTTGGAAGAAGCATTTCTGCAGACTGCTAAACGGCGATGATGACACCAATTCCGCTGTCAGGCAGAATGTTCCACTGAAAGTAATATGTCTCACGTAAAAATGATGATTTGTGTTCGCATACCTCTCCAACCTCACCTTCGGCACATAGAATACTTTACTTGCGTCGCGTCAAAGCAAACGTACACGCTGAAGTATCCGAGGCAAGGGGATGACCCAATGAATACTTCAACGCACAGCTGATTTCATTTGACAGTTTCAAGGTAGAATTGAAAATTCAAGTTGTTTTTTTAAAATACTCAATAAATATAAATACTCAATTTTAAACATTCATTCATATTTTTATCTATTTTGAACGTTACTTCAACGAGAACCAACTCCCAAACTTTAACATAAAATTTTAATTCTCTTGAAATGTCACAATGTGAGGATTGTCAAAGCTGAAGGAGAGAGAAAAGTTAAAAGTTGAGTAACTATATCCGTCGCTTGAGCGCAGCGCTGGTCTATGTGTCACCCTTCATAAAAACACATGTAATTTATGTATCTGTCAAAGTATTGCTTATGCTCACGAATGTAAAGTATTCTATGTGCCGGAGCCTTTACGTTGATCTCACTAGCAGTGATTTCAGTTCACGCCCAATATATTACGAATGTGACCTATCACTTATAAATCGAAATTTATAATAAATTAAAAAAAAATTTAGAACAACACTTATGTGTACTTAATTTGTTGTTATTATTTTGTAAAACTGTTTGTGAAAAAAGCTCAATAAAATCTACGACTACTATTATTACTACTTTTTTTTTAGTATTGATATATTCTTAATAATTCAATTCATCTTATAATAGTTCATCAAATCCAAATACAATTTAAATATTCATTCTCTTAATTACCTTACTTTTGTTTAAAATAATCTGCGGTTTATTAACATTTTTATGCATTATTGCAAATGAGGTCTAATTTCGGCGTTATAAATTGTACAGAAGTGGCAACAGTGCAGGTGCTTTTTAAAGTTAAAATCTTTATCAATGATGAGTCCTAAGTATTTAATATGATCAACTTTTTCAATGTCCTGTCTGAGAACAGTCATTAATGGTGAAATTAATTTGCATCCATTTTGTCTTTTGTTCGGTAAGTTTCAGTCGGTTCATCTTAAGCCATTTATTCACTTCAATTAATTTTGCTTTACACTCTATGTGGTCATCCCTTCTGTTCACATTAAGGTATCATCCACAGATTAAACTGATTTGCTATATTTTGCTACTGCTAATAATAATAATAATATGGGTGGCGCGACAGTCCGAGGTGGGCCTGGGCCTAGCTTCTCGGCAACCACTCGTGTTGTGCGTGCTATTGTTCTTTCACGAGTGGCTGGGACCTACAGTTTAATGCCGACTCCGAACGGCGAAGTTGAGAAGCTTTTTCTAGACAGGAAATACTCTTTGAGCATTGGCAGTGACTCGAAAGAGGTGGAGCCGTGAATTATGAATGGTGGTAAATTCGGGTATCGAACCAGGCATCGACGCACTTACCCACTACGCCACGGCGACCCATTTGCTACTGCTGCTGTACTCAATTTGTTCTCAAATGTAGCTATCGCAAAAAATTAGTCGTCGAGACGAAAGAAGCTGACAGTTTTCACCTTACGCGAAGAAGACAAACTTTCAGATGATCGATTTTGACTGCTTACATGAAGCATACGCGAGACGATTGTCGTCATACGCTGTGCGATGGAAGCCCACGGCCATCTCGTTGTTACTTTTATTTTCAATTCACTTTTATTTTTCCAGTTCATTACTTACTTCCATACTGCACAAAAATGCTTAAAACTACTTGGACGGACAATGAGTCTATTTTTACTTCCATGCCTTCAGCGGCCTCTGTAAGTAAATTTAATCCTAGTTGCTTCGTCCATTTCAACTTGTGGCATTACTTCCTGTGTAAGTAAACAACACCGGTGGCAGTTGCGAAAGTCGTTTTCTAAGCTAATGCCGCGGAAAGTGGATGTTACTAGAAACCTTTTAAAACGAGTTGGGTTTGACCCTTTCATTCTGTTTCCTGATCTGACTCGACTGAAGGTGTGAATTAAACACAATGATTTTCGTTCAGTTTTCTCCATCCACCACCCTTCGCCCTTATGCTCGATAAAGGGAAGCCAAACGAAACGAAACTGAAGACAGAGAGTATCCCTTAATGCAACATTTAAATGTCAATTTTTCAGTACCCATGAATCGCCGCCTTTAGCAAACATGCATTTCCAAATCGAATTCCCCAGAAAGTAAGTTCCGGCTTAGAACGATATTTACTTTTCAGATTCACTTAAAGATAACCATCCCGGACGACTGTGGTGGGAGTCCACTTTCGAAGCAAAATCGGTTTCGCCGATCGCAGGATGCACAAATAAATGCGAATTCAACTCTTGGTTGGCTTATCGGCCACCGGAGGAGGTGTATCCTCAAGAACTCTCACGTGTGATGAATTTTAAAACGACCACCATCTCATTGTTCGCTCTCTTCCATTCCTTATCGCTGGCAGACCATTCAGTCGCAAATAGCCACATGACTCTAAATTGAGGAAAAATCGACAAAAAAATAAGAATAGTACATGTGCCAAAGGGCCACGCCAATAGATTGCTTATCATGTGTGCAATTTAAATTTCAAATCGACGCAATCCTTTGAAATGGCACACCACTGCGGCAGGGACGAAACGAAATGAGAGGGCGTGCAGGGTGTAAGGCGAGAGTGAGTGTTATCATTTCTCAAGGGTATTCCTGATGGCTATCCTTCGTCTCAGCGCGTCATCGAATGGATCTCAATTCGTGCTCAGTCAACGCTCGTCGTCGGCAATCAATACCAGATGACGTCATAAACAATGGCGTTCAGGCAATAACAATAATAATTAATAAAATCCCAGATTGTAATTATTAGGAAGTTCCCATTCACCCCATCCGCAGAGGGCGACCCAACAGCCAACGGGGGAGGATTGGAGAAGCTGTTAATTCAGTGCACAGTCTGTGTCCTCGCCAGAGTCAACTCTGTCGCTGGCACTGGTAATTGCACAGATTTCTTGAATTTATCTTCATCGTAAGTTCAGCTAATTTTATGACAGACAAGGTATTGCATACTAACGCGCTCGCTTTCTCTCATTTTTCCCCCACCACCCAGTTGGTTGGCATTATTTTGGAATTTTTCTTAATCAGCCTTCGCTCAGAGCCCGAGCGAAACAGGGAGAAGGTGGGGGATTAGGCAGTAAAATTAATAAAATTATTTCAAAAGTTTTTGGATTCCGCCAAAAATTTTTCGCTGAACGAAACAAAATTATTAGTCACAGCGGCGTGGCGCGGCTCACGAACTTAAAATCCTGATTTCATCCAGAAGGTGTACAACCTTCAGTGGCCTCCCATCACAGGCCGGGAGGAGTTAATTTTGTCTTAATTGACAATTCGCATGTTCCACTCCAAGGAGAGTCGTTCGCTTTTTGCCGTTTGTCGTTTGCCCTTTTGGACGTGGAACGTTTTCCGCTTTTTTTTGCGTGCGTGTGTGTGTGTTCTCTTTGACGTTGCGACTGCCTGGGCTTTTGGGTTTTCCTCGAACGTAAGAGCCGAGCAAAGAAGTCCCACGCTTTGACTTTCACAGGGGCCGCTCAACAGCACAACAGCCAAACAGCACAACGGGCCAACACTGAAAGTGGGATGTATCCTTGACGTGGCAATCGCCTTTGTGACAACGAAGGAGTTATCCACCCCTCACGAGGGTGGTTAATGTCGTAATTGAAAAAAAGGGGTTGCAGCACTTGTTCTTTTACGAGCTCGCCAAGTATTTGAGGAGGTTATTGCAAGTGAAAAGGCGAGAGAACTGTGACGAGGGTGGCACGTGCTTGACGGCTATTATCATGTCTCTGTGATTTATCGTCCCTTCCAAGGGATGATGGGTTTATTTTTTTTTTTTTCTGCTCACCAGCGGATTCGCCTCCCGGAACATATTTGCCGACGGATTTGGGGGATTTTGCACGATGAAACGTATGTTGTCTGAATTAAGTGTTTAATGGTCTCTTAATAGAGATGTTCACCCCACTCTGTCAGTGAATTGCACTTGATGAGGGAGCGAGAGAGAGAGTGAGTAAAAAGTTCCCACACCCATGGCAGTGGGAAGAAGGATGGTTCACGTGACGCACGTGGGCGGGGGTTGGTTGGTAAGTGAAACCATGCGAAGTTGGAAGGACTGCTCGTGACATTTCGGTAAGACATCAGAGATCACCTGTGGAGACGTTTTAATTACGCTGGCGACATGACGAAGGAACAACATTTTGATTATCCTGTCATCCTTATTACAAGGCAGAGGCAACACGTCTTTGATTGAATTCGAATCCTTTGCGGAGTGTCTGAGTGAAGATATTTCAACTGCATGCATCGGAACGACACCACTCACGGGTGGCCGCGGCGGTGATGGTGGCGTTGGCGTTGGCGTTGGCGTTGGGAAAAAGGAACCAACCCCCCCGGGGTGAGCATCAAAGGGACCATTCTCGCTTTGCGTGTTGCGGTAATGATTTCTGGCACCATCCATTTATCGCTCGAAAAAATTAATGTAAAAATCCACCGCAGCGGCGATGGTGACGTGTGTTGGGTTGTTGGCACAGCTCGTGGAGAAATTTATAAATTTCAGTTTTGTCTGAGTTGGTAATGGCGGCCCTAGTGCCAGTGCGTCAGTCAGTGACATCCTGTGCAAAATAAATGAAAAGCCATTGTCTCACGCCCGGGATGATGTGCTCAGGGTGGCGCTGCCCACCGATGGCCGGACAATCCTGATTTGAATTTCACAGGGCTCGTCCTCAATTCGAATGGGTAGTCGCTTTTGACAAATCGAAGGACATTTATACTGCTCTGCGGTGTGATGGGGAGAGCAAAAAAGCGTGGTCCAAGGAAAGAGGAACGACCTTAAATGTGTCTGACGACACACTCTGTGCACGTTTCAGTTGTGACACCGCATCGAGTCGGCGTCAATGGGTGAGTGCGAGCAACACGAAAAGTCGTTTAGAGCTGCAGCTTCCTGGCTCGGTTCCGTTCGGTTCCGCTCATCATCAGTTTAAAGTCAGCGAGACGTGAATGGCATAAGGCGTATGGGTTTTGTGGTCAGAGACACCCAGTCAGTGGCGCAGTGCGCTGTGTCTGTTCGAGCGGAACGGGGTGTGCTGTTCCTCGAACAAGTGCTTCTGCCAAGTGTAGCGACGGACTGATGAGATGAGATTAGTCACGGGAGTTCGCTCATTGTCAACCCCTCTCGTGGTGAATGTGAAGAGATGTGAAGTATTTAACCGCCAACCCCTGAGGGAGTGTTTCTATGTTTCTTTAAAATTGTGCAAAAAAAGGTTGCATACTTGTAGGATGTGATGTAATTGGCGCATACTGGAATAGGGTACGCTAGGGAGCATCGGCATTTGAAGAACGCCATGCAGTGTGTGTGCCAGAAAGTCAAGTGTGTGCGAAGCTGGCTCTGAGGTGCTCGCCACTGAAATGCTGACAGGTTTAAATTACACGGATGTATTTCCGCACTGATTTCGAATTTGGGTTCTAAGTTGTCTTTGGGTATGGTTTTCAATTAAAATGCGTTTCTTAAGATGGGTGGTGTTTGTCGAAGCTCACATGTGGAGTGACGAAAGTGTTGTACTATTTAAACAGGTCCTTTTGCCATAACTGGGGTATTTATGGATGTAATGAACTCTCAGGCTAAGAAGTAGAAGTCGGAGGTGTTGCTTTTTCCTATTTTAACTAAAGAACGGTTTAGAAAGACTTCCCATAATTATAGTTCGTTCCCATGGGCAGGCAGTCAATCACATCATGTATTATGTTCTTCAGGTCCTAACCTAAACGTAATAAACTGCAGCTCCACATTTCCTAACGTCCCCACTCATTGACATACGTAGGAGAAATCCTGACAGAATAGTCCGCAATGCTTTTGAAACTACAGCGGACTCTCGCTAACTTGAACATGCGATAACTTGAACAATCCAATAACTTGAACATACATTATATTTTTGGTATGTAGGTATTTTACAAGTTGAAAAGACAGTTATAAATATTCTGTAATATTTTTATTACATATACTCCTCTTTAAGCTTTAACTTCTTTAATTTGGACACATTTTTTTAATTTTTAAATTTTGGTCTTGTACCACGTTTCCATCGAACGAAACCACGAGGTTTCATAAATTTTTTCGGAACCCGCCAGGTTCCGCCATACATTTTCAGGATCTGCAAACCTTGCGGTTTCTGATAAACCCCGTTGCAGCCCCGCTGAATTAATCCGTCGATGTGAGATTGTCGCCAATCAAACAAGCCTACAAATTGAACTTCTATTTATTTTGCTGATCAGAAAATGGTCTCTATCTATCTCTATATTCTATCTCTTTCAATCTGCTAGTGTTCTCACACAATTATTTCCTGTCAACAGACAGCTGTTCTGGCGGCCATTTAAAAATTGAGAGCGAGTGACAATTGGTTTTGCGGGCACTTATACATGGAGAGCGAATGACTTGAGAATTGAGAGAAACGGGACCACTTCAACCTCGGTGGAAACGGCTTATTGAAGTTTCAGTAAAAGTTCATCCGAACCTCGTTGTTTCGGGTCCGTGGCCACGAAAGAACATTCTCGCAACTGACAGTCTTCCCGGGTCTTCGAGAACTCAAACAAAGTAAAATATTTTTTTTTTTAAATTTGTATTAAAATCATATTTTGTGCTTTAATATTTTAAGTAAAAAAAAACATTAAGATGATTATGTATATTTAAAAAAAAATGTTTTCTCTTTTGGTCCAGTAGCTTGAACAACCTAATAACTTGAACGGCACTGGTTTTTTACGTTTTCTCAAGAATCCAATGTATCTGTTCATACCTACTATGTTAGTTAACAAAATTTCATATACAATTCTAACAACAATAACTCCTCATCGAATTCTTGCAATTGCACATAATCACGCGCAGTAATCATGCTTCCAAATTCTATGTTCCGACATTCCTATTCTACAATAGAGCCACGCTCTGTATTCATGCTGCTGACTTTGCGTCTGGAGCCAACAGGTGAATATCAGATTTCCTTCATTTTCTCATATTCTCTCTCTCTCTCTCTTCAATATTTTCCGCCGCATAGTTTAAGATAGGCGATAAGTTTATTACATTTGTTTTATCAAGTTAGTCGCCGTGGCGTAGTGGGTTAGTGCGTCGACTCCTACGCAGAGGGTGCCAGGTTCGATACCCGAATTGACCACCTTACGTACTTCACGGCTCCACATCTTTCGAGTCACTGACAATGCTCAAAGAGTGTTCCTGTCCAGAAAAAGCTTCTCAATTTCGCCGTTCGGAGTCGGCATTAAACTGTAGGTCCCAGCCACTCGTGAAAGAACAATAGCACGCACAACACAAGTGGTTGCTGAGAAGCTAAGCCCAGGTCCGCCTCGGACTGTAGTTCCACCCATATTATTATTAGTTGGAACATTTCTTTCGTTGGTAAGTGAGAAGCCGCCATTTCCATATTAGCAACAGACTTTTACTGATAACAAACGCATTTTCAATTTCGTACATTACTATAACTATAAAAGCCCATTACTTAATGTCTCAAAGAGGATAACCGTGCTTTCAGTTCAAGGAATGAACAAACATTATAGTACAACAAAAATAGAGTTGGACGAAGAACACTCCCCTGCGGGTCTCTCAGCCTGTTCCTAAAGTAGGATCCTGAGATCTTGTCTACGTTTTTGGAAGAAGCAGACTTTTGTGGTATCGCACCTATCTTACTTCAAGTAAGGGGTGATCATACACTCTTGCTATTTTATGCTCCAGATTGAGCACAGCAATTTAAACGAGCTTTTACAGAGTTGTTTGTTATTTTTTAAGGATACATTTTCCCTTGGCATTTCGTCCTTTCTGTCCACCCATTCTTCATGCCCGTAACTTAAAGGCTTTTGCATTGACATGGGATCTTAGACTACGAACCTTTAAGCTTTGAAAAAAGTAATTTAAGCCTACTTATAAATGTTTCATACTGGTGAGTCCCAAACCATGATGAAAAGTATACACCACAACCTAACTAACCAAGGTACGCGATTTGGATGTAAATAACGGCTTGTTGTATATCTTACCACCATAAGACAATGTTCGCTACTTTCCAAGGGAATCATCAGAAATTTTTAGTATGAGTAGGTTAGGTCAGGTAAGGTTAGAGTGATTGTCACCATTGTTGCAGTTTTGGCCCACTTAGATCCTGCATTGTGCAAGACTCACACGCCAACACTAGAGGCACGATCTTCCAGAAGTCCGTACAACTGCTAGCATACGCGGATGACATTGACGTGATTGGCAGAACACAGCGAGCCGTCAATGAAGCGTTTGTTGGTATTGAAGCGGAGGCGGCCAAAATGGGTTTAGCGGTGAACGAGAGCAGAACGAAGTATATGCTGTCATCGAGAAAGGACGCACGCACATCGACGACTTGGCCTTGGCCAAAACGTCACCATAGGCAGCTATAACTTCGAGGTAGTGAAGAACTTCGTCTACCTCGGCTCGCAACTGAACAGTACGAACAACACCAGTACGAGATTAAACGCAAAATTACTCTTGCCAATCGCTGTTTCTTTGGCTCAAGAGGCAATTGAGTAGTAGAGTCCTCTCTCGAAGGAACAAGTTCACATTATATAACACCTTGATCATCCCTGTCCTGCTCTATGGTGCGGAAGCATGGACAATCTCAAAAGCGGATGAAGAAGCACTTGGTCTTTTCGAGAGAAAAGTTCTGCGTGCGATAATTGGTCCTGTTTGCGATTCAACCACGAACTGTACGGGCTGTACAGCGGCATGAGCCTAGTCAGGCGTCTACGGATTCAACGCCTAAGATGGCTGGGCCATGTAGAGCGCATGGACAACACTGCTCCAGCCCGAAGAGTCTTCGACTCCGAACCAGTGGGACAACGCAATAGAGGACGCCCACGGAACCGATGGCGCACCCAGGTGGAGAAGGACCTCAACCAACTTGGTGCGCGCAGTTGGAGACAGCTGGCAAAAGATGGTGCCGGCTGGAGGGGCTTACTGGTTGAGGCCCAGGTCCACCTCGGACTGTAGCCCCACCTGAAGAAGAAGATCCTGCATAGTAAGTACAGTAAAAGCTCGATAATTCGAAATGGTTGAGGAGGTCAGTCCGAATTTACGAATTTTCCGAATTAATTAGGGACGTTTTTTTGTACTTGAAATTAACACGAAAAATTATTTTATTAACCCAAAAGATTACAAGTAATGAATAATAAATAATTTGGGGATTGTCAATATAATTTGTTTTATTGGTGTATTGCCGGGACTCCTACAATTGACATTTTGATGATTTGTTCTGACTTCTAAATATTTGCTAACTCATTGCATTAAATGATTGCGTTATTTAATTTTTTTTTTATTTTTTAGTTGAATATCGACTCTCATTTATTCGTTCGAATTAAAGAGTGCCGAATTAAAGAGAATTTACTGTATGTTCATAATAATATAATAATATGGGTTGCGAGATAGTCCAACGCCTGGGTCTATGTTCTCAGCAATCACTCGTGTTGTGCATGCAATTGTTCTTTCACAAGTGGAAGGGACCTACAGTTTTATGCTGACTCCGAACGACGAAGTTGAGAAGCGCTTTTCTAGACAAGAATACTCTTTGAGCATTGTCACTGACTCGAAAGAGGTGGAGCCGTGAATTGTGAAAGTTGGTAAATTGAGGACTCGAACCTGGCGTCGACTCTCTGCGTAAGAGTCAACACACTAACCCACTACACCATGGCGATCCTGCAGGAGTATGGGATTTTTATACGCAAACTGTAGCAGATGTGCTCGTGGTAGCAGTTCTAAATCAACACCTTTCAACGTGGGCGTTGAACTTCCCCAATTGTGCGTCTTGTCAGCTCTTCTTTCCTTGTTTATATAGACTGGGTGCTGCAGCGCAGACGAAGCGATGAATATTCTACATTGGGAGAGTTGGGGGGTGGATCGCCTTGTTTTTGCGGATGACTTAGCTTACCAGATGGAACTCCAGAGCGCACTCGATAGGTTTATGGTCGTGTGTGCTGATGTTGGGATGAATGTTAACGTGGACAAATCAAAGATTATGGTCATTTCCGGAACGCCTGTTCAATGCATTCTACATGTTAGTGGAGTCCCATCTCGGGGTCTACTCCTCGAGTGGTGGGAGAAATAATTCTGAGATTTCCTGTTCGATTGGTCAAGCTGGGTCAATTTTGAAACAACAATGAAGGCCGAGCTTGGTGTCGAAGCCAATTTAGCGATTTTAAACTCAGTATTTATTCCAACTCTCACTTATGGTCATTAAATTTGGCTGATGACCGAAAGCATAAGAACTAGCTGCTCAGGTGAGATTTTTTCGTGCTGTTGTGGGAATTACTCGCCGGGTAAGGGTGAATCGAATATTTATTCACTTTAATTTACTGTTTATATGATTATTAAATATTCTATCTGTTTTTATATTTATTTAATACTTTGTTTTTCCATATTTATTATAAAGCCTTATTTATATTTATTTACTCATTGCAATCAAAAATGTTTTAGCTTGTTCATGCAATATAAGATTATTAATATATATTTCCAAAATCTGTAAGAGTTAAACTAGATATATGGAATAAATAAATAAAAAAATAAATAATTCCGTGAGTTTTAAAGTAATTGTCCAGGAGTTGGTATTTCACAAATACGGGATTTTAACTCCTGCTTAGCCGGCACATATAAGGGGTTTGACTGTCCCGTCGTACTTAATTATAATTATTAGTATTTAATGCCCAAAGAAAACTGTACTTGACAGGGTTCATCCAGGGTAGTTCAAATCAACAAAATTAGAGCCCACAATATCAATAAAACTCTTGTTATTAATTAGACACGGCTATAAGTGGGAATGGGACGCACATGTCTGGCCATGCATAACGACTATTACATATATTTGAGGCGAACAAAGTTAGCAGTATCTACCGTAACGCATAGTAAGTTCACGAAAATGCTGAAAATCTGGTGCCTTGGTTGTGATAAGCTGGACACGAACTCATATGTTTTAATTCTCTTTTCGGTCAAAAACTAACAGCTCACCGGCACAGTTGTACATTCCTTTTTGTAATTAAAGCAACCACAGAATAAGCCACAATTATTATCCTTTTTAGGCACTGTTACTTTTTTTAGTTATTTAGTGTACCAGAATGTTACAAATGGATTTCTTTCAGATTGCTTAGTTGTTTATCTGGTTATTAAATTCTACAATTTATCCACAATGAGCTCATGAATTTAAGTATGCAAGATTTTGAAACTCGTTAAGTCCAAACTTGTTCGACAATGCACCAGAGGATGTCCACGTCTAAGGTGAGAAACACCAGGGAGGCACCTCAACCAACTTGCTGTGAAAACTGGAGGCAGTTAACCGGATCTATCGGCAGCCGAAGACACTTGTTGGTTGAGTCACAGGTCCAATATTGAGAAGAAGAAGAATTCACATATATTTTCTCTTTCTTTCATCATCCAAATAACGAAATTTCGGCTTTTACTGTACATACGCAGTTTTAAAGAATTGATTTCCTTTGATTATAGTAAAAGATTTTATTATAATATGGGTGGCGCGACAGTCCGAGGCGAACCTGAGCCTAGTTTCTACAGAAACCAATCGTAAACTCGGGAGCTATGCCTGGCACCCTCAGCGGAGGAGTCGACCCACTATGCCACGGCGACTGACAAAATCCACTACACCAAGTAATTCTATTGTATTAAGCTGGGAACCTCTGCCTTATCGGCACTGGAAATGCTTTAAGAGTGAAGGCCATCAGGTCCTGCTTGTAGTACAATAGGTAAGCTAATATTGCGCAGTGTGTCATTGTCGGAGCCTTATACCTGTTGCGCTTTGTATAGCTAAACTATGGATTTTCCTATTCGGTGGTGGAATAAAAGTGATTTTACCAAGTCTTAAGAACCTAGGTTATATGTGTTCACCGTCATTTCGATAAACCTCACGCATACAAATGGCTCTAACTAAAAAACATTTTTTTTCAATTTTTACACATTTTTTTTTACACAGAAATATTGGGGATATTTATATTGTAGGGTATATGCTTGGCCTAAGTGTCTCTCCTGTTTATCTGCGCAGCAGACAGTCATTTCATGTATTATCGCTGACGGGAAACTTAAAAATTAACTTAAATTTTACAAATTAAATTTGAAAAGACTGCTTTACATTACATTATAAAAAACGGATAATTTTAAGACCTTCTAGCTAAAAATAGAGCATTTTACATTTATATGTCTCAAAAATTATTGCTATTTGCGATGTCACACAATAGTAAATACTGTTTCCACCAATTTTTTTTTTGCAGAACGTTAATACCTTGGGTTAACTTTTGTCATTCGAACGACTTTAATCTTTTAATTAAATTTTGCTAGATTGGCATAATAGCACACTGTGCGTTGGCCTAAGTGTGACTGAACTTTGCAGACAGCCACCTGAAACTTACCTTTAAGCTCGCCAACCACAGTCCACCTGTCAGACCATTCGGATGAGAGGGCCGAAGTGATGAACTGGGCAAAAACCGACGAACTCCTACAATGCGAAAACAAAGTAACTGCGGATGGTAGTCCGAGCGCTAAGTCACCATAATGATCTGAAGTGTCATAAAAGTAAAATGGGACTCACGCATAACTCCATAGAGGCTGCGATGACGAAGAAGAAGTAGAGGATACCTACCCACTACCAATTAAGAGGCAGAACATGGAAGAACACTTCTTCCATAATCTAAATGAATTAACAGAAATCCAACTATGCTCTATTTTCAGGTTCATACGAATTATGTGACGGCTGGATAATACGAAAAATGTACAGATCGTGGTTGAATCTTCTACTCATTTAAAGAAAACAGGACCAAAGATTGATACAAAGGTATCTGATCACTCTGATCATTTTTTTAAATTCGCTTTTAGTTTTAAATTTAAAATTATTTTTTTTTTACATTATTTACAACTAACCTCGACTTTGCAACTACCCTAAGAACGAGATGTTTCATAGCAACATTTCGCACATCCCTACTCGATACCGCCGTACTGAACCGAGGGAGATCTTCCTCCGCTCGTTGTGCGACAGAACGATTGTGGATGAGTCGCCCATCCTCAGCTGAATGCGCGATTTGAAAGATGAGCGTTATCGTATTTTCATTTTGTATCAAACAATGCTTATCCAAATGGAGCAAATCTTCTGGGGGGACGAAGTCACTGCGCTATAACAATTCGTCGTATTCTGGATTGCGGTAGTCATCCCCTGAGATCAAGTTATTGGACGAGTTTATCGCTCTACCAGTATGGCCTCCAATCATCTGCAAAAGGAAATTTTCCACTCGTATTAGGTTCGCTCTATTGTATAATAAACACTTGTGTTCTGTTAAAGAGCAGTCAAGCCCTAAGACAAGCACTTTCAAACACCCGAATCTTTTCCATCAAGCTTGCACTCACGTTGAACCACACGGGACGTTCATAGGTGAGCATTGGCCGAATAAGGGCCAAGATTAGATTACTTTTACCCTCGCATCGAGTTGGCTGTTTTAAGAAAGTCACTTTGTAAAGCCAAAGCGCCTCGGGCCCTGACCAGATCAGCAGTGGTTTACTTATGCTTAGCCGATTGAGCATGTAAGAGAAAGTAAGATCTTTTAACCATTAAGTGTCACGATCGCCTTCTCCAGGTCAATCAAGCAGGCGCCTCTACATTGTTTCTGGATCTTGTTCTTTGGATTGGATAGCCTACACAAGTTTCGACGTGGCCTGAATAGTGCCATGGCCCGCGTTGAAACCGAATTAGTTATCCGGAACTATTTTTTTGCTCAGTCCAGTTGATCGGAGCTCTATTTATAATCAGCTCGAATACCTTGCTGATGTTCGGAACTAATTGACCTGAGATGGAAAGGATTCGAAGAATCTTTTCCTCTGTTGGAAATGGGTTGCACAGTCTCAGTTTTCCAATGGAGCATTGTTAAACATGATTGTGTAAATATTAACCACATCTAGGGGGAGGTGTCTTAGCACAATTTTCGAGATCCCGTCGATTCCAACAGACTCTTTCTTCTTTAGTGATTCAAAGGCCGCTTGGAGATATCTTCGATATGAACTGGGGATGGACCCCTTCCTCGGCTCCTATCTGATCACAGTCCAATCGATGTTATTCAGCAAGAGTTCGTTATGTCTGGAGAGATGTCCGTCTTAGCTCGTGGATTCTTAGCTCAAAAACCTCAAAACATGCGTTCTAAATAACAAACTTCCCTAATTCAGTTTACGTTAACAAATAAACCAATTTACCATTTTTGTCAACTGACACAATATCATCTGCCTAACAGACTGAAGAACCGATAACCTTCTGCTAGGTATCGAAGTGAATCCCCAACAACCATCAACTGATTGATTGTTAAATAAATGAGGACATTTTTGAGGTTAATAAAAATTCAAATTACACACCCCTCCTGCACCCATGGACATGTTGCGCATATTTTCATCCATTTCGGAAATTCAAAATTCATAACGCATATCAATAGCCGATCCCTCCTTGAAATCATCTCCGAATTGACACATCGAATCATACCCGTCTCCCTTTCAAGTGACACATCAAGAGCTGTGATACGTCTCATCCTGAGAAGAGTTGCAGAATCCCATGATAATTACTTTCCAATTTAGACACTCACACCTCATAGTTTATTCATGAGGCTGTCAAACAATCACGCGGATAATCGCCTCCGTCAACTCTCTTCATTTGAATTCGAAGGATAATATTTTTTCCTCTTTGATCGACAGCTGTCACGCATTTGAATATCCTGTAGCAACTTTATTGGTTTCTCTCTGCGATCTTTCACTCAATCCCCCTGGCCGTTACAAGGGATGGAGATACGGCTAACTGTGTCGTGTCCTCTCACAGAGTTCACTCCCTTGGAAACCATTGTGCTGTTTTGTCGAAAAAAAAAAACTGCCCGCCATCGAGCATCCTCAATCGAGTTCATCGCTCTTGAAACCCACCAAATGTTAGCGCGCGTATCAAGCAATTATGACGGCGATTTTCGCGGTTTTTTTTTTGTTTTTTTGTGAGTTCACTTCTTCTACCCCCTTGATAGCTGCACAGCATGTGTACGTGTGTGTGTGTTAAAAGCACAGCAAATTGTTTTATTCCACGCGGTTTTGTTTCTGGTTGTTTTGCAATTATTGATAGCTTAGGGGGATGAAATGCGCGGCAACCCAGTGTGTACCGGATATTTGATGTCTTTTCAATCCGCATACGCGGTGGATGCACACAATGCCCGAACACACACTCGCGTGGTATCCTCCTCGTGTTGGACGGAGTGGAGTGGTGGGTATATGTTCACAGTACACCCTTTAACCTTAGCAGCATATTCCTCCTGTTTAACCTACTGCTACTGCAGCATCATTATGGTCTCGTTTTGAGCGTGCTATTGTTGGTCGTTGTCGCTTACGTAGTCGCTGTCGTTGCCGTTGTCGTCATCGTCATCGTTAGGTAGCTGCTCTTTAGTGGCAGTACTTACGAACCGAATTCGAATTCGAGGTCGAGTCCTGTGATTTGATGATGTCTTCCCTTCGAACCGGGACGTCAGAATGCAAGCGCGAGCGAGGGAGTGAGCGAGAGAGAGAGCGACAGAGTGTGTGTACTTTTAACCCCGATTGCGGCGGGCCAAGGGTTGCTTTAAAGTGTTAAACAATACGAAAACATTTGCTGGTACTTATGCTAAACCGTTGCACATTTCACATACAATCCGCGCAACGAGCAGCCGAGCCCACAGCGAAACTCCTTTTATGTTGTGTCTTGAGAGCATAAGTGTCCTCTCAAGTCCTTAATGCAGACATTATCATTCCAATTAAAATGAGTTTCCATCCATGTGCCCGCCATCCTTGAGGTGGGGCGAGGAAAATCGTCTTGGTCCTTGAAGGAGAGATTGCCGGGTCGTTCTAAAATGTCATCACGAGCGATTGCTTCCATTATTAAGTCATAATCAACACGGCAGTAGTCTGGCCCGGCAAGTTAATATCCTTGTGTCACAATGTGTCATCTGCAAAAATGTCATTTCCAAATCCACCCCACCAGTAGCGCACCGAACATCGAAAGGATTTATGCCAGCACGCTGCCGCGGCGCGGCGGCACAGCACGGTGTTTTTGGTGTCGTCGTCCTTGTTGTCGTCGTCGCTGGCGTCTTTGTCGCCGTCTAACATCTGTCGGAAGTCGTTGACAAGCACCGAGAATGTATCTCGCCTCCGTGTGATGTGCAAACAGGAAAATTACATTTTGATGGGCTGCAAATTGTCATCTGATAATCCCTATGGCCAGGTCCTGTTTTTCCTTCCCCTCACTCGCACTGTCTCTCCCTTGGCAAGGACGTCGTGGGTTATTATTTATTATTACATTTTTTTTTGGAAATTTTTCTTAGGCAGGCGTTGTCAGCGAGCATGCTGCTGAAGATGTTATCAAATGTTAATAAGGGTGCCGGAGGACATTCCATTGTCACAGACACACAAGTAGGACATTAGACAAGGCATGGCGTTAATAAATGTGTGCGCTCCTTGTGCAATTTGATTTAAGGGTTTCCAACAAGGAGGCGTGAAGCTATAATTTTATTCCGATTTTTTTCCCATTCAATTGCAAAACAAATCTGGCACGAGTTCGCGTCCGAAAGGTGTTTGATTTTGTGTGGATTTTTTTTTTTCGCGGTAACGACAGAAGCTTTGCGTTGCTGGTGAAAACATATGTTTTCGGAACTGATACGGTCGCGTCTGTTTGAGCGTATGCATGAGGGAAAGATGTTTTGGCTTCGATGACAGTCGGGGTGGCACACTTTAAGTTCGGAGTGACGAAGAAGATGAAACGTGTTTCGTAAAATGAGTAATTGATGCGTTTCGAGGGAAATGGAAAATGGGAGTGTCAGCTTTTTGTGTGCTGCATTCCGTAGGCGAATGTCACGAGCGTCAGTGACGGCAGTTGTCATATGGTTTTTACGTGAATAGAACCTTTTAAAGGAAGGAGTTGCAGTGAAGGAATTTGCAGACGCAGGTGATGCATGAAAATGTAAAAAAGGAACAACTGTTCATTTAATTCGTGTTTGGTAGGGGGAAGGGGTTATCCTGCTTTTAGGATAAATAGGGTCCTTCGGAGTTGTCATTCCTGACATCTTTTGTTCAGGCAGGGGCTCACTGTCAAATGATTTGGATAAAATTGACCGTGGAGTGTTAAATGACAGATGATAATAGTTGAACTTTGGTAAGTTAAGCTCACTTTAGATTACATATTTATGTTGGCAGTTTACGCTCAGGCAGCTATTAGGAGGCAAATTATAAAAAACCCACTTTAACTTGTTAACTCCTCAAATTTTAAAAATTATAATAATAATAATAATAATATGTGGCGCGACAGTCCGAGGTGGACCTGGGCCTAGCTTCTCAGCAACCACTCGTGTTGTGCGTGCTATTGTTCTTTCACGAGTGGAAGGGACCTACAGTTTAATGCCGACTCCGAACGGCGAAGCTTTTTCTAGAGAGAAATACTCTTTAAGCATTGTCAGTGACTCGAAAGAGGTGGAGCCGTGAATTATGATAGGTGGTAAATTCGGGTATCGAACCTGTCACCCTCTGGCTAGGAGTCGACGCACTTACCCACTACTCCACGGCGACCACTAAATTTTAAAAATTAAAGTCCCTATTTTTCAACTAGTCATGGCGACTTTTATATTCCCCGTTGGGTTTTCTGTTCGGGCAAAGTTCGTGCGACTTTTGTTCTCTGGTCAATACGGAATTTAAAAAAAACACAAACGTTTTATTTTATTTAAGTGATCTATTTACTGAGCTTAATAATAACGCGAAACACAATTCAATATACTTCGGGTACTACTGCACACACATCGTGTGCTTCATCTTTATTTAACGTATATCTGTTCAATGATTTACAATCGCCGACATAGTGTCCGCGATTTTTCAATTCGTTGCACAAGTGCATTTCTTAAGAATACAAATAATGTATGCTCGAGTCGTACCCTTCACCCTAGGTTCACATGCCCAGCAGAAGAATGTTTGTGATCATATCAGCAGCGGCATCCACGTCCCTATCGAGGAAGCATAATGGCCAGTTAAAATTCCTAAAGAAGTTTTTAAGTTCGCTCCAATCGGTTTTCTCGTACAGCCATACTGTTCTTTTAGGAACTTCTTCTCTAACTGTGTGTGGTGATAACGAGAATTTTGTCGACACAGTGGTCCGACGAGCCTAGAGGTGACAGTATGTCAACAGTTGTTAGTCGATTCGAGGTTAAGTAATATTTCACGGATAGACCCAATAGTTTTTACTCCTTCTATTAGTTTATTTGAGAGTAGCTTAGGTAAGCCATGAATTGACTGACATTGTGAACTATTGAATCCACCAACGAGAGAGTAATTGTGATTGAACGCGAACTGCACCTTGCCGAAGAAAAGCAAAGAGAACACACCAACTCAACAAGCGAATGTTGATGCATGTTAGGATATTGTTGTAAAATGCGTGCATCTATAAATTTGAATGCCTTCTGTTCTCTTCAGCGGCATTGTCAGACCAAATATTTGGTTGCCTATGTATTTCGGAGTTAATATTATTTTAATACACGAATGGCAAATATATACTCTCTGTATTGACACGAATAACCTGAATAACCTGATAGGTCCTCAGTGCGGTTTCAGGCCGGGGAAGTCCACCAACGACCAGATTTTCACATTACGGCAGATTCTGGAAAAATACCCAAGAAATGAAAATCGACACCCACCACCTTTTTGTCGATTTCAAGGCCACATATGACAGCGTGCATAGGGACGAGCTATACAACGCCATGTCTAGTTTTGACATTCCTGCCAAACTCGTCAGGTTGTGCAGGATGACGATGGAGAATTCCCGCTGCTCCATCAATGTCGGTAACGAACTCACCGAGACCTTCAATGTCAAAAAAGGATTTAGACAAGCCGACGCGCTGTCGTGTGATTTCTTTAACATCGTCCTGGAGAAGATCGTGCAAGACTCACACGCCAACACTAGAGGCACGATCTTCCAGAAGTCCGTACAACTGTTAGCATACGCGGATGGCATTGACGTGATTGGCTGAACACAGCGAGCCGTCAATGAGGCGTTTGCTGGCATTGAGGCGGAGGCGGCTAAAATGGGTCTAGCGGTGAATGAGGGCAAAAAGAAGAATATGCTGTCATCAAGAAAGAACTCACATAATCGACGTCTTGGACAGACCGTCACAATGGGCAGCTATAACTTGGAGATAGTCAAGGACTTTGTCTACCTCGGCTCCGCAGTAAACGGTACAAACAACATCAGTACCGAGATCAAACGCAGAGTAACTCTTGCCAACCGCTGTTTCTATGGGCTCAAGAGGCAATTGAGTAGTAGAGCCATCTCTCGAAGGACCAAGCTGACTTTATACAAGACCTTGATCATCCCAGTCCTGCTGTACGGCGCGGAGGCATGGACAATCTCAAAAGCGGATGAGGAAGTCCTTGGAATTTTCGATAGAAAAGTTCTGCGTGCGATCTTTGGTCCTGTTTGCGTTGACGGTTTCTGGAGGAGAAGATTCAACCACGAACTGTACGGGCTGTACAGCGACATGAGTCTAGTCAGGCGTCTTCGGATCCAACGCCTAAGATGGCTAGGCCATGTAGAGCGTATGGACAACTCAGCTCCGGCCCGAAGAGTCTTCGACTAAGAACCAGTGGAACAACGCAACAGAGGACGCCCGCGTCTAAGGTGGCGCTCCCTGGGGGAGAAGGACTTCAACCAACTTGGCGTGCGACACTGGAGACAGCTGGGCAGAGACCGTGCTAGCTGGAGAGGCTTGTTGGTTGAGGCCCAGGTCCACCATCACATTCGGTGGATTAAGTTAAACCAATACTGAAGTGAAATTTATTGTTAAACGTCCACTGTGAAAACGAAAGTTGTATTGATTCTGAGCTTATCTATGGATCGACACTTAAGATCACACTGCGAAAACGGGCATTCGAGATATGCGGTGGAATTTTACCTTCTTGGGCCTTTATGGCCGCCTGACTATGACCGACTAACAAACAATAGCTGTTTATCGGATTATTGATAGCCTAAGTGCTGCCTCTTGAGTAGCTGTTACTTTTGCCTGGAAAACACAGCAGTGGTTCGTGAGCCGCATCGCTATTGCTAGCTCAGGCGTACTGGCGTATACATCAGAGACTGTGCCTCCCTCCGACTTGGTGCCATCAGTGTAGGTTTCCGTGACATTAGAGTTGCTCACCCTTCGTTCATTCCTTCATCCTCAATGGATGTTATATAGTACGGTTGTTTGGGAACTTTCGAGTTAACTCAATATGCGCTTTGATGTTGGTTTTTCCCCCATTGCTTACTCCGCCTCAGCCTTACAGCGTGGCAAAAGCTTGCCGTAAATGTTTATGGGAAGGAGATTGAGTTAGATTTCAAGGGCCGTCGTGGGTGTTGATCTAAGTGCACCTGTGAAACAGATGCATGCCGATCCTTGCATTCTGCTTATTCTGGTCAGATTTTCTTTTATTTGTAGTGCCTTTCACCACACTAATATTCCATAAGGAATTAATGGTCTTACTTATCTTATTGCTGTGTGAAGCCAGTGTGTTGTTCTGGGTCGATAGCCCATTTGGGTACGATGATCTCCCTGCAGGTGTAAAGTGCAATCGATGCTTAGAACTCGTAGAAGGCAACTATTAAATTTCGAAGCTTTTCGCATTCAATTTGCAAAAGTATGCCTCAACCACAATGGATGAAAGACAACTAAGGTTATCGACCGCCGATTAAACTGCGACCCACTTGGCGTGCGACACTGGAGACAGCTAGGCAGAGGCCGTGCTAGCTGGAGAGACTTATTGGTTGAGGCCCAGATCCACCCCGGACTGTAGACTGTAGACACTTAAACCATGACATGAGGCAACGTCACATGATCATCCAAGATCTGGACAAAATCTCCGACTTATGACTGTTTTGCTCATCATCAGTGCGACATAAATCATATTTGTTATAAAACTGTCTACCTCCACAGGGGAAGAGTATGAAGGTTTCACCGGTAAAAGGAAATTACGGCGCAAATATGGCACGCCCTTGTTAATTAAGCCCATGACACCTTTCAGGCTTAATGTCATCCCTTGACATACGTCAAACAGCTCTTTACCGTCTTATTCCACGACCGGATAGAGAGAGATGCATTTGCATGGGTACAATTTCGGGCGTTGATATATATGTAACTCGCGCTTGGCTTATTTTACAGTCGCCTTAAACATTCCCATCTTAACATCCGGTATCCTTGTTTGGTGGCCAGCACTGAATAACAAATCCAATCTTAAATTGAAATGGAATATTCAAAGATCAGCGTGTATCTGCATCACAGGGGCATTGCGATCCACCCCCACAGCGGCCATGGAAACATTGCTACAGCTTCTTCCCATGGATATCTATGGGAAGCAGGTAGCCCCCAAGCCAGCGTTAAGGCTAATGGAGTGCAACCGCTGGAGCAGTTCACAAAGCTTAGGACATGCAGAGATAATCAGAAATGCGAGACTACCAACGCAAACAGATTATACAACACCCGCTTTAGACTTCGAGTTTGGGTTTAAAACACTTATCCCAGACAGAGAAGAGTGGGAAAAAAGATCGGTTGAGAAAACCAAGCAACCTGCAGATCTACACAGATGGCTCAAAAACAGACGAGGACACCGGACTAGGAGTATTCGCTATGTCGCTGGACATATCCTTTTCCCTCTCTTTTCGACTGCTCAACCATTGATTCCAGGCGGAAGTTAAAGCCATCCGAGAGGCTTCTCGCTTACTGTCGATGAACCCGGTAGACGAGCTATCTATCGCCATTTACATAGATAGTCAGGCGGCCATTAAGGCTCTGGATACACCATCAATTAAATCGAAGATGGTACAACTTTGCCGTCTGTCTCTTAAGGAGATAGCGGTAAGATGCAACCTAACCCAATGTTGGGTACCTGGGCATAGTGGCTTTCCAGGCAACGAAAGGGCAGACGAGTTAGCAAGATTAGGGCTGGGACTGCCTGCCACTGGCAAATAATCAGGACAATACAAATGCCAAATGCCTTCGACTCCGCTAATCGGAGATGGATGTAATTAAAAACATGTAAGACTTCGAGGCCTATTTGGCCCTCACTAACTCCAATGATGGCTGTCCCGTGTGGTTCAACGTGAGTGCAAGCTTGATGGAAAAGAATCGGTTGTTTGAGAGGGCTTGTCTTAGGCCTATTTGGTCCTCACTAACTCTAAACAAAACAAATACACTCCTGGAACTAAACAGGAATGTAATAAGGAACGTAGTGGGCTTTATCACCGACCACTTCCTTCTCGGTATCCATGCCAGAAGAATGGGAGCCCCCCACAACGACTACTGCAGAAGCTGTAGAGACGAGGAGGAGGAAAAAATACATAGGCTCCTCGGCATTTGTCCAGCCCTTGCAAAAACTAGAAAAGATATACTAGGCAACTACTTTTTCAGTAACCTTTAGGAAATATTACACTTAAGGATACAAGACATGGCCAAGTTTATCAGGAAAAGTAATTGGCTGTAAATCAGCACAGGAGTGGACTTGTCAAAGCAGGGCACTAGAATACCATTAGGTAGTCTCTAGGTTTATTTCATTTTCGTTAGCGTAGCCCCTTTGAAAAAGGAGCCGGTGAAAGGCACCGGGTAGTGATAGCACAAATGATCCAACCAGGTTCTAAGTGGGCCACAACTGCTACAGTGGTGGCAATCGCTCAAACGTAACCTAACCTAAACATTTTCAGCAATAAGTTTCATTTCGGAATGAATGAGTACGCCAACAAACAAAATGTTCGAATATGGGAGAGTATAGTGAAAGCTTCCATAGGCAGGCAGCGACGGTAGCAGCACTTTTGTCCAGTTAAGGGAGTGGTCCGTCCATGGGAATGTATAGAACTACAATTCCAGATCCACGGTAGTGAGAAATTGCCCGATCAAGGGGATTGTCCATTTAAGAGAGTGTCCCGAGTGTACCAATTCACTCGAGATCCAAGAGTGTCCAATGCATGCCGAAAAAGTCACAGTTTGGTGTGGCTTTTGGGCTGGTCCATATTTCTTAGAGAGCGACGTTGTCGGGCAATCATCGTCAATGGCGAGAGCAGCAGGTCAGTGATTCGATCCTTGTCCCTTAATTGGATGATACTGGACACTGACGACATGTGGTTTCACACAGCTCACGCCACATTGGAAATTTGGCACGAGCGATTCGAGGACATCTTCATCTCACGTTCGGGTGAAGTGAAGTGGCCACCAAAATCGTGCGATCTGGCTCCATTAGACTATTTCTTGTGGGGTCTTCTGTGGTCGCAGGCCTATGCGAACACAAATCCAACATCACGCGTGCCTGATTTATGCGCCAATGTCAGGGGAAATTCAGCCCATTTCGGATACTCGCCACCCAGAGAATCTTCGCCGGACATTTTAACGACGTTACATACACATACATACAAACGATCAAAAATTCAACTGGCATCTTTGTCGAATTTGTCTCGTAAATCTGAGTACCAGCTCAACTAGAGTATCTTACAAAGTGTGCCCAGATTGGTATGCCATGTACCTTGAGTTCGCTTCAACTTCAAAGTTTTAGCCGATCAATTGTGGTTACCTCATATTTGATTGTCAGGAGCCACGAACACACATGTCACATCCAAGCGCTGGACTATAATCCAGCTATTTGTTGCTACCCATTTGTCTGTTCCTGGTGATCGAACTGCAGCTTGACTGCTCAACAATAGGTCTGTGTTTGCCTTTATTTCCAGGCGAAGAGATTTTTTCATGCCCGTTTCCCGACCTGAAACTATACTCCTAGACAGGACCAATATTTCTCGTCCTTGAGGCCATCGAGTTCTCTTTAGTGACATTGTATTGGCCTAGTTTTCAAATACACAATTCCTGGTGCTTACAGCTATTTCTATTGTTTTTTGTTTCCCCAACAGGCCTGGACCACGTCTATCCAAGGATTTGCATTCCCCAGACCCAATTCAAGGCGGGTTAGCCACAATTGAATGCGGCGCTGCAGCTGCAGTCGCTTCCTCCCGCTTAAGTCCCAGACACCAGACTTCATTAGACCGCACAATGGCAATTGCAAATGAAACCCACCCAGACGCAAACGCAACCCAGTCAATTGTGTTCCCTGTGTGTATCCAGCCTTGGGCGCTGAGAGCTTATTGTGCCACGGCATACCGTGCTGTGCACTCGCAAAGACCAACCGTGTGCTTCAATGTAAATTATTAAAATAAGTGCAGTGCTTAAAAATTAATGTAATTACATGGCACGATGATTTTTGGAAAACAAATCCCTCTCCAGGCGATGTATCACGCCGCCGCCACCACCGACCACCCACTGGCGCACGCAACGCGGCAAACAAAACAACAAAACAAAATAAATGCAAAAACAGATCCTGTGCAAAAATAAAAATTTCGTCCACAGATCCCTTTCTCTCGTCGCTGCTGGCATAAGTGCTGTCGACTCCTTGCAGTGGGTCAGTACTCAATCTGCCTAAGACTCTCTCGGCGAGTGCCCCTTGAATTGGGTGACTGTTTGCTTAGCCAACAACGCCGTCCCAAATCCAATAAAAGAGGTCCATGTTAATACAACTTGAGGAACAGTTATAATTTGTTGCCCCCGGCAATCGGGAGTTGTTTGGTTTCGTGTAATAATTGTTTAATTACTGGCACACACAACACAACGAAACCCACCCGCCCGTTCGCCATTCGCTGCCATTCAGCGAGTGGAGTACTACTATTGCCGACGGCATTCTCATGACTTATCAACCAACTACCACCGCCACCGCCACCATTGTTTCCCAGGACATCGAGAGAGAACGGAGTGAATGTATTACAATGTAGCGCCACACCACACAACCACCACCATCCACCACCCACCCTTGCCAGCCGGGGGTGCAGCAGAGTGCGACGCTCCTGGCAACATATTGACAGACAATAATTTGTCTTAATGAAATTTTAAACTAATTTATGGGACAGCCAAGACAATGGGCCCACACACAATTAACAGCAACCTTCGGGATCACCCACGGATAACGGATAACGCCTTCATCTTCGCATTGACGCATTCACACACACACACACCACCACCACGGGGTGGGTGGGGATGAAAGGTGTACACAGCCTCCCTCACTTGACGTAGCGAATCCTTAGAAAGTCTGTGCTCGGCGGAGGTAAACACGTCGGCCTTTGTGTCTGACTAATTGAGATTTCCCTCGACAAATGCGATGATGGACTGCCGAGAATAGCGTTATTGTTGGCTCCTTGATGACGTTGGGCTTTCCTTTTATTTTCCTTGGGTTTTCTTCAGTTTTCTCATTTGAATTTCCCTCGAAACGGAGACTGCCAAGCGGGCTTTCATTGTTCGCCAGACAGCTAATATCCTTGCGTCACCCGAGGGGAGGGAGGGCAGATGTAAAAGTTTAAATTTTGTTATTTTCTGAAAGATGTCCAACACGTGTCGGGGAGGTTGTTATTTTGTTGAGTTCTTGGACTCCAAGGTGCTATTGTGTGGGCTTTGATCAGGCCAGCACCTTAGAAGTGCCCTCCTGCCATTCTTCCTTGCCGCACTCGAACGAGATGCTCGGAAGCCTGAAAGAATTTCTTTAAATTGAGGGAAGAGGCAAACAAAAATGCGAGTGCTGTTGACAGGCCAGCATGTGAGGGTACGTCAGACTGACGAGAGATGACCTCAATTGAATTTTATTTCATTTCGTCTTCACATCTGTAAACATCGAGTGGGGAGCAGGAGCAGGAGCAGCGTTTGTGTGGCGGATGTTGAACCGCGACCGCAGGCAGACAATGTCCGCTCATAATGCAGAAACATCCTGTTCATGGCTGTCCCTCGTTTCCATTCCATCGTCATCATCATCGCGCCTGGTTTCCCATTGTGAGTGTGTTTTCTGCGCGCCGGTCCACACCAAGTGATATCCTCCACGACCAGATCCGGTGCTTTGTTTGTCCGCCCGCGACCACAGGGATTCGTTGCCGATCATCTGGAAGTAGAGAGCATACAAGGGATATATGGTGAGTGTTTGCAAAAAAAAAAAAAACCAAGGATGTTCGTGGTTCTGGAAGGAGGAGGAGTGGTGCCTAGAAGGAACAAGTTGAGGTGAGTCTAAGACATTTCGCTTCCCGAATTCAATAAGGGATAAGCTGGCTTTGTGTGGTGTGCTCGTCATTGAAGAGATTTATATCTGAGGCGGACAGATCGCCAGATCGCCTTTGTGTCACCAAATGTTCCCACATTCATTAACTGGATTGGATGGAGTTCATCTGCGCCACGCTGGCGAGTACGAGGAGTTTATCTGCATTCATTGACTCGGTCAATGGGATGCTTGGGGAAGGAGGATCACTGACTGATTACGGAAGAGGTCATGCAACTGGAGAGAGTTGTGGCGATGAGAAGATATTCACTACTGCTGATTTCAGATTTTTCTCTTTGATTTCCATTTGTCTATTTTTGTAATACAAAACAGTGGAGTTGGAGTAGAAAATTTAAGAAAAGTGATAATTGCGTCGGAATCGTTTTCCTCTACATGTTTCCAAAATACACAGATACCATGTAAAGAACACTGCTAAGGAATTGTTAACTAAAACTCAAACTTTACCTAACGATCAAAATGATGGTGCTGATGGCAAATAAAATCAGTAGTATCGACGCCGGTATGGAAGAGTGGGGGCAAAAAGTAACATTTATAAATAAAATCGATGATGGTCCTATAATTTTGAAGATACAGTGGACCTCTAAGTCGAAATTCTCTCTAACTCGAAAAATGTATGGCATTTCGTGTGAATTCGACTTAGGGAAAGTCCACTGCAATTCAATCAATTAAAACGCCTGTTTCAACTACAAATTGATCAACAAAGATGGGACATGGATGGATATTCAACATTTCTTAGGGCACAATTTTGAAAAATAAGGCCTCCTGTTACAACTTGCCCCGTATATGTTCCAACATACGGGGTACGTTGTAACAAGAACTTAAAATTAAATATGAAGTATTTTTTTTATAATTTATTTTTAAGGAACAAATGAAAAGGATTACAGATTTATACTAAGAGTCGTCATCGGAATCGTTGTTAATGCAGACATGTATATAAACGTATGGATCCTTTTGTGCGGAGTCTGCACAGTTTATCCATTCCTCACGTGAAAAACTTTGAGAAAATGGTTTAACAAAATTTTCTCACCTTCGTCCTCTAATGAGGAATATGGCTCGTTTTCTCGAGTCATAGTCCAGTAATGCCCTGTAGTAAATTTTCTCAGGATTGAAAGAAGGTGATTGTAGGCCCTATAGGCTCAGTGCTCAGTTCATAGCAATTGGCTAAAAAACCAACGCGGTAAGTTATTACACGTTACAACTTACCCCTAGAAAATGTTACAAATTGCCCCAGCATGTATTTTTAGATAAAAACCACCGACTAACACAAAACTACATTTACACACAACTAAAGCCAAAAAAACAGAACCATGATAAGAAAAATCAAAAAAGCACTGTATCTCTTTCGCGTGGAGAGGGAGACAACCCATACAAAGTTACATGCTTGCCTTTTTTTGGGTGCCCATAGAAGTTGAAACAGGCAACGCGGAGGTTATGTAAAAAACAAATGGAATAGATAAAAAAAATGTTTCTTAATTCTGAGAGCAGGACTGTATCGTTTTTTATCTGTTACTTCTTACCCCTGTTACTTCTAGCCCCGCTCTCTGGCACGTAATGAATCTTTTCCATCAATGTTATCGAATAATGATACATAGCTGTAACCAATTAGTTAGTTAGTTACCCAACCCTTTCCTAAGAGCTTACAATAAACTGCCTTCTGGACTGCCATGCCTAAACTCCTACATAGAATGTTTTTTTGTAGTAAATCCGTATCAAAACACCAACTTTTATTCTTAAGTCACCACCTCTAACGAGTCTCTTACACGACTGGAAAAGCTTCTCAAAATCATCTGTTCGTTACACACTTGTGATGTGCACAGTCAGTTGTAGGCTACAGTAGCAGCCACTTTAATTCTCGGATTTCTGAACCTAAACGTACTTTGTCACTTGTACTTATTCCATTGTTTTATCCTAAACGTTTTTTTGATTCATGAATCGGTGGCGTATTTGTTCCTGTCCTATTGATTTATCAGCAACAGCCATGTGCACAGTGAGATTTTGACCTCGTGATCTCGAAAAGTCTCGAAACTTATCCTCGCTTTTTACCTCTAGGCATTGAGTTTTGAAATGTGATTTTTTGACATTTGAATTTTTCGCAGTGTAACATGACTATGTACCATCAATTTCAAAGCAATGAAGCGGTTTACTGAGTTCCGTTGTGATATCATCACAAAGAACTGCAAAAAATGCTATTGCTGATGTCTCCTATTTCATGAGATGCGGTCGATAAATTATATGGAGCTACAAATATAGTTTCTTATTCTTTCTCGAATGAATACGTGTGGTTGTGACAGTTGAACAGAGTGCAATAAATTGACAAATTGCTCAGTGAATTCGGTGTCGGGATTTTTTCAAAAATGTGTTTGATGTTTTTCGCCTTTACTTCCTGTGAATTGAATTCGGCAAAGAAAATATGTAATGAAAGGCTTGCACAATGTGTTAATGAAAATAAAACAAAGGACGGGTTTTGTTCCGAAATTTTTTTTTGCTGAACTAATTGCGCTTAAAGATATTATTCCAGAAAATTCCAACCTCAACTGCATCTATCGAAAGAAATTCCAGCACGAACACTCACGGATTGCACGTCGGCATGACAATTCTATTACTTTTGTTTTATTACGCATGGCTGCACTTTAATTTTGAACCTTGCTAAGAGTAAAATGGAGATCATATAGACTAGCCAATATACAACATAATAGTGCCGACACTTTCGAAACATGTGAACTATCTGTTCCTAGAAAAAAAAAAACAAGAGTGAACATGGACATAGCATTACCGACATTGTTGGCACTTGAAATACTCCAAGTGTCGTAGAGAAGAAAATGAGTGGGGGATTTGTACAAAGCGTGGTAGATCTCCTTTACATACGCTTCACATACTGCGTTAACGCTTTACTAAATGAAAAGAAACAGCTTATTACTTTCCGCTGCTACTTTTTTGCACATATTTTGCTTTGAAATCATGTCTTGAGAAGAGTTTCCGAAAAGAAACAAATTGCATAAAAAGAGGAGAATTAAAAAGTGTGGTAGATTTCAAAATGTGGGTAGTAGATGCGCAAGTTAGTGGTAGGTCCGAACACTGATTTACCAAACACGTAACAATTGTCTAGCCATATGAATGGTGGTATACCACAGGGGTCGGTTTTACCTTTGATAGTTTTTCATATCCAACACGGATGGAAGGCAAGGCCTTAATAATGTCGAACATGAAATATTATCTTTGACACGTCCGCCAATACGAAACTTACGTTGGAATAGTGATCTGAAATTCAAAAATGCTTCGAAATGTCAAGCCTTACTCCAACGATTAAAAAAAATAAATTTATCACTTTTGATTTGATTTGAATTTCTAAGGACTTTCCCGCCCCTATACTTAAGTATGACGCTCATATCTGTTCTGGTGCTCATAACACCTCTACCAAAGTTTCCTGCTGGGTAGAGTCCAAAAGAGGGCGATTAAAATTGTTAGTAAAAACAATCGTGACCCACTGGAATCCAATTGGATTCCTAATTTTTATTGATTAACCAAAAGTAGACGTCTCGCGTCCGAATGCCCATCAGTTCATCGTCATGTTATCGGACGCATTTGTAAGTTCTGAGACCTGTTTTTGACGAATAAATCAATAGGGAATACTCGTCTGAGCCCAAACCTTGCAACAAATCTCCTTTCATCTCTCTGTACAAACCTCTAGACCTAACCCCTGGGGTCTTGCTTCTGGCTCTCACAAATTTAAAAAAAATAGTGGTCCTATGTGATTACCTTGAGGGACTCCTGATATTAGAAAAAGGCTTAGCCCATATGAAACAAGATTGGCCTCTTCCTTTGCCTTTTCTCCAAATTTCATTCAATTCAGCACAACAGCAACTCCTTCCAACGAGCAGTTATGTAATGTGTCACAAAACAAGGTTTCTTCTCTCAGACGCTCTTTGTTTACCTTCAGCAAATGTAAGTCGCGTTACCACTGAAGCCTCATTTGAACCAAACTTTTCTTTAACTTGCAGAAACTCAACAAGGACAGACGCTGGCCCCCACTGAATGTGGTTAAAATCGACCGCGGAACCAGACGTTTCAAGAAAAGTGGGTGAAACTATGAATTGTCCCCTTTTCTTGTCCAGCGGAAGGACACAAGCGACCCCAAAAAAGTGCAGCAAATCAGTAGAATTACTCACGTTTTATGATCGGCCATCTATCAAAGTATGCACGGGTGTGTGTATCGGCTTGACATGCTGTCTACAATGGCAACGGATAGCACGCATTTCCGTCCAGACTTTGGTCACTCAGCTGCAAGGCATTTAACTACCGTCGACTTCCTGGACGTGGACAGGCAGCTATCTATTCCCTCGATTCAGGTGTCCAGCACGGCGGAGTAAGCACCCCATCGAGCTGAGCAGGCGACATGTGCCCAAGGAAATTACCATAAGTTGTCTGCCAAAGAGCGGCGCGATTGTCTCAATCCAGTGGCCACCGAAAAGCGAAGAAAACGGAACGGCGAACCAACGAAAAAAAAAAGGACAATTCATTCGGTCATTAGACTCCTTGCATATAAATTGCTCGTTACTCGTCATTCGTTTCAGATATCTTCCATCGTGATTTTTATTCGTTTTTTGCTCCGCACGGGCACATTAGAGTTGGAGGCCCTGGACTGACCAGCGGCCGTACTCTGTCTCGCTCGTGGCGAGAACGCCCACTGGTGGTATCCTTGTGAATGGAATGAACGATTTATTTGTGCTGATATGGCGGCTCATTTCCATATTTATGAATAATGAACAATTTCTCTAATCCCTTTTTTGTGGTGCTCCCAATGGCGGAGACACGATAGAGTGACACCCCACGCCATTCCGCCATTCCGTCATTCCGCCACACCATCCGCTTGTGTGATGGGGGCGCTGGTGGTGGTCGTTGTCGTTCGTTGTCGTCGCAGGATTCGTTCTCATTGTCGTTGTCCGTCAAAGTGGCCCCAATCGTGGCTGGTTTCGTGTCGTCCAGGTGATGGGTTGCGTGATACTTGACCACCGTTTGTTCATCGTAGATGTCCTCGTATTTTTCGAAATGCGCCGAGCACCTCCCCTTCGGCTGGCACTTCGAGGACATTAAAGGACACAACGACTCAAGTCACCTACATTGAAACGGGACAAAGGCGACCTGAGTCTACTTCTTCTTCGTCTTCTTGGTCTTCGTCATCACGTCGTTGCTGTCGTGGTCGCAGGCCGGTGGTGATGGTGGTGGTGGTGGTGCCGAGGCTTGTCCTTGTCTTTGCATGTTTTTCGCTATGTGGAAAAACCGTCACGAACGGAAACCCTGATAAGGCTTCAGTGTTTTTGTTGTCATAGCAGATATTTATTGCCTCAGCCGCAGGGCTAATAACTGCCTCCATCATCGGACCCATTACAGTGATTTCGTTTTTATCGAGCGATGGTTAAACAAAATTCAACTCAAGATTATGACATAACGTGCCTGTGCCGCCTGCGGTTGTGCCTGAGAGGGGAGGCACTTATCCGCTGTGGATGTTTATATCACACGCACTCATCGCTGTGTGGTGGGGCGTAGACCGGGGCAGTGAAGTGCAGCGACAAGAGCAGGGGACTGTCCGAGGCCGAGACGGAGAGTCCTTAACAATTTCACGCCGCATCAAGTGGAAATGTGACACTTGTCTGCGGTCCTCGAGGCTGGATGGCCGCAATTAGGTGCCGCCATCTCATCGTAGCTGTCGGCTCTCTGTGATCAGAGAAAGTCAATCTGTTGAAAACTAATCACATTTTATCGAGTTTAATTATGAGAGAGAGTGGTGGACGACCGCAGCTAGTGTGAGACTTCCTCTTTAGATTGATTCTGCGGCGGCGGCGGCGGGCCATCATCACTCACTGACAGTCCCACAAAATAGGCAAATTGGCTCGAGTGGCGTCTCGCTTGGGCGAACGAGAGAAAGATTGCCAAACCACCCTCGATGTGCTCGCACAGCGATTAAACCCGATTGAACTGAGCAAGCAGTAAGCACCCCTAAGTGCAGTTGAATAACAGCAACACACAACACAGAGCAGAACACGGGTATTACATTATTGCTACATGATGGATAAAATTTCGAAATTGGGGGTGAAAAACGGTAATGATATCCATATTGAGCTGATTTCCAAATATGATTACCTCGGAGGACATCGAGCACAAAGGATGTCAATAAATCATAAACGAGCCATCAATTCCAGGAGTGCGTACTTGACCCCTGCCTGTGTTGTGTGCTCCGCAGGCAGGCAGGCAGGCCAGGCCGGCAGTCGTGATGGACTGTGGCGGTGGTGGCGATGGTGTGGCATCATAGCTCAACTGACTACCCGTGGCCGTGGTATTGGCTATTATCCTCTAGTGCTGTGGGGTGTGTAAGTGAAAAACAATCAGCGGGGTGGGAGCGTTGTATATTCCTTCTTGTTTTTATTGCAATCCTGTTCACGGGCATATAGCCGATCGGAAGCCATATCTGAATGTCACTTCGGTCAGAGAGTTCTCAGGATTCAAGGGAATGTTGCAAACAAAACATCAAACCACCGAGTCAGAGATGGAGCAAGGGATGGAAGACGAGAGAGGAAAATAAAATGAATCTGTTGGCAGAGAGAGAAAGAGAGAGAGAGAAGGCGAACTTTTGAAGCGTTTAATATGCCTCTGGGCTTTGTTAAGTTGCGTTGTGAAAGATGCAAAGGTCTTTCCAGCGAATAGAAGTTTCCAAGTGACTTGGTTGATAAGGATATTACGACGTTGCGCGATTATTCCACTAGACGAGTTCGCTTTCAAGAAGGGTTGAATAATTTTTCTTTATTCTTCTCGTATAATACTCCGTGCTTGATGGAAGTTCGTCTGTGGCAGCAGTAATGAAATTGTTATACAAAAGGACACAAAAAGGAAAACCGCTACGTTTCTCGTCCAATTATCTCAAAAGTGACGGCAGAGAGAGAAGCCCCATCTACCACTCAGTTTGTATCTGGATATGTTGCAGATTAAATTTGTCTCGATAAGAGCTTGTCGCGGTCGAATTAGCGGTGACTTTAAGTGACCGCTATGTAATGAGTGAGGCTTGTGGAGACTTGAGGTGGAATTTCTACTAAGTTGTTTGGAATGGTTCTCAGAAAAGGTAAAGAGACAGAGAGGGGTGCATTCACGAAAAGATCTTATCCACAACTTTTTCGAAAAGATTTCCTTCCTTAAGCCAAAATAGTTTTGGACGATTTTGGCCCAAATGACCAGAAAGGCCTAGATAGTAAAAAAAACGAATAGACGGTATTTATTGTTTGAAACTATGGTTGCTTCGCAAATCTACTTGATTTATGTAATTTATACTGATCCTGTCAGCTTTTGACACGGTGTGTCATAAAATATGCATTAATAGATAAACTAATGTGGTTTGGTTTTTATTCCACTCTCCTGAATTAGATTGTAATGTATTTTGTGTGAAAAAAATAGTGAAGACTTACAATTGCTTCAGATTGACTGATGTTTCTTTTGGAGTTCCCCAAGGTAGCCATTAAAGCCCCTTACTTTTAAACATTTACTGATGTCCCAACTAGGGGTGTTCGATGTTCATCGATGTTTGCAAAACATCGATGTTGAGTGACCAAATATCGGTGCTTTGATATCGATGTGCAAGTTCTTAAAATATCGCATAATCGATGTTAAGCACAAAACATCGGCATTCTATGTTAGCACAAGAAAACCTGCTATCATTTGTGGATCGCGAATAATTTTCTGGAATTTCATCATAATGGCGTGAGTATTTTGTAGAAAGACCACTGATCACTTCTTGGAATTGGTCCATGGAATGTTTCGACTTGAGTCTGATAACAAAATTTGAGAATACTTTAAGTTTCTTGATATTTTATGTATTTATGGTACGCATGTGTGAACTGTGCGGTAACGTATTATGCATGTATGCAGCTTTTTACACTATTAGTCGGAATTATATAAATTCATTCTATATCACCGATGTTTTGAGTTCGATTATTATAAAAATAGATTAGATTATATTAAAAAAGTAATATCTACAAAATAATGGCAGAACGTAGCGAACAAGGTAGTATTGTGTATATTAATGAAATACGTATAAGTATTTATTAATAGTGAATATTTTGCAGGAACAAGAAACTATCAGCGTACATCCCAGGAGCAGTTAGACCATTATACGAATTTCTTGCAAATGAATATCGATTTTCTTCTGGGCAAAAATGATCCAACTGACCCGAATAGGATGCAGAATTATTGGGCCGCATTAGCAAATGAGCTAATGATGAGCTCTTCTATAATGTCCCAACATAATGTCTTCGGCTATCGGAAGAATTTGATGAAACATGCTTCATCCAATGCGAAGGGAGAATACTCTTCTAGCAAGTTCCTTAACATCCTTCTACGTTGCAGTCTAAAAGTATTTACCTTATTTAATTGTCTACAACATTATAAAAGCGAATTACCTTTTGTCTCTATTTTCTCCTTCTTCAGTAAGTAACAAAACCAAAACAATCTCCTCCATTTATTTCTTTATTTTCGCCCTTTTGCAAATTAACATCTGTTTAATTTTCCTTGTGTGTGACAGTTCTTTTGTTGCTATTTTTCCTTGTGATGTGCTCATGAGAACATCACAATTTTGACTTTTCTTGTGATGCTCACAAGCTGTGACGTTTTGCTCAGAATACGAAAACCTCACAATTTGTGACTCACAATGCTCTTGTGAGGTAGTTGTGACTTAAAACACATCACTGAGGTTTGCCAGAATAGGGGTGTAAATCTAGTAGGTTTCGCCATACAACATCGGGGTTTCGAAACATCTTGATTTCATTGAACTCAACTTGAAACACCCTCGATTGATCCTTCCGGGAGAAGTTATCAAACTGAAAAAGTCTACAGCGTGAACTTCAGTTTATTTTGGTAATTTTGATGTTTATATTATTCCTCTCTATTTTCTGAGGTTCTCAAACTATTCTTTCCTACCAAGAGACAGGGCTGTCATCGCGTAACTTTTCAGGCAACTATCGTCCTTTTGATTCACTTCGATGATATCGCCGATGATTTGCTTCATGTAAGACCATCACCAGAAATGAAGTATCGCAGAGATGCCAGAGTTCAACCTCTCTTTCCCCTTAAGATTCTTGACAACTGTTTTTTATAACGTGTTCATAAAACAAAATGACCAATCAGACGACGGCATTTACGTTAATTCGTGAATAACCGTCAAAAATTCATGAATATCTGTCAAAAAGTCAAAAATTCGTCGATAGACTAGGGGGCAATCATTAATACTTCGTATACTTCTTTTCTGACCATCACTATCGTCTCGTCTATCGTTACAGTTTGAGTGCTCTGAAAATAATAACTCTCACGTAAAAATGACATCTGTGCTCTAATTCCTCTCAAATTTCAGTAAAACATTCTCATTTCAGTTTGGGAACAGAACTAAAACAAATATGACCTCTAAATCACTCTAAAAATGTAGAACAAGAAATATACACACAATTTGTTCTTATTTAATAGCAGACGGTACTGAAATAGGTATCGCCAAAAATGAATCATCGAGACGATAGGTAATGACAGTTTTCAGTCTACGCGAAGCAGGCAAAACTATACGCGAAGCAGACTATCGTTTTTTTATGCTTACATGAAGCGAAACTATCGTCGAAACGCTAGCGCGAGACGATTGTCGCCTTACGCGATTAGAGCCGTTATTTTGGCGGCAATTTAAAAGTTAAGACATAGTGACGTGAACAATGAGACCTAATGACATTTGAAATGTCTTGAAATCTGTTAAAAATGGACTATTGAGGTTTCAGTAAGAATTCATCCGTAAAACGCGATTTCGATCCGTGGAATCATTGTACAAGACTTACTTTTGATACCACGCCTAAGAGACGAAAAGAATATTCACATTCCAACCAACCAAAATAATTTCTTTTGTTCAGAAAAACCAAATAAATGATGTCGTTAATAATAATAATATGGCGACAGTCCGAGGCGGATCTGGGTCTAGCTAATCAGCAACCACTCGTGTTGTGCGTGCTATTGTTCTTTTACGAGTGGAAATGACCTAGAGTTTAATGTCGACTCCGAGCGGCGAAGTTGAGATGCTTTTTGTAGACAGGAATAATCTTTGAGCATTGTCAGTGACTCGAAAGAGGCGGAGCCGTGAATTATCAAATGTGGTAAATTCGAGTATCGAACCTGACACCCTCTGCGTTGGAGTCGACCCACTTAACTTTAACTTTAAAGTTCATCTTTATTTTTAAATTCATGATTCTTATCTATCTTAATATGTAAACAATTCATGTTAAAAAAAATTATTTAAATCTATAAAATCAAAGAATCTAAACTTACTTATCTATATGCCTTTCGGCGCCTACTAATATTTATTTTTTTGCAGTCCATATGGACAATCTTTATTGTTTTTGCTTACTGGGCAAGAAAACTTAGGAAAAACAAAACTTGGCGCTGTGAATATATTTTTTTAATTTTCTTAAAACTAACTAAGTTTACGCTAAACCCTAACACAATAAACTTAAACTACCTTACACTATGTCCGTGACATTGCGGACGTGTGTACAAGGGCGTGTACGTTATTTATATTTTTTGTTTTTTGTTGGTGTTTTTTTTTAAACCTATGTAAGTGGGCTGTTGTCAAACAGACCGACTATCAGTCGAAGTGGGCTGTTGTCAAATAGACCGACTATCAGATCAGGAGCTGGCGATGGCGGAGACTGGTTCTGGTGTAACCACAAAGAGAAGTGCCGCTCATTTGCACTCTCTCTCCTATCTCGAGCGGGGATCGCTCTACTGAACCGGAGTTGGTCCTCGTGTTCCCGAGCTATATCCGAATCATAGTGGAGTCGCCTGTCAACTGTTGGGCTTACAGCGTTAAAGGACATCCACTCATGTCCTGAATCAGATTTAACGAATCTAAGCAGAGGAAAGCCTCAGGTGGAATAAAGCCGGTGTAGCGCGCCATCTCATGATATATAAAGTTCGGGCAATAAGCCCTGAAGATCAGACTGTTGGTAGACATCATACTCCTTGCAATATGTCGTCGCGTTAGTGAAACTATAAAATTGTCTACTCTTTTCACGTTAGCCCTGTTGTACAAGACCTCATTGCGATAGTACTTCTTGTACTCGGATTCAGGTGCCCGATGCAACCGGAGACAGGTCATAAGACACCGTCTCTCTCGAACACCCTCATCTTTCCCATCAGGGAAGGGCTCACATTGAACCAAAGGGGACAACCATACACCATGACTGGCCTTATGAGGATCATGTAGCAGATTACCTTCACCCTGATATCATGATGATGGCTACTGTAAAACAGCTTTCTTGCCACAGCAAAGGCTTTCCTAGCATTGGTCAAAGCCTTCTCTATATGTTTGTTAAAATATAGAAAATGATCCAACCAAATGCCGAGATATCTGACTGCACTTTTCACGATTAGCGGATGGTCCTGAGGGTGAACAATGCAGAACTCTTTCCAGTTCATAAGCGTATGAGAGAGTGAAGCCCTGTGCACCGGTTTCACATTTTAGGAAGTTGATAAGCAACTTCCAGTCATTACAAAATCCAGTTATTTTATTTGCATTCCCTTGCAACAGGATGTTTATGACTACTACCTTCGGTGCTGATCTGTAAGCCACTAGGTCATCGGCATACGCGATAAGGTGCGGCATAGACCATAGAAGATCTGCAGTAAATATAGAAAACAATAATGGTGTTCAGTTCACAATTTATCTAAAGTGGATCTGACTCAGATATTAAAACTCGATGGTAGGGTTTTTCATCAATTTATTTCATTTACCAAAAAAAAAGAGATCCTTCCTCCATGTGCGATTCAATTTATATAAATTTTCATGTGTTCAAAAAAAGCGTATGAGAGAGCAAGTAATATTAGAATAAGCTATCTAAGTACGAGTATAAGAAAAGGATTAATATATACTGCCGATGACTTGATCGTGTACAGATCAGGCAAAAAGATCGAGGAAATCACTACTCTCACGCAGGGTGACTTCGATTCATTCATGAGAAGTTGCGATGACTGGAAGTTGAGTATCAACATCCGGAAGTCGGAAACCATTCTGTTCAGAACGCCGTTATATAAGGCCTCGGCGGATACGAAAAACAATTGGCGAAAATTCTCAATCGTTGGAAGACACGGGGAGCCACTGGCGCAAAAGACTGTAGTCAGATACCTGGGGATCTGGCTAGATCAGTATCTATATTTTAACAAACATGTAGATGCTGCTCTGGCCAGGGCCCGAGGCGCATTTGCCCTTACAAAGAGACTGTTTTACAACAGCCAACTCGATGCGAGGGTGAAGGTTATCTGCTACATGGCCCTCATCCGGCCAATGATCACCTATGGCTGTCCCGTGTGGTTCAACGTGAGTGCAAGTTTGATGGAAAAGATTCGGTTGTTTGAGAGGGCTTGTCTTAGGGCTTGCCTTCGTCTTTAACGAACTCCCGAGTCCCAGTACATAAAATTCTACTCCAATGAAGTTTTATACAACAGGGCTAACCTGATAAGAGTGGACAATTTTCTATTGAAGTTGATTCGAGGTCATACTGCTAGAGCGATGAACTCGGTCAATAACTTGATCTCGGGGGCTTACTACCCCAATTCACAATACCACGAAAGGGTACGGCACAATGGCTTCATCCCCCCAGAAGCCTTTCTCCATTTAGACAAGAACGGACTGTTACAAAATATAAATGCGGTATCGCTCATATTCCACATCGCCAGATCAACTGTGGATGGGCGACTCAACCACGACCGTTCCGTCGCACAACGAGGTGAGGAGGGTCTCCTCCGGTTCAGTACGGCGGTATCAAGGAGAGATGTTCGGGATGTTGCAATGCAACATCGAAAATTCTGGTGGCTGGGGAGCGAGGGAACTCCCTCGTCGAACCCTTTAGACCCGGGGTAGAAAGGGTAGTACAGATCCCCTTATGGGGAGTAGTCGGCCCTGTCTTGCAGTGGATTGGTGCATACCCATGAGCTGTAACCTACGGCCGACTTACATAGCTTAGGGTAGTATTAAGGTAATTTTAAGTTGTACATATAAATTAGAAAAAAAAAAAAAAAAAAAAAAATTGTATACACAAACGTACATAAAGGGTGTACCCGTGTATACACACTGTATATAGTAAGTACATACATATATATATAAGTCTATACACTCGTATATACATATGTATATATGTATGTTGTTAAGCTTAAGTTAGTTTAGGTTATTTTAAGTTTGTTTGTAAGGTAGTTATAAGTTTTAAGATAACAGTACAGGCATTAAGTTTTTATAAACAAGTTTTTTCTTAATATTAAGTTGTTCAGTATTGAACTCATTTTTGTTCACATAGAAACATAATATTACTTTAAGTCGAAAGATATTTGATAAGATTAAGTTTAGCTTAGAGTGCCCGCTTGGGGCCAGTAAGTTAGAAATAGTAACACTGTTCGTCCAACTAGTTTTAAGCATTTTTGCCTAGTACGTAAGCATGTCATGAATTTTGAAATAAAAATGAAATGAAAAAAAAAAAAAGAGGATTAATATATACATTTGGAAATAAACGAAAGGGATAAGTATACACATTTGAAAATATAAGAGAAGGATAGATATATATTGTAATTCAGCAGCAAATAAGAGATTGTAATTCAGCAAGCCGAAATGAGCAAGGAAGTGTTCAGGCTGCACCCGAGCATATTAGTGTTCAGACTACACAAATGGGGAGCCTACAGCCAGCCCCCGTTGTAGACCGTTATCTATACTAAATACTATACTTGTCGTTACGCCACCCCATTTCACGACGAACTTCCTACCTGTTATCATATCATAAATCATGTATAGCAACGGTTTATTTAGCCTAAGTCTGACAAACTTAAGGAAAAGGCCTTCTAACCAGTCGGTAGTCGGCGCACTTATCCACTACCCCACGGCGACCAATGATATTGTTATTCCACTGAGGTCAAGTGCAAATTGGGGCCAGATTTGATAATTCAAATGCCAAAAGAAAACGAAGTATTATAGACGAAGTTGAGAAACTGAAGGGTAGTCGCGGCGGAAACGTGTCCAAAATAATATCCAAACTGTAGAACGATAAAATGGTAGCTCAAATTTGGAAGAATTAAGATGCATATTAAAGACATTTTTCTGTGTTTTATTTCAGCTCAAGGTTCATCTCCAAAAAAAACACCTTCCTACTGCTGACAGCGAAGCCATGAGAACCGTTTTTGTACAATTAATGAAAAGATAGTTAGTACATCTGGTGAAAGGAAATTAAAAACGAGAACTTCGATGTGTAATAATAATAATTATATGGATGGCGCTACTGTGTGGAAGGTGCCTACAGTTCTATGCCGCCTCCGAACGGCCAATTCGTTCAGATTATTCTAGACGGTTATTCCCATTAGGCATTGTCAGTGACACGAAAGAAGTAGAAACGTGATCCGGGAATAAAAAAAACAAAGGCGTACATACCACCCCACGGCCGCCATTCCGATATGTATTTGAAAATTAAAATAAAATTTCGACTCATGCAAGACGAAATGAATAAGTAGAGTGCACAGAAGAGGTGACTGTTGGATAAGATCGAAGTTTGTCGATTTAAAATTGCGCACAACAGCTTGGCCCTTGCCGACCTATTGTACATACAATGTTAAGAAATGAACTAGTTTAAAGGCTTAACAGATCCAGCTCGTGCATGAATTGAAAACAAATGGCGAAATTTTGCTGAATGGGCCTTAAATCGACCATTCTGGTCGCTAGATCCGCGATAACGACTGGATGGCGTAGTTGGTAGACTTTAATTTCTTTTCAAATCGCTGTACTTTAAGAATTAAGATTCTTGTTTAAGTACAGGGCCTAAAATATTACAAAAAATTGCATAAAGTGATAGTGCCATGATATATTTTTATATTTCGATTTTAAATTTCATAAATTTTAAATGTGAGAGCATGGTTCTACTATATTCGAATTTATTTTACATGCTTTCAAATTGAAAGGTGTAATTATAGCGGATTATTTCAGTTCATATTGGAGGTGAGAGAAACGAGCTAAGCAAAATTGTCTGTACTCAGTCTTGGACCGTAGGTACATGATTCCATAGGTGTACAGCATGAATGAAAAAATGCGTGCGCGACGTTAGACATGTATGAGCAGAAGGTTTCAACGTGATATTACTAATCGATCGACAAAAAGTGATTTTTTCATTAAGATAGGTAGGCTGTTTATTATGAAAGATATTTAATAATAGGATGCATGCTCTATAGTTTAAAAATGCCTCCACTTCACATCCAAAGAGAGTGCGACGTTGTTCTGAGACATGATCAAATCTTCAGAGGTTAAAGACATAACGTGCAGTCGCGGTGGTTGCTTTTATCAATTTTTTCAGAGAAGAATGATCACATGCAGAAAACAATTCACAGCCGTACGTTAAGATTGGTACTATGAGTGCTTTGGCAAGTTTTAATTTTAAATTGACTAAGAGACGCTTATACTTTTGATGATACACTGTCTATGTGGTCAGTCCATGTTAGTTCACCATTACACATTATACCAAGATTTTTAACACAGGCTACATAGTTGACTGGAACGGAGTTAAGTTATATGTAGGGAAAGTTTGAAAGGAAGGGATGGTGTTTTGAAAATGGAATGACTTTGGCTTTGTCAGGATTAAGCGTGAGACCATTTTCTTCAGCCCACTTCGTAATTGAGCTCAAATCTTAATTTAATTTTGGTTTTCCAAGATGAAAACATCATCTGCGTATATATGGTATTTGCAATAAGACAACACTTCCTAAAGTGTGATCATTAATGAACATTGAGAACAATAACCGAACAAGAATAGAACCTTGAGGTAGCCCAGTAGCAGTCCTCCTACTTAACCTAACCTAGATCCGCGTGTTCAACGATGGTGCTGATTCTTGGATCATTCAAAATTGGAATCAAATAATCACAAGCATACACGAGTACCATGTCGAACTGTTACACTTTCTGATGCACATCGCATAATTTAAGATATCTCTTCTGAATTAGATCGCAACAAGTCCAGCTGATGCCACAATTCTAGGCAAGTTCAGTTTCATTATCTCGGTTCGTTTGACATTTTCTATTTAACATTTATCAACAACGTGCGAACAGGAGATCAAAGATTACACAGTCCATTAACACCTGTCAGATAAGACAATTTCGATGTGAACTGAACCAATCATTCGGAAAAATCGAAACATTTTGACACATGCCGATAACTATAGGTTTCGATCGCAAAATTTGTTGCTCAATTCACCAGAATGATGTTTTCCTGATCACTGAGAGCCCTTGAAGTTGCTTTCTACGTCAATTTGGTATTTTGATGGACATGTCTTATCGATAACATCGATTGAATGAAATTGATCTTACATAAAAGGTTAGTTTCCGATTGCGTGTGTGGACTTATTTCAGGACAAACTGCTGAATTTTGAAGGTCTGGTGGTGGTGGCCGATGGTTATTGAGATATCGAGAATGGGAGGGTTTTTTGTTTTAAAATTCGGCTCGAAGGACCAAAACTTGTGTTGAATTGAGTCCGATAAACGCATCCAGTTGATAAGTCAGATAAGTCGAATATGATCGCATGTCTTTTTGCAAGGACTCCACCAGTGTCAACGAATCGCTTACTCCTCAAAAACATGAAGTACACAGGCCACTCCAATCCAGGTCAATGTATCCGACAAAACCGACAAACACATGCTTCGGGCTTGCATAATGCAACAAACAATTCGTTCCGCATTTGTTAATCATATTCCGTCTCGATATTCACTCATCCCATCGCAGCGGCAGACACTTAAAAATATAATTACCACGAAAAGATATCGGTTTCATCCTCAGTTCACTCGATGATGTTCAATTTGGACGGTCGCTGGAGTGTCTGCGTGGCGGTGCAGATACAAGGGCGCTGCTCATCGCAATCGCGGAGCGAAGTCACGTTCGAATTGCTCGAATTCGATACCGAGATCATCTTTTACTCACTTTGCTGTCAGTACGGCCGGAAGATTATCAGCACAGATCAGGCCGGAGGCATAAACATAAGTGCAGTTGCATGGGCTTCTTGAAAATCTTCGCGCACTGGATATTCAATTTCATTGCTCTCTCTGCCGAAATAAGATTGCCTCAAGCGTAGCTGGCTCCTGACTCGACCAGAGGCGGCACGAGAACGAGCAAGACGGCAGTGCGAATGTTCCGATGCGATAAATGTGCTGCCATAATGAATTGATAACATCAAATGGTTCCGTTTATTTTTTTTTCCCTCCAGTTCGCTCTGTCTGCTGGAGAAAGAATTTCACGCTTTTATTAGTACTCAATATCCGTACAAGTCACGTAGCACAGATACTCGCATTTGCTTTGACATTCGTACGTAGTCGTGTGTGTGGACTCGGGGGGTGGACGGATACACACTTTTCCGCAAAGTGAGAGGCATGTGGGATTGTGGTTGAAGGGAGCAAACGTGGATCCGCCGCTGGATGGAGATGGCAGAACATGAAAAGGGAATTCAAACAAACTTTTAGGTTTTTATTAAATGCTGTGTTACATTGACAGGACATATTATTTTACATTTAAACGTACGGACTGGTTCGGCAAGTGGACGTTTGCTTGTTACTCTCCAAAATTGGATTGAGTGTGTGTAGAAGACTTTCAAGGTTGGTTTTTCATGTTATTTATTTTTGGACACTCAGCAGTAAATACCTGGAGTGAGAACACACATATTATTTAATCAAATCATTTTATGTTGAAAAAATGGCTACGGAACTAAAAATAGTAATCATTTTTGATTTAAAGGATGACCAGACAGCTGCTAGTCGAAATGGGGGTTCTCATGGTCAGACGGGTGTGTTTTTCGTTTCCGAATAGATGTATTTTGAGTTCGATCCAATCGAGAGCTGGGAGTTACGCGTGTCTATGAGCGGTGGACAACTCAACTGTACCGGCCGACAATTTCGATGTAATGAGAATAAATGTGTCTTAAGAGAAAATGTTTGTGTATCTTTGTGGTGTCAATAGTTACTTTGAGTTGACAGTGCCCACCACTAATGCCTCCAACTCAAGTATTGGACTTCCAGTCTGCTTAAGATTAACACTAGTATCGAACGATTCTGTAACAAAGAAGAGACGTGATTGTATTCACTTAAAATTGGGAAGCAGTTGCACAAGGACGTGGAAATTAATCTTTAATTTTTCAAATACTCGTAATAAAACGATGGATTAATCGATTTATCCCGGCTTTAGTTCTGGAAAGACTTAGTCACTTGGAGGCCCCATATTTCTACGACTTGTCTTGAGAACTTTGCAATATAAGCTTCAGTGAACTCCATCGCTTTATGAAAAGCTGCAGATAGTTCGTAGATTAGGATCTACTAGATCCTTGTGGTAACACAATGGCCCTGCTTTTGGCCTAAGTGTGGCTACCTTTAATGTAGTCAGCCACTCTAACCTGACCTAACCTAGTTCTGGAAAACTTATCGTGCCCTGCTGTTAGAGCTCTACATGTAGATAGCTTCAGTCATGTTGCGAAAGTTCGAAAGTTCCCCTAGGCGTTAGCAGTTAATCTTGGCATGCAGTCAGCGTATGAATATTTTGGCACGACGATTGCCATGACGATCTGTGAGACGTTAACTCATAAACCCACTTAGAAGCAGATTTTTTTTTTCAATTTTTTTTCAATTTCAATTTTGATTTTATTCAATAAAACTGTTTCTTAGTTACATTATCTGCAAAGCCAAAGGGGCTTGTCTGCAGAAGACTGAATACAATATTTGTTTCTGTTATTTTTGTTGTTGAATTCAAGGCTTAAACTACTTTAATTATATAAAAATTAAGAAAAAATAAAATTTCAAGTTGAAAATTATACAGATTGAATTATTAAATTAAAATTAAGACATGCATGTAATTTAATATTTTGAAATGAATGGACGCAAATTTACAAATAAAAAGATGAATGATTGAAAATAAAGATATACATATAATAATTGTTTTTTTTTTGTGATTTTTTCACGATTGTAGATACATTTGCTTGATCTTCTTTAGCGCTTCAGTTCTCGTGATGTTGCGGTATTCTCTTGGGATGCTGTTTAATATGTTTGAAAGAATGTTGCGCAAGACTAACTTAACTATACATTGATATTGCAATTAATACATACAGACATAAGCATCCTTTATCGTCAACTCTCCCATTTACGTTGTGACAGCCGGAAGTCAAGCTCATTCGAAATTAGGTCCACAAGCTTGGTGGTATGGCTAACTAGAGTGGGATACGAGACGTGGGATTTTCAATAGCCTCTTAAAATATTGTTTTTTATCGTATTCCAAAGAAACAAATTAAATTTCATTTTGGGCCAGTATTTAAGAGCAGTTTCTGGAATTTACTTCTTCTATCAACAGCCAACACACCCGGGTGTGCATAGAAAAATGTATGTAAATTGTTAGTCAGAGATGCAGAAAGGCCCTTGTTTCATTATAAATTCATATTTCTTATTCATTTCACATTATTTTTATTTTTTTAAAAGCCGGTGTGTAACCCCTCATTCTATTTCTTGGATTTCAAATTGTTGAATAAAGATTTTAAAGATGAAACAATTACTATTTAAATAAGCGCGGTGGCCGTGGCATTGTGGGTATATGCGTCGACCCCTACGCAAGTTAGCCTGGCTGCCTGGGTTCCGTCCCAGCCAGTACGACAAAAAATATAATTAGCTCGACCCACATCATTCAGTCACAGTACTCCTGTCTAAAAAAAGCTTCTCAAACTTGGTCGTTCGGAGTCGGCATAAAACTGTGGGTCCCTTCCATTCGTGAAAGAACAATAGGACGCACAAAACGAGTGGTTGCTGTTAAAAGCTAGGCCCTGGCCCTCAACGGGCTGTAGCGCCAACCATATTATTATTATTATTAAATAAATATGCATAATAATATTTTTTAAAAATTTATTTGAGATAAGCTTTTTAAATTCAGACCGGTTTGTAATGAGTATCACCATAATTTTTGAATTTGAAAATCCAAATACACACGGGTTAAGCGTGGTCTGATACAAGACGTAAATTCGGTAGCGCTCTTATGTCACATCGCACGATAAACTGTGGATGGGCGACTCAACCACGAGCGTTACTTCGCACAACGAGCCGAGGAAGGTCTTAGTATTACGGTCAGAAGTGGGCGATGTTGGTATGCAATTCGAAAGTTATGGTGGCTGGAGAGCGATATTTCTTATTTTTAATATTCTAAGTCTGTGGTTCATTTAAAATTATTTTTTCTTAAGAATTGCACATTTTCGCAAACAGCCATTTTATATGTTACTTTTATTTTCCACGAAGCACTACACAGCTTAAAAATCTTTCGAAACTGGCTCTTCCTTCAGATTGGTTTTCTGCAGGACATCAGATAGGTCTGTTGAAACACAAAAATGTCAACTAAGTTTTTAAGCCATACGACGTGTCCGACAGATGTTTGTTTCTTGTGATCACACGATCAAATTAGAGACTTTTTCATTAGGTTAGGTGAGGTTAATGTGATTTCCACAACTGAAGTAGTTCTGGCCCACTTAGTTCATGATTGCATCCATTGCGATATCACTAATCGGCAGCTAACGTGCTGGTTCCTCTTTGGGTACTAACTAAATAAGACACCTGAAGAAACCACTGGTAACGTGCAATACCTTGAGAGGTTTTTGAACATGAGTACACTCTTTTGGACCTTAAGTCATCACCCAAGCAGGAATAAAGGAAACACAATCGAAACACAGTGTGTTGTTTTGCGAATCTAGCGGAACTTAGTTCAAAAATCGAAGTCGTCCGAATGACGAAAGTTTGGCATCGAACGACAGGTAAAACCTCTGGTCTTAACATTTTGAAAAAATGTCCTGAAAGCGGTATTTACTGTTGCGTGACATCTTCAGAAGCAAACATTTTTCAAGAAGAGAAATGCAAAGCATCAGTTGTATTACGTGAGTCAAATTCATCGTGTTCGTATGAAGTAAGTTATATTTTTTTACTTGCCTGTTATTTGAAAAATCTTTATGGTAAGCCTAAACCGTGTACGACTTCAACAAGCTGTAGTAATTGTCGTTTGGCTTGAAGGCCTTAGGTTTATCCACTTTTTTTTGTACATTGTGACTTTGCATAGACTTTTAAAAACGTACCCACCGTCGCCTTTCAGATTATGTTTTCAAGTTTTGCCCCATACCATTTCTTTTTGTGAGTTAACATCACTCATATAAATACCGATTATCTATCTATCTACGGCCAACACAACTCCGCTGCTGAGATTGAGGACAGAAATAAGTGAATTTTGGTGCATATAATACAAAGTTATGAAGTTTCTAGAGTGGTACAGGCATACAGCCGTTGACAGCTAATTAGAAACGACATTTTTAACTAAATATGCCAGTGTTTTCTTATTTATTTCATTAGTTTTTTCGATTATTTTTTAAAACATAATTATTGGATCTTAAAAAGACAAAAAAACACTATTTACTTATTTTCTTTTTTGAAAATATATTCTTGGGGGTGTTTTTGTCCTAAAACTCAATTTTGAGCTATGGCAACTCATCAGAAACGCTGGCGAAATAATAACAAAAAAGTATTATAATCTGTACATATGATGTCACAACAACATGGAAAGCCTCTTTGCTGCAACGCAGCTCCGCAACGATCCTGCATCGGCCTTATTAGGCTTCGGCATCTCTCCACTGGACGCTCCACCACGCTTCCTTCACCTTTTCATGCAAAGCATCCAAATTGGAAATACAACACACTTAAACTGTTCAAAACAGATGGTATTTGGTGCAATTTCACAGTTTCATAAATATGGAACCACGGAAAATGTTCCTCGCAAAAAAAAAGACTCCACAAAACTACACAGCACATTGATAGAAAAATTGTCCGGCTATCAAAAGCGGATCCCAATAAAAGTGCCAAAGCAATACAGTGTGATATTACAGATCGGATGGGCACCAATGTGTCTAAGAGAACTGTTGCTAGTCGTTTGACATAAGCTGGACTTACGGAAGACTTTCGCGAATGAAACCGATAGTCAAATTGGCACAAAGAAAACGTCGTATCGACTTTGCCAAGACCCATTCTGCTTGGCCTGCAAATTTATGGAAATTTTCACTAAGAAGCAAAGAAATGAAGATACATGTGATTGGCCCAGACGGTAGAAGGTACGTCCAAGGAACTCGATCCCAGGTACATCTCTCCGGTATTTAAGCACGGTTGCGGTTCAATTTTTACTTAGGATGTTTTTCGTGAACGCCATGTCACCAATTCATCAAATTGTGGGACAATGAGCAGTTCGTTGACATATTAAAAATGTTATGCTTCAATGGACGGACGAAGATATGACGGTTATTTGGCCATTACAGCAAGACAGTGACTTTAAGCTTAACGCAAAGTTTACAATACCATATTTTGAGCAACTGGCCATCACAAAGTCCGGACTTAAATCTATTAGAACACATTAAATCCATTATAGCACATTTGCTGTCAGTACTCAAAACATTTCCAATTTGGATGTTTTCTATGAAAAGGTGAAGGAAGCGTGGTGGAGAGTCCAGTGGAGAGATGCCGATGCAAAATCAGGTCGAAGCAGAATCGTGGCGTCAATGCAGAATCATTGTGTTTGAGTAAAGCGGCTTTCCATCTAAGTACTAGTCATAATCAGACAATATGGTAAGTTTTGTCATGACTTGTAAAGATAAACTTATTAGTTGGCATAGCTCGAAATTGAGTTTTAGAGCAAAAACACCTCCAAGAATACATTTTCACAAATAAACTGCATAAATTGAGTTTTTTTTATCTTTTTAAGTTCCAATGATTATGTTTAAAAAAAAAATAATGAAATAAATGGGAAAACACTGGCATATTTAGTTAAAAATGTCGTTTCTAATTAGTTGTCAACGGCTGTACATATGTAGTCTCTATGAGTTGCAAGATACATGCAAGGATGGAAGAAGTATGAGTACGATAACTTTTGCGGCCCGAATTGATGATCATAATTTTTTTTATGGGAGGCGGAGTCCATCTTGTCCTGTTTTTCTTCTTTTTTCTTCTTCTTTTAGGGGCATTGTTCAGGAGCGTTTTCCTGAAGAGATGCACCAAGCACATACACTTGGAGCAATTGCTGTAACAAAGAAAGAATTAAGTAAAGGCGTTCAGAGTGTTCTATTAACTGACTGACATTTATTCACGATTTGTTTACTTTCTTTTATACTTAAATCTAGCTTACACTACGAATTTCAATTACGTCTTAACCTAAATTACTGCCGGTAATGCCGGCAATGCACGGTCAGCGTAATGGATCGATGGCTCGACCCAGTGCGAAATAATGCATACTCATATTTATATTTATCCATATTCGCTGCGTCAGTGCAGAGGTTTAGCGTTGCAATGAATTCGACTTGCTTCATGTCTGATGTTGCGTCATCGATGATTCAACTGAACAGGCATTTAAAAAAATATAATAAAAATCAACGGCAACACTTATAATAAAATACTATACAGAATTTTCCATAGCCAGAAATTCGATCTTTAATATAAAATTTACATCAAATTATATATACAAAGATATAAAGATATTATTTATTGCTTCATGGGTTACTATGCGTTGTCGCACAATTTACAGAAAAATTAAGTTTTTCGAGGTATGACATATTTCTGTCTTTCAACTAGATCATTATCTAATATATTTTATTAAGAACTTTGACATTGAGATATGATTTTATATCGTGAGAAAATAAAAACTTAAAGAAAAAAAACTAAAGAAAGGGTTTAATAAAAAGTTAAAATTGATGGTAAGAAACACAGCAATTTATTCGTGTGAATAGTTTTTGAATAACTCGCATTCAAACACAAATTCTTAGTACATTTCAAATTCTTAGAACATTATTCTAAATTGTGATTTTTTTTTTAGTTTTTATTTAAATGGATTTTTTTTAATGTTTAATTATCTTTTCTGGACACTTTGGTACGTATGTGAACAAAATCGGTTAAGTGGTCTTCTAGTTAAGAACATTTATGGATATAAATCCACCAGGTTTATGGTCGAAGAATGAGGTGTGGTATATGCCCCCTATCACTGACCATAGGTCTTAAAAACTATCACCTAAAAAAAAAAACAGTATGTCAATAGTATGTCAAGTGGTCGCCGTTGCGTAGTGGGTAAGTGCGTCGACTCCTACGCAGAGGGTGCCAGGTTCGATACCCGAATTTACCACCTTTGATAATTCACTGCTCCGCCTCCTTCTAGTCACTGACAATGCTCAAAGAGTATTCCTGTCTAGAAAAAGCTTCTCAACTTCGCCGTTCGGATTCGGTATTAAACTATAGGTCCCTTCCACGCATGAAAGAACAATAGCACGCACAGCACAAGTGGTTGCTGAGAAGCTAGGCCAAGGTCCGCCTCGGACTGTCACGCCACCCATATTATATTATTATGTCAATAGTACTACCAAGTAGGGTTGTTCGTTGTTGGCTAAACATCGATGATTAAGTCGATGTCAAGATCGTTGGACCGATAATAATCGAACTCAAAACATCGATGCTATAGTGTGAATTTATTAAATTTCGACTAATAAACCAAAAAACTACACATAAACTCAATTCTCTTTTTATGCGAATTGTTCTTATGCGGTTTTGAAGTTATGCGATTTTTCCCGAGAATCTAATAAGAACTTTAATTTTTTAAATTTAAAAATAAAATTTTTGGAACGTATCCCTAATTATATTATATTGTTCCAGTCAACATCGACGATGATCGACGAGAATTCCGTCCCCCCGACTTAGACGAGGTCAAGATAGCAATATAAAGACTGAAGTATAACAAAGCTGCCGGTGCGGACGGACTGTCCGCTGAAGTCTTTAAGGCAGCTGGAGATGATCTGGTTGGGCGTATGCACCAGCTCATCTGTAAGATATGGTCGGAGGAGAGCATGCCCTGTGAGTGGAATCTCAGTATCGTTTTCCCGATCCATAAGAAAGGAGACCCCTTTGACCGCGCCAACTATAGAGTCTCCTGAACATCGCTTAGAAGATCTTCTCTGCCGTTTTGTGTACTCGCCTGAAGCCGTTTATAAATAACCTGATAGGTCCTTATCAGTGTGTCTTCAGGCCAGGAATGTCCACCATCGACCAGATTTTCACATTACTGCAGATCCTGGAAAACTCAAGGAATGCTGATCGACACCCACCACCTATCCGTCGATTTTAAGGCCGCATATGACAGCGTGCATAGGGACGAGCTATACAACGCCATGTATAGTTTTGACATTCTTGCCAAACTCGTCTGGTTGTGCAGGATGACGATGGAGAATTCTCGCTGCTCCATCAATGTCGGTAACGAACTCACAGAGACCTTCAATGTCAAAAAAGGATTTAGACAAGGCGACGCGCTGTCATGTGATTTCTTTAACATCGTCCTGGAGAAGATCGTGCAAGACTCACACGCCAACACTAGAGGCACGATCTTCCAGAAGTCCGTACAACTGTTAGCATACGCGGATGGCATTGACGTGATTGGCAGAACACAGCGAGCCGTCAATGAGGCGTTTGCTGGCATTGAGGCGGAGGCGGCTAAAATGGGTCTAGCGGTGAATGAGGGCAAAAAGAAGAATATGCTGTCATCAATAAAGGACACACAACATCGACGTCTTGGACAGAGCGTCACAATGGGCAGCTATAACTTGGAGATAGTCAAGGACTTTGTCTACCTCGGCTCCGCAGTAAACGGTACAAACAACATCAGTACCGAGATCAAACGCAGAGTAACTCTTGCCAACCGCTGCTTCTATGGGCTCAAGAGGCAATTGAGTAGTAGAGCCATCTCTCGAAGGAACAAGCTGACTTTATACAAGACCTTGATCATCCCAGTCCTGCTGTACGGCGCGGAGGCATGGACAATCTCAAAAGCGGATGAGGAAGTCTTTGGTATTTTCGAGAGAAAAGTTCTGCGTGCGATCTTTGGTCCTGTTTGCGTTGACGGTTTCTGGAGGAGAAGATTCAACCACGAACTGTACGGGCTGCACAGCGACATGAGTCTAGTCAGGCGTCTTCGGATCCAACGCCTAAGATGGCTAGGCCATGTAGAGCGTATGGACAACTCAGCTCCTGCCCGAAGGTTCTTCGACTAAGAACCCGTGGGACAACGCAACAGAGGACCCCCGCGTTTAAGGTGGCGCACCCAGGTGGAGAAGGACCTCAACCAACTTGGCGTGCGACACTGAAGACAGCTAGCCAGAGACCGTGCTAGCTGTAGAGGCTTGTTGGTTGAGGCCCAGGTCCACCCCGGACTGTAGCGCCAAATGAAGAAGAAGAAGATCCCTAATTATATAATGTAATTAATGTCTTTTTTATATGATTTTTTGGTTTTATGCATTTTTGAAAATAATGGAACACATTCCTTTTTTTTACACTACATTAGTTTATGCGATTTTTTTTGTGAGGTTAGTTTTGAAACGTATCTACCGCATAAAAAGAGAATTGAGTGTACAATGTTGGATACATAATTAGCAGACTCGATGAAATCTGTACACAAAGTGTGCATGGCGTAAAATACATTATTGTTTGGTCTCGTCAGACATGAAAATAATTCGCTCGATCCACTATTAATGAAATAGTAAGTAATTCCAGCAACAGGCTTCATTCATTCAAAAAAACAGATCTTCAGTTTTTCAGGACTTATTAGGAGGGGTGGTCACAAGATTAGCACACATACAAAATAATAATATTCGAACAATTTTAATATTTAGTTGGGCGTCCCTTTTGTCGTTAAGCTGCCTGCAGTCGACGTGGAATGCTTTCCACCAATGTCTGACATCTGTGGCTTGGCATAGAATTCCATATTCCCTTAAACTGCCAACTCCTCCAAATGTGTGGGTTTCTGCAATGCAATAAGGAATTCTAAGTGTTTCCAATGATTCTCAATTAGCTTTAGGTCAGGACTTTCTGCAGGCCAACCTAAAACATTAATTTTGTGGCTATTAATCCAGCTTTTTACAAGCTTTGAAGTGTGTTTGGCATAGTTACTTTGCATAAAAGTCCACGCCAGTTGCAAATTGACATCAGCAAACAGTTCCATTTGATCAGCCAATCAGCCAATATTCGTTTACACTGGCGCTGATCCAGTCGTCGATTTCAACAATGGGAGCTACACCATGCTATGAGAATGCAGCCCACACTATAATGCACTCGACACAATGTTTGAGCGTTTTTAAAGTGTAGCGTGTCTTAACCTACTGCATATGTGGACGCCGGAAATTACGCGAAGCAGAAGCGATTAGATTTCCATTCGCCATTCCACAAGACATTCGTCTAGAATGATAGAGGCTTATTTCCAGAATTGCTCATACGACCATTTGTTATGACAATTACTCAAATTCAAGCAGTGTGGGCTAAATCTCTGACCACCACTATACACGCATAGTTCGTTACCGCACACTTCACATCACCAAAGAGTGAAAGAATACATAAAATACCAAGGAACTCAAAGCATTCTGTATACTCTATAAAACTTTGTTATCACACTCAAGTCGAAACATCCCTACTACCAAGAGCCACAGTAACAAAGTTCCGCTACGGGTATGTTCCCGCAAGTAAATAAAATATTCAGAAGGAAAGATCAAAATGACATTCAGATCGTTAGACTTCCCAGAACAACTGACAACGAACAACTACTGACCTCAATCAATGTTGATCCAGATGAGGCCGTGCTAGACAACGACTTTTTCATGGTCGAAGATCCCCAGGAGAAGGTTAAAACAATTGGTGCTGTTTTCCAGAGAGTGTATACGGTCAACGAGGTTCGTAGTCCGAACCACGATCTGGAGAACAGAGCCCGATTAAACCACTTCTATCTCCGTAACGAGATAAGTCAATGGCGTTCGGAGAATCACGGTTTTTCCAGATTCAATGACGAAAATATGGCAAACAATGCCGTAGCCAATGATGGAAACCAGATAGTGATTTCCCAAGAAGATCTCCAGGGGATCCTTAAATATATGAAGAACAAGAAATCAGCTGGGATGGATGGTATCCCGAACATCGTGCTTAGTCATCTCCCTCCGGCGGCAGTCGAAATTTACACTACACTGTTCAACAACGCGCTCAGTAATGCATATTACCCGGAACGTTGGAAGATAGCCGTGGTGCAACCAATCCCTAAACGGGACAAAGACAAAAGCATCCCGTCAAACCTCCGATCGATAAGTCTTCTTCCTTGTATCAGCAAGGTCTTCGAAAAGATTGTTATTCGAGCCCTAAAAACGTGGGTCGAGGACAACAATATTATACCGGACAACCAGTTTGGATTTAGGGCGGTGCATGACACCACACATGCCGCGTCGAAGCTGGTATCCGACATTCAATGGAATAAAAATAAAAAAACAATGTACGGGTGCCTGTCTGATCGACTTAGAGAAGGCGTTCGACACCGTTTGGCTAGAGGGCCTTTTCCTTAAGCTCGTCAGGCTTGGCTTACATAAAACATTGCTATACATGATATATGACATGATAACAGGTAGAAAGTTCGTCGTAAAAAGTGGCGGCGTAACTTCTACCACAGTTTTTAATATCAATAACGGTCTACAGCAGGGGGCTGTTGGTTCCCCGATATTGTTTGCTATTTTCACTGCAGATCTTCTAAGGTCTATGCCGCACCTAATCGCGTACGCCGATGACTTAGTGGCGTACAGATCAGGCCCGAAGGTATAAGTCATTAATACCTTGTTGCAACGTGACTTTGACAATACTTTGACATATTGCGATGACTGGAAGCTGCGTATCAACTTCCAGAAGTGTGAGACTGTCCTTTTCCGTACCCCGCTGGCCATGGCCTCAAGGGACACGCGCGTAAACTGGAAGAAGTTCAGCATAGTTGACCCCCAGGGTCAGACGTTAGCCGTGAAAACTGTAGTTAGATATCTTGGCATTTGGTTGGATCATTTTCTGTATTTTAACAAACATATAGAGAAGGCTCTGACCAATGCTAGAAAAGCCTTTGCTGTGGCAAGTAAGCTGTTTTACAGCAGCCAACTTGATACCAGGGTGAAGGTCATCTGCTACATGGCCCTCATAAGCCAGTCATGGTGTATGGGTGTCCCCTGTGGTTCAACGTGAGTCCTTCCCAGATGGAAAAGATGAGGGTGTTCGAGAGACGGTGTCTTAGGACTTGTCTCCAGTTGTATCGAACACCCGAGTCTGAGTACAAGAAGTACTATCCTAACGAGGTCCTGTACAACAGGGCAGACGTGAAGAGGATAAACAATTTTATCATTAAATTAATAAGAAGTCACATTGCAAGAAGCATGAATTCTACCAACAGTCTGATCTTCGGGGCTTACTATCCCAATTATATGTACCATGAGAGGGTGCGCCACAACGGCTTTGTTCCACCTGAAGCATTCCTCTATTTCGATTCGATCGGCTTGATCCAGGACACGGAAGGATGTCCTGTAATCTACCACGCGATGCGCCGAACAGTTGACAGGCGACTCCTCTACGAATCGGATGTCGTCCGCGAACACGAAGATCTTCTCCGGTTCAGTAGAGCGATCCCTGCTCGAGACAGGAGAGAGAGTTATAAGGAGCGGCACTTCTTTTGGTGGTTACACCAGAACCAATCCCCGCCTTCACCGTCCCTGCCTATAGGATATTAATCGTTTAGTTGGTATAACGGCCCACTTACCTAGTTGTAAGGCAACAAAAAAAAAAAAAAAATAAAAAAATAAAAACAAAAAAAAGAGGTGCACAAGGTCGTGTGGATTATATATGTTACGCATATATATAACATACACGCCCTTGAGTACACGTCCGTAGTATTACGGACATAGATTAAGTTAGATTAAGTGTTTTTTAATAGGTATTAGGGTTTTTTAGATTTAGATTTAGGTTAGGTAATAATAATAACAATGTATAGAGCGCCAAGTTTTTCTTAGTTTTCTTGGCCAGTAAGCCCTAAACAATAAAGTCTGTCCTAAGGACAAAAAAAAAACAATACTTTAGATGCCGAAAGGCAAATAGTAAGTTAGATTAGAATATTTTAGAGTACCCGCGAAGGGTCAGTAAGATAGAATTAAGTACATGAATTGTTAGATATTAAGATAGATTTTTATGTCATTTTTGTCTAGTATAAGTTGTCCTCAGAAATAAAATAAAAATGAAATTAAAAAAAAAAAAAAAAAAAAAAAACAAAGTTCCGCTAGATTCATAAAATAACACCCCGTGTCAAAGAATACCCAGAAATGTCGTTTCGGCAGTCAAATCGGCATAATTTGCAGTTTGGGGCAACATCCGTGTAAGATTGTGCCATCACAAGAATTGAATTCTGACGACCATGGACAACGTCGTGAGTTCGCTAATTCGGCGCTAAAAATGGATAAAAAATCATCTGGCCGGTGATCATGGAACAAAAAAAAAATTCTAGAAACCCCATTACTTTGAATGTTCCACAAACGATCTTTTTATGAACTTTCCTCTCTCGATCTCTCTTTCGATGGAACACAAAATAATTGATTGTGTGTCTAGGAGAGGCGGACATGAATTGACAGCTCCACTTCAAACCACAAGCCTATTAGAATTGTCCTCCAAAACATAACCACGGGTCAGTTCGTGCATAATGGTCAGAGGAACTAGCCCAACCCTACATGTCAAACATAGCTTCCACTCTATTGTCCAACATCCATGGCGGTCACTGTAATTTCTTACAAGACATCTTGCTTGCGACACACCTCCATTCCCGACAGAAAACTGAAATCACCGGTAGAGCCAGTTGAGCGCACAGACATCACAATTAATTCCTTCTGACGGTTGATGGCAACAAGCGATTCCCATTCAAATCGTTTCCTTGTGATTCCATCAACACAAAAAAGGCTGGAGTCCCCTCTGCCTGCTCGCCCAAGAAGGCGTGCAGAAAAGGTGAGCGGAAATTGAATACCAACGACACAGCGCACAGCACACAAGCAACAAGAATAAGACTCCTTTTGTGTGCAATCATCATTCAGTCTCTCCCTCGTGTGTACATGCATGCATCTGCTTAAGCAAGACTTGGTAATTGCTTAAATCCTGCATTCACACTCGCTCATAATCAGACATCCTCGTATCCTGACCTCTCTGTCCTCACTCCAGACCACATCGTTCCAGCACTACATCCACTCGGCAAACCGCCACGCCGCAACGTCCGCAACAAGAGCACTTCCCACAATCATGTGAAACATGTAATTGAACCAGTGAGCGGAGTAAATCGTCCAGAAACTTGGAAAATTGTTTAACGACTTTATCATCGATTTAAGGAAGATCTAGCGCGGAGCGGCGCGGCGTGGTCTCAAAATTGGTTGCCGCCGCGTTGCCCCGCGAACGGAAAACATGAAAATCGGGTGGACTCGTAAATCATAATTTTCCACGTCGTTGGATGCGCACATGAAGCGGGCAAGATGCAGACCATTCCACTCCACCACCATCGCGCCGAGAGTGTGCAGAGGCGAAATGCTTGCGAGGAAATCCGAAGGAGCAGCGAGGGCGTAACATCTGGTTTTAAGGATTTCCTAATTTCAAGGATATTACTCGTCGCTTGCGGCGCGAGAGACGAACCAAGGTGCAGGGGTCGTTTGTGGGAAGTCTGAATCTGAACAGTGTCACTGGGAAAATGAATTATATGCAATGAAGCCGTTATCCAGGTACCTGAAGCCGAAGCAATTACAAATAAAAACGCCCAGCGAAGATCGCAATAATTCTCGATTAACGACGTGGGTGGCGACGCGACGCTCCACCTTGCCAAAAGCCAGCCATAATGTCAAGCATGGGGTAGCCATAAACAAAACCATAAACATGTCTCTTTATCCCATGGTTTTCGCCCTCAAAATGAGAAATCATAAAACATCCCCCGCCTGTGCTCCAGCTCCCGCCTGCATCCCCTTCCAGGGCGGCAGGACCAGGCAGCGAGTGCCGGGCGAGGCGAAAGCCGTTTACAAATCCGCCATGTTGTGCTGTGTCGAAAGTTATTTTTGATTTATGTCGGAGACAACTTTCGTGTGCACACTCGGCGAGCGCGGGTGAAAGCCGAAATCCTCCGAGTCCTCCTCGGCGTTCGAATAAAAACCGAATCGGTTTCCCGATCACCACCGAATTAATGTCACAGCCCGGATGGAGCGACGCGGCGGCGGGAGGGGCTGCCCTGTCCGCAATGGGGTCAAAGCAATTCCGCACAATCTGTCAGAGACATAAATAATCTCCGGTGCCCGGCCAATAGTACCGGCTCTGATGCTATCTACGCAGATCCCTCGTCAGCACCTCGCTTGACCTAAAATCGCAAAGAGACTAATTAGTCAATCTGTATTCAAGGAATGCCTCATCTAATGGCCGCGCTCGTTACACTCGACTTCGTTCCGTGCCCCCTGACCCGGCGGTGGGAGGTGAAATTATAGAAAAGTGGAAAGAGCTGACTGAGAAATCTGACGTCCACCTGACCAACTGTTATTAATCCTCATTTTCTGTCATAAAGATTGTTATCCAGACCGCACAGCTCAAGGGCCTCTCGCAGTCTTCACGTGAAGCCCAAGGAATCACGCTGGACGCGAAGGAGGTAATGAGGTGAAATGAAAGTCGCGTGTTCCATGGGAGTTTGGAGTGTGTGTGCGCGCACTCGATTTTGAATTTCATTAGGAGTCGCCAACGCCGCGACCACAAAGCACGGTCTCATATTTATCATTGCTCTCATAAGTCAAACGCTGGCGGACTGTTCACTGGCCGGCGGCAGAGAGAATTGTGTCACGACAGGAAGCTAGATAAGACCATAATTTCGGAAGTTGAAGAGCCCCGACGACCGCGAAGCGAAGAGTGGAGGTGTCCTGCGAACGGACGGACACCACTCGTACTCCACGGCCGACACTAAAATGACCCTGGTCTCGCGTTATGGAAGCACAGGCTTACATTTGCATGAAATTACGGTTGCCTTTCTCGGTGGTGAACTCATACTAATCACGGAAGGAAGGGCATCGAGCATGCGGCACGTGTCCTATTACTTTGTGGCCTTAATTGCTGCTTCAACCCACCGACCACATGATATGATATCGGCTGGGCTCCCTCTCGTCATGGCCACGCCGATCAGAGTGTCATCGCCCTGAAGACGACCGGCAAAGGCAACCTGTCTGCCGCTAGTGTCTCGTCTCGGCTCGTCTCGTGTCGCATCGACCCATGCGCGACATCATTCATCTCGCGGCGAATCGTCTTCGTACGTGACTTCTTGTATGAGTTTTGGGCGATGTGCTCCTCAATCAGGTCCACCAAATGGTGACAAATGCCTCCAACTGCAACCGGATACTTCGCTCTATTCAGATGCACTAATGGTAATGGTGGCTTTTATGAGGTGGTACACCCGCGGGAGATGGCTGCTGAGGCAACCCTTTTGTTGGCTTAGGTTATGGCTCGGTGTCAGTGAGTGTGGAGGCGAGCTGAGAGTCGCCGTCGCCGTCGCCGCGCCGTTCTTCTTCTGTCCAGCCCCGGCTCTCTCGTGCGTTCGTCACAAGTAATTTAATAAAGACATAAATTCGAGTGTGGCAGAGAATCGGCAGCCGCTCCGCACCAGAGGATTCGTTATGGTAATTTGAGAGGCACAAAGCGAGAGGCAGCCTGATACCGAGTCCTCGTAGCGCAGCTCGTCCGCGGCTTTACGACGCGGATGCGTATGCGAGAATACGTCGTCGAAACCGCAGAGTTTACACTCCACAATATGACTCATTTGGTTCTGCATCGAATCCCATTTAATACGTTGCACCTTCCGGCCCCTTTCGTCCGCCCCCTCCTCGAACTGGAGCTGTTGTGTGTGTTCGGTGGAAAATCGATGAGAGAAAAACGCACGCTCCGCTGCGACGGAATACATCGAATTAAGTTGAAATGAAAGAAGGCTGCAGTGGGACACATCTGCACTTAGACTCTCGGACTTAGTGACGTTTACAATGGCCATTGGTTTTACTGCTGGGTAGATAAACAGTAAACTTGTTAATTCGGTTGTTTACATTTGCGGCGAGGCATTATGAAGTTAGGGATTCAGTGGAGTGTCCCCCAGTGGAAGGGGACCCTAGAGTAGTTTTTTGCTTAATAGTATTGTAAAGGATAAGTAGACAGCAATGACTGCAGAAAATCAGCTATTTGCATGTTCAGCATCTGTCAAAGTCGAAAATGACCTACACCTGTCAAAATATTCAGCTTGACGTTTCTCTTGCCGACCGTGCGAACTGCGTAAACTAGTAAACAGTAATTGTAAGAACGTAACATCAATTTCATCGTGTGGTCAGTCGTCACCCTGGCTTCAGTTTTGCAAATCGAAGGACCGTGTAAAAGTTTTAACCCCTACCACACAAACCAAAACATAGCCGCCGTTGTGCCCAGAGTCGAATAAGATTTCGGCGGCGATCAACTGAATTGGGTATCGGCAGGGAATCAGCATGGCGAACATAGACAACGCCATGTGTTCGATATTGGGTGCTGGAAATGCTGGCCGGATAATTGGAACTGTCCCATTTTAAGTTCAGTGTCTCCATAAGCAAAACTGGAGATATTGTATTCGATCTGTGGTTCCAACAAGATAGCGCAACGTTCCATGCAAACGACACACTGTTTATCTGGTCCATAGTCTACGCTAACAAGCCAACATTTCTGCACAAGATCGAGGCCAACATACATATACATTTGCTCTATAGCATCACTCACAATGCACAGAGAACTTTTCAAACTTCTATCATCCGGAGTCGTCATAGTAGGTCAATTGACAATGATGGTCCCCTCCTGTGGTTGATGTAGGTGCCAGAGGTATGTATTTGTAATTAAAACCCGTTATTAAAATAGTCTCCTTAGCCATCTGTTTGCCTTGAGCAACAATGTTGAGTCAGTTGGAATATCTTTCTGAATAATTGTGTGACCACTGGTGGGGGGAAGTTAACTTACTACACAGGGTTATTCTAATGGAATCATCATTGTTGCTCTAAGCAAACACCATTTATGTTATTTGAGGAAAAAACTAAACTTCACACAAAACGTTGTAATCCAAAACAAATTCAGGAATGTTTAACTATTTTTCTATAAATACCATAATAACCCATAAAATACCATATAAATATATATAAATAATATATATAATATAATACCATATAAATACCATATAAAGAGTGCCATCGAAAAAATTGTTCCCACCGAAATGTGATTGCAAAAGTTATGTCCGTTGTTCGCATTCAATTTTTTGTTTTTGCGTTTCGATGTGTAACCAGTAGTTCTCTTCACTTTATGATTTAAAAAAAATTAACATTCCACTTTGCTTGAGAATTGATGTTCAGAAATGTTCGGATTTTTTCAAAAAGGCTCAAAATTTTAGTCGCCATTTTTAGGTTCATAAGACCGGATTTTCGAGCAAACCTCCGTCTTTGCATTCTTATGACAGATTCTCTTTATAATTCTTAATATCAGTAGCAAGTGTTTTCCTATTAACTTTTAGTTCTTTTGCGATTTTTATATACGTTCACCCTGAGTGTACTAAGTGACATTTATAATAATTTTTTCTTATATACGATTTCGATTCCATCTTGATTCTGGTAACTACCAAACAGAAATGACAAACGAAAGCATGCTCAGCATTACAAATAAAATAATAATTTGATTCTGCTCTAACTTTTGTCATTTGTAAATTCCAAACGAGCGTGGGTACATTTTTTCGGTGGCACTCCTCACGTTGGACTACTGTTTAAAACTGATACCAACAACTTAAATATTATTTGTCTTAAACTTGGATGGCATAAATCCAATGACTTGGTAATTACAACTGAATTGCCATTTTGTGAGTATTTTCAGATCTGGAGCTTAGATAACATGCATTACTGTACAATAAACAACAGATAAAAACATCCCCATTTGCAATCATTCATATTTTTAAAACCGATTCCATCCTATTGTCCATCAATAAAATCTCTCTGGAGCTCTATTACAAAATCTTCCGGTCACAAGTGGAAAATTAAGTTGAATAAGGAAAAACTTCAAGCCATCTTTTTCACAAGAAAAAGGAAAGCTTGCTATATTCCCTCCAACCCTTTGCGGGTGGATAATGTGTCAATCGGGTGGAGCTCTCGCGTAAAGTACCTGAGAATCTGGACTCAAAACTATTATTTAACCAACACACAAAAGAAACATTAAACAAAATTAATATAAGTACAAGACTACTATATCCACTCATAAACAGAAAATCTCTATTATCACTAGAAAACAAAATAATAATTTATGATCTGATAGGATAAACACACTTAACGAAAAATTTGTAAGTCGCTGCAACTGCTCCGAAAACCCTTTAATAAGAAATTTATTTTCTTAGACATTGATCTGCAATACTTTCAAGCAATTCCAAGAAACTTTGGTAATAAACATTCGTTTGTACATTTCGATTCGATTGTACATTTTTGTTTATTTAGTATTTATTTATTTATTTATTTATTTATTTATTTACTTATTTATTTATTTATTTATTTATTATATATTTATTTATTATATTTATTTATTTATTTATTTATTTTTTTTATCTATTTATTTATCTATTTATTTCTTTACTTATTTATTTCTTTCTTTATTTATTCATGTATCTATGTGCTTATTTATTAAATTTTTATACTTACTGTAGGGCATGAACCAAATTTATTTCTTGCCATATTTAATTTCATACATTTTATATTTACTAACTTAAATGAGGTTTTTTTTTATTAATCTATTTTTTCCTCAGATGGTAATTTGTACATTCATTATATCTTTTGAAACAAATATAATCATGAATTCAGTAGAAAGATGCAATTAGGTATCAAATCTCTGTGTAAGATAATGTGCGGTCACTCAGACCATGTACATTTTAAAAGAATCTGAATAAATAACTATAACTATAACTTCCGGTCACAGTGCCCGGTAGACGGATATGATTCTTACAACATTAGTAGAGGTTGTTTCCAGCTTTCTAAAAAAATTGGTACCCCCTTAGAGCCCCTTTACAGACAAGCCCGGCCATACTCAGTCTAGACAGGAAGAACCTAAGTAACCTAGTTGGAACCCTCACAGGACACTGCGCGATAGGTAGACACGCCGCAAGACTAGGATTACCATACTGTAGAAACGACTTCTGTGGAAAGAAGAAGAGTACCCGTAACATCTACTCTGCAACTGTCCTGCTCTGGCCCCTATTAGGAAAAAAATTCTGTAAATGAACTTACGGATTTATTCGAAAAATAAATCAAATAAATCTGGACATTCGTCCAAAAAACAACATGGATCCAGGAGTAACGGACGGTAACCGGCTCAGTGGCAACAGAATGGACCCCTGGGTCTAAGTGAATCCATCACTTTCACGTTTATCGGCGTTACATTGTTACCATTCTCTGTCATTCTAGCGAAATCCACAAAAAATGTCACCTCTCATCCTTTCCGCTATCATTTGTTCGTTTGTTTCAACAGTGGCTCTACTCACCCGAAAATACATACAATACCGTAATTATCTACACTTAAAAAATATTAGGGGCGATCCAAATGATTCGAATTCACCGTAAGTTTTAAATAGTAAAATAAGAATATGGTACCAATTTTGTCGGCGCGAAAGGCGAATTAAAGGAATTATATAAACATTTCCACGGTACTGAAGATAAAGCAAGACTAAATTAATTTTTAACAAACAAAGGGATTCAATGGCAGTTTATTGCAATGGCAGGAGCATCTCTCCACTCTGTATCTTCGCTCAAAATGGCACCTAGCTCTACAAAATCTGAGGGTCGAGGATATGGTCCTGATAAGAGAAGAGAACCGTCCTCCGTTGCACTGGAAATTAGGAAGCATTTCTGAGGTTTTCTCTGAATAAGATGGCTTTGTGCAAACAGTTAAAATAAGAACATGAGCCGGTATCATCATTAGAGCTGTAAACAAACTGTGCAAGCTGCCTACGGAGCATAATATTGAAATTATTCAAGCATTTTAGCATTTTTTACTTATTTATGACAATTGAGAAGAATTTACATTTCATTTCTTTAAATCTATTACTTTCATTATTCCTTAAATCAATTCATTACTTTGTTTTGTAAGCTATTACTTTTCTTCCATTTCTTGTCAAAATGTTTATATAGTCACAGTCCAGTTCACGCGCTCGGAACATTAGGTCATACTTTACAACTGAATGTAAAAGTTTTGTAATTTAATTGTTAGTTTAAATAAAGAAACTTTGTTCAAAGTGAACAGTGGAACGTCGTGTGTTTCTTTTTAAAATATTTTACTTCTTACAGAAGGGAACCAGCGCTTGGCTCGTGCGCGCACAAATTGGATTTGAATAAACAGTTATAAAAATGGCACTTTTCAAACCAACGCAGTAAGTCTACTGCGAGGAAATATGTGAATTTCAAAACTTAAAGAAAGGATAACTTTAAAGCTCTGTATCTCACATCTCCCTTGACATAACTTGCCCAAATTTTAGAAAACATAGGCCAGCAACAATTCCGCATTCCAAGTATCATTTTTGCTATATTTTTTCCGCTTTTGAACCACTGTGGCGCTCCTTCCTACTATAATCTGGCGTTTGAAGTCTGCAACAGTTGGTGCTCTCATAGTCGATGACGGCAGCTGTGGAATGCAATGGAATAATAAAAAACCTAGACTATTTAATAGAATACTCTCCATTTTACAAGCACTTTGATATGGGAGAGTTGCAATCACGAAAAATTCCAGGAACCTTAACTCGATTTGCAGTTCTAAGAAAATTCAGTGATGACAAGAAATATAAAAAAGTGATACTGCACAGCGATTAGAAAAATTCTATTTCAAGTTTTCTCAAGGCAACGTAGTTTCTATTTAAGTCCAGGTTACAGAAGTTGATGTGTCATCAGGGAACAAGAAAGTCGAAAGACTTCCTTCAGGCAGAGGAATGTTGATTCTTTTAGCTAAATCATGATCTCGACCTTCATTCGAGTGGAGAGTAGTTTTGAGAAGGGAAAGTTCGTGAAATTTCAGGCATGATGACAGCAATTAAAGGACTCTGAGCCACTCTAAATTCTTCCGCAGACAGAGGACAGAGCCAAGAAAGCAGTGAGCCTTTTAATGATGCGATATCTATGAGGGAAGAAGGATCAGAGCTGGTGGTGAGCCGATGGAGTTCCTTTAGGGACACAGCTGCATTGTTTTCACGGGCTCTTGAAATCGGGGAGTTATTACCCCAAAGAAAGTGTTGTCTACTTTAACTTAACCAAACAAAATTGTAAGAAAATTATTTTATGAACTTACACCCACCCGAAACACATGCACCCACAGAGCTACTATCTGCAGTGGATGCAGAATGCAGTAAAAAGCATGCGATCTAAGCTGGTTGAGGCCCTTTTCCTCTGTGTGTACTACATTAAAATCGGGAGTACCATATTGCCATAGGGCCACTTGCCCAGGTTTTCAAGTGGCCCCTTTCAAATTCGTCATACTGGGGCGAAATTGTCTCATTGTGGCTGTACTCAAAGGGTATATTGATGTGGCTGTGCAGTCAATATAGTTCGGGGCTGAATCGTATCATCGCCATTGACGCAAAACAGTGTGCCTACCCTAGATCGCACATAGGACATTTAGACCATTAAAAGCCTACATAATATGTAGGGTTAGTGCGTCGACTCCTAAGCAGAGGGTGCCAGGTTCGATACCTACCACCTTTCATATTTCACGGCTCCACCTCTTTCGAGTCACTGAAAATGCTCAAAGAGTATTTCCTGTCTAGAAAAAGCTTCTCAACAACGCCGTTCGGAGTCGGCAATGCACTGCAGGTCTTATCCACTCTGGAAAGAACAATAGTACGCACAACACGAGTGGTTGCTGAGAAGCTGGGCCTGGTAATCTACGGGCTGTAGCGCCACCCATATTATTATTATTATTAATATGTAGTCATTCTTCATCGGCTTTCTAAGTGCCATCGAGGGGTTCTGGGACGATCAATGTCTTGTGTAAAGCTCAAATGTCAAGCTTTAAGAAGCCATTAAGAAAAATTAAGGATTGTTGAAGCAAGTGTTTAGACCAATCAATGTTTAATACCTTTTCTATATTCAAAAACTCCTTAACTCAAATTGTGAAGGGATAATCTGTTCAAGTTAGAGACAAATTCAACTTATGGAGAGTTGGACTTCGGGAGAGTCCACTGTATAATTGTTTGTTTTTCTTATTGCAGGTTATAACTGAGTTATTGGAAATGTATATTGGATACTACTTATACAGGACTACGGATATGATAAGATCCCAAGGCCTTCATTATTAGGAGTAAGGATTGGCATAATCGAATGATTTAAGAATCGAGACTTCGAGATATCTTAATAATCGAATGATCACTGAGATGGATGAGACTATCTCGATTCTCAAAATGACCCGAATGATTACTAACCAATTACATACAATGTCTCACTTCAGGGCGAGAACCAATATAAATATTATTATTCGGAGGGTAACCAGAATGAAAGAAAAACGCAAAATAAATCAACTCAAGCATTACTCCACTTTAAAAAATTCGAACTTATTCGAATGATTTTCATGAGATACATATATTAGTTAGTAGTCATTCGAATGATTTTGATATTCGTGATCTTCTCGAGATTTTGTATTCATCCAATATCATTAAATAGGGGTTTTTCGGCCGCTTTTTAAGAGAGAGGCTCACTGAGCGACCGAAGAAGAGTAAGTCCCCGATATATTTGCATTGAAGATCGGAGGCCGAAACCAGAAACATAAGGTGGTGTGATGGAGAACAGTCTAAAAAGAGCTAATAGCCGTGTTTTTTTCATCGCTATCGATAGTGAAGTGAAGTAAGATGATTATTAATTTTTATAGGCAGTCACTTTTCACTGCCGATATTATAGGCAGTAGGTTGTTGTATGTGCTTTACGTGCCAAATCATACTTTACTATTTATAGATTTTTGAAGTTTTATAGTTTTTACTTGGAATAGTCCACGTTTTTTTTACATGGTTAACGTCTGCAACATTTTGGGAATTTGTTAGATCTGATATTTGAAACAAAGTTAATGCAATAGTTTTCACACGAAAAGATAGAGGAAGAAAGACCGTACAAATTGACGAGCGACCAGTGTCTGCCATCTCAGAAACGAATTCCTGGAAATGTAACATCAACAATAAGAGAGTTAAGTTTGGGTTTCTATTTGGCGCGTTGCATATGTATTATTTTTTTTAAATATCTGTTTTTTAAATATAAAAACAAAATAATTCCGAGTAGGATATATTTTTAGGGAGGGGCATTCACCAGCACATTTAGACTATATTGGTCCATTGTGATACCCATAGTCAGACTACTGCCACCGATTGACTAATCCAGTGATAATAATAATAATATGGGTGGCACGACGGTCCGAGGCGGACCTGGGCCCAGCTTCTTAGCAACCACTCGTGCTGTGCGGGCTATTGTTCTTTCATGAGTGGAAGGGGCCTACAGTTTTATTTCGACTCCAAATGGCAAAGTTGAGAAGCTTTTTCTAGACAGGAATACTGACCCAACACTGACCCACTACGCCGTAGCAACTCACTAATCCAATCATAGTGCCGTTAATTTGATCCTAACGGCAAATGGTGATTGGACCAGATTTGCAAACCAGATAAAAGTGTATTAACTTTGCTTTCACTGGGATTCGAAGCGGGACCCTGGTAAACAGCAGAATGCACTTTACCAACTGCACCATCCAGTCGTGTAAACATATTTTTAAAATTATATATACAAATAATTTTTGCTTTTACATTTTCGACCATGAGACTATTCCGAAAGAAAACATACGCTCTACTCTCTTTTTTTAAATAAATGCATTTAGGTAAAACAATCAAACTCAACAATCAACTGATGCAAAAAATGTCTGAATTAGTTTTGAAAAATTATTTTGTGTAGAAGAATTAAGTTGCCTGAATTAAATGAGAAAACCCAAAAAGAGGAGATTTTTTTTCCGAACATTTTTTTATTAGACAAAAAGAAGACATGTGCTCTTAAAAGAGGACGTCTGGTCAGTTTAGTGATCCCTCAGCGGCTAAAAGCATTCCAACGAATGCATCAAATTCAGTGCTCATGAAATCATGATACATTCTTGGTGCAACTTTTGCATACTTGCTTGGCTTATGATAATGAGAGTATATTCTATCTTCCATTTTTTGATGACGTTATAGCTTTTTCGGATGACCTCGCTTCTGGATATAGCTCTAGCTCTCCCTTAAATTTGACTGCGGTGATTAACTTTGATTTATATTTGTTACAACATTATTTACTATACATAAGCTATTAGTAAGCAACAAGACTAAGCTAATGTTTCTCAGTTTCAATATGAAGGAACCGCCAGACATTGAATTTACATTTCATTCATCTACTTGTCGAAGGTATAACTTGATAAATTGTTCTGATGCTGAACGAAATCCATACATCCCATGAAACGACTCTACCAACTGCCACTCAAATTGCTTCAAAATATAATTAATCAACCAATACAAAAACGTAGGGGTAATTATTGACCACAACTTAAGTTGGCGCCAGCACATTTTAGATTTGAAAACGTATCTTTTATCGTTCCTTCGTATTTTTTACTATCTCAAGAAATATACATATACAAAACTCTTTACTTTGGGACTATACAATTCACATTACAATATGAAGCTTGTGGGGACGCTGCGTAGAACCACTGCTTACATTCCTTCTTTCCGCACTTCCTCTAAAGCTGGAAGTAACTTTTATACAATTAACTCCTGTAACTCCTGAACCCTTTCAACATTTTTGATAAAATAAAATCATGGTTATCTAATTTTAACCACAATGAGATTGAAATTTTCTTGCACTTCATAATTTGATATAGCCTTTTGTTCTTTCAAATGTTGCTGGTAATAATTTGAATTTTGAATTCCTGAATTTGTCGTAAGCAACTTTGTTGACCCCACTGTACTTTACTTTATATTAACTTATTATTGAAGTGACATTATCTTTATTTATTTAATAAAATACAAATGTCATCAAATATTCTAACTATCATGTAATATTATCATAATTATTGTAAAATAATTTATGTTTATATTTTTATATTGGTACTAATGGATTGAAACTGGGAATAAAAAAATAAAAAAGGAATGAATTATCAAAATTCATAGAAAGTATAATGGGGTCCAGTCAGGAACCATGTGTCCGTCCGAATGTGTCTTTTTCCTTTTCAGGAATGCATTAGAAGGGGGATTTTCATAAATCGGCAGAAAATAAAACTGTAGGAAGCTACCTGCATTTTCAAGTCGATAGTTTCATAAGAAATATCAGTATATAACGCTTTAAAATGAAATGTGCCTGGCCAGACCCGGGTGTCGGACAGAGGGTTAACAACGATCAGCAGGTTTTGGATAGAAATCGCAAAAATCGAATTGCTTGAAGAGCAATGAGTCTCATAGTGATTCTCGCGTACCGGCAGAAAATTAGGACATTTTTATATCTATGAACAACACAGTCGAACGTCCGTAAGTCGAGTAGCCAAGGGAACAAATATTTTGTTCGATTTATAGAATGTTCGATTTATGGAGTGTATAATATTTGAAAATTAAAGTCAAACTTTTGAAACTTAAAACAAATTTTGATCGCTTTATACAAAACTCGACACCGACGACGAGGATGTTCGACTTATAGAGGTTTGACTGTATTTAAGAATCTCCCTGTGCATTGATCTTTTCTTGCACTTTCCTCATATTTAAGATCAACACTCCGGGAAAACAGACGAATCGGCAAAAGGACAGTGAGTAGTTGATTCGTGTCATTGATGACAGATGCTGTCAATCAGCATCTGCAACATAAGGCCGTCGACAATTTAGTTAAACAAGTGACTCAAACCATTCGTCTTCATCTCCAGCTGCTTGTTAACGTTGTCGTTCAATCAGAGCGAAGAAAGCTTTCATGAAATAACACACATCCGTTTCCACATCCTGCCGTGAAGGAATTCAATAATTTTCTGGGGTGTGCTCACCCGCAAAAAATGGAACCACTACCCACATCCATATGCACACACAGATGTGAGCACATACCTCGAGTGTGTAAGAATGAATGTAGCACATTCCCAAGATGTAGCTCCCGTCTTGCACATCAACAAATATAAATACAACACAACCAGGTCGACAATCAAGAGCACTACAAGTGATGTGTAAATATTTACCTTCACTAAATATATGTGGCGTGTGTAGGTGGCGTCATTCCTGAATTGATTATACGATCAGATAGTAGATAGTTTATTGACTTCATCCTTCTAACGAACAACCTCGCAAGCTGACAATCCCATTAAGCTCCAAGCAACCAAGGATATGGAGGAGCGCATTCACACTGATTATGTACTCAATCGTCCTCCCCATTTCCCACTCCGAGCACACATCCGCACCCACACCAACATGCCGTCATTGAGGGGGTTGTGGAAAAAGACCAACCATAGCTCGCCTCATTCCACTAGGTGCAGATAGTGAAAGTTTTCGAGGGCACGGCGACAGCGACAGCAACGAAGACGAAGACGACGTGATAAAAAGAGGAACGAATATCTTTGTCACACAACAACACTGGAATTCCATCGGGCCGGGCCGGTCCGGTGGGTGGTGCGGTGTCGTTGGGACGAGTGGGTGTAGGTGTGGGAGTGTAGGGTAGAAGCACTGAAGTCATTAGTTATTTTTTTCCCGTTTTGTTCGTTCGTTCCTCGGTTTTTGTGTTTTTGTGGCGTTTTTCGTTTTCGTTTTTCGTTTCTCGACGTATTTTTTTTTCCTTTTGCGATTTTCCCCAACTGGCAACAGATAAACCACACTAGCAGCGACAGAATAGCACAGAGATATGATACTGTTTTGTTCGTATTCGTAGATATCTCTTGTCATGCCACGCCTTTGAGCTTTGGCTCGTCAAATAAAAATCATTGTCACCGCACACACAAAATCAACCCCAAACCGCAATTTTTTGCACAGTTTTTTTTTCCGAATCCAAGAGCGGTTTGGAGATAGACCGACGGATGACCTGAGAGGGATCATCCCGCTGACGCGCCTGAAGACATTTTTAATTGAACTGGCACCGCGACAACGCACTGTGCACAAAGTGCACCCCCAACAGTCGTGTACACTTCATTAACTTGAGCATTTTCCAATGATTTTTATGCGTTCGCGAGTGAAAACTGCAAATTCACATCCATTTTGGTGAGAGAAGAAAAATCAGCACAGGCATGATTCGATGTGAAAGGAAAGGAAAATGTTGCGAAACGGCGCGGCGGCGGCGGCGGAAAGCTCCTCCCACATGGTGTCGTTAGATGTGCGGCGACCTGAGGGCGCAGACGCGAGGAAAGTTCGCTTCGCCGGAGTGCAGTCAGTCAGCAGCGGGGCCAGAGATAATTGAAGGAGATAAGAGCAACCAGAGCTACACCGCACTCTGAGCCCGCACCCCTCGACCAGAGAGACCAGAGGGCGGCCAGTGAGGGAGATTCGGCGACATTCTGAGCTAGCCTAAGTACCCCCCCTGTCCGCCCGGAGGCCCACACCAACTGGGGAGTGGAAATTCAATCGATCAACGATATACATCGTCCCCTGAATGGTCGTGGTGGTGGTGTTGGTGGAAGTGGTGGTATTGGTGGCTAGTGGGTGGTGAGTGCTGAGTGGTGGGGATTGACGGAATAGTAAGCGGTTGGGAAATACAGAATTAATGGGGTGTTGAATGTGGGCTGGCCGGAAGGTGGGGTGCCTTTTGCTCTTTCTGTTCACTGTTCTCTGTTCTGTGAGAATAATAAAATTTTAATTTTTCCATTATCTGAATGATGAAAAAGTTCTGAGTGATGAGGGGGGTTCGCCCTTCGGATCCTGTGTGAGTTGGAGCGCGAATCTGTACCGGACTGACTGGCGATAAAATGGGATCTCAGTTTACGTGGATTTCGTTGTAATTCCATTTAATCAAACACAGATGGTTGGCAAATACACGCAAGCGTTTGTCGAACACGGTGTGTTCATAAGTAAGAAGTCTTAAATTAGATTGCATCCGCTATCTGTTCCTGATTGTATATGTTCGGCTCTATTTATTGCAGTTGGCTTCGGGTTTCGTCTGTATGCTTAATTGTTTCTGCTCGAATCCGGTGGCTAGAGGAGACCGATGAAAAATGGCCGCCCAGATGGCGGAAAATCAGTGGTTGATAAGATGCGGATAGGTGAATCGAATCGGGTTTTTATGGAGCCACAGTGGTGGCGAAATGTGATAGTGAAAAGGTGTGGAAGACAATCGTTCGCATGCTAAAGCTGGAACCTGGAAACACCTTCATTGTAAATTGACCTGCTTGTCACTGCGCGCAGATGTCTCTGTTGATAAGAAACCTCACGAAGTGGTTGATTAAACTGATGTCTAATGAGATTATGACTTTAATGAGTAATCGAAATTATGAACGGAAAGCTCACATTCCAAGATTGGCACATAATCTGAAACAGATGCGATTGTCTACTTGTGACAAATTGAGTCAACATTATGAGCTTCCCCATAATTTTGTTTATTTAATTTTATTTAGCTGAATGATGATCTCCGAAAAATTGAAGAAAAATACTGCTACACACATTCTGTAGATTAAATGCAAAGAAAAATTACTAGGGAGACCTTCAATCAAAATCTATAATACACAAGGATATCGTAACGTATCGTAAGAAATGTTCGCTTAAATGCAAAGGCGCGTTCGCGCGGTACGTCTTTGATAGGCGTTGCTTCGCATTTTATCGAGCTTACGAGAATATTGTCAGAAAACGGCCGCATCAGTTTTCCATATCGAAACGAACGCGCGCGGTTAGCCTGTTCAAATGGTATCATTTTCAAGAAAAAAATTAAATTACTGTAAATAAAATTCCTAGACAAAATTAATTACTTGCAAAAATTCAAATTGAGAAATATTTTAAAAAATTATTTCACAAATGTCAAAAAGCCCGAGTGACTGGATGCTAGCTCCACATAGAAATTCATTCATGCTGGCGCTACCGATTACAGTCTGAGAAACTTCAACGGGCTACCGCCGTATTTCGACTTTAATGTATGATTCACATTTACATGTATCCTGATGAAAATGTCAAAGACCGAACGCCTGCACGCGCCGTTGCGATATGGGTACAAGGATTGACAATAAGGCTGAATGATAATCAATTTATAAAATGTTATCGAGTAGAAAAAAATCATCATTTGCAGACTCACATGATCCACTTAAGCGTTCCCGGTGGTAAGCCGATTCGAAGACTAACCGATCCTGCGCCATCGACTCGTACTTATCAGGAGTTATACCGAAGCGTAACCAGCGAGTTTATGGACTTTATCCAACCACCTCATCCTGGGTCTGCCAAGTGGTCGCCTATCTGATGGAATCGCATTGAACGCCCGCCTCGGAAGTCGTGGTAATGGGGAGATTCGTGCCACGTGACCAAACCAACGAAGCATACCTCATGACTATAGGTGAGAGTTGGAACAAATAATGAGTTGAAAACCGTTAATTGATATTCAAACTTCTCCACCTGCTTCAGCGGGACTCCACTAACATGTACAGTGGATTGAACAGGCGTTCTGGAAATAGCCACAATATCTGATTTGGCCACGTTAACCTTCATCCCAGAATCAGCACATACGGCCACAAACCTACCGAGTGCGCTCTGGAGTTCCATCTGGGAGGATGTGAGGATAACTAAGTCATCCGCAAAAAGAAGACGTCTTACCCTCAACTCTCCCATTTGAAACATTCCTCGCCTCGGCTACGCTGCAACATCCAGTTCATATAAACAATGAAAAGGAGAGGTGACAAGACGCACCCTTGGCGAAGTCCAACGTGCACGATGACAGGTGTTGATCTATCTCGAACACAGCTGGGTGTAGAGAATGAATGGCCCTCAAAAGAGGACCCTCAATCCCACGCTCCTGCAGAATACTCCAGTGTTTACCTAGAGGAACTCGGTCATATGCTTTTTCAAAGTCTACAAAATAGCTGTAGATGGGTTTGGCATACTCCCAAGCCTTCTCAAGTACCATTCTTAGAATGTAAAGCTGGTCGGTAGTACTTCTCAGAAAGCCGCGCTATTCATCCCACATTCTGTTCTCGAACATAGCTCTAGAACGCGATTCCAAAACCTTAGAGTAGACTTCCCGGGGGAGGCTTAAAAGATATATGCGCCTGTAGCAAGAGCAGTCTGTTTCTTAAATCAGCTCAAATTGCCAATCGTCACACCGCGTTCCCAGGCCACTTTAATGACACGAGAGACCGATAAAACTTTCCCTTTACCCATTGCCTTAAGCATTTCTGGCCGGATTTCAGCCACACCGGCGGATTTGCTGTTGGCGAATCAAACTTCTTCCACCGTTGGACTATTCTCCGCCTACGGGTCTGCCAACCTCAGTGCCCTGTTCGGGATTGAGCAGCTCCATCTGAGTAAGATGTCCACATCATTGGAAATAAAAAAAAAAATAGTTGCTTAATTTCTGAAATATCTCGGGATACACTTCTGAAGTTCACGTTTTACTTATGTACGGGAATGTATGTAAATGGATCCTAAAACTACATTGTGACTGTTCTTGCAAGCGCCGTAGCAAATTACCATTCCTCGTGTCTAGAGTAACAACAAATTTCTAATTTAAACGCTAATATTTTACAGTAATTCAATATTCACATAAATCCGTCACTTATACCTGAAATAAGGTTTGTTACGAGAAATGGTCACGAGTCATGATGTTGGAAGCCCATGGAATTTTTGAAAAACTTAAGAGTAGCTTTTGACAGCACTCGCGTTCAACATTTTGAGAGTCACAAATTTAAAACAAAAATCAACCAAAGTTACAATATAATAGATGTATGACTATACAGGCCTCTACGCAGGATTTTCTATTTTTTCTCTAAGAAAAATGTCTGTATAGCCAAAACCGGTTATAACGACATCGGTTAAAACGACATATCGGCTATTACGGTCAAATTCTTAAGTCCCGGCTGAGGTCCATTATCATCCAATTGAACAACATATTACTTACAACGACATCGCTGGAAATGACATATCGCTTGAAACGACATGTCGCTTACAACGACCGATTTTTCCATGTTTCTGATATAAAATATTGGTTACAACGACCTAAGTGGAGGCAGCTGTCTGCATTTCTGTTTCTGAAGCTGTAAACGGTTTTTCTTCTGATGCGGTGCATGCATATGTGCACAGCAAATTTTGGTTTTGAGTTTTTTTCAACTTTCAAAAAATGTTACTGTGTAACGTGTGGTAGTAGAAGTTTATATCATTCGGTTGGTATTAGAAAATGAGTCAGGAACGAAAAAATCCTTACGATTGAAGGATGAAGCATAATTTTTAAATTGGATGCTAGGAAGAAAAACAAGGCCATTGTCAAAGAGTATTAGTTTTCACACTCCACAACATCCTAAATATTAATGATGACGAATATATAGACAATATCGTCTACGTCTACGGACGCAAGACTTACCGTAAAAAATATAAATAGGTCATTAATAATATGGTCTACGAAGTTCCGGTATACCCGTCAGATAAATGTACTTGCGTGATATCGCTTACAACGACATATCGGTTATAATGACCAAATTCGTCAGTTCCTTGAAAATCAGTTATTTTTTGTCTGTCTTTTTAGACTTTATAGGCTCTTGAATGGTAAGAGATAAGAGCACTGCTTACATTGGCAACTTTGTTAAAATTTCTGTGAAAAAGCTTTTTTTCTTTTGGCATCAGTTTTTTTTTTTTTTCATGATAAACTTTTTTCAAATTTGACTTTTTAAAATATGCGCTAGCCGGCGCGCTAGTTCAAAATAAAATTAAGTAAATTGAAAATCGTAGTAAAGATAAAATTTTTTATTCATTTTGTGGTTTTGATATTTATGTATTTCTTAATAATTCACAACTCCACCTCTTTCGAGTCAAAGACAATTGTGAGAGAGTCCACAAAAGTTTTCCCAAAATGAAAAAACAATGGAAGAGTGGGCAATTCTTAATTGCCATTCATATGAGCAGCGAACAACGAACTAGATTTTTTTTATTTAAAAAGTGCACGATTTTAGATTTTGACGATTTTGAATGTGTTGGTAAACGAATAAAAATAATTTTTAGGCTTGTAACTTTACATACATTTATTTGAAGACTTAAAAAAGAAAAAAAAATTTTACATCATTTTTTTTTTTTTTTGATTTTTGTGATCAATAAAAGCCTTTCTTTTCGGTGGCGCGTGTGATTTCCGCTCACCAAAATTTTCAGAAACCAAAATTTTCAACGGGATTAGAAAGAGTACATGTTTGGCTACGGAATTAACGAAATGGCGGACCTTAGAAACAGGTTAAAAAGTAAAGAAGATCTTCACCGATTTGACTTATCCTATATCATACCATAGCTATATAAGTATAGAACAACGTATTAAAATTTGGAACCGTTTGATTAATAGTTTTTGAGTAACCTCATGCCCCAGTCGTAAAAACACTGTTTCTAGAAAAACGGGTTTAAAGTTTTGAGAAGCAAATTGGGTATAAAACCTACCTACGTTCAAATAAAATGGATTTACAATGTGCTGTCGCTCAATTTACATATTTTTCTGTACAGAGATTTGATATAGTTGCATCTTTCAACATTAGCATTATTAATAATTTATTTAAAGAACAACAAATTGATATTATCTTGCTTGGGAAAAAATCACAAACCCAAATTGAAAAAAAAATCTCGTTACATAAATTAATCATTCTCAAACGATGAATGAAAGAAATTAAACAAACATGAATAGATTAAAAAATTGTAATGATTAAATAAATCGGTTGCCGTGATTAGTGCGTCGACTCCTACAGAGAGGGTGCCAGGTTCGATACTCGAATTTACCACCTTTGATAATTCACTAATGCTCAAAGAGTATTCCTGTCTAGAAAAAGCTTCTCAACTTGGCCGTTCGCAGTCGGCAATAAACTGCAGGTCTTATCCACTCTAGAAGGAACAATAGTACGCACAACACGAGTGGTTGCTGTAGAAGCTAGGTCCAGGTCCGTTTTGGAAACATTTTAAGAGATGAACTAAAAAGTGAATATTTTTTGGTGCAGAAAGAGATGAAGAATGAATTATGGAGTTTTTTTTATCGAATACGAACCCAACAATAAACAGCCTATTAACGACTTGAAATCGTTTCTCCATGAATTAATCATTCCCTTTGCAAACTGTCAAGCTGAGTTCGCAATACACAAAAGCGGCAAACGCGATGCACATTTCGCGATTAGGTGTGTATTTACTCATTCTGTACCCATTGCTCTCTTCGAATGAGAAAAGTCCATATGATTGAAGTGTCAGGGTTTGCTAAGTTCGCGATTCGTAGTGAGCTCATATGAATAGCCCAACGGCCACTCTTGGTGCGGACTAGGTGGAGCTGTCATCGGCGTCAAAACAGAGTACTGTTCAATTTGCAACCCCGTGTCCCAATTAATCACTTTTGCAGAAGTCATGTGCATGAAGAGGATGAGCAGACCGCACATAACCTTCTCTGCATGTGGTGTGATCTGGCTAATTCACAATAAGGACCCTGCTTTTTCAACAATTTGAGTGCATTAAAGGACATCAATATAAGAAAACTGAGTCCGTTTGTTCCAGGTATAGCTAGAGTTAGTGGCCTAAGCTTGGGTGTCCGAATTTCACCGAACGGACTCGGCATTAAACTACAGTGTGCTTCCCCTAAGTCGAATTGTCACGGGATACCATAATTTGTTTGACTTAGAGAGAGAGATTTGTATGGAAAATTGAGAGAAATACATGTAAAATCCGTCGAAAAATTTTGAGTTAGAGAGAGACTTTTTAACTTGGGGACAGTTCGACTTAGGCAGAGTCCACTGTATAAGTTCCCTCCCTCGTAAGAGAATAATATCACGTATAATACAAGATGTTGTTGTAGATGGTAAATTCAGGTTCACTTTGGTCTATGAGACCACCTATGTTATTATTATTATAAAAAAAAAGTATAGGACTCCGGACATTCCACTTACAGATTCGAAAATCGTTGTCCTGATTTCGTCACCTAGGGTCGTCATCCACATCCGAGCTTCTGATACTTCTTGCTGCCTCATAACTATTGCTTTTTCCACGGTGGGGACGTTTACCCCACGCGTAAACCCCGAATTTAGAGGAACTGGTCCTGGTTTAAGCCCCTCGACAAGGTTTCCTGGGCGATTGGTTCACCTCCTAGCGTTTGCTGTGAGGCCTTCCAGGAGACGCCACTAGGAGGCTGTAATGATGCTTACAAGGATCGCTGCTGGCATCTCGCCAAGTTGAGAGTAATAAACAACTTTTCCCTGGATACACAGCCCATGGCCCAACATAGAATCCTCCTTTCGCCAAATACAGACATCGAATATCATTGTATCATTGTAAAAGTGAATCCTTACAGTCCTGCAGTTGGTGAACCTAGCGTTTGGGTATCCGTCGATGAATCAACAAAATTATCAGGCATTGAATTTTGTATTTGTGTTTAATTTAAGCAACACTGTACATCAAGTATAAACTTATAACTAGAACATTATATATGTTCACCATGAGATTTTAGGAAATAATAGGATTAAGTCAACAAGGAAGCTAGTGTGGCATCCATATGATGTAATGTGTCGCGGAAGGATATAAGACCGCATAAAAATGTAGAAAGGACAGTCGATCGTGAAATGTGAGGCGAGTTAGATCTTTTGTCTAAAATCGTTGAAAATAAAAATATATACCTACATCTTGCAGTCTTTTATTTTCGGACATTAAATGCAAAGAGTGTATGCTTAAACTAGGTGAAGGAAGATAACAATAAAATTAAGAACTATGAAAAAAAGAAACGAGAAAGAAGAAACTAGAAGAAAGAAGAATTAAAAACAAAACACGTAAAAAGAAATTACAAACTATCTCAAGACGGAAAGGCGTTTTAAACAGACACTAAGAAACCTTCTGTGTTCAACCTCTGACTTCACGTGATTGGATAGTGCATTCAGGACTTTGAATGTCTTTCTTTGACTTTGAATAACTTTTTTTTACACAAGTTCTATAAAAATTGTATGAGTTACTTTCTTTAGTATTAAGAACAGAGGTTGTTATCCACTCTTACACCTCCTACGTACACTTAAATTTGATTCGGAATAGAAAGTTGGAATTTTATATTAAGTTGAAGACATTACTAGAAAAAGAAGACTTACACGTAAAGAGATCCGTGAAAATGGCAATTTATTCAGTAAACATTAAATAGTGAAATAATAATAAGTTGTAAGTAAGATCACTGTCATTTGCAGTGATCTGACATTTTTTGTCTTACATCTGAATCATTATCCATTATTTTTTTTAAACACAAACTAATTAAATTCATGTGAAAGAAGAAACCTCAAATTAAAGCAAAAAGAAAAAAATAACAATGATATTAAATTAATAAATTAATAAATAAATTAAATATGTAAAGAAATACACAAACAAATAAATAGTATATATTATAATAAATAAATAAATAAATAAACAAGTAGATGCATCCATACATCCATAGGTAGTTATATAATCACACAAATAAATATTAAAGAAGCTTGGCTATAATTACATAAATACATTAGGTTAAGCAAGTAGATAAATTAGAAATGAAAATATGTCGATATTTAATGAACACAAAAAATTATTGCATGCATCACGATGAATTTAGTCCATTGCCTAGAGGATTGTCGGGGATATAACATCTCAGTCTGAATGTATCATATAGCTTGTGGTAAGGAGAACCACACATCCGTAATTCGACCTGGCAATTTTCTTGCCTCGCACTTGGGGCTCATGTTGCCCACAACTAGACGTAGAGACGCCAATGGGTCCACACGCACTAATATTGGGGTTTGGTGCTATTTTCTTTTCTAGGACGACAATAAAGGAAATGTCTGAGTTATTGAAGATCAATTTCAAGGTTTAGGTATGTTTCCAACGATATGGGGCTACGTGTCATACAACGTACAACAATTGAGTACCGCGCAACAGCGAGTTTGTGCTATTGAGGAGGTGATGTGAATAAAACAATATCCCACTAGAAATCGTAAATATGAACTAAAGTAGCTGATCCCCGCGACTTCGTTCGCGTGAATATCAGTTATCGCGTTTGGATAAGTAATATTACTTTTGAACTAATTTGAAAATGTTATAGTGAGTCAATCTTAAGAGACAAACATATGCTGTCACGGACTTTTTTTTATAATTTAAGAAAAAAAAAACAATTCCGTCATACATCATTTTTACGTAACTTTAACCGTTTACGCATCGCACGCGACGGATGATTTCAGAGAGGAATCATTTTTCTGGTTTTGCAACATTTTTCATTAATGCGTCACTTCTATTGGTCACAGCGTGATAAAGCCCAAAGCCTTCCTCGATAAATGAAGTTCCCAACACAAGAATAATTTTCCAATTCAAGCAAGTAGTTCGTCAGATTAGCGTGTTCAACAAAAATAACTCCTCACCTGTATAATATTTATATAAGCATAGATCGAACAGTATTTGTTTGATAATTTTTTTAAACGGTCCACCCTTTTAGAAAATATGTAACCCAATATTAGGAGGCTCTGACTGAGAACGTGTTTGGTAAGTGTTGAGATTGATGACTTACGAACATGGGGAACCACGGCGCAGTACCAAATACCAACTGGAATGCATCAGGTTGTTTGGCTGATACGGAATCAGGTCAGAGAATCCTGCTTAAAAAATACGACTGTGGAACATCATCAAGGACAGGGATGGTAAAGAAGTATGTCTGCCTTAGGTGACGCAGCATGTACTTCGTTTACTCCTCATTCAACACTAAACCCAGTTGGAACGCATCCAGTGCATTCTCACCAAACGACTCGTCAGTGAGGACGTGTATGTGTGTTTGACCAAACATGCCAATGGTGTCCGCGTATACCAGCTGTGGACTCTTGGAAGGTAGTGTCCCTCTTGTCGGAGCACAATCTTTTCAAGAACGATGTTGAAAAAGTCACATGACACCGCGTCGCCTTGTCTAAATCCTCATTAAAGGTCTCGGTAATAATATTTTTTACAGAGCATCGTGGAGCAGGCACAATTTTTCATCGCCATCCTGAACGACCTGACAAGCTTGGCAGATATGTCAAGACTGGACATAACCCTGAATAGCTGTCATATGCGGCGTTGAAATCAATCTGCGTGTCTCGGGTTTCTTTACGGTGGACTTCTCCGACCTAAAACCGTTCTGAAAAGAACGATCAGATATGATAAGACGATCTTGTCAGCAACCTTCAGAAGACTTATCCCTCGATTATTAGCGCATTCAAAGGGGTCTCCTTTTTAATTGATTGTTGATCATTAGCCTGAGCAATTTCAACCTTAATCTTTGGTCCAAAAATGTTAACAACCGACGAGAAGTGTGTCCTCGATGTCCTCGTATCTAGAGCTCATGTATTTCGGACTTTGAGTTGGCCTGATTGCTTAAAGTTCTATCGACCGTTGCTGAATACATCGAGACCATCGATATCTTCGATGTTGGTGTCTACCAGCGCTATCAGTTTATATATATTTTTTTTTTGGTTTCAGATACATATATCCAATCAGAGAGATAATGCACAGTCCGAAGAACAGTGGATCTGGAATTTGTACATGTGTGCAAGCGAAAGAAAAACAAAAAGAATGCAGGGGTCTGCTGATAACAAGACAATGCAGACACATGTTGTCTCCATTAACGCCTTCGTTCATCGATGCGAATTCAAACTGAGCCCAGCAAACCGCAACTCTAGTTTGAGTGCCGGATTGTTGTGCTGAGTCATTTTGGAGTCTGGTCAAATGATAGCAGACCATAGTCGATTGTATATAGCCGATAGCGGTGTCCATAGACGCCCGCAGGGATTTTTTTTTCCAGAGGGGCAGACTATTTTTGTTTTCATCCTTAATCCTCATTTTTCCGTTTTAGTAACAAATTAATGCAACATTTTGGTGGGATCCCAGAGCCAGGGGAAGGGGAGGCATGTGCCCCATGGCCGTGTCAGTTACTCTACGACTGCCAAAGCATTGAAATGGACGCACGTTAAATGCAAGAAGATCAAATGTCAGGGGGTGGCACCATTATTCGAAGCCGTGATCGAATAGTCATCTGGTTGATAGTGAAACTTGAGTATCCGTGTACAGCCCTGAGCTCGCATTTCTCTCCGTCCGGATACTTCCTCAATGACCGCACTAAATCCAGGACACTTAGCATGTACGGTTTGGTTGTTTAACGATTGTTTTGCATGCAACAATATGCTCTGCTCTTGTTGTTGTACTTATTGTTATCTTGAAACATCTGAGATGAAAATTATTCACGAGTAATGAGAAAGAATGCCCAACGACGACAACGACAACGACAGCGGCAATGAGACCAACCAACGACGACGTCTCGTCAGCCGATAGCGACGTACCCATACACCAACGCCATTAGTCACACCATTCGTGCAAGAAACTCAGAATTGTATAGCGACACACACTGTCGACGAGTCGATGTCTGTTTGCTCTAGAGACTCTTGCAGAAAAGTCAGCATACGGGATATATGCCAAGTCACATTCGTGAGGTTACTCCAACGGGCCGCACATTCGACGAACGACGACCACCGCTCTCGCATACGCGCCGTGATCCTCCATCACATCCTCTTGTCGCGATTCGTCAGAAATTCATCCTCCCGCGCAACAACTCAATCCAACGCAATTATGTGAACATTCCGACTTCATATTCAAGACCAAGGAATAGTAAAAACAAAAAAAAAAACAGAAAAAAACATTTGACACCCTCTTCGTGCAGTCGCGAACGCGGGGGAGGAGGCATTGTTCCTTAGTCGACCGCGCGATGGTGGTTGGAAAGTTCTGAGCCAAAAGAAAGCCACCCCCTTCGGTCTATGTAAACATACCCATCTAATTAGGTTCTCGAATGGAAATTTGTTCGGTTGTAACTTTTTCTGTGTAGCCGCGTGTCCGTTCCCGGGTCCCGTGTCTCGTACTCGCTTGTCCCGCAGCCGTGTTGTTGTTCGACTGCAAGTGCCTGGCTTGGTTTTTCTTTGGCAGTTTTTTGTGTCGTCGCAAGTTTTTTGCTGTCGAGGAGTCTCGTCAGTCGCGACTGAGGTGCTTTAATGAAAACAGGTGCGACGTGGAACAGGAGTTTTTCTATTGTTCCTCCTCATCTTGGCCGCAAGAGAGACGCAAGCATTGCAAGGATTCCCATTCCTGACCGTGAGCGGCGCAGCGCGACGCGGCGCGCTTTGCAAATCTGTACGTGTGTACGATTGGCTCGGGATGTTTGCCTCCCGGTAAACTGAACTGAAGTTCACAACCCTCAGGAGTTCGTCTCGTTTCTCGGCGCTGGTGGTAGAACTGTGTGTGTGCATGTGTTTGTGAACTTGTGTATAGTATACGTGCAAAAAAAAAAAGAAGTTTTGTGGATGGTTTTTTTTTTCTTCGTTTATTCAAGCGCGCGGAAAATCCAATACAGTGGAAAATTAAGCGGCAGCTGGCTCAATTTGAATCGTTGACCTTGCGGTTTCACTTTCCACTTTTGTTTCCATAGCTCGAGACCGAGCCTGGCTGAGACGGCGGCGGCGGTGGCGACGGTCGTGGTGGCTGAGTAGTCGAACTTATTTGATTGCGCCACTGACGGATATTTCAGTTTGATTTTTTTTCACTTCGCATTCTTTTTGTGAACCGACATCACACCTCTGGGTGTAGTGCACCCTGCAACGGCGAGTCCCCCATACGCTAATCGATAAGAAGTCGTTTGTCCTTTGACTGGTGTGCTGCGGCTGTGTGATTCGATTAACAAGTTGTTTTGAGAGCACATCGTCTGGCTGGGGTTCGCTGTAAATGTGCCACGGATTTGCGGTGCCAGTGCCACAAGTCAAAGAGCATCGGCTCTGAAAGTGCTGAGGGCGACGCGGCTTAAATCGGCGAATGACAGTACCGCCCACTACTGATTGCGGTTATTCTGGATTGCTGGTGGATAGAGAAGAAGGAAGGAAGGCTATATGACATCCCTGTTGGAGATAATCATGCGATCAAAGGCGATTGCCAGAAAGGTCAATCAAGGTGAGGAGTTTTTCTCTTTCTCTCTCTCTTTTATGATTTTACAGGTTCTTCGGATATTAAGATTCGCGATTTGGTCCTGAACAGTATGTAAAGAGAAAACATTAAAAATAAGGATACAAGGATGTGGGATCTCATATATGGCGGATCAATGCGCCGTCTGGAGAATGACACATTTGAAGGATGTCTGAAAAGCCTCTAATTATGTACAAAATAATTGGCAAGCAATTTGTTCAACTGGCAAGAATCCAGACATCCAACGTTGGGCGCCAAATTGCAAAATCAATGCTTGGCTTTTCCAATTACATATGTACATATTTCTATTCATGCCAATAGACGCTTAAATGCTTGTGCCAAATGATAAGATGAATTTGTGTGGCCGTATTTAAACAGAAGGGAATACGCAGCAAAAAATCATGAGATTTTTTGTGATCGATTGAACAATGGCTCAAGTGTCTTCTCTGAAAGGATTCACGCTTGATTTTAAAATAGAATCCGACTAAAATTAGATTTTGAAATCAGATTAGTCTCGTTGTGACAGCTTGTTAGCGCAACTATTAATATTTTACTGTTCAAGCTGTCCCGAGTAAGAGTGCTTGGAAATGGTCAAATCAAAAAGAGCCTTGGTGATTTTATACGTATGCATTCAACTCTTGGCATTAGTCGTGTTCAGGGAGTTAGGAGGACGTCCATGTTCCAAACCTCCCAGTTTTCGACATACATTTCCGGGGGTTCGAAACCTTGCGCTTTTGACGAAAGCTAGTTGAAACCTGTTTGAGCTCATCCGTCCGTGAGGGGTTGTCAAACCGAAGAAGCCTACGTCGTGGATTTCATTTTATTTTTGTTAATTTGTTTGTTAATTTTCTAAATTTTCTCTTTTCTGGTATTCTCAACACCATTATTTCCTGTCTACGAACAGCTGTTTTGCCGGCCACTTCAAAACTAAAAGCTAATGACATTTGAAAACACTTCAAACTCTGCAGTAATGGGCCATTGAGGTTTCAGTAAAAGTGCATCCAAACATTTGTTCCTGTCTACAAAGAGCTGTTTTGGAGGCCGCTTCAAAACTGAAAGCTTATGACGTTTGAAAACACTTCAAATTCGCTAGGGATGGGCTATTGAGGTTTATATTCAAAAGTTTATTCAAACCTCGCTATTTCTTCTTTCGGTATTTTTATATAATCACCATTATTGTCTTAGTTACAAGTGTTTGGTTTTATTCTCTTATTCATGTCACTTGTCACTGTGACGAATTTGTATTCAATAAGTCACGTAAATGTCACATAAGGTGACTAAGACAGTACAAATTTGCCACAGTGACATGTGACACGTTTAAGAGAATAAGCAGAAATGAAGTATTCCAGAGATAGCCGACTTCACAGCTGATTGCCCCCCTAGTCCATCGATGAATTTGAGTGCATTTTTGACAGATATTCATGAATTTTTGGTTATTCACGAAATAACGTAAATGCCGTCCTCTGATTGGCCAATTTGGTTAAAGAACACGTTATAAGAAACAGTTGTCAAAAATCTTAAGGGGAAAGAGAGGTAGATACTTCATTTCCGAGAATAAGGGAAGGAAGGAATATTGTGCAAATTTTAATATGAACCCCCAAACACTCATAAAGAGTCTGTAAAGTGAACCTACATGTTTATGAAAGGCTGCATGAATTTAAAATAGAAAAATATCATTCTGTGTACAAGCCAATCATTATCAGATACATATTTGTGATGTAAAGCCAGTATGAATCCTTAATTTCCTATGCATTCGAATGACTTGATGGTGAAGTGTACATCGAGTCGGCGACGGGCGTTCACTTTGAGATTCGATCTGATAGAAGAAGTCTATTAAATAAATTCAGTCAAACCTCTGTAAGTTGAACTTTAATTTTCCCATACTGTTCACTCCATAAGTCGAGTCTCTGTATTTCGAAAACCTCATTAAAACGAATTTTGTGACATGTTTATTCGTAGAAAATTCGCTCCATATCTCATACTTCAAAACCCACTAGAACTTACAATCGAACACTTTCACATCGAAGAATCATTCATTTGACGTCTGTAATTTGTGGTCTGCAATTGTGGACGTTCAGTAAAATGTCGCTGCGAAAATTTAAACAAAAGTAAGTTCAAACAAAAAAGGCTGGGCTCTCATCGCGTAACTTTTCAGACGACTATCGTCCTTTTGATTCTCTTCGATGATTTGCTTCACGTAAGACACTCACTATCGTCTCGCCTATCGTTACAGTTTGAGTGCTCTGAAAATATTAACTCTCACGTAAAAATGACATCTGTGCTATCATTCCTTTCGAATTTCACTTACACATTCTCATTTCAGTTTGCGAACAGAACTAATACAAATGCGACCTATCACTCTAAAAATGTTTCAAATGTGTAGAACAAGATATGTATACACAATTTGTTCTCATTTAATAGGAGACGATACTGAAATAGGTATCGCCAAAAATCAGTCTCCGAGACGGTAGTTAATGACTGTTTTCAGTCTACGCGAAGCAGACAAAAGGATATCTCTCAGACGCTATCCTTTTTTTATGCTTACATGAAGCGAAACTATAGTCGAAACGCTAGCGCGAGACGATTATCGCCTTACGCGATTAGAGCCCTGATTTTAGACGAAATCGAAAAATGCTCCACTCTAAAGTTGCCACTAAATTTAAATAACTCGAACTTTTCACAATTCGAACACAAAATCTGTTCCCGTGACTACACGACTTATGCAGGTCAGACCGTTTCTATTTTATATACCCTACACAGTCATCACAAAAACTTTTGATAGAGTACAACGAACTTTACTTCTGCCCAAGCTTAAATCGTTTTCCATTAACTCTTCAATGCAGGCTAAAGACAATTGGTAAAGATCGATCATTTTATATCTCACACGTAGTCGAACTAACTTATGGCTTTTCCCAGGGTAGCCATTTGGACCCACTACTGTTTATTTTGTTTTTGAGGGATGTTCACGGAACTCGGCGATTTAAATTTATTTCACTGCTAAAGGGTATTATTGCCTATTGATATAAATAGGTCGTCGAAATGGTGATAGCATAATGCGGTCTTAAACTACTGCGTATTGACGAAGTCAAAGATCTGGCGTTATTTTCAGCCCCTTCGAAGCTTTCTTAACTCGAGATGGCTATGAACATTTTACACAAACTAATGTTATGCTTTGTCTCGAATTAACGACTTTGAACTCATCCTCTCTTTAAACAATTGAAGGCGTACGTGGAGAAAATAAAACAACAAAACAATACGAGTGTGTGGTAATCCGTTTAATGAGCGCTGCCGCTGAGTTGGCAGATATTTTATGCACTTGTTATGTACAAATGAGTGGAGAGTTCTTAGGCCGTTCACCTGATCGGATGATCAAACTACATAATTTATTTGCAGCTAAATAACTGACTCAGAATATGAGTTGAACATCTACGACAGTAGTGTTATTGTCGTAAACATATTTTTAAAACAATAAACTAAATTTACTCCTTGTGTTCCTGCTATACGAAAATCTGCCATAGAGATAATTAATTTCAGAGAAACGTAGCAACAATATCCACCCATTTTTGAAGCAAATAGATTTCATGTCTCCACCTCCCTCGATCTCCTGACAATGCACAAAGAATATTCCTCTTTAGAAAAAGTTTCTCAAACTTTCCCGTTCAGAGTCGGCATAATATATAGGTGCCAACCACTCGTGACAGAACACGAGCATATTATTATCATCATCTGATGCAACATTGTTTATTTTTTTCCATCCGCCTAGTCCTTGCATGCATCACTATGATCGAACCTACACTCGACTGTACAGAAGCTTATGAAATCCAGAACTACTGGGAATTTTTTGCATTAGCTTATCTAGCTGCCGCTTTGTGACCAACAAAAAAAAAACCCTCTGCCAGTGGCATACGATTAATGATAAGTCCTAAGCCTAAACTCGGGCTTGAACACGAGTCGTTGAATGACTTGCATTCCATTCGCTTCAAGCGAACATCGTCCGTTCTCCACTATCATCAATTTTCTCCCCCATATGGCGATATCTCTTCATCCTCATTTGATCAAAGCTCCGCGTGCACAATCGCCTTTTCGTCATAACGTCCAAAATAGTAACATCGAGATACACACAATCTCTGCTCCAGAATCACAAGTCAAGTCAATGGTTTCTATCTGTTGGACTTTTCCCACCCAAGATACATACAATACGACATCAAAGTTATATCAAGACATTGCAACAGAGCGGCGATGATATTCATATCGTTTTGACCTAAATAAGGCACTCGCTCACTTGGTGGTCCACTAAACGAAACTATCTACTTAAAAATGAGATTTAGGAAGTTGCTTTCAAATATGCTTCAAGCGCAACTCTTGTGGTTTCAGTTCGTTGGACGTTGCAGTTGTATTACAATTATTGACAGTGCCAAGAAATTCAAATCGACACACACCATCTATTCGTCGATTTCAAGACCACATATGACAGCGTGCAAGATCAGCTATACAACGCTATGCCCACTTTTGACATTCCTGTCAAACTCGTCAGCGTGAGCAGCATGACGATGGAGAACTCTCGCTGTTCCATGAATGTCGATAACGAACTTAATGTCAAAAAATAATTTAGACAAGGCGACGCGCTGTCATGTTACTTCTTTAATATCATCCTTGAGAAGATTGTGCAAAACCTACTGGAGGCACGATCTTCCAAAAGTCCATGCAATTGCTGGCATGCGCAGATGACATTGACGTGGTTTGCAGAACGCAGCGAGCCGTCAATGAGGCGTCTGCTGGTATTGAAACGAAGCGGATAATATGGGTCTGGCGGTAAAGGAGGGCAAAACAAAGTATATGCTGTCATCACGAAAGGACGCACAACATCGACGACTTGGGCAGAACGTAGGCAGTTACAATTTTCAGGTAGTGAAGGGCTTAGTCTACTAAGTCGCACAGTGGGGCAATAGTAGTGGTTTTGTGCGATAATTATTTCGAGATGTCTCAAGTGTCTTTTAAAATCTTGTATAAGAGTGAAACTCTTACTAAGAAAATACAAATTTGGAGTGTTGTAAAGTGTATAAAGTAACTTGAAACTTACAGAAAAAAATCATTTTTTTTTTCATTTTGGTGTTTATCATCTAGGATACTCAGTTAGGTTCCAGAAATCGAGTGAAATTGAATCGAAATCGGATTTGCAAATCGAGTCAATATGTTTTAAGTGTTCTACATTTCACTCGTTTTCATAATTTCGAAATTCTTTCGAAATCACTTGAAGTGAAATTCAAAATGACTGATATTTTTCAATTATGACAGAAATAAATTCCTGAATTTTGTTTTTTTGCAATAATAATAAGAAATGGGAGAAAATGCTGCAGCATTTAAAAGGGACAAACAAAGATATGCAATCGAATCTAAAAGCGTAGGTTGAGGGATTATTCCAACCCATTGTATATTGCAGATGCAGTGTAAGTTGAACAAATGTTTAACCAAAAATGAGCTATCTCATAAACCTCTATCGGTTGAATAAGGAAACCTTCGAAATGTTGTTGGGAATAGTTACGCCGCACCTACCACAATCAGCTTTAAGCTTCTTTTCAAAATTTAACAATTCACGTAATTAGATTGGATCGAATTTAAATCACACCAAAATCAATGAGATCGAAATGTGGAACGCTGAATTTCACATCGATTCAACTACGAAAAAAAATGAGATCGATTTCGACGAAAGTGAATCGTAAAACACAAAATTTCATTTTGTATCGATTTGAATTTCATTTCGAGTGAAAGCGAAATTTGGAACTTAACTGACTGTAGGTTTTTTAAAGACAAATGTGTTGTTAACAATAAGTGTACGATACATTTTATAAAAATGAAAACTATTCTTACTGTGTTGGTTTTTGAATCTTGTAATTTATAATTAATAATACAATTAATATTTAACACAATTTAGCTTATTAATTTTCAAAAGACATGTTTTCCACATCAAACAAATTTAAAGTAGCTGAATAGAAGTCTTTTGACTCCTAAGACTTGATATAAAAAAGTTCAGGGCGTCCAGAAGATGAAGAAAACTTTTTAAAAGAAATTAATCGGTTGAGCCATTTTGACTCTGATGCAATGAGCATTTTTTTGTGCGATTTGATCGTGCCCACTTGGTTTTAAGCTGGTGTTTGAAATTATTCAAGTCTTGTCGAAGCTCGACGGAATGGCTCAGTTTCAAAAAATTTGCATGAACAGTCTTCATTTCAGTGGCCAAAACCACTTCAACCAGTTGTTTTTTTCTTAAATTCATAAGTTTGAACTTCAGAACCTTAAATATTTTTAAGCAAAATTAATAAATTAAGAAAAATTAACTACTTTAGAGGATAGTACAAAAAAGCAGCTATCTTAAAAAATTTGCTTACGCTATTTTTCAAAAATAAGAAATAAAATATTTCCGGCAAAAGTAGTCTGCTGTCACAATGATATTTAGGACATATGTTATAATTACGCTCAAGTGTCTCTAGAAGGATTGCAGGCAATGAATCCGCAGATGAGTTCGCTAGGGCTGGCTTTGAATCAGCGTTCATCGGTCCAGAACCGTTCTGCAGTGTCATTGAACAGCAGCGACAACTCTATTTAACGAATGGGGAAACAAACTTCGTGTAGACCAGTGGACACATTGTCATGGTCTTAATCAGTCCAAGATACTAATCAGTCCTTATTCATATGAGGAAATACTCCATCTTAATAAGGATCGTTTAAGATTGTTAACAAGCTTTCTTACCGGCCACTGTGGCCTGAAATATGAACAAACTAAACCTGTGTCAAGACACGGTTTGTCGGCTTTACTTCGAAGAGGATGAGACTTCCGAGGACATCATGTGTGAATGTCCGGCAATAATCTGGTTAAGGAGACGTATCATTCATCGAGAGATACTGACTTCAGTGGAATTAAGCAATTCCACTTCAAAAGACTTACTATCTTTTATGAGGGAAGTGGTTTGTCTTTTGTTCTTCTAAGACACTCTCACTTCAAACCCCTTAACTAATTTTTCTTATTTTTTCATTTTTGAAGTAAACAAATAAAATCTACAATTTTTTTATTCTCTGCAGACATATTTCATATTTTTAATCGAACTCCTAGTAACAAAAAAAAAAACAAAATTTACTACTATTTTTACTTTCTCCAAATCGCTTGACTAACTTAGTGCAAAAGATAAAAACAAAAAAATTGATTTTTCGGTATTTTATCACAAATACCGTACACTTTTTGAAAATAAACAGTTTTTTCTTGTTTACGTAACATTTGAAAGTGACCTTTTGCGCACTGATGTCTATGGAGCTGCCCCACTGTGCGTCGGCTCCTCGGTAAACAGTACAAACAACGTCAATAGCGAGATCAGACGGAGATTTCTAAGGGCTACAGAGGCAACTAAGTAGTAGAGCCTTCTCTTGGAAGACTAAGCTGACTCTGTAAAAGACCTTGATCATCCCCATCCTGTTCTACGGCGAGAGGCATGGAGTATATCCAAAGTGGATGAAGAGGCACGATCTTTGGTTCTATTTGCATTTAGAGCATTTGGAGAAGAAAGTTCAACCACGAACTGTATGCGCTGTACACCGACATGAGTCTAGCCTGGCGTCTACAGATCCAACGCCTAAGATGCTTAGCCCTTGTAAGGCTTATGGGCAATTTAGCTATAGCTCGAATAATATTCGACTCTGAATCTGTGGGGCAACGCAACAGAGAACGCCCACGTACAAGGTAGCGCACACAAGTCGAGGGGCGCCTCAGTCCGTTTGGTGCGGGGAACTGAAGACTGCTCGCGAGAGATCAGGCCGACTGGACGGGCATGTTGAGTGAGACCCAGGTCCACCCTGGACTATAGCGTCCTAACTGTGTTTGTTACGCTAAGTTCGAATTTTGGACGAAACTAAGTGAATTCCAGATTTCGTCTTATTTCGTTATGGAATTAGGCCTCATTTTAAAATAATATCAACAAAAATTCTTATTTTTAAAACCAAACACTCTCCAATAAGACCAACGTTAAAAACGACAAAAAAATATAATATTCTTAAGGTACAACGATACTAAGCAATAAATGAACTGAAAATAGAAAAAAAAAATCTAGGCACCTCCCTGAAGGCTACAAACCAGGAGTTCATCACACAATCAGTGCCAAAAGGTGAAATCTTAAAAAATGATTATCCCGGAATGATTACCCTGGCGGTTACGTGAAATGAACGGAAACTCTTTGGAGTATCGCACTGAAAGTTTCTTATTATTCTAATGGCGCTACAGCCCGGGGTAGATCTGGGCCTCAACCAACAAGCCTCTCCAGCTTGCACGATCTTTAGCCAACTGTCTCCAACTGCTCACGCCATGTTGGTTGAGGTCCTTCTCCACTTGGGTGCGCCATCGGTTCCGTGGGCGTCCTCTATTGCGTTGTCCCACTGATTCGGATTATAAGACTCTTTGGGCTGAAGCAGTGCTGTCCATGCGCTCTACATGGCCGAGCCTAGCACTGAAAATTTGGCTTCACGTAATTAGCTTTGAAAAAACAATAAAACCTCTTTCTTTCATTTCTTTTTTTTATTTCGTCCGATTTGACAACACACTTCGTTCCAAAAAACTTTGATCCTCTAGAGCCTTTAATGCTTAATTTCAAGAGCGCATTCGTTAAGTTCGAGATCGTAGTCGGCTTCCAGAAATGTGTTTATATCAGTGGGCTCCGTTTCCGCATGCCCCCATTCAATAACTCCTGACAATGACCTTGTGAAAGAAAGGTCCGTCACATACCACCGCTCGGTGGTTGATACCGAATCCGAATGATTATCCCCGTTTTTCAGAACAGCTCTGCGTATTTATAGTGCACATTTATTCAACACATCTCTGCAAAGTGGATAAGATTATTTTAGCAGGAAAACCACCATTGACAAGCCAAGCAACGATTGCAGTGGAAACTGGAAATCCCCATCGAGTTTCGTTCGTGAGAACGCCGCGGCAATCACATCCCTCAAGTCGAAGCCGACAATAGTGGGTATAAGTTTTGAAACACATCTGAATCCCCTTGAAAGAGCAAAAAGAAAACACTCGTTTCCCTAACCGCGGCGGTTGGGTTCCTCATATTCAAATGACACGTCAACTCAAAATATGACAGCGCCAAAGCCACACCGAGCACACTAAACGTTATCTCACCCCTCTCTTTATCTGTGTATCAAGTCTCCATGAGCAGCATGGAGCATAGCTAGTTGGCGCAGGAAGTCCGATAGCCAGCTACCCACGCCGCCATTCCAAAGCCACAACGTAATTAGAAATTTGTCCATGAAATGTTGCGAAAACTTTTTTCGATTCCAAAGCATCAGAAAAGCACAAACAGCGAGTGGAAACTGGAACTTCTCACAGATAAGCGGGCGTGAATTCATTTCAGAATACATGGTGACATAATTGCCTGACCGAATCGGCGCGGCGCGCTGGAACTAAACAAAACAGCAGAGAGGCTACTGGCCACTGATAGTATTGCGACCGAGCGGTCGCTATTTCAAGGAGTATCCATGAGAAAATGAGATAAATCTGTGTGTAACCCAGTGCGCAGCGGGCACGTAGAGCTCGGCCGTCTTAGTCTTCGGCGGCCTTATCATAAGCAAAAGGAAGCACACAGAAACGAGTGCGAGTATCTGTTTGTTTGTGGGTTTTGTGATTTTGGAATTTCTTATTTTTGGACATTCCCGGGCTGCTGCCGTAGATAACGAGCTGGTGCGCTGTGCTCGCTGAGGGTGTACACACGCGCAGCGTGAGCTCTGCATGCTTTTGCTGTGATCAGAGGGTGTGTTGGGCAACTGTGTAGAACGAAGCGAAAGAATTATGTTATCTGCTTCGGTTCTTGGAAAGGATTCACATGTGGTATACATGTTTTGGTGCTCCATTGAGCATTACTCACTATCTGAGAATGTTCTAATAGAATGAATCCCCAGTACCCAGGGCTTCATTTATTCAAAAGTCGTTTGCACCAACTTCTTGGATTAAGCACCAAGTGCTAACTGCGATAAGGTGCATACTTCGACAATTTGGCAGAGAAATGATTAACTTTAGAAGCCAAGAGAGCATGATAAGTTTGGAATGAACCGCCCAATTAGAGTTGGTTTTCTCTTTTGTTTCTGAGTTATTAAAAACACGAACGGCAAAGACTTAAGGACTGACTAGGAACGAACAATTCCTCCACGGGCAGTGACAATCTCATATAGAATCCAGACCTCAGACGAAGTAGGTCAGCACACATAGAGGACACACATCGGCGTCATGACAGGATTAGAATGGTTCGGCATAGCGATATTGATATGAGCTACAGTGATGCTTAGGAAGAGGATACTATTCATCACCTTCTCTGTCCGTGCAGTTTCTTGCTTCCTGTTAAACAATTCACCTAAAGACTGATAAATCTGAGCTGAATAAAATCGGCATAAGCCAGCTCAAGCACGAGCAAATTGACTGATAAATCTGAGCTGAATAAAATCGGCATAAGCCAGGAAGAGGGTACTATTCATCACCTTCTCTGTCTGTGCAGTTTCTTGCTTCCCGTTAAATAATTCACCTAAAGACTGATAAATCTGAGCTGAATAAAATCGGCATAAGCCAGCTCAAGCACGAGCAAATTGACTAATAAATCTGAGCTGAATAAAATCGGCATAAGCCAGCTCAAGCACGAGCAAATTGAATTTTCTACTCAGAAAATAAGTTCACCTGAAACATTAACAGAATCTACAATATTTTGGTTGCTAGACCCAATGGAGTCCATTATTAAAAAAAAAATGTTTCGATTTCGTAAGACTTAGATAAAATATTCGCCTTTTTGTTGACCAACTGGAGAAAAACTGAGCGAGTTTTGTTTTACAAACTAACTTACTTACTTATCGGCCATACGTTCCATGGAGGGTTTGAGCCTGAGGTATTGCAGCCTTCCATAGCTAACGGTCCTGGGCACGCTGCCGCCAGTCGTCAAGTTTATTTGCACCCGCGATAACTTGTCTTCTCCGTCGTTTGGTCTTTGTCTCCTTCTCTAACCAGGAGCCTCAAAATTCGAAGACCCTCTTAGCTGGAGCATCGTTGTCCGGTCGTTGTAGCCGAGCCAGTGTAGTCGACGAATTTTTGCGTTGCGTACTACATCCACATCCTGGTACAGCTTGTAGAGTTCGCGGTTGTGCCTTCCTCGCAGACGGGACCACATATCCGACGTACAATTTGTCTTTCGAAGGCACCAAGAATCAGCTCCGCAGTTTTGCTAATCTTCCAGCTTTCGGCTCCATATAGCGGGACTGACAAAATAAGAGTTTTGTAGAGCATGATCTTGGTCCTTGGAGTAAGGAGTTTTAAACCCAGCTGTTTCGACAAACCAAAGTAACATCGATTGCCAAGGGTGATTCTACGTCGGATCTCCTCTGTAATGTCATTCGTGGAGTTCACGTTTTCTCAAAGATGGACAAACTTCTTCACTTCTGCGGCGGATGGTTTCACGCTCGACAGAGTATATTTCGTCCTATATTCATTTATCTTAAGCCCAGCTCGTTTAGCCTCTTCAATCGCCGTGAAACGGCCCGACGATGTCGATGTCATCTGCGTATCCCATCACTTGGACTGACTTGTACAAACTAAGGTTCAGACTATAAGATGGACGCATAAGGACCTCCCAACCAATCTCCCGGAGCTTCAATTCCTCTCCTATGGGTCAAAGCTGGTACTTCTGAGCGGTAGGATCCTTCAGACGTTCCAATTGTTGACTATACAGTTTGGAAATAAAATGTTTGCCGGAGGAGATTAGGTCATAGTAGATGATTCCCATCGAATCCCACCAAACACACAACAATAACTTCCTGATCGCCAATCATTTGGCCACGGGGCGACTCACCGCGACTCGTCTCAAACGCTTTCGCTTAACATGATCGTATCAAAATGGGTTTAGTAGTGATTCGCAGCTAGAAATTTGGTCCATATGCTCCTACATCGATCTTCCTTATCCGAATAATTCCAAATGGTTAATGTGCAATGATTATTTCTTGGGCAATCGATAATCTGCTTAAATGACGGCCAGACTCAACGATTTCCATAGTTTTATCGAAATTTTCAAAAATTGGCGTTGTGTTTCTTTGGCATCGAAATTTGACAAGCTTATTCTTCTTCTGGTGGTGCTACAGTCGGGGATGGATCTGGACCTCAACCAATAAGCCTCTTCAGCTGGCACGATCTTTAGCCAGCTGTTTTCAACTGCTCACGACAAGTTGGTTGAGGTCCTTCAAGTTGAGGTCCTTGGGTGCACCATCGGTTCAGTGTGCGTCCTCTATTGCGATGATTAACTGGTTCGGAGTCGAAGACTCTTCGCCTCTTGAGCCGAAAGGGACAGCGATTCGCAAGAGTTACTCTGCGTTGAATCTCGGTACTGGTGTTGTTCGTACTGTTTACTAGGAAGCCGAGGTATAGTCCTTCACTACCTCGAAATTATAGCTCCCTAGGGCGACGTTCTGGCCGAGTCGTCGAAAGGCTTCGATAAAGCTTTGTCAGCATGCGAAAAATGATCCAAGAAGGATCACTGGTGGAATATTTCTCAACTCTGGCAATTGCGTTCAACAAACGGAATAGTAAGACTTATGCTCGTTCATCACGACAGGCATCTCAACACATTCCAAGAGTGCAACGGGGACACGTCTAGCCCTTAAGATGGACTCACCAAGCTCCATTTCTGCCAAAACGGTATTAAATTCTCAGAGAGAAATTTTGTCAGTCTTGTGTTAAAAAAATACTAATAGACAACAAACCGTACATTTTCCAACAAGACTCCGCCTTCTCCTATCTAAAATATAACTTTCCAAATTCATGTGCATGGATGAATGGTCTGTTTTCGAGACAAATGCTCATGATAGGCTACACCTAAATATTGAATTGTTAAGCACACGCTCATCCGAGAAGTTGATAAAATCCCGGTAGATGTGCTGCGTACTGCAGTTGAAGAGTTGCCAGATCCACTTCTTTGTTGGAAGAAAAATGGAGCAAATGCAAGCCATCTGGAATAATTTCTTTTACAATTTGCTGCTATTGAGTAAACTAAAAAAAAGTGGGAATTGTAGGAAACAAGGCATCCGCGGTTTCATGATCCCGACTAAGCCCCTAAAAAAATTCAAAAAGCCATATATTTCTGGCATTGTACATTCATTCAAAATACTCTTTTTACTCAGAGTCCATGGTAGCATCCTGGTTGATATCATCTAGGAACATTACCTCGTATGTCACCATGATCGCAGACTTGTCTCCACTAACGATGTATATTACATTTTGCAATAAGGACTTCAAACGGCCGCAAATGTATGTTATTTAAAATCGTACAATACCTGCTTGTCAGCAAATCGACGGACTATTTATCTATAGAACACGTCGATGGAATTTAGTCAAGTCGATTGTAACGTCTGATGTGTGGCTTGTGGCATCGTCTTGTTGGTAGTACATATCATTAAAGTCTAATGCAATGCAATTGACGAAATAACGTTGCGACATGTCTGCACCGATATCCGTTCTCTGAAATTTTGATCATCGACAAAATGGCACCACTGGCTTAGCGTTTGTGGATAAAGTGGCGTTTCTTGGAGCTTATAAGGGTTTTAACCTGATTTAACAGATGTAAATAACTACACCGTGAAACCGATTTTTTGATTCGGTTGCAATGCACTCTTGACGGCAGCAACATTCTTCGCACTTCGACCAACACGTTTTCCCACTGGCGCGAGAACATCCAACTGTGATAGTTTAAGCTCAATTTTGTTCACTAGGCTTTGAATTACTTGTCTACAAAAACTCTCTTAAAGTTGCTTGGCTCTAATTATTAGTAAACATTCCCCACCATTTCGGTTTTGGTTTGACATTGACAGTGAAAGTTTAAAGTTGTCAACTCTCAATTGGGAACCCTTTTGTGTGTCAAACCTTGGAGCTTATTTTATGTCTCTCCCATCCTTCTTTGCCAGAATTTAAAAATGCCTAGAAAGGCCTCTTCAAAATATTTAAATAGCTTGGTGGCAGTGCATTAAATTTGCACATACCTCAGATACATTTTGCATCAATACTGCCTGCGAAAACACAGAGATTGTAGAGTCGTAAGTAATTATTTGAATACACTTTACGACCATTATGACCACTTCGATGATTTTCGTTAAGTTACGTTAAGTTTCGTTAAGTTTCGTTGAGATTCGTTAAGTTTCGTTCACTTTTGCTAATTTAAATAAAAGCGAAACCAATTGCATTTGCACCATGACTAAAAAAAGCTACGTAAATTAACAATTAAGGGCCGTTTGCTGATACTAAACTTAGCGATTTAAGTATCACTTAACAAATTAAGATGGACTCATCGGTGTGCACCAATCGAAGGGTAAATCTTAAAGTGGGCTAAGTATAACTTAAACAAAGTGCATCATAAGACTTTAAGTTGCACTTTAACGCTGACAACGTCATGAAATCGTGAAGAGATTTGTGAATAAAAAAGGAAAATTATAGTATGGAGTACGAATTACTTAAAGATAATGTAGAAGCGATAGAAATTTTCACAAAATTAATATTTTTATGGTTTTGAAGAGGTTTCGTTTTACAAACGTTAGCTAAGCCCGACTTAAATATATACGCGCAACGCAGGATAGGTAAAGTTGATTTTCAGGCTTATGTGTAACTTGGCTATGCAGTAAAATTTAGTGTAGTATCAGCAAACGGCCCTTAGCCCTACACTGGTCCGGTTTTCTTTTAATTGGCTCAAAAGTCGATGCAACAGTGTAATTAAAAGCTTTAGCATTTCGAGGAGTACTCCATCCTTCTGATAAATTTACTTGTGGATGATGATGAACTCCACTAACGTGACGACTTGACAGACGAACAAATACATCCGCTATCAAGACACCTCCCCTTTTTAAATTAAAAGTTCAAATTTGGTACCGTCGTAAAAACTTCTCTCTGCATTTCTGCACTAATCGCAGATTAAAAATAAAAACTATCTCGATTGATTACAGTCAGCCGGTAGACATTAACGTCTTCCATAACAGCGATGCCTGATAAACATGTCCAGACCACCTTTGGCATCCATCAATTAAGGATATCTTCGCAGATTCCAACCACGAGATATCGGCGCATAAAGTCCCAGATAAGACCCCACAAATACAAGATCCTCAAGCTCAATAACAAGAATTGATAATGTCAACTCATGCCATCGCGTCATAAATCCATAAATAATAACTCAAGTTCAGCACGTTTATACCCACAATCTAACGAGTGTGTCCATTCGAAATTTATCGCTTGTTTGTCATCATAGAACTGTCAGCTAGCTGTCAAGGTTTTATTATACATTAAGATGATCTCTCCTCACCACCACCACCACCAGCAGGAACACCACAACCACTGACTGCGTCCAGTTCCACTTGAGTCATATTTTAGAGATCTTGTCACTGTTCGCAAATACGTATGTACGTCTAACAAGGACGTGGCCATTCAACGCCACCGTCTAAGTGTATGCACGAAGCCATCATCGCCCTCGGGGAACGATCAATTGCCTATTAATTAGGAACTCTACAAGCAAAAGTTTATTACGAAATGTGCTTTTATGGGTTCTGCTACGAATTCTTGTCTAATCAGTTGTAGATTTCGGTAAACGATGTGTTAATTTTTATGTACGACGAAGACAATCTTAACGATCGCGAACCTTCACCGCATGGACTTACTCCGCTGATCGAGAGTAGTCTCAGAGCGATCATCTCGGCAGGATCCCTTGAGTTTCGCAGATGATCCGACAGATTCTCAGTGAGCTTATATTAGATGTCTTCTGATCAGCTCATGACGGTGATCGTCCCGAAGGCGATCGTGCAGTAGTGACAAGTAAAGTTTGCGTCTCAATGGTTTAGCTCCACTCCCAAGCACCCGGTTATCTCTGGCGATCGATATCTGTCGTTTTTTTTCTTTGGAGGGTTTTGGAGCAGTATTAGAGAGACATGATCATTATAGTTGTACACACGGTTAATCAATCAATTTATCAAAAATCGTGTACGCTGATAATGGGGCGTGATATCATCAGAAAAGCGTTATTGCCTGTATTTATTGGTTTATGGGTCTGTTGGCATAATTTTTTATTAATATATTTATGGGTTTTTATTTAGAGTTGCTGATAGATGTATTCTGGCTATGTACTTGTTTCTATCATTGCGATGCGAAAGATAGGTCGTTTCGAGTGGATTTTTTTTGTGTCCACACATCCATTGAGCGATACTGTTGTTAGAACACATTCATGAGGCCTCCAAAAATTTATTTGAGCTGATAGGTGCTGAGTATTGATTGCATTGCCTAGTTGGACTTTACTTCTTTGTGGGGTGGACTTTATTGCCATGAATATGATGCCTCCTTTGCAATTGTGTTCTTAGCGTCTTCACTAACTGGGGAAAGTTGGTGCAATGAAAATTAGAGTTGGTATGTTCGGAGTGGTCGCCGTGGCGTAGTGGGTAAGTGCGTCGCCTCCTACGCAGAGGGTGCCAGGTTCGATACCCGAATTTATCACCTACCATAATTCACGGCTCCACCTCTTTCGAGTCACTGACAATGCTCAAAGAGTATTCCTGTCTAGAAAAAGCTTCCCAAATTCGCCGTTCGGAGTCGGCATTAAACTGCAAGTGCCTTCCACGCGTGAAAGAACAATAGCACGCACAACACACGTGGTTGCTAAGAAAGCTAGGCCCAGGTCCACCTCGGACTGTAGCGCCACCCATATTATTATATTATGTTCCTACTCGAGGGTCTATGAATCTGGGCCTCCTGGTTCGAAAAGGAGGGGAAGACTTGGCTTGGCTTTGAAGGTTGGAAGAACGTGCCCAGAATAATTTACAGCTCAGGGTCAAACTTTCCAAAGGGTCGCTGGACTGAAAAGTAAGAAAGTATTCAACATACACCACGCCAGAGTGACCACAACTTTACTTAGATTTGATGATTGATCAGTTTTAATTTTAAACGAATAATCACATATATCTGAAGTTTCGAGAGAAAGTTCTCGGGAAGAAATGGGTAGGAAAGTCGGGTGGGTTCTCTTTTAATTTCTGGCTACACCATGATTTGGTTACCTTTACCAGCTCATCTGTAAGACATGAGTTAGCTAAACTGGCAGCTCAGAACAAAAAAAAGATTAAGCAGGGCCATTACATCCTTTTACATAAGCAAGAAATCCACTGGACACAAATAGGGTCTTCAACTTGTATGAAACACTGGCTTTTTAGCTGTCTTCAGAGCCATCATCTTATACGGAGTAGGAGTATGGTGGCCCATACTCAACGTCGGTACCCACGACCCACCTCAGTAAATTAACAAAGGCTCAAAGACAAGCCTGCATCTACCCAAGTGGAGGCCTTAAGCCTACTCCCACTGATGGGCAAGCAAGCAGCAACCAACTGGGCAGTTCGTCTAAAGGCTTGCTCTCAATGGACACGACTCGATTCACATGGACTGCACTTCACCCCGATACTTCCCAGAGAACAATTTCGAAACCCTGATCCCGAATATACGAACGGCGGCATAATACCCTTTGGAAGAGCAAGTTACCTTTTCTCGGAATGTCTTTATCTAAACAGCTATTTGTTTTTTCACGAATACCCAAGCAGTAATTAAATCTATGGCATCATTCTCCATAAACTCTAATATAATAATCGACTGTTGCACTTGTCTTAACGAGATATCCGAACACTTCAACATCCGCCTGTGTGCGGTGCTAGGCCATAGGGACATCCCGGGAAACTGCATGGTTGATGAACTCGCTTGGCGCGCCACTAGACTGTCAGCTGACGGATGCTCTAGTAACATAGGTACCCCCATAGCTGCCGTTAGTTACTCTACACAAAGAAACACAGATGGTTAACAGGCATAGGCTGGCGACCCATGCAGGGTTCGAGCCTGAGCTATAGCTGCTTTCCATTCTTGACGGTCCTGGGCACGCTGCTTCCAGTCATTAAGACCAAGCTCTCTTGCATCCGCGATTACTTGGTCTTTATACCGGACTTTCGGTCTTCCTCTCCTTCCTTCTCGAACCAGGATTCGAAGACCCTCTTAGCTGGAGCATTGTTGTCCATTAACAGACATCACTTGTCGAAATTCAAAACGAATCTGGCCATATCTCGATCGATAATGATCAAGTAGCCCGATCTCTTTAAAGAGATCTTTGGGAATAATTACGGGACACTGCCTACTAGGCCTTCACGCGAAACGACTACGCCTCCAGTGACTTCTATAGAAGCTGCCGATATGAAGAGGAGGACGAAAGGATCCAACAACCAAAATCATCGCCGACTATTGGAATCTCAATGTTGCTTATACAATCAACAAAAAAAAGCGAGGATGTGCTTCATCCCACTGACAGAGGATAAGCCTGCTTAGCGGAACAAAATTTCCTACGCTTCTGTTTTTTCCGCCAGACCTTCTCAAAAATTAGATTTAGACTCATTAGAACTCACAAGTCCCTATCAACGAACTGTCATGTGATCTTCAATTCACTTGGCTCAGTAGCGATATCAAAGGCACAATTCCTCCTGCCACCGCTGTCTCATTCAGTTTAAGCACAAAAACTGAGTATAGACTTCCCTCCAAGAAGTAAAGCTGCCTTTATAAAAAGACGGCATTGATTACCCCAATCCTTCTGTGCGGCGCAAAGGCTTACATGTAGATGTTGCTCTGGCCAGGGCCCGAGGCTCTTTCGCTCTATCAAGAGACTGTTTAACAAGACCCTAAGTTAATCTGTAACATGACCCTCATCAAATGCTCGCCTATGGCTGCCCCGTGTTCAACGTGAAAGCTTGATGGAAAAGATTCGGTTGTTTGAGAGGGCTTGTCGCAATGCCTCAATTCGACTTTACAGAACACTCAGGACAGGAAATTATATTCCAGTGAAGTTTTGTAGAACAAGACAAGCATGATTGAACAATTTCCTGTTCAAAGTGATTCGAGGTCACTCTGCCAGAGCGATGAACTCGGCCAACAACCTGATTTCTGGGCCTTACTATACCAATCCTCAATGCCACGAAACAATACTAGTCGATATTACTCTTCCGTGGAAGATACGTAATTATTTAATACTTCTTATTTGTTCTTCAGTTGGGAGCCAACCAAAATACGTCCACAGCTAACAAGACCTGTTCCCCAGTTGGTCGAGGTTTTACTTCGCGTCGGTGTATCCCCCTAGGCTTTGGATCTTTAGACGCCTGTTCATAGTTGAGTCTTAGAGTCTCCAGAAAACTTCAACAAGGAGCAAACATCGGGTGCGTAACTTTGTCTCTTCGCGGCTTTGTCTCTTCGAAGCCTTTCTGCATTTAGACAAGAACGGACTGTTACAAGATATAAATTTGGTACTGCTCATCTTCCACATAACCTGTCACATAACGAGCTGAGGATTGTCTCCTCCAGTTCAAGACTAGATGATGGGGATGTTGCTATGCTGGGGAAAGAGGGAACTACCTGAAACCCTTTAGGTCCTGTGTACAAACGATAGTGCGTATTCACCAACGGGGGAGAACTCGGTCTTTGTCATGGAGCGGTTAAGATATAGGTATATAGGTCCAAGGCAACCTATGGCCGACTTAAGTTTAAGTTTAGCTTAGACTGCCTGCCGAGGGCGGTTACATTTAGCATCATTGTCCGTCAGTTTTAAGAATTTTTGAATTCAATTGTGTCAGCGCAATTGACGTCAATTGTGAAGTCTTTAGTCTCTTCGAGAGAAAAGTTCCGCGCCCGATGTTAGCTCATGTTTGCTTTGAAGTCTTCTGGAGAATAAGACTCAACTATGAACGGAACAGGCTTTATAACGACTAGTCAGGCGTCTAAAGATCCAAAGCCTACGTGGATACACAGACGAGGAGTAGACCAACTGGAGAACCAGGTCTGAAGAACAAATATGTAGTATTAAATAATTATATGAAGTATTAAATAATTATGTTTCTGCACGACTTTGGACGATCGACACTAATCACAGACTCTCGGTTTGGGTTCGCCTTAAAAGCAGTGCCCGTCTGATTATAACCTGGCCGACCCATTTGAAGTGCATTCCAAATCGAAATCTAAAACCCCATTCATCATTCCTGCTCGTCCCATGTCACGTCGTCCAAGGAACACCTCTGTAAAGTGAACAAGTGTACAGCGGCCACTCGTCCGAATTGTTTCACTTTGTCAATCGTTATCACTGCCTCAAAACCGAAGATAGTAGCAGGTGTGTGGATATGTTTTCTTTTCAATTTGACATACTCACTTTCTACTCTCATTTTCAAATATTTGTTGTCAAAAATTTTTTGGATGATTATCACGGGTTAACTCGCATTGATGAGTCTGTTTGTTTAACCTGCACGACAGTACGCTCGTGATAAGACTGCTCGTTTGCCGCCGGGTTTTTGGCGAAAAGTTGTGTGTGCGTGCCATTGAATTGTGACCGAGTCCAGAAGGATACGAACAGACTCGTTTGTGCAGAAGCGACACGAAAGGAGTAAGGGATTACATTCGCAACTCTGACGGTAAGAAAATTAACAAAAAGGAAGAGTGAACAATTCTCTCACGCTCTTACATATTTCACGCTAAGGACGACCGCTTGTCTTGTCTGCTCCTGAGATGAGGTGAGAGATTCGTCTACCTGGACATGTTCGTGTTTGCGTCTGTGTGTGTGCGTGTGTTGTGTGTACAATTCGTCTTAATTGTGGCTAACCCTTCGGTTTTTGGGGAGGAAAAACCCTTTTTTCCAGAGAATAAATTGATTTTTTCACTGAGTTTGGCCGTGTGACCTCTGAGAAAATAGGATGACGTTTAATTGAATTGATTATTTGAAGTGAAGCTCCTTACTAGTGATTAATGGTATTTCTACGAATCTGTGTGTGTGCGTGGCTATGATGTGGTTTCAAGGATATTAAAGGCATTCGCATTGAGACGTCAAAGGGTCACGTATCTTTTTCCAGTGACAATTGACAGTTTTATGATAAGAATCCAGGTTTAGAATTAAATGGAGTGTATTTGGACAGTTGAATGCAAAAAACAACAAAAACGGACGAAGGCAAGGTTTAGGAAAGTGCTAGTGGAGTGGAATCGTTCGTCTATGCAATGACTTCATCCTTGGATAATTTGATTCCGTTCTTGGATAGTCTGATTGGTGGGTAGGATGAACAATTGAAATAGTCGAATAGTCACGAAAGCAAAATACATTAGGAATGTTCGAGATATGAAATATGAAACAATTTAAGTCTATATTCTGAAACAGCATATTTTGTTCTACTTCTAGAATATTTTTTTACGAATTAACAATGTTCAATTAACGGGGCTCGACTGTGCATATTTCAACTTTGGCAATGACGACTGTAAAAACTCCATGTCCATCTATGTTGTGTGTCAAAACAACTTTTTTTTTATTGTATTCATTGCTCGTGTACAAAGAAGTGTCAAACTTAAAGAAGGTAGATCTGGGCTTGTTTTTTTACAGGATCCACTCGCGTTTTGTGTGGTATTCTTCTCTAACGAGGGGTGGGCGTCGAATTTTGAATGACTTATCCCGACAACACAGTTTTTGAGCATTTTCAGTTGCTTGTGAGAGTTGGAGACGTGGATTATTAAAGTTTTTCGCAGAGGTAATTGATCAAAAACCCCAAGCGTGTAGACGCCATTAAGTAGTATACGCCATTAACCACCACGCAACGGCGGTCACAAGATAATTAAAAATTTAATTTTTAGTTAAAATGTGATTTATTTCGTGGCAACTCAGGAAAGTAAATAGCAATTAGGAAACTGAATAAGTTCTTAAACTTTCTCAAATGATAGTTTGTATTCAGGAAATATGCAAAACATCTCTTTCCTTATTTGTCGCATAATCCGGAGTGGATGTGGGCCTCAACCAACAAGCCAACTACCGCTATTTCTGACTGCCTCCAGTTGCGCACGCCCAGTTGCTGTAGCAAAACATAATTCATTTCAACTATCAGTGACTTGCTAAGGATGACATCCCACATCGTCTTAACATCACATACATAATATACTCATTCTAGACTCACTGAGAGAAGCACTTATAAATACAGAGAGTTTGCCTTAGAGAGAGGTTTTCGTATGGAAAATTGAGGGAAATGTATGTAAAATACGGTGAAAAGGTTCGAATTAGAGAGAGTTTCCACTTAGTGGAAAGGAAAAAGACTTGTTTTTTCATTTGACTTGATCAACGATTGGATACCAACTATTTGCTAACATTTGATTCCGAAATCGAGTAATCAGAAATAGCTGACTTCACAGCTGATTGTCCCTTGCCGATCAATGGTTCGAGCGACGTTTTCTTGATATTTTTTACCGTTATTTGCGAAATCATGTAAAACGACTTAGTTTGAAAAAACGGTTTCAAAACGATGTTAAAGAGGTTCAGTTGTGTGCACCTATTCAGAATACAAAGCAAGAGCAACAACGCAGTTAAAATGTTAGAAGCATACGATTGCACAAGCGTCTATAGTACATGTACTTTGTTTATAATAGGTCAGGTTGAGGTGGCTGACTGCCACGCATACGGACAGCAGACACACTTAGGGCAAGCCTAGGGCCTTTGTGTTACCACGCGGATCTTAGGCTACCTATTCCGCAAATCAATTTGTGCTTTTGATAAAGCGAAGAAGAAGGTTGATTCTGGTGCTGCTAAGTTCAGACAGATTAACAAAGAAATGGGCCCCCAGAAGTCTGAATCTACGGGATGAGAGAGCACTACAGCTACATAGTAAGTGTTCGATGTTTTCTTCCTTATCCTCGCTTCTGCAGAAATCATTATAGGGAAGTCCTACTCTAGAGGCATGCGTTCCAATAGCACAATGCCCTGTTTAAACGCCAATAAGAGATCTGAGATTTGGCCTGCTTAATCTGATCAAGGTAAGCGATCGCTTGGAATCGATCATAGGCCATAGTTGTTTGGTAATGAGGCATCCTGTGCCAGATATTCATCTGCGGTTTGTTTGAGCCAGCGTTTCAAGCATTACCAGATGTTTTATAGTAGCGATAGACATGGAGGGTGGGTCTCCACCCTGAAGGAGCACGAAGTTTGAGCCCTTTCTAGCGAGTTTGTCCGCTTCGCAATTATCTTGAATGTCACAGTGTACCGCCACCAACATAAGTTGCATGTTAAAGGCCTTAACGAGATGTTAAGAGATAGGCGGAAATTAAGGGAAGGCTTGGATTTTAAAGTAACTGAATTCAGAGATTTAATCGCTGCCTGGCTATCGGAACAGATGACAATATCTCTGCGCGATATTACATTGTTTTTTAGCCAGGACAGGGCTTCCTTAATCGCTTTAGTTTCAGCCTGAAAGACGCTACATTGATTAGGTAGTCGGAAAGATTTGTTTATAGTAAAGACATTGTCAATGACAGGATAGGCGACCGCTGGACATTATGAGGCCAGTCCACGCATTGTATTGGATATCTTGTCATAGCCGCCATTTTTTTTTTTTTTTGTGATCTCATCCTCAGTGGACAATTTTGTGTCATAAGCTTGCATCAGAATTCAATTTCGTATATTAAAAAGTTAAGACACAAATTGTTGTAGGATGAAAAGATTTGTTTCATTATATAATGGCAGTGTGTAGAAAAAACGAAATGTGGAGTAAAGGGTTGCTAGAGTTTATTGGGCTGAGATTCTTAAAAAAGAAAGTTTATAAAAAATATTCATTTGTTTCCGCCTTTAAGTTTCTGTTGACAAGGGCAACTTTGGTTCTACTTCTTGAATGGCTTACATCATGATTTTTAACGATTGATAATTTCTCACATTGCATCAATATCAAAGCAACAGAGTCTTCATTGCTTCCAACTAGGAGCTCAGTATTTTTGGGCAGATGATCGTAGAATGTTACCACATCAACTTTGAAATCTTGTACAAAATCAACTCAAAGCTAGACCATGTCCAGGGCAAGAACCAGTGGACAAAGCAACAGAGGAAGGCCACCAAACAGATAAGATACACAAATGAAGAACTGTAATCAAATGCTTAAAAATGGTTCTCTCTAAAGAGCGGTTTTTGGTCCAGGCTCTGCTCCGTCACAGACTGTAGCGCCACCAAAACAAGAAGTAAAGCCAAACAAGCTGTAACCAATCACAAAGTGTAGAGAAAATATGAAAACTCCCAGATTACGGCAAATTACCTACGACACATAGAAGTTTCAGCTTTCGTTCTTCACCAACTTTGCACTGCTCATTTCAGGTTGATCTGTGTTTGAAGGATTTCAAGCATTCAACTTGCACAAATCTCAGAAAGAGATACTTCAACTCAAATTTGAAGTCCCAATAATCAACTTCTCCTTTGGGCCAACCTTCCCCAGAATCCAGTTCGACTGATTAACCAACGTTACTGGTTTCATATTTCGAACCACTCTCTCACATCATAATGCAGGAGTTTTTCAACAAGGAAAAGTCATCAGCTTTCCGCCAGCAAAAAATAAAAAAAAATAAAAACTCCTTTCCAGTGACAAGGTAATTATCCAAAGATAGGTACTTCCATTGTTCCCAGTAGAGCACGCCTGCAATGCATACGCCCTGCACTTAGTCCTCGCAGAGAGGACCCGCCACGGCTGAAACTTCCATTTTTATCGACGAAATCGAAAGTGCGTCGTAATCCATACGTCCTCGCCAGCAGAGCACCGAGCAGATGATAGCTCCGCGCGAATCTATTGTCAAGGAATTTTGGAAAATGCAATAAGAGGACCTTAGACACGCGTCAATATGCTTCCGGTGCAATCGACTAGTTTTGACACTGAATGAGAACAACACGAGTGACGGAATAGAGAGCGAACAGCAGAGACGTTCAACAAAAGGTCCTACCCCCGAGTACGCCCTCCATTTTCGCTGTTCCCAGTGAATTGCATGAGCAGAGTGCGGTTGACGGTGGCTGGCGACTGCTGACTGGTGAGTGGTGAGTGGTGAGTGAACCCAACTCGCGCCCTAGACGGAGTGGTGCCGAACACCACCTATGCATGCATCCGTGTATTGCTGCAGTTGATGTTCCGCTTTCCGCATAGAGAAATGGATTGAATTTCATTCTCCTCCTCCATCTCCTCCTGCTCTCTATCATTCTCTCGTCGCGTCAATGCAGAGGAACCTCTAGGACTCCGTATGTAATTACTTTCGAAGCCAGCGCAGGAGAAGGAGAGAAGGAGTCGATTGTTGGGAAATCTATTTGAATGCTTGACAGTCAAGATGTTGTCAGATGTTTTCTCTGACAATGAGTGAACTGCGGCGCGGCGCTCTCCTTCGCTCTGACCCTTCCACGGTGCAAAGAGCAGGGTCCTTAAAACCGCGCACTCACACACAGACACACGGCGCATTTGGACTATTTCGGAGGGGGCTTTTGTCTTTGTTTCATCGGAGCGGCCACTCTTCGCGACTTCCGCTTGCAATTCCTGAATGGAATCCTCGATGACTTCTGTATGCGTTGACTTGAGATCCATTTTAACATTTTTTTGTTTTGTCTTGCTCAGTTCTGCCATTCGTTCGTTGTGTTCGTCTGCTTCTTTGCTGCTTCGAAAGGGCACAAAGGATCCGTAATAGCTATATATGGGACGAATATATTTTTTCATTTTTTTTTTTTATTTTTTTGAGAAAGAGTACAACAGTACAAAGATTGAAAGCAGAAGGAGGTCGGAATGGAATAGAAATCGCTCGCTCTTCACCGCAGCCAAGAGCGGAGAACTCACGGATATTGTCAGTACTTAAGATAGTCGTCGTCTACTGATGGCAAAAACAAGGAGGGGACCATTGACATCATTACACGAGAAGGAGAATAAAGTTTCGGTTTCCAGCCGAGTTAATTATGGGTCTTCGTCGTCGTCGAAGTCGTCATCGTAGAGCACAAATGCCAAGAGTTCATCAGCGAGTAGTGTGGCAGTCTGGAAGAGCCGTCATTCCCAGGACGGGCGAATGGATATGACTTTGTTAGCCAAATAATGTGAATAACATGTACACACGGAGGTTGAGTTTAAATTGGAGGGAGCGTAGACCGTAGATCGTAGAGATCAACAATTGATCTGTTGACGGAACCCCTTGGAGGGTTTAACAGGGCACGGTATTCGGAAGTCAAGGAATGTGTGTGTTTTCAAGGACATATCGGCTAAGTTTTGGCATTGTCATTGTTTGGAGAATGCGCGGGAACTGGCGGCATTCGGAATCGGATTGATTCATTTCGGCACTTGGGACTTTGATCAGAATTTCAAATTTCGATTGCTGGCCCGAGGCGAATACCGGGGTATCACTGATTGGTTTCTGAAAGAAATACCGGAACAGAGCCGGAGATGTGTTTTGCATAAATTGGTATTGTCTGTGGAGCTGTACGATTTTGACGAGATTGTCTTGAAGGGTGTTTGAAAGAGGAATGAGTGTCGAAGGCAAGCTGTGAGTGGTTGCGCTTGGAGTCGACATCTGGAATGCGAAGTCATACACGCTACTGTATGGAGATGTATTCAGAAGTCCGGAAGCAATCCGTTGATGGTGTTAGCTGGAGATAAGGAGAAAACCGATCGCCTTTGACATGACAATTTTAGATCCTTTGAGAGTTGTTTATGCACTAACTGGCTTGATCTAAAGTCCCTAGATGGCAATAGAAGCTATGAACTTCGGGAATGTCATCCGGTGTGCCGTGAAATGACGCCGATCATTTCTTGTGAACTGAAGCCGAATTCAGAGAGAAGGCAATAGAATTTGCGAAAAAGCGGGACCTGCCACATACGAAGAGGGCTTAAGTAATTTAAAACCGCGAAGCGCCTAGCGGGCCACCCTGGTGTTGGTATTTTAAATCTCTTTATCTGAATGTCTTTATGAATAAAAAGTGATACAGAACCGAATTTGGAAATTGGGTGATATTCCGATTTCATAAAGTGGAATTCGGAGTTATTCTTCTTCTTCTTCTGGTGGCGCTGCAGTCCGGGGTGGACCTGGGCCTCAACCAGTAACCCTCTCTAGCCGGCACGATCTTTAGCCAGCTGTCTACAACTGCGCACACCAAGTCGATTAAGGTCCTTCTCCACCTGGGTGTGCCATCCGTTCCGTGGGCGTCCTCTATTGCGTTGTCCCACTGGTTCGGAGTCGAAGACTCTTCGGGCTGGAGCAGTGTTGTCGCTCGTCGTTATTTCACGGCACCGTCATCGACCAGTCAAAATATTCAGTAAATTGGCCATTTGAAGAGGCGAAATGAGCTGGTCTTAATGTAAATGAGGATAAGGCGAAATATACTCTGTCGATCCGCCGCACACCACCTACGGCAAAAAATCACAATCGACATCTATAATTTGGAGGTACTGAAGGAGCTTGTCCATCTCGTGGAAAACGTGAACTCCACGAATGACAACACTGACCCTGCGTGGATCGCCAGCCTGATAAGTAAATAAGTAGGATTTTTAAATACAATGTGTTGTTGCTTACCTTGAATACGTTTTGTGATCAATTCTCGACTTTCTTAGAGGACTCAATTTTCTTTACGGCATTTGTGGGAAGTCAAAACAACTTCTTTTATTTTTACCAAATTGTTTCAAGCACCTATGTGCATGTCCCGGCTTACCAGACTAAAACAAATTCCTACAAAGTTGATATTTGATCGTGAGAAGCCATTTGTGGAAGTTGGAAGTTACAATTTTTTTTCAAACGGTGTACAAAATATAAGTGGTGGCAATGGTTAAACCCTTTCTTTCTTGTCAGACATGTGAGCTTGTAGGGTCTGAACCTGAATCGTTGACGGCTCTGTGTAAGCTGGTTCTGTCATTAATACCAAACTGTCTATCGTCCAGTATGTCGTTAAACAGCAGATTTGGTCCTCCTCCCCTTTTTGAATAAGCAGGCTCGACATTCACATCTTGGAACAGTTCGTAGAGTTCGAGGTTGAGTCTTCTTCCCCATTAGCCTTTCCGACAGACAGGACCATCTCGCACCTTGAAAAAAAAGTGGCACTGTACAAAATGCTTCACTTTTGAGTTAGATCGACATTTAGGCTGCGATATATATATACCACGCACAGTAATATACACCACCAAGTTATAAAAACGTTTAAAACATTGTTTTAAAGCAATTGACCATTGAATTAAGTCCAAACCTTCGATCCGTCGTGTCAAATTAGGTATGGTAGGTATTTGTTTACATATTATGTTTTGTATCAGACTTTATTCATATTAATTAATAATGACAAGTGAGCCACTGCTAGCAGTCACCTAAATTGACAAAATTAACGCAAATAAGAAGCTTAATTGAAAAACAGGAAGGATGGTTGATTCAAAGATAATCTACAATCTACATGTGGCAAGTTATACCTATCCGTTGATTTTGTATGATGGTAAGGTGCTGGGTAGGTCAACATGAATCTTGCCGTGCTTTGCTAAACAAAGTGTGCAACACAGTTCCTACCAAAAGATTCCTTGACTTCCAGCTTTGCAGAAAAAGACAGATTATGGCTTCAGCTGTCGAATAACACATTGATTGAGTGATTGGGCTTGCGACCAAGTAATGAGTGCCATCGAACAAATTTATGCAAAAGTTTTGCCCGTTGTTTCGCATCCAAATGTTTTTTTTTTTTTTGCGTTGCGATCTGGAACTTTTTTTTTTGTTTAAATATTTTCAAACCCGTAGTTCTCTTCACTTTATGAACTACGAAATTTGAACATTCCACTTTGTTGCTTGCAAAATAACGTTCCGAAATTTTCGGATTTTCTTTTTCAAGAAGGCTCAAAATCTGAGTGACTATTTGTGGGTTCATAACACTGGCTTTAGACCAGACCCACTTCTTTTCTTCCTAATGAAAGGTTATCTTTATAATTCATACTAGCAGTAGCAGTTGTTTTCCTATTAACGTTTAGTTTTTTTTTTTTTTTGCGACTTTTATATACGTTCACCCTGAGTGTCCAACATCCAATTCAGATACCATGGTGATTATGTTAACTAACAAATAGAAGTGACATCAGATTTAAAATTAATAGAAGCACGCCCAGCATTACAAAAAAAACAATAAATTGATTGATTTTTCTACAACTTTTGGGAGGTAAATTCGAAATGAGTGAGTGGAAGTTTTTTCGATGACACTCCTTATTGTTGTTTGAAAGTAAGAGCAAATCATGCGATGGAGAAGCTACATCTTCAATAATAGAACCCAATCTTAAACATTCAAATCATTCATGTCAAGGGAAACGGTGTGTTTTCATGTGTACACTGAATTCCGTAATAGGGTCCATTCTCTTATCTGATCGGACACATCTCATTACCGGGAAGGGTCCTGGAAACGCAGATAAAAACATAGATTCTCCTCAATAACGGAACCGAATTTCGCTATCTCGAAAACTGACAAAACACAACTGGAACGCGAGTTGAAAAACATCCCTTTCGTCAGGCAAATCACGAATGTAATAAATTGCCAAAAGGATTGTACAAATTTTTAAGCATCATCTGGTTGGCTTCCTCGTCTAAAGAAGCGCCACAATTTGAGTTTTGAAACCATTTCAGGCGAATCAACAACGCTCACTTTGAGAGAGCCAGTTTGTAAAATAGCTAAGAAAAGTCTCACAAATTTGGATTGTCCTGTCAAAAGGAAAACTTATTCTTAGATTAAGACATGCATGTTCCATGCCTCCGATAATATTAATTTAATTAACTTACAACAGTGGTGGCCGTGGCATGGAGGCTATGTGCGTCGACCTCTACGCAACTTCGCTTCCCAGATAATATTCACGGTTCCACCTCTTTCGAGTCACTGACAATGCTCAAGGAGTAGTAACTGTCTCAAAAAAGCTTCTCAAACCTGGCCGTTCGGAGTCGGCATAAAATTGTAGCTCCCTTCCACTAATGGGAGAACAATATCAGCCACAACATGAGGAGTCCTGGCCTTCTACTGGCTGTAGCACCACCCTTATTATTATTATTATTATTATAATTTAAGCAGTGTTCGTAATACTAGGAGTGGTATCCTCAAAAAAAGTAATACAGTACAGTCTTGCTACACATAAAGTTTCGGGTGTGTCGGGAATAGCTAAGATTCCGGGCTGTACAGACAAATTTTAGTGTAGTGAACAACCGACAACTTTTCGAAAACACCCTTTATTACAGATAAAAATTTGTATTTATGTTTGTACGTATCCGCAATGTATGCATTTCAAAAATCCTTAAAGGGCAAGAAAGTACGTGTTTATTTTTTGCCTGGAACTGTTTTTCTTAAAACATCTTTCAGTTTTTTTCACGTAACCACTTCAGTAGAAGGATATCCATTTGAGATGCATTATCTTGGTGTACCCACTGAGTGGCCATCGCAATCTTTTTTCTTGCCTCATTGTTTGAAAATTTCGTGGGGTATATAACCTGCACTGCACGATGTCTAGTAGAGGAATATTTACTTAAGTAAGTACATAGAACAGACTGCGGAATATTCGACTGTCCTGGCTGGAGAGTGTCCGAACTATCTAGGCTGTACTGTAATTGAAAATGTTTAATTTTAGCTTTAAAAAATATATACTTTTTAGTTGTATAGGGTTTATTCTCCAGCACTGTGCTGAATAGAGCCCACAAGATGCTAGCTTAAAGAGGGTGGATCCCATGTACCCAGTTTTGCACGTTTTCATTTCTTTTTTTGTACATTCACCGTTAGGTCAAAACTTGGCTTATCACACTGTGATCATTTCTATGATAAATTTCGTCTTATGAAATTGGCATCCTTGTTGTGTCCCAAAAATTATAAATTTTTTTACTCTTTTCAAATTTTAGATCTAGTAGTATTATGTTCCTGAAATCATGCATTTGAATTTTAAAACAAACTAATTTGCCCCTAGTAGGCTTTTCGTATTCATGTAAACGCACATCAGATGAATACACTCAACGAATACATATCTAGTAGGCTTTGCGTAGCCATGTAAACTCACTGAATTAGGCGAAAATTATTCTCTCGTTCATTATATTCACTTGATGGAGTGTGCTCGTGCCGAAAGGACACAAAATTGTAAGTTTGCATATCTCTTGTTTGCAATTAGTTTGTAATCAGTTCTTTGTAAAATTATTACAGAGTATTAAACACTTTTCAAGATATAAGTTTAATAAACGAGTTTCCCTGCATTAGCGCCAACAAGACAACAACATTCTAGTTAAAACTCAGGGTCTTAATTCTAAATTTTTAAAATTTAAATTAAAAAAAAGAAAATATGTATAAAAATATATAAAAAATACTCTCAACATCGTTTTACCCTCTCAAAAAGTCTTTAATAATAATATGGGTGGCGCTACAGCCCGCAGAGGGCCAGGGTCTAACTTCTCAGCAACCACTCGTGTTGTGCGTGCTATTGTTCTCTCACGCGTGGAAGGGACCTACAGTTTAATGCCGACTCCGAACGGCGTAGTTGAGAAGCATTTTCTAGACAGGAAATTCTCTTTGAGCATTGTCAGTGACTCGAAGGAGGTAGAGCCGCGAATTATCTAAGGTGGTAAATTCGGGTACCGAACCTGGCACCCTCTGCGTAGGAGTCGACGCACTAACCCACTACGCCACGACGACCCCGTGCATAATCAAAAAGTCTTTAATCATGCAAAATAGCACAAAAATGCCGCGAAATATGCCACCGCAACGTACTTATGATACAAAAAGGGGAAAAAAATTGAGATCGTCCATAATAAAGGTGGGTGCCAAAAAACTGTTTATCCTCTCCTTATTGAGATCGGTATGGTAAAAGTGGATTCCACAACACCAAACGCTACTGCGAACATTACGCGGGAGGACATTTACAAGGACCCGAGGTAGAAATGGGCTAAAAATAAAACAAAACACAGTACGAAAAACAAAAATAAAAATATAGGCACGATAAAATATCTGAAAAGAAAATAAAAACTGAATTGCAGAAGCCTATAAACGAGTCAAAAACAATAGGTTCCAGTCCGACGACAACTGATCATTTTAATTAAATCCGTCGTAAGGAAACAATTTTGCAGATGAAAAACCACAATAACTAAAATTATGTATTCAGTTTTGCTCGCCACTGTATATGTCGACTTGGCATCGGCTATAAGTCCTTTGATATCATACTTTTTCTATTGGATTCAATCAGGGGACTATGGACCTGATACATTTCCTTCGAAATCAAATTATTGCCCCATTACTAGTGTGTGTTTGGGTCGCTTTCTTTGTATATGAACTCAAATTTTGCCAGCTGCTGATCCATAATGCCATCAGCTAAAAATATGGGCCCAAATCCGCGGTAGGATAACTATATCCAAAATCTAACGGTACCTCAACCGAACGACTGGATGGCGCAGTTGGTTAAGTGCCTGCCCCTGGTTAGCGGCGTTCCTGGATCGAATCCCAGTGAAAACAAAGTTAATACGCTTTTATCTGGTTTTCAAATCTGGTCCAGTCACCACTTGCCGTTGGGATCGAATTAACGGCACTATCACTGGACTTTTCAATCAGTGGTAGTAGTCTGACTGTGGGTATCACAATGGACCTACATGGTCTAAGTGTGCTGGTGACTTCACTAGCAGCCCGTTATACCTACCTACCCTAACCGCGTATTCCTGCTTTCTGTGTGTGTTGTGGCAAATATTCTGTGTTGAACGGACGACGATGATACTGCCGTGAACAAGTTCTACCACACCGGACCACTTACTTTCGTCCTAGCAAAGAATATTGTGGCATTTAGTCACTGGGACCTTATCTCATTTTAACGGAGTTGTTTTATTATTCTGATCGCAACTGCAACGTGGTGATCACACCGCATGCGCGTCGACAGGTGTTTAGGATACTTTTTTTTAAATATTGCTTCATCTCATTCTCACGATCTTACGGTCAAGAAGATGTTCAATTTGAAATCAAAAGGTAGAGCCAATTTTTCTTAAAAAAAACTCTGAAACTTCTTGGCCGCTAACTACAATGGAGGCACCCTGTACCTTGAAATCACTTGCACCAGTATACACTCCTTTGTATTTCATGCAATTTTAGTCTTCCTTAATGTTTCACAAGCCTTCGACACAGTACCAAGTCAATAGATCTTCCTTCGAAATTTTAATTTACGTCGCATGCAAAAATCATAGAAATTACATGTATCTCTAGTAACCCATTCTCAAACAACTCTCACAGGAAGGTGTAAGGTCTGACAGACGGACATTTATGTGCGTATTCATTAATGGGAGTTCCACGGCCGAAGAGACAGTCATAATTTAAATACCGTCATAAATATGATTATGAACTTCAACCCCATTTAATTTCATTGCCTCTATCTGTGTCCTCTATCCGAGGAGAGATACATATCGGTTTGAGAACCGTATCCTTCCACGCCGTGAGGACGCGCCCGAACAAGTTCCCAGTTTGTCATGTAAAACAGGAAGGAACACCGAACCGATTGTGATAATTGTTTCATTGGCCATAAATAACACCTCGACAACCCACCCAACGACCCTGCGACAGCCATTAATGTCATGCTAACAAACTCATCCGCGCGTCAGACAACAAAATTAAGGCAATATTGGTGTTAAACGTTGTCATGTATCATCATCCTGCTGACAACCCCTGTTCCTTGCGCACACCGTGGCAATTGTCCTTGTCCTCGACAACCACCAGAGGGGTTGTTGGTTCGAGGTACTCTTCGCTCGTAGAAGAAGGGGCCGCAGATAACACGAACTATTTGCATGCAATACCATCGACGACGACTCATCGCGATCATTCAAACCCTCCGCTTCGGAAAAAATTCATTGACGCATAAAAGTCAAAACTATTATCTTGTCGAATGCGCATTGTTGACGATGAATAGAGCTCTAGGGCGCTGCTGCGAAAGGGTTGCAAACATTTGCGAAGAGTGAAAAAAAGGAATCGAATCGGTAATCGAATGCCTTTTCGACTCCGCATCACTTTGGGGCTATGCAAAGCCATTTAAGTGTACAAACTTCCCAATCCTCATGCACAAGCACCCAGTGCACGAGGTCAATAAAAGCATCGGCATCAATGCCAGATGAAAATATTGGCAAAATCCATTAAAAGATCTCAAAAGACGAGGCGGCACGAATGGGTGGAGTGGGGAGGGGAGGGTGATGTAGTGGTGGTGTTTTTGGAAGTTATCCCAAAAACCAGAGTGCTCTGTCCTCGTCTCCATTGAAGCCAATTCGGTTTTGATTTTCCAGAAGAAAAAGCACTCCTTCACTCGTTCCCCATGCCCAGTCCCGAGCCATCCTAGATCACGAGCAAACTGGGACCAGATGTGATCTCAGTTCACCGCCCACTCCGCATGGTGCCAGCGGTTTGTAACTATCTGCACACACACACTCCGGCAAGCGACGCATACCTGAAGGAACTATCTGTGGCCAGGCCACAGTAGCAGAACCACCATTCATTCCATTCACCATTCATCCATAACTGGGAATCGTTTGCCGTAGCCCATTTCTTTTGAAAGCTCTCTCTCTCTCTTTCTCTCTTTCTCCCTCTGGTGAGAGTGTGTGCGACGGATGGGAATAAAGAAACAGCCCCTAGAACTTACCCTGGATACCAACCGACAGATATATCATATCGCTCACAAAAAAAAAAAAACAAAATAAATAAAAAGGAACCCCACTATCCCCATTTAACGAATACCACCACCACCACCCCCCACACACAAAACAAGGAAACCTACACGCACAGCACATAGCACACAGAATACAGAACACAGTGCAGTCGACCGACCTATCGACTGACTGAAAACTTGCCAGGGAATCACCCGGACATATTGCGCAAGCTTGCCAAATACTCTATCTCTTGCTGTCTGCCCACCTAGAGCCGCCAATGTACAAAGCACAGCGGGGGATGAAAACAAAGTTCAACCAACAAAAAAGCAACACACAGCAACACAGAAACGGCACTGCTATCCTCTATCCGCTATCCGCTATCCCATGGCATACATTCATTTATAGTCGTCGTTGTACGCGAAAAACGTATAGCTCCCCTACATCGGGACCCCACCACCATGCCGCCCCCTACCCACAGGAAGGAGGGCAAAAGGACGACCGTTGTCGTCGTCCTCCTCGTCTACCAAAGATTACACAGTGATAATTTGCTTTATATGTGTGTTTACTAATGTGAGGCTTCTGCTGCAGCATCACTTTTTTGTGCTCTCTCCGCACCACAGGGCGACTACTGGTGACGGGAACATCGCCGTTCACCACACCGCCACTGCAGAGGTGGCTGGAAAGAGAGAGACTCGGAGATCCCGCCTTTTTATGCTCCTCCCTTGCTGAACGGTTATCCTGCATTCGTACTGTGTGCCAAAGAAAGAGAGCACTCTCGACTCGACTCGACTCTCCATACACAAATAGCGCGAGAAGCAGAAGCAGCATCAGCATCAACAGAAGCCAAAGGAGGACAACGACGACGAATGCTGGGCTGAGGCAGAAGATTCATCGTTTTACACAGATACTCCTCTGTCTGCGATGTGTGTACCGTTGTGCGGAGAGTGCGGTGTCGGATTACATTCATTCAAATCGACATCATCCAACAACCGACTGCCGACTGACGACAACCGACAACGACGGAGATAGCGGTGTTCATTCCAATTGGAGTTTCGTCGCAGCCTGCAGGATAGCCGAGCCGAGTCCTTTCACCCCCCGAACCGAACCCGACTGTTCATTCGTGTACAGTTGGACGGCGGCGGTGAACTCTCTCGGAATGAACAACGACGAGCGGCAAGCAACTGCGACTTCACACAGAGAGTATGCGAAGCGAATGTCAGTTTGACGACTCGAACTGTGGGCAACGTTTGGGATCGCGCGCCGTCGGCATGATTCGGATAAACGTTTCGTCGCCTCTGGCAGTGTAAGTGAGCGAGTGAACGAGACCGATAGCGCGTGCAGAGGTGTGTGAGTGTGTATGTGTGTGTGTGTGTTGTGTGTGAGTGTACACACGATGGTCATGGAGATACAGATAACCCAGATGATTTGTACACACACAGACAGCATCAGGACATTTTACTGCTGGAAGAATCTCATGCACAACCACCATCTCCACCACCACCACGAGAACCATCATCATCATCATCATCACAATCGTCGTCCTCATCGTCAACCTCATCATCATCGTCAACATCGTCCTCACCATCCTCATCGTCGTCACCACACCACCACTCACCACCATCTCCATTGCTTGCTGGCTGCACGGTGGTGGTTGATTACGAATGCGAATGAGAACAGGATAAGAACACATCCCCTGCTGTTTGTGGATGTTACCGTTCGTTTGACAATCGAATCAAAACACAGTTTTTAGTCCAGCGATAGCATCCCCGTCAGACAGACAACATCTCTCTCTCACTGAGCGAGGCCTAGGGGTTGTTTTACTGCTGCTGCTGCTGCTGTTCATCGCAATCGTATTTGGAATCGGATTTCCATTGGATTCTGCTCTCGGATTGTCTGTGTCACTCGTGCATGTTCATCTCCATCCGAGCAGTTAGTCACTCCGGTCAGTCGGAGCATCTCTAGTGTTGTCATTCGCTGGCGCAATCATCTCTCGAACAGTGTGATCCGTTGCTAATCGGGTTTTGTGCCGTCTATTGCATGTTGTACGAACGAACGGATGGTGTTTTTCGCTGTGAACAGACTTAGATAAGATATTAAATTTATTGTTTAGTTTTGTGTGTGATTCTTCGGGGAAAGAAAAAACGGAGAAAAGTGTAAGTGGCCGGTCGCGATAACGAGAAATTGGCTGATAGTCGATAGACGCCCTGATCTGCTGCTGCGATCCTTTTTCGTGCCGTGATAAGCTCTGCTCGTCCGCTGTCGATTGTTCAATTGCCCTGTGAAGTGAATTAAAATGTAATCAGTTCGTGGTGGAAGTGCGAAAGAATTCCATATCCATTGAGAAAGAAAATTGATACCCAACCAGCTACACTCAGTGCAGACAGCTCTTCTAGGATTCGGATAGTTAAAACACAATTGGAACAAATGTTATTCGATCGGTATGCAATGTCAGGTACGTTGTGGTTTTGAAATATAATTTGATTGGCGCGCATACTTGAATGGGAGGCTTTTGGGGATGGTCTTCAATATTGAGACGTAGAATTCGGAGCTTGTCTTCGTTGAGAAGATCGGATTTGGTGGGTTTTTCAATCTGGAACTTGGAGAGAATTGGATTTCCAACTTGGTACAAGTGCACTGCATATTATGACAGATATCATCATATTCGCAGAAAGGTGTTAACACGTTGATTGCTAAATAAAAGTTGTTCAAATAAATTCTCTGATTTCCAAGATGTGTCCGAATGCCGACGGTGTTTGAGGAACAATAACAGTAACGACAGTTTCAGACGCTATCACCCAAGGCCTTCTAGTGTTAATTTATAAGCTCCTTTTGATGCCGATATGAGAACGAAATCATTGAAGTAGGAAAGTGGCTGTTTCCAGTTTAATTTGATGCTTTCGTTGGGCGCCAGGCACTTTTATTCCTCTGTCTACACTAAAAAGCCCTTGTTAAACCAGGTTTTCTACGAGTTTCTAGTCGGAATACTCTCAAGATGTTATTTCTTTCATGATTTAAGACCTTTTGAAAAAGTATTCGCATTTGTAACATGATCTCGCATTTGGTCTTTTCTCTTGTTCAAAAAGTTATGGTCAGTTAAGACCCCTAGATCAGTAAGTTCTAGCAATGAAATGTTATTTAGGATATCATTATCAAAATCTTCTGTGATTCTAGTTTCCTGTTGGAAAAACGTGGCAGGGATTAGGCATGAGGAGATTCAAGAAACAAACAAATAAATTCTAAATTGATTTTCTGAAGGACCTCAACCAAATAGGACTTAAACAGGAGGCAGCTTAGTAAAGAAAACCTATCTGGAGTGCCTTGTTGGTTGAGCTTCAAGTCCACACTCGAAACACGCTGACTACTAGATAGATGAACCCATCCAAATTCAATGGTTGATGAAAGATATATGTAGGTTCGGTTAAAATGGCTGACTGCTGTAAGGAAAGACAGCAGGCACTCTTGAAAATAGAAATAATATAGACATTTATATTATAATCATCATCTCCATCTAAAGGGATCATCATCATCACGCACGAGAGATCTCCAGGCAGCTCGATCCACTGCCAACGATTCTAACTTCTACATATTTTTGTTTATTGATTGCTCCTGAAAAAAGTTAATTCTCATGTACTCTACTTACACATGACTTAAACTTACTGAACTACCGAAATTCTAGTAAATTTTGAATTTTTGGAAATAAATGTAAAATTAGCTCCATTTGTGGAATGAAACACGCCCATTTGCCAAAATTATGCGAAATCGCAAGTGGACACAGTGCTGAGAGTAACTCGAGGATCGTTAGATTCGCCATACGGATTTTAATTGATCAAGTGGATCTCAAATGGATATAGTATGTTCTTGTAACTATCAGGGATTAGATTGTAGAATTCCAAAACGGTGTTGTAACGACGTTTTATAACCAAAAGGCATGACAGCGCTGGAGGCAACCATTTTGGTATATCTTATCTGTGGCTCGCGGTGAATATAAAAGAAGTTGATTTAGTGGAACCCCCAAACTCAACCGAATAGTCACGGGAACAAGTATTTTGTTCGATTTATGTAATGTTCGAGTGATGGACTGTAAAATATGGGAAAATTGAAGTCTAAGTTCTGAAACAATTCACAATTTTTTTCGGCTTGTAAAAAAATGTGCTTCAAGGATGTTCCTCTTACAGAGGTTTGACTGTATCTTGAATAGAGACAATCCTTGTTTTGATTGTTCTTTAATGTGTTAATCGTTATATCTGTATTTTGCGAGTTACAGGCGAGAACTGTGGAATGTCGCAAAAGCATTATTATGACTCGCTCGTATTTGAGTGTCTGGTGACATGGAAATGAATTTTCAAAGGACCCATGAAACTCGTGAGCTACAGATTTGGCAACACAACCCATTTCATTTTCCTCGTCATTTAAAAAAGCCTACGAGTCATGCAAAGGGTTAACATCCCGTAAATATAACAAAATGGACACCAACTGTCGGGAGTTTACTACCGAAAGTATACTAATAATGTCTGTTTAATTGGCAGACACCCTATGTTTTTCAAAAATTCAAACAAGTTTGCAACGCCTACGATGATACTTTGTTAAAGAAAAACTCGTATATTTATATGCACTCTCTAGGCTTTTTAATGGATTTTCAAAGCCTTCAGGGCACTTCAAGGGATGCATTATGTAGTAGTAGTATCGGACAAAACTTTTGCAACTAGAACTAAAACCATGCAATTTCCGTGTCGTTCCAATAATTTGTGGACATAGAGAAGTCAAAAGTGTACATTTTTGAAAAATACAATGAAAATGTAGGAAACTATGTTAGATTGTTATTTGAACATTTGCGATGTGTTAACGGTTACTTAATCTCGTCTTTGCATTATCTGCTCTAGTAAAACGTTTGATTTGAAGACCGACCATATATTTTTGAGAACTCTAATCTCAAAGTATGGCACAACTCTGCAACTCAGCAGCAAGCTTACGGACTAAAGGTTTCATTGATTTCTGGGGCTCTTTTAAGAAGCAAGCATTTGGTTTGTTGATATAAATTCACAGTTAGAATCGCAAACATGTATTTGGCTTGATTTAATTTTAGAGTCTTAGTCTACATACTTCAGAAACCGCTTTACTTTATGTGCATAATAAATTCCAACTCTCGCACGATGTCTTTTTGTACGCAATTGCAGTTGATTCACATTGCTAATAACTTAGACCATCAGTAAGTCGTACAGGACGCATTAACCATGTTTTGTTCCAAGGTTAAACCGTGGTACGCAAGTACTCATAGACAAAAGTATAACATTACATTCGGAAGACGACATGATTTGAAAAGGAGTCCAATCCTTCTTCTTTGAAGGTGACACTTATCGTATTTGAATGTTTCAAAGGTTTGGGGACTGGGAGGACTGGAAATCAAAGGAATTCCTTACACCATTCAGTAAGTTGTTCAATGTTGTTTTTAATGGAATTTGTAATTTTGGATGCAATAAAGGAGAAACTAAAACAACAACTTCGGTAAGCAAGAGGTTACTAATGGTAGTACCAACTTTTTCAAAATTTCTTGTTTTAAGAAGCGAGCTTCAGCCAGTATTGATAAATTCTAATAATCCACTTTTGTAGCTACGTTTTATTCGCACAAAATCCACAGTCACCCGTCAAACTATTGTTTCATTCTATTTTGTTGGGTCATAATTTATTGTTAATGCAATTGATTCCTTGTTTAGTTAACTCTAGATGTCAAAGCATCGTTTGTACAGGAGAGAATATCAAATCTTGTTGTGTTCCCGCAGTAGCTGCCGAACGTCGCATTAACTAAGTGAGAAGGAACGACACAAAAATGCATTCGATTAAATTACGCATGAAACAAATTTTGCATTCATCACATGTTAAGCATTGTTAGAAAATATGACAGGAAATGCACAAGAGACTAGACATCTCAAGAATTTTTACAGCTCTCGTGTGAAATAATAAACCGAAAATATAATTTGTTTACAATGCTTCTTGAAATGCTGTCTACAATCTCGACAATTGAGGCTCCTATAAAAAACGAAATTTACTTGGTTCTAGAACCATATAAAATGGGCTTCTTTATCGATTTCTAATCGTGGATATCGCGTCGAATGAGGCAAAAATGTGGGTTTCACTAAAACAGTTTTTCCCCTGATGTTTATAGGTTCAGGAGAAAGAATTCCTTGTCTCTCACATGGACTCTCATCAAAATTCTGTTACAAACTTCGAGAATTTCTCATGCCAGCATTTAAGATTGAATGTTCGACAGTCTGACAAATTGTGGAAGATCGTATACCTTTTCGAGAAGTTAGTTGATTTGGAAAATGGAAACGGTCATGTGATGACGTGAGAATCAAGAAGTGCGCTTGTTCAACAAGAAGAAAACAATCAAAATCATGTTTAGGGTGTCCATTAAGAGGGACTTCACTGTACATAGTACGAACACAACACATTTTAATGCAATAGAAAATTCGGAAAACCCCCGAAAGCTTCCGATCTCCTATTTTGTGAGTGCAACAAGATGGTAAAATGTCTCAGCAGTTGATGCGCTCCCCTTCGTTAAGATAATTTCACATCAATAAGTTGTAATTGTGTTCCCCATCCACTCTATTACTTTGGGCCACCATTCTCGAATGAGCCTCCGATGCCATATTTTCACTTCCCAACGGATGAAGAGCATTATTGCACCTGCAATCGTTCATTCAAAGACATTAGACCTTTGTGCAAACAAGTCTACAAATATACTTGAAATCCGATGCCACTACGATCATGTCCGCTCCTTTTCCAAATCTATGTACACACATCCCTATCACGAGATAACGATCCTTCATATTGTTGTGATGAGCAATCAACATTGTTTGCGATGGGACGACGATGAAAAGAACCCACCACGTGAGATAAGAGATCATTCTTTGCTCATTCCTTATTGCCTTTGTGGTTGAGTGGCAGTGCGGATGCGTCCTTGAGATGAAATTGCATCCGAATGTGTACCGGAAAGACACAAGAACCGTCCGACCGCCTTGATGTGTGCGTTTGTGTGTCTTCATCAAATACCGCAGGACTTGTTGGATTCATTCATTTATCGCACCTACAATGCAAACATGTCCACAAGTCATTGAGACCACAGATGACAGCACCGCGCGCAAAGAAGAAAGGCGGCCCCGCATTCATCCGCAGGTAAATAGACTTTGGATCATAGTGCAATTATTTAGCGCAACGCTAATGGACTCGCCGTGAAAGTGCCGCACAGAGACACACACCACCTGGGAGAGTGATACCTATCTACCAGACAATTTCCTCCATAAAAACATTTTGGACACAGATAGCGATTGGATGATAGCAGTTGGGCACTGTGTCAATCGACACGAGACTTATCTTATTGTTGTATCTGCTTTGACGTGACGCTATACATTTGATTTACCAGCGTTTTCAAATGGGGGCAGGGGTGGGAGGTGGGAGTGGGTCGTGGAGTGTACCCAGAAACCTCGATGCCCGATGTGGGCTGGCGATAGTGTCAGCTCAGCGTAACTTCACTGTCAAAGTGTCTGATAAACCGTGAACCATTCCATTATCTTTTGCAGTGATAACTGAGACCACTCACACAGACGCCCGGTTCTAATGTGGATTTCTTTCTTTTCGTTTCAGGGAGCAGTGGTGATGAGTTCGAGCCGATCAATCGCCACAACCCGCGGAGTATAAGTCAACAAGCCGAGGAGCAGGAACTGCAAGACTATCGGCGTTACGCAAGTGCTCAAGGAATCTCCATGAATCCCACAGATCAGTTCTACCACAAGGCCCTACACGATCGATCCGCGGAGCGAATCCTCTCCGATATGGCGCGCCTGCACGACCCCTTTTGTGATTTGGACATACGCGAGAGCGGCGTCTATGCGAAGAGTTTCCTGCGAAGGGGCACCCGATTCGGGCCGTTCCCAGTGAAGCTGTGCAACGAGCCCACCGACAGGAAGCTGGCTTGGGAGGTGAGTGCACAATTGACATAATCCTTTCGCATTTCCACAAAAAAAGGTTCGAATTTCATGCGAAATTCGCTCGTTTTTTGCGGCAAAAGAATTAGAAAACGCATCTAATCAACGGCTGTAACTTAATCCCATCAAATCAAATCGAACGTTACATCCCTGCGCTCGACCATTTTTTGTGTGTGTTTCCCTCAAATTTTTGAGGGAAAAACGAACTGTATCGCACCCGAAAATTAAGTGATTGGGAAAATATTTGATTAAAACCCGACACACGATTGTCAATCATCGTCCTCGGCGCGGCGAGCGGAGAGGATCCTAACAATGCGGCATGCGGAATTGGAAGGAAGTTGTCACCCTTCTTCGCAGATAATCCTCTGTCCGGAATCGGCAGGCTAATTTCAAGCGTCGACCAGAAGCAAACAAGCGTAAATCCACAAAGTGCCCCCTAAATGAGACTTAAATTCGGTTTCGCCTGTTCAAAATCGGTGACGGCAGTAATTTCAATTAAGGAGCTCTCTTGTCTGCCCCTCGCTCCCTCCGTGGCACGGAGCCCAGAAGCCGTACGGACGGACGGGGATGATGTGTTTAGATAACAACAGCGTGATCCTTGTGTCATATCCTCATCGAATGGACTTGTGTGTGTGTTTTTCCTTTTTTTTCATTTTTCATCGATCGTCCTCTTTTCCGATCTCCCGATCAGATTAGATACTCGTACATTCATCCGCAGACACATGACAGGGGGAAGACATGGAAAGGTGTGAACAGTGAACAAGGACCGCTGCTTACAGCAGGTAGACAAATATTTTCTTAATGTTGACATCTCAATTGGCAGGATCGCTCGGTGACATATACACAACTTGAGTGCTTACAGGCTTCTGTCTGTCTCTCCGATCAATAGCACGCCCGATTGGGTTCTGAAGAATGTGTGCGCATGCGTGCGCGGGCTCGATACAATTTGTCTGCTGGTCTCGTATTCTGGAGCAGAAGGTGAGAAGAACAAATTGATGAATGCCTCCGGACATGACAATGGCCCGGGATTAGAGATGATCTCCAGTTCGTTGTCAAGCCGAGCGCACACACTGCATGACAATGAGGCGCGCCGTCTCAGGACCGGAATCCAATTTCGAATACCACACCGGTTTCCGATTCTCTGTTTCGCAATAAGGGCTAAGCGCACGTTTTTGTTGCAAAAATCACATCGAATTCACAATCATGTGGGACGTGTATGACTAATTTCGAGTGCACACGCGGAAGGAAACATCGCCGATGATCGCCCCCCTTCGATGTGCTTACACTTTTTCAACCGCTCTTCCGCGCGGTTTGCAGCTGCGGGCGATTGTGTAAACACCTAGCGACGACGGTCGACTGTAATCGACCGGTCCTCAGCATCCACTTCACAGAAATCCCACACAAAGGACACCCATGCGGTTTGTTTAGAGCCAATCGAACGCAACCCCGACCGGGGACGCGTGTGCCTCCGCCCCTGCATGTTAAATAATTAAGAAAAAAAATACTTTCAAATTGACTTTCTGCGAGTAATTTGCACAAATCGCCACTCGTCGTGTCGCGTTGGCCATTAGTTAGGAGTGCAGAGAACAGCAGCAGCAGCAGAGAGCAACAGAGTCTAGGGCCATTAGAGGCTAAATTGGAAATCAGCGAGAGAAATCAAGGAAGCACAGCCCACCAACCCAAATTCGTTAAAGGCGCCGAGTGCCGAGTGCCGAGAGCCACTCAATTAAAATGTCGTTTTTCCGAATGACTTACGAGATAAGACGAGCGTTCCCCCATCACTGCCACCACGGCCGGCCGGCCCGCAACTCGTGTGAATGTAATTTCTAGTCGTTATTCCACTCTAGATCATCTGGAGTGGTGGTGAGTTCGCCGCGAATTAGCGCGCCCAACCGGAATTGTCCTGTTTTGTTGCTCATTTAGCATTCTGCTGCTGTTGGCTGTTGGATGGCCTTAAGGATTGCACACTTCAAAGTGAATGCGTCGTCGTCGTCGTCGTGGTTATGGTTGTGGTTGTTCCCTCCTTTTTCTTGCTTTCCGCGTACGATGTGCGAGGGGGAGGATTTTCGTGAATTGTGATTTTCGCGGACACACTGCTGCAGCATCCCCTGTGGGTTCCACCTCCCACGACATGTCATCATTGTCACTTCTGTTCTCTGGTCTGGTCTTCCGCAGAAGTCCACCTTTGTTGGGATGCGGTAGAGTGCGTGATGTCAAACAAAAAACACACGTAAATTGTCAAAAACCCCTTGTGCTGTTCACTCATGCCGCCTCAAGGAAAACAGAAGGCAAAGGATCTTCTGCACATCTGTTTGTGTGTGTGGAGGTGTTCGGGAAGGATAATGATGATTGCTTTATGATTTTGTTGCTTCCTACACAACAGCGCAGTCACACACGTTGACAATGTGCCTAAGCAAGGATAAAATTTTAAAAAGGAATCAATTATGATTATCCTTGTATTCTTGCACAGTTAGTTATGAAAAAACCGAAAGAGAGAGGTGAACGAGAAAGTCTCTCATTCATGTGCCAACACGTACCAACTCTGACGGGGATATTAATGATCCTCGGTACCGAATTTCGGGCGAACATAATCTCTGCTGATGTTCAACTCCTTCGTCTTCGGCGGCGGCGGCGACGGTGTTATCTCGTTTGTTTTGTGTGTGTTCGGCGAGATGTAATTAATCATAAGTTGTTAACTGTTTTTGTGTTTTGCTGTTGTTGCACTTGACGGGAGAGGATTTTTTTCCGTGTTATCTTGAGGGACTTTCCAAGGAAGATACTAGCTACTGGTGTTCGGGGATTGTGTGTGCCTGAGAGAAGGTGACATATTCTCTGGACGGAAGGTGTTGGTCCCTTTGTAAGGAGGTGCTGCTTGAATGGAAGTGATCATTAGTGAAGATGTCACCCGACAATTTGGTGATTTTGAGGAAGGTTGGTGTCTGAAATTTCTGAATGACCTGTTTAGCATTAAAAAGGCCTATTGAGTTGGGTTTTCAACGGCTTTTCTCAGAGAGTATGTGTGGCTGAGTCTTGATTAAGCTAGAACTTGTCCAGGAGAGACGTGGGATTTGGGTTTTCCATGGTGCATCATTTTTAATGAGGATGCATATCAAAATCTCACGAAGCGCAGTGTCTTTTAGTATTTCAATTAAATTTACATGGATACTACAAGAGTGGATATCTTTTTAAAGAATAGTTTTTTAGACGTTGCAAGTAATACCTTATTAAAAACCTTACAAAACGGTCATGTGATTGACTGATATGTGGAGATTACCTTGGCTTTGTGGGTATGTGAGCCGAATCCTATGTTGGAGGTTATGGGTTCAATCCCCGAATTGAGCAACTTTCTTGTGATGATGAAGCTTACCGCAGGTCCAACTGGGAGTGTCTTGACAAACAAAGAGCTAGAAGAAGTGTGCTTAAATACTTGATCTTAATCACTTAAGGCTCCGGCACATAGAATACTTCACATGCGCGAGCGTCAGCAATACTTTGACAGATACACAAAATACATGTTCTTATGGGAGGTGACACATAGAACAACGCTGACGTTCACGCGACGGATATAGTTACTCAACTTTTATCTTTTTTGTCTCCTTCAGCGTTGACAATCGTCACATTGCGACATTTCAAGAGACTTCGAATTGGATGTTAAAGTTTGGGAGTTGGTTCTTGTTGAAGCAATGTTCAAAATAGATAAAAATATAAATGAATGTTTACAATTGAGTATTTAAATTAAAAAACATATTTTAATAGTAATACAACTTGAATAAACAATTCAAATTTGGAACTAACAAATGAAATCAGCTGTGCGTTGAAGTATTCATTCTGTCATCTCTTTGCGTCAGCGTGTACGTATGCTCTGACGCTACGCAAGTAAAGCCTGAAACAAAATAGTGTGCTGCGCCAGCCGACTTCATGTTACGGAGAGAGAACGATGGCGCACTGCGTTGAAATAAATACTCATTTTATCAGCTGATCTCTCTCTCATCTACTAGATGAAAAATATTGCCGCCTTTCTGCATACACTCATTTGAAATGACTTTTGTCGTTAAATTATTTTTAACAGATTTTGAATCAGCTGTTTCCATTTTTCAAATGACATTTGACACAAAATTTCTCAATTTGGAAGAAAACTCTCAATTTGGGAGAAAACATCCTTCACAGCGCACCCCTCTGTCAAAAAATATCCAACATGTTGATGACGTGCGATGGACTACGTTTTACGTTTTATTACGATCCTCTCATCTCTCTCAATTGTCACTAACGCTGTATTTTGTGCTTGGCCAGCGCAAACGCACTATTGTGTTTCAGGCATAAAGTATTCATGTGCCAGTCACAAAAATCTTGTTGGTCTGCGTCCGCGAATATTTATCATTATTTGCGCGAATCAGTCCTTCTAATGAAATCGGAAGACTTTTCTTTGATCATTCACAGCGTAGTTGTTTAGACAAACCGAAATACTAATTGCTGCCAAGGGCAAGTCTGAGTTGGATTTCCATTAATTCACTTGCAATGGGCCACGGCAAAAATATTGTACCAAAATTCTCATGAAGCATGAGAGCCGTGGTACACGTTGAGGCGAACCTCTGTAAACCTGCTTTGTTTGTATTTAGAATCCCATTTGTCCAGTCTACGGACGTTAGTCAAGTCTGTTTAACCAATGGAGAGCCATACTTTGTTCATATAGAACAGACTTCTTGAACATTTCCACTCCAGTGGAGCATAAAAGTTATTGCTTCACTTTGTATACAAGTATTTGCCAATTACTGGACATCTCCTCTAGCACCCAAAAAAGACTCAAATTGTTTCAAAAACTGTCTTTAGGGAAATGTTTGAACCTTGAACCTTGTGCACCTTGGCCCAAGCCCATTTTCTGTGGTGAATTTACATACATTCGTCCAATTAAAGTCCCGCTACATGTTGCAACAATTTCACTCACTCTACAACTGAAAGTTCGACGCGTCGGTTTCGCAAATAATTTGTTCTGAACATTTTTTTAACTGAATTTTGTATGACTTTTTTATGCGTGCTGTGAACAAATTCAAAATGGAAGGAGTCACCGGACAATTTTCATAAATAACTTATCACTGTATAGGTTACCAAATGAAAAATGGTTACGACTGCTAAATTAAAGTGTGCTTGGGCCATCCTTTTCGGTGTACATTGGACAGCCAAGCCTTGATTCTTACTTCAACTGTGTGACTACAGTACGAACTCGATTTACGCAACTAATAGAAATCAGTGCAGTTGCAATAACCGAAGTTGTCGCACTTACCGGGTAAAATTTTTTAAATTTTCAAATTGTGTTGCTGACGTTAAAGTATGGGTTCACCCTTATTTTGCTGTAGAATTGAACTGCATTTTCTTTAATAATGTCGATAGAAATTATATTAAAAGATTAAGTCAATTGAAGCGATACTTTTATTCTTCTTGAAAAGGTCTTAACAGCTCAGCGGTTGAACAAGGAATAATAATAATGTTACTAAGTTCTCAATTGAAATTTAGGGATGATAGCATACTGACATTCGATTTATATTCACAAGTACATAAAAAGAACAAACATTAGAAAAAAGTAACTACGGTGACTAATTCTTACTTTAACAAATTGGAATATTTTTAGCTCTTTGCTTTAGACCCATACAAAGTCTTTTCCTTCTGAGGGAAGGTATTCAGAAGCCTTACGTAAATGCGTATTACTATTCCAGATTCAGCTCTAGCCACAAAGTGTCTCAAAGCGCTTCCTTTGGCCTTTATTAGGCTTATTGTGGAGTTGTGAATATTATATTTAAACAAAGTTGGTTCACTGACACACCTTTATCCACTTCGGATAAAATGTCCACTTCTCTTTTTAATAGACAATTCTATTTTTTTTCGTGACACCACTGTTAATCGCATTTCCCGAATGATGGCACAGTTCTTCTGATGGAACATACACACATAGACTCTAGTTTGTTTCCAATCGGTTGAATGCACACACATGCAAAATAATTTGTCAAATCTAACTGTTAAATAACGGCAGTAAAATGCAAACAGACACAAATGAATCTAAAGACTGATGCTGAAAGAGTGAAGTGAAACACAAGAAGAGCTACTATTTTTGAAAGTTGCACTTCTAGTGTTGCGAAAATCGAAAAGTTGCATAAATCGAGTTCGTACTGTAGTTTGACGATTCTACTCCTTCTCTGACTCGCAGTAAATTAGGCCTAAAATGACTTCCGGTCTATAAAACTTCACTGAACACGAACCGAACGAAGGTAAACACAACGACGCATAATCTTGTCTAGAAAAAAAACAGGGGTCGAATCATCGAACGAGTGAATCGCTGTCGAAAATCGTGCATTTGGGATTACAGGACACGTGAACGTAATTTGGGATCATACAACACGTTATAGAGCACGTGAACGTATTGAACTAATAGAAACGTCATTCGATCAGTAGACAGTGAACGTATTGATTTGAATAGTAAATTACAAATTATTAAATTAATAAATCAGAGTAACTGTTAAAATATAATAAGTACATACATAAAATGCAATGACTACATTTTTTGGAATAAACTGAAACAAAATAAATCCCTTGCAAAATGAGTCGATGTCGACAGCGAAATTGTCGTCGATACTAATTTCAGCACAGGAGTTAGTGGAGTAGAAAATGTGGTTCAAGTTCAAGTTTAGAGAGAGAACATGTTTTAATGCTCCTTATTCTAGCGAAAAAGTTTGATGAATTTGAAAATCGAAGTCTATTATATTCGTCTTTATTGTGTTTCAAATCATTCTCACGATTTGCTTGATTATTCCATAGGGTTACTTATATTTACTTTGGAACAATCTTTCTCTAATAATAATATCTTTTGAATCAGAGGAACTCAAGTAAAGTTGCAAAATAGAATGCATCGCTTGTAACAATCGGTATATTTACATTAATTATTTCATAAATGACACATATGTGACGTTTAACTACAGTGGACTCCCTAAGTCGAACTCCTCCTAAGTCGAAACTCTCTCTAACTCGAACTTTTTCATCTAACTCGAACTTTTTCGACATATTTTACATACATTTCCCTCAATTTTCCTTAAAAACACTCTCTAAGTCAAACTCCCCCTAACTCGAAAAAAAATTATGTCATCCCGTGACAATTCGACTTAGGGGGAGTCCATTGTACTACATTTACTACGATTCACTCTATTGCAATATTTCCTACACAGAATAATTACGTTCCGTCAGAATTCGTATGACATGATCTCAATACGTTCGTTCGTATGACGATTAACGTAATTTCTGTTCGTATTCGTTTCGTATTCTTAATGAATTGTCAGTTTTATAATACATTTTTGGAAGCTTCTGTGATTAGACTCGAATGGACAGGCCATAAGTGTGACATAAAGCCTTCATCTGGCATGTGAGTGTTTATGGTCTTTCCAATAAGTGCCACATACCTTGGGCCATGCTGAAGTCGACATCAAGTCCCAACGTAGGGCATAATGCATGACGTTCAGTAAAACTCTGCATCAATATCTGTAAATCTAATCTCTCGAACTCGAACTTTGTTGCTATATTTTACAAACATATCTTTCAAATTCTAAGTCAAACTCCCTCTAACTCGGACAAATTATGGTATCCCGTGACAATTCGACTTAGGGAGAGTCCACTGTGTCAGGCTTCAGGTGTCAAACTCCGTCGTTTCTCATTTCTCAACCACCTGATTGGAATCTTTCTAGTTCCATTCTCGATCGTTGGTTTCAAGGAGCATCTGCTTCTTCGCTCAATTATTTGACCTTCGAGTGTTGGAGCAATGAGCCATTTGCAGAAACGCCTTTTCACTCAATCGTGCGGCCCCAGAACCAACCTTAAATTAGAAGTCTTGCGCAATATCCCTATCGGCAGGAATCTATGCTTAATCGTGGTCTTCCTCATGTGGCGCTTTAAACCGCGCTGGACTTAGACCTCAAATATTTGCTCCAACAAAATAATTACTCCATTGCACAGAATTGAAAACTATTCTTATCTAGAGCAAGTTCGGCTATCAATCGTTGGCCATCAATGTCTGAGCACTTGTGAAATTCGCTAGAAAACATTCCCGGGGGCTACTCATCATCCAAAGATATTGCGACTAGCAGCGATTAGGTGCGTTTTAAACGCCACTATCAGCAGGCGATACGATCGGCCATCTTTATGATATACCCCGGTGCTCTATTGATAAGTCGCGATATCGCAAGGATGGATCTTTGTTTGGTAAACAATGAAATGGGTTTACCCAGTTTTGGGGTGATAGCTTGGTTTTTCTTTTGTTGCTTAGAGAAGGGCTCTGTTTGACAGACTTTTTTTTCTGAGAGAAAGTCTGTCTTGTCGAATCACCTTTGCAACGACCTTGGGAGGTTCACCTTCTAGATAGATTGACATGTACAAACTCTGTCCACGTTAAAAAACACCACTTGCGCATTCCGGATACCACCTCCACTTACAGACGAACTAAAGTTCCTTATCTTCGAAGAGCCATCAGTTCAAGCACGAACAATGGTCTCGCATGCAGTGAGATACCGATTAAGGTACATATCGACGAGCGCAAATTATCACACACAACGTGCCGTGCCGTGTGCTTATCCGCCGCTTGGGTAACTAATTTTTTCGTAATTTCATGTTCTGGCCTTCATAAATCAATCACTTGTCGATTTTTCTATCGCTTATCGAGATCAAAAATCAAATTCGATTAAAAGAGGCCTCTGTGAGCTTTGCGGCTCATAGGAGCCAACGTACGAAATGACTCAGGGCTTGACACTTGGAAAGCGTTGATATAAGTTCGGTTGCATTAAATATACTGAAGCAACCACTAGACGAACCAGAGACGGCTGGAGGGTAGGTAGGTTGTTGGACGCCCTTGTGGACTGAAGTCGTGGATCGCTTAAACTAATGAGTTGTCGCCCAAGACTAATTGCGGCGTGAAGGAGATGATTTGGAAGAGTCTCCAGTTTGCTGAACTCATCCATATTTCCTGTGTGACGCTGGAAAACTGCTCCAAAATGTGTCTAATTGCGTTGCCTTCAACACAGTCATTGTCGTCCACAGGCACTGTCTACATTCCACAACATTATCTATCTTTTTCAAACGTCACTTTGTTGTCAGCAACAAGCAGAACTAAAAAAGGAAAGTGATCAAACAAATCAATCATTAGCGTCCAATCACTGACGTCTGAAATCCCACGTCTACTCATCGGTAATATACCACCTATCACACAAATATAACACTTTCAATGCGTTATACCTCCCCAGCTTAGCAAATACACCTACCAAAAGTTCGTTCACACTTTTCCTGCTTGGTGGCGCTAGTCACTCTAAAGAGAAACTCTCATACAAATTTTCAAATACAGTTTTTTCATTTGTCTTTCCCACGCAGGTTATGGTCAACGAAGGCCTTCGAGGATGGCTTGAACCAATGCGCGAGGTCTCAACGTGGCTGAGGAAAATCCGCTCAGCCGCCAATGCCAAAGAAGCTAATTTGCATAATTTCCTAGTCGAAGGATACGTGAGTGACTCCCAACCAGCCACCCATCATATGAGTCAAACGATTTTTTCATTCCTTTTTTTTTTTAGTTGTGGTACGAAGCCATACGAGACATCCCAGCTGGAGAGGAGATATCCGTTGATTCCGAGTCCAAGGGTCTGCTGCATTTAAATGACATTTTCGCCGGCAACGCGTTTAACGCTGATGACAGGAGCGAGAAGGAAAACGGTGAGTTATTTAAAAACCAGAAAAAAAAAACAAAAAAATCAACAACAACCGTGTCATCATCACCCGTTGACGACATCGTTAATTTTTTTGTTTCAAAATAAAAAAAAACACATTGAGACCCCTCAGAGCTGACGGTGGCGTGCGCCCGGAGCATGGCAGCCAAGACAAATCGGGATTTGATAGGCTTGACGTGCGTAAGGATTTTTTTGTTGTTCTAGCCCGTGTTACCCTGGCGATAGTGTGATTCGTGGGGTAACCCTTTTTTTTTTGCTGTTGGCCTCGTTGGATTGTTAATTATCGTCACCCCTTCTCGCGAGGCTTGGGTGTCGTTGTACGCAAATCCAATTCGGTACGTACGGTAGAGGAGAGAGCCTGCGCCTGTCCTTTGCATAAGTCGCAAGTGAGAACAACGCTAAATCCTTTTCGGATTGCATTTACGCGCGTGTAAGATGCGATCGGAGCAGAGAACATGACACGAAGCAGAACGACAGGATTGGGCTCTGCGTCCACAGGAGTATCAATTATGATTAGTAAGTCCTCGCATAGGGGTAGCAGAGATAGCTGCAGCGTGCCCGAGAACGGGGGTTGTTTGGGATTCATGCTGGCGGTGCTGCGGTGCTGCGGTGTTGACGATCAATTACACAATTATTTGTTTAGCGCACCGCGCCGGCGGCGTTGTCGCAATAATGCTGCGTCATTGTCGCAAACGGATAAACATCACACGGACTGTGGACATCACAGTGGCAGCGGTGTGAGCATCATGAGGGTCGGCCCTAATGTAGATGTCATCTGCAGTAGCAGCACCCGTGGCACCAATGGTGGTGGTGCTAGTGGTGGTGTCGGGCAAAAAGGACAATCCTCTGTTTGATTGTGGGATTTATATAAATTGTCTGTTGGCATTGTTCAGGGAGGAGCTGCGATAATGAATAAGTGAGGCTTAACCACATGTTTTATTCCATCACATAAACTCACGGTCAATTTAATCCTAAGCCGGGCGGATTGACACTATCGACTGGCTGCAATCGCTCCCGGATCGGAGTTATGATTGGCGGCATTGTTCGTCATCCACCCCGTGCCATATTTGCTGCGGCATCAGCATCAACATGTCAATCTGTTCATGACCGCCTCGTTAGCTGGGGTTGCGCCGCGGCGGCGTGCAGTCATTTGCATCTGCGAGAGTCAGCGATCGTGAGGCGATGATAGTAGGACGAGATTTATGACAGATCCGATGGGAAAGTGTTGATATTTAATTATCCGCAGTGTTTGTTGATTTTGCATGCGCATCGACCCACGGATCAGCAACTGTCCCTCTTAATTGGGCTTGGGTGCGAGCGCAGCTGAGCTGAGACGCACAGATTGAGGCAGGATTCGGGTTTGCTTTCCGACGACGGTTACGGATTCTTTACACCTGCTGGGTTCTCAGCGCCGTGGCAGTTAGGGCACCTGTCTGACTGTGGCTTACTGGCGCATAATTTAATTTGTTTTATTGTTGCGTAACGGTTAAAAAGGACAAGGGACTACAGCGGTGCACGCAAATTCCGAGCTCGTCACGGATCCTGGTCAATGTCGGAGGGAGCAGTCGTTGTGTTTGAGTGGAAACGTAAAGTAGATGATAATTTTTAGTGTGTTGAGACTTACTGAACTGCCTTGTGGCTTGACGACGGTATGGAATTTCGGTGGCTCATGACCGTGCTGAGGAGTTCTGCACCCGCAGATGCACTCAAGAGGGACATGTATGCATAATCCTGTGTCCCCTTTGATGGGCCATACTTGTTATTCTAGCGTGGGAACCACGAATGATTTCATCTTAAGTGGTAGCGGGATGTGTTGCCCAAGAAATTTGCCAGAAACTCCTGTTTTTTTAGTCACTCAACTACTTGATAAAGCGCTAAATTCACTAACAGACAACGCAACGCAACAGCACTCGCAAAGGGTTTATTTGAATTTGGTGTTGATTTTGAAGGGTTTTGGATGATTTGGATTAGAAGTCTCACAAGAGGGCTAGTAATTAGTGAAGAGAGACGCATAATGTTCCTTCTTGCTAACGTTTTGGTAGTTACTGCCTTTCGGAGTTGGTGTTTCAGGCGTACTTTGAAAAAAACTTGTAAGAATTGCCAGCTGAACACAGCTCTCCCGTAAATCTTTCAGCATTTCGAAACTTTTGCGCGAGAAACTGCGTTTTAACTTGTTATTACCATGGTCTTTTTTGAATATCCCCAATACACATCAAAACCTTTGTTTGCGTCGTTCCGATTTGCATCGTTTCGGAGTTGCGTCGTTTAAACATGATCGTGGTTTCGAAGGTCCACCGATATTATTTGGGTTTGCGATTGTTTTATTCCCTTTTTTTAAAGGGAATTCTCAAAATTTAAGACGTGAAGGATTTGTACGTAAAGGCAATCAGTTTGGATAAATATTTACAACAGGGAAGTTTTGCCTTTACTGGACATTTTAATCGTTAATCCGACATCCGTCGTGTTTTTCTGGTCTCACTTAACGACGCAAAGCGAGGTTTTGATGTATAAAGTGTGGACAATTATTAAAAAATGGTTGTTCACTTTGAAACACAAGTGTGTACACCAGTCTACATTATGTACATAACATCCTGTTACCATCCGATTGTGTGATCTATTCGAAGCGGTGATATTCCAATGGATTAAGTATATAAGAGGCATTGTGTTGTCTGTACTCATCATCAGTTCACTACAGTCAATAAAAGCGGCAAAGCCAAATTCTCTGACTCATCTTTTTCTTGTAAAAACTCCCAGTTTGAAGACGATGGTAGCAGCAACGCAGCATTCTGTTTCACCCATAACTCGCTTCATTTTCAGGACATTTTTGATTGATTCGATTTTCCTCAATTGAGTTAAAGAACTAATTGGCAGCTTTTTATTTGTTATTCCTAGCGCCGCTTTCCTTACAAACCGGGCATTCAACAAACTCCTTGCAACTTACTAGTCACTCCACATTGCATCAGTTTCGTATTGCTTGTGTGCGAGAAGCTTAAACGTGTTCGTCCTCCATTCTGCTAGTATGTGCTTGAGGAGCTAAAAAGTTCCAATTTCTATGACTGCAGAGAATGCATTTGTCAAATTTCTCTCTTGCCGATCATATGTCCCGCAATAAGATCAGAAGCGGGCAAAAACCCGATATAATAATATGGGTGGCGCGACAGTCCGAGGTGGACCTGGGCCTAACTTCTCAGCAACCACTCGTGTTGTGCGTGCTATTGTTCTTTCACGAATGGAAGGGACCTACAGTTTAATGCCGACTCCGAACGGCGAAATTGAGAAGCTTTTTCTAGACAGGAATACTCTTTGAGCATTGGCAGTGACTCGAAAGAGGTGGAGCCGTAAATTATGAAAGGTGGTAAATTCGGGTATCGAACCTGACATCCTCTGCGTAGGAGTCGACGCACTTACCCACTACGCCACGGCGACCACATCAACCCTCTAAATTTTTTTGATTTGTATAAAAAAAATTCGTATGCTCACTACGGTAAAGAGTCTGCAAAAAAACTTGAACAAATTAAATTTTGGAAAAAATAAGTTAAAATCCTAAAACCGACTTGGTTTGTTAAAGGACAAAAGACTTTCACCCGTGTTAAATTTGAAAAAAGCAAAGTATTCCTAATAATAATGTATACTTTTTCTATTATACCTCCACTTTGATTTGTAAAAAATGTTAATTTTTTTTTCTTTTTGTCGAAGATCTTGTTTCTACAAAAATTTATTTTTGTCCAAAAGGTGTTTTTTTTTTCAAACGAACCTTACTTGGAAATACAATGAACTACAGCAATGAAATAAATAGCATCGGAGATTGCACTGTTTCCAACAGCTCACAAAAATTAAAAAAACATATATATATCCAAATTTGGGAACTAAATAAAAATAAAAAAATGAACTGCATTGTTGTTAAAACCCTTAACTCTGATCTCATCCTTGCGTAGATAACTAGGCAAGAGCTACTTTTTGTCTTATTTTCTTTTTCAAAAACCACATATGCGAAACTTCCGAAATTTTTTGACTTACAATCCTTATTTTACGCATTCCCTCTTCTGTAAAATTCTAAAAAAGGTTTTAAAAAAATAAAAATCTACAACAAAATACCACATGCGTAGAAATCTACGCACAATTGAGGGTGAGATGAGGGTTAAGCATCAAACTCAAAAAAATATAAACTAAAGTGACGTTTCATTAAATTCTTTAAATGCATTAAAATGTCTGAAATTGAAAAATCGGGACAGTCTTTGAGACCGCTAGTAGGTGGTTAAGGGTTAAACTAGAGGTAGATCTTTAGAAGGTGCAAACATTAACCGTTACCCCCTGACACCTGCAAACGTTTACCCTCCCCCTAGAGGCGAGGGAAGGCATTAGAGGGTTAACGGCTTGTAGGTACAGTACAGTTAGTTGATTTTGCTTGATTAACTAACAACGCATGAATCTCGTGAATTCATAAATGCTTCTCAAAAATCTTCTTTATTCGTGACTTTTTCTATATGTTGCCTGACAAGTCTTAATTACCGCCCTCCTTTAAGAAACCAGCTACTATTAAGATCACTCTCGGTAACATTCACGCCGGACTAATACCGTTCGACGACGTGTTGTTTTGTACTGCACACAGCATAGCTGTCAATTCTATGCAGCGTTCACCACCGGTAGTTTGAATGACACTATGTGCAGCTATTGTGTGGTGCGTATAAAAACTAAGGGAACACTCGGATATTCAAGAAGGTTCTCTTCCTCAAATTTGAAAAAATGTAGATAATATTCTAAAATGCTGTGGGAACACTCACACTCATTTCTTAATCGGACCACCCATTATCCTAAAATTTTCCAGTAGTTTTGCTCCGATCTCTGCGGCGGCGAAGAGAAAATCGTATGTTTATTAATGGAAATCTAACAAAGTAGCTCATTACTTAAAAGGCTTACCTATGACCATACCATTACCATTATTCAAATGGGCGATGTTCAGTAATTTTCGCTCATGACGTCATTACTGCTCACACTGATTGTCCGGTGCTACTTTGCGCCCAGTCTCGTTGTCTAGAAATTTCTTTTATATTTTGAAGTATGATCTGTGATCCTGTAACTAAAACTTGCATAAAATTCAGCTTAGTTGCCAATGTTATTGATATGAGTAGAGATATTTGTAAAAATAGAATTTTTTTTTGGTATTTATTGCTTTTACTATGCATTTTATTATTATGAAATGTTATTACTATTCACAGTAGTGTTAAAAAGCTTGGTACTTGAAAGACGAAAGACATAATAAAAAAAATTAATTTTCAATGGCTATGGTATCTGCTGAACTTATGGTATCTGCTGAGCTTAATATGGAAGCGAGTGGTCTTCATTGTCTACAGTCTTGATAACAATCGTTGAAATATTCGAGAATAAAGAAAAAGAGTGAAAATGTGATGTTGGATAAAGAAACGAAATACATTTTCATCAGTGAACCTATGAAGAGAATCTCTTCAAGTTCTCGGCAATTATTTGAGAATGAACGCATCGACGTATGATGAATTGTTTAAAAAATAACTAGAATCCTCTAACCAAACTCTTTATCTGAACTGGACGTTTTTTCCTTTGTTCGGCGCTGATGCTCACTTAACGAAATCAAAGACAAAAGTGAACACTTGCTTGGCTATAGTCGTTTGACAAGTGTTCATACACATGTCGTCTGACCAAGAGAAACAGTTTGACTAACATGCGCCCGTTCTGAACGACTTGCCGTAACTGCGTTGACACTGTAGTCTGTACTACTTAGAAGATTTTGGTCCCTCAAACAAAATCGTTCGTCCGGATTGTTTTTATTTGTTTTTTGTTCATAATATTCCTCGATGAAAATGTATTGTTTTCACTGGACTTATTGACATTGACAATTTGGTCAATGGTTTAAGAACGCGTTCACAATGACATTGCAGTTGTCAAGTCCCGATTAGAAACCCCATTTGTTACATAGTCGAACGTTGCTTTATGTACGGGTGGTGGCTTATCGAATGCACTAACCAAGATTTGACCAGCAAAAGTTAAATAGTTAATTGAGAAATACCTATGGCAGGTTTAAGGCAATTCGATCCTTTTAATTAATGCCTTCACCTTTGAGAGTTGTTCTCTAGGATTCACTGGATATCTTCAAAGTTGATGCTATTAATGTTTTCCTGCTACTCATGACTGAATGGTTGACATTAGTTGAGTAGCCTTGTTGCGACGTTAGTCTAGTCTCTCACACTGCTCATCCTGTACAAAGAACAATGCCTACTTCCCTCCACGACTTCATCATCATCTCACCATCCACCTCTCCAAGGTGTTAACTGGCAGTCTGGTTGAACGAGAAAATCCTCATCAATCAATCAATCAATCACCGCGTTGCATCGAGCAGATTTGTAATTAAATCCACACGCTTACGACGCTTTATTGATTTAGCACATCCCTCTCACATGTCCTTCCACGCACTAAACGGCAGCGGTCGCCAGCATCAGCATCACCATCGGTATCATGCAACACTCATTTATCATGCCACTGTGCCACACACACAATACGCCTGTCTCCCGGCTGAGCTGGAGACGCAGAGAGGAGGACGACTCAATGACTCAATAATTCAATGACGACATGTCATTAGCTCTTAATTTCCCAACGAACGGATGCCGCGCCGGAGAAGAAGGGTTGCGCAGTCGATTGTGCAAGGTTGGCGAATTACTCACCGGTTAGGGATGCTATTGACGGGCGGATGTCCGATTGGGAATCCCTCAATCGCGTGTCACTGTGCTCGGATCGAAAGGAGTGATCTGAGTTGACTGGCAGCAGAGTGGAAATGGGTTTGTGTTTGCTTATCGCCATCGCCAAGGCGACCCGCGCACTGGGGCGCAGGGAATCAAAATGATTAATCACTAGACAGTGGAAATCGAAAGGTGTGTAGCTGGGTAGAGCTACACACATTGCAGGCCGGCCGTGCGACATGCGGCTGAGGTTTGCGTGACTAGGCTTCAACTGGTTCTACATGTCCTCGAATGACGGCGAACGTTCTAAAATGTGTAATCGACGGACAGATTTCAGTCGGACAGGCCCGCCGAATTGAGGGTGCATTCGGTTAAGAAGTCAAAGATTCGAGTTGACTTTTGACGCAGCCTGCCACGTGCGGGTGTCAGCGATGTCAGAGATTGGACGCGAAAGGATGCGGGGGCTCTGTGCGTTGTGCGTTGTACGCTGTACATTTCCCACGGTATTCGTGGGCCAATTTTTGCCAAGACACTGGTGACATATGGGCAGCAGCGAGAGTGTTAAGGATCGCTGCGCAAGAACATTATGGATTCACGAAAGGTCGAAAACGTGGGAAGACCAGACCGGGCAAGAGCAGACTCTTAGAATTGGGGTCTGACTTCTTACGTGAATGCAACACCTGTGTGGCTCCTTGCGGTGGTGAGGTGCTATATGACTTCCGAGTCACTCCACTGGAACCGGTGACGTTTAACCGCGAAACTGTGCTTCTTCAAGCGTGCCACTGCTGGGGTGCATGCCGGCCGTGGCCGCTTGCATGCACATGGCACTGTTGACCCCTGGATAAAATCATCCCTCACATGAGTGCGCATTTTAGAAAATAATAATTTCGTCCTGGCGGTGCTGGGAGTGGGGGTGAGTTCTTCAGTTTGAGTAGTCGTCCCCGGAACTGGGCACCTTGGCCGTAAGCGCGCTCGGCCGTTTCACCTGTGGAGGTGAAATGTTTTCATTCTAATTGAGTGTCCTTTGATTGAATTCAGGTGTTTTTTCCACATTCCCCAGAGTGGCCACTCGTGGTGCTGGTTCTGGTGCTGGTGGTGGTGGTAGTGGTGGTTATGTTCGTGTGCATGTATGGGTCGGTCCTTAGCTTATGTTGAGAGTGGGGGTAGGATGTGTGTATAATTATCTGTGTTTCTTTTTTCGTATTGTCCTGGCAGGACTATGAATACGTGAACTATGCCGCAGGTAGGGTAATCAAGTTCAATTCGGTGCATGTGTCTGCGTGTTCGGTGACGAGCACTTGGGCGAGACGGTAAAGCACTCGACGAGCAGGCGAACGATGGTCACTGAAGCCACTTGTCTTTAAGCCGATGAACAGTTCGGATGTCCTCCTGAGAGCATCCCAAATAAGTTGAGACCAGAGTCCGGTTCAGTGCCAAGCCAAAGTGTGAGTTCAGTTTTTGACAAGTTTTTGAAAGTCATCCCAGGGAGGGGGGGCGTCGAAAGAGTGCAGTGTCTGTTACTGTGTGTCCCCATCAATGCCAGTCGTAGACAAGTTGATTAAAATTGATGCATCCACCCACGTCCAGGTTGCTGCGCTGGTTTTCGTCCATGGATCATCATTACTTAAAGGGGGCGGGATAAACAAGGCACCTAATCGCCCAGCCGGCACCGCAACGAACTGAGAAGATATTTCCACTTCAGCTTCGTCGTCCGAGCGGTGGTAGGAGTTGCTGGTCAATTGACCCCTGTGTGGTGTGTAAACGATGTTGCAACTACTTGATTTTTCTTCGCCAAAAAGGTTTATCGGTTGCTGTTGAGGATGTCGCTAGTGACGATGGTGCTGTGGTTTCATAGTGTGGTCTTTCTCGCGTTGGTGGGGTGGGTGACGGTGCATTGTGGCTAAACGAAGCTCCCCTCAGGCCTAACTGAGCATGAATCATAATTTAAACTCGTGTTGAAACTAGTTGTAGTTGTGTTACTTGATTTTGTTGTTATTTTTTTGTGTTCGCCCTGCGGTCAGTGGAAAACAGGGCGACACTAATTGTTATCTTTCGCCTTTTGTGATTGGACAGCGGGTTTTCATCTTCATTTACTATTTTGTTTCTCTTGCAGGATCTCAGTACAGTGGGAATACAACTGGTGATGACGAATTCAATACATCATCGAATGATCAAGATAACAATATCAAAAGTGAAAACAATCATAGGAACGTCGAGAAAAGTGATATAATACCTGGCGACAACCAGGACACCGATGACGAGAACGGAATCGATATACGCTGTGAAGTTTGTGACAAACAGTACCACGATTTAGATCGGTAAGTTGTTTTTGTTCGCTTTTATTGTATTAAAATTGTTTAAAATTCGTAATGGTGCTCAAATGAGCGTGATGTTTGAGTACGTTCCTGGAAAAATTGTGAGAGTCTGATGACTGGCATGACTTTAGTGGGAAAAAAAACAACAAAACAAAATGGTTGCCCATTCATAACGGTCAATGCTAATCTGCATCAACGTGAACAATGTTTTAGTTTATTTGACCCTAGGCCTTGTGTTAGTTTCTTCTTCGCTGAGTTTGCTCAATTTTGTACATTTGTAGCCCTCTTCGGAGTAGACATGCGCCTCAACCAAGACAACAAGTCTCTCCTCTGGCGCTACAGTACAGTATAGCCTTGGCCCTCAACCAAGCCAACAAGCCTCTGTTTTGGCTCTACAGTGCAGGGTAGACATGGGCCTCAACCAAGCGAAAAAGTTTCTCCAAGTAGCTCTAACAGAGAGTTTATGACAGTCTCGATCGACAACGTGATCAAGGGGGGGACTGGGAAATTGATGAAACTGGCTGATGGTTGATTGACCCGGGGACCAGCAGAACCCTTAATTTATGTTCAAGTGTGAGAAATAGGTACTAGCTTTATAGAGGTTGAGTTGCGTGACAAAGCTCAACAGCCTGATCGCGCTAGAAAAGATGTCTTCCTTGCCCAACTTTACGTTGAAATCTCCTAGAACGACCTTGGTGTCGAAGCTGGGGCCCTGATCGTATGTTCTTTCTAGTAGATCATAGAAGTCATCCCTCCTGTTTGTAGTGTTCTCTCACCAGCACGTCCGAATTTGTTGGTGGTCAGATCACAAATGCAATGAGAATAGATTGAACATGCACACAATACAACAAAGATAAGAGCATCGCTCACGTTCTCACGCTCTACTGTAGTGTCGCTAATACACTACACACTTGTTCACCTTGTCGTCTATCGGGACGCGTCCGAAAATCAAACTGATGTAGCTGAATAAAGAGTAGATTGTTATGACGCGTTCGCTTTTATGGACAAAGCCTTAAGACTTTTTGCCTGAGTCTGCCTCGAACAACGAGTTCAGTTCCAAATAAGCACCTATTTCTGTTGCAATCCCCGGAATAGATGTCGTAGTTTTTCATCCTCTCTTTCCCCTGCCCTTTCCATCGCACTTCTAGGATTTTGCTGAAGTTTTTTTTTTTGTTTTAATGCGGTCCATGACGTCAGTTAATTCCTGGGTTTCAGGTGGCCTGTTAAGGAACATCTTATTCCACGTACAGAAACCAAAATCGTTCCTTATTTCATTCGTTGGTATCGTCAATTTGTTGTCTTAGGCTTGTGGTCGTCGCTGAACTAAATATTTTGTTGGCAAGAGAGTTAACGTCACTTGAAACCCTCAACTGGGAGGAGGGGTGCATTTGTATATAGTCTTCTTCGGAATCGACATAAATCCCATCTCTTTGCCAGCAGAGACACACAATCCAATACCTTATCCATTCCCAAGGAGAAGTCGCACCCAGTCAATCCGAATTACTTGTCAGTCATCCTTTCATCGCACATCCACCCGATGGAGCATCTTAAATCATTAGCTTTCCATAAATGCACTCCAATCAGACGTGAGAAATATTTCCGTGCTTCCAAAGACAAAGCCTCCCCTGTCAGCCAGTACAAGACAAGTGTCAAGTATAGTGACAACTTACTGTCACCGCACTGACATAACGTACGGCGCGGCGGCGGCGTTGTTTCACGACTGCTTACCTCATCTAGTGAATGCTTGTCTATCGTTTGAGATCTGTTTGGTTTGATTTGATGTCTATGCGAATGGTCGGTGCATTTCTGTCAAGATCGATTCTGTTGTAGGAAGAAACTTGTGGGATTTGCATCTGAACGTTACTGTTTTGCAGAATGACATCAGCTCGTTTACAAAATTCAAGCTTTGAAGAGGTATCGGGATGAAATTTGAAAGGAATTCAATGTTTCCAGTTGGAATGGTCTTAGTCTAACATGGACACGATGGCGAGAGGATTGCATAACGCGTTTGTTTTCGTTCACAATGGATATCATGGCAACATCCATTGTGAATGATATTTCACCTCAAATTCGCTGCACAATTTTTTGCCTCAGACAGTACATTTTTTTTTAAATTAATCAATTGATTTGAACTCACTTTCGCATCCAGTAATTGTGGCGACTGTCATTTTATCTCGTTAATATTTTACATTTCCCGCAAATGTAAGGTTGCTTTAGTTGGATTAAACAGTAGCCGTGTTTTTTTTTTTTCAAAAATCTATAAATAGTGGAGTTGGCTTTACTTGCAAATCCTACTGCCTATCACTATACTACTACACTAGCCTATAACAGTAAAAAGTGGCTGCCGATAAAATTTCGACTTCGACTTTTTTTTTCATACATTTTGAAAGCAATTTCGAACAAATAAATTTCCTTAAAATTTTTTATATATTTTGACAGATAAAAATCGAAGCCATATCTTACTTCATTTCACTATCGATAGCGATGAAAAAAACACGGCTAGTAAGTCTGTTTCGTTAAGTTTCGTCAACTTTTATCGATACGAGTATTTGTTTGGATAATGTCAACTTCTTTTTCGCTAAAATGAGACAGTCATGTTTCGGGAAGCTTCGTCAAATTTCGTCAAGTTTCATCAACTTTCATCTTGTCAAATATTCGTTTGGCTAATGCTAACTTCTTCTTCGTTAAAACTCGGCAAGCATGTTTCGTCAAGCCAATCATGTTTCGTCACCTTTCATCGAGTGAAATATTTGTTTGGCTAATGTCAATGACAGTCATGATTCGTCAAGTTAGTCATGTTTCGTCACCTTTCATCGAGTGAAATATTCGTTTAGCTTCTTCTTCGTTAAAACCGACAGTCAGGATTTCTTTTGGCAACCGGTCAAAATTTCATTTGTAGATCCCGGCTCTAGATACATTACTGCCAAGGATTCTCAGGACATACTCATCTCTCATCCCTGACTGCATCGAACACTCTGACAAATTGAGACTGCCTCACATGGCTTAATTCTCGTTCTCGTTGAATCTCTCTATAAACGTAGCCCCTGTCTCTGCTGCCAGCCTTTGTTCACTCTTGCATGTACAACAAAATGCAATGCACTCAAAATGACACTGTCATTGGTTCCTATTTCCGCCCTCGTTGACTCATCCGAACGAGCAAATTGGTCAGTTCTTCTTAAAGTGCCCGTCTTCATAAAATGCCAAGAGCAATCTGTAACTGTGACCTTGCATAGCCACTGCAACATAGCCTTCATCGATTAACGCCTCTTTCGAATCTAAACAGAAGCTGCTGCCGCCTTCGCGTCACCATCGATGCCGCGTACAAAATTTCAATTTGTCGCCGGGTGTAATTAACGTTGTTATTACGCGCCGCCTCTCAGTTGATGACAATCAAGCGCGCTTACTTATTCATCACTAATTGATTAGATCTGACAACATGTGTGAGTCTTTTAATTGGACTCCGTATGCATTTTTCATGCCTCCTCAGCGCTCTTGGGCGGGTGGGGTGCACTCGCTTAAGTGGCGTGGGCTGTGGGCTGTGGGCACGGCTGCAACTGATTGTGTTAATTCCTGCCTTGGGATTCCTTTGGTAATTAGCCATGATAGTTGCCCACCGATAACCCTTTGCCTGGCAGACCAAAAAAGAATACTGATAATTGTTCGATAATTATGCCGAGCTGTCAGTGAGCACGGCCAGCAGTTAACTAAGTAAATTTACCCGAAGGTATTGGTCGGATGAATGGTGGGCTTGAATCGCCTCTAATTGGGGTCTTCAACTGCCACATGGTGGCACAATCAGCGATGAACACTCTCCCGGGAGGGTGTCGGTGTATTGATTGAGGACCGCGGTGTGATCGATTAAATTGCCGAGATGTGCTGAGGGTACAGTGGCAAGCGGCGTCATTTGGCCCACAATTGCGATACTCATTTGAGCTGGGTTTGTGATGGGACTGTCTACAGTCTAAGTAGCTCCCCGGAGGCCTGGTAAGTGCGTGCGGCTGCAATTAAGTCTAATGCTCGCAACACAGCACGGCCCAGTCCCATTATCCGTGCGACAAGAACGGTAAACATGAGGACGTTTGTCACCTCGGGCTTTGGCAATGGAATCGGAACAGAGTGGGACTGTTTGCACAGTGCGCCGCTTGTTTGGTGAGCTTTTAGCACTCGGTTTAGTTTCCTGAGAGCGGTCGACATGAAGTGGAGCCCATCAGGCTGACCATTATGAAATGAAAATCTGAACACGCGAATCTACCAGTGATTTGTTTCGACTCACTCGAGAACGATGACATTTTCCCGCCACTGAATTATTGATGAGAACAGCACAATGCTATTCATTTATCCCCAACTCGCTGGCACGCCTATCCGTGGTGGGCTGTCGGTGGGAGGTGGCCGGAGAGGGGAGGGGGAGTGAGTACGATGATTTCGATTTATTGAAACCATCCGAACGGCAAAGGACACTGAGTGACTGGTGTGCATGCCTCTTATCAGATGCTAGAGTCACCGCCTCTTACAGGTGCTCACCGAGTGGGCGGTCCGGCGCAGGGCAGCCGAGCCTGGTGAATGTTGGCCGCACACGATAAGATCTTTGTCATCGCTCGCATCAAGGACGAAACTAAACACACGCCCAGGATCTAATCGAACATTAAATATTGAACATCATTTGGCTAATTGTCTCTCCTGTGGGCATTTTCTTTTACTTTTTTTTCCCTTTTTTTGTTATCATGAATCAGGACTCGGGCCAGTGTGTGAAGTGGCCCACATGTTTACTGATTTTTTTTTCCTCATCCAGTGCGAGTGCGAGGATATTAAAATGTGAATTCTGGTTGTTTACTTGCAGGTTGGACGAACATTTGATAGCGGCACATCATTACCGCAAGGACGAGTACAGCTGTGATTTGTGCGTGAAGAGCTACTGCTATCGGCCGTCATTGTTGAAGCATCGTGCATTGATTCATAACGATATCAGGAAATATCCTTGTGAAAATTGCACAAAGGTAAGTGAAGAGGTGAATACATATTTATTTTTCGCATTTAGAGTGTTTGTGGGGGGAAAACGAAAAGTGAAGACCAGTTACCACCAGGGGCAGATGGGAATTTTGATTTTTTTTTGTAAAATAATTTTGGGAAGATTAATGATAATTTTAGGAGGACATACAAACTCAGTGCTCATCCCTTTTAAATTTGTTTAACTGTCACAAATGTTGTGAGATTGTGACTTGACATTTTTATTTCAATCATTGTGATCGACACATCGCATTAGTGCTGCCAAACCGCATACTCAATTATTTGTGCGCATTTGATGGAAAGATGGCTCTAATTTTTGATTTAGTTGACCTTGATAAGGATAAAGATGCAGGTTAAACCGCAAAACATGCCACAATGTTTCGTCAAATCCAAATGCTGTGCACTTTGTGAAGTCAACAGATTTGGGACTTCCTCAAGATTTTCTCTAAAGGAGAACGTATACTTCGTTGATGGAGAGGAGACACCCCTTCTTTTATCTTCTTGGATGGCGGTACAGCCCGTGGAGGACCTGGGCCTCAGCCAACATGCCTCCTCGTCCGGTCTTGTGCTATTTGCATCCAGCCTCGCCCGATCAGCTGATTGAGGTTCCTTTCCAGTTACATTCGCTACGTGAGGTCATCCTTTACCTCGCTGTCCCTCGGGATTGAAATCTAAGTCTTTCCAGGTAAAGGTCAGGTTAGTTCCAGGTTTCCTGCCCTTTTTAGGCATTAGGGTTCGCTCCCTCTCCATGATCTGGCCAACCACCTGGGACGTGAGATTTGAACTCGTGTGACCACATCGAAGTCGCTGTACAGTTCATACAGTTCGTCGATCAGTCTCCTCCTTCAAACACCCAAACACCATACGGGACCACAGATAATAGGAAGGTCTTTCCACTCAAAGCGACCAAGAATCTCCTCATCCCTGTGGTTAGTGTCCTTGCTGTTGCACCATGGACTCGGACTATCAAGGTCTTATATAGGGATTTCTTGATTCTTCGAGAGAGGGCTTTATTCCTTAATTGCCTTCCAAGCCCCAAAAACACATTGGCACCCCCTTAGGCCAGGCGCTTCGATGTCTCAGATGGACGATCATGTTGACCACAAACTGGTCGTAATACGCAAAACTTAATTATAAGTTCGCCAAGATATTGTTAATGGTTTCGGGCTGTAGCTCACAAATTATCCTAAGTGCTTAAATCGCTTCCGGATTGTTGGCACAAGATCGGTCCTCGGGGGTAAAATCGCAGCTCCGAGGCGATAAATTGACATCCCCAAGACGGCTCTGAACACGATAACAATGAATTTGGTGCGCAAATCGTCGATTGTGGCATGGGCTGTGTGACATGGCCAGAGCCAGAGGTCGTATAAATCCTTGTCTTCCATTTCAGTAAAAAAACCGTCGGTTTAAATGGCTCTGTAAAGCCCGTCGTTGACTGAAGCTTTGTTCCCAGCCTCATTTTGGAAGAAAAATGGTGTTCGTGAATTGAGTCTCACACTCTCGAGGTCACAGCATCCACATTCTCCTCTCTGCGCACCGTACGTCAACGGGGACCATGAGTGTTTTCCTCTAGCAACAGTCTCACGAAGTTTTTGCACAAGCTTGCGTACAGCAGGGTTTTTAATTTCGGCCAAAAACTAATTTTGAGCGGGAAACAGCTGTCAATGTCAAAATAACCTATGATTTAAAAAAAAAAGAAAAAAACTAGATGGCCCGTCACATCTTCCCAGACGGAACTCCAGCGCGCACTCGATAGGTTTTTGGCCGTACGTGCTGATTCTGGGATGAAGGTGAACGTGGACAAATCAGAGGTTATGATAATATTCAGAACCCCTGTTCAATGCCCTCTACATGTTAGTGGAGTCCCATTGAAGCAGGTGGAGAAGTTTAAGTATCTCGAGGTCTTCTTCACGAGTGATGGGAGGAGTAATACTGAACTTTCCTGTAGGATTGGTCAAGCTGGTTCAGTTTTGACACAGCTTGGCTTACGAGCTTAGTGTGAAAGCCAAGTTAGCAGTTTTCAACGCAGTATTTGTTCCAACTCTCACCTACGGTCACGAAATTTGGGTACTGACCAAAAGAATAAGATCGCGAATAGAAGCTGCTGAGATGAGATTTCTTGGTGCTGTTGTGGGAATTATTCGCCGAGATAGGGTGAGAAACACGACAGTGCGCGAACTCCAAGTTGAACAACTGTTTCTTCGAACGGAAAGAGCTATGCTTCGTTGGTTTGGTCACGATGCCCGAATGTCCCCACTATAACGACTTCAAAGGCGGGGCTTGAATACGACTCCATCAGGTAGGCGACCACTTGGCAGACCCAGCATGAGAAGGTTGGACCAAGACCATAAGCTCGCCTGGTTACGCTTGGGCATAACACCTGATGAGTTAGAGTCGATGGCGGAGGAATTGCCTGGAGATCTCTTGTGCATGGTTTACTCCCGCGACCCCTTCAGTGAATCATGCGGGTCAGAAGATGATGATGATGATGAAATGGGCCACCCTGTACACGCGCTTCTGTTTAGATTCGTCCCTTGTCTACCCAAGAAATATGGGTGCTGATTTTCAGCAGGTTGCCTAAGTATGTAGACCTTTAGTCAACCTATCACTGTCAGTTGTCTTCGTCTTTGATTAAAATGGTTCACAAACAAGAACCCGTTTCGTGTTAAACCAATTCTTGGGATACTCTAGGGAATATCCATCGTCTGACGAATTGTTATTCTTCAAGATTCCTCGTTCTGATGGTGTGGCCAACTATTTTGTCCCTTCATCTTATGCCTGCACACCATTTACACATTCCGTCAGAAGTCAACCGCTCAATTCACTTGAATTTCGCTCACAATCGACAAACAGGATTTGAAGTGGATGACGTGAGTTCATCGTGTTTTTCAGGTGTCTCCTCCAACTTCTGGGTTTACCCACCTCCCCTCAAAACGAACCCGGCCCAGTATCCGCTTCAATTCGATGTTCAGCCTTCAGATGTAATCCCAACAGATATGCGCACGCTCGTGCCTTTCAGATACGATCTGAAATCACTTTGATTTCCCTATCGAGCGAGGTCAACCATTTGGTCCGCGCCCCATCAATCGATCCCCTCTGACCGGGCCCGACCACGCCGAAATCGGAACGAATTTGGGTGACAATTTTCCCGATTGTTCACATCGAACGACCTCAAGTACGGGGGCGGGGGTAAGCACCTAGCATCGAAAGACCTGTAAAAATCGTACACCACTTGTAACGGCAACACTCGGCTATCAGCTTAATTGATCAGTAATCGAGCAGAAATAATGTCGAACCCTACATCAAGTCCAATCCATCCGCCCGATCCAAGCGATCCGACCGCCTCCCATTTACTTTTGATTTCTTTTACCAACGCAGAGTGGTCGTAGTCAGTCTCTGCTGGAAATTAGGGCGTGCACACACTCCGAAGATACAATTATTCTCGGTCACTTGTGAAATATGTACCGCGCGGTGTAAAAAGTGGCTGGACGGCTGACTAGGGCATGGCACACAAAAAGCCGTTGTCAGTAGAATTCCTCAAAGATGACTTGTGCTGTTGTTGTTGGCGGCTGTTGGCTGATGGCTGATGGCTGGCGGCTGGCGGCCGGTGGAGATGATTAGGTCGCTCGCCGGACCGGAGTTGTTATATTTTTTGTTACTCCTTTTTCATTGGTTTTTTGTTTTTTTGATCTATCGGATGAAAATGGATTTTCGATTTGGAAATCCCATCTTTGATCGCTTTTATCGGCGGCTCCCCTCCCGTGTGCCGCTGAGATTGAAGTCGAGATTGAGATTGTGATTTGAGTTTGAGATCACTTATGTATGTGGCGGTACAACGGTTAGTACTTTCTTTTCCTCATCTCTGAATTAGAGAGCAGACGGCAGAGGCGGCTCAAGGTGCTGTTGTGATTGCTGCCGTGGTTGCTGTAGCTTCTTGCCAGTAAATGAGGGGGTAAATGGTTCCTGTGTTTCGGTCTGTCTGTGTTGTGCGCCGCTCTAGACTTTAAATCTATTGAAACGAAATCAGTGCCAAAGGCGTCGATCGATTGAGACACTTTTTGCTGCTTCCAATGGGCGAAGATTGCGTCCGAACAGGCACAAGTTCGATCTCGCCATCGTCGTTGTCGTCGGTTTCGGATTTTATTATGACAGTCTGATTAGGTAGGTATAGCCAGCGAGTTTTGTTTGTTGATATGTGTGTGGCAGTTGTGGTGGATGGTGAGAGGGTGGCAAGGGGCACTTTTTGAGGAAACAATTGGCGCTCGTGGCACAGAGCGCAGTTTTGCGTAATCCTCTGGCAGCGGTCCATTGAAGGTAGGCAGGCAGCAGCCTCCAATGCCCTCGAGAGATCCGTCTGCTGCTGCTTTGACCAGGCCACTCCAATGATTGATAGTGGTGCGCGGCTGTGTGTCTTTGGCTGTCCGATTGTTGTCGCTTAATTTGAATGAAAATTGCATGAAATCCGATACAATACATAGTAGATACAGACGACCGTCGGCGAATGGTGGTAGCTGGTCTCCGCTCTAAATTTGAGTGCGTACGCGCCTAATGGCATGGTTAATGTTGTTACAATTATATTATATGTGTATTTTTATTTTTTCTTCTTAGGTATTTTGTGATCCATCAAATCTTCAGAGGCATATTCGTGCCCACCACGTCGGCGCTAGAAGTCACGCGTGTCCGGAGTGCGGTAAAACATTCGCTACATCGTCCGGTTTGAAGCAGCATACGCACATCCATTCATCGGTGAAGCCATTCCAGTGTGAGGTCTGTTTCAAGGCGTACACGCAATTTTCGAACTTGTGCCGACACAAGCGGATGCACGCCGATTGCCGCATGCAGATCAAATGCAATAAGTGCGGTCAGAGTTTCGGTACGGTGACATCGCTTTCGAAGCACAAGCGGTTCTGTGATTCAACTACAGCAGCGACACCTTCAGGGATACCTCCGCATCATCCACATCATTCGCACATGCCCCACCACCAGTCGGTGTCGAGCCACTCAAGCCCATCGGCCCACGCACGTAACCTGCAAGCCAGCGGAATTCCACCGTCAGCCATGAACACACCACCGAATCCGTTCTTCATGTTCCGAGGAGCCCCACCATTCTTTCCACCAGGCTTCCCAACGTACGGACTCCAAGGAATGTTTCCACCCAGTCCGGCTCAGGCGTCAAATTTCCCGCTCCTGTTCCCGAAGACATCAATGGACATCAGTATTCCGCCGCCAGACAAGGAGCCAACCTCGCCACCGATGAGGCATATGCCCCATCACCGAAGGACCTCGATGGAGAAAAGCTATTTCCCTCAGAATCCACTCAACATGCACCGCATGGAGAACGGTGATCGAGTGGACGCGAAGGCAGCCGTCCTGCCACCGAAACAGTCACCAGATGAAAGCAAGTTCAGTGCACATTCACCTCGAAGCAACCACTCCAGGGCGTCTGATGAAGACACCAAATCCTCGATTATTGAGACCAATCTGAAGGTTGACGTCATTAAAAAAGAGGACCCAGAAGCCGACCAGGAACAGGACAATGACGAGGTCAATGACCAAGACTCAGTCGACGACAAGGTAAGTTAAAGAGTTTACATTCCCTTGTTGATCCTCGCTAAATATGCATTTCATTAATTTAGAAATCGATTAATGTCACCACTCCATCGCCCCCGATGCCGGAAGAGACCTCCACATCTAACGGTGAACAGCCACTAGACCTGACCGTCGGCAGAAAGCGAAAGTCCGATGAAGATTGTCCCGCATCCACCAGAGGAGCAGAAGAGTCAGCGGTTGTTGCAAAAAGCAGCAAATCATGTCCCAGCGAGGAAAACGAACCTGCCAGGAAACGTGCTCCATCAACAGAAGTTCCTCATCAGTCCTACCAGGCCAGCAGCCCCGCACAGTCGGTGTCTCCGGGTCTTACACCATCACCATCCCCACCAAGCAGCGGGCCGGCCATGGCTTGCCCGCGTCCGATCCACCCGATGCTGATGGCGTTCTACAGCCAAGCACGACCAAGCCTGGGTGTCGGTGCGGACTTCTCAAGGCCGTTTCCTTTTTTAGGACCAATGGGCGGACGGCCAACCTTTGACCATTTGCTTCACCGTAATGGACCGTTTCCGCCCAAGCCTACGTTTCACGAAGCCCTATTGGCGGCGGGAGGGCTCTCCGGTGGTCTAACATCCGCGGCTGGCAAAATAAAGGACCGTTACACGTGCAAGTTCTGCGGAAAGGTGTTCCCTCGCTCGGCCAACCTCACCCGTCACTTACGCACGCACACTGGCGAGCAGCCCTACACCTGCAAGTATTGCGACCGCGCCTTCAGCATCTCTAGCAACCTGCAGCGCCACGTTCGCAACATCCACAATAAGGAACGACCCTTCCGCTGCCATCTTTGCGATCGCTGCTTCGGCCAGCAGACTAACCTCGACCGACATTTGAAGAAACACGAGGCCGACACAACGGGCCTAGGCATTGGTCTTGGCGACTCGCCATCCTCCAACGAAGCCGACCGCGAGGACTCGTACTTTGACGAGATCCGCTCTTTCATGGGGCAGGTGACCTACAACGAAGACCTTTACACCCCCACCAGCATCGGCGGTGGCGAGAACGACACCGAGTGTAGCAGCGACGTTGAAACGGACATCGCGCCCAGCAGTACCAAAGACACCATGAACAACAACGAAGCCGCCATCGAAGTCACCACATAGACAGGACGCGATGCCTTAGACTAGATTTGTTGGTAGTTGAATTTTACATTTCCCTACTCGTTGTTATTCTCGTTATAAGTTAATTAAAGTATTATAACCGTGCGTCGTTGACGGATGAGAGCCGCACAGCTTGTACATAAACAAAGACCTCTGTCAGGGACGCAGCTGATAGGAGGCAGAAGGAAGCAGGAATGAAGCAGTCCACAGGACATTTAATGATATTTGACGCAAGTTTTATGTAAATAACACGCACACCTGGCTAGAAGGGATGCATCGAAAGTTTGTTGACACCTACACTCTACAAACACACGAAACAAAACACACACATAGAGGCACTCTTCTGCAGTCCCAAATGCCTAGGCTCAAGGACATACATACATTCCTACCTATACCGATTTGAGTTTGAGTAGATCATTGGTAAGGGAGATTAGAGAAGGATTATCTATCAATTATAATTGTTGAGGCGATGGCCTACAATCCCAGTTAGTACTGTACCTACTACTACAAACATACATATGTACGTGTAAATACCTAAGAGAACATTGATTAGTTTAGTTTAATGTAAATCTTTTGCTATCTACTGAACTCTATATACTACTAGATATCTTAAATTATTATTGAAGACGAAATAAAATGATTTTTTTGAATTTAAAATAACACATTGGGTTTTATTTTCTAGCTTTTGAGAATAGTGACATTCGTTGTTTGAAGGGAATAGTGACAAATGAAAGCTTTGCTCCATAAATGCATATTTAAAACTTTGCTGCAGCGGTCTTATGTGGATATTTTTTTTTTTGATTGATTTCAATTACCGCTTAGTGTGAGTACGGAAGTCATCGTGTTCTTGGTGTGATATTTTTAAAACTTATCTACTTTTTTTGTTCCACTGCACACAATTGACGATGATCGACGAGAATTTCGCCCCCCGTCCTAGACGAAGTCAAGATAGCGATATCGAGACTAAAGTCGGATAAAGCTGCTGGTACAGACGGAATGTCTGCGGAACTGTTCAAGGCAGCTGGCGATGAGATGGTAAGGTACATGCACCAACTCATCTGTAAGAAAGCATGCCCGACGAGTGGATTCTCAGTATCATTTGCCTGATTCACAAGAAAAGAGTCCCCTTCAACTGCGCCAACTCCCAAAGGAAAAATCGCCTCAACATCGCCTATAAGACACTCTCTGCCCTCTTTGTGTGAGCACCTGAAACCATTCGTCAACAACCTGATAGGTCCTTATCAGTGCGGTTTCAGACCGGGGAAGTCCACCATCGACCAAATCTTCACATCACAGATCCTGGAAAAAACCCAAGAGAGCGGCAGATCGACACCCATCACCTATTCGTCGATTTCAAGGCCGCATATGATAGCGTGCATAGAGACGTGGTATACAACGCTATGTCTAGTTTTGACATTTCTGCCAAACTCGTCAGGTTTTGCAGAATGATGATGGAAAATTCTCGCTGCTCCATCAAGGTCGGAAGCGAACTGACCGAGACCTTCAATGTCAAAAAATGGCTTAGACAAGGCGACGCGCTGTCATGTGACTTTTTCAACATTATTCTTGAGAAGATCGTGCAGAACCAAGGTTCCTAAAGAATAACGTCTGCTCCCTGGTGGTCGCTTGCAATATCGGGATTGATCTTAATGGAATTAATCATCTCCCTGAACTGATCTCGTTTTGAAGTTTTCCTGTTGCAATAGGATTCAAGCAAGCATTACATTTTCAAGAAAATTACTCATGACTACACAACAAACACCCAGGTACGCAATGAACAATCTGCGTTTGAAAAATGTCAAAGTTTGTATGGTGATTTCACATGCGAACGTTTTCTACCATGGGCTCAAAACGCATTCACCTTTCCGACAAGTGAAGCATTCACTTCGAACGAATTCAACGATCAAAGGTTGTACTATTGAGTGAAACGTTCCCCCCGTCGAACAGTGGTTTAAAAGCGGAAATATACACCAGAAATGAAATTTGGATTTCAACTCCATATTGCATTTATTTATTAATAGATACATAACTGGCCTATGTTTTCCCGAAATGTTGGCAAGTTGAGGAATTTAGATGCGTTTTTTTGCAAGCGTATATACGCTTAATTTTCAATTTGCATGTAAAACACACTAACAACGAATCCTATATCCTCTATCCTATATCAGGAATAAGCGCGGTAAAAAACAATGCTTCCAATCATTAATTTCTGTGTGTTCATTCCTGAATTTATTCATTCATTGTTTAGGTTGCTGTATGTGGCTTACATCTGCAGGTTAGGTTGATGTATTAGATCAGTTTCAATTATTTTGGCATCCATAAGTATGCAATTTTCGGTCAGAATGTCTCTTCTATACATTCCATTTAGGTTTCGTAAACGCTTCTTTTCATTTGATGAACATTTCTTTTATCTTATAATTATTAATTGTTTTTGCTTTTAAAGTGACGGTCACACTACACAGTCACAAAACGAAGATTGTGACCATCAAAGATCAACCATCATCTTCCACGACAAATGTCATAAATGTCGTCGGTGCCGCCAAGATTTTATGATGAATCATTAAGCGATCGATTTTTTGGGGAATCATAAATTAAGCGTATATACGCTTGCAAAAAAACACCACTGTCAAGGGATGTGAGAGATACAGAGATACTCGTTGGCATGAAAAGTGACATTTTTATCACTGTTTATTCCAAACGAATATAATAAATATAATGTTCTATAAGCTTTCAAAATAACAGAAAAAAATAATAAAAAAACAAACAAAATGTCTGTGTTTTACACCGCATCTAAATCCAACATTTCGGAAAAAAAGTTCGGAATACTTAATTGCGTTCGCACTGGAATGTAAACATTTCAAATGGCATCTATTTTATAATATAAACATATATATATTTAAGTGCTATAATATAATTTAATTTAAGTATTAATTCGAACATATTAAAATTATCTTCGACTCAGTATATTGTAATTATCACTTGAAATTATTGATTGTTTTGCGGGCTGAAAAGTCATTAAGTGACGTGCTGTATTTGTAAAGAGGCTTGTTAGATTTGACAGACTTAAAAATGCAGCGACAAATTCAACATTCTGCTGGGTTACAACATTTCGAAATGTTTTACAATATATGGCAGAATGCTTAAAATTTGGGCTGAAATGTTGAAAGTAGCCAAAATGTTGCATTTAGGTGCGATGTCAATGTTTTAAACAAAATAACAATTAAGCTGAAATATTTAAGTCGGCCATAGGTTACAGCTGATATATGTATAAAATCCGCTGCAAGACGTGGACCGACTACTCCCCATGAGGGGGTCTGTACTACCCTTTCTATCCCGGGTCTACAGGGTTCGACGAGGGAGTTCCCTCTCTCCCCAGCCACTAGAACTTTCGATGTTGCAAAGCAATTTCCAGCACATCCCGCCTAGATATCGCCGTACTAAACCGGAGGAGACCCTCCTCAGCTCGTTGTCCGACGGAGCGGTCGTGGTTGAGTCGCCCACCCACAGTTGATCTGGCGATGTGATAGATGAGCGGTACTGCATTTATATTTTGTATCAGACTGTGCTTATCCAAATGGAGGACTGCTTCTGGGGGACGAAGCCGTTATGAGGTATCTTTTCGTGGTATTGAGGGTTGGGGTAGTAAGCCCCAGAGATCAGATTGTTGACTGAGTTCATCGCTCTAGCAGTGTGACCTCGAACCAACTTCAACAGGAAATTGTCCACTCTTATCAGTTTTGCGCTGTTGTATAAAACTTCATTGGAGTAGAATTTTCTGTATTGGGACTCCGGAGTTCGATAAAGACGAAGGCAAGCCCTAAGACAAGCCCTCTCAAACATCCGAGTCTTTTCCATCGCTCTTGCACTCACGTTGAACCACACGGGACATAGGTGAACATGCACCCTCGCATCGAGTTGTCTGTTTTAAAACAGTCTCTTTGTAAGGGCAAAAGCGCCTCGGGCCCTGGCCAGAGCATAATCTACATGTTTGTTAAAATATAGATAAATATAGATATAGCCAGATCCCCAGGTATCTGACTACAGTCCTTTGCGTGCAGTGGTTTCCCGTGTCGTCCAACGATTGAGAACTGTCGCCAATTCTTTTTTGTGTCCGCCTTATACAACGGCGTCCTGAACAGAATGGTTTCCGACTCCCGGAAGTTGATACTCAACTTGCAGTCATGGCAACTTCTCATGAATGAATCGAAGTCACCCTGCGTGAGAGTAGTGATTTCTTCGATTTTTTGCCTGATCTTTACACGATCAAGTCATCGGCGTACGCAAATGCATGAGGGGAGCTTAACAGATCGTCCAACGAGTGGTATTCAGATAATTATTCTATAAAGAATTACCCACCCTGACCCGCCGGGAAACACATTTTTGCAAGTTTATTTCGGTAAATCGGTTTTTAAAACATGGTTTTGACTTAAGTATTGCTGCAGAAGAAACATAAATCTTTCTAGTGAGAAAAATTAAATGAATACATTGACGAAGCTCTGAGATATTCAATTTCTTAAACTAAGACCTTAATAAAACACGCTTTTCCAGGGCGTGTGTTTTTTGTTTATTGGTCACGAGCCTCAAGCGGGAGACCTAGTTTTTCTAAGATAAGATAAATACGTGATCTATTGATGTTGTAAAAATCATAGGAGTCTTTTAAGTTTATCAATAGGCTGACCAAAGAAGCAAAACATGGCGATTGGGTTGTAATGTGACGAATGCTAGTTCTGGAAAGTAATAAATATGTAACTTTCGAACCCGTGAACCAATTATAATGAATCTTGAAACGTAGTACACATGTTGTTCTAAAACGTGATATTTTTATATTTTTTGTCACTTAATTTTACTTCGCCAATGACTAATCCGTTTGACCTACATCAACTAATTTTGAACCACGAAAGGATCTCATGGCACATGTACTATGTTCAAAATTTCAAATTTTTCAGATCGGTTCACGGGATCCAGAGTGAAATATTTATTTCCGCGCTCTGATACAAAGCGAATCACTGTGCGGTGTATTCCACGATAGTGTTGAGTGGCTTTTCAGATCATCTGGGCTGAGATAAAAATTGAAAACAACACAAAAGATAGGATCTAAGATGAATCATGCATGTCATGAGCATTATGACATATCGAAGAACAGCACCTACGCTCTTATTCTCCAGCGTAGTGTTGCCAATACACTACACCCTCTATTAACCTACATCGCGGAGAGGGTCATGTACATACATACATATATACATTCATATAACAAGAATCAGCTCTGCTCTATAGTAGGACAGGCGGTACTCTATGGTACAGTACGATTTTGATCCTTCGAGTCAAAAGCTTTTTGCTCGAGAGCAACTTATCCATACCACTCCTATTTTGCGTTGTATTGGTGTGTTGCGGCGGATTGGGATTGGATTTACCATAGTCTTATTCTTACACGACGGATTGACTTACTACGTAGTCTATTTTGTACATTTATTGAATTGCCAATAAGAACACCGAAAGTGCAGAATGATCCATTTGCATCGCCACACAGTCTGTCAAGCTTAACAAAGAAAAGTATCAACAAGACCATTTTCTGAAATCGGGTCGCAATAAGTTATGTCAATTCCAGATGTGGGGCACAGAAGGCTAATGTTGCGCCGATTAGAGGCCCCCTGCATCGACCCAGTCCGTCTCGAAAAGCAATCACATTAACCGTGTCAATTTGCACACATCATTAACCTCAACATTGAACGCATCTTCCAGTGTCCTCGAACTCATTAACGAATACAAATGAGCCATATTCCCAAACAATTAGCCCGAAGAGAAAGGTCGACCAACTTCCCAAGTTCGCACATAGTTGGACATCGAAAGAAATAATTGAACCTTTTATCAGAAATGCACTCGCATCCCATCGGAATTGCGAACTTTTCACCATCGCTGACATCGTCGACACAACGCCATCACCACCACTCGGATTACCTCTGTCCGCCGCGTCACCGCTACTCACCCGTGCCCGACTCTTCACATCCATCACTTAACACGCAGAGTGCGAAGGATCCGAAATAAAAATGAAAGGCTGCCCTGCAAGCAATTTGTGTTGGATGACTTATCTGCAGCCATGTCAAAGCGATGGCAAATCCTCAAAAAAGATGAGGAAGAAACAAAAAAAAAAAGAAGATCGGTCAGCGTGGACAGGTAAAGTATCTCAAATGGAAGCGTCCGTTGTCGTTCGAATGCAGATGATTTGCGAAACGCAATTTTGAAAGTCTTCTCAGAGATTACGAAGGCGACAACACCGAAATCGCCGACCACAACGAATGCGACGATTGCCAGGAAAAAAGAGGGAAACCCAACATTTTGTCAGGTTGCACTGTTGAATGATTACTTGTTGGCAGATAGCTGGTTATCGCCTCCTGCCGAAACTGGGAATGTGAAAATGTGGAATGTGGGTCAGACGACGAGTGGTCGGTCAGTGTGCCGCATGCGCATCCAGGAGACGGAACCGTGCTCGTGGATTATTTATGAGTTAAGCTCAAGTTAGACGATAAGATTGCTCAATTATAAATGGAGCCAGGCTTCGAACGGCATGTTCTTGAGCGGAGTGTCGGTCGGTGGCTCTCCGTTGGCTCGTTATCACACACTTAATCTCAAGGCGCAGATACTTAACAATTGAAACCGAATGGAGCCGTACCTGAGTGCAAGCACACGCGGCTTTGTTGGTTGTGAGCTGTCCGCTTAACGTGGTAGTGTTGTGGTGTTTTTCTGTTGTTTTTTTTTTCTTCGTGTTTGGTCGGAAGAAAAGAGAAGGCGGACAAGATGGCAGGCATGTACGCGTAGTGAAACATGGCAGGATGCAAGCAGGCACACTCTTCGCGTAGCGTGATGATTTATCGTAGCTAATTGAGTTTTCATCGAAAAATCGGTTCGAAAGTAGGAAGCAATGCTGCTTGTGTTTCTGTCTTCTTTTTTGCTCTTTGCTCCTCCGAGGCACCGCTGCACTTGGCAAAAGGTTGCGGCTGAACACGCGGTTTTGCAGATGACCTTTTGTATGAGGGTGGCGTTGGTGGTTGGGCTTGCAGCTAGTTGAAGCTATTAGTGTGATTAGATTTTAATTACGACCATGTCAGGGTTGGGTGCTGGTGCCTGGTCACTGATGCACAGGAGCGATGGGGTGAGACACGACTTCACAGACCAGACATTCGAGAGGGAGCCTGTAGAGTGATGCTCAGGCTTACGCAACGCAATGTGCTGAACTGAACGTGGATGGCTCGTGACCTATAATTGCCTTTGATCTCGAAATTCTCGCTCAAGTCGAACTATGAAATGGAGCTGTGAGGAATGCGGTTAGTGAGATAAGTCATGAAATGTCTGGTGCCTCGCATGTTGGCAGGTGTACACAGAAGTTCACGAGGAAGCATCACATTCGCAGACAATTGTCTTATAATTAGATGATCGCTGACATTCAAGAAAAAATTCGCAAGGCGAGATCAATCTAGCCAATGAGCAACCCCCGGGCAGCATTCAACAAAACAATTCACAGAAAATCAACACGCCGCAGCTGCGCGCGAATTTGAACTTCGTCTTCGCACGGCAGACCAGACGGAGCACGCTTCTAACGCGAACCACCGATTAACTTCCTCTCTACTTCACGTTCAAGGCTGATAAAGCAATTAAACCACAATCGTGATGGAACCTTTGCCAAGGTCACGCCAAGTAGGACCGACTCCCGGTTACAATGAAGCTTCCGACACGAGTCCATGATTCATGGCCCATCGCCAACTAATACCCTCACAATGTGGATCAGCGGCAATTAATATGAAAGATCGCTCAGCACCCTCGACGTGCTCCCTCGATAAATCTTCCGCTTACGAAATCACGAGAGTCCCACGCACTCTTTTGTGCACGACCTGCGACCCCAGCGTCGTTGTCGGCCATCGGGCATCGGCCGCCAGTTGCTGGTCGTCTTCGGAGAGCCATGAAGTAGTATGATGATGCAAAATCCAACACATCTTACAATAAGGCCACCCGACGACGATGGCTGGCAGCGATTCATTCAGATTGCCGTGGCAATCACCGACACTACCGCCACCGCCGCCGCTGCTAACTAATGCAAGGTAACGGCGGATCAGCTAATTACCCTTACGTTGCTACGCCCTGCGCGTTGGTACGTGCCTGGCTAATTAAATGCCATTCATCATGCCTGCGAACGCCGGAATGCAGACAAGACACCCGACCAACACCGATCAGCCCACCAGCAACAACAAAAAACGAAAAACAGAAGAAACGAAAAAACAAAAAAGCATCGGACCCACTAAACGACAGACACTTTCATTCGGATTTAACGACCGCTGTGGCCATGACCATAGCCAACAGTAGCAGCTTTGTTATAGCATTTAGTTCCTTGCATATCTCGATAAAATTTGGCCCGATCTCGATGCGAAGTGATCGACGAAATTTCGCCTCTCCACTGAGAGAGGCGGGACTTGCGGTGGCACCGCGGCTCGGTGCGGCGGCGCTCTAATCGGCCTGGGCTCGCTCACTCAGCCGCAGACATCAAATATTCGCGCGCCAGATTCGGACTGCGGATAAGAGCTGTTTTTTATTGACGTCAATCAAACGCATCACACTTAGATACACCATCAGCCGCCAACTGACCAGCAGCCAAACGCCTTAGCGAGCCACTTGCACGGCAACCAAGGCGACAGAACGTGCGACGCGTCGGTCGACGTTCGCTCACGCGGTCGCACTCTCCGACGGCAGAGCCCGCTCTGAGTAAGCAAAAGAGAAAGGTCGCGCAATTGGTTTAATTAATTTAATTTTTATTGTATTATTAGTTTAATTGCCTGCTTTGTGTGGTCGACCGCATGTTGATGCCCGTGTACTTGGCCATAAATTTTCGGCTGTTCGCAGGTGTGAATAGCAGCGGCGGCGGCGCGGCGACCCGTCCCGTAATGGCTGTGTGCTCGCGAAATGACCTCTGCCGTTGCCACTGTCGACTGTCGTTGTCGTTCTCGTTGTCCCGGGGCGAGTTGGCGAGAGAAAAAGTGGTCATGCCATGCCCATATTTTATTTTATGATTTCTGGTTTCTGGTGCCCTGGCATTTGGGAGCTCTGCTGTGTTGGCTTCTGGGGCGCGCGCTCCTTTATTGCCACATTTTCAATTGAATCACAAGTGATATGTCAATTACCAAGCCTGATCGCCGCCTCAGCCACCTCTCTGGTAGCGCTGGCGGTGGTGTTGGTGGTGGTCTGTGGTCGTGGTGACGGTCGTGGGTCACATTAAGGGTGTATTCGACATTTTATTGCTCTGTCGCAATAAGCATGTGTCGGACAATCCTCGGACAGAGTTGACCTTGTTTTGTGATCGAGTGGGATTATCGCGATCTGATTTGGGGCAAACGATCGCGTTTGTGGTGCAGCGAAAGGGTGTCCGATTAACCTCAGCTTGGTTGTTTTTCGTTCTCCTCTTGGGCAAAAAACGGTTTAATTAAATGCACTTACTCGAGGAACAGTAATTGTTCGTTCTCGGTATCTGATCGCATACTAGGTGAGTGCGAGCTTGGACTATATTTAGACGTGAATTCGGCCGTGTCAGCTGCTCCAAAGGCTTTTATGTGCTCTGCGGTGGCGCTGATCCTCTATAGTTGAGTGTTCAAGGCTGCAGGTCGCATTTCGCTCCCCTTCACATGATGATTGATTCTTGCTGTTCTAATGACGCCATTATGGTCAAATGGGTGCTGGAGAGTGTTTTTTTATTGACCTAAATTTGGGGGGAGCGGACGAATCGGGAAGGGTGCTACAGAGGTCAACCTTGAGGAGGTTTCTCCGTTTCAGTTCTTGTCACTTCGAAAGGAGACATTTCAAAGTGGGGGATTACCGTCAACATTTACTTTGTCATAAAATCTTAATTATGTGCTGGATTTGACAAGGAAGTCAAAGAAAAAAAATGTCCTGTCAGTGAGTTTTGAGGGAGTCTCTTGGGGAAGAAAAAAAGTCAGATAAATGGGTTAAGGACTCTTACTTTCATTACGTCGCGACCCGTCGGTCAGAAGCAAGAGTCAGCTAATTTCAAGAGGGTTGCAAAAAGACTAACATTGTTTATTTTAAAAGAAAAGCCGTTTTCCATTTCAATTTAATTTCAATTTATTAATAAAAAACAAATCTCTGTACATTAAGTTATGACAAACTTTTAAATCACGGGTTACTAATTAACAACACTTGCAAGAAATATATTTCATTAACATTCCATTGCGCAGAATAGAAGTATCCACAAGAAGCGTATTCATCCGGGAGGAGTAGCAGTGTTGCAAGTTAAAGCCCATTAGCTCGAGATATGAATGGCGTCAAACCAACTCCCGTCTTTAGCCATCTTCCATCTTCAATCATCTTCAGTCTTCAGCCATCTTCAGTCTTCAGCCATCTTCCGTCTTCAGCCACATTCCGTTTTCAGCCATCATCAACCTTCAGCCATCTTCCGTCTTCAGCCGCCTTTAGTCTTCAGCCATCTTTAGTCTTCAGTCATCTTCAGTCTTCAGTCATCTTCAACCCTCAGCCATCTTCAGGCTTCAGCTATCTTCACTCTTCAGCTATCTTCCGTCTTCAGTCATCTTCAACCCTCAGCCATCTTCAGTCTTGAGCCATCTTCCGTCTTCAGCCGCCTTAAGTCTTCAGCAATCTTCCGTTTTCAGCCATCTTACGTTTTCAGCGATCTTCAACCCTCAGCCATCTTCAGGCTTCAGCTATCTTCACTCTTCAGCTATCTTCCGTCTTCAGTCATCTTCAACCTTCAGCGATCTTCAGTCTTCAGCCATCATCAACTTTCAGCCATCTTCCGTCTTCAGCCGCCTTCAGTCTTCAGCCATCTTTAGTATTTAGTCATCTTCAACCTTCAGCCATCTTCAGTCTTCAGTCATCTTCAACCTTCAGCCATCTTCCGTCTTCAGCCGCCTTTAGTCTTCAGCCATCTTCAGTCTTCAGCCATCTTCCGTCTTCACCCATTTTCCGTTTTCTGCCATCTTCAACCTTCAGCCATCTTCCGTCTTCAGCCGCCTTCAGTCTTCAGCCATCTTTAGTCTTCAGTCATCTTCAGTCTTCAGCCATCTTCAGGCTTAAGCTATCTTCACTCTTCAGCCATCTTACGTTTTCAGCGATCTTCAACCTTCAGCCATCTTCAGTCTTCAGTCTTCAGTCCTCTTCAACCTTCAGCCATCTTCCGTCTTCAGCCGCCTTCAGTCTTCAGCTATCTTCCGTTTTCAGCCAACTTCCGTTTTCAGCCATCTTCAACCTTCAGCCATCTTCCGTCTTCAGTCTTCATCTTTAGTCTTCAGCCATCTTTAGTCTTCAGCCACCTTCAACCTTCAGCCATCTTCCGTCTTCAGCCATCTTTAGTCTTCAGTCATCTTTAACCTTCTGCCATCTTCAGTCTTCAGCCGCCTTCAGTCTTCAGCCATCTTTAGTCTTCAGTCATCTTCAGTCATCTTCAGTCTTCAGCCATTTTACGTTTTCAGCGATCTTCAACCCTCAGCCATCTTTAACCTTCAGCCATCTTCCGTCTTCAGTCTTCATCTTTAGTCTTCAGTCATCTTCAATCTTCAGCCATCTTCAGTCTTCAGTCCTCTTCAACCTTCAGCCATCTTCCGTCTTCAGCCGCCTTCAGTCTTCAGCTATCTTCCGTTTTCAGCCAACTTCCGTTTTCAGCCATCTTCAACCTTCAGCCATCTTCCGTCTTCAGTCTTCATCTTTAGTCTTCAGCCATCTTTAGTCTTCAGCCACCTTCAACCTTCAGCCATCTTCCGTCTTCAGCCATCTTTAGTCTTCAGTCATCTTTAACCTTCTGCCATCTTCAGTCTTCAGCCGCCTTCAGTCTTCAGCCATCTTTAGTCTTCAGTCATCTTCAGTCATCTTCAGTCTTCAGCCATTTTACGTTTTCAGCGATCTTCAACCCTCAGCCATCTTTAACCTTCAGCCATCTTCCGTCTTCAGTCTTCATCTTTAGTCTTCAGCCATCTTTAGTCTTCAGCCACCTTCAACCTTCAGCCATCTTCCGTCTTCAGCCATCTTTAGTCTTCAGTCATCTTTAACCTTCTGCCATCTTCAGTCTTCAGCCGCCTTCAGTCTTCAGCCATCTTTAGTCTTCAGTCATCTTCAGTCATCTTCAGTCTTCAGCCATTTTACGTTTTCAGCGATCTTCAACCCTCAGCCATCTTTAACCTTCAGCCATCTTCCGTCTTCAGTCTTCATCTTCAGTCTTCAGTCATCTTCAGTCTTCAGCCGCCTTCAGTCTTCAGCCATCTTCCGTCTTCAGCAATCATCCGTTTTCAGCCATCTTCAACCTTCAGCTATCTTCCGTCTTCAGCCATCATCCGTTTTCAGCCATCTTCAATCTTCAGCCATCTTCCGTCTTCAGCCGCCTTCAGTCTTCAGCCATCTTCCGTTTTCAGCCGTCTTCAACCTTCAGCCATCTTCCGTCTTCAGCCGCCTTCAGTCTTCAGCCATCTTTAGTCTTCAGCCATCTTCAACCTTCAGCCATCTTTAGTCTTCAGTCATCTTCAACCTTCAGCCATCTTCCGTCTTCAGCCGCCTTCAGTCTTCAGCCATCTTTAGTCTTCAGTCATCTTCAGTCATCTTCAGTCTTCAGCCATCTTCAGTCTTCAGCCATCTTCCGTCTTCAGCAATCATCCGTTTTCAGCCATCTTCAACCTTCAGCTATCTTCCGTCTTCAGCCATCATCCGTTTTCAGCCATCTTCAACCTTCAGCCATCTTCCGTCTTCAGCCGCCTTCAGTCTTCAGCCATCTTTAGTCTTCAGTCATCTGCAACCTTCAGCCATCTTCAGTCTTCAGTCTTCAGTCCTCTTCAACCTTCAGCCATCTTCCGTCTTCAGCCGGCTTCAGTCTTCAGCCATCTTTAGTCTTCAGCCGTCTTCAACCTTCAGCCATCTTCCGTCTTCAGCCGCCTTCAGTCTTCAGCCATCTTTAGTCTTCAGCCATCTTCAACCTTCAGCCATCTTTAGTCTTCAGTCATCTTCAACCTTCAGCCATCTTCCGTCTTCAGCCGCCTTCAGTCTTCAGCCATCTTTAGTCTTCAGTCATCTTCAGTCATCTTCAGTCTTCAGCCATCTTCAGTCTTCAGCCATCTTCAGTCTTCAGCCGCCTTCAGTCTTCAGCCATCTTTAGTCTTCAGTCATCTTTAACCTTCTGCCATCTTTAGTCTTCAGTCATCTTCAGTCTTCAGTCATCTTCAGTCTTCAGTCATCTTCAGTCTTCAGCCATTTTACGTTTTCAGCCATCTTCAACCCTCAGCCATCTTCCGTCTTCAGCCGCCTTCAGTGTTCAGCCATCTTTAGTCTTCAGTCATCTTCAACCTTCAGCCATCTTCCGTCTTCAGCCGTCTTCAGCCTTCAACCATCTTCAGACAAAAATTTAAAAAATTTATATAATTTGCTCTATAAATGTGGAAACTATATGTAGTGTAGGTAGTCAGTAGAGGACATACCGAAATTATAAAGATATCATTTTGAATTTATTTAATGTCCTTTCATATCTCGAGCTCTGCAACAAAGGACTTTATGATTCTTGTTTTACTGGAAAGGTATTGCTTCGTAGAAACTTTGTGTGTTCAAAAAATATCTGTCCAATCTTCCGAAAAACGTCGAAATCGAAATTGCAAAACATGAGATAAGAATCGATATTTTTGTCAGCCATTTTAAGAGAGATGTAGCGCCTCGTATGCCAAATATACGGCAAGAAGGTCCGGTGAACCAACGAAGTAAGTGAACAGAACGCCGTTCGTTTCTACTACTCAAACTCCACTCGAGTCTATGTTTCCACACGTTATACAATTTTAGTGATTTTCCTCTACTTTTAATGTAAATCAACTGCTATAATTAGTTTTTCTTTTTTTTGGCGACTATCTTTCACGGTTGTTATTAATTAAATTTTTGAAACATATCCTTAAAATTTTTGAAGATAATTTTGTCCCGAAAAATGTCTGTTGATAGTTCAAATGGCCTAATAACATTGCCAAACAATTTCTTTTTTTTATTTATTTTAGTTATTCCAAGAAAAAAAATTGGTTCAAAGTGTGTTTCCAAGAATAGTGCAGAACTATAAAAATCATACATCGTTAAGTGAAAGACTTAAAATAATAATAATAATAACATGGGTGGCGCTACAGCCCGTAGAGGGTCAGAAGCTAGTTGCTACAGCAACCACTCGCACTGTGCAAGTTAAAGTAAACGTTGAAGACTTCGGTATTACATTTCGATCCTTCTTAGAGACAAAAAATGAATATGGATATTAATGTTCATCCATGACCTATTTCATTCTATTTTTAGATTTGTCTTTTCATCCCTTTCATGTGGTCACCCACAAGTGTTTGCATCCTTAGGTTAAATATTTGAAAATAATTTTTAGTGAAAAGCAGTTCAAAAGTAATATTTAACGAGAGGGGACATGATCCGTAACTTAAACCAAGCGAATTCATACTGTTTTTAATTCCTATGCTATTGCTGTCTCACGAGTGGAAGGGACTTTAATTTTTATGGCGACTCCGAAGGGCCAAGTTTGAGAAGCTTTTTGTACACAGACTAAACAGACTTATATTGGCTGTCAAAAATAAAGATGTCGTAGTAGTAGTGCATGTTTTTTTGGAGGATATAGATGGACAATGCTGCTTTGCCTGAAAATCAGTTGACACTGTAATAAAAGCGGATGACCTGGGGAACTGCCAACTGAACCTGCCAAACTCGTTAGGTTGTGCAGGATGACGATGGAGAATTCTCGCTGCTCCATCAAGGTCGGTAACGAACTCACCGACACCTTCAATGTCAAAAAAGGTTTTAGACAAGGCGACGCGCTGTCATGTGACTTTGTCAACATCATCCTGGAGAAGATCGTGCAAGACTGACACGCCAACACTAGAGGCACGATCTTCCAGAAGTCCGTACAACTGCTAGCATACGCGGATGACATTGACGTGATTGGCAGAACACAGCGAGCCGTCATTGAGGCGTTGCCTGGAATTGAGGCGGAAGCGGCTAAAATGGGTCTAGCGGTGAATGAGGGCAAAACAAAGTATATGCTGTCATCAAGAAAGGACACACAACAGGACAGGACACACGACGTTTTGACAGAGCGGCTCAATGGGCAGCTATAACTTCGAGGTAGTCAAGGACTTCGTCTACCTCGGCTCCGCAGTAAACAGTACAAACAACATCAGTACCGAGATCAAACGCAGAGAAACTCTTGTCCACCGCTGTTTCTATGGGCTAAAGACGCAATTGAGTAGTAGACCCATCTCTGGAAGGACCAAGCTGACTTTATACAAGACCTTGATCAACCCAGTCTTGCTGTAAGCCACGGAGGCATGGACAATCTCAAAAGCGGATGAGGAAGTCCTTGGTCTCTTCGAGAGAAAAGCTCTGCGTGCGATCAGGACGTTTGCGTTGACAGTTTCTGGAGGAGAAGATTCAACCACGAACTGTACGGGCTGTACAGCGACATGATTCTAGTCAGGCGTCTTCGTATCCAACGCCGAAGATGGCTAGGCCATGTAGAGCGTATGGACAACTCAGCTCCGGCCGTGGGATAACGTAACAGAGGACTCCCGCGCTTAAGGTGGCGCACCCAGGTGGAGAAAGACCTCAACTAACTTGGCGTGCGAAACTGGAGTCAGTTAGCCAGAAGTTTGCGTGCTAGCTGGAGAAGCTTGTTGGCTGAGGTACAGGTCCACCCCGGACTGTAGCGCCAAATAAAGAAGAAGAAGCCACTTCCTTATTAGCGCTAAAAGTTTTTACTGTAAAACATTAATCAACAAAAACTTTGCAATGATATGGCTTTGCTGTAATTTAATTGACAATCTGATTAAAGCTAAGATTTAATTTCCAAAATTGCAACGATTCCACCAGATTTTCTATTTGATTGCAAACGTCTTCAATTTCCTGTTCGCCTTACTTTTGTCATCACTATACTTAAGCGCAAGGTTAGTCTTTGAAAATTTGGGACACCTATTGATTGGACAGTAAAGAAACTTACCACGCATTTTATTTAAAAAAAATATGGAAAAATCTAAAATGTTGCTTATAAGAAGGCATTGGAACAAAATGTAAAAATATTTTAAGAACGAATTGTGTTCAAATTTTCCTTCTGCTATGCGCCTCTTAACTAAACTGCAATTTTTTCAGAACAAGCCGACAGGAAATATTCTCGTCGAGGCAGACATGGGTTCTATTCTAATACAATCTTAAATTCTTATGAACTAATGATAAACACAGGTTCCACAGTTACGAAGCCGATTATAATAATTATTTAAGAACAATTCAAATTTAAAATCTTTTTTAAAAAAAACTACCTAAAAATTGGAGAATAGATGGATATCAAGGAAGAATAAAAGTAAGAAGTAAATTAGGATGCAAGCAATTTACTTCTAAAACAATTCCATGTGTTCAGCCTTTTTTAACTTGGCGGGAGTTGATTCCTTGTTGTGGATTTCAGTTTGACAGACACATGCAATGCATGTCCTGCAGCTGCCCCAATTCCTTCCTCCTGCAGTCTTCAATATTCGATTCAATTTCCTTCCTTCAAAAATGGGTAACACACTTTAATGTCCTCTTCGCATGTGGCCATAAAAAGACTACATCAGACATTACGAAACAGGCTCTATCATCAAACCGGGATCACTGGAAGTGGTAGTAAGTAGGCTACTTGCGCTGATACATATTATTCCTCGAATGCAAGAAACTGAAGCACTTACCAGTTTTATTTCGGCAGAATCCACTCACCCGGAAACCTGCGACGCAACAATCCCTCCCGAAACAATGATTCACAAAGATGCTCCACTAACAAAGTTCGATCTGACCGCGTTTCGGCTCGAGTTTGGCCAGAATTCGATAAGAATTTCAGATAAGCTACCGGCGCGGCGACGGCCGGCTTGGCTTTCATCTCAATCGAGATGCTCGTGGGTTGGCTCAGGTGATGATTAGTGGCAATGACACACGCCAAGGACAAGGTCAGTCCATCAGTCCATCAGACCATCAGTCTGGCCAACAAATTATGATCTTTATTTTAATTGAGATCTCTGCCGCACTTGAACAGCACATCGTACTTCCGGGTCATCAATTGAGGGGGAGAACGATGGCTTATCGCAACACGAGCAACATGAAAGTGAATGATAAGTGATCGTCTGCCCACACCCGCCGCCAAGATCCTCTCCACGACAACAATGGGCCGGAGAGGGTCTCTTTCCTCGCAGTGACATAACTTTGCATGCCAAGCACCAGTCTTTCGGTCCTGTAGCACATAAAATATTGTCATGTAAGCTGAAGTGGCCTTATGGAGATACGGCAAGCGAAAAGCAATATCTGCTGTATCTACTCCTCCTAGAGCACGCCATAGGTGCTCCAGATATCCGGACACACGACCAACGTGTACACACCGATCGGCCTGATGTTCACAAACACACACACACCCAGGCACAGGCTCGCATTCCACACCGCGGCAAGTGAAGAGAAGCAAAAAGTAACATACGGCACACGGCTCCAACCACCAGCAACCATCCAACCATCCAGCCATCCAACCACCACCCAGCAACGTCACTCCTCTGTCATAGCAGAGTCTCTCCGGCTGAACGCCGACCGCCGAACGCCGAACGCCGAACGAAAGTAGTTTATTTGTTCTCGGAGCCCGACTTTGAGTTTATTTTTGCTTAGCCTTAAGGTCTCCAGCGTTAGCTAACAACTCATGTACCCGCCGTCGTCGGTCTGTGGCTGAATGTTTTGCCCAGTTCTTCATGGCAAAGAGATACCCATACGATAGGAGACCATATGGGCCACACCCAAGCCCGAGGGTAAATTTAAACCTGATGAGGTCGGTTTTGCATCTCGCCTCGTGAATGCTGTGTGCGCGGCTGGACGACGAGAGCTTTTCGCGCTGCTTTGTCTATCGGCCAGGCCAGGCTACCATGGCACAGCACAGCACAGCACAGCACAGCACCAACATCATCATCATCATCGGCAGCGCCGACACCCACCGCCACCCTCGCCCAAGTCGACCCCATCGAACACACAAAAATGTCTGATTGGCTTCGCAAGGGGGAGAATAAATCGCAACTACTCCGACTGCTCTCGGACACTCATACTCGTACTTGTACTCGTAGTCGCGTATAAAAGCCGAGCTACTTTACGTGCGCTGTTAAATTGGGATTAGATGATTTGCGTTGCCGTGGAGGAATTCGCCTACAATTCGCCTGCGAAACCCGTTTCGCCGGTGCTGTGGTGGTGGTGGTGGTGGTCGCGGCACTGGTGGTTGTGGACAGTCGCTACGACCGACCGACTGTTGGACAGATAGACAGATAGCCTATTGGCCGCCGCTATATTGCTGCCTGCCACAGTCGCTTGCTCGCCCAGTCGAGCATTAATTCAGTCCACTTTCAGTTTCAATGTTTTGTAAAAATAATATCTGCCGCCGCCGTTTTACGAGGGCGATCGCGATGGCAAGCGGGCGTGTGAGGAGGGGTTGGAGTTGACAGTGCCTACATACATAACATAACTGATAGATAGATTGTAGTCACACCATCTAATTGACTGGAAGAAGGCGAGAGCCGCAGCAGCCATACCCGCAGCGCCAGTCAGAAGAAACCGAAAGTGGATTAGAGCCCGAGCGAAGGTGGTGTTGTTCTGCCTTTTGTGTGCGATCGCATTCCGCGTTTGGGATGAAATGCATGACACATCGCAGCCAGCCGCCACCTCTAAGCCGGAAGCTTACATAATCCTCTCCGGGTCGCCTCCCTCGAGCGCTCCACCCGCACAAAGCGGCAGACAACTCACTTGATGGGTCGATTCTGCTCTCGTGTCCAAGTGTGCTGAGATCAATTACAAGACACCACACCAGACCTCCTGAATCATGGCTGTCAATGTCTAGCGGCCTTATGCTGAGTCGGCGAAATATTTCGTAATGACTCTCAAAGTGTCGGCCTCGACGAGGCGCACAGGCAAATGCACACACACTCGCACCCGGAGCACTGGCGCTCTCCACAAGCACACGGAGTCTGAGCGGTCTTATGAATATTTATACACCATTAGAGTCGCTGTTATTGGGGAGTCCATGATAGAAATGCGACAGGCCTTGCCTGTCCGTGGCAGCTCTAGCATGGATCTGGAGCAATTATATAATGCGAAGACACGCGAGCGGCACGGGACAATATATCATTTTCATTTTCATTTTCACTTTCAGCACTCTGCAGCGCAGCGCAAGGATCTCAGTGCGCGCCACAACATTGTGGCTCACATTGGCGCTCACATTCACCAGTGGTTGGTGGCTTGATGTTTATCTAGATCTAGCCGCTTGGGTATCCTATCCTACTTGTCCACTTGGCTGAGATATTTAAATTAATTGCGGGTTAATTCGGCATCGTCGCGTCGCGTCGGTGAGATCGAGTGCAGGTGAGATGCGATGCAGAGTTGACCAGAAGTGGTCGCTGATCTTTGCATTGGTCGTGGTCGTGACTTGTGAGTGAAGACTGCAGAGGGAGCAGTGCGGCGTGAGCAGCGGATTGACACATTGATGTCGACCAGTTTGGTGATTTAAGATGAATTCGTCTCTGCCATGCACCGAATAAACTAGCCAATCTCAATCCTGACTGTGAAAGATTATTCCGGGTTAACACCGTTCACTGCTCGCTATCGAGAGTAATGTCTTCACTTCAAGTATAGTAGAAAGGGTAAAAAGACTCACATGACTTTCATTTTATTTTAAGTTACTTAAACTGATAAGGATTTGGCTGAAGCGCGAATTAAGGTTAGAACTTCGTTGTAGAAACCAATGTTTAGGAGTACCGCAAGGAAGTCATTTAGGTCCTTAATCTTTGGAAACTTAATTTAAAATAATTTTTTTAATGAACAATGAATAGTAAGTCGGTTAGTCGTGAGTCTATTGCGTATTGCATGTTGTAGCCAATTTGTATGACTACCACATGCTAAAGCCGTAGGTGAGGTTAGGTTAAACTGGCAGAACTTGGGCCAGTAGAAGCTAAGACAGTTGATTTTACTCTTGTTTCTGGACAAGTGGCCGATTCTGACAAAGCGGTTAACCCGACTTGTACTGTTGCCAGGTAAGGTTGTTGTAAAAGTTGGCCTCCATGGGTGAGTTCCCAACGATAGCCAAAGAACTGCACGACCGGAGAAGGTGATGTGTAGTCTCTACCTCCTCTTTCTCCATGCAGCTTCTACAGAAATCAGATAGGACACGGGATTGTGTTACAATTGCCAATGCCCGATTATGACACCGGTGAGGATCCTGAGTGCAGGTCTATCCAGTATGAGCGCTCTTCGTTGAAGATTGAGCACTGGACATATTTTCTTTGGCAAGTGATGGCTTCTAGCTATTTGTGGGTGTCTTAGTTCAATGAATCTCTAGAACATGGTTGGCTTTACCAAGAAGAAAATAGACGTGGTTGATCTTTTCCCGAAGTAAGAAATGAAGTTGTACCGCACCTAGCGAGTTCGTCGGCTTTGCTGGCATCCACATAAGGTGTAAATTGAAATTTACAGCCATCACGTTAAGAGATGACCGACAGTTAAGGGATGTTTTTTGAGTGGAAAATAAAATTGTCTAGGAACTTAACTGAGACACCTATACTCAGCCCTTCGTCTGTCTTTGATCCGATTCACAGTGTGTCGTCTAATTCTAACTGGACAAAAGAAAAAAAGTTAATGTTGTGATTCTTGCTGATATTGATTGGAAATTTGTTTGATTGAAAATAGTTCAAAAACCATATTTTAACCGATAGAAGTAGCAATAATAAAACACTTGAATATATTTTTTCTGATCAACTTTATTCAAGGTACGTCCGTATCGCTTCGCAAACTACACAAGGGTGGGCTTTATTCATGTTCACTGCTCTCACACCGGTAGTCCCTTTTACATGTTTATCACTTTTTCTTAGAAAAGTGCCTGAATTCCTTATAAGGGCTGCTACAATATGTACCAAGGTTAAAAAAAATGTAACGACCATGGGAGGTAGAAGTCGGCCTTCTGGGGAATACTTCATTTCTGATTTCGGTGCAACAACTGTCAGACGCTATGAGTGTTGATTGTCAATGTAGCTTACATGTGTCAATTTTTATAAGATTCATAGACAATTTGTTTTACAAAAAAACAGCGATTTCTCAAAATGATCCATTTATGTATACATATTATACACATAGATTTCCATAAGTTCCTAGCCGTGTTTTTTTTCATCGCTATCGATAGTGAAGTGAAGTAAGATTCAGAAACACGATTCGCAGTGACTTTGATTTTTATCTGTCAAAATATATGAAAAGGAAACATATTTGTTCGAAATTGATGTCAAAATGTATGAAAAAAATTCGAAGTCGAATTTTTATCGGCAGCCACTTTTCACTGTCAATATTATAGACAGTAGGTTGTTGTAATTGCTTCACGTGCAAAATCCTACTTCACTATTTATAGATTTTTGAAAAAAACCAGAAATGAAGTATTACAGAGATGGCTGACTTCTACCTCTCTCGCCCCTTAAAATGTTTGACAACTGTTTTTTATAACGTGTTCATAAACCAAATTGACCAATCAGAAGACGGGAAAACATTATTTCGTGAATAACCGTCAAAAATTCATGAATACCTGTTAAAAGCACTAAAATTCGTTGTTGGACCATTTCTGGAAAAAAACACGACTCCTATCAACGAGAAAGTCGTTCTCAATAATATTTTCAACTCAATTTTATATATGTACACTAATGGTAAAAAGTATTCGGTATATGAGTGTAGCGGAGTTATATAAATAAAGCGCTACAATAGACTGCACTGGGTCAGCTGTCATCGCCACCATCATGATCATCAACAGCCGTCACCACCGAACGGTACCGGTTGGGCTCAAAGCTTTCTTTCTGAGCCGAGACTTCATCAGGAGCAGCAGCGGGCGATAATAATTTTTTATAGAAGTGCAACCCCCAAAAAGTTACCTTATCGAATATTGAAAGTGCTGTTTATAAAGTTTTATTCAATAAAGCGTATCATAGGATATCAAATAAAACAGCCGTTTCTTATCGTTTTACATGAGTATAGTCGCCTTAAACTTCAATAAGATCCAAACGGGTTTTGCTTATTCCTTTCGCACCTGTTGGGATACAAGTCGCACTCAATGTTCGAAAAGTGACAAGTCATTTGAACAGATAAACACAAGTTTATTGGCGTATGTTCATTGACTGCATTCCAGGTCAATTTTGTCTGGCTACCACAATCTAATTACAATTTTCAACTCCAATTTTGAATAGACAAAAACTACTTAATAAAAACTACGTAAACTAAAAATACTCATTACAATAAATAAATTTCGTTTGTTTTCGTTCTTGCTTGGTATCAGTTTTGCAGTTGCGTTTGAATAGTAGTTTTATATCTCCGATAGTAAGCTTCGACCAGAGTAATCTTCATCTAGATGCCAAAGCCATTTTGTATGGTTTGTAACCGTCTAACTAAAATATCGCATGAGAGTATGATGGGATTAAAATCAAGCTTCAGTGGGTGTGTCTTAAATATGTGCGTTCTGTTGTAAAAGTATGTATATATTATCCACAGAAAAGCAAATTAGATGTTCAATTGAATTTTAACAAAAATGTATCTTCTTATTTTCTTCTTTATTTGGTGCTACAGTCCGGGGTGGACCTGAGTCTCAAGCCTCTCCTACAAGCCTCTCTAGCTAGCACGGTCTCTGGCTAGATGTCTCCAGTGTTGCCCGCCAAGTTGGTTGAGGTCTTTCTCCACCTGGGTGCGCCACCTTAAACGCGGGCGTCCTCTGTTACGTTGTCCCAATGGTTCGGAGTCAAAGACTCTTCGGGCCGTAGCTGAGTTATCCATACGTTCTACATGGCCCAGCCATCTCAGTCTAGGCCATCCGACGACGCCTGACCACACACAGTACAGTTTGTGGTTGAATCTTCTCCTCCAGAAACCGTCAACGCAAACAGGACAAAAGATCATATGCAGAGCTTTTCTCTCGAAGAGACCAATGACTTCCTCATCCGCTTTTGAGATTGTTCATGCCTCCGCGGAGTACAGCAGGTCTGGGATGATCAAGGTCTTGTATAAAGTCAGTTTGGTCCTTCGAGAGATGGCTCTACAACTCAATCGCCTCTTGAGCCCATAGAAACAGCGGTTGGCAAGATTTACTCTGCGTTTGATCTCGGTACTGATTTTGTTCGTACTATTGGCGTATGAGTCTTGCACAATCTTCTCCAGGATGATGTTAAACAAGTCACATGACAACGCGTCACCGTCTCTAAAACCTTTTTGATATTGAAAGTCTCGTTGAGTTCGTTACCGACCTTGATGGAGAAGCGAGAATTCTCCATTGCCATCCTCCACAACCTGACGAGTTTGGCAAGAATGTCAGAGCTAGACATGGCGTTGTATAGCTCGTCCCTATGCACGCTGTCTTATGCGGTCTTGAAATCGACGAAAAGGTGGTAGGTGTCGATTTCCATTTCTTGTGTCTTTTCCAGGATCTGCCGTAGTGTGAAAATCTAGTCGATGGTGGAATTCCCTCTCCTTAAATATAAAACATTTAACATAATTATAAAGAATGTTCCATATGCATGAAACAGCACCAAAGAAGACTGTTAAAATTCAGAAAAATAAAGATAAACATCAAAAGTTTCAAAAGTGGTCGCCGTGGCGTAGTGCATAAGTGCGTCAACTCCTTCGCAGAGGGTGCCAGGTTCGATACTCGAATTTACCACATATGATAATTCACGGTTCCAGTTACTGACAATGCTCAAAGAGTACTCCTGTCCAGGAAAAGCTTCTCAACTTCACCGTTCGGAGTCGGCATTAAAGACTGTAGGTCCCTTCCACTCGTGAAAGAACAATAGCACGCACAACACGAGTGGTTGCTGAGAAGCTAGGCCCAGGTCCGCATCGGAATGTAGCGCCACCAAAAAAAAAAATGTAACAACTTGTATGGCAAAGCTTAGAATCAATATACTTATGACATATTGCATAAAAGCAATAATATCAATAGTTATTAGTAGGAAGCAGAGATAATGGATGATAGAGATATCAAACTTCGGCCATTTTTACCCTCCGCCCACAACGAAGATGTAGTGGTAATCCCTTGTATTTCACTTATACATCTACACCGCTCGTCAATTCACCCAAAATGGCGGCAGATTTATTAATTTAGTGGGAATCCATGTACTTTCCATGTAACGTACATGGGTATGTTTTTCGGAGGGTGTTCAAAAATTGACTAGTATTTTTAAGGGAATTTTCTTACATTGTTACATGGACTTTCGTGAACAATAATGTATTGCAATGAACATTTAACTGGAACTATTAGACCTAAAATTAATTCTTAAGTGTATATATAGCCTATTCATAAACCATACCTGACAAATTAACTCAAAAAATGAAGTTCGCTTTATAGGCTTAATTCATGAATTCTGAAAAACTCATGAATTCAATTTAAACAATTTGATAAGAACAATGGCAAAATATTGCACCTTTCACTAATGCATAAAAATGGTTGTCAAAACCTATTATTTGTGATTCACGCTTCAATAATATATTTATTAGTTAACTGAATGTGTGAAAGTATTATTAATTTTTAATCATATGAAAAAATTCACACTTTGTTGTGCATTCATGAATTATGTCCAAGTATTTCAGATTGTAAATAGCTCAAAGTTTTAATGACTCAACTTCATGAACATAAGCTTTGTTCGTTCGCTTACCCCTCCACATTGTGTTGAAAATTGAACACCAAGAGCTCACACGTATTCACAGACAGGGGACAAAAAGCGTATAAAAAACGCTGTCAGATGAAATCAAGGGGCAAGGGAGGTAGAAGTTGGATATCTCTATTATAAGTTATCTCTGGTAGGAAGTATCTTCCAAAAATGCCTTATTTAAATTTTCAGTTGAAAATTGGCAGGGTTACTTGAACTTGATAATTTTTCGTTAACCTAATACCAAGCGTCCTCTGGCTAACTTTTAGATTTCCTTTTTTTATTCGTTTCAGCAGCGAGCCCCCAACTAATTTTAGTAAATTGTTTATTATTATTATTATTATACCTATTACTTCTTATTTATTTATTTATTTTGGAATAGTAAGATATACATTGTTATTGTTATATTAAGCCTTAATTAGCAAACTAAAAATTAAGGAAAAGCACTTACCTTTGTAATGTTTTGGTCTTCAGCTATCTAAGTCCCAAGCCGTGGGATTATTTTAAAGACAAAGCCGTATTTTGGCTAAAGAGCGGATATGAAAGATATGGTCTGCACAAAATCGTCTTCGCTTTATTTTTAAACGCATGCTCTTTTTAAACAAATATCCTTACATACTAACTTATGCCTTACTTACAAGGAATAAAGATTTCGAGTAATCAAATAGATAGAGTTCAATAATAAGTGTGTCAACATAACTATATCAACAGAATGTCCTAATCGAGACAAAGGGACATCTAATGCAGTGTCGATGGACGATGGTTGCGGCCATTCAAATTACCTAATTTGTATAATGTTAAGTCAAATTTTTTTTTTTCAAGGTTGTGCCAAAGTATGGGTGAAATTTAACTTTGAGGCTGCTAGTTGGCAAAAATTGACTTTGGGGGAGTGTGGCAAAAAGTAACACATTTTACAATCAGTAGTAACACAAATCACTACCTAATCGACGTTTTCTTTACAATTCAAGAGATATTTCAGCCAAACCTTTTTTTCTATTAAAAGTTATATTTCAAATTTCAACTTATCTGAAAAGACCAGCGAAATATGTTCAATTTTTCTCCGGGTCCAATTTTGGAAAAAAAAATCCTGCTGTTAAAACCTACCCCGTTTCTCACGCATTTCTTAATCGGCAAGTTTTGATAGATTTGTTTGCTACGGATAAGTCGAAAAGATTGCTCATCTTCGTCCTTGGATGAGGGCTCTAAAATCCTTTGTGTCACTGACGTATCGGTTAATATTGCGGATTTTCTCTATTTCCTTCTTCTGTATTCGGATAAAACCTTAAGAAAGAAGCTGATTGTAGCCCCTATGGGCCTCTTAAGCATTGCTCATGTTCATAGTTGATTAAAGAAACCAACAGGGTAGATTGTAACACGTTACATATTATCCCGGAAAATGTTACAAATTGTCCTTACTCATACAATGATATACAATGAAATTTACAAAATACCTCAACTCACACAAAATTATATATGTCATCTGATTGCAAAAAAACTGTACCCTTTTTGTGCGGAGTGAGAGCTTTTTAACTTTAAAATTAATTTTTATTTGAAAATTCACGATCCTTAAAACTACACACAAAATGATTAAATCTTAATATCTATCCTATCTTATCTTAATATCTATCCTTTGTACACCTTTTGTTTTTAGTTTTTTTTGTATGTATGTTTTTTTTTCTTAATCTAGCTTAACATAACTTAAATCTATGTAAGTGGGCTGTTGTCCAACCGGCCGACTTTCATATCAGGCGCTGGCGTAACCACCAAAAGAAGTGCCGCTCCTTCCCACTCTCTCTCCTATCTCGAGCGGGGATCGCTCTACTGAACCGGAGTTGATCCTCGTTTTAGCTACCGATACCCAATTCATTGTGGAGTCGCCTGTCAACTGTTCGGCGTACAGCGTGGAAGATTATAGGACATCCACTCATGTCCTGAATCAGGCGGAGTGAGAGATAAAGTTACAAACCTGCCCGTATTTTGGGCACAAATCGTCAGTGCCATAACTGCCATAAACGAAGTTGGTTACTTTTGCGGCCGTGGAGTAGTGGGTTAGTGCGTCGACTCCTACGCAGAGAGCACCAGTTTGGATACTCGGATTTATCACTTTTCATAATACACGACTCCACCTCTTTCAATTCACTGACAATGCTCAAAGACTATTCCTGTCTAGAAAAAAGCTACGTCTAAAAAGCTATTAAGACGAAAGAACTTCGTCTACCTCAGCTCAGTAATAAACAGTACGAACAACATTTGGACAATCTTAGAAGCGGCTGATAAAATCAGCGTTCCGACCTTTGTGTAAATACAAACTAAACACCCTGCTCAGTCACCAGATCTTAATCCGACTGAGCATCTATGAGGTAATTTAGAATTTAGAGACAACAAAGGAGTGATCGCACAATACCAAGCAAATACTGATTTGAAAGTAATCTGGCTTGATGGTTGGAACAGGATTTCTCCAGACACGACATCGAAGTAGTTCCATCCCCTGAAAAAAGTTTTAAGTGAAGTAATAAGGCACAAAGGGACATGACTAGTTGCCTGTATCACCTTTTGTTGCTATCATAATGAGAGTAGAAAAACTTCCCAGAATTTTGAAAACATCAAGAGTCTTCTGAAAGCCTAAGTATTTAATCTAAGGACATTGTCCTTTTAACAATGGTGCACTGGAAGTGCGATACGCGAGAGGCCAAACGATTTTCCTGAGAGCGCGCTCGCGCAGCGAGAGAGTAAGTGTCGCTGGCTGTGCGGCGGGCGGTGGCCGACGATCGGCATCTGGTGGAAGGTATTCTATAATGTTTCTTTTCTGCTGCCCGTACAGCCTTAGAAGTTACGAAATACTGTACAGATCGTTTCCAGTATTGACCACACCTTGTCGCGCGCGCTCGCGCACTTGGAACGATTTTCATTTGGTTCGCGGTTTGAGCCGCGCTGAGGCTCCACATGATTGCACTATTTATAGTGATGCATTTTTGTTTATGGTCTGCAGCTACCGCAGCTGCCCGCCCAACAGAGATGTGCTTCAGAGAAATTTCTCTATAGCGGACACACGCGGGACCATTATGATTGTCCTTTATGTAGAGGTGTCCCTTCTGGGGAGGTAAACGTTAGTTATTTATGAAAATTGTGAAATAATAATTCACATCTCCTTCTGTTTACAAGTAAGCGATTTTCTAATCAATAAAATAAAAGGGTTTCCTCTCAATGTCATGACTAAATTGAACATCGAACAGTCGCAAATAAGTTTCAACACACCGTCGATTACGAATATTCCTCGCTTCTAACGGTTTAAAGGCTCATAGAATTATCTTGCGTAGCGTCAGACCATACGTACACGCTGAAGTATCTGACGCAAGGGGATGATCCAACGAATACTTCAACGTACAGCTGATTTCATTTGACAGTTTCAAGTTTGAATTGAAAATTCAAGTTGTCTTGCTTATTCATGCACAGTTAAAATATGTATTTTAAAGTAAATACTCAATAATAAACATTGATTCATATTTTTATCTATTCTGAGCATTGCTTCAACGAGAACCAACGCCCAAACTTTAACATAAAATTCGAATCTCTGAAAATCGAATTCTCTTGAAATGTCACAATGCTAGGATTGTCAACGATGAAGGAGAGAGCGTCAGCGTTAGTCTATGTGTCACCTTCCTTAAGAACACTTGCATTTTATGTATCTGTCAAAGATTTGCTGACGCTCACGCATGTATTTAAGCTTAAGCTATTTAGAAATACTTAACACGTTTATATAAACCAAACACGTTCGTCTCTACAAATACTTGTTAAATATTAAATGTCAATACATGTCTGCATATAATTCTAGATGTAGAGCAAGGGAATGCATAAGATTTTTCCATATACACCATGTTCGTTTTGATTCGTGTACGTTATTAAGGGTACACTGTTTAAGCCGTGACCATGCCGAATTGACCGTAAAGAAAAGTGTCCCCTTCCTAAGTGTATCTGCTGTTCGTATGCGCGGCAGTCAGCCACGTCAACCTAACCTAAACTGTCCCTTATATAGGAATGTCCGTTTCAGGGAGATAATATTACGAAATGCAGTGAAACTTCCCTTTAGCGGAAAGCAGCGGGACCATCATGACAGTCCACTATGTAGGGGTGTCCGTTTTGAAGAGGTTGACATGCTCGAATACCGTCACACCGGGACCATGCCGAATTGTCCGTAAAGACAGGTGTCCCTTATAGAGCGGTGTTCGGAAAGAGAAGTTTCACTGCAATACTTCGGATCTAACGTTGGGCAATTGAGTCGATCCGCATACTCTTCCGTGATACACAGTGGCTTTGCAAGTTAACCCTTACGCACTAGCATCTGATAGCACTGCGCCTGGGGCAGTTCAGAATTCAACACCAGTCGTGGGTAAGATAAACACACCGTTGGTCTCTGGCACCCCATTCGAAGCAGTGCCATCATCTGAACTCTCGTGGGCCAACGAAAAGAAAAAAAAAAGTGAACGATCACGCAGATACTTCAATATTTATGCCTCCAATTTGTGAATGGGTATCTCTTGCGAAAGCGCACGGGCTCCATACGAGCACTGATGCTGCCATTGCTGTTTCTGTTGGGCGGGCAGCTGCGGTAGCTGCAGACCATAAACAAAAATGCATCACTATAAATAGTGCAATCATGTGGAGCCTCAGCGCGGCTCAAACCGCGAACCAAATGAAAATCGTTCCAAGTGCGCGAGCGCGCGCGTTGCGCGATACTCCCAAAGACAAGGTGTGGTCAATACTGGAAACGAGCTGTACACTATTTCGTAACTTCTAAGGCTGTACGGGCAGCAGAAAAGAAACATTATAGAATACCTTCCACCAGATGCCGATCGTCGGCCACCGCCCGCCGCACAGCCAGCGACACTTACTCTCTCGCTGCGCGAGCGCGCTCTCAGGAAAATCGTTTTGGCCTAATGGCCGCACAGCAGTGGCAACAGCAGTGACCGTGGTGGAGGTGGCGGCGGCGATACGGCGGTAGCCAACTGAATTGGCTGCAATCTGCTGCAAGGAAACCAATAGCTCGTTGCTCGAGGTGGTGGCTTCGATTCCACTGAAATTAAGGTTCATACCACTGGAAGTACGAGTACCAGTTGTGAGCAATATGCTTCGTGGCGAGCTGCGGTTGCTGCCGCCACTGCCGCCGCTGCTCCTGCTGCTGCAGCAGACACTGCCACTGCTGTGCGCTATCGCTACGTCTATCTGATATGCATTTTTCATTCCGAATGAGTGAGTCTGCAGAGGCGCACGACGGATATGTTGATGCTGAATGGACGTCGCGTTGCGAGGACTCCCGCTAATGGTTATGTTCAGTGACTTTGCCAACATCTAGGACGGACGTTGATACAATATTCTCGGCGCGCCGCCGCGCCGCGCCGAATGCCGTGCGCTCTGCACTGTAGGCTCTGGGCTGCTGGTGTGTGCCAGCCATAGTTGTTTTTGTATTCCGATCAAAAATTGATTTTGCAATCGTCTCTATAATGGATATTGGATTAGATCAAATCGACTGGATGTGGTGTAGCGCTCAGGTATGCGGCACTGGAAGTGGTGGAACTCATGCCCGCGCGCACACGGTCATTAGACGCGACTTTGCGAAATTTCATCTCTCGCCAGCCACGTTATGCACACAAACCAACACACACACACACGCTCGCCCGGGGAAACATTGTTATCCATCGCGTGTGCGGCAACCGTGCATCTGAGGTTGAGGCTGACGGACGAAGCGACGCGACGCGACGCCGAGTCACATATGAAAATCGTATGAAACTGCCGAAACGGGATGTAATTAATAAAACCGATAAAGAGCAGCTCGCGATCCGTAACCCGTAACCGAGCCGGAGTCCAAACTCGAGCTCGACGCTGCACGGCGGCGTGGCTATCTGGCAAGGCTGGCGCATTCTTCGGCGGCGTTGGGCGATGCCTGACTGCCGATGGGGATAATTTGTAGTGTGTGATTGTGACTCATACCCGTTGGCATTTGGGAGGCAGTAGTTTGGCTGCTATTCAGTATTCACATCGAATTGTGTGTGCCAGTGCCTTGCCCGAAGCCGGGTGGTTGAAGAGCAACGCAGTTATTTCTTGCTCGAGGCTGGGTGTTGGTCTTGAGTCTTGTGAATGGGAAAAAAGAGCTTGACATGCAAGCCGTGTTCAAGTGAGGGGCTGAGAGGCCATGAGAAGATCATCGAGAGATGTGCCCGTGCGAGACTCATTTCGATGTGGAATCAAATTGCAGCTCATTGAGCGGTGTCGCTGAGGAGAGAGGAGGTCAGAGGGCAACTGAAATGTCCAAGACTAACATCGGCTGAGCTAACCAAGCTCAGACACGTACATTCATTGAAACGGTGTTAATTTGATGACGTCACTTTCTCACTCTGGACATTGACAAGACTCGGTGTATTATGGATACGTTTGAAATGATTGAAGACGGCATGAACCGATTGGTCTCGCCAAGTCCACTGCTTGCGCGGGCTTTCTATTGCCGCGTAGGAAAAGGAAATGACGCGAAAACATCCCTCCAACAAGGAAGTCTGGTTCACGCAAAAAATTCAACAGAGTTCTTGAGCCAGTACCAAACCCAATTTGAACAAAACACCATACAGTTAATCCTAACACGCTGATGATTGTGTTTTAAAATTGTCCAATGATTCCACCAATCAAGTGAACGCATCAAACTCTATTTTCTGGGCAGTAGGTACGAGATGGGCATGGGCCTGTGCATCCAGGGCAAAGTTGTTGACTGCTCTCAAACTTGGCGAGATGCCAGCAACTATCCCTATTAAATGCACAGGTCAAGTTGACATACAGCCTTCTCGCGGCGCCCTCTGGATAGCCTTTAAAGCAACCGCTTAGAGGTGAACTAATGTATGCAGCGGCCCCCTTGTCCAGGGGTTTAAACCAGGACTCGGTCCTCCAGGTCCGGCGGTTGCGCGTGGGGTTAACTTCCCCACCGTGTAAAAAACTACTAGTTCCGAAACGACGAGAAGCCTTGGGTACGGATGACCCTACTGCTGACGACCATGGACAACGAAATAAGGACAACGATTTTCAGTTCTGCACGTGGAATGTGAGGTCCCTGAACAGACCACGTGCAGCCGATGAACTTGCGGAAGCCCTCGAAGCTTATAAGGCAGATATCACCGCCATTCAGGAGGTGCGGTGGGATGGGCCGGGCAAAAAGAGGATGAAAAACTGCGACATTTACTTCGGCGATTGCTACAAAGAGCGAAGACAGCGCTTATTCGGATGCGGGTTTGTTGTTCGAGGCAGACTTAGGCAAGAAGTCTTAAGCTTTAAATAGATAAGCGAGCGCCTCATAACAATCCGCATCAAGGCTACATTCGGCAACATCAGCCTGATATGCGCCCACGCCCCAACGTAGGATAAAGATGACGACAGCAAAGACGACTTTTACGATCTCCTAGAAAGAACATACGATCAATGCCCCAGCTACGACACCAAGATCGTTCTAGGAGATTTCAACGCAAAGCTGGGCAAGGAAGACGTCTTTGCTAGAGTCATCGGGAAGCACAGCCTGCACGACAACACGTCCGAGAACGGACTCAGGCTTTTGGACTTCGTAACGGTTTAACGAAGCGGTTCGTTAGCTGTACGAACTTTAAGGAAGGGAAGAGCACCGGCTTCTCAAAAAGAAAAAGAAAGAGCATGAGAAGCGCGCGATCGAGGACATGGAGAGGTGTTACGGCAGAAGTGACGTCCGAAAGTTCTACCAACGGGTAAAACGACTATCCAATGGATACAAAATTCGGACAGAAGCCTGTCGTGACGCAGAGGGACAACTCGTAGTAGATTCGCAGTCGATACTGAGAAAATCTGGAAGGATGATTTCTGTAGACTGTTAAACGGCGAGGAAGAATCCAATACCGCTGTTAGGCAGAATGTTCCACTCAACGCAATTGACGATGATCGACGAGAATTCCGTCCCCCCGACCTAGACGAAGTCAAGATAGCGATATCGAGACTAAAGTCGAATAAAGCTGCTGGTGCAGACGGACTGTCTGCGGAACAGTTTAAGGCAGCTGGAGATGAGCTGGTAAGGTACATGCACCAACTCATCTGTAAGATATGGTTGGAGGAAAGCAAGCCCGACGAGTGGAATCTCAGTATCGTTTGCTCGATCCACAAGAAAGGAGACCCCTTTGACTGCACCAACTATAGAGGGATAAGTCTCCTTAACATCGCCTATAAGATCCTCTCTGCCGTTTTGTGTGAGCGCCTGAAACCATTCGTCAACAACCTGATAGGTCCTTATCAGTGCGGTTTCAGACCGGGGAAGTCCACCATCGACCAAATCTTCACATCACAGATCGTGGAAAAAACCCAAGAGAGGCACCCGACATCCATCACCTATTCGTCGATTTCAAGGCCGCATATGATAGCGTGCATAGGGACGAGCTATACCAGGCCATGTCTAGTTTTGACATTCCTGCCAAACTCGTTAGGTTGTGCAGGATGACGATGGAGAACTCTCGCTGCTCCATCAAGGTCGGTAACGAACTCACCGAGACCTTCAATGTCAAAAAAGGTTTAAGACAAGGCGACGCGCTGTCATGTGATTTCTTTAACATCATCCTGGAGAAGATCGTGCAAGACTCACACGCCAACACTAGAAGCCTGTACAACTGATAGCATACGCGGATGACATTGACGTGATTGGCAGAACACAGCGAGCCGTCAATAAAGCGTTTGCTGGTATTAAAGCGGAAGCGTCCAAAATGGGTTTAGCGAAGTATATGCTGTCATCGAGAAAGGACGGACAACATCGACGACTTGGCCAAAACGTCACCATAGGCAGCTATAACTTCGAGGTAGTGAAGGACTTCGTCTACCTCGGCTCTCAAGTGAACAGTACGAACAACACCAGTACCGAGATTAAACGCAGAATTACTCTTGCCAATCGCTGTTTCTTTGGGCTCAAGAAGGACCAAGCTAACATTATACAACGCCTTGATCATCCCTGTCCTGCTCTATGGAGCGGAGGCATGGACAATCTCAAACGCGGATGAAGAAGCACTTGGTCTTTTCGAGAGAAAAGTTCTGCGTTCAATCTTTGGTCCTGTTTGCGTTGATGGTTATTGGAGAAGAAGATTCAACCACGAACTGTACAGCGGCATGAGCCTAGTCAGGCGTCTACGGATTCAACGCCTAAGATGGCTGGGCCATGTAGAGCGCATGGACAACACTGCTCCAGCCCGCAGAGTCATCGACTCCGAACCAGTGGGACAACGCAATAGACGACGCCCACGGAACCGATGGCGCACCCAGGTGGAGAAGGACCTCAACCAACTTGGTGTGCGCAGTTGGAGACAGCTGGCAAAAGATCGTGCCGGCTGGAGAGGCTTACTGGTTGAGGCCCAGGTCCACCCCGGACTGTAGCGCCACCTGAAGAAGAAGAAGAAGGTACGTCGAATAAACTATATAACTAAATATATAAATATGTAGTTGGAAATAGTTAACCAACTATACAGCGATATTCTCGGGTGTCAGGTGATGGTACTACCTTATACGTAAATGGTGTCCAAATTGTCGCCATTTATGAAGTGAATGCTTGGCAACACTGAAAAAGAACTATTTGATGGGGTGGTTTAAATGTCACAACACACAACACCACATAATATTTTCATATATGTGTATACAGTCAATCAAAGTAACATTCGTACAGTAGATAGGAAGTAAATCTTTATCCATTTATACAAGAACCACAATAACTTCGAGTTTTATTTGATTTCAATATCAATGATCTGGTAAAGATATATTGTCAGACACCAACAAACCTACCCTTTAACAAAAACAGAAAATTTAATAAACAAATTTAACAAATATTATTATTTTTAATCACATGATTAAGCCTAATTAACACGAATTGGATAAGTTTTTTTGCACTTTCTGCTGACATTTTTGCCATTCTTTCATATTTGGTGCATTTCTAAAATTAATTTTTTCAAAGTTGCTGGTCTAAATCACCCCATCAATTTTCTTTGGGGCAATTGTAAACGAGGCACATCCGGCTATTATAAGCTTTATGCCTTGAGTCGATATCCCGATAAAAAGTGAATTTCTTGTGCAGATCCAATTTTTGTGCACTTTCTTCCAATTATTTCTTCAAAATATCTATGTTTCTCTCGCTCCATTATTCAATCAATAACATGACGCTTTCCTAACCCTACTGCCGAAAAACAACCCCAAGCCATCATTAATCCGCCACCATGCTTCACTGTTGCGACCATGCTTCACTGTCCGACACTAAACTAGAATAAAAAAAAATCAGAATAAAAATAGAGAAATAAATAAATTATTAAAATTTACAGAATAAATGAATAAATAGATAAATAAATAAACAGGTAACCAGATAAATATATAAAAAATCAAATAAATTAATAAACAAAGAAAACAATAAATAGATATATACTGTATAAATAAATAAATAAAAATAAATGTATAAATAAATAAATAAATAAATAAATATATAAGATAAAGAAGCAAGTATACGAACAAATAAGTAACTAAATAAGAATATACGTTTAGATTATTGCGTGATCACAAACGAAATTGTAGATATCATGATAAATGTAGTTGGTTGATTAGTGGATTATTAGGAATATTGCACCTTAGTTTGAAATTATTATTGAGCTTACATATTCTGGAGGAGATCAGTTCAACATCAGCCCTGTCGTGTAAATCCCATGTAGAGTGATACCAAAGGAGATTCTGCATCATTTTCAATATTTTATTTAGGGTAATTTGAAGTTTTTTAATATTATATTTGGCACAATTACCCCAGACCATACAGCCATAAAGTAAAATTGATTGACATATCGTCTTGTGAATAATGATCTTATTTTCTTTGAAAAGTAAGGACTTCATGATTGGCTTTATTAATTGTTTCCAATATCTGAAAGTCAATTTTTGGTCCAAAACATGCCCAGGTACTTAACATTTGGCCTCCATTCTATTAAGTGACCACTAATGCTTAACTTATTTGCCAGGAGAAACCAAGGCCTTCTTTTCCTTTTGAAAAAATGGCTTGAATTTTTATCCGATGTTAAGTTCAATTTTCCACTTAGAAAGATACGATTTTGCATTTTTTAAATTCGTCTCAATATTGAGACCGAACATATGCGAAGATAGTATTGCAATGTCATCCGCATAAATAGCAATTTCACAATTTGAAATCTTTGGTATATCTGACGTAAATAAATTATAAAGAATGGGAGCAAGTACAGACCCTTGACTACATCAGATGCACTACTATTGACAAACACCTTAAAGCAACGATTAGATACAAAACTTTGAATGGTTTTGAGAAAAACTGTTTATAGATAAGACCATCGTGCCAAACGGAGTCAAAAGCTTTTTCTACATCCAGTAAAACCATTCCCGTTGATTTGCCTATTGATCGATTGCTCTTTATAATGTTGCATATTCCCAGAGCTTGATGAGAAGTACCATGATTACATCTAAAACCAAACTGCTCATCGGGATATATTTTCTGCTGTTCGATAAAATTAATAATTTTACTTTTGAGGACTCTTTCATAAATTTTGCTCAAATCAGCAAACTTATAGGCCTGTAGCTTGAGGGATCATTAGGAGGCTTACCAGCTTTTTTTATTGGACTTACCTTTGCAAGCTCCCATACATTAGAAAAATATTGTGTCTTGTGATATGGTTTATGAATAGGCTGTATAAATACTTAAGAATTAATTTGAGGTCAATTAGTTGCAGTTAAATGGGCATTGCAATACATTTTTATTCTCGAGAGTCTATATAACAATGCACGAAAATTCTCTTAAAAATACGCGTCAACTTGTGAACACCATGCGAACAAAATACCCATGTATGTTACATGGATCGTACATGGATTGTGGGCAAATTAAGAAACCTGCCGCCATTTTTCCCACTAAATTCACGAATCTGCAGCCATTTCCCACTAAAAACCACGAATCGGCCCCATTGCGTGGTGGATCCATGGTTTGTGTAAGAGGATTTGTGAAATACAAGGGAATACCAATACTTTTGCATTTTTCTCCAAAAATAGTCGAAGTTGGATATCTCTATTATCCCTAATCTCTGGTTGCGACTGTATTTTCAGAAAGGAGCTCCGTATTTAGTATCCGCCGTTATACCATTTGCCGCCCATCCGGTCCAGAAATATTAAATTCTGATTTATCATTAAGAATTACAGTTTTCCAAACGCTAAAATCTTTTGATTGCTGTTCTTCCTCAAGGTTGGCGTTTGATTCTATTTTATTATTTCGAACCTGCTGTACGAATATGAATTTCATTTGTTATTTATTATTTGAATTAATCGCTATTTCCCTTGGTCACGCCATAACTTGAGAACGGCTTTACCGATTTCATTCATCTTTTTCTTCTAAGTCTCCCAATTCCTTGTACAAGGTTCTTCTTAAGAAAATTGCTAAGGATTAAATATCAAAAATACACACTTTTTGAAACGAATTAAAATTCAATTTATACACACTGATCAATTTTTGTTCGCTGCTCCATCAAGGTCGGTAACGAACTCACCGAGACCTTCAATGTCAAAAAAGGTTTTAGACAAGGTGACACGCTGTCATGTGACTTCCTTAACATCATCCTGGAGAAGATCGTGCAAAACTCACACGCCAACACCAGAGGCACGATCTTCCTGAAGTCCGTACAACTGTTAGCGTCAATGAGGCGTTTGCTGGCATTGAGGCGGAGGCGTCTAAAATGGGTCTAGCGGTGAATGAGAGCAAAACGAAGTATATGCTGTCATTAAGAAAGGACACACAAAATCGACGTTTTGGACAGAGCATCACAATGGGCAGCTATAACTTCGAGGAAGGCAAGGACTTCGTCTACCTCGGCAGAGTAATTCTTGCCAACCGCTGTTTCTATGAGCTCAAGAGGCGATTGAGTTGTAGAGCCATCTCTCGAAGGACCAAGCTGACTTTATACAAGACCTTGATCATCCCTGTCCTGCTCTATGGTGCGGAAGCATGGACAATCTCAAAAGCGGATGAAGAAGCACTTGGTCTTTTGGAGAGAAAAGCTCTGCGTGCGATCTTTGGTCCTGTTTGCGTTGACGGTTTCTGGAGGAGAAGATTCAACCACGATCTGTATGGGCTTTACAGCGACATGAGTCTAGTCAGGCGTCTTCGGATCCAACGCATAAGGTGGCTAGGCCATGAGCGTATGGACAACTCGGAGAGTCTTCGACTCCGAACCCGTGAATCAACTTAACAGAGGACGTTTAAGGTGGCGTACCCAGCTGGAGAATGACCTCAACCAACTTGGTGTGCGACACTGGAAACAGCTAGCCAGAGACCGTGCCAGCCGGAGAGGCTTGTTGGTTGAGGCCGAGGTTCACCCTGGACTGTAGTGCCAAATAAAGAAGAAGAAGTTTTGTTTTTAACGTGTAAATACATATGTATAAGTATTTAGAGCGGGTGGGGGTGGGCGCAAAAAAATGAAACACTTGATTGACAGGCGATGTTATCTTTATTACGAAGAGAAGAAAGAAAACTGCATTCTGCTTCTATTTATAGCGAAGCGAACTTCAGGTCAACAACCTGATCAGATGGTCCGAATATTATCAGTTTTGTTAATAGATGTCACTGGATAGTCGAAAGCTTTTTTTTCTTTTTTGTATTTGCACAGGGTGCAAATAATATTTAATATATTTTTTGAATTTTATTATGTTCTTTTTACTTTTGCCTACATTTTCAAATAGAATTGTGTTTTGGAGCGGAGACTTTGCATGATGTCTGATGCATGATGTTTTTTTAATGTAAATTTACTGCAAAATAACGATGATTTTATTCTTCTGCTATGATTTATATGGGGCCTTGTTACTGAAGCGCTGAGGGTTCGAATTAGAAACAGAGGACGCGGTATTGGTTCATGTCTCATTTTCTACTTTATTTAATATTTATTAATTCCGAGCATTCACTCTCCATCATAGTCTTTTTCACGTATAGATGGAGCTGTACCCAGACGTCAATCACCGCATAGCGGCTGACATAGCGGCTTCACCAGTAAGTAACTTACTGCGACGCTGTGTTTTCTGTCGGCAAATAATATAAAACCGTCATATAATTTGCCAGGCGAAAACTCACAGCGTCGCTGTTGAATACATGTTTGTTATCTGCTGGCGTTTGGTTATAATTCACAACGCTATGAAGATTCCTTGTTTAGTAGCATAATCCTGACAAAGTAACTAAAAGTTTTTCTGTCATAATTTATTAAACATCAATTTAACAAAAATTAATAAATTTCCAATGGTACAACTCAAACTAAATAAACATAAAAACATCTTTTCGAGAACAGATTTCATGAATTATAAGAGAAAATACGAAATGTTAATTTGGTAAGCAATTATCAAAAATAAATAATATGACACGATATTCTATATCTATAATAGAGTCTTTTGAAGGTATTTTCTGTCTTCCAATTTCCTCTTGATAAAATTTCTAAATGAGGCCATAGCTGCTCGAACGCTGCCTTGGGTAGCTTCTATACCCGCCTCACGAAGGACACTACCTACCCAGCATCCATTTATTGTTCTAGACGCTGGATTAGGTTCTCCATTTATGGTTATGCTCTCTAATTTCTCTGCCTGACGTCTTCTTGCTTGAGAGAGTTTCATTAAACATCTTACCAGAGTAACTGGGCAAACATTTTTATTTCGGTCTTCGCGCAGATGCCAACTTGATTGCCTATGAGAAGCTGAATCAGTCCTTGAACCAAAAGCTGGATGTACAAATTTCCCATGTTCGCCGTCCTCAAAAATGTCCGTGGAGACTCTAAGCAGCGTCAGGTCATGAATTCTTCTTCCCGATGCCAGTAGTAAGATGGTTGCCGTCCTGTGAAGCAAGCCAAACTAAAACAGTTCTTGGATCCCATATTGGTGGTCTTGTGGTAGCTGGTCTCGATGTGGATATGACTTTAAGTACTTGACGGACTAAAAAGTTGGATGATATATTTTCTGTCGCATTCCAGCCGCAAAATGTAGAAATCGCCGATTTATGCACAAGAATCGTGCTGGGTAAGAAATTTTCTTTCAAAAATAGATTAGTTACATAGATATGTAGCTATTTTCGGTCGCTCTGGATTCTGAGAACTGATGTTGTCCTGCGTGCGAAACTCATCTTCTGATAGCTGGTAAGTAAGTTCTTAAAGTTGATGTCCTCCATCCCTTTCTTAATAAATCCTTCTCGTCTCTGGACGAGCTCTCCATTTGATGAAGACGTTAAACTCTTCCTTTTCTCTCTGTTTTCGGCATCTTTATCTCCTTTGCCACTCTTGCTTGATGCTCAACTCATTATTAAACTTAATATTTGAATTGTGACTGTGAAAATTATTTCTGAAATAATCTTATGCCTGAAACACAATATAGCGTTTGCGATGGCATTGGCTTTCAACGCACACAATTCAATGGCCAAGCACAGAATACATCGTTGACCTGCATCAGTGAATAATGGGAGAGATGAGAGGATCGTAATAAAACGTAGTTTATCGCACGTCATTATTCAACATGTTTGACATTTTTTGACAGAGTGGTGCGATGTGAGAGATATTTTCTTCCAGATTGAGAGTTTTCTTCCAAATTGAGAGTATTTTGTGTCAACTGTCATTTAAGAAATGAAAACAGCTGATTAAGCATAATTTAACGACAAAAGTCATTTCAAATGAGTGCATGCAGAAAGGCGGCAATATTTTTCATCTGGTAGATGAGAGAGAGAGAACAGCTTATAACAGTGCGTCATCGCACTCTCACCGTAACATGAAGTCGGCTGGCGCAGCGCGCTATTGTGTTTCAGGGATTATTCTGGCGAAATACACAACGCTATGACAGGATAGACCACCTGTTGCGCGCTTGCGGTGTTTGACGTCTGAGTACAGCTCCATCTACACGTGAAAAGGGACTACGATGGAGAGTGAATGCTGGAACTTGGGGCGAATATGCAATAGCTTCTTCAACAGCGACGCTGTGTGTTTTCTGTCGGCAAATAATATTGGTTTTATTCTAATGTTAAACCGTCCTATTATTTATATCAAATAGTAGTACATCTAAATTTCAATAAACGCTAAAACTGTTTTGATACATCTAAGTAATCAATTTTAAGAGAGCAACGTACTCAAAACTGTCCTTCAGGGGGCTCGTTACTGGGTGCTTTACCCTAGGATTAAAATATATGTCTTAGTTAACGATCATCGTGCTGACGCATGCGTAACCCGTACATACATACATGAAATCATGAATAGAGCGATGTCCGTAAATAGGTCGCCCTCGACAAACAGAAAAGTAACAATTTCGCAATCATTACCGGGATGTGACTCGATTGAACTCAAATCCGCTCCACAATGTATGCCGCCTGCTTGTTTCACTCACACTAGACTAGCCGCAGATTATCAACATTTTACATCTGAAATCTGCCAGATAGCATTCAGCTGGTTGTCAATTTGGCATGCCTCCGGTAGTTGCAAAGACTTCATTTCACTTATCGAAAGCATCGAATCAACAACAGCGGCACCTCGTCGTGTTCCATGAATTACCCCTGATTTGTATGATTTCTTAAAAATTTGAATCCGCCTAAGACACCCAGGTGCATGGGTAATTTCCACCAGCACCGCGCAAAAAGTTATCTGCAGTCGGGCGCCTGCTTGGCATCACCATCTATCTGCCAGTTTATTCGTTTATTCAGCACAGATGCATGAAAATGCGCAAAACAGCACGTATGTTGCAAGATATTGTCTCCCCCGAAAGCAAAAACAAACAACGAAAAGCGAAAAACTGAACAAAAAAAAAAAAAAACTTAAGGTAACCATGCCATTGCTGGTTGGCAGGGCGTTACTAGCCTATTTCGCAGCTGCAACACCATCGCTTCAATTCCAAACCAATCCTATCTATACCGCATCGGTCTGTTTATAGAGTACCGAGTGTATCTCCCCCTCTTCGAGTTAAGCTGCTCGTTCTTATCTCATTTGAAAGAGGTTTCCACTTCGCAACGCGTGAGTATTGGCTAGGGTGTGGCGCGGTAAGCTGGCGCTACGGCTAGCGCTGTGCTCTCGCGATGTCCACTATCAAGGTCAACGCGAAACCAGCCAGCAGCCCCACCACATAAGAGGTTGCCATTCCGGACGTCAATCTGAACAGATATCTCAAAGAGGCGTCCTTCACCGAACCCAGGAACCAGAAGTTACCACCGGCGATTGTGCAACCACCCCATGTTATCGCTGCGATCAAACTATTCGCCTGTAGGACACGCTGTTGCTGTTGCTCTTGCTGCCGCTGTGGGGTTATGAAATAAATCCATTAAGGCCAGCGAGCCATTATTAATTGCAAATGTGGCTCACCGATCTACCCAAAGAGCCACCGAAAAAGAAGGAAACCGAACACAAGTCCACAATGAAATCGTCAACAATTGGGAAAACTTTGTATGAGACCTCGATTCGGCGTGCAGAGACGGCGGCAGCGGGCGCAGCCACCATCATTGCCACCGCCACCGCCCGTGCATGTACAAGTTCATCACCGACAGCCGGAGTGGAGGGAGACTGACGATCACGACTTTTCCGGTGAGGTGACTTCACGGAATTATAAGCATTTCTCATAATAACTTTATTACAAATCACTTAGGATCATTATGGCCGTGTAGACGAGTCAGGCGAGCACCAGAATCCAAATCCGATGCCCGCATCATCATCATCATCATCGTCTACGTCGTCGTCGTCATCATCCCAGAAACCCAAGATCATGCACGTGACTGAGTATTCATTTTGTAATGGGATCACCCCCCCCGAACAATGGAATGATTTATTGCGAAATTTCTCAAAGTCTTAACATTGGCGCTTGCTTTGAGAAGAATGTTTTCTGTGTGATCTTGTTTCGTTTCCGTCCGTCGTCCTCCCACCCTGAGTGCCTGTGTTTGTTTGATCGAGATGTGCTGCTGTTGCTGCTGCTGCTGCTGCCGCTGCGGCGGTAGATCGTGAGGATTGAGCTGTTTGTGAAATCACCACATACTCGTACGATTAACTAAGATGTCCCTGACTGGTTGGATGTCTGACTCACCCCAGCAGTGATTTGTCAAGGCGATCTCGTGGAAAACAATGGATGTCTCCCGTTGAGTGGCTCCCCAACACACCGGGGTATCCCTCCTCTTCCGCACACGAAAGAGTTGGTTTGGCGAACTTGATCAGACGCCAATCAACGCATCACTCTTGCCAACACGTAATCCCAATTGAGGGAAATTAAGACATCAACGCAGCTCAGTCAAATGATGCCCATTATTGACAATATATTTTACAAAATTACCGTCCACTGGTAATGCTCGCATTACGTTCGATTGCGCATTGGACATCGTAAAATTGGATTTAATTTTCACATTATTTTCATTTTACGATATGAGTTCGCGCCGCGCAGGCTCTGAGCGCGGCCTTATCGCGTCCGCATCGAGATTCAGATAGATGCAGGCTCGCAGGTACGCTCGTACGTACGCGCAGTCTATTCGCTTAGCCTGCACTCCGCTTTGGTCTGGTCTTTACGACTAACAAAGCACACCGACAGAGGCGAATATTCATTTTCGATGGTCAGTTGACGACAACCAGCTCAGTGAGTCCGGCTTATGTGCTTGTCCGTGCTCGCTTCCAATATGCATGTAAGCCGTGCAGGGAATATGAGGAAGCAGCTCTGATATCAGTGCACGGAGAGCGGTGCATCGGCGTCAGTGTCGAATCGACGATATACTTAATTCCGTGCGGTAATTATCCAATCGTCGCTTGATTATGAATGTAGTTAAGTTAATTAGTTTGCATTAGCTTCGAAATAAATTATGTCTTCGAAGTGTGGAGCTGTTGTGTTTGTACTTGTTTCGTACACACGTATCGACCGAGTGGAGTGGATTGGAAGTGAAGTGGAGTGGCCATCAATAGCGCGGTCAATTCAATCGGTGGCGCGCGTGCGCGCTTCAACCTTTGAGCACACATAAATGAAGCTGTCTGATACGTTGATATAGAGAAGAGACTCGGAGTCTCGGTGAGTACACACATAAGTGACGCGTGAGAGCACATGACTGGCAGTAATCGCGTAACGTGCACAGCACACACACTCGCATTGATTGGCTGGATGTAGAAAGTGTTTTTTATTCGTTTGAACCACTTACGGTGGCGGTGCGGCATGATATCACCTTTTTTTGTTTTTCTTACTCCCCAGAGTCACCTGAGCAATTAGCGGACTATGTAATTAGCCAATTGAGTCAAAGTGAAATGAAGCGAATTAATTGTCAAATGATGGGGAGATGGTTGCTAGGAGTAGTTGCCTTTGAATTGTGATCGGTATTCTGATGGATGTCAGCGTTTGACTTACTTTCACTTGAGATACTGAGTGAGCTTCATTGATTTACATGTGTGCCATCACTTTCTACATGCGGTGCTGGATGGTGTATAGTATGCCTGGTGATGGTCTTGACCAATCTGGTACTTTTCGGTTTGAGCGAAGTGGAAATCACTGATTCGACGGTGAATAATTTAATCCTGGGTGATAATCCTTCGTCGAATGGAAGGATTACCTCAGCTACTTATCCCGTATGTCTGGCTTTTTTTACAATAACCTTAGCAATATCGAATATATTTAAAATAAATCTTTTAAAAACCGACATAAGGCATCATCATCATCATCTTCTGACCCGCATGTTCCGCTAACGGCGTCACTGGGGTAAACCACTCGAGAGATCTCCATGCAACTCGATCCTCCCCCATGGACTAAATCCCAACGGGCGGTATGCCCAAGCGTAACCAGGCGAGCTTATGGACTTAGTGCAACCATCTCATCCTGGGTCTGCCCAGTGGTCGCCTACCTGATGGAATCGCATCCAAGCCCGCTTCGGAAGTCGTGATGTTAGCTTATACGTTAGAGTATGAAAATAAAGATTGGTAGGTTTACAAAATCTCAATCAACAGAGCTCTGATCCCTCCCCAGAGCTCTGACTCTCACCAGCGGGAAGGAAGTTCTAAAACTCACGATTACCCTTGTAGTTCTTCAATGAAGTGGTCCATTACATAAAGGACATCCTTTCTCCCTGCCTTGGACCTTCATTAGACCCCGCATTCACTGCCAGCGAATACTTTCCCATCAACTCAGAATTATATTCAAAATCACGAGGTTTCCAGAGGACGCATAAGTCCAGGGCGCAAATCATGTTTCATCTAATGGCTGCTCTTCACCACAAGGAAGTCACAATTCAAACGCAATAGTTCTTGCTTAAGTCAGTCCACACGGATATCTGTGCGCGCTCCAAACAGAGATGAAGTGCCACGATGATGGAGATGGCGTCTGCAGATACTCGACACGTGTAAAGCAGACTTAACCATTGCGAAATAAAATGTGCTACAGCCTCATCATCGTATAATTGTGCTCATCCACACAACAACGACCCCAAAACATTGTGTCCTTTACCCGAACAACCGACAACGACGACATCCAGCGCCAGACGCGACTTCGACTGCGAAGGCATCAGGACGCCACCACCACCACCAGCACCGTCACCACCGCCACCACACTGTGGAACTAATTTCTCTGCGTTGTACTTGGTGAATTTATGCAAAACGCGCTCGCATTGAATCTCATGATGACATTCGAGACATAATTCAAGCCCACGCATCAACATAAATTTTCCTAAGCCTAGCAGATTCGAACATGCATGCCTCGCACTGAAGGTGGTTCGCTCTGGATGGCTAGATGGCTGTGGATGCCTAGTTCGGATGGTCGGCCAGTCGCCTGGTTGACTGGAGTGCCTGTAACGGGGCGAAAGAAATACGATTATATTTCGTTGATTGTTGTCACCGTGGTCGCATTACTAGCACCGCACCAGCGGAGTCCTTGGGAGATGTTGTAGCGTCGCGAGGTGTCTTCCTCTCGGCTCGGGCTCGTGCTCAACGATGTACGATGCTATGGGAGGACAGTTGTTGTTGTCCGCATCTTCCTGTTGCCATAAAGATTAGATAACTCTTTCTTGATTCTCTTGCGGTCGTTCCGTGCCAACTAAATTCAGATTGTGGTGCAAATCTTCGATTCCCCAGCACTGCACCGACTGTCGACATCGACCTGCCCTGCTATGCTTTGATTTGATTATGCGCGAGTGTCTAGTGTGCACTCACCCCCTCCATCTCCAAATAGACACTTCGTTGTGCTCGATATGATATATGTGACATTTGCGGCGAGGAGTACTGCCAAATCAAGGCTCATAAATAACTTCACACCGACGCGACGAAGCATCGTAAACACATATCGTCCGTCCCCGTCCCCCAGCAGGTTAATCAGAGATTCATTTTGCCCATCGTTGTGCCGCTGTCGCATTTGAGCGGCTATCAATCGGGGTTACGATGGAAGACGCCAGCCAAATACAAAGTCATCTCGTCAGTGGAACCGTTAGGGGAGACCAATGACATGACTGCTGCAAAGGTCTGCGTTGATGCAATTTAATTTGGAGCCTGCGAGCGGATTTTCGGTCTCGGTTGCCTTGTAATTGGTTCACAATTTTCCGGCAATCTTCTTCCCCCCGTCCCGCCACGCCGCGCCGTTCTTGTTGATCGGGTCGGCACCGCGCCACTGCACCAGTGCACCACCGGGTGGTGATGGCAACTGGTTGAAACTTTCGCCCCGTTTAATTTAGGTAGATCAGCACAAAGTATCTGCGCTACATCCTGATTGTGCGCCGAAAATACTCCCGGAGGATGCGCACACAACGCCGCGCCGCGCCGCATATCGGCAGTGGCGGCAGCAACAGCGCAGCTGTGGTCTGCTATTGCCTGTATCGCATCGGATGGATCGCTCCTCGAGCTCGGGCTCTCGCTTGCGCTCCAGCTCTCAATGAGAGCCCAGGGTTCGTGGGCTAGCACATAATGGATGGATATGCAAAAAGACCGCGGCCTGCATTCTGCATGTAACGAACTGACATCTGGGCTCGCGCGGCGCGTTCACTTGTTTCACAGAGTTGCGGAGCCGCTTGCCCGTTGTGCCACCACTGCCACCCCCAAACATTGGGGGTCTTTATGGATCAAAAAGGTACGCGTGATATCCAATGGGCATGAATAAATTCCACTGCGAAATGTCTATAATAGCTCCGCAGTCGGGTAAATCTGCCACAGCCGCTGCAGCCGTGTCTATTGCGAGGGCACACAACGGAGGCGCATTGCATCGTTAAAAGCGTATTTCTTCTCCGTCTCCTTCTCCTTGGTGGATTGGCGGCTTCTCGGGTTCCCCTCCCGGCCACCGCCGACGCGCCGTTCATTCGTTAAACGTGCAGCGGAACGGTTAACCGTAAATCGGGCGAATATGACTCCCAACTTGTACTAAATAATTAGCTCCAAATGATGTAGGGACCGGGGCCTATTTGCTCGCCGTTCTTGGGACAGGTACTGTTTGGAGGAGAGCCACGCTCAAATCCATTCCCAATCGAATGAATCCGGTGCCGCATCGGACGGTTGCATTTATTATTTATTTACGACGTCAGGGTTTATGGTTTGTGAATGGTTTTACAACTTTTTGGCTCATTAGGCGATGTGTTGGCTCGAAACGGTTGTTAGGACCGACTCGCAAATTGCGGCGGGAATAATGAGTTTTCAGCGAATCCAAAAAGTATTAACTTCACTGGGCATTGGCGGTGAAAGATTTGATGTTCTGCAGAGCTGTTGGATAATTGAAGATCCGTTAAAGCGGAGGCAACATGATTAGCTTTCAGTTCCTGTTCACGAGAGGAGGCTAAGTGGAACTGGTTGGAGTTGATATGCTTGACTACTGGTGGCGGCGCGCTGTGAGTAGTCGGATAAGGATCGATATGTGAGTTGAGGTAGGTGTTGATGGTGCACACATAACCAAGCGGTGTCAAGTGAGAGTGCTGCTTAATTAAAATATACCGGATTTATCCAAGAGAGGTATGTACAATACACCTAAGATTATATTTTTGAAATCAAACTTCAAAATACGCCATGTTTTTCAAATATGTAATGAAAATACTGCACCACTCGAATACATTTTTTTCGTATTTGACTGTAAAATTATCACTGAAGCTGGATAGAGCGTCGCTTCTTTATTTCTCCGGGAAATTCCAAATAAACAAAAAAAAAATAGCCAGAGCCAGGCGACCAAGTAATTGTTCAACCTGTCTACTGAACACCCTATAAAACAGTTAATCAAAGAAAAGATTTTAAAGCTCCAAATATTTCTTTGAGTGCATTCAAAATTTGCTTGACACAGACTGCTACGTGCGCTTGTTCGCATCGCCATTTTTCACGCAAAATTGTATGGAATTCTAACGGTTGAGTTTATTTTATTCTGTTTCGTGGAATTTTGCGTAGAAAAATGAGCTACAAGTTAAATCTTAACTTAAATACGAAAATGAAAGAAATTACAAAATATGTGATGAATATAAAAATGAAATGCAAAGTTACATCACTCATAAATATTTTGCATACATTAGAAAATGTTCAGTCATCAGTATATAACAGACACTTTCCGCATTCAACCGAGAGGATAGCATCCTTAACGAATACAACGAAAATAAAGGCCCTAAGTGTCAACCTTGTGGTTACCCGCAGACCCATTCTATTGGTTTCGAAAAAAATTTAATATTCTAACTCGTTGAATCCGATTTTGAAGAAACGGAGATATCCAGTGAAGAAATTGTGAACAGAATCTAAGCACATATAGAAGACGCTCAAGAATGTGAATAATTAAAAACCAAGGGAGTTCACGTTTCCGATGAGTTCATGTTTGCGAATATCAAAATTTTTATAAACGAATAGGGCAGTCTGTTTAATTTGAGGTGTTTTATAATAGTTTATAGTAGAGTTGGGTATTAAAAATAAAATGCACCAGTCAGATTGTACAATGGGTTTTCTTTATTTAATTGGGTGTTCCGCTAACGAACGTTTTAAGCCGTGTGTGTGTAAGTATATTTTTAAATCAATGCAATTTGACATTTAGTAATAATGCTATAAACCATAATTTATATGCAGATAAGGCATGTGAATTCTAGTGTATGTTATTATTGTTAACACATTATATTATATTTATTTAAATAACACGTATACACATATTGTTCTACGAACTTGCTTCTTTCACATCCTCCGGCTTCCCCTCACAGTCCGACTGCAGATTTTCATTTTTAAAATATCTTATCATTTAAAACGAACGAACTATTTAAAAAAAAACAGCTCCTACAAGTGAACTAGTTCACATTATAATTTTATTTTAGGCTAATTAGTTTTATAGTTCGACAAACTCAGTTCAGTCTGCATTCTTTTATTCAAAGGAACAACTTGATCGAACTAAACTGAACTAAATTGAGTGGTTGACTTTGTGTGTGTATTTCGTACATCAGGATCAAGGCTGTTTTTTTTTAACTACCGCAGCAGAGGCACATCGAGCATAGTTGCTTTGCCGGTGGTGTATATGAAGGGAATTTTAAAAATATGTGTGCATGAATGTGTGTACTTTAGAGTTGGGTAGTTCCAGGCCTGCATTCAAAAATGCGAATTTCGCTTATGCGTGCGTGAAGTGTATCAATGAGCAATCGTTGTCGTTTTCATGTGAGTAGGCACGTTCGTAGTTCTTTCACCACAAGAAATATAATAATAATAATGTGGGTGGCGCGACAGTCCGAGGTGGACCTGGACCTAGCTTCTCAGCAACCACTTGTGGTGTGCGTGCTACTGTTCTCTCACGAGTGGAAGGGACCCACAGTTTAATGCCGACTCCGAACGGCCAAGTTTGATAAGCTTTTTCTAGACAGGAAATACTCTTTGAGCATTGTCAGTGACTCGAAAGAGGTGGAGCCGTGATTAATGAAAGGCGGTAAATTCGGTTATCGAACCTGGCGCCCTCTGCGTAGGAGTCGACGCACTTACCCACTACGCTACGGCGACCCACAAGAAATATATGTGGAGATTATCTACTTAACTGGATAGAGAGATACTTAACAAATAGAACTCATAAAATTGATAATTATGTTGTGAAACTTCTTCGCTCCACTGTTTTCTTATGTCTTTCTAATGTCTCATCAAATTGTTGTTTTTGCACCAATGCATGTGTTTAATTTTTTTTCTTTTCGTGTAATATGTAAACTGTATTCTCATTCGATCTTGAATTACCGAACAATTAAGAACTACATATTCTCTCTTGGAAAGTTGTCTTCATTTTCTGACCTCTAACAAATTATGAATCTAGAATCATTAAGGTATTATCCGGTGTTCCCCAAGGTAGCCATATAGGTCCACTACTGTTCATTATATTTATTAATGAGATTTTTTCAATCCTGCCTCATGTTAAATGCTTAATGTACGCAGACGACCTTAAGATTTACCTTCGTGGTAGAAATCGTCAAGATTGTATATATGTTCAAAATGACTTAAATATGTTATATAATTGCGATCTCATTGAACTAAACTTATATATTAGTAAACGGTGAAACTTGTCTTACTAGGAAAACGGAAATAGAAGACCTTGGTGTAATTTTCGGTACGAAGCTTTCCTTCTCATTTCATATTGACTTCATAGTTGCAAAAGCTAATTCAATGCTTGGATTTTTGAAAAGAACATGTGCTGAATTTTCGAGTCCATATGCCCTAAAATCTGTCTACATGTCCATAGTACGTCCGCATCTTGAGTATTGTTCAGTAATATGGTGTCCATTAGATATGAATTCTATAGTGTGGTCGCCGTAGCGTAGTGGGTTAGTGCGTCAACTCCTACGCAGAGGGTCCCAGGTTCGAATCCCCAATCTACCAACTTTCATAATTCCTGTCTAGAAAAAGCGTCTCCGCTTCGCCGTTCGGAGTCGGCATTAAATTGTAGGTCCCTTCCGCTCGTGAAAGAACAATAGCACGCACAACACGAGCGGTTGCTGAGAAGCTAGGGCCAGGTCTTCCTCGGACTGTCGCGCCACCAATATTATATATTATATTATAGTGCGTTTAGAAAAAGTTCAGAAGTCGATTACTAGATTTGTTATAAAAAGAATGGGGTGGAATCTTGACATCACGCCACCATATCTTACAAGATGTGCAATAATAGGTTTAGATACTTTAGAACGAAGACGAGGTGATCATAGCATTATGTTCATTCATGATATTCCTTCGTATCGTGTAATTTGCCCTGAGCTCCTTCAAAATATAAGTTTTACTCACCGGAAAGAATTCTTCAAACCCGTAAATTCTTATTACAACATAACGAACCGCTAAGTAAATGAATAAGTCAATTTAATTCTGTTTGTGTAGAAATAGGCCTATGTGATGAGAGACAAAAATTTAAACAGTCTATTCCAAAATCTCTGACAATTTCTATTAATTAATTTGATTTACTATCTATAATTATTTACATATTTCTAAAAATATTTATTCTATTTAATGTACTGTTCACATTCTTACTAAATCTATTTATTCATATATTTATTTATTATAATACTTATTTTTCCTATAATTATTTACTTATGATTATCTATCAATTACTTAGGTTATAAGAATATTATCATATGGTTCCGAAATCTGTAAGAGTTAAACTCGGTAGATGGGGTAAATAAATAAATAAATACTTACGCATACTCCAAAGATACAAACCAAATATTTCTTTATAAAAACATGCCACATCAAACTACTTAACCTAATTTAACTTCTTCTTATTTTTAGTTGGCGCTACAGTCCGGGGTGGACCTGCGCCTTAACCAACTAGCACGGTTTCTGACTAGCTGTTTCCAGTGTCGCACGCCAAGTTGATTGAGGTCCTCCTCCAGCAGGGTGCGGTTCGGAGTAGAAGACTCTTCGGACCGGAGCTGAGTTGTCCATACGCTTTACATGGCCTAGCCATCTTAGGCGTTGGATCCGTGGACGCCTGACTAGACTCATGTCGCTGTACAGCCCGTACAGTTCGTGATTGAATCTTCTCCTCCAGAAACCGTCAACGCAAACAGGACCAAAGATCGCACGCAGAGCTTTTCTCTCGAAAAGACCAAGTGCTTCTTCATCCGCTTTTGAGATTGTCCATGCCTCCGCGGCGTACAGCAAGACTGGGATGATCAAGGTCTTGTATAAAGTCAGCTTGGTCCTTCCAGAGATGGGTCTACTACTCAATTGCGTCTTTAGCCCATAGAAACAGCTGCCAATCACGTCAATGTCATCCGCGTATGCTAGGACTTCTGGAAGATCGTGTCTCTAGTGTTGGCGTGTGAGTCTAGCACGATCTTCTCCAGGATGATGTTAAAGAAATGAAATGACAGCGCGTCGCCTTGTCTAAAAACTGTTTTTAACATTGAAGGTCTCGGTGCGTTCTTTACCGACCGTGATGGATCAGCGAGAATTCTCCATAGCCATCCTGCATAACCTGACGAGTTGGCAGGAATTTCAAAACTAGACATGGCGTTGTATAGCTCGTCCCTATGCACGCTGTCATATGCGGCCTTGAATTCGACGAAAGGGTGGTGGGTGTCGATCTGCATCTCTTGGGTCTTTTCCAGGATCTGCCGTAGAGTGAAAATCTGGTCGATGGTGGACTTCCCTTGCCTGAAGCCACACTGATATTGGCCTACCAGGTTATTTATAAACGGCTTCAGGCGAGTACACAAAACGGCAGAGAAGATCTTATAAGCGATGTGCAGGAGACTTATCCATCTATAGTTGGCGCAGTTAAAGGAGTCTCCTTTCTTGTGGATCCTAATTTAACTATTTGAAATAAATATTTTTTATTTATAATGATAATATGACTACAAACCGCCGAAGGTCGCACAAAACTCAATTTCCTGAGCAGTGACTTAGAGTAACGGCAATAGCGGTCGGCCATTCTCTAGTGGTCGGCCACACACCATTAGTAATTCAATTCGTTGTGGATTAAAAAAAAGTGTTTCAGAGTAACGTCACTAATGGCTAGGGACTGGATAGTGGCTGACCACTAATGAACTAAATCAACTAGAAGAACGATATAATTCACTAAACCGATTTGAACTAAATTGAGCGCTCTCTGGACTGAACTAAAATGCCCAAGGCTAAACTCAAGCTCCCTCTAACTCGAGCAAATCATGGTATCCCGTGAAAATTCGACTTAGATTTTGCATTAGAACGTATAAAATAGAAGGCTATGGCACAAAAGATAACATTAATATTGAATGACCACGGGCATTGCCACTGTTTTTGCATCTTCTTCTTCTCCAAAAGAATTCTCACTGCATTTTCCCCAAGCCACCTCAAGATATTAATTTCATTTTTGCTAATCAGATCACCTTCAGTACATTTCAAAGTCATTTAAAAAATTAAAAAGGCAGTCAGTCAGTAGGCTTAATCAGTCAGTCATTTTTTCAGGCTTAATTTTTTTGTTGGCAATTGTAGCACACTGTCGTCATCACTTATAATGCTGATACTCTGAGAATCATTATGTTCATCTTCGTCTTATTTCTATAAGTTGATGCCTTCAGCTGTGCAATTCAACCACCCAAAAAATTTGATTATAGACCGGAATCCTTAAAGAAAGTCTAAAATGCCAGAGAATTTCTTTCATTCATTTTCTTTCAATGCGGTGGCGATGTCCTGGTAGAGAGCATGCAGCAGATCATCTGTAGAATTTGGGAGGACGAAAGCATGGCCGACGACTGGAATATCAGATTCCTATGCCCCATCAACAAAAAAGGCGATCCTACCTATTGCAACAACTATAGAGACGTGTGTGAAATGCTCTCGGTTTAAACATTTACGAACAAAATTTGAAAAAAAAATTCGAGAAGCACTTTCACCAGAAAAACAATATTTTCACTCCCGACAAACACTGCTGTCGATTTTCCTAGAAGAAATGAGACGTTTTTCGCGATTTGCTAATTTCTTGGCTTCAAACAAGAGGACGTCCTAGACAACCTTTGTTGTATCCAATTTCGTCTCGCTATTGATTATCCAAAGAACCGATTCACTTGTCTCTGTGCCCCCACTTTCGTTAGGCTCGAAAATAGACGCTTATTGCGCGAAAATAGACGCTTGTTGAAAATGCTTTCGTCAAATCAGTTCTTCTCAGGAAATTGGCTGCAGCTCGTATTCGATCGATGTCGCGGTGTGAAAATATCCTCTTTTATCCTTTAATCCTTGCAAAAATATGTGCAAAATAGTGCAGTAAGTGTGAGTGTATCCCTGCTCAACATCGCCTACAAGATCCTGCCCAGCGTACTGTTACGTTTAAGGCCGGAAAATAGGCCCGGAAAATAGGCAATAAACCAAATATTCACACTAAGGCAAACCCTGGAGAAGACTAGTGAGTTTCGAATCGATACACACCACCTCTTCATCGATTTTAAAGCCGCATACGACAGCATTCTTCGCAAGGCACTATTTGTTGCGATGGCCGAATTCGGGATCCCAGGAAAACTGATTTGGTTGTGTCGCACCACGCTAACAAATACGCGTGCAGTTTGGCTCTAGGACTTCTTGAAACCTGCACCTGATTTTGGCAAGGAGATGCCCTGTCGTGTGATTTTTTCAATTTGGTACTAGAGCACTATCTTCCCCAGCCGGCAGCTGTAAACACGGAAGGCACTGTCTTCTACAAGTCAGTTCAACTGTTGGGATATGCAAACGACATCGATATCGTGGACATCGCCATCGCGATTGAAGAACATGCGAAACGAAGTGGTATTAAGGTCAATGAGGATAAGACAAAATATATGCTGTCAGGCAAGAAACGATCGTCCGAACACCACCTAGGGCAAAACGTCACAATCGACAGCTAAAATTTTGAGGTAGTGAAGGGGTTTGTCTACCTCGGGGCAAACGAAAGTTCCACGAATGATATCACAGTGGAGATCCCACGTATAATCACCCTTGGCAAACGGTGTTACTTCGTTTTGTCGAAACAGCTGGGTTTACAACTCCTTACTCGAAGAGCCAAGATCATGCTCTACAAAACTCTTATTTTGGTAGTTCTTATATATGAAGCCGAAAACTGGACGCTATGCAAAATGTCAGAGCTGATTCTTGGTGCCTTCGAGACCTAGTAACCGCGGTTGCAAGACAACTTGGTCTTGAGGAATGGAAGCAGCGTGCCCGTCAGCGATGGAATCCAGCAATTGCTCAGGCTCAGACCCTCCATGGGTCGTATGCCTGAAAAGTAAGTAAATTTCAATTAGAAGTAACGTTTACACAAGACTGGAAATTGTAGGAGAGCAGAATCTGCTTTACAGGCGGCTGTAAGAATCTCATAGTATAATTTTAATGTTTCCAATTATTATTTCTAGCCGACTCTAGATCTGAACATATCACCTGTTCCAAAAGAAAATCAGAGCAAATCAAGCCAAAACAAAGACGCTCTAGATGTGAGACATTTCCCGTCGGAGTTTCAAGCAAAATGAGTTCACGATACATCCGCAGTTAATCGAACTACTAAAACTTGACATAAACTCTGGTTAATTGTGCACTCTGGTGGCCATCACCTTGAGTTTTTATGTGAATCTATCCGCATTGATGGAGCAGAAGTCCCTAATTGAGACTACTCGCTCTAACTCATCTAGTAAATCCATTTAAATCATCATCATCATCGTCTAACAGTACTCATTTTCAATGATTACCGACATTTAACAGCATTCTCAGTACACTCAGTGCCACACGATCTCGCTGGCTCTGCCGGTGCTTGGACAGAAGCAAATCAAAATAGATTCCATTAATTTAATCGATCGACGTTTTCTCCCTGCCACAACCAGTCCGACTGTCAACTTCAGCTTCCTGCCACAGTCCATCATAAGATCGAGATTCTCGCCTCGGGGTGGCAATAAAGCTTAAGTCCACTGCAAATTAGATAGACCTCGTTCAGGCGCGACACTGCTGTTGAGCTGTTGACTTGCGCTAACCAACTGACTGCTCGAGTACATCCTGCGGGCGTGATTTCATGATCTTGGGCTGCTTGCATTCATAATTGATTTCCGCCTAGATTTGACATGTCAAGTAGCAGAGCTGAATTGTAAAAAAAGCAAACAGAACCCATACGCCTATAGCGCCGTAGTCCAGTTTCTGCCGGGCATGCGACACTTTCCGCGCCTCAAATGCCAGTGGACTAGGGAAAGCGCACATATGGTGAAAAAACATGTTTTGCAATACTCGTACTCGTACTCGTACTCGAACTCGAACTCGTATCTCTTGCTCTGATAATGGTCGATAGTCGTCTCTTGACTCACGGGCGAGCGAACGACTTTTGCTTTCAATACGAGTACCACTCGGCAGGGTGTGTGCGATTGGGGCGATCCGATTTCGAGCCCGCCGAAGAGAAAGTAAGCGAAACTCTTGTGCTGCTGCTTGATTCTCTTTCAAGTGGCGCAGTCTCTTACCATTGTATTCTCACTAACGGTTCTGTTGGAAAAAAACACAGTTTAATTAAAAGCTCCATTCGTCGTTGTCGTCGTCGTGGATTCCGTTATACTCTTTGCTATCGTCTTTCTTTTTTGCCTATCCGCCGTTCGCAGTTCGCACAGCAACTCTTTGGTCGTTGTCTCCTCCGCCATTCACAAGGAGATCACGAAAGAGAGACACAGAGAAGGACAGTGGCAGCCAGTGTGAGGCTGGCTGGCTTGGCTGGCTTGGCTGGCTTGGCTGCATTGCCCAGATGAAGTCGAAGTGGATGAAGAAGGCGGCAGTGTTGTACTAGTTACCGTGGCATGATCGCCGGGGAGCAGCTGAAAGGGGCCCCCTGCAGATGGGGATGAAGTGAATGTCTCAAACTCTTCTGTAGCACCACACCCATGTCATGATGTGGATTGTGATTACATTTTCATTTAATTTTTTTCACCTTGGCTGTTGGCTGGCGTGCGATTTTCTTCATTGTATGTACCAATGGATGTATGTTCGTACGTACTCGTGGATTTATTTATTTATTTATTTTCTAAATCGACTATGAAAAATCTTGTTTTTGCTCCTATTTCCTTCAGTTCTTGTTTTGCAGTTTACTTTTCTTTGTATACGGTTTTATTACTGGGCGATTTCTTGTTTGTTTATTTATTTTCTGCTGGTTTTCTTGGTATTTTTTTTTTTTTTTCATCGTCTGATTATTTCTCTGTACTTTTTTTCTTGTTTTGTTTTGTTTTGCTGTCACTGTTATTTGCTTACGTACTAACACTTTTACTTTTAATCAATTTATGTATTAGGTGCTACTGTTCACTTTTACTGGAGGTAGATGATTTTAAATTGAAATCAGAGGCTTATTATGGAATCGCAAGTGATTGATTCGATTGGATGTGATTGCTGGTGTGATATAATTAGAAAAGGACATGTGGCGGAAGGTGTCTCGCCGGGAGTTGTGTTTTTGTTTTGTTTGGTTGCATGAGAGAGAGGAAAAGGAAACTGCAGTAATTTGTAGACGTCAAGCTGTGGGAGATAGTTTCGATATAGTTGTTAGGTCCTGGTGACTGGTGGAGGGGGTAATTTATTTATCAGACGAGGTGCCTAAAGATGTCAGAAAGTCATGAACTCGGTTAATGGAGGAAAAGGAAGTCGAACACATTTAGTTGTCAAGTAAATGAATTTAGTATATCGAGGCATTCACACACAGTCACTATTCCTGTTTTCATAGCAAGGCAAGGACATTGTAGGCTGGAAAGTGACGACAATGAATCAAATCTTCGTCTAAGTGGAGCATGGTCGACGAATGGCTTTCCGAACTTTTCACATTTCCAATTCTTTGCCAACGTACAGAAAGTGACGTGTATCTTACGTTACTGCCTGTACGTTTGCAAAGAATTGAAAATGTCAAAAGTTCGGAGAGCCATTCGTCGGCCTTTTTTGTATTGAATGTATCACAGCTGGGAACGAAAAAACGTAGAAGAGTCAGATTGGTTCTTTAACTTATGAATACGATTGTGGTAGAAATTCTTAAAATTGTGTGAATAAATTTTGTTAAATGTTTGAATTTAAATAAAACTATCTGTGCACGAGTTACAAAGTTCTTTTATTGTTAAATAATTAAATTTGTCAACCGATGAACATCCGTGATCCTCAGGGATACCAACGAAATGTAACAAAAATGTACACCCATGAAATCTCTGCGAATTGGTTTAAACAAAGGGCAGTCGACTTGTCTGCACAAGCACAGATAATAGTTGATAGAGATATCCAACTTCGGCCATTTTTACCCCTAGTACACAACGAAGATGTAGTGGTAATCCCTTGCATTTCACTTATACATTTACAATGCTCGTCAATTCACCACAATATGGCGGCTGATTCATGAATTTAGTGGGAATCCATGTACTTTCCATGTAACATGGGTATGTTATTCGGAGTGTGTTCAAAAGTTGACTAGTATTTCTAAGGGAATTTTCTTACATTGTTATATGGACTTTCGTGAGTAAAATTGTATTGCAATGTCCATTTAACTGGAACTATTTGACCTAAAATTAATTCTTAAGTGTATATATAGCCTATTCATAAACCATACCTGACAAATTAACTCAAAAAGTGAAGCCCGCTTTATACGCTTAAACCATGAATTCTGAAAAACTCAAGAATTAAATTTAAACAATTTGATAAGAACAATGGCAAGATATTGCAACTTTTACTAATGCTAAAAAATTGTTGTCAAAACATCTTATTTGTGATTCACGCTTCAATAATATTTTTATTATTGGTTAACTGAACGTGTGAATGTATTATTAATTTTTATTCATATGAAAAAAATCACACTATGTTGTGCATTCATTAATTATGCCCAAGTATTCTGAGATTGTATATTGCTGAAAGTTTTAATGAATCGACTTCATGAACATAAGCTTTGTTCGTTCGTTTACCCCTCCATACTGTGTTGAAAATTGAACACCGAAATTTGAAAAAAACGTTCAAATAACGAGCGAATTTTCAAATAAGATCTCTAATTCACCCCATTACTGAGATGGGGAAGGGTATCAGCTGTCTTCACAGCTGTTCTCAAGAGCTCACACGTATTCACAGACAGGGGCCAAAAAGCGTATAAAAAACGCTGTCAGATGAAATCAAGGGGCAAGGGAGGTAGAAGTTGGATATCTCTATTATAGGTTATCTCTGCTGAAAATATTACACTAGCTAGCTTTCGATTGTGACGTTTTGCCCTAGGTGGTGTTCGGACGATCGATTCTTCCCTGACAGCATATACTTTGTCTTATCCTCATTGGCCTTAAGACCAGTTCGTTTCGCCTGCTCTTCAATCGCGATGGCGATGAAGAAGTCCTAGAGCCAAACTGCACGGTGTATCCCGTATTTTTTAGCGTAGTGCGACACAACTGGATCAGTATTCCCGGGATCTCGCATCAAATAGTGCCTTGCGATGAATGCTGTCGTATGCGGCTTTAAAATCGATGACGAGGTGGTGTGTATCGATTCGAAACTCGCTAGTCTTCTCCAGGATTTTCCATAGTGTGAAGATTTGGTCTATTGTCGCTTTGCCGGGCCGTTCATAATTCAATTGTGTGATTGAAAATATTACACTAGCAAATATAATTAAACTGTAGCATCAAGCATCCGCCTGATAGTTGTTGACTTGCTCTTAGCTGAGCGACAAAGTCGCGTGAGCGGCTAAACTCTGTGAAAAAAGAAAGGATTGTAATCCTGTTATGAAGCGAGGAAAGCCACCCACCTCGAACTTTAAATACACCAGAATTTCTTACAGGTTAAGTTAAAACGTTTTACTTTATTTCATTTCTAATAAATTATTTTGTAAAATCTGGCAGACGATTTACTCATACTTCTCTTTGCCGTATTATCGAAACGGCACCTTTCTGGGCCATTAATCCATAATTTAAGGGTCATAAGTCCACAGATATTTCGTGTGGACTTAATGGGCTTGTCACGGTCAACGTTAAAAAGGGGTATAAGTATTATTGTAATCCTTCAATAATCAAAACATCGCCAGGCTACTTGTTGACAGGCTTGTTTACACAGCGCTATGCAAGGAGATCAGTTACTTTTTTTGATAGTTTATCGATATAAGATATTTATTATTATATTCATATACAATGACAAGATTCATTAACTAGAGTAATTCCAGATAATATGAAACACAGACTCATGGAGTAATGAATCATTAGAGCTAGTAGTAGTCAAGCAGTATATCAGTACTTAGTAATATAGAACGACTAAGCACTACTTACCCACTGGGCCGCCGTGGCCTAGTGGGTAAGTGCGTCGACTCCTACGCAGAGGGTGCCAGGTTCGATACCCGAATTTACCGCCTTTCATTATTCACGGCTCCACCTCTTCCGAGTCACTGACAATGCTCAAAGAGTATTTCCTGTCTAGAAAAAGCTTCTCAACTTCGCCGTTTGGAGTCGGCATTAAGACTGTAGGTCCCTTCCACTCGTGAAAGAACAATAGCACGCACAACACGAGTGGTTGCTGAGAAGCTAGGCCCAGGTCCGCCTCGGACTGTAGCGCCACCTATATTATTATAATATAGAACGATTATTGAATGTTAAAATGGGTTTTTCTAATTGAAAAAAATTATTGATAGTACAGTGGAAATCGTCCATCTCGATATGTGCGTGGATGCCCAACCATTTTCCTCCACCGAATCCGTTGAGTTCGAATGATTCGCTCGGTATGATCACACCGATTTCGTTTGATGAGTGAATAGTCGCTGCCTGTGTCGATAAATGCTATGATGTTGTTGCCATTGACATGTATGGGCTTCATTCTGTTGTCGACTTCTTCATTTGATGTTATACGAAGGATATTATTTCGTTGAGTGTTCAGGGTTGTTTTGTTTCTCTCAGGGCACACTTGATCGGTATGGTTCGTTCGACGGCAGACCATACAACGTTGCTTGCGTTGGGGCTGTTGACAGTTTCTGGACATATGTCCAGGTTGCTGACAGTTGAAACACTTTAGTGTTCGCGTGTGGTCCCTTGGTTGTGTGACTCGTTGTGGCTCCTGTTCTGATCTTCGACAGTTTTAAGCTGTTGGCTGAACATGTCTTGTTAGGCGGTTTGTAATAAATCAATCCATGGCGTTTCGTAAGTCGTTTAGAGAGATGAAATTTGAGCTTGCCAGCGCGTACTTCCTACCATCTCAAAGTGAATATCAGCTTCGCTTATTATCTTCCCAAAGTCATCTATTAGCCCATTCGTAAATTCACGCCATGTTTTGATCGTGCCTAGGAGCGCATTAGACCAAAGCTTTGCTGGTCCCTTATTTGTATTTTGGACTGACCAACAAATAAGGCACTTCTCTCATCTCATCCATATCCTACCATCAGAGCGTTATCTCGCTGCACATATTGCTCGGCTGTTGGGAGAAAACTGGTCGGATGGATTGTATTCCGGCATAATGGCATGAATTTTGTGGACGTTCGATAGTGGTGCATGCAAAATGTTCGAATTCTGCGTAATTGTTGACGCTGATATTGGCGATGTTTGTGGCGTCGACTTTTCTCGATTTTCTCTGGAATTTAAAGAAGAAGCCAGAGTGGATAATTGTATTGTTGAACCCTGTACCAAACTGGATAAAGAGTTGACGTCGTTTCGTAAAATATCCATTCCTTCTTCTCCGTCGTCGCTGAATAAATGGTCGGCATCTATTTCATCAGTTCCGAGAATTTTTCTGACGCGTTCGATGAGTTGTGCTCGGTTTCCAGTGGTGGGCCGTTGATTTTTTCGTAGAATTACTTTTAATTCTACTTTTACTTTTAATTTTTTTTTTTACTATATCTTCAGATGCAAATTTTGCCACACTCCCCAAAAGTAAATTTTTGCCAACTAGCAGCCTCAAAGTTAAATTTCACCCATACTTTGGCACAACCTTGAAAAAAAAAATTTTGACTAAACATTATACAAATTAGGTAATTTGAATGGCCGCAACCATCGTCAATCGACACTGCATTAGATGTCCCTTTGTCTCGATTAGGACATTCTGTTGATATAGTTATGTTGACACACTTATTATTGAACTCTATATTGAACTATATTTGATTACTCGAAATCTTTATTCCTTGTAAGTAAGGAATAAGTTAGTATGTAAGGATATTTGTTTAAAAAGGGCATGCGTTTGAAAATAAAGCGAAGACGACTTTGTGCAGACCATATCTTTCATATCCGCTCTTTAGCCAAAATACGGCTTTGTCTTTAAAATAATCCCACGGCTTGGGACTTAGATAGCTGAAGACCAAAACATTACAAAGGTAAGTGCTTTTCCTTAATTTTTAGTTTGCTAATTAAGGCTCAATATAAGAATAACAATGTATATCTTACTATTCCAAAATAAATAAATAAATAAGTGTAATAGGTATAATAATAATAATAATAATAATAAACAATTTACTAAAATTAGTCGGGGGCTCGCTGCTGAGACGAATAAAAAAAGGAAATCTAAAAGTTAGCCTGAGGACGCTTGGTATTAGGTTAACGAAAAATTATCAAGTTCCAGTAACCGTGCCAATTTTCAACTGAAAATTTAAATAAGGCATTTTTGGAAGATACTTCCTACCAGAGATAACTTATAATGGAGATATCCAACTTCTACCTCCCTTGCCCCTTGATTTCATCTGACAGCGTTTTTTATACGCTTTTTGTCCCCTGTCTGTGAATACGTGTGAGCTCTTGTGAACAGCTGTGAAGACAGCTGATACCCTTCCCCACCTCAGTAATGGGGTGAATTAGAGATCTTATTTGAAAATTCGCTCGTTATTTGAACGTTTTTTTCAAATTTCGGTGTTCAATTTTCAACACAGGATGGAGGGGTAAACGAACGAACAAAGCTTATGTTCATGAAGTCGATTCATTAAAACTTTCAGCAATATACAATCTCAGAATACTTGGACATAATTAATGAATGCACAACATAGTGTGATTTTTTTCATATGAATAAAAATTAATAATACATTCACACGTTCAGTTAACCAATAATAAAAATATTATTGAAGCGTGAAATCACAAATAAGAAGTTTTAACAACCCTTCCTATGCATTAGTAATAGTTGCAATATCTTGCGATTGTTCTTATCAAATTGTTTAAATTGAATTCATGAGTTTTTCGAAATTCATGAATTAAGCCTATAAAGCGGATCTCATTTTTTGAGTTAATTTGTCAGGTCTGGTTTATGAATAGGCCGTATATACACTTAAGAATTAATTTAAGGTCAAATAGTTCCAGTTAAATGGACATTGCAATAAATTTTAATTCACGAAAGTCCATGTAACAATGTAAGAAAATTCCCTTAAAAATACTAGTCAACTTTTGAACACCCTCCGAATAACATACCCAAGTATGTTACATGGAAAGTACATGGATTCCCACTAAATTTATGCTTTTTTCCCACAAAATTCACGAACCGGCCGCCATATTGTGGTGAATTAACGAGCGTTGAAATGTATAAGTGAAATACAAGGGATTACCACTACATCTTCGTTGTGGGCTAGGGGTAAAAATTTCAGTCACACAATTGAATTATGAACTTATAACCCACGAAGTGCACCGCGAAAAAACGCGTTTAATGCTTTTTTCTACACCATGTGAAATCAAAACCGTGTAAAAAGCGCATTGGGTATATTTGTATTTTTTTAAATAAAAACAAATTCTTAGAGGCATCTATCTTATGAATGTCACTGTGTTCGGTCTTGTGATTGCCTTGGGCAGGTCTAAAACTCGACAAGTCATAAGTCCATAATCGAATATTATATACATGCATGACCCACCTAATTGGGTCATAAGTCCACAAATCGATTGTGGATATTTGACCCATCTGAGTGGGATTTTGCGACTAAAGACTTGTGGACTTATTTCCGTCCCTGCACCGATAACTTTTGTTCGATTGATCGTCGCGAAGTCGCTATGGGCTTTTTGTAAATTATTTTTTGAGCTGAATGATGTGCTATTGGCGGTAAGGAAAGTTTGATTTTACTACGTATGATGTACTTAAGCAACACCAACAATTCACAGAGCACTGGAATGGTTTGATTATATCCAAAAAAGAGTGTGTTGACTTGTCCTTTTTTCGAATCGCACTTGGACTTCTTATGTGGTCGCCGTGGCGTAGTGGGTAAGTGCGTCGACTCCTACGCAGAGGGTGCCAGGTTCGATACCCGAATTTACCACCTGTCATAATTCATGGCTCCACCTCTTTCGAGTCACTGACAATGCTCAAAGAGTATTCCTGTTTAGAAAAAGCTTTTCAAATTCGCCGTTCGGAGTCGGCATTAAACTGTAGGTCCCTTCTACTCGTGAAAGAACAATAGCACGCACAACACACGTGGTTGCTGAGTAGCTAGGCCAGGTCCACCTCGGTTTGTCGCGCCACCCATATTATTATTATTATAGTTGGACTAAGGGATTACCCCATGTTCCAATCTAGAACAAATTTATTGCTAGTTACTAGAATACTTACCGGCTTTTTTTCCAAATCCGAGTAGGTACTTTAGAGTTAGAGCACCACAAACATTCAAACACAAACAATTTTTAATCTACAATATTGTAATATTCAAATGGGATCATCTGCTATCATACATCTCTAAGATCTGGTTGAAAAATGTACTGACCATTAAAATAAGAAAAAGGAATTCCTCTCGATTCTCAGTATGGCAAACATCTCTCACCTCTTTCAAGTCTCCTGCCAGCAACGCCCAGCTGCGGATGAAGCTCCACCCGATGACAAGAATCTCAGTAACTTTGCCGGATTCACTAGAAAGAAGTAACCAGACTGATAACATCATTTGACTGGGGAAGATGTCTCCTTCACATACATTTTCCTGTCGCCACTCCTCAACACATTTTACCGGAGTTTGATGCTAGAAAATTTCAACAACCAAATGATCACTCTTTGAGAAATGATGGAAAGGATTCAAAAAATGCTGATCCCAATCCTTAACATACTGAACGCACATACATGCCGATTGCTAGGATGCACGGAGGCTATAAGTACAGTCATCTTTACATAATATTTAATCACGAATTCACGGTAAATAAATCTAGTCAGACGCATCTATTGCCTGAAAGTGGCTCGGCTATGCAGGGGACTTAACTGCTTCTTAGCTTCTTCTCGAAGAATATCTTAACCCTAAGCGATATACATCTGATGCGACACACTGAGATGTTCGGCTGATGCTTAGATTAATTATGCAGGCGGAGGGGTAAGTTACATCTTCCAATGACAATAGTGCTCGACGTCGCACAGTGGGATATTTGACCACAAAACATGGCATAAAAGTAGAATTTGATTTGGGCACCTGTTAATTGCACTATAGAACATGGGCCAAGAACTTTGGAGCCAGGAAATTATAACGGTATTTTGTAGATGGGCAAAGCAAGCAATTTTTACTGTGGGTGGGTCCTCTTTAAGTAAAAATGAAATGGAAAAGCAATATTAGAAAACAACGGTATATTGTATTGATAGTTAGAAATTTGATGCTACAAACCGAAGCTAAATTAGTAATTTTATTTTTTCCCAAAAACTAGAAGCCATGCGGTTTTTTGTGCTCGACATTAATAAATCTTGCATTTACTTTGTGGCAAAGGAGAAAAACAGCTACTGGAGAAGTGGCACAACCTTTGTTAGTCAAAATACAATAAAAGACATTTTTGTGAAGCACGAGTTTCTATTTTGCTCAATTAACTTTCCAATCAAACAAATTCAAACTACACACGTGATCTACGAAAAAAATTCAAATTGCAATGTCAAAGTGGCCAAGTAGTTTGACAGTTTGACTTGGAGTTTTGTTTTTCCGATAGATACTGTATTTTGTTTGAAGCTTTTGCCATATTTTGTGGTCAAATATCCCACAGTGCGTCGTCAGGGTACGTACCTAACTTTTTCTTTTTTTTTGTATTGTGATCGTTAATTTTATTTTTTCTTTTTAAATACAATTTTAGGGATACAGAGATGTGGTTTGATACCTTACTACTAAAATATTTGTATAATTCTTATTGAATATTATATCACAGATTCATATACCTTTTTAAGGAAAAGCCACTAAAAACCTTCCTTAAAACAAAATCCGCTGGGGGAAGAGAGAAGCGGTTTCGACATTTGATTTCAGCGTTTGAATATATTATTGAGTGCAAAGATACGAAATAAAATAATTTACAAGGAGAAATATAAAGGACACAAAAAACAAATAGAAGTAAATAAGTAAACAAATAAATAAATAAATGAAGAAAGAAAGAAATAAATAAAAAAGGAAATAAATAAATAAAATAACTATGTTTATAAGTAAATATTTACATATATATAAAGAAAAATAAATAATTTATATTGCACTCATTATGAGACTAAGCTTGTAATCGAGTCGTTGTCGGGCAAAGAACAAGAGATGTTATATTGATAGTTAAGTTTTTCAATCCTATCTGAAACCATTTCAATATTAGCCATTTTGTGAAGTTCCTCTGTAGAGAAAAACCAGGGAAGATTCAGCATCATTTTCAGGAATTTATTTTGAGTTATTTGGATTTTAAGAAGATGGCTTTGACACTGGCCAGACAGGGGATCCATAGAACATTATTGCTTGGAAAATAACTTTTTAATCATCAAAACAGTATCTAGTAGGTAATCTTCTGTTATTGTGGTCTTGGAACTTACCCACTGCCTGGTCAAATACTCACAGAAATGACTAGTACACTGTCAATACACGACTATCATCATCAATTTACGACTCCATCCAGGATGAAATACACAAATCGCTCCAAACTGTGACCTCTGTCAAAGTGCAATGATCTCGCTTGATTGGAAACACGTCTTTCTTTCGTGATTGATGCCAACGCTCTCCAGCATAAGCATGCGCCAAAAACCACTCGCAGACAGATACAGTGCAACATTAACCATTCAAAACCGCATTAAATCGCTGCTGTCAGATGCGGTACAGCCCAAATACGCATTCGACATCAATTTACAACACTACAGGCAGTAATTAAACATGACCCAAGCGTTATAATTTTCCAACGAATTCTCCCTGTCACGAGTGTCTACACGAACGTGAAACAACAAAGATTTCCTCGTTGTGTTTTGAAGCATCATTCGGCAGCTAGCCAGATAGTTGGCAAACAGCAGCAGCTGCTGTATGGGTGGAGAATCGGGGGAGAATCAATACAAAACCCCAGCTGAAGCCACAGAGTCAGAGTGGATGGAGTGGAGTGGTAATATTCATACATCCACAGCGCATTGGAATCTATCTATTATAGCAATTTGTAAAAAACTTAGACCTCAAAGGTCTTCCACAATAAGCTACTGCTGCCACTCCTTCTCTCCTGGTACAGAGCACCCGGTCTGCGCTTACACCACTCCCCACGCGGGTGCTACTCCACCAGCATCACCATCACGCCGCCGAATCATTCCCCGAATCGCGCGCTGATGATCAGATTTCGTGCAGTTTTCATTCAGCTAAAGCGGCCTAGGCCGGCTTCTTTCAATGGGACTCGCTCGTCCGCAACAAGCAGATCCCCGTCAATGAGGCCGTAAGCGAAGTACTCGTATCTACTACAGAAGAGAAGCCACCACGCCGATATCATTAATTGAATAGATAGAATTTTAACCAAGTTCCAATGGGCGAGGCGGGAGGAATGGTGTCGGGCATTCGCAACAATGACCACAGGACGTAGAGCTGAGGTTGCTGCAATGGCCCACTCAGATTTTGAACGGATAAACGCCAAAAGTTCCTCCCACTCTCAGGCACTTCTGCCAGACGGACACGCGGTCCGCGGCTCCGAGTTGCAGCTAGCAGCAGCAGCTCAATCAATCAATCAATATCTTCATCATTTATTTTCCCGGCGATATGAATCACTGGACAGGTAATGCCGAGTGAATAGCCGATACGGATCGTCTTAGGTGTCATAAGAGATGCATTACCCGTTCGAGGCTGGGACGGGCCGAAATTTGTTCAATTAAAACTGTGTAACGTCGGGCAGCAACAGCAACAGCAGCAGCAGCTCGTCAGCGAGTGCAACAATTTAAATGAACTAGTTTCCAAGTCGTGGTCATTATAGGAGCACTCGTTCATCACTCGTGTGCTTGTGTGTTGCACCACACGACTTATCCGACTTATCCGAGTTAGAACGACAAACCATGTTCAGCCCATGCCAGTCAGCGAGTCAGTCAGCTTGGCCGTCAGACGGCCAGCCTGCCAGCCTGCCAGGCCAGCCCCAAGCTCCACGTCTTCCTAACCTGCTTGCATCAGCCGCCGATCCACACTCACACACTTGCACACGCGCCTAGGTACACCCCTCCTCGGACGAGTGCACGGGTATGGGTTGGCCGATCATGTGTACGTCGCAGCGCTACTAATGTTAACCAACAAAGAAATTCCTGGTGAAGACCGCTCGTGCGATTTCATAATCGATCCGAACCAGTGTGCCAGCTCCAGCTCCAGCCCCAGCCGTGGAGCGCTTAGGAAACCCTACAGCCATCCAACACACACACACAGCTGGACCGTGCTGGGATATGGCCACGAACACAAGCAGGCCGGCTTGTGAGGAGCACACAATATTGCAGATCGCCGGCTGCAATGCAATTAAACGAAACGTACCATAGCACAACCTTGAGTACCGCTATTTGCGGCGCAATAATGGCGACCACACCCGCGCACTTCATTACTTTTATGTCTCCTATCGAGAGCTACACTCGTCGGCGGCGGCGTCGTCGCCGTCGTGTGTATACCGTCCGTGCCGAGCTGGTTACATTCGCAGTCGCAGCCCCAGTCGCAGTTGTAGTCGTAGTGCGCCTGTGCGACTATGCGCCACAGTTAGATGCATGGCAGCGCAGCCGCACTGCTCGGCTCGGGACTTGGCGCAGCTGAAAGTCTTCGTGCCCCTGCCCAATTTGCGCAGCGCGTTTTGCTTGCTTCTTCCACTTCGTCTTCGTCGACTTCTTCTCTCCTGGCGCTCCTCCATACACATGGTGTTCACTTTAGATGGCGTTACCTTTGGCGCAATCTAGTTCGGCGGGGATCTCTGCCATAGAGAGAGGGAGAGGGCACGCGTGGCCGCTCGCTCTATTGCCACTCGCTCGTCCCTCCGCTGAGTCATTGCTGGGCCTAGGCACTTCATGTTGGTCGCCTTGTTTTGGTAAGATGTCCGCCTAGTGCAGTTGTGCGATATCTTGACAGATAAATCAATAACCGGGCTACAATTGAGCTGAAACGATGAAACGCTGTAATCCACTGATCCACACACTCTTACGCTCTTTGGGGTCCAATTGGCCGTGGGGTGTGGTGTGTGTAGAGGGGGAGGGGAGGCGATCTTAAGTAAAAGGACGACAGTTTGCACAGCTTGCGAGACGTTTTTATGTGTTACCTTAGGTCCTTCTTCACTTGAGTAACGGCACACGTGAATACCTCGCGGGGCGAGACAACGAAGAAGCATCTCACCCACTCTCGATAATTTGCATGAGTCTGTCCGCGTCCTCTGTCCTCTGTTGCGGTCAATTTGAAGAGGTGGTCGCGCTTTCTCTGCGAATTGATTTATAGAAGACAAGGACTTGGACGTCGGTTTGCTTGAAAGTCTCTCAATCGAGGGCTGGCCGTGACACGTGTCTATGAGAGGTGGACAACTCAGCTGTACCGGCCGACAATTTCGATGTAATGAGAATGAGTGTGTCGTAAGAGAAAAGATTTTTGTATCTTTGTGGTGTCCTCTACTATTGACAATAGTTACTTTGAGTTGACAGTGCCCACCACTAATTTCTCCAACACAGGTTGTGGGCTTCCGATGTAGAGTCTGCTTAAGAAATATCGATAGAGTACAAAAGCTGTCAGAAGGAGAGGCGTGATTCTATCCGCATACAATTTTTTTACTCACACAAGGACGTGGTAATTAATTGTGTTCATTTTTTACATATTCGTTATAAAACGTTGGATTAATTGATTTATCCCGGCTTTAGTTCTAGGAAGACTAGGTCTCTTGGGGACCCTATATGTCTACGACTTGACTTGAGAACTTAGGTTTTAAGGATTAGGTTCAGTCAACTTCATCGCTTTATTAAAAGCTGCAGAAGGTTCAAGATCTTTGTGGTAACACAACGGGCCTACTTCAGGCCTAAGTGTGGCTACCTTTGATAAAGTCAGCCACTCTTACCTAAGCTAACCTAGTTCTGGAAAGCTAATCGTGTCCTGTTGCTAGAGCTCTACATGTAGATAGCTTCAGTCGTGTCTCGAAAGTTCGAAAGTTCTTCAGCCCGTTAGCAGGCTATCTTCGCATGCAGTCAGTGAATGACTATTTTGGCCCGAGGCTTGGCATGACCATTTGTGAGACGTTAACTCATAACCCCACGTAGAAGGAGATTTTTTAAAAGAATTTCGCTCAAATTAACTTAACTATACATTGCTATTGCGATTAATATATGCAGACATGAGCATCACTTATCGTTGATTCTCCCATTCACGTTGTGACACCTGGACGTCAAGCTCACTCGAAGATTGTGTCCACAAGCTTGGTGGTATGGTCAACTAGAGTGGAGGGAAACCGAGTCCATGTCACGGCGTGAGTTTTCACCGTCAGTGGGATTAGTCTGACTGTGGGTATCACAATGGACCAACCAGCAGCCCCGCCTACCTACAAACCCTTTTAGGAGAAGTTGTAAAAAACAGACGGGACTTTGTTTGAAAATCTTTTTGGGACTTTCTCTTTCGGGACTTTGTTGAAATCCTATTTATTTTTCCTTCTGTCGTTTCATAGACTAATTTTATTTTCTCAAAAAGACTGATTCGAGATCGGTTTAAGTTTTAAAAGAAATCGAGGCTTGCGACAATTGTTGGGTAGGACTAGTATTTGAAATGAGTGTATGAGGCACTCATTTCAGAAGGTTATATGGTACAATGTCCCATATCATCTGAGGTGTAAAATTTGTCATATAAGCATTACTCTCATACTTTATTACATGGATGGCGTTGCAAGTGTTGCCATAAATGTGACATTTTTTTTAATATGGGCTTATTGACTGACTATCGTGTAAATCAGTTAAATGTCCAATAAATATTCCTTGCGTCTATTATCTCCACAATTGTGCTGTCCTGCAAGCGTCTCATACATGACAGCAGTAAGAAAAATGTAGAAACTAAAAACCGATATGTATGCTTTGATTTTTGCTGATTTGCGTTCCATAAATGACGAAAGTAACGAAAATGTCCTAACTACAAACCAGTATGACAGTTATAGTCAATGAATCCGCACTCTTTGATTTTTGCTGGTACTTCCTCTACTCAAAGAGCCACAGTTTCTCTGAGTATGACAAAACTAGAAGTGAGCCAAATATTTTTTTTTTAGGTTTGGCCACATTTCTGTAGTGATGTATAGGACAGTTTGTAGTTCTTTAAAGCTGGTTTTATGAAGTGTCACATAAAGATTGATGAAAGGACTCTGTTCTAGCAATAAAGAAGCAATCACACGAATTACATTACTATTGAAATTAGTCACCGCCTTCAGTCCAATATACAAACCTTCCGAAGAGCCAAAATCCAATAGAACAGGGAGCTCGGTTTGACATGGGAAAACCCCAATCGTTATAGACCGATAAGAACTTTGGCGATCGAGTCTACACCGAAATTCTTCTTAGTTCGATGCCTACACAACCAACACTCGTCAGGTATACATACAAATTAAAACACCTTAAGTGGTGTTAGAATAAAAAAAAATTAATTTTATTTCTATGAGGATAGACCTCTTTATTCTAGATTCTACTTAAGACTACTTTACATTTTATATTTCCCTAAATGTCCAACCTCGCTCATGTGCATTCATAGTTGCTGTCGCGATGTTCCCACAGGTGGTATTGGTTTAAATCCGGTAATGATGGAATGCTGGCTGCTCCGACGATGTTCCCTCAGGTAGTATTGGGTTGCATCCGCTACTGTGCTATGGAATTAAATGAAACTCGTCTAGACGCTACGTCAGCGAAAAGCAACGACAAGTGTGGAAATTGTGTTTTTTGGTGTTACATAGAATTTGGCGTTAACTTATACAGCCTTATTGTGCGTTTAGCCCAAAAAATATTTAGCGTGGACATTTTTGTTCGCTGAGGTATTTTTTAGCTATTGTGAGTTTCACGTGAACAAAATTTCACTTCGAATCAGCTGTGACATTTCGAACATAGATTCTGGTAGGCAAACAAGGAAGTTAAGAAACAAATGCTGATGCAAAACGTAAAATCAAACGAATTTAAAAGATGTAACATTATATTCTTCTTTAATGACTGATGATAATGAATAAAAAATGATAATTATTAACACATTTTTTTCAGATTTCCTCCTCCCTGTACATGCAGTTAAGCTCCGAGCTAATTTTCCAGAACTCGGTATTTTGTTTAAGAAAATACCGTTTTGTTGTTTACTTAAAGTTCACTCTTTAAATAAAATTATGTGTAATTAATTTCCACTTTACCGCTGTCAAATAATCACACTTACATTTTCCGCTTCATAATTCTTTCTTTTGTCTACAAAAATCAAGCGAAAATTTTTTCATACGAATAGCATCATATTCCGAGCTAAATAAATACTTACAGTAAGTTGAATTCTTCAAAGATTAAAAAATGTTCGTCCCAAACTCACGTGGAATGGTTCTTGGGCGAAACTCACAATAAGGCTGATATAGTACCCACACAACGCATGACGGTCACACTTCGAGTCCTCCGCGTTTCCATCTCAAATACACTTTCTTCACTTGATAACTGTAATGCAGATCCAAACAAACTCAGGCTTTGCCAATTTTGTGCAATTTAGATTATTTTATATTGAAAATTTATCTGTAAATACATTTCTTGAAGCTTCTTGTATATTAAAGTAAGTATGAATTTATTGTTGTTTTGTTTTTAAACATTATTAATCTCTTAACCCGAAAAACGACTGGATGGCGCAGTTGGTAGAGTGCCTGCCCCTGGTTAGCGGGGTCCCCGGTTCGAATCCCAGTGAAAGCAAAGTTAATACGCTCTTATCTGGTTTTCACATCTGGTCCAGTCACCATTTGCCGTTGGGATCAAATTAACGGCACTATCACTGGTCGTGGGAAGTGGGTCGCCGTGGCGTAGTGGGTAAGTGCGTCGACTCCTACGCAGAGGGTTCCAGGGTTCGATACCCGAATTCACCACCTTTCATAATTCACGGATCCACCTCTTTCGAGTCACTGACAATGCTCAAAGAGTACTTCCTGTCTTTAAAAAATCTTTTCAAACTTGGCCGTTCGGAGTCGGCATTAACCTGTAGGTCCCCTCCACTCTTGAGAGAACAATAGCACGCACAACACGAGTGGTTGCTGAGAAGCTAGGCCCAGGTTCTCCTCGGACTGTCGTGCCACCCATATTATTATTATTATCACTTTAATAGTCAATCAGTGGTAATAGTCTGACTAGGGGTATCACAATGGACTAATATGGTCTAAGTGTGCTGGTGAATGCACTAGCAGCCCCACTATTTAACCTTAACTTAATCTCTCAACCCTCATCTCATCCTTGCGTAGAAAACTACGCAAAAGCTTCCTTTTTCCTTATTTTCTTTTTCAAAAACCACAACTTCCGAAATTTTCTGACTTTATTACAATCGTTATTTTATGCATTCCCGCTTCCGTAGAATTATAAAAAAGATTTAAAAAAAAACACGGAAGGCACGCTACCACATGCGTAGAAATCTACGCACAATTAAGGATGAGATGAGGGTTAAGCTATTAGTATTGATTTCCTTTAAGCTCATTGACAATTATTTACTTTTATTATTTATCACTCAGCAAGCAAAAATCGAATTAATAAAGTACCTTCTGCCTTTGGTTTGATGCCAGCTAGGTGTTTGAACGAACTGTTGCCGCCTTAGGATCTTTTTCATAAATTTCTTTTTACTTTGTTGTCTAAAATAACTAAGTATAGATTATTTAATCTTTTGCTTATAAATAGACATTTAAGTTTTAACATTGAATGTGATTTATTTATTGATTCGTTCGACTAATGGTCGGTCACATTAGAGCTTTTGATGCGCTAAAATTTTGTGACCGACCACTAGCGCAATATAACTTTTTCCATTACTTTGGTAGTTTCTAAAAACCATTACGTACACAGAACCAAAAATTTATTATATATATAATATTAATGAACAGCGTTAACCCCTTCGCCTCAATGAACACTTTCATTAGGTCAATGAACTATTTGTTAATATTACTAATAAATTTAAATTCAAATAGATGAACGTAGTTTAATGTAGACTCAATGAACTAGCGTTCATTAAAAGTTAAAATTCTCTGTAAGCATATCCCAACGAAATCGTACGCTGATTCAAAGAAAATATCCGTTGTACCAACGGAATCGTACGTTGAGTCAGTGAAAGGGTTGGTTGAGCCAACGAAATTTTTCATTGCTTCTAAGCTCGCGATAGTGTATATAAGCGTTCTTCGTGTGATTTGTTACGAATTGTGTTGTGACGTCCATCACCATATTTTTTTTTTAAAGAAAAAAACCTGGTTTGCACATGTTTCTTTATTCAACATATAAGGAATATAAATATTTTAACCCAAATTAACAGAATCTCCCTACAAATGACGACACAGGAAGTATGTATGTACTATAGTTAATTCAAATACAAGAAAACGTACCTTTTATTTTAGTATAAAATTATTTTTTCTTACAGTAAGTTCCAGAAGAAAGAAGATTAATCGATTTGACCAATGCAGGAAGGAACTGCAGTCAATTGCGACTCAATCAAAGGTTGGTACTTACTAAACGTACTTTTTGACGTACGTATATGGAAACCATTAATTTGAGTAATCAAAACGAAAGTACTGTTTTAATAATTGCATTCAACACTATACATCAAATAATGAGTGTTATAACAGATTGTTGAGACGCGGCTATTTTGTGGTTGCATGGCTACCTGATTACAACAAAAGTTATTCGAAAAGACGTGAATGGGAAAAAAACACATACTTTTTAAATATATTGCCATCCAGTTCCAAACAAAAATTCAATTTCAAATGGAAAAGGGTAAAGTGGCTATTATTTTTTTATGAAGTCATTCGTTGAAGGAATGTACTAAGTTCGTTGGCTCAACGAACAGGTTCATCGGACAAGAATTAATGAACTTTTCGTTTGCTCAATGAAAATATTCGCTGTATTTACCTACCTTTTTAGTTCAGAGTACTATTATATTATCTATCAAGATTTTATTCCCGCATTCAATAAAATTTTTTAAACTTTTTTTTTTCATAAAGTACTTTAGTAACTGGACATGAGCAAGGTGAAAAAAAAGTTGGGTGCCCGACCACTAGTGCCCTTACCCAACGTATCCAATAAATATCCGAAATTCTCATATAAAAGACAGATATGCTGGATCTTACAACAACAGCACAAGTACAAGTTGACTTACACGGTAATTCTGGAAGCGTACATAGTAATATTAATAAAAGACAAGGAATGGGACCCTGAACATTATAAGCGTACAATCGAGGAGATAGAGAGGTGCTGTGGAAGGAATGATACCTGAAAGTCTTACCAGAAGCTGAAACAATTATCGAATGCATGTGGACAGTAACCTCTCGAGACCAAAATTAGTCGGTAGCAGAGTCGCAGCCGATACTGAGAAGATGGGCCTAAGTACCGCTGTCAGTTGAAGTCTTCATTAAACCTAAGTGTTAAGGGTAAGTGTCTTTAACATCATGAACTAGATTTTTTTTGTTGTTCTTAGAGAAAGGCCGTTTATTAACAATTGGAAGACTCCTGCATGTTGGTTCAACGTATTGGACCTACTAAACCTCTAAGGCCCCGATTGCGAGTGTCGATTATTAATCAATAACCGATACTCACCGATTGTCGATTGGTTTTTTCGGTATTGTGACTGTCGATTGGACTGATATTTATCGATTTTCCCTTCAAATGGTGTCGTTCACAAATTTCTAATCGCCAGTTTTCCCGCGGCATAAAAACGTAAAATGACCGGTTTGCAACACCAGTGTGGGACCAATCCGGGAGCAAGTCCTCACATATGGGGCCTTACAAGCGCTCTCTCTATCTAATATTCGTGTACGTCTGACGTCTGTGTAAATACGAATTAATATATAAAAATTTGTCACAGGCTCGTTCTTATACATCGTTCTATACAATAACTCGTAGCTTGAGTTACACAAAACCAAAATAGATTTGAAACAATAGATTTGTCGATCATTGATTCTATCGATAATCGACACTCGCAATTGGGGCCTTAAGCTCGATTTGACGTGATTGATTATTACATCAAATAAATATTTGAGCATGATAAGAGGAGATAAATCCAACAGGTAAATGTAGCCTCAGTCCCCATCTGCCAGCCAATAAGGGACACTGCGCAGAATTTCCTTTCTAAATGTACTCAGTTACACGTTGATCCCAAAATGTGGGCGGTTGCATGGGCATCCATTCAATTCTTCGCCTCCTCTGCCACTTGATATCGCTTACAACCCTGAGCCCACGACAACATGAGCCCACCATCAGGCACCGCCACGATAACTGCAGGTACACATCTCAAAACAAAACGAAACCAAAAACAAAAAATGTCGCCCAACAGAAATAGAAATCAAATGTCAAGTCACCTATCACCCAAACTCCTCCACTTCCATTAAACTAGACCAAGACGAAGCGGAAAAAAAAATCATTAAAACTCCCAACAACAGAGGACAGATCGAACATTCGAGCCACGCAAGGTTCTCCCAAACATCATTGACGCCATGTACTAGAACGTCATTGTGATGTTAGAAAAAGCGCCAAAGCCGAAGCAAGATCTCTCGACCAAATTGAAAGAAAAAACAAATCCCCTCCGACAGCAGACAACCGAAAAACAACAAGGAAACGGACAGAAAAGGGGAAAAGAAAACGCCGCCCAAATTGAAGCGCCCAAGCCGGGGCGCTGATCGGGGGCTCGCGGGAATCGGGCATCGGGCATCAGGCATCAAGCATCAACCCGAACTGTTAGCAGCTCTGGGTGGCTGTGTCTAATCCGAAGGTTTACGGGTTAGCTGCTTAACTTAACGGCCGACTGGCGGACTGCCTGATCGCCTGACTGCCTAACCGCCCGACTGGATTTCCTTTGGCTTTGGTTTCGACGTCGCGTCGTCGACCGGAGTCAGAGCCAGCGCATAGCACCGCAGAATGATCAACAACAAGCTGGAGGAGCAGAAGAAGCGAACCGGGAAAAAATCGACGAACAGGCAAAATCACTCGTAATGTGCAGCACGCGCGAAATTCGTGACAGGGCGTACGTCTGGCAATAAATCTCCGCTAAGATACTTATTTAAATGTGGTGCAGTATGCTGCCCAGGCGTTCGTATCAAGTGGAGATTAGGCAAAAGCCTCACTCAGCTCAGCTGCAGAGTGCAGCGAGTCGACGGATGGCGACGACGCGGCAGTGGTGTGCCGATCACCTCTAATTTTTCTCTCGTCTTCTTTCGTGTACTAGGATCTGTTGTGCGCTCCACCTCGAGCCGCGCGATTGACTAACTCTCTTCGGCGCCCCCCGTGGACGATGACTATGACGACGACGACGACCCATCGCAGCGATTTTGTGAATTTGCATGTTTTCAGAGGTAGCTAGACGAATGTGTGAGCTGGAGATGGAGCTGGGGAGCTGAGGAGCTGGGGCTGGAGCTGAAGCTGGGACCTCGGTTCGAAAGTCGATTTGGGTGGTGCTGGTTGTATCTTTGTATCTCTGGCATGCATTCGAGCCCCATGCTGGGGTGTTAACGGCGTGGAAGCCGCGAATTTCTCCTCGAAAGTACGACAGTAATTGGAGCTAGACGGGCGCGGGCCATCTTTTGTCCACTCCACATCCGCGAGGCACTTAACCCAGTTTTCCCAGCTCCGGCCGACCTGACCACAGGTATTTGCCATTTGCATTGGGGGACAGGCGCGGGACGATGGAATTCATCATCGCCATCATCACGCCCTTCCTAATCGATAGATAGACTATTCGAAAAATTAACTCAATCGGATCTCGGTGAAAATAATTACGTCTTAATTGAGCATTGCCGTGAGGTGTGGTTGCCCGCGAGCGACCACAGCTATGGTAACAATAAAATCGAAAACGCGGATGTTATGCAATCCTCACCGCACTTTCAGGCCAGCTCCAGTTCTGACGCACAGACTCATCTCGCCTAGCTACGCGCCTGGCCTGGCTTGGCGGAGAGGGAGAGTGTGCTCGAATTAAAGAGTGTGCCGTGTGCGTCTGTCTCCATTGGGGACAGATTCTTCTCACTATTGCGTGAGTACACACCACAAACTAATCCGGATTCGAACGTACTGCATACCAAGGCACATTCGCTTCACCAAGCAAAACCATTAGAGAGCATCGTCGTCGTCGTCGTCGTCGTAGCCTCCATGTGTCTCGCGGCTGTCGGCTATCGGCTGTCGGCTGTTCGTTGTCCGCCCGCCTTTGTGTAAGCACTTGGCTTCGATTTTTATTGGAGCAATCAGCATTGCAGGCAAAAAGAAGAAACCAAAACCGAAAATAAACGACCAACACGGCTAAAAGCGAGTGGACCGTATCGGATGCTTTGGAAATATGAAAGTAGTTTTCTAGTAGAATGAGACCACACCTAAGCCCCAGGGCAGTTTCCAGCTGCCCGTTCGTCGTCGTCGTCGTCGTCGTCGTCGTAGTAGTCACCGCAGTCGCTGCGATCCACACTCCGTTCTGCGCAGCCGTAGCTGCTCGCCCTCCCTCATGCGAACCACGAGTATGTACGAGTATGAGCTGTGAGCTGCGCTCATGACGCTTTTGCCGTTGTTACGAGTAAGTAAGATTGTCTTCGTCGTCGTCGTCGTCTTGTAGTCATCGTGGTTGTCTTCCAACTCGTCGCAGTCGTAGTTTGTGCTGCTGTTGTTGTTGTTGTTGCAGTTGCAGTTGATGGCATCGTGTATTGTTGGTATCAGTGCCGTGGCGCGGAGCACCAATTGTGGGCATTACTACCAATAACAATGTGGTGCAAAAAATAAGGCGGCTGAAGACAGTAGTAATTGTGTACATTAAAAGTGCAAGGAATCGGAGTTGCGATCGCGATCAACGACGACTACGACTATGGTGGCGGCGGAGGTGGAGATGGCGCTGCTGCTCGTGGTGGTGGCGACGACGACGACGACGACGACGACGACGACGACGACGACAACAACGACGACTACGATTGCACACGTTTCTAAGAGATCGCTTAAATGAAAATCATTAGGAGCAGCCCAAGAGTGCAACAGTGCAACAGTGCAGCGGCAGTAAAAAGTTGGACTTTTGTTTACGCCGGCGTGCAGCTTTAACCCACCTCGGCCATCGCAGCCCGTCGCGTCGTCGTCGCAGCCATCTGGGGAGAGGTGCCGCTTATAATTTGCGTCCAGTTTTACATTTTTAAATTAGTACTCGTCGTATCTATCGGCTTGAAATATGGAAAAGGCGCATTGGCTGGGCGGGGAGGTGGTGGTGAGTGTGTGTATGTATGTGTGTGGTGTGTCTCGGAGATGAAAACCCAAGGGTACGTGCGGACATGTCTAGCGTTGTTGTTTCTTTTGACAAACTGTCGGGCGGACAAATATGTTGGACATTAGAGAGGGAGCACAGAGCACAGAGCGCAGAGCACAGCGAGGTGATATGATGGAGGCGGAAGGTGGTGCCGCTGCTGCCGGTGGTGGTGATGTCGGTGGTGAATTGTGTGGGGCAGCTGAGGGTATCTGAAGATAGCGGCGGCGCTTGCCTTTGTGCTCACAGATGGTCTGGTGGTGGTCTGGCGAGTGGTGGCGGGTGTTGGTGTATCTGTGTATCTGTATGGCTGGACAGATTTGAAAGACGGAAAAGAGTTGCCCCGTTGGTGCAGCGCTGAGCTTGATATCTCCTGCTGTGATAGCCAATTGCGTTGACATTGCTAATTAATGAAATTCTGTCAAGATTTTGCGCTGATTAATTTCTTGGTGTTGACTCGATCGCTCTTTAAGGGAATGGCGCATGGATTGCGTGGTTGTCGGCTGTCGACTGTCTCTGTGCATTGGGAGTTCTATTGACTTGCTGCGTGATGCGAGGTGTGTAAATGGTTCTCGAGAGTGTCAACGCGTAAGTTATTTCAACAGTCGTAAGGACGTCAGATTGTAGACGACAGGCAGTTGGCGTTAATGCAGTTTTCTGTGGCAGTGCTGTCATTACTCTTATCCTCTAAGCAATCTTGTCCCCTCTCCTTAATTTAAGCTACAACTTATTTGAGACAGAAAAGCTGGTTGGAACTTGAATAAAATAAAAGATAGTCCTCGTTTTTACTCTCATCAAATAAAAAAAGCCGCATCTTGCCTTAGAAAGCACAACCCATGAAATCCTTAAAAGGACATCATTCATTTTCAAAAACACAATTCCAAAGTCTCATCTATAGCCCGTTCATATTCTTCACAAAAACTACAAAACTGCAAGCTTCCAACAGTTTCATTTCTCAGCTTGGTTGACAGATGTTTATGTGCTTGTTGACAGCATACTTAGTTAGCACCTCAGCCGTAGGCAGTGTCTAGACATCTGTAAGTGGTAGCTCGCTTGAGACACGTGAATATGCTAATACTGTTTGCGAATCTCTCAGTTGCCATACATATGCATGACTGAAAGACGTAGACATAATTCTTCCGGTTGGGCTTCTAATTAAAATGTTGCACTAAAGTTATATGTAGGACTTGACACACAGAACCAAGTGTCGCACATTTTCGAGTAAAAAATTGGATGTAATTTGTGGACTTGCAGTGCCTGCTGGTCTTTGAATAGAGATTTTAACTCTAGTGTCTTCATCACCATGTAAATTCAAAATAAAGCCTGAATGCTTAAGTTGGAGTTCAATTTAAGAGGCCTGACTATATACAAGCTTGGATTTATATAAACTATTAATTCATGAAATATGTACGTATATCTTGTATCTATGCACATATATATATATATGATTGTTTGTTTGTTTGTCCTTAATGGACTCTTAAATGGTAAGATATAGGGCACTGATGCTGCTTTTTACAAATGTATATCTACATATCGCCGGTTGACGCCTTAACTTTTACATTTCTTTGGTATTGGTCTATGTATGGTTTGTGTGAAGTTTTGTTAATATAATCGGTAAACATATGTGTGTGCTGTGCGTGAGTGAAAAAAAACAGGAAGTTCAGGACATTTTCGACTTATTTCTACACATAAGACGTGTTTTTTTTTTGCATCGGTGTATGCAGAACGACTTCTACCTCTCTTTCCTGTTCATAAACCAAATTGACCAATCATAGGACGGCATTTACGTTATTTCGTGAATAACCGTCAAAAATCCATGAACATGTTAAAACGGTACTCAAATTCGTCGATGGGCGTTCTGGGACAATCAGCTGTGAAGTCAGCTATCGCTGTTATACTTCATTTCTGGGTATGTGTATAGATATGTCTCAAGTTTTCGAAAGAGCGATTCGAAGTTGCTTTGATTTAAAACAACACTTAAATATTACAGGCGGTTTTTCCAAAATTATCCGTGTGACGATTACATCTGCCGAGACTTGGCAGCACTGAGGAGGACCCTTTTTCAATATGTCGCTGATGAAAGAATGAGGACGGCATTCGTTGTTGATCGTTTGAAGTAGTACTTGAAATACAGAGACAATGAACTTAAATCTAAATAAACGTTGAGTTTTTCTTGTTGTAAATTATTGTGGTCGCCGTGGCGTCGTGGGTAAGTGCTTCGACTCCTACGCAGAGCGTTCCAGGTTCGATACCCGAGTCACTGACAATGCTCAAAGAGGATTCCTGTTTAGAAAAAAGCTTCTCAACTTTGCCGTTCTGAGTAGGTCCCCTCCACTCTTGAAAGAACAATAGCACGCACAACACGGGTGGTTGCTGAGAAGCTAGGCCCAGGTCCGCCCCGGACTGTCGTTCCATCCATATCCTCCAAGCGAATGTTGAACTGATCTCCGACAGAATAATTAAATTAACGGATAAATTTTGACAAAACAAGGTTTTTTCAGATAATCCTGTCATAAACCAATTAAATATCTAATAATTATTTGTTTATTTTCAAATATATGTCATAATAGTAATTTATATTTAACTTATTTATATATATATACGTATTTCATTTATTAAATTATTTATTTAGTTTTGTTTTTATTTATTTATTTATTTATTTATTTATTTATATATATTTCGATCATTTATTTATTTATTATTTGATTGTTTAGTTATTCATTTAGTTTATTTATTTATTTGTACATTTATTTATTTATTTATTATTTATTTACTATCTATTTATTTATTTATATGTTTATCTATTACTTATTCTGTTCGATTATTCATTGTTTAAATGTTCTTATTTATTAATATAATAGATTCATCAATCTATCCATTCTTCTTTTTTTTCTTTTCTCTTTTTTCTTTGTATTGAAGTTTTTCTTGTAATTTTCTTCAAAATCACTTTTCTTTACATTTGTATAACTTAAAAACCTAAAAGACAATAATTCAGTTGAAAGATATAAAATTTAAATATCGAATCTCTGTATGTAAAATGTCTGACAACCACATTGTATTTTTTAATACAAAATAAAGACATATCTATCTATCTATCTATTAAATTATTGTATCGTTAAATCCGATAGAATTTTTGATTTCCTTAGACACGCCTGGAGTCTGGGCTGCCGCCTCATCGTTCGCAATTAAAGGTTGCATCATTATTCTTCTTCGAAATGTAAATCAGCTTCAATTGTGCAACGGAACAAGTTTAGCAGTCAATTAGGTCGTGAATAATCTTATTTTAGCAAAAATTTCAAAAGAAAATTTAAAGAGTATGTGTATTGATTTCGCGTATTCCGAAGATCCCACCAGATTTGTCTTTTCATTTCACCTTGAATTTGCCATTATTATAAACAAAGCGCAAGGTCGGTCTTTGAAAATTTGTGGTATAAAATTTGAATATCCGCTATTTTCTCATGGTATCTCGTGTATGTTGCGTGTTTTAGACTAGGGAAACCGGCCGCACTTTTTATGTACGTAAAGATGGAAAACCAAAGACGTTTCATCACGTTTCATTGTGCAAAATAAAAAAAAAACCATAACACATTGTAGTTTGAATACTCTCTGTAATAAGCAACATTTCTTGTTTTTCCATTTTTCTTGACAATAAATGAATAATACGGATCGGCGAACCCCACATTACTTTGGGAGCATAAATATTTATAAACAAAACGAATTCTGGTGAATTTATGTGACAATTAATTGTTTCGCAGAAAACTAAGGTTTGGAGGAAAAAATTATCTTGCATCTTTCGTCATAAGGACGAAGTTCGTCAAACATGTTTAATTTACGTATGGTACACCTTGAAAATGTGTCTTGAACTCTTTCGAATCTAAGTCCTTGAAAACTATATGAGGAATCCCAAATAATGGGGGAGTATTCTAAATGCGCCCTGACCATCGAGCAGTATACAGTCCTACATACTCACTTATCAAGCTGGCGACCCATGCAGGGAGCGATAGCTGCTTTCCATTATTGACTGTCCTGGGCACGCTGCTTTCAGTCATCAAGACCAGGCCGGAAATTCGGTCTTCCTCTTCTTCTCGAACCAGGAGGCCCAGATTCGAAGACCCTCTTAGCTGGAGCACTGTTGTCCATGCGCTCGATATGGCCGAGCCAGTACAGTCGACGGATATATGCCTTCTGGACTACATCCACATCCTGGTACAGTTCGTAGAGTTCGCGTCTGTGTCTTCGTCGCAGACGGGACCTTATATCCGACGTAGAATTTTTCTTTCGAGAATCAGCTCCTCAGTGTTGCTTATCGTCCAGTTTACGGTTCCATTTAGAAGGTCTGGCAAAATAAGGTTTTTGTAGAGCATGACATTGCTATGTCGAATTAGCGCCATTTGTCTTGACAAACCGAAGTAGCACCGGTTGCCAAGGGCGGTTCTGCGTCGGATCTCCACAGTGATGTCATTCGTGGAGTTCAGGTTTGTCCCGAGGTAGACAAACTCCTTTACTACCTCGAAATTTTAGCTGTCGATTGTAATATTTTTTCCTAGATGGTGTTCGGACGATCGTAACTTGCCTTACAGCATATACTTTGTTTTATCCTCATTGACCTTAAGACCACCTCGCTTCGGCTCTTCTTCAATTGCCGTAAATGATTCCACTACGGCACCTTGGGAACTCGCGACGATGTCGATGTAGTCTGCCTATTCCGACAGTTGGACTGACTTGTAGAAGATAGTATCTTCCTTGTTTACAGCTACCCGCCGCACTACCTTCTCCAGTACCAGAGATTGAAGACATCTCACGACAACTCATATCCTTGCCGAAATCCGGTGCAGGTTTTAAACGATTTGGAAGTCCTCAAGCCGAACTACACGGTGCATCGCATATGGTAACCGGATCAGTTTTCCCGGGGTCCCGAATTCAGCCATCGCACCGAATAACTCCTTGCGATGAATGCTGTCGAGTGCGGCCTTAAATCGATAAAAAGGTAGTGCGTATCGATTTGAAACTCGCTGGTCTTTTGCCGGGTCAGAAGCCGCACTGGTACGTGCCGATTAGTGCGGTGCAAGACGGCGTACGCTGGACAGGATCTTGTAGGCGACGTTGAGTAGGGATATACCTCTATAGTTGTTGCAATCGGTAGGATCGCCTTTTTGTGGATGGGGCATATGGAGTGGATATTCCAGTCGGGCATGCTTTCGTCCCCGCAAATTCTACAGATGATCTGGTGCATGCTTCCTACTAGGACATCGCCACCGGCCTTGAAGAGCTCTGATGGTAAGCCAACAGAGCGTTCGGCTTTGTTTTTCGTCAGCCTTTAAATGGCTGTGCCGAATTCTTCAAAGCTACGTGAGAGGACTACTTCATGGACTGGAGTTGGGATTTCTTGATTCCCTATCACTCTCTCCTGGCCAGGCCCGTTAAGCAGCTGTTGGAAGTGCTGCTTAAACACATCTACTATTCCCTGCGGGTCAATAACCAGGTTACTCTCACAGTTTCGAAGAGCCTGGGTGCCTTTCCTAAAGCCACGGGCAAGGTGGAAGGCCCGTATTTTATGCTTGTCCCTAGACTCTTCGATATCCTTGAGGTGGGAGGTTGCGAGAGACCTTTTCTTCAGGCGTAGGAGTTTTTACCTCTCCCATCTTCTAGACCCGCACTCCTCCTAGTTTTTCTAGTTTATGCCTCGTCAGTTGCACGTTCCTTCTGCTCACTCGCAGCATACCACGGGTTTCTCGTTGGAGGTGGTAGGTAGCCTAGGGTGGTTCGGCTATATCTTTGATGGCCGAGCGGCAATGCAACCACATGTCGTTGTGGTTGGTGTATGACATGGGCATACCGGAGAGTCCATCACCTAGTTTATCTTCGTAGGCTCTGGTATACAGTCTTAAGGGTATACATTTCTGGGAAGTCTTTAATATTTTGCTTTAGATATCCTAACAATGAGTTAGAAATTTTTTAATATGGTATCAAGTACGACCCTTTGATCCTCAACTTCATTAAGGTAAAGAAGCAGAAGATTTATTGATAAAATAATTGAATGAGATCGGCGCTTTAATACAGTGCACTTAAATATCTTGCATTAAGATATAATCTGTTATTAGATAGATAGATAGTTCTTTATTGCGCATAAAATATTTACAAGGCTCTATTACCACACGTTTTACAATTCAGAGATATGATAACTAGTATCTTACAACTGTAAAATTATAATATAACAAAAAAAAAGAAGTCAATGTTGCTTACATATTAAGGAAGTATCCGAAAGGAAATGCGAAAAAAACCCTCCAATTTAAAGACAAAAAAAAAATAATAATAATAATAAATAACCATAGTAATGAATAACTAAAGGAAATAATTGATACACATATTTGTAAATAAATAAATAAATAAATATATATATAAATAAATAAATAAATATATAAATAAAAAATAATTAAATAAATAAAAAAAAAATAAGTAAATAAGTAAATAAATAAAACAATAAATAAATGATTTAATATGTAGATGTATAAATATGAGTACAAAACAAAACTTATACATGTGTGTTGATATAATCAATTTTGAGCACTGTTGTCATTTAATCTTCTGACTAAGGGATTTTCTGCAAAATCGCAGCGAGCTAGAAAGCGTTGGTTTATATTCTGAATTCTATCGAAGATCAATTCAACATTGGCCCTTTGGTGAATATCGTAGAATGATGCCACGGTAAGTTTAGTATCATTTTTAGTAGCTTATTTTGAGATATTTGTAATTTCTTAAGATGACTTTTAGCGCAATTTCCCCACACCTGATATGCATAGAGTAGGATTGCTTGAAAGACAACTTTATGGATTATTATTTTGTTTTCATTTGAAAGCTTTGATATGCGGTTAATAAATGGATATAACATTTTGATAGCTATACCAATTTTTCTTAATGTATTAGTTATGTGAGCACTAAGGTTAACTTGGTATCCAGATAAATTCCTAGGTATTTTATAGAGGGTTCCCATGCTATACTTGTCCCGTTAACTTGCAACTGTCCACTAGGGAGGAAACAAGCTTTTCTTTTCCTGGTAAAAAAGATAGCTTGTATCTTATTTAATTTTCCATTTGTTTAGATACATTTGAAATATACTGAACCCATTTTCAAGATTGCTCTCAATGTTAAGAGCGAATTCGTGAGAAGAGAATATCGCCATATCATCAGCAAATGTAGCTATTTCACAATTGGGCACTGAGGGCAAATCAGAGGTAAACAAGTTATAGAAAACAGGTGACAGGACAGACCCTGTCACCTCTGGGGAACACCAGAGTAAAAGTGAATAATATTGGAAACATCATTATTAACGTGCACTTTAAAACGACGGTTTGATAAGAAACTACGGACAATTTTACAGAGATGGGGGGAAAAATGATGATTGATCATTTTATAAATAAGCCCGTCATGCCAAACAGAATCGAAGGCTTTTTCGATGTCAAGTAATATCATGCCCGTTGACTTAGCTATTGCCCGAGATGACATAACATGTTTGCAGATTCTTAGGAATTGATGAGACGTACTGTGGTAGTGCCTAAAGCCAAATTGCTCATTAGGAAAAATATTGAATTCGGCAATGTGCTTCGAGATTTTCTCCTTAAGAACCTTTTCATAGATTTTACTAAGGCTGCTCAGCACACTAATTGGTCTATAACTGCTAGTCAAATTGGGGGGCTTACCGGCTTTTGGTAAAGGCACAACCTTAGCAATTTTCCACATGTTTGGAAAGTATTCCATTTTAAGGCACGCATTAATAATGAAAGACAAACGCTCAAAACCAGATTTAGGCATCTCTTTAATGTATATATTTTTAATTTGGTCAATTCCTTCGGCTTTTTGTGTACTGAGTTGGCTGACAAAGAACATAATATCTTCCACATTTATAAAAACTGGAAGGCGGAGAACTATTGTTATTGATCAAAAAATTTTGAGTGGTACGATCCACTAACACAGTGGTTGCAACGTCACCTAAGTTGGAAGATATTTCATGATTTTTTGCGAAGTTTAGAGCAAGTGCATTAGCTTTTTCAAGATCCGTGCACATTGTGTTTCCTGAATAATGTAGGAATGGATATGTATGTATGTTCCAAAATGGTTTCGAATTTTTATTAGGAGAACTTAGTTTCATGTTCCACTTTTGGTTATTATGAACAGAAATAAGGTGGGAGATTAAGTTGTTAAGGTGTGAAACTTGATGTTTGTAATATGGCTGACGATATCTTTGCCAATGTTTACGGTAAACATTTCTAATTCGAATGAGATCAAGAACATAATAATGCAACTTGCATGGTGAAGTATTTTTAGGAACTTTGGGGATGCTTAAATCAATGGCGCTAAGTACGTGTTCACCAAAGTTTGCAACTATAGATTCAACATCGTCAGTGGAAGTGACACTATCTAAATTATTAGAAGTGTTTCGGAACTTAGAGTTTTATACCGAACGATAACGATTCCAATTCGCATTTCTAAGGTCTAACCTATAGTGCTCTTTCCGAACTCCAGATTTTAGAAGCTGGCAAAACACAGGGTAATGATCAGAGCTCAGGTCGTTAATCGAGAAAGGTTGAGTAACATAACTGGGGACATTAGACACAAATAGGTCAAGTACTGATGGACAACGATTAGAACTGGGATTGTTCTGTTGGACTAGATGGGTATAACACAGCAATTGGGACAGTTAAACACAAATCGGACAAAATGGAGCCATAGGCATTTGCTCGCAAGCAACCCCAGTCTCTATGTCTAGAATTTAAGTCACCCCCTAAAATAAACTCACCGTCTATCGAGGATAGTTTGCGTAGATCATTCTTGAAGTTAAACTTTTTGTCAGAAGTAGCTCTACCACCGGGAAAGTAAATACAATATATTTTAATTTCCCTTTGGTCATGTAGTTTTACCTTGATTCCGATATTCTCTATATACTTGGTTTTAACAATAGGCAAAAGCGAATGCTGAGTTGATCTTCTTATTAGAATTGCCACCCCTCCACCGGTTCTATCGATTCTATCGCAACGATAGCATTTGAAGTCGGGTGTGGATAATTTTAGGTCGTGGTTAAGATAGGTTTCAGTAGTAGCAGAAGATTTATTGATAAAATAATTGAATGAGATCGGCGCTTTAATACAGTGCACTTAAATATCTTGCATTAAGATATAATCTGTTATTAAGCCTTAATCTATAATACCCATATCGCAACGGCGCGATTATGCATTCGGGCTCTGAAATTTCAGTAGAATACATGTAAGTCATATGTTAAAGTCGAAATGGGGCGACCGGCGCAGAGTGGTCTCGTTGTATGGGAGAGTTGGAAATTAATCTGTAACTTTTGAACTGAAGTGCAAGTACTACGAGATCTTATTATGTTTCAAAAATGGTTGATGTATCTCATAAGCTAACGGAGTAATCTTAAGCTAAAAACATAAAAAAAAAAAATGCAATTTTGTTTAAATGCATGAAATAATTATTTATTACTGTCGATGACTCGAAATTGGGAGTTAAAGCAAATTTGTCATCACTATTTATATATATAAATTCAATTTTACAAGTTTTGGTAACGTACACTTTATTTGGAATTAAAGAAACTAAGCAATTCAGTATAATAAGGCTTGCGCTTCAGTACTAAGTGGCAGCGAATCTTTGTTTTTGGTTCATGCCTTAAGGGATCAGATGATACCAATTGATGAATAACATCTTCATTTGTTGCCGAACGAGACAATTTTCTACTATTATTAATGCGACAGTACCTATAGTCTTTATTCCGACTTTCGTGCGCCTCCTCTGACAATGGCCCGACGGGCAAGGCTGCTGATGATATTATTTCTGCTCCGTGGAACAGAATTTTATGCAATGTTGCTGGCATATAATACCAGGGATATAAATTTGTAGCCATTGTAGCGGTTTCCTGGGCATAAGCTCCAAACTTGTCAGGGTCAATCCAAAAATTGCGGCACATTGTCTCCAGGATAACACTGAATCTTTTTATGAGTTGCACATCTATTTCCGTTATTTCTGCCGCTGATAATGGGTCTTCAAAAAATCGTCTAGGTGTGTTCACATCGTTGGCTACTTTAATACCCATTTTTTGTATGAACTTCTGCTGAATTTGACTCTTCCTGAGGCTGTGTCGTTTTTGTTGTTCTCCAAGCTTTAAACTCCAAATTGTATGCTACATGTAGCAAGTATTACATAAAACGGATACGAGCATGCAAGGGTGAAATTCTTAATCTTAGAGCTTCCTGATTTCTTGGTTTTGCTCTAAGTAACTTAAAATCATTCATCTCCGATGGTTTCGCGCCACATATAACACATGAACTTGCAGAAAACGTGTTTGCACAGGCTGTGTGCTACTTTGCCATCTATCATCGTAAATTCACCGCAAATTTTGAATTTCATTTTCAATTGTGGTTTTTTCTTCTCGTATAGGTCCATACTTTCTTTTTTAAGTTGTAGCTTCACTGGCCTACAGTAACGTGTTGAGGAAGGTCGAGGATTTTTCCAAATTTCACTACTTTCATCCGATTCCGTCAACTGCAGCGGTACCAACGATGTCATGAACAAATATGAATCCTCCCTTTTTTGCCCCATTGCGACATGCATTTATGACACCGCAAACAAAACAAGATAAAAGCAATTAGTTTCATAATGACCCAAAGAATTCTAATTCACAATAATAAAAACATCCTCGGCATCTCGCATAGCGCTTGCACAATACATGCATTGCAAGGGAAATCGTTTGAAAATGCCGAAAAATGCACGACATTGCTCCACTTAAATGCCTCGTACTCCCAAAGTGGTCAAAAATGGTCTCTAGTTTTTTCAGCATCGATAGAGAATACTTTTAGCTTTCAGAAAAAGTTGGTCTCCCGTTGGAGCATTTTTGTTATAGTCTATCAAACATTGAAATGCCCCTCTCAAAATGTGCCTTTACTTAAAAGCCTGGTTTAAGAAATTGGTAAGCAATATGAAAAAACTGAAAACGCAGTTTGAAAGCAAGATGTATGACCTTTTTTAAAAATATTAAATAGGATCCTATTTACATTGGATTTTTAGGAAATATGGCACATCAAATTTGCTTAAAAAATACGTCAATTTTTGTAATTTTCAAAGTCCCAACTTTGAGCTAACGGTATAGCCAAACGCAATTCAACAAAATTTTGGTTTTAGGTTCATATTTGCAGAATCGAAAAACATAAACCATTTGGCAGGGAAAAATATGTCACTTCGGGTATTTATTTCCACTCGTGGGACCACTGTGCGCCGCCCATTGAATATCACAGACCGTGATATCATAACGCGAGCATAAATTTCTAGGTAGAGCCACTGGGTGGTGTGAATAAAAACTGAGTTTGAGGATTTTCTTAGCATCTTCGAGTAAATGCTCCATCTGGTGTGAATAAAATTTATTTGGTTAAGTTTAACGAATCCCCTCCGCTCACTAATTTTGACACTCAGGTGTCACCTCCGCTTTGGTGTGAATAATGATGGAATATGCTCAGATATCGCGTGTAGAAGTTGAGTGTGCATAGGAGGTGACTTCAAGAGACAAAAAGTGAAAACAATTTCAAATAATGGAAAAAAGTGCATCTGAAGAGGAACCTTAATCCTACAAAAAGGAAATCTGGAATTGACGATGACGATTTCATGAAGTGTTTGTAATTTTATACGTGCTTGCTGTAAAAAAGCCAAACTCCAGACATGAAAAATAAAAAGCAATCTAAGTTGAAAGCCATGGAAGAAGAAATAAAAAAAATACATGGGTTTAATTTGAACATCTCGTAAATAAGGAAAAAAAAGAAGGAAAAGGCAGGCAATCTTCCCATTACATTGAAAGACCATAAAACAATCAAAGGTATGGCACCACCACCGGTTTCTTTAGGATTATCGTAAAGAAAATGAGTACTTAACCATTCCATGTTATCAAACTCGAATCTATACACGTTCTTGAAATTATCCCCTGTGTCCCCGAAAGGACATGAGTTAAAATTCTTTATTTTTCGCGTTTGTTTGTTTAAAAATATTATTGCATATGCTTTGTACCCACCTTAACCCGGCCTTGCACTCACTCACAAACGCCAAGAACTCTAGTTTTGAAACGTCAACTGAAGGGAGGGTACCTACTTTGAGGTAATTTTTTATTCAAACCAAATTGAGTATTTCCTTTAACGAATATACTCGACTTATCTTACTCGGAGTGTTTTCTCAGTTTTTATTAACCACCCACTATCTAGTCGCTCGGGCTTTTTGCATTTGTGAATCAATTATCAGAGATAGCCGAATTCACAGCTGATTGCCCCCTAGTCCATCGACGAATTTGAGTACATTTTTGACAGATAATCATCATCAGCATTTTTGACGGTTATTCACGAAATAACGTAAATGCCGTCCTTTGATTGGTCAATTTGGTGTATCAACAAGTTATAAAAAACAGTTGTCAAAAATCTTAAGGGGCAAGAGAGGTAGTAGTCGGGCATCTCTGTAATACTTCATTTCCGTGAATTATTTTAAATTTATTTCTCAATTTGAATTTTTGGGCAAACTGTGCACGTAATTGATTTTTCCTAGGAATTTTATTTACAGCAATTTCATATTTTCCTTGAAAATTTTATTTCATTCATTTGAGAGGGTAAACGTGCGCGTTAATTTCGATATGGAAAACAGAGCCTGCCGCTTTCTGACACAACATTCTCGTAAGCTAGATAAAACGCATAGCAACGCCTATCAAAGAGCGAACGCTCGAACGCCAACTTTGCCTTATGTTTACACCTTTCTAACAAGTCCTTAAAGAATTCCTAAATATTCGATGACTTATGGCTAGTGGACATTCAGCCCTTGCTCCACATTTGCCGCGATGCTTTGTGAAATAGCAACGAGCTTCAAAAGAGATGGCTTCAAATTAATTGAAATGCTGGCAGATAAAATCAGAGACACCACTGTCGCATGAGTCATTGGCACCGAGTGAGACACAAGTGCTTCACAAAAGATTGATGGAGGAGTCCATCAAATCATTTCCGATTGTGTCACCTTGGAGTCTTGGAGCAGCTCCGCCTCTTCGCGCATTAGTTCAAAATTCATACAAAACTCCACGCACACTCCGTGTGCCTTTTAAGGCAGAAACAACAATCAAGAGCCACAAGCGATTGGCATCTGACCAAAAGACATGACGTCTGCACAAATATTCCAGCCGGATGTTTCCCTTCTTTCACGGCGATACTGTTTGAAGCCACGCCACAGAAGATGATGGATTTCTCGAAGATTACGTCGAGTGGGGGAGCTCTGGATCTCTGGAGGGAGACCAATTCCATCTAAGTAGACATATCGTTAACATCGACACCTCAGCCCATTGTTTGTGTTCATCAGTGTCAAACACCGAGACACAATGAAGAGGTGGATCACCATTGACGCGTTCCGAGAAATCTTAGAAACAAATTGAAAATCAGATTAAAAGATACTCAGTACTACAGATTCGGGCTATGTACGGAGCAGACACATACCTCCCTTCGCTTGGGCAAAGGCGCATGACAAACATCAAATGACTTACACTGGCAGCGGGTCAAATTGTGTATCAATAGGTTTCACCCATCTCGAGATCCACAAGCGCAAAGCATACCGGCAGACAACAACCTCTCTTGGAGACATCGAGTGCCTCTCATCGCTGGGCGAGAGGGCAAAATGATATTTCAATCGAGATATCACAATGTGGGCTCTGTGTAGGCGCGCGAGCCTTCAAATGCGAACGAGAGCGAGTGAATGACTGAGGAATTCCTCAAAACATGTCAGCGGATCACTGGTAGGCATTCATAACATTTTTTTTTCTCTGGCGATCCTCCACCATCGTTCGGCTGCTCATTCACGGAGCGGAGGTGTTATGCAACCGCAGCCCGTCGCTCGAGGGAAGAACGAGAGGAAACAACACGATGACTTAACTAATCCTTTGGTTTATCACAAAGACATCAGACCATCAGACCATCAATATACGGATACCGAGTAGGTTTTCTGTTCTGTTGCCGTTGTAAACCTAACAATCTGTAGCATGCAATCAATTTGACTGGATTTAGTGAGTGCATGCATGAGATATTCGCATACCCCTTGAGAGTCCAGAGATAGCTGGCCCCCGTCACTCCGTCTATCTGCCACCGCCACCACCACCACCATCATCACCATCGCCACCGCCACCAATGATTCGATCTGTGCGCGGAGCACAAGGAAATCCAATAAAAGATCTCAAACACGGATACGTACGCATCTCGGCTTGTTAAGTGCAGCTCTAGGGCTTCGCCACCAACCTAGGTGATATTCCCAATTCCCAATCCCAACCCCCTCTCGCCGATCTCAACAAACGCAGAGCGTAATATCTATGCCGCCGTCGCGCAGCCATCGAAGAAGACCAAGAAGACGACGTCCACGATGACGACGAAACAGATACCGCAGTGCGCCGCCGAAGAGAAAGACTTTGCGGTAACGAACGGCTCTGATAAAGTCGATTTTAAGGTACCACATCCAACAGTTCCAAATCTATATCTGCGCAAATATGTGCGCTCCACACACATTCTCGCTCGTCCAGCGACCGAGTTTCCGCGAAGGTCCACTATTTTGCTCCTCGCAGTCCATGCGGTCTATGCCAAGTCTATGCATGGCCTGCGCTTGCGCTTGAGCTTGTGTGTGACGTTTGGTCCGATTTGCCGGAGCCCATTCAGCTATGCAATATTTCCTATAAATGGTATCTTGAGTTATGCACCTAAAATAAAGTACTCCAGTTGTTGTTGCTTGTGGCAGTATCGACAGTCGTCGATCTTGGTCGCGATGAGGAGCCGCCGCGTGCGCGAGAGCGAGATGCTCTGCGGTAGAGTAAGTGTGGTGTTGCCGGAGGATGGCGTTGGTTGTAACAACCATGGCTGCTTCCGCCAAGCGAGTGTGGTCAGCAAATTTCCAATCTACTATCCAATGATCATAATGATGATGATGATGACGATGATGGTACGGATGCTGATGCCGAATCGATGCAGCTGGAGGTCTTGGTGAGGTCAATAATGTGGGTACATAAAATTGCCTCGGCGATGTGTTCCAGTTTATTTTACTATGCTCGTACATGCGCACTCTCGTTACGATGCCCCATTGCGGACCGTGGTGCGGCGCGGTGCGGCGTGGCGTGGCGATGCAGTCCAGTGCAGTGCGGTGCAGCGCACCGCAGCGGATTAAAGAGAGCTACTCGTAGCTTTGCATGGCCGTGGTCGAATGGTGATTCTCTGTCCACTTGCAGCCGACACAGTTCACTGATCCGCTTCATTATTTCCTAGTTTAACTGAAACCGAAAAGAAGAAATGCCGTTTTGCGGTCTCCGTCTCGATGATGCGTCCGAAAAGCATTTTCCGACGCTTTTCCACAATAAAATAGGACACCGTCCGTCCGGCAGTTGTATTCAAATGGCCTTTGTCTTGTGCGCTCAGTGCGCTAAGGAAGTCTTTGTAGACACCACACCACACCGCACTCTTCTTCGGGCGGCATTCCATTTAAATTGGATTCAATTGACGGGCAGTCTCTGGCCACCACCGCCGCCGCTTTGTAACTCGTTACGGATGAGAAATTTCCCCTCCGCGCAACGCGGATATCCTTGATGCTCGCCGGAATCCGGAATATCTCTGCTCGCACTGTGAAATGATTAATTTGTAACAGGTGACATAGAACGTAGCAACACTTCGCTCGCGCTCGAGACGGGCCTGACAAATCGCTTCACCGCTTAATTAGAATTTAATTACAACAACAACCGGCACCACGATCGACAGCTACCGCTGTGTGTGCAGCACATGTGTCACCTAACAGGCTGGCATGGTTAAACAGCAGCCGCCATCGTCACCGTGTCACGAGTGAGATCTATATATTCTAACACTGCACTGGAAACCTGTCAGTGATCTGAAAATTTCCTTTTCGGTCTCGCTCTCTGGGGAAAATCCACAATTTATCAGATGCTCTGAGCTTTTCCGATGTCTCAATCGAAATTTCCACAGAATCATCGGGATTAGCATTTCACGTGAATTTCAGCAACCGGATCGCAGCTTAAAATGGGACGCTGACAGCACATCCTGAAGAACACATTGTCATTCACTTAACTGTGCTGTGCTGTGTCTGATGAATGATTAGATAGGGGAATCCACACGGTCACGTCGATTTGAACGCGCCTGCTGCCTGTTCGCTTGATCTAACCGGAAATTTCAAATTTCGTATCCGCGTACGTCACTCTAGCCGAGATCTGGATCAAGCGTTGGCTGCGAGTGCGTAAGATGGGAGTGGTGTTTGTTACCAAATCGCCATTGAACAGAGCTCTGTTAAGTCTGGTTGAATAATGCTGAATGCATTGTTGAGATATTTCACTTAGATCGACATTGATTGAGGCGGTCAGTCAGTGCCATTCTTTATGCGTTCGAATCAATCGAAACAGAAACACAATTTAAAGTCAAATTTAATTTGTAAATGATTCAGATTATTCATAACACAATGATGGCAGAGGGACGTTAACTTGGCTTCGCCAAATTTAACATTTCGGGAACAGAAATAACTTGTGAATGAAACCTTACGTGCAACATCGAACCGGGTGATTGAATGACTAATCGGAAGAAACACCTCAGGGCAGCTATTAGGAGTCAATTAATCTTTAAGTACGCATGAAGATCTTTGTCTGGACTCACATACAACTCAATTAGTTCGAGGTCTACAGACGTAACATTATCGTTCACACCTATTTGTTCGGTTTTCCTCATTCTTAAGCTCGCCGAGATTTGATTTTGTGTGAGCCGAATAGTTATGCGGCTCGATTGGATGAGAAGCAAAGACTTAGCAAGGCTTACGTAATTTGAAATGTTTGGAAATAAGTGTGTAAAGAGTGGTAAGTGCATTAATTGAGATTAGATGCGAAATCCACTTTTGAGCAAATATTCACATTACGGCAGATCTTGGAAAAGATTTAGGAGTTTCAAGTCGATATTCGCCATCCTGTTTATCGACTTTAAGGCCGTGTATGACTGTATTTATAGAGACGAGCTGTGCAGCGCATTGTCTGGTATCGGCATCCCTGCAAAACTCGCCCGTCCTTGTAGAATCACGTCAATGTCGGTAAAGATTTTACCGAGACCTTTTGGTGTCAAAAAAGGATTTAGACAAGGCGAAGCACTGTTATGCGATTTCTTTAATAAGTTCGGGCATAACTCAAACGTCAAAACCACAAACCTGTGCAACTGCTCGCATATGCCAATGACATTGACAGCATCGGAAGAACACAACAGGTGGTCAGTGGGACGATTGTGAGCATCGAGAAGAAAGCTGCGAAGATTGATCTTACGGTCAATGAAGGCAGCTGTCTACGAAAAAGGTCCACCAACACCGACGTCTTGAAAAAAGCGTTGCTATAGACAGCTATAACTTCCAAGTAGTGAAAGACTTTGTCTACCTAGGCTCCGAAGTTAACGCGAACAATGACACCACCGCGCTTATACAACTAGGATCACACTTGCCAATCGCTGTGTTTTTGGGCTTGGAAAGCAATTGAGGAGCAAGGTCCTCTCTCGAAGTAGCAAGAAATGCCTATATAAGACCTAGTCCCAGGAATGCTGTATGACGCAGAAGCAGGGACACTAACCAAAGCGGACGAAGAGATTCTTGGTCGGCTGATTCTACTGATAACTCTCCACTAGCAGCTCTCTCATAATCTTAACTATAAAGAAGAAAGTTTGTGTCTGACCGACAAAGGCTCTGAAACTACACGTCGCAGAGCTCTGAAATTTTCATCAAAAATCATTCTAAAATTTAGATGCTGAATGTTTTTATTTTTAAGTCGGTACGACATACGGTTCGGAAGTTACGAGCACTTTTTAAACGGGAATACAATTCTCAAACTAAGGGTGGTTGCATCAATCCGGTATGAAACCATTTCAAGTTGCGTAGTCGTGGATATCAACCATCCCCCAGTGTGTTGTAACTTCCATATATACACACACATTTTTCATATTTTGCTTTGGTGCAACCACTCATTTTTTTCTACGTCTCAATCGAACATATACGAACGACTGCCTGAGTCACCAAACGAAAAGGAAACAATAAACGTTTTCGCACTTTTCTTATTTTGTCAAACCCAAACTATCTATGCATGTACATATACAGCTACACACAAATCATTCAGCTTTGCTGAAATTGTGAATATTGAACTGCTGAACGGATTAGCCGACTTAGATATAATTTCAGAGCTAGACTAATTACATAATGTGTTACAAGATAATTTCTTAATTTTGTTCAGGGTTCATGAAGTTTGTCTTCAATTTGCACAACAAGTGAACAGCGCGCGCAGGTACATAGATGGGATTTCCAAGAACTTTTTATTATGAATCGCTTGATATCCCTCCACGTTGTGTGTAAATGGTTGAGAAAATACTGTAATTTCCGTCCGTTTTGCTGCAGCACACATTGATAATTCAAACTTCAACATGTATGCACACAGTCAACGAATTGTACTCAATTTGAGTAGGGATGTGAATGAGAGATTGGGATAGGCATCAATGACAAAAGAAAATTCAAATTCTTCTCTGAGTTCTGGTTCGAGCAGTCTTATTATTGTTTTAAATTAAAAAGTGCGGTAATAATGCAGGTAAAGTACTAAATCTAAATCTAGTCTATAAATAAATGTAATGTATAGCAAATAAGAATCTGTCACTGATCCTCGAACTGAGTCCTATCCCTCTGTTTCTTATCTTTATTCGACAAACGCCTCTTACACAAGTAAAATACAAAATTGATATAAATATTTATTAATTCTGCGATATAAAACATAAAACGTAGAGGAGGATAACCATAATTTAAAATAGTTTGTTACACATGACTGAAGAGTGGATTTCCTATATTGTTTCTTAAAGAAATCTTCAATGGAATTTGCAACACTGTAGGTACACCGAATCATTTGTTGTTTCGTGAGTCTTTTATTACAAACGCAAAATGAGTAATGAATTCACAACCAACTCGTTTGAAGGTGGTTGAATCAATATCGTCAAGTCTTTCCCTATTACATCACAAACGCTGTCATCGTTATTGTCGAGTTGAGAGGATTCCGGTTCAGATCTAAATATCTCCACAATATCATCAGTGGGAAACACATAAGTATCGTATACAACTCTCTGATTTATAGAATGTAAAATATGGGAGAATTTAAGTTCTGAAACATCAAAAACATATTTTTGTTCGACTTAGAGAAAATTCGTCTGAAGGATGTTCGGTTTACAGTGGTTTGACTGTATTTCATTTCAAGGACATTGATTTAACTAATAACTCGCTTGTAAGATAGACTTCTGCTTCCGAAGTGGACGTAATAACTTGAGAAGATATTAAACCTCAATATAAAACTAACCTGTATCTATAGACTAATCTATATAGATATTTCCATACTATCCATCAAAATTTAAGAATTTTATCAGTAAACATCTTCGATTTTACAAGTAACCTTTTCTGTGAAAAGGTAGGGTAATGGCACTAGCGGTCGGCTCCTCTCTAGTGGTCGTCCACTTTCACCCAACCACCTGCAATATAAGACATTTTTTGAATGTGACGACGCCAATACAAGCAAGATTATGTACTACACATCCGACAAAAACTATAATATTACATTAATACACATCAGTTAGGGTACATTTGCGAAAGTGAGAGAAAGTGGCGATTTCTTATTTTCTTATTAGTGGTGCGTGCTTACAAAAATGGACGTCTTAGCTATCATTTCTTTCAAAACTAACACTTTAATGAATGAGCATAGTTATTCAAAGCATATCGACCTGGCCAACCACTAGAGCTTTTGTTGCTTAAGATTTTGTGGCCGAGCACTACTGCAATATGACTTTTTTCCATTATTTTGATCGTCTTCAAAAACCAGTACGTGCTAAATTGAAAATTCTATCATATATCTATTCAGATTTTCTTCCCGGATTCAATAACATTTTATAAACTTTTTTTTTCATAAAATACTTTAGTAACTGGACATGAACGAGTTAGGTACCCTACCTATTCTTATAAGAGTGAGGTATTTGTAACAAATCATGTCTCTTGGCTTGTGGAATTCGACCAATCGACAGAGAATATTTAATTTTAAGTGAATCCCATTTGTAAATAAAGCCATCGAAAATCAGGGTCTGATTTCGGACATATTCTCGACACTACTTCAGAATCTTCTAAAAGCTTTCCCGGTTATAGTCGATGAAAGAGCTTAACACGGGAGGCACAAAAAAGAATTTTTCCCCAACGGTTCACAATATATAGCGTCAAATGAACAAAAAACCATCTCGGTGGTGATTCCCACGTGAATGTTTATTTATTTATTAGATAGTCACAATACAATTAAAATTGGAGGGTAGCTTTTGTAGCCAGAGCATCAAGGGGCCTTAGGCTGAAATGTTGGTTTTATTGACATAAATTGTTTGGATTTGAACTCCTGTAGATCCTACAACCTACAACTTTAAGCTAATTGTCAAGCAATAGCACAGAATGCTTTCAATCTAAGTATTTCTACATGCCTACCAACACAAGCCATCTTCTGTGTGCATTAATCTCAGCCGAATGGCTCTGAATGCCTGGAATAGTTATTATCCATGCGGCCATAGGCTTAAGGAGGATTTAAATGGCACTGCACCACATCAGTAGCACCATCAAGCAGATTGCGGCAAGTTCCGCTCGAGACAGGCTTTTATGAGATCACTTTTCTATTCAAGGCTATTGCCGCCTCATCTAAATGCAAACATATTCAAATATTTCAGCCCTGCTGCCACTCAGTCACACGTCGACAGTCTCATCCCTTGACAAACAACCGCATTTGACTCCGCTTTGAATGATCAGCCAATTTGCACTCGGATAGATATTTTTACGAGCCCCACTTCAATATTTACATACCCGCACACGAATGAATGCGAATTGAAATCACGAGCTTGTGCAAGGGCCCGTCAGGCCGCCTACAAATCGATGCAATAAAACAATCCAATTCGCCTCGATCCAGCACACGCTCAGCCCGTCCTGAAAAGAATAATGTTGCACAATCGACAATCGATAATCGACGGTAGACAGTCGGCAATCGAGAATCGGGAATCGGCAATGGGACCAATCGGCGGCCATGTGAGAAACGATTCAAAGTCATGCCTCCGTCAGGTGTTCATCGATATTCATCTTGTGTTGCAGTTGTCGCCCACGCGGCGATTCGCCCAGCACCAGCAGCAACAGGAAGACGCCACAAATCGATTATTGTCGTTCGGTAGCTCGAAGCTTCTGCACAACCCAACCGGAGACCAGAGACCGGAGAGTGCACAAAGATCATGCCCGCATCCGAGCACCCGAGATGTGCGCGGTGACACGCCACGGCATGCTAATCGCCTAATCATGCCCCACACACCACACCAACAGCCATAGACACAATAATGTCCGCCTCAAAATACCTCGCGCTCACATAATTTATTCCCATCTACCCAATGGCAGGAAAGCTTTCTATTTACAGCGGCCCAGCCAGTCGCGAGTTCCGAGCCCGCGTTATTGACGGGCCCCAGCCCCATACATGTGAACAGCACACACTGAGACGGCCGCAGACCCACCACTCGGGCAAGTGGCATTCTCGATGCGAACATGTAACTCTTTATCGATTATTTTGTGCCGCTCGGCGCTCAGTGCTCGGGTCGAGCACAGCCTCAGCTCCCCACCAGAACGGCAGTCGCCGCGACGACGAGCGGCGTGCGGCGGCGACGAAATAAGCGAATCTCTCGGCCAAGAATGGTTGGCGGAAAATAAAGGTAAATCACACACATATTTTCGGTTTGAAGAGGCGGGCGGGACTACTGCTGTCCGCAGCCACACTTCGCTGGCAAACGTGCTGCCCCATGTGAAGACGACACCAGTGGCAGAGGCACTGGCGTTCATATTGGCACCCAACCACGTCGAGAAGCACCTTGCAGTCTGGTCTGTGCGTGCCAAAGTGCTCATCCGCCACCGGTGGGAAAAAAATTAACATAATTACGTTCCGTCTGACAGAAGAGACGTGTATTGTGTAGCGGTCGCGGTTCGTCGAGACCCATGTGCTGGGCTGCGTGCTGGCGCTTCTAATTGGTGGAAGACAGCGGTCTGCGTCTCTGTGAGTACATAGCGACGATTAGCAGGCGTCACTCCCGTCCGTCTGAGTACATAAACCGATTTACATACGCGATCCGGCAGCACCAGCACGGTGATCTGTCACTTGTTCGATTGTTGATTGTTGTGAGAGATCCGCGACAGAATTACCATCGGCTCGAGCGGCTAAGCAACTGGATGCCGATCGACGGATTAGTAACTTTCATTTTTGAAAGTAAATCAGATTAAACGGTCTTTGACGGACAGAAGCACTAAGTGTGGGCTATGCAAAGTGCGGGGCACAAAGCGTCCCAGAAGTGCCGCACAGCAGAGCAGCAACTGTTTGCGTCACGCGGCCGAACGCGCGGTCCATTAAGGCATCTCTTGACGCGTGTCGTAGACACGATGAAATTTTTTTGTTTTTCATGGACACAGCGGCCTTAACGGGGCCTAATTGAAGTCGGGGGCTCTCTTGTTTGACCCAAAATGATAGATAGATGCGTGCGCCTAACAAGTAAGTGGCTCACCGGTTGCGCCATTCGGGAACCCTTCACTCGTTGTCAGCGCACACGGTGCACCGCACAGCGCACACGGCACACGGCAGACGGCAAACGGCCACCGGGCGGGGGAGAGAAACAAAAAATCAATTTACCATCAATTTGAGCGTGCATTGTGCACTTAAGTTGAGGTAGCACCGGATCCATAAATGAAAATGAAAAATCTCTGTCGCACTTAATTGGCCCTGTCAGGATTACGGTCTGACATGGCAAACATCAAAAGTGAGCATAACCGAATTCGGTTGGCGGACGGACACAGCGAGTTAACACACAGAAAATGAAAGTGATTGCGAGCCGGAGTGACATGAGGATTTCGCCTCGCGAAGCGATAACTTGAGTGACACACGGCCGGCTAAGAAGGGACATGTGACAGTCTCGTGAAAGCAGAAGTTCAAACGAGTGACAGGGATTAATCAGTCACATGCTTCTGTTGGCTGTGATGGTTGTTTGCAAGTCCAATTGTTATATAAGGACGACGACGACGACCTGTGTCCTCTTTTAAGGGGCATTCCTGTAGGCTCTGCACTTGCTAAATCTGCGCAATGGGAATTTGATGATTGGCTTTACTTTGGCTTCTACTTCCTGTTTTGACACTTGCTGTGTGGAACATAACAATCTTTTGGGGCTTTATTCTCTGGACTGTTTTTGACGGTTACGCGGTTATGCGGCACTTTATGACAACTGCAACCTTCATAATTGCTGGCCAGTTACGAGACGCAATGATGTAAGGAGATCTCAAGCCTTACAGATTCTTTCACAAGGGCTTACGTTTAAATGTCGCAAGTGATACGAGTACTTTCACACAGCCAATCAAAGTATGTAAATTGAACAATTTGTGGCCCTGCTGTGCAACAGAGAGCGTCCATTGGAAGTGATGTCTGAGCATTTTATAAAATTCCAGCTCAGTATTTCTTCCAACTCTCATTAAATTTGGGTAATGGCCGCAAGAATAAGACCGCCAATTCAAGGAGATTGAAGTAGACCTCCACAAACAGCACTCTACGTGGGAAGCCTGTCAACTTCGGTAGAGGACGCAAGTGGACTTGTTTAACACTTGTATCTTTCTCGTAAGGGGCATTTTCCAGCGCACTCAGACCGTAACAAATGTTATGAGCATTCAATCCAGTACTAGTAGAAAAAGGTAAAAAATCCATGTTTAAAATAAACAAACTTTAGGAAGTGATCCAACGCAGAATAGCTCTGACAACTGCTGTTTCTTTGAGCTCAAGAGACGATTGAATAATAGAGACGTCTCTCGAAATATATGAGACTCAGAGAATTGACCAATCTCAATAGCAGAATCAAAGGACTCGGTATTCTGCTTTCGTCCTTTAGTCTTATTTTCGTTGATGGCATCTGGCAAATATTAGTCTAGCTTGGAGAATACGAATTCAGCGCCGAAAGTGGGTCGACTTTCAATTCAGCTCCCGCCCGAAGAGTAATCGACTCCGAACTGAGGACGTCCAAAATCTGTTTTACCTTCCATTCGTTCCCTTGCTTGGAATGACATCTTTTTCATAATTTGTAACCACGTGTTTGTTTTTGTTTAAAGTTCTGTTTAGTCATACGAAGTTTATTAAGTTTGAGTAGTAAGGCAGGTTTCACACGTTCAAATTTCGTCGCGAGGTTTGTAGGGAAGGAAAGGGAATCGAACAGAGTGAGAGGCTCCTGAAATCGAACTAGCCTTTTATGTGAGACGAGAATACGCTCTTCTCCTCTATGTTGTATGAATAGTGTTTATGGTAGCTAAAAAATTAAATGTCGATTCTATCTTATATTGATTGGAAATTATTAACAACACCCTATGTACTAAAATTACTAAAAAAATTTTAGCTAAGCTCTGTTAATTCGGGAAAAGCATATTCAACGTTGTGCAATGGAGGAAGATCATTGGCACAGATTTGTTAGTTTTAATTGCGTCTATATATGTATGGGGGTGGCGCGATAGTCCGAGGCGGACTTTTGCTTAGCGTCCATACCCCATTCTTATTACTGAGCAATTGGTATACAGTCGAAATTCCCTATAATGAATTCGCACGGTTATTAAATTTAGTGCTCCGAGGACACAAGCTTACTCGTAAAAACTAGTCGAAAATTTATTTATTTATTTCCTAATAAAAATCTTGTTTTCAACTGCGTTCAAATTGAGTGGAAATCCAGTGTAAAGTACCAAGGCATATATTAAGGTAAGCGCTTAAGTTTCTACCTGCACGTGCAGGCAATTACCAAAAATTGAATGGCACGGTAAGGGTTCTTTATCTATTCATTTGCAGAAATTTACAGCAGAACATTCACAATGAGTTATTCATTTATAAAGTTACTTTCCAGGCCATCGTTTTCTATGGATCACCCGTATGGGGAATGTGTACAAGGCAGGCTGCAGATATCTCAAAACAAAGTTTTGAAAATGGTTTTATATTTACTATGGATTTTATCTACTGAGGTTCTTCATAACTTCATAAGATTATGCTTATCATCTGACAGTAACTTGATTTCAAATCTTGCTTCTTCATTTGTGTAATACGCAAATTATTTTTTTATTCATATATTTACCTATTAATTTATTCATTTATTTATTTATATATTTATTGTTTCATTTATAAATTATTTATTTATTATAAATGTTTAATTATGTGATAATTTCTATTTAGTCCTTTGCTTTACCTTTTTGAAATCAAGTTGTTGATTCCCCTCGCTCTTCCCTCCAGCTTTACGTCTTTCAGGTGAAGGTTTTTAGAGGCATTTCCTTCAAATTACACATTATATCACACATGAACTTGGAATAATATTTTAGTAGTAAAGTCATATAACCGAATCTCTGTAAACAAGCATTGTACGAATAAAGATTGTAAAATAACTACCACAAAATATATATAAATATAAAACAAATACACTTAAAATATAAACAGAAAGCTGTGTCTTTGATATAAGTTCATTATACGGAGAACTTCATTATATATATGTTCACGATAGGGAAGTTCGATTGTATTTAAAGTTGAACTGATGAAATCAATACTCCAGGGTTAGTATTCATTCTTGAACTTTTACTGTGAATAAATTATTTCGGATTATTAAAAAAGCGTAAAACAAGCCTTTGAAACACTGCCCGCTTTGGAGAATTAGAAAGTTCTGTAGCCATGTTTTTTCTTAATTTTCTAAAGTTGAATTTTTTAACGCATGGATAAAATAGGTGTGTATTTTTGCAAGCGTATATACGCTTAAATTTCAATTTGCATGTAAAATACACTAACAACAAATTCTATATCCGCTTAAGTTACTCATCATATCTATCGTCGCTTATGAAATAAGCGCGAATAAAGAAAATGCTTTCAATCATTTCGATATTATTACGGTTGCATGACAATTTGGTTGTAATCTTCTTCACATTTTTTGGCCTTGAAATTTTTCTTTCTTTGTTTTATCTTAAAGTCAACTCTTTGAAAATAATTTTCTTTTTTTAGGTTTTAGCAATAAATAAATCGCAATTTATTGAACACGTCTTTTGAATAATGAGTTCATTTCTGAATTTATTCATTCATTCTTTAGGTTGCTGTATGTGGCTTACGATATTAGCCCCTGATCGCTTTTGTTCACGCATTCGTAGGTGTGGTTGATGTATTAGATAATTTTTAAATGTTTTTGCATCCAAAAGTATGCCACTTTTGGTATACCCAGAGTGTCTCTGCTATACACTCCGTTTAGGTTTTGTAATTGATTATTTTTATTTGATAAAAATTGTTTGTATATGTGTTTTTGCTGTTAAAGTGACGATTACGCTACATAATCGCAAACCGAAGATTGTGCCTATTAACGATCAACTATCACCTTACACGATTCCACCTCCTGACTGTCACAATTGTCACAAATATCGTCGGTGCAGTCAAGATTGTATGATGAATTACTAAGCGCCGAAGATCATTTTTTGTGCACTTATAATTTAAGCGTATATATGCTTGCAAAAAACCACAGCTAATATTCGAAAGATGAGAGAAAGGTATTATTTTGATTATGTTTGAATAAAATTCGACTTGTATGATGTCTCAGAAGAAGAAATAAGAAACAGTAGGTCAAAAATTGCAATCTCTAATTAATTTAAGCTTAAGTTTATTTTATTTAAATTAAAAGTTATGGTATTTATTTTTCATTTTGTGTAGAAAAGTCAAAAATTCAATGCAAAAAGCATTACAATATAATTATGTCCAGGTAGCATGTACTAACGAAACACTGAGTGTTGAATAAATAGATATCGAATGCATGTAACGCATGGCTGGATGGCGCAGTGGGTTAAGTGCCTTCCCTTGGTTAGTGGTTTGTTACCTAACCTAACCCACACCTAAGAAATAACGTGTGTGAAATACCCAGAATGAAATGCTATTGACATTTGATTTGAACTTGAATCTTACCGTGTGTAAACATGGTACGACTATTTGCGATAAATGGCGGCATTTGATACGACGACATTTGACTGTGTAAAAGCAGTCTAAATTGTCCAATATATTGGTTTTTATATATCTCCTGCAGGTAATTAGGTGACGCACGCAATTAGAGAAGAGCTTCAGCCAACTTGGGGTCACCAACTGGACGTACCTTGCTAGGGTAGACAAAGACAGACTACCTGATTGAAAAGGGGCTGAAGATCGAGACTCTGACATGGTTTCGATTTTATTACGGATGCATGACAATTTGGTTGTAATCTTCTTCACATTACTTGGCCTTAAAATTGTTCTTCCTTTATCTTATCTTAAAGTCAACTCTATGAAAATAATTTTCTTTCTTTTTAGAAAGATCTTAAAAATAAATAAACATAATATTTATTGAAGACGCAATCAATTCAATCAATTTCTCTTCTATAGAATTTCTAAAGGCACAATGTGTAAGATGCTCAGATTTTGTGTCACCACGATCTGTAAGCCTCGCTGTAATGTCGTTGTCGAGGACACACGTATATTTCGGTGATTTGGCATATTCTACTGTGATATAGTGAACACTATTGCTATCTGGTCACCATCTAATTGTTTTATATTTCAGTAGTAAAGTTCTAGAAACGACTCTCTGGAAAAAAAGCTTTTTTTTGTAAATTGTAAGGTGTAAAAACTTATTTAATTGTGCACGTAATCAACAATCTTGTTAATTTAATTCAGCTGACATCTAATATTCTCCTCAATCATCTTCTCACCACAATCTCACAGATTTGTTTTCACAGTGCTTCCTGTGATTACTCAGAAAAGAGTCTGAAGTCAACCAGTCTGAATTCGCGTAGTTTGTCGGTTGACTGCCTGATAATGAGATCATTTAGCTACCCATTTGCATAGTCAACTAAACTCTCGGCTGCTGCCACTGCTTGAGTCTCTTCGCTGGCAGTGCAATCGACAAACACGTGTGATTTAATTTGTGAATCCTGTAAAGTGAATGAATATTAAGATGCAGCATAAGGTGATGTAATTTTTGCAATCACATCGTCATCGTTTTTTCTTATTTTCAATTCTGGTTTAGTAATTTTTCCACCTCAGTTAGCGGTGAGTTTTATGTGTACTATCATACTTCGGGAGGAAATTAAGGCCGAGGAGAAGAAATAAATCAGAAAAACTGGCAGAACAGGAGCAGCATGGACTTGCTACTTGTGAGCGCAGCGATTCATCACTCAGGGGTCTAAGCGTGAGCAATAGGTCCCTTCCATTGTTCACGGCATTGTCATGGGCACGCTGCCACCAAGTTGTCTTACATATCAGATGGGGACTTGGTCTTTATATTGGAAATTTGGTCGTCCTCTCCTTCTCAAAATAGGGGGATCGAAGTCAAATCTTAGTTGGAGTATTGGTTTCTATGCGATCGATGTGGTCAAGATAGTCAAATCGTCGGGATTTAGTTTTCCCGACTTCATTCACATCATTGTAGAGCTGAAAGAGTTCGTTCCAATGTTATCCTCCCGTAGAGACCGTAGAGGGTCAGAGCCTAGCTTCTCAACAACCACTTGTGTTCTGCGTGATATTGTTCTCTCACGAGTGGACCTACAGTTTTATGACGACTCCGAACCGCAAGCTTAAGAAGCTTTTTCTAGACAGTTATTACTCTTTGGGTATTGTCAGTGACTCGAAAGAGGTGGAACCGTGAATATTATTTATAGTCGTACTGACCGTAAAGTTTCATAGGGGTCGACGCACATACTCACAACGCCACGGCCACCACAAGACCGTCGTACAGTGTACCATTTTTATATTAAAAAAACTGGAATCAGCAACTTAAAAAACTCCAAAATCAATGGAGTTATGGTTAATATGAATTAGATATCACAGAAGCTGAAGTCTAAGACCAAGTTTTCCACCCTGATCGGCCTTAACTCAAGAATTACTATTTTGCAAAACTTACAAGCCTACAAGAAAAATTACATTGCAAGATCCCCAAGGGAATTCCAATTGTAATTTAATACCAGCTTTTCTGTCTCATTTTGCAGTGGTAATACCAATGATTGGCGGGAATTTTTAAAAGACTGGGGTACAAGTGTACGATGGTATTCGATGGTTAAAACTGTGTGAAAAAGGGTCTCAGACTACATCGTTTGGAGTAACCATAAAAACTGTAGATCTACTCCACCGTTGAGAGGTTCATGAGTATGTTTGCTGCAAACACTAGTCTTGAGAGGGTATCCCTCAGTTGGGATTTTGAGAAAATCAATCTAATGGTACTCAAAACTTTAAACACATTTTTCGCGAAACAAACTTTAAGCACATCGTTTTCGAAATCGGTGATCAATGTTACTTGAGAACGGCTTACCGATTAGTTTGAAATCTTCATCATATTGTATTAACCTCCGTGTGAACGAATGATTTTTTTTACGGTTAGTTTTTTTTTGTAGCCGTAAAAGTGAGAGAAATTTGGGTAACAACAAAAAGTATGAGTTTCAACGACCACCGATTTTAGAAAAATCAAAAATGTTTAAATTTCTGCTTTCAACCGTAGCATTTTTTGAATTCACACAAGTCAGTGATGAACTACAGTGATCACCGCAAATCTTTGTCTTCGACTTCTCACTTTTTTTATATTTTACTATAAAAATATTATATTATTTTCCTTAAAAACATATTCCTCATGTTGTGAAATATTTGGTATTAAATATTTTAATGTGATGCCATGAAAAAAATCATAAAAAACATACATTTTTTGACGTTCCAACTGAGGGTCCTCCTTTAAGGCGGTAGACCTAGTTGAAACGGCAAAAACTAACTGTTTTTGTGTTTTTTTTTTGTGGCCATACGTTGAATTGTTAATACGAAATGCTTTTCAATATGAAGAGTATGGATGTAAAACAAATATTATGAGTATAAACAAATATATAAAAATACGTGGAACACAACAATTTTAAGAAAAGTCAAATAAAAAATATGTCAGCTGTGACTACCGTAGCTCGTTACTGGATATTTAGACATCTATTAAAATTCAATTTTATAGTCATTGGTTACATATAAGTACATATGTTGCTGAAAGAATTTAAAAAACCTCGATTTTCTAAAAATGGGGGATATTGAAATTCAAATGAGATGCCTTAACTCATCTTCATCTTCCTTCACCCTCATCTCATCCTTGCGTAGAAAACTACGCAATAGCTACCACATATTGAAAACTTCCGAAATTCTCTGACTATTAAAATCCCTCTTTTACATCTACCCGCTGTGTTTCTATAAAAGGTTAAAAACTAAAAAAATAATATCATGGAAAACACACTAAAATTCCATATGCGTAGATATCTACGCACAATTGAGGATGAGAAGAAGGTTAACCCACATTTTTGGGTACAAAATATCATCGTCCAAAATTGCTCGTTCACCCGGAGGGCCATATAAGTTAGCATAAGTGATGAGAACATCCAAATTGTAGGTAAAGCCGATCTCAAATTACAGTGTTCACCGGCTTCGAAAACATAGTTTCAGGAAAATGATGCTTAAAGTTTTGAGTTCAATTAGCAAGAGAGAAATTTCTCCACTCAACTGGCTAACACTTTTAGAAAATGGTAGGTACGTAGGTGATTTTGTAACTCAATGAATATATTCAAATCTTGCCAACTTAGACCAACTAGTCCATTGTGCTGTCACTTTCGGTTATATTTTAACCCATTCGACCTGGTTGCGTCCCCTCTTGGGACTGATTGGTCATATGCGATTTCTTCTGACCCCTTTCATAGACATTTGGTGGCTTTGAGAAATAGGACGATGTCCTTTAGGTTTATGTTTCCTTTGTAATATTTGCCTAGCAGTTTACTTCTAGCTTCTGAAAGGAGCTGCCCATGTTCGGAGATAATGCAGTATTGTTCGCTCTTCTTCTTCATGCCTCCAGCTTCTGCCCAAGTCTTCTGGTTTTGGATACTTATGAGACAGTGGCCAATAAGCACTGCTATTATTTTACTAATACCCTTTCACTCTAACTCTATTGATTTGGTTCTTTTTCGGTTTAGTTCAGGCACCATCGCTTTAGATGTCCTGTATGTATCCAATTCTGTCCATTTGCGATTTGTATCTTTTACTGCAATCGTCATTGTTGGCTTACCGGCTCTTGCATTCCCCGAAAAACCCTTGTGGCCGGGACCCAGCATAGGGTTAGTTTGCATCGTACCGCTATCTCCCTTTGAGATAGACGGCGGAGTTTTACCATATTCGAGTTGATGATGGTGTGTCAAAAGAATGCTTTTGAAATATTCTACTTTTAGACAACACATTTTCATTTTGTTTTCAATTTCCCAACTGGGTTTACCCCCTCAAGCCGGACGGTCAGTCCTTACTTCTGAGATGCATAACAAAATGTTCGTTAAAGTCAATATTAGTCTGTATTCTGCGCCAAAAATCTGTAGTGCCATAGTTAAACCAAATCGACGCGCATTTCTAGTGCTTTTTCGCCACAATATCGATGGACACAGCTCCATGCGTTGATTTTTTCGAAGTGATTTTCCCCTTTGCTGCAGCTTGTTTTGACACTCCCCTGCCGACATGCAATTGTGTGTTCATTCAAGCCTTGACTATAACCGCAAGTGGATGATCTCTTGACGGTGGTGGATGGTATATTCAACTGGCATTCAAAACTGTACAACTCCTGCGTGAAGCTTGTCCTCAATTCATACTCTATGTAGAGTGAGTTATAGAACCAAGGCAACACTGTTGAACTCTATGTAAGACTTTTCCACCGAACCGAAGTCGAGTGATTTCGTTAAATTCATACTCACCGATTCCACCGAGCGAAGTGATTTCAAATGTCATTAGCTCTCAATTTTCAATTCACAAGCTTTCGATTTTCAAGTCATTAGCTGTCAATTAAGTATAAGTGCCCTCCCAAACAAATGTCCCTCGCTCTCAATTTTTAAATGGCGCCAAGGAAGCTGTCTGTTGACAGGAAATAATAGTGTGAGAGAGACAAAATGAAAAAATGAACACCAAAATTATAAGAGTGGCGTTCGGTTCAGAAATGAAGTATTACCGTTTTCTCAAAGCAAATTGACCAATCAGAGGATGGCATTCACGTTATTTAGTAATATTTGTTACAAATGCACTCAATTTCGCCGATTTACAAAGCTGTGAAGTCGACCATCTCTCTAATACTTCATTTCTGGTTTCGATGAACTCGAGTAAGATTTAACTAGATTTTAATAAAATCGACTGATTTCGAAATCTGGTCGATTTGAAGAAATTTGATGAAATCTCACGTGATTTCGTTCGTACGAAACGTGGTATTACATCCAAAGTATTAACGAATGTTTTCGCTAGATGAAAAAAAATCACTCAAGTTCTGAGTAAATCTCGAATATAATTCACGCGCCAAAATAACACGATTCAATCGTCATCTCCGAACACGCAGACAGTCGCCTACAGCCACTCTCCCTTCACTTGTGATCGAGTCAACAACTTAAAACTTGCGGTTGGCAAGATGCAATCTAATCCCCCTTCGCTCATCACATCATCCCGCCGAGCCGTTGACCACTGATGGATGAAATAACTTTCTTCCGTTTCGATCACAACCGCCTGATACGCAATCTTCATCCGAGCAACGTGTGGTTGTCTCCCCCACCAGACCAGCGCGCAGCGTCTCAGAATCAGCAGCGCAACATCAGCACGGCAATAAGAAAGCGATAAATCATCGAAAATTTTAGATACCATTACCCTGTGAAGCGAGTTAATTGTGAAGTAAATTGTTTAGGATGGCTTTCGTCCATCATGGTGGTCAATTAAATCGAAACTCATTTCTTGTGATGTGGAAATAGTAACCCAGTTTGGTGCGCTCCGTTAAGAACATTCAACGAAGAGTTATCTGGAAGTGCAATTACATTTGCGGTTCGCCTTACCAAACAGTCAAAGAGTCGTTGGCGATGTTGGCAGCCCGACCGGGCTAGAGGCGGCAGCGACTGTACTGCATGCTGCGCTGACTGGCTCTCCTGGCATCCAGTTTTCGAACGGCCACTTTTGATTATATAGGTGAGTGAACTGTGAGGCAGAGGTGTATCCCCATTAGGCGCATACCCAACTCTAACGATGAACGACCACGACCACGACCACGACTGCGATGACGACGACGACGACGACAACGACAAAGACTAAGACGACGGCGATGGCGATGGCAATGGCGATGGCGGCGCGGCGTCGTACTACCTACCGCATAAGCACATCTGTACCTCAAATTGCTCCAGTTTTCACTTTTTTATATCTGATAGCTGGTCCGCCACCGTCCACCATCCCTCATCGACGAACTAACGTCCACCACCATTTGCCATACGCCATCCGCAATCCGCACACTGGCAGCACACATCGGTGATCGTGTTGGCCTGTTGGCTGGATCAACAGCAGAGGAGATGCCATAAGTCCAGTTAAGAGACCCGGTCTGGTCGACACGGACTCTTGCACTGTTTTTTGCATTTTTTGTCGATCCATCGACAAACCGCACATAGCCGCCGCGCCGTTATAAAGCGTGTAAATGTATCCTCTGATTAGAAACGGAGTAGTGGGCAGCAAGCGGCAACGACAATGCATCAAGCGGCTGGCTCCTCTCAATCTCCAATTAGAAACCCCTGGCTGAGTGACATAATTGGATCACTTGGGGAATATCTGAAATAGAAAGGATTCCTGCTGCCTACTCGGTTTCGCTTTTATGTGGTCCTGGTCTGGACCAGCTTCAGCAACAGCAGCTCGATATTACTCAATCCACGCCGCACACGTACGAATACGCGCGTTGCTGCACGGCAGTGACGAGGAGAGAAAAACACTAAAACCAGTCCGGAAGGAGAACTGGAATTAGAATGCCAGCCGAGTGTTGGTGAACCAATTTTCACATCATCAATCCTTCACTTCCACTAGACGCGTCGAGAATCGAGAAACGAGAATCGAGAGTCGAGGTGGTGACTTCGCATTGACGACACGGCATACACGACCATCCAGCTCTCATGTTAGTCGTTTTCATCCGCCCATTTCCATTTCGATTTCCATTTCCTCGGCTCGGCACTGATCGAAGATACCGGACCCATAACATAACCCATTGTGGCTTGTTAAGATCTAATTTACGTAAGCAAAAATAGAACCGAATCACCTTCGGATGGTAATCGCTGACATCGCCAGCGCACGGCTCCGCTCGAGTCGGCTTCGCTCAGCTCGCCCCGGATCGGCTCGGCTTGGCTCGGCCCCGGCACACGTACGTACGTAAGTAGGTATGTGAGAGTAGACTTCCTCGTTGTTGTCTTTAGTAGCAGACAGTATCTATAAAATTCATAGAAATGTCGCCTACATGCTCGCCCAGTTCCAATGCCTTTTTAAATTATGCGCGCTGAAAGTTCGGTGCTGCCCTGCCGCCTCCCATCTCCCACCACCCACCGCTGTGTCTGAGCCTGCGCCTGCGCTTTCGTTTGCGTGTGCGACGGCGCGGCGCAGTGTGAGTGGTGTGCCTGTTCCTTATACAGGCTGCGCCTGAGCGTGTTTGTGTAGCATGGCATGGCACGGCGACAACTGTTGATTGTTTCTAGAATGTCAACTGGGCTCTCCTCCAAAGGCCTCATGCCCGCCCTGACGTCTGACCAGTGGCACCCCACTCTCGTCGCACACCGGCCCTGGTGCGTGCGTCCACGAACCGGACAGCCTTCTTACGTCGTCGTCGCGGCTTGATCCACGGTTGTCGCACATTTGCATTCGAAGGCGGCACGGCGGTGACTATGCACTCAGTGCTCACCGGTCAACACCCAGTCGCTAGTCTGATTTGGCCATCTTTCGATTGCCTCAGAGCGGTTCTATTCAATTAATTGTGGGGTCGCCTTACTCCGGGGATGAATCAAAAATTCATAAACCATGTGGGTGCGGTTCCGGTTGTCACCGTCACCGTTACCGTCACCGCCGCCATCGCCATCTGATTATCGAGTGCCGTGTCGCCGGGACCTGACAGCTTCACCTGAACACACTCGGTCGCACCAAGCCGCATCGACTTGACAAGTAGCGCTTCCAAAATTGGGTTCTTGCCTTGGCGGCGTCAATACTCAGCGTGGTGGGCTGTGGGGAGGGCTGCGTCGCGTCGTCACCCAGACAACGCGTTCCGTTCTATGAGCGCGAATTTTATGCGACACGATTGTTGGTGGCTTTGGAGCACACAGTAACACACAACAACAGCTGGAAAGAAAAAAATGTGATCAGTTTCTCTGGCTTTTATTTACGATGTCTTGCACCAAATGCGAGATCTTTCACTGCAAATCCATAGCTATAAAGTATCGCCCACACCATCGCGTAATATTGCTTGTTCGGATCGTTCGCAATGTAGAAATATATCAAGTGGTCAGTAGCGCGCTGGAGGATTTGGCTTGTTGTGGTGTTGTCTTGCTTTGTTTTGCTTCCTCTTTTCGTGGTCGGCTGGAGTTGTCGTATTTGTTGGTCGTTGTCGTTGTCGCTGTCGTTGTCTGTCGCCGCCGTCGCCGCTGCCGCCGGCCGAAACGGCCGAAGGAGAGACTAGAAACTAGAGACACGAACGTGGTGTGTGTGTGGGGAGGGAGAGATTGCTTTATGTTGGCCAGAGTTTTGTTGGTTCGTTAAAATGTTGACACTTTCTTGGCCACATACCTACCTACTAGAGAGCAAGAGAGAGATCCTTCGCCAATGGCTACGACTGCAGGCAGAATGGGGTCCGATGCTGTGCAGATAGCGACCGCTGCGACGAGCTCTATTTGCGCGAAAGTCAAATTTTGTGCTGTGTTCAGATGTTCGCCGGAGCTATCTTTGTGGGTGTTTTGATATTTACGAGTTGACAATGATAACAGTACCACCACTTAAGTCCAAGTCGACTCGGCCGAGTTCAGGTAGCCCCGACATCTCGAGGATCTTATATTTCACTCGAATTCTGTCAGCTTGACGTATACATTCACTTTGAGGAGTAGAAAGTCGCTCTATCGCCGAGCCGCTGAACACACGGCAGCATGTGCTGTGTTTGCTGTGTGCACTCGTACTCGGGACGACCTATCCGGGCTCCTTTTCACCTGATGTCACTCTTTCACATTTCACTCCGCATTCATTTTTATTTGACGCCGGATTATTAATCAAAAGTAATTCAGTTCCAGTCCCATTCGATTTAGCTGACGAGAGGATGCTGATGGCCCGGTGCCCGTGGCCGGACCCCAGTCGAAGTGATTAAACGGCGCGGCCTGGTGCCTCCGGCTGTGCGATTGGCTGCTGCGGATAGTGACGGCAAGGAGGGGGTTTTGTTTTTTGAATGAGTGCACTTCCGACACAGACAGAGAGATGCACAGCAGCTCTGGGCTCCTTTCAAATGGGACCCATCCACTCTGGGATTAGGAGGGTGCCAACGGATGGAGATCGAGTTGGAGATGGAGATGGAGTTGGAGATGAAAACTACTGCAAGACAAGTGCATTCGGTTGCATCAAGTTCAATAAATACCGCTGTTGGTTGTGCAGGCCGCATCCATGCACTTGTTCCAACATTCAGTTCAGTGATTTTGCGGAGAGCCGCCGAGACAGCTCTTCAGCGGCATCATCGGGTTCCTTCAGAGAACCAGAGTGATGGCTGTGTCGTGGCAAACGACGGCAGGTGGATTGGGATTCGTTTGCAATGCGCGGTAGCGGTACGCTCGCCGTTTGTCTCTCAACGCGCATACGAATCGATCAAATCATGTTGACATCTGGACATGGCAGGCACAATTTAGATCATCGGACAATGAGATGATACGCTGATAGAAAATCAGTCTCGGGCCCTTCTTGGTGATGTTATTTATGTAGTTTATCAAACCGTCTGCGAATGTCAGATGACTGGGCACGTATTGGTCCTGAGATGGATGTGGATTGATGTGACCACTCTTTGGCTGAGAGTGGATAGGTTTTGCAAGAGACTGTACAGAATGTAGAATGGATAGCGGATATGCTGCTGGACGCTGGACAGACAGTTATGACTGCGGCTGTGACTGCATATGGAACTATGATCTGAGGAATTTGCAAATAAATCTTGTTGCAATTTCAGAATTACTGAATTTGAAATTTATCGTAATTTGTATAGTCCGAGTGAAGGTTCTCTGAGTATCCTGAGAACATTTTGGTGTTCATAACATTTCTAGTTTCGGTATGGAATACATTCAGAAATATCTTCTTTGACCGGATGACATGCAACAACCAATGTGAGCAGAAATGACGTCATGAGGGAAAAGAACTAAAGAATATATATATGGGTGGCGCGAAAGTCCGAGGCGGACCTGGGCATAGCTTCTCAGCAGTGCTGTGCGTGCTATTGTTCTTTCACGAGTGGAAGGGACCTACAGTTTAATGCCGACTTCGAACGGCGAAATTGAGCAGCTATTTCTAGACAGGAATACTCTTTGAGCATTGTCAGTGACTCGAAAGAGGTGGAGCCGTGAATTATCAAAGGTGTAAATTCGGGTATCGAACCTGGGGCCCTCTGCGTAGGAGTCGACGCACTTACCCACTACGCCACGGAGACCAACTAAAGAATATGTCATAAGATAAATAATTTAAGAAGAATTAAGGAAATATACGCGAACATTTAAGGAAATGTATACGAAGATGGTGAAGATCTTGAAAATGTCTTGAATTTCGAAGCAAGCAATCCAGCAATCTCCCTTTTTTTCACCAACTATTGGCAAAATTTCATTCTTAAGCTATTTCTTCAAAGGCTATTCATCCAAGCAAACCAATTTATTTTGTTTGTAAAATTAAAATTATTTCCCCACAATTGTGCACCTTTGTGTTAACGAATGCTACCTCTTTAGCAAGTGAATAATAGTAAAGGTGTTAACACTTTTACTAAAGTGCAAATTAGCTAAGTCTAATTGCTTAGGACCAACGATTTGCTAAACCTTGTTTAGTTGGTAATACATGTTTGTTTTATTAACGATTTATGTTTTTTGATATGAGAATACAGTAAATTTGATAATTTTTTTGTTAAAGAAATTTAGTGTAAAGGTGGGTGCCAATAGGTGGTTCCAATAAAATCATCTAGATGCCAATTATTGGTTCTATGGAATTAAACTATTCTCACTGCCACTAAATTAGTGGTTTACCTTTCCGAAAGTTTTACAAACCGAGTTAACTCGAGTTAAAATAGAAACAGACCGAGTTGTAACCCGGGTTGATGAACTCGGTTTGATGATGAACCGAAAGCAAAAAATATGGATTATGGAATGGGGCAAGTCGGGTTGTATTTTCCAATTCTGTTATGTTTCGGGTTGGTTTCGGTGTTCTATGCGTATCCAAACAAGATTGTGTTTGCAAGGGAAGCTATAGGCTGTCTGCGTGTATGTGAATTGTTTGACTTTTTCTCTATTCTCTTTTATCTCCCATCGTATTTTCCTATTTACTCGCACGTCGCAATGCAACTTACTTGCTTTGACACGACAGATAGGGAGAATATTATGTATACATACAAAGCACACAATATGGAATGAGGCAAATCGATTTGTATAGTCTAATTCGATTTGGGGTTAGTTTCGGTTCGTTATCATATGCTCTCACCGGGTTTTCGGTTCGTTTAATCGGTTTTGCCAATTCGGTTTGAAGTAAATGTTACTCTGTTTGAGTCAGGTTAATTCAGTTGTTTAACCCGGGTTGACGCACCACTACATTAAATATACTTTTGGGACTGTCAATAATTATAGAATTAAATCGTTATTTTTGAAAGATTGAAAAAATGACGAAAACTGCGTATCAGATATATTGTACCGCAGAAAATATAGTTTTTCTTTAAATTCAAGGATGCTAATAGTTGTATATTTTTGAGGTGTCGACAATTGTGGTCGGGTGCCAATAATTGTGATTTTTGATAAGCTTGTTCTAGTATCTCATTTGTATGCATTTATTAATAATAAAATACGAAATAAAAAATATTTCTAAATAAAAAATGTGTCAAATTTAAATTTTAATTTCCTTAGGGGTGACAACAAGTGTTTCCGATACGCTTGGCCTTTCAAATAATTCAAATAATACAAGTGCATAGAAAATATCAGTTGAATGTCGAACAAACCCCTAGATCTTGTTAAGATTGTATTTTTAATGATTATTTATAGATTATATGAGATATGATTCTAGAAAGTGCCATAAAGTCCAATAATCAATATTGAAATGATCTACATTCAAATCGCACCAATTCTGTATAGATGCAATATCGTTTTGTAACTCTATCGCTTACGCCAATGACCGCACTTATTTAAAAATGTTTAAATCGTCAGCGTTATAATGTGCAGTCAATGTGACTACCTTGAGGTACCCCACAGGAATTGAAAATTACCCTTGACAGATAATAATATAATATGAGTGGCGCTACAGCACGTAGAGGACCAGAGTCTAGCTTCTTAGCAACCAATTGTGTTGTGCGTGCTATTGTTCTCTGACGAGTGGAAGGGACCCATAGTTTTACTCCGTCTCCAATTGGCAAATTTTGGGCAGCTTTTTCTGGACAGTTATTACTTTTTGAGCATTGTCAGTGACTTGAAAGGCCGTGAAAATTATTTTGGTCGTACCGGAAGTCGAACCTAGACACCAAGTGACAAGTGCACAGGAGTCGACGCGCGGGTTCGCGACGACACGGCCAGCCACAAAAGAAAAAAGCATGAACATATATTTGTTTATTAAAATTGTTTGATCCACATTACTGGGCTGAACAAATAAAGAAATTCAACAACGAGCCGCGGGTGCATCGGCATGGGGTTGGCTCAAGTAATCAAGTTCCGATATCGTTATAGCAGCAGATATTCAACAAAAAAGCTAAATTCGGCTTTTTATCTACATAATTTTTACTAATAACATTTTTTATTATTATTTATATGTGATAAGTATTTCAGTACGCCGCTATTGCGCTGAAAAATTGAAAAGAAATTAAGAGACCGAAATCGTGATATAGACTACGTAAGTGGCATTCCAAGACGAACAAATTAAGTGTACTAGTTGTTTTAATAGTTACTAGAGTTGTTAACTCATTAATTGAGTAAAATTCAGTTACAACCATAATCTCTTTTATTAATTTATGTTACATTACAAAAATACAAAAAAATTTAATATTTTTTCGATCGTTTATGTTTTTGAATACCTTCTTTCTTGATGTGATGAATTTATGTAAGCATTTTAAATACAGGTGTCTCCTCCTAAGGGGTCGCCGTGGCGTAGTGGGTTAGTGCGTCGACTCGACTGGAAGTTGCTTATCAAATTCCAGAAATGCGAAACTAGTCTTTTCCGGACCCCGTTGGACAGGGCATCGCGGGATACGCGCCAAAACTGGCGTAAGTTGAGCATAGTTGACCCGCATGGTCGGCCGTTAGCTGTAAAAAGTGTAGTTAGATATCTAGGCATTTGGCTGGATCAATATCTGTATTTTGACAAACATATAGATATTGCTCTGACGAAGAAAAGCCTTTGCTGCGGCAAGAAGGTTGTTTTTCAGCAGCCAACTTGATACCAGAGTGAAGGTAATCTGCTACATGGCCCTAGTACGGCCTATTATGGTGTACGGTTGTCCATTGTGGTTCAACGTGAGTCCTTCCGAGATGGAAAAGATGAGGGTGTTCGAAAGGCAGTGTCTTAGGAGCTGTCTCCGTCTGTATCGCACACCCGAGTCTGAGTACAAGAAGTACTACCCTAACGAGGTCTTGTACAACGAGGCAAACGTGAATAGGGTAGATAATTTTATTATTAAACTATTCAGAAGGCACAATGCACGAGCTATGACCTCGTCCAACAGTCTGATCTTTAGGGCTTACTACCCCAATAGTATGTACCATGAAAGGGTGCGCCTTAAAGGCTTTATTCCTCCCGAAGCATTCCTCTATCTAGACACAATTGGCCTAATACAGGATCCACAAGGATGTCCTATCATCTTCCATGTCGTACGCCGAACATTGGATAGGCGACTTCAATACGACCCGGATGTCGTTCGCACCCACGAGGATCTCCTCCGGTTCAGTAGAGCGATCCCCGCTCGAGATAGGAAAGAGTCTGCCAAAGAACGGCAATTTTACTGGTGGTTACACCAAAACCAGCCTCCGCCACCGCTAGCTTTTCCACAGGATCAGGTAGTTGACCATAGTGGCCAGCTTGCATAGTTTTTAAGGTAGCTTTAAGAGAAAAAAAAAAAAAAAAAAAAACATTAAATCCAAAAAAAACAATATACATATGAAACAAAAACAAAAAAAAAAAAGGTGCATCACGGCGTATAAATTATATATGTTATGCATATACACAACATATACGCCCTGGTGCACGTGTCCGTACTGTTACGGACATAGTTAAGATAGTATTAAGTTTTATGTTAGGTTAAGTTAGTAATAAATAGTAATTAAGTTAGAATAAGGTAGTTTAAGTAGTTAAGTTTAGCCAAGTTTTTACAAGTTTTCTTGGCAAATGAATAAAGAAATAAGAGATTGCCTTAATGACTAAAAAAAAACGTAGATTAAGCCGAAAGGCACATTTAGAAAGTAGATCAGATTAGCTTAGAGTACCCGCATAGGGTCAGTAGGTTAGTATTAAGAACATTTGTAATTCTTAAGATAGTTAAGCTAGTTTTAAGTAATTTTGTCTAGCAAGTAAGGAAACAGAATAAATCGAATAAAATTATGTTAAAAAAAAAAAAAAAATAGTGCGTCGACTCCTACGCAGATTGTGTCAGGTTCGATACCCGAATTTACAACCTTTCACATTTCACGGTTCCACCTCTTTCGAGTCACTGACATTGCTCCAAGAGTATTCCCTGTCTAGAAAAAGCTTCTCAACATCGCCGTTCGGAGTCGGCATTAACCACGCGTGACAGAACAATAGCACGCACAACACGAGTGGTTGCTGAGAAGCTAGGCTCTGGCCCTCTACGGGCTGTAGCGCCACCCATATTATTATTATATTATGTCTCCTCCTAAGTCGAATTGCCACGGGATACCATTATGTGTTCGAGTTTAACTTAGAGAGGGCTTTGTATGCAAATTTGAGGGAAATGAATGTGAAATATGTCGAAAAAGTTCGAGTTGGAGAGAGTTCGATTTAGGGGGAGTTCTTGTACTTTTTGTACCGAAAATTGAGGAAATGGTTTAGAGGAAATGGCTTAGAGAGAATTTCGACTTAGGAAGAGTCCACTGTAATTAATTTTCAACGAAGTCCTTATGGGGGCTCGCTCCTGGGGGTTTTACTGTATATCTTTTATTTTGGTGTTGCTACTGATAGGCGGAAAAATTTAATAAATACATATAGATACACCCACCTGTATCCCAGCCTCGTCCACTAGACTTTCCACCTTTGTTTCATAGTCAACTTACCAAGGCCGTCAATTTGTTCTCATAATTCTGATTATTAGTATGTCAATTTTTCAATCGTATTCAAAACCCATTTTTCGCACTTCTACACTTTCACTTTTATAGCCCCATTTGGGTTAGGTTAGGTAGGGAGGGCTGCTAGTGCATTCACCAGCCCACCAAGGCCATCTTGGTCCATTGTAATACCCACAGTCAGGCTATTACCACTGATAGACCCATAAAGTGATAGTGCCGATAATGTGATCCCAACGGCAAATGGTGACTGGACCAGATTTGAAAACCGGATAAAAGCGTATTAACTTTGCTTTCACTGGGATTTGAACCGTGGACCTCATTAACCAGAGTCGTTTTTGTATACTGCCTTATTACAGTGAAGGCTCCCATATACGGACAGCGTAGGTCGCAGCTAAGGGACTTGTCTGTTCATGGGAAATCATCATGAAATTCGATTCAAGATCCACGGTCGTGAGAAATTGTCCCCTTCAAGGGCATTATCTGGGAATTTGTAGATGGGAATTTGTAAAATTGATTTTTGTCTGGACGCTTCTCGGGAAATCCTGTGATTGTCAAGAAGTCAGATTAAACACAATACCTGTGCTTGAACATGTAACCAAGCTTAATGGCGGTATTATTTGCAGCCGTAGTTTCTAGGCATGCAAGATCTAGTATCTTTATCAATGTATCAGAATGACTGTGACAGTCACTGTGTACATCCGCAAGACTGTCCTAGTTAATCAGGAAATGGGTTTTCTCTTCCAACGGTGACATCACTGCATGAACTAAATATTTTATAGATTCAATTAATTGAAACCTGCTTAGTCCCTCTCGTTGCAGTCATCTAAACTTGTGCATCATTGAATCCACGTCAAGTTTTAATCAATACTCTGAATCTGATGAATCAAACTAAAAATATCACCGAATGCCGAGTTCTAGCAACGATGACATATAAACACTCACGTGACTCACAGCGATTCGAAGAACCTTGAGCTTTAAAAACTACCTAAACACCGGAGATGAGCACGTCTGTTTAACTCGGGTAGCTACCTGAGCTATCGTAGATCGCATCTACTAGCATCTTAGTTCATGTATTTAGTTCGAAGTCACATTCTCTTTTCCCCAGCTCAACCAGTTGTGCGGTTTGGGGAAATTAGCAATGAGTAACATCTTGCTGTTCTATTTCATCTTAAGAATGACACACAGGTGTGCAGGGTCACACGTCGCCTGCTCTCCCTCCGCTCACCCAACACCAACGCCGAAATACTGGCACTTACGTTCACTAAGCTCTCGGCGGTTAGGTAGCACAACTTGCACATATTACGTGCACATTTCGTAAGCCAATGTGTCATGTACGCAGACGCCTGTCACTGGTCGAAGCACGGACCACTTCGGCAAATGAAAAACGCTGTAATTGATAATTTCCTTAATTTTCATCGAATTAGCATGCGACAGATGAACCCATAAATTCAGTTGAATTACTCCACCAAGCCCACCTCCGGGGAGCGCTAACGCCTCGAAGGCCATGCTTGTTTCGACCACAATGACGGGCACATCATCTGGGGCTGGCTTATAAGAAGACTGCGTCCAACACAAGCGCAGCCTTGCCCAAAGCTTTTTCTCTCGGTCTTTCCTATTCACCAGTTCTTCTTCCAGCAGTTAGCAGAGCCGCTCTTTGCCTGGCTCCGCTGTTCACACTGAAAGCTTCTCCGCAGCGCTCTCTGTTTACATGCCGATCACTGATCTTGCTCCAGTTCCTCCCCATACGGGGCTCCTCTCCCAGTGACTCATACCACTGGAGCTCTCTAAGAGAATCCGGATCGGATCAAAGCAGAAAACGAAAACCACATGGCAAGGCGACTCAAGTCAGATGGAAGATCGCTCTTTTATTAACCACACAGCCGTTCTCTCTTTCTCGGCTCCTCTTTTTGCCTGTTTCTCTTGTGCATTTCAACGTTGGGTGTGTTTGTATGCGCGTGCCTCACCGCGAACTCGTGGGCTGTGTACGTCCATCCGCCGCTGCCGCTGCCGCTCAGAAGCAGCAGCAGCTCTCGCACTTTTCAATGAACCCCAACAAGCAACAAGCAACAACGATCGAACGACCAAGCGACCGAGCTGCGATCTTCTACGAGATGCTGTGTAGACTGGCTGCTGTTGCTGCTGCTTCTACTCTTGTTGTGGTGTTTTGTTTTTGATTTTGTTTTTTCTTCTTTTCCATGCACTTTATTGTAACAGTTTTATACAGTTTTTTATTCCTCCTTGCTTCTTTCTACCGATCCGACCGACACCGAGGCATGTCTTTTTGAACTGCCCGCAACTTTGGGTATGCTAAAAAGTTACGATCGTTTTCAGTTCAGTACCTTAACTCGAACTTGTAGCAGACGACACAGTATACGGATAACGGTGCACATGATGCCTTAAAGTGTTTCACTCGAGCCTTTCGTCTTCCATCACTGAGCACACACATAGCGCGCAGCATCTATCGGAAGAGTCTGTTTGGTATCGTTTGGTTTGGTTTGCTTTGGCGTTGGACGTTACGTTGTGCACCGGGCGAACAAGAGCGTTTCTTTGGCCGTGGGTATATTCAATTTTCGTGTACTGTAGTCGCATTGATTACTGAAGCGCGTTGGTTATCATCATTCGCGCTTGTCAACGCGTGTGCAAGTGGCGCAGGATCGCAGGAGGTGGCCGATATACATATTTGTGCGCGTATTACGATTTTCTTTTCGTTATTTTTGCTGTTTTATTTTTTTTTTCTTCTTCTTCTTCGCTTCTATCGCCTTGAATAAGAAAGAGGAAGTGGTGATTTTTCGTGCTTCCGGAGGTGAACTGTGTGTGATAAAACCCAACGAAAAAAAAGGATACTCCGCCCGCCGGATTGCCGGATAAGAAAGAGGAAGAAAAATATTTCCCACTCCCCTGACGCGTCCTGAATTGTAACATTTTTTTTCCTGTGTTCGCATCCCTTGCCAAACTGCTGCCCAGGATTTGGATTGTCAATTTGTTGGTTGTCTCGTCGATTACTCTGTGATAGCTGATTGTGGATAAATGAATTAATTGGCGCGCTGCTGTTGACATGGAGAAGCGTCTGATCGGTGGCACGTGCGCTTTTGAACGGAAATGAATTTACAAATTAAAAATCCGAGATACATCAAAACATGTATGAAAGTGATAAAATCTGTGCGACGTCGACAAAAATAATTTTTAACGTTAATACTGATTGTTGATCTGCTGTGGCCAGCTGTGTGTTCGGGCGAAAAAGGATATCTCTTCACGTCGTTACTCTCCAATTGGACATTTGGCTGACAGTCGTGGATGACAGTGACAGAAGTAAGTAGTGCAAGTGCTTGACAGGCGCGCAAATTCCGTCGGAACTTTGCTTTTTTTGTGTTTTTTATTTTTTTTATTTTGCAATCTTGTCGATTTCTAGCAAGCATCTTCATTTTTGACAGTTCTTGATGAAAGAAAAATAGAATGTCACGAATTCATTTTTAAGTGTCTCGTTGCGCAATTGTCTGCGAGATTGTGCGATACTTTAGAAACAGGTCTGCGGTGAACAAGTGCAAAAATTACAAAGTGACAGGCGTGAATATAAAGCGTAGAGTTATAAACTTAATCAGTAATGAGGGCAGTAAACATTTGAAAATGGAACAGAACCAGTTGGACGATAAACTGTGTGCGGCCAGGGAAGAGACAGGGTTTTAACATCTTCACGGCTCATCAGAGAGGGAGTTTTTTTTTTTTGTTTTTTTTGTTTTATTAACAAGTGTCATACGGAAGGAATGCCACTTTTTCAATGCCAAATTTCGTTCTTTGGGGGCGTGCGAATTTTTTTGTGTTCACATTAAGTAGTGCATGAACGTGTTTGCTAGGTCCTTTGTTTGGGGCTTGAAAGTTGAGGGGAATGGTGGTACTTAAGTTAATCTGTAGAAAGTGGGCCGGGGTATGATGACTGTTTTACTGCAGATGTTTGTGGTTGATTTTGTTGAAATCCTTTCTAATTAAACGGATAAGATTTATTGGAAAATGTCTTGCTACTGAAATTTTTTGAGTGAAACTGAGTGAGTTGCAGAAAAAAAATCGTTTATTTTCAAAATGGATCGAATTATGTGATGTGATGGAATGGAAAAGTGTGTTCATGCATGAACTACCTATCGAAACACTCCTAATAGAGAATTTGAGCTTTATATAACTCTTGTTGTAGGGATGTCTCATTCCGTATAGGCAAGAACAGAGTCGTGTCCGAAATATTATCTACAATGCATATTTCTGTGGCAATGAACAAATTAAAAAATGGCTTAAGTTTGTACGATGATTCGTGAACAAATAATAATTCCATCGAATTTAGGGATACTTTTGGATACTGATGAGATGAAGACAACGGTGTCTACTCATATTGATTCCTGCTACCTTTTTCAGGTTTTCCACTTCAAGTTAATTGCTCATCTGAATCCAATGGATACAATTCATCATTTCTAAGACTCTTTAGTTAAAACGATAGAACTTAACTTCAAACATAGTGGCCTTGCAAAAACTAAATTCTCCATCGATTGGTACCACTGCCCGTGATCTCTTTTTAGCGACTTTTTTAATCATTCCTCTAATTCCTAATTGTTGAAAGCCATCATGTGGTTTTTGATACAATTTTTGATTTCCATAAATATAGCTTAGCCACAAGTCAGAGCTCCATGCTGGAAAACATAATTTGCCTACTTCCTCTTAAATGGTGGTTCTTACGCGGGCAATCGAGGGATGTGGATTGTTAGCAAAAATATTGTCGTATTTCGTATTCTTATTTGACAACAAAATAATTATGCCTTAGGTAGTTTCGGATATTCGAATTGTGAGATTAAGAAGATTAGATTAGAAAAATAAAAAGAAATGGCGACGCGTAGAGGTCTTGAGGTTTTTTTTTCTAAAGAAATGACCAATCGTCGCTATGCAATTTTTATTTAAATTTACATCTAATTCTTCATCTACAATTTGATTTGACTTCAAGCTAGGCAATCAGCCTGGCAATGTTTCTTACTAACTCGCGAGCATCTCTTTTGACAAAAACTGAGAGATAATGTAATGTTAATGGAAAGGGATGTCGTTGTTCTTCCCTGAATCTAGAATTTCCCGTGCCGTTGCTCTCAATGCAATAACATATCAAACCACTCTCGTATTGAACATGCATGAATTCTACAATCTAGATGATGCGTTTTTGTGTTTTTTGTGTTTACTCTGAATTCCAGTTACCTCTGAACATTTGAAGTGGAAAATCTACAGCGAACAAATGAAGTGAAAAGGTTTCTTAAAATTGTGGGATCATAGCCTTTTTAAGGGTAAAAGTACATGGACAGTAGGAATGAAGGAGCCCTGGGCTTGACACGGACCAGGGCTGCTTGTGTTGCATTTGTCACAGTTCATTATGTGAAATCATTGATACGTGATTTGTTGGTCCTTGACAGGCATTGTTATGGGTTTTATTGACTTTGTGAGAATGTTAGTCCTTAGTCAATTACTTAACACAGCATACAGTTCTCTGTGTTTTCAACAAAAATATCTCAAACGGACCCTAAAGAAAATAATCTTAAATGCAGTTTTATAACGCAATTAGTTATGTACTAAAACATGAGAATATCTCAAAAACTATGGGCAGGGCGGTTTATAAGACAAAAACGTAAGGAAATTTAGATCACCAATAAATGGCCCTTATAGACTTTCTTTTAAACGAATTTGGCGCAAGTTACTCATTAGATAGTTCAACTAACCAAACCTTTCATTCCCATCCATTTTTTGACCACATTAGATTCTACCTGAAAACTCATATATTTTCATACTTGTTTTTTTACATGCTTAACGACAACAATTAATCAAGAAAACACAAGCTCTATTTATATATATTTTTTTATTTTATTGTTTATATATTATAACCACTTTTCACTCTGAACGTTCAACAAGGAATGTCATCTTCTCTCCTTTATCTGCAACACTTTTATAAGCTCTTCTTAGTGCTGCCAAATTTCACCATATGTAAGCGTTGCACATGTGTTTTTGGCTTATGACTCGCTGTGCCTATAGTTTTTAGAAACCTTAGAAAAATTAGCTTAAGATTTTTTCTTGGAGTCCCGTTTCAAATAATTTTTTGTTCAAAACACAGGCAACTTTAGACTGTGTACTTAGGTTAGAGTGATTGCCACCACTGTAGCAGTTGTGGCCCACTTAGATCCTGGTTGGATCCTTTGTGCTATCACTAACCGGTGTTTTCCACAAGCTCCTATTAAAGGGACTACACTAACGAAAGTGAAATAAACCTAGAGACTACCTAATGGTATTCTAGTGGCTTACTTTGACAAGTCTACTCCTGCGCTGATTTAAAGCCAATTAGTTTTCATGATAAACTTAGCTATGTCTTGTATCTTTAGTTGCCAGTTGCCTAGTATATCTTTTCTAGTTTTTGTAAGGGCTGGACAAGTGCCTCTACAGCGTCTTCAGTAGTCGTTGTGGGGGGCTCCATTCTGCTGGCATGGATACCGAGAAGGCAGTGGCCGGTGTTAATGCCCACTACGTTCGTTATTACATTCTTTTTTAGTTTTAGGAGTGTATTTGTTTTGTTTGGATTTACTGAGTACTGAGTACTGAATACTGAGTACTTACTAGAAGTATCTATTTCCATCCATCTCCGATTAGCGGAGTCGAAGGCATCTGTAAGCAACATGGTGTGTATTATTTTATAAACACCATGATTGACTGTAGAAGGGGCGGTTTCTATAATATTCGAAGAAAAATTACACTGAGGAAAAATAAAATCAATAAAAAAAATTATTCACTTAGACAAAATCTCGCCTCAGACCAGAAATGAAAAAAAACTTAGACAAAATCTCGCCTCAGTCCAGAAATGAAGTATTAAACAGCCGACATCACAGCTAATTACCCTTTAGTCCATCGACGAATTTGAGTGCTTTTTTGACAGATATTCATGCATTTTCGACGGTTATTCACGAAATAACGTTAATGCCGTCCTCTGATTGGTCAATTTGGTTTAAGATAAGAACGCGTTATGAAAAATAGTCGTCAGAAATTTTAAGGGGCAAGCGAGGTAGAAGTCTGGCATCTCAGTCAGCCAAAAATTCAAACTCACGATTAAACAAAATAACATTTTTTCACAAATTTCAAACCTGAGTCTGACTTAGTAGAGAGTAGCTATACATAGAACGTTGTGAAGTTATGTCAGTATATGTACATATGTACATGTGCTACTCGGATACGAGAAAGCTCTTTAATAGCAACAAATTTCATTCAGCTGAGATTTACCCAAGCTATCCTAAGAAGGCTAAGGTGCCCGCTTAGTAGGAGTTTCATTGGAAACCCGCTTATAAGCAACACAATTTAATGCGCATGCGTATGTGCTATTATTCGGGGAGTACTGTAAATAGAAAATATAGATTTCAGAATATTTAAAGAAAATGTGAAGGCCCAACTGCGAAAACTCGCTGTTATGATTTGAGTATAAGCCAGTTAATTTCTAATTTGTTCAAAGACTGTGAATTTATTAATTAGTAACAGAGAATCATTTGTCCGTTAATTGTGTTCCATTTTATTGTGCTACCACCAAAGTTTTATTAAAGATCATGCATTTCTCAAAAATTGAATGTAGGTTATTTTTTGGATTTGAACAAAATTCTAACAGTCACGAGAATGTTTCTGTATGTCGTCTGGCTTTAAGTAAAACAATTGTCGAAGATACAACACAGATGCAGTCAAAATAAATAACAATCATCGTAAGCCGTCACCAAACCAAACATTCGTCTGTCGTGTCACCACTTTCAAAAATTGATGGAAGGTGATGGAAATATTGACTCATATTGTTTAAGAGCTTATGTAAATGTTGTTTTTCTATTTTTATCTGCATATCTGTATATTTTAGAAAGATGTCTAAAGTACTAGATTGTCATAACGTGGAAGTGGAAGTTTTTTCTTTTTAAAGATTCCTTGATCACAGTTCACATGTCACCGTCCACATGTCACACTTTAAAGCTCTGAATAGGCGGACAAGGAGGGTTCCAACACTTTTGTCCATCTAAGCGAGTTGTGGGAATGTATGAATACTCAATTTAAGATCCGCGGTCGCGAGGAATTGTCCGGTCAAGGGGATTGTCTGCCTAAGAGAGTGTTCGTAATAGGAGCCTTAAATAGTACTTTAGTTCTAATGGATCGATGTTCATATCGGCTTTATTATCAATTCACAATAAATTCAGCTCCAGACGTTGATTCGAAGTTCGGTTGACTTGTTAGCATTTCTTCCCCAAAAGATAGCTAAAAATTTGACAAAACATTAATTACATTGAAACAAAGTAAAGAGTCTACGCATCAAACAAATGTGCAAAAAATGTGTTCTGACGGTGGCGCATTCAATTCCTAGTTTGATTGTCTTCTTCACCTCACCTCGAGACTCCCATCCCACTTCTAGAAGGGTAGTCATCTTTATCATCAACCATTGAGCCTTCATTAGCTTAGCAAATGATAAGCACGAGTCAAAGCCTGCTATTTGTAAACAAGTAAACAGTAAACACGTCTCTCTAAGAACACACAGAACAATTAAAAGTTAGAAATTATGCATGCGTGCACTGTTTTTATCGATCACTTAGAAGCAATAACAGGTTTTCTAAACTGCGGCTGATATCAGCGAATAATTTGATTAGGAAGTAGATGATGTCGTCTGAAAGTCCATTCAGCAAAAGGTCTAACCCGGAAGGTTGTTTATAGAATAAACAGAGAATCATTACAAAAAAAATGTATCTGCGCCGTGATAAATATCTAATTACCCTCTTCCATGTTTATTCTATTAATGAGACGCTACCCTCAGCTCATTATCCAACACCATCGACTAACCAACAGAATAAACTTGTTTTACATTAAGTTACACATGTAAAGTATTTAGCAGTAACTAAGGCATTTTATTTATTCGTTCGATCTTCTACATTCCTTTTTGTCCACCACGGCTACAAGAACTAAGGCTGTCACAAGTCAGAGGCATTCCCTGTCTTCTCCCAGTAACAGATGTAAAATTCTCCTCAATCACAAATCAAGAAAACCCAGGCGAAACTTGATAAGCAGAATCTCACATTCCTGCGACATGGTTTCACTTATCAAAAGCATTCCTTAAAATAACCCAAACCGTCATGTCTTGTGGGTTTTCTCGATGAAGATTGCCCGGCGCATGGAGGGCCTTCCTCAACACTCGATCAGCAAGCACTGATAAAACGACGCTTTGTTCGCAGGAACACCAGTGGTCACTCATACTCACTAGACTCGATTCTTTTCTCACTTTTACTTCTTTTCATGTCTCAGCCAGTGACAGATAAGCGATGTTGAAGTGGCTAATGAAAGTCACCGAAGCACTAATTAGCGCATGTTGGCTACAGCTATTGCACACTTCCTGCATGCCCCCTTTGCTGGTCTGGGAACTGGTGTGTCGCATTCCTAAAACCATTACCATATGTCCCTCGATCGAATTCAAATGATATGCAAAACATCAAACAATTAGAGGTTTTCATCAAAGCTGTGGCAGTTGGCGCGGTTTCCAAGGCGTAGTGCCTGTATGTGTGTTCTCTCGCTCGATAAAGATTAAAATACGGTGCGCGCTCGATAAATTAAGTTTAACTAAGTCCGCATAAAAGTTGAAACGGAATTATTTAAGTACTGGGTGTGTCTGGCGCAGCCGCACTGCCATTACCGGATGCATTCGGTAGATGCATTCGCAAATTACTTCTTTAAAAGTTACTCGCTTCCACTTAGACGCGGTGCTATTTTATTTTTTATGTTCTTGTGTCGTGGGTTCTGTGATGGAACCTAGGCGTTGGTCATTCACCATAATGTGATTCAAATACGAGAGTAGATCCGGAGTCCGGACACATGCCTTGTCCAAATGTAAGTGGGTGGGTCACATTTAATCGGAGAGTGACTGCCAATGTCAAACTTGCTATATTTATCACTTTGCATTAGAAACACTCTACTGGCATGACTGACATTTTTTAATCTAATCCTGGATGTTAAATAAGTCTGTCGAAGTCGCAAAATCATCAAGTGCTCTAGTAGGTATAGGCAGATATATTGGCTACCCACTTATGAATGCTCACAAAACAATTATGCAGTTCAAAGGAGCCTTAAAGGCTGTGCAGTTTTAGTAGTTCCTTAATGAAAATAGCAACATACAAATACTCTTAGGACGACACATACTTCGCGTCTTTGTTAACACGCTCGCCGCAAATTGAAAGACGGCCCCAAGAGACAAAAAATGCCGCTTTGTCCGCGAACGTGTTTTAACAGCATGTACAATTTCACGTGTTTATGGGAAATTTGCTAGCGCATGAAAAAGGACGTCATACGTACTTCGTGACTTAATTTCACGTGAATCTAATTACACGTGAAATTTGCATATTTTATCAAATTTCAAATTCTTCATAAGTTAATTATATTTTTACTTAAGTAGAACCCAATTTCAATGCAATCGACCGTACTGATTTTTAGTATAATGGACAACACGTATGTACCTGTTCACTTAAGCACGTGATTTAATTTAATGCATATTTATGAATGCACATGGTCGCGTGAAATAGGTGCAGTGTGCCACGTACGTGACAGATATGCGAAGCTGGAATGGATCACGTGCAGTTATTTGTAGGCCCAGACCAGAGTTTATCTCCAAAGGAATGATAGGTGTAGTTCTTTATCAAAAGGGATAAAAAATAAATACTAAACTACTTTCTCAAAATACAACTGCTTGTTAAAGTGCTTACGTTAGACTTCTACCTGACCGGGAAAGCACCGCCTCATCTCATAACTTGTTCTGAACCATATTCGGCCGCTGAAGTCTAGTAGAAAAAGCCGAATTAATTCGATATTGGACATAAGATGGACCTTATTCAGGATCAGGGTGTAGTTCCCTTTTTTCGGCTTAGCACACTCACGGGTGTGATCATTGGCTCGAGAAATGCCGCCCTTGATCTGCCTGATAAAGCATTAATTCTGTAACTAGACGCGTCGAGGCCTCTACTGGTCCATGGTTGTATCCCGAACACATCAACTTTCTCTTCAGTTACGGACAGTGTTCAGGCAGTATGCATACCGTCAAGATCATTCATATTAGCGCCCATTTATATGAATGAACTCACTCTCAGCCACAGATTTATCGGAGCTGAGCATAATTTACATTAGTTGAATAAAACAAATTGGCCAGTTTCATCTGATTCGATTTATGACGTAAATTTTGCTTATTTGACAATAGCATATCTCGGTTAGAGTATGGCGTTCTAGGAAAGCATATCATGTAGCAAACTTACTTGAAACTGAATTCACAGAGATAACATTGCCGATCAGAATACCAAGAGAAATGGACTAAGTTACATGAAAAATTAATGACGTGCCCAAAATAATTTTTATCGTAAACTGTAAGTCCTTTACACTGAAAAAATACCACTCACTACTACACTCTTCATTATAAAAGATGACCAGACATGAACAGAAGGAAAATTGTATATAAAACTACATTCGAACCATTATGTACTGAATAGCATATAATATTATTGGCAACGCTGGCAGTGCTTCAACCGGTTGGTCCTATGACCGTGCTTCAACCGACTTGGTCAAATGCGCGCTGTTATTTCGTCAATAGCGTCTCTATGCACAGGGTGGGTCATAGGTTAGGTAGGAGGGCTGCTGGTGCATTCACCAGCACACTTAGATCATACTGGTCCATTGTGATACCAATAGTCAGACTACTACTACTGGTTGACTACTCCAGTGATAGTACCGTTAATTTGTTCCCAACGGCAAATGGTGACTAGACCAGATTTGAAAACCAGATAAAAGCGTAATAACTTTGCTTTTACTGGGATTCGAATTCGGAGGCCCCCGTTAACCAGGGGCAGGAACTCTCCCAACTGCGGCTTTCAGTTTTCAGGGTTGGCCATCTAGTGGTTATTTCTTAATCATAGGTTATTGACACCTATTTTCCGCTCAAAATCTTGACAGAAAGTCAGTATCATATATGAGTCGCTTTATGCTTCAACAACTTTGAGAATTATTTTTAACTTACCAAAGTAAGTGAAGCGTACTCTAAATAGTGCGTTTATTGAAAAGAAGTTTTGCCCGAAATGGAGCACCCACCGCGGCTACTGTACACAAGTTAAATTTGGATGATTTCTGCCAACAAGATCCTGGAAAAATGGGGTGATAGAATGCCGATGCAGCCAGTTGAACGACATTGTATTTCATAATTAAGGGGAATGTTTGTTCTTACAGTGGGTCGTCGTGGCGTAGTGGTTAAGTGCGTCGACTCCTACGCAGAGGGTGCCAGGTTCGATACCCGAATTTACCAACTATCATAATTCACGGCTCCACCTCTTTCGAGTCACTGACAATGCTCAAAGAGTACTCCTGTCTAGAAAAAGCTTCTCAACTTCGCCGTTCGGAGTCGGCATTAAACTGTAGGTCCCTTCACAAATACAATAGCACGCACAACACGGTTGCTGAGAGGCTAAGCCCAGGTCCGCCACGGACTGCAGCGCCACCCATATTATATTATTATGTTTGTTCTTACTTACAAACAAATTTAATTTAGTTCATTTTATTGCATTTTTAAAAAGAAAACTGTATCTGGCCCACCCTGTATTATGTATGTCCAAGTTCAACTAAACAATATTAAGACAATTCAATTGCTTTGTAAATCATATGATAATGTCGAAATGGGACGGTCGCGCGTTAAATTTTCACAGACCGTAACATCGTACGCGCAAGCATATAGTAGAGCTACTAGGCAGTCACTTGGGCTTTATGACATTTGTGAAACAAATTTTTAAAATTTTAATTTTTTTTTAAATTTCTCAATTTGAATTTTTTGCAAACTGAAACGATTATTTCTCGGCATTTTATTTATAGTAATTTCATATTTTTCTTGAAAATTATATTTTAAACCATTTAAGCAGGGTAAAGGCGCGCGTTCATTTCAATATGGAAAACTGAGGCTGCCGCTTTCTGACAACATTCTCGTAAGCTCGATAAAACGCGTAGCAACGCCTATCAAAGACCGACCTCGTGAACGCGCTTTTGCTATTCAGCCTTAATGTGGTTTAATTACTCTGATCAACAAGGCGCACTAACGATCAGAAATTTGATTCGAACACTTCTGAAGTCCCGTCATCTAAGGGAACAACAGTGTAACATCATGATTGATTGATAAAAATATAGAGACTACTAAATTTCTGCAAAATCTAACTGCAGTGAAAAAACTCCACGATATGTGTCATTTTGGTTTTACACACGTACGTACGTATTTCTAAGTTGAATAAACATCGGAAAAGTAAATTATTACTGAATTTGTTAGAAACGCGGTATTGAGGATGTTGTGTTCCTCGTTTAATATCATTAAACCAAGAGTCTTAAAATGAAATTAAAAATTTTTTAACCGAACACTTAGTCTTGTTTGTAAAACAAGTCATGTACAACTAACACATCAACAACAAAAATTATAACTGAGTCCTAATTATTATCATTGATTAGCTGCGTGTAACGATCTAAGGGGAGGCTCAGTTGGAAATAGAAAAATTAAGCCGTGAATACTTGGTGCTCCTGTAACGATGTGCTCTTGCGTATAGTTGCGAGCTATTCAACTCTTTGTATGTGTGGATTGGTCTTGGAAAGAAATATTGTCGGTTTCGTAGTGTCAACCCCAAAGATGAATTAACTTACCAAGAACTAACCGGACGACTGGTTCCATCTTACTGTTTTTTGATCATTTAGCAACATCAATAAAAAATAACTAGGTAACGCCAGTTCAGAAGATCTAAGCTATGTACTGGAACCAAGTCATTGAAGAGAATCAAACCTTAGTCAACCCACAGATTTTAAGCAGAAATTGAACCCACTCAGTTCGACCCAATTTCAACAAGACGATACGATGGCCATTGCATTAGTCCCCATCCGGCCGTTCTCTTCAAAGACGTCATACTGTTTGTGAATCTGTGCACCTTGCAGCGAAGTGACCCCGATCGGCAAATCGAATACCACTTCACCACACTAATTACGAATTGAATCTGATTTTATCGCCCAGCCAGCAATTAATAAATCGAAATATAAATCAATTTCAATGAAGAGCACCCAACGAACCGCAACTGTTACAATTCAAAAATTAATCACGCTGCAGTTGTGTGTACGCCTAAGCTATGCCGAGAAGGACGTTAAAAAGCCAAAGAAATCAAGGTACCTTGTAAAAACTCATTACAAACGGCAATTACGACTATATCTAGAGCGAATTCATGCTCATGCCTCGTAACAGCTCCCTGGGCCAGATCATACGCAACTAGAGCTAGAGCTTCGGTTATCTGCCATAACAAATCTTGAAATCATTTTTTCCGCAACGATTCGGGGGAATATTTCACTTATCGAAATAACTAGCCGTGGAATAATGCATTGATTCGGGTTTGGTTGGATGTGAGTTTGGGATTGAACTCCTGCGCCGGTGGCAGTTTGGTGGTGGGTCTTAGAACCCGGTTGGGTTTTATGTCTAATTCGAGGTTTGTTTGAGGCTATTTTGCTGAATGGCCAATTTATGTTGTTCATTGAAGGGAATCAGTTGGATTGAGAGAGTTGCTGCTAGGTTGGGTGCGTGGTTGAAAGTGGGGCGGGAGGTGGAATGGAATCGTTTTACATTAAAGGAGATATTTTGTGTACCTGTGCGAGGACGACAGCAGGGAAGAGAAATATATACAAAATAGTGACAAGCGGTTTCAAGGTGCCAGACTTAAAGATAAAGGTTTGCGAACATCAATTCGGAGACATTTATTTCCCCATATAATCTAACCATATGGAGGAAGTGCCTTAAAAAAGGGCGACATTTGAGGAACAAAATTGGAGCCGTTATCAGCTCACTTAACAGCAGCCCATCTGCTTAGACTAAGACAACTATTGGATGGTGCGAATAAAATCTAAGGGTACACTCCTAATGAACACTCATATGTGAAGTGTTTTCGTTAAAGGGAACCCTCAATTTGGTGTGAATAAAAATGTTCCTGAAAGTAGGCATTATTTCACAAGTTGACGTTTGAAAACTAGAGTGGACTGCTGTCAAATTTAGTTGTCAACATTCATTTTCATTGTTTCTTCATTATTTCATTGTTTACACATATAAAAGCGTGTTTCTGTAAAAAGCGGTGTTTCTAGGACAATGGCATACCAAGAATTGAGAAGATGAAAATATTCCTTCGATACACTGGTGACCCGGTATTCCTTGTGACAGGTGATGACGGCATTGGGATCCATAGATCCACTGTATCGAAAAAGGTTTTGCATATGTCTTTTAATTTTTCTTCCATTGCTTCCAACGCAAATTGATTAATTTTCATGTATGGCGTTTTTTTTCTAGCAAGCGTGGATAAAATTGCACATCTTATGAAGTCGTCTTTGTCCATTCCAAACTTCTTTTTCGAAAAGATTTTTCACATAATCCGTAAAAGTATTCGGCTTCCGCAACACCATTATCCATTTTTTGTATAAACTGTTTTATCTTTTAAAGTCACCGCAATCCAAACTCATCTTCTTCAAGCTTATACTCTGTAAATTCTATCTTTATTCACACTAAAATGGAACACTCAACTTTCAAAATATGTGAGTGAAAGGTATACATTACACTTATCGAAATCTACTTTTCGTACTCTCTTTCCTTCAAAATGCTAAAAGGACACTCACTCTTACAATTTTTAGTCACACCATAGACCAACTGCATAAACACCAACAGAGGTTTGAAAATAAGAATGATCGACGGAATACATTTCTACCCTCCTGGTTGTCAAGTAAATCAATAATCAATGACCGCGATAAATATGGTCCATCAATAAAATATTCCAGCTCAAAATTCTGAAAACATCGTAAATGACACGCAGAATACCTCTTGTTGTTCCTGTAATTGAGTACTTAAGCCAACCCTCGAAGGATCAAACTGACTGCATATTAGACATTGATCATCCCGATCCTCCTGTGCGGCGTAGAAGCACAGATAAGCTTCAAAGTGGATGAAGAAGTTTTTAGAAAAGTTTTGGGTGCTGAACTGATTCAACGACGAACAGTATGGGCTTTACAAGGACATGAGCATAGCCAGCATATGGACAACTTAGCTTTGGCTCAAAGAGTCTTTGACTCCAAACCTATGTTGCACCGAAACAGAGGCCGCTCGCATTTGCCCTCTAGAAATGGAAAAAAACATTCACTCATATGGTGAGCCCAACTGGAGTGGTTGAGGCGAGGTCTAACCACACAAAGAAGAATATTGTTACAACTTACGACAAAGCATAGGCTTTATGGCCGATGCTGAGCATGAAGAGATCAACACCATTGATTGGCTTTGGTCACAAGGATGTACGCATACTTTGCCATGGATGCACATGCAATGCTACTGAACATGCCCTACAACGACCTTTGCAGAAGCTGCAGAGATGAGTAAGAAGCAGAATCTATTCGACATCTCCCCAGCGAATGTCCAGAAGGCAATTCTTCAAAGATCTGGTAGACTTAGGCAATGTTAAAAATACTACAGTAGGTATCACGGTAGTTTAACACCCCCTAGCATGGGCACAATGAACCCAACATGTTGGTCTAAGCGAGTCATGTCCACAAGGGCGTCAGGACACCCCATTACCCCCTCATGACGTGCTTTCCCAGCTATCTTGCTTTTGTTCTCTCACGAGTGAAGAGACCTTCAATTTAGTTGTCACTCCGAACGGCGATATCTGAAAAGTACATTCAGAGGCAGATCATCCAATAAGAACAACAATTGTTTGCTCAAGTCCAAGAACATGGTCTTCCGACTTATCCAATGAATCGACGCAAATGAACCTCTTCCCATAGGAAATTTCGGAATATGCAAGGAAGTTCTTGAACGTCCTTAAGAAAAAGTTAAAAAATACGTCTATGTCCCCCGTTGGGCGCCACTTCACATTAAACACTTTATACTTCCTTCTCCTTTTCATATGTAATTTTCAAATTCGAATGTTTCTGCCCACTAATTGAATTGTCAATTCACTGGCATCTCGCAGAAGTCCCAAGCCAGAAAAGACTAAACGAGTTCCCCATAATTGAAGAGCTCAGGAATTCCAGGTCCATCCTCACGTGTCCCCTCCACAATACGCATTACCCAACAACAATCGTCGCTGCTCTGCATAAAATTTTAATGTCAATAATTTGCAGTGGAAATCGCCAGAAAAAAAAACATCCACCACAAAGCAAAACACGCGCGCACCAGTTGCCAGTCGAAACAGCCGCCCACCCTCACACAGTGTCTGCGATGCTGCATGCGCCATGCAAATCCATTCAACAGAAGAAAAAAGAAGAAGACGAAACGGAAACTCTTGGACTCAGGAGAATGGAGCTTGTTGCTCTTCGTCTTGTCGCCTAAGATCTTCGATTCGCCTAGTCTACTTCGGACCGAACGATATTAAAATGTCTTTGGTCCCATTTCTTCGTTTCTTGTTGCTCATTTTGGTGTAACATTTCCTTGTTGATCGACCGATCACCGGTGCGCGAGCTGAGCGAGTCCAAATTGTGCACACCACTCCGGCCAGATTGAGGCGGACAAAGTCGAGAGCGCGGAGTACTTTTCGAAAGTCGCTTACCCGCAAGATCATCGCATAGGGAATGGCAAATGTCAGCGATTACCTCTGGACGTAATGTGTACATCGTCCAATATCTACGACCTAGTGGTCGGGAAGATTCAATTAAGCCGAAATATCGCCTCCTGTCAGTGTGTGACGTTTTCCAGATCCAGGCACAATAATGCATGCAAATTTTTCACCTGACATCGATTTGAAATGTGCTGGTTGAGTGCTGAACCACGCCGAGGCGTACGTTTCTCTCAAGTCAACTCAACAACCTACACCATGCCACAAACTGGGCAGCAACGCCGAGCGAGGGGTGATGACGAGGGAGAGAGAGAGGAGGATTCCTCCGTTCCTAGGCTTCAAGATCCACTTCGGGAGTTTTAATGCGACGACGCCATACCTAACAAGCAATTGTGTCCATGGCACAAGCAACTAAGCGACTCTACAAGCAAAGCGACTTCTAAGCAGCGATGGTAGCGCACATCACAAGCACCAAGCACGTGCTGCCAATGGGGTACAGTGTGTACCACCAATGTAGCACATACCAACCACGGCCAATGCAATACGAGTGCATAATATGCCATACTTATCCGCCGCCATTAGAGACACACCATTATTTGATAGAGCACGGTATGCACGCGCTCGCGTTCACTATCCGTATCATTATTATTATTGTGGCGTACTCATTCGATGTGGACCAAATGAACAAATAAATAAGCATCAACATCACCGTGTCTCGCGCGTTCGCATTCGGCACGATGACGATGATGACGACGACGACGGGCGACGACGATTGTGACTGTGACTGCGACTACGACAACGACAACAGCGTTGGGGAGACGATTGAACTGACAACGGGGACGACGACGACGAGTGAGGTAAACAGGAATTGCAAATCTAAGGTGAGCTGGAGGAGTTGATGTCTTGGGCGGTTTTCAATTGCTTGTCTTTATGTGTGTGCATACTACGTACGAAAATAAAATTCGCCGCTGTATTGAATAATGTCGAGACTGACCGTCACTCGGTCATATCGCTTATTAAATTATGCCCGTGTGTAGATACATATGTGCTCGCGTGTCACTTTTGGCATTGCCTTTCGGCTAGTGTGTACGCACACTCCTAATGACTGGTGACGGTTATTCTAAGTCAACCACTGACAATAAATCAAAACGTCTGGCGGCGGCTTCGTTTCGGTTTCGGTTTGGCGTCGGGTGAGTGTGGACGCCTTGCGCTCGATTTGCTCGTAATTGACAAAACACTCGTGTATGAGTGTGTACCTACATATCTGCTCGATTTAAATAAAATCGAATTCAATGCTGTTGCCACTGCCGACAGATGTTTGTGCATGACATGCTTGTCCCTCGCCCTCCCCGCCTCAACTGAGGAGAGTATACAAATTTCGATATGCAAGATACCAGTTCAACAGAAGTTCGCACGTCAACTCTTTTGTTCGCGACAGCATCTATGCTGTGACAGCCAGTTTTTCCTTGATTCCACTTTTTTTCTTCATCTCTCTGTGCTTTACCTGAGCATTTACACAACTTACCTAGTCATACAATACCCAGTTTAAGTACCAATTTATACACTTGAAATTGTTAGTCTTACTAAATACCCGCCTCAAGGTCAGAGATTCACATCGACGACAACAACTACGAGACAAGAAACGAGAAGAGACAAGAAGCGACGTATTCGTGAGATGTGTGCTTTTGTAAAGCCCCTTGCAATACACAGTCGAGTCTCTGCATCGTTAATGTGGCGACGGTGGCTTTTGGGAGGAGCACGTCATTAATCCATTATTTATACGCTTGAAGTCTGGTCTAATGAATGTGCTTTCATAAAAATTGCTCCAATTACACATCCAAACACCTCACAAGCGGGGAAATAATTGTGACTCAAAATCGAGTCCACACGAACGAAATACCCACATACATAATTTCGGCAATTCACGGCTAATATTTTTCTTCGTTTTTCTCTCCTCTCGCTGCTCTGCCCTGCCGTCCCGCACAATATTTGGGGGCATCAAAGAAAACAAAATGCCCACTAAGCATAGAAAATCTTCTATTACGCAACTTTCGTACATTGTGCTACTGCCCGAGGCCACAATGGGTATCTAGTGAAACCATTACAAACGTCCAAAAAGACGCCGACAGATAATAATGAACCTCTATGTGGGTACGATGGCTACGATGGCTACGAGTATTGCAGTTGATGGCGTTGGATGGCGGGTGAGGCTGCGACGCTGGAAAGTACAAATTCATCTCGAAATAATTTAGCTGTCAATGGTGCAGACCCAGCACACACCTAGTACTCACTTCAATTAACCAAACAGGGTTCGTTCCAGATCTATTTCTTTTTTTTTTCGAATGGAATTTCGACGGCGTCTTTCTTCTGCTTCGACAGAAATTAATTGGCTCAGACCATGTGAGGAAGACACAAAGTCCTACGATGCTCCTCCCAAACCACACCAGCACAATTCCGTCCACTTCACTGACCTGTGGAAATTGGGTCATCAATTACGCACTTTCTCGGGGGGATGGCATGTGGTCTCCGGCCGAATGTGTTATCCAATCGATTAGTCGTGGCACGGATCTCCGTTGCAATAGAGATAAACACATTTGTTGCGGTAAACCATATAATAGGCTACTTTATAAATTGCCAGCGATTTTGGGAATTTCGGACTCTAACGCAATCCGCCAAGCGGTGTTATTCTTGTGCGCTAGCGTTCTCTGAGAAGGCCTTGCACATCCGTTTCGAGTCGTGCATGTCTCGAACAGCGGCACGGCGCGGCGTCTGATTCATTGAGTTGATAAATTAATTTTGAATTTATCGCACACAGACACGGGCACACATCTGCTAAACAAGATTATCAGATTTATATCCACACGAGTGGGGAACTTGGGGGGTTCAGAGGAACTAAGGGGCAGGAGGAGAAGGCGACCGTACCGCAAAATAAAGTGAAAGTGCTCCATATGCCGCATCGTATTTAGCGTAACGCTTGCTCTTGTATTTGACTGCAAACTTGAATGTTAGCAGCCGAGTGTGCGTCCGATCTTGCTTTTATGGTACAGAGTAAAAAGAAATGTATCTCTCACTCCTGGTGGCAGATGAAGCGGTGGAGAGACGAGAAATGAAGCACATCTACTCTGGTTGATCCTATCTGAGCAATGTTTACTCGGGCGAGTACAGATTGCGGTTTTAATCTGGAGCTATTACTTTTTATTGAAGGTATGTTCAATTACGTGCCTCTTCCGTTCATCAATGGAAAGTGGAAGATGATGTATCTCTTCCACTCTGAGTGGTGGTGAGTTAAATGATTAGACAGAATGAAAGTGGAAGCGACGTCAAAGGTCTGTGTCGGCCTAGGGTTGTTGGCCACAAGTCGTAGATTGCATCAATGAGACGTCATAAAATTGTAATCAAAATAATGCGAACGCACTTGTCTACGTGTGGTTGAGGAAATCATCAAGAATAGATTTGAGCTTTGGACTAACTTGTGCGTACTTAGGGAATAATGTAAGGGGTATTGGACCGGCCAGCAACGTTTGAGAAGACGATCCGAATTTCAGGGGGTGATGAAATTGTGGTCAAATGAATTTAGATTGGCTTAGAGATGGCGTGGGCAAGTATTCCTCCTGTCATGTACTTACTTTCTTTCATAGTTTTGCTACAAAACTATGCAGACAGGAGTGGATGAACTTCGCATTGACATCACTAACTCATCGTCATCATCTTCTGACATGCATGATCCACTAAAGGCGTCGCGGGGATAAAGCACGCACGAGAGATCTCTAGGCAACTCGGTCGTCCGCCATCGACTTTTACTCATCAGGCGTTATGCCCAGACGAGTTTATGAACTGGGTTCAACCTCCTCATCTTGAGTCTGCCAAGTAGTCGCCTACCTGATTGAAGCGCATTCAACGACCGCCTCGGAGGCTTTGATGGTGGAGACATTCGTTCCACGTGACCAAACCATCGAAGCTTAGCCCTTTTCGTTCGAAGAAGGAGTTGCTCAAGGTTGAGTTCCCCGCTCACCGCCGTATTTCTCACACTATCCAGCCGAGTAATTCCCACAACAAAACGAAAAATCTGACCAGATTGTACTCGCGATCTTATTCTTTCGATCTTTACCCAAATTTCATGACCAGATGTAGGTAAGAGTTGGAACAAATACTGAGTCGAAAACCGCTAACTTGGCTTTCACACCAAGCTCTTCCTTCCTGATTTCGGATTACCCAAGCTGTGTCAAAACTCAACAATCGATTGATGGAAAGGAAACTACAGGAAAGCTTGGTATTACTCCCTCATGCATTAGGTCACCTACCGATATTTTCGACACTAGAAATAAGATAAGAGCACCGCTCGTTATTTCCTTAATCCGTCACCTTTTCTTCAAGTTCTGCTACAATCCGGGCCGGGAATAGGTTCGAATTTACTGATTTGCTTAACTTAAGTTATTAGGCATTCATCAAGTCTGATCCACTTAACAGACACTGGTGTTCCCCAGGGCTCTGTTTCCCTCTCATTTGGTTGGTCTGCTACTTCCAATCCAATCCGCTCCTCCTCTGATGACTGCAGCCTTAGCTTTTCGCATTCCTTCCAAGCCTCACGAACAAGCTTTTCAGCCCAAGAAGTGGAACAGCAGCCACCTCCTCTGCATAATCAATTGGGTGTAGTACAAAAACAACAGAGTGGATAAGAATGCTTCCGAAACTCAGTGCTGTAACAGGTCACTTAATTATCAGCCAATCCAATTATAAACGATGATTGTGTCGCTGAGGTACTCGTTCGTTCCCTCCATGCTCATGCCACTGATATTTTCAATTTCTTCCTTCTCCTTCACCCACAATGTGCGTCTCGCTGGAGATGCTAGTCAGTTCCGCTTTAATCTGCTTACAGACTAACTTGAATGTGAAAGGGCTCGCTTCATATTCATCTTCACGAATACGGAATATTTTTCTCCATGTGCGTCTTAGTTCAGTCCAGAGAGCACTCAGTTTTGTTCATATCTGTTTATTGAACTAGTTCGTTATTCAAGTTCATTTAGTTCAGTGCTTAGGCATTAAGCCATGTAGTGCCCATGGATAACACACTACTCCAGCAGAAAGAGTATTGGACTCAGTATCAGGGGGACAACGCAATAGGTGACGGCCACGGAACTGATGGCGCACATAAGTGGATATGGACCTCAACCAACTTGGCGTGCAAAATCGGTTACAGCTGGCTAAAGATCGAGCCAGCTGGAGAGGCTGGCTGAGGCTTGTCTGATGCCTAAGTCCCACTAGAACAGTAGCGCCCTTAAAAGACGAAAAAAAGTTCACTACTCACTTAATACAAACAAATTAAATATTTATTAATTTCATTCATTAAGTTAGATTACTTGAATGATTAAGCAAAACTTAACCGGGAAGAAATGTCCCTGTTAGTTCACACATGTACAAGTCGGAAGACCGAGACCGAGAAGAAGTACACACATTTTTGACATTCCCTTCGCATACACCACCGGCAATGCAATGATGCTTGCTGTGCTTATTCTACAGTAGTTAAACAAGAATAACCCTGATGTGCACAACCTCCATACACACACAAGGCAAACCATTTCAATTTAGTTCAGTTTAGTTCGATATAGTTCAGTTAATCTTGCTGAAGTACATGTATGCAAAGTAAGTATCCCTGAGTTTGTTGAACTACAGTCAAAGTGTTATTACAAAGGTGTTATTACACCGGTGGCTCGATTCAATGATTCATGACAGCGTCATGCCATTTGTCGTCACGGCATACAAGTCAGTTCTACTGCCAAGACGCGACAAATGACTTTTCACATGAAAAAGAAATCGTATTTAGCCATCGATTCGTTTTTTTTCCTTCCGTGCAATGACACCTTTTTGTGATCAAAATTAGTTAAAAAATCACCGAGTCTCTTCCCCTTACTTTGATGGTACAGTCAGGAGTGGTCTGCTACAAGGACGACCTCAGCTAATTGTCTTCAATGTCGTACACCGCGTCGGCTGAGTTTCACTCGTGTGCGGCACCTTTACATAATGTTTGTTGGTTGACGTTCTACTTCCCTTTAGGCGTCACCTGGCGTGCCTGGATACTACATTGCATTGTCACACTGGACAGGATTGACATCACCACATTGCCTTCACCACTTGAAGCCACTCTTTTCAAGGCATTCTCCACTTTCCTAGGGTTTTGCATTGACATCGACTCCCCATTCCTACTGAAGATGTTCCATTTAGTGATTTAAGGCCAAGGGCCTACAATCGAAGCTATATACGTTAAATGCTGGGTTCTTTTCGCAAGTTTAGTCATGCCTATACGTTAACTACAAATCGTTCAATTATAACTTAAGCTCCCACTTCGAAGGGAACAAAATTGTGATGCAGAATGCCGTCGAACATTTTCTGAACCTTCCGATATCACACACTTACCTCAAACCACGTTAAGACTGGCTTATCTGAATTATGACCACTCTGAAAACCAAACAAACCGGCATGCATTGCCAATTCATGAGGTTTCTCACACCAGCCATGGAATGTGATATCACGGCTCATCTCCCGCGGAATGCGATTCCATGCAACCAATCTGTGAAAATCGAATTTGCACTCACAACCGAACACATGAACTGACCACTGAAATGGAGAAAACATGAACTCCTCCCATCGAGTGAATTTCAGAGAGCCCACGGCTAAAGCATCTTTATAAGTGCCGTTCAAACGGGTGCAACATCGGGGACTAGAAAGGATAAAACTAGTTCCGCGCACATCAACACCTCTAGCTGATCATCTTTCTATGACCAATCGCAACCGGTTGGATGAACCCATTGTTTAAAAGTGAAATCTCCTAATGGCAGTGCTTGAGAAAGAAGACCATCCGAGCAGACCGAGCCGACCGAGCTGCCAGGCTAAGCAAGCCGCCAACAAGCCGCTACGTGACAGTTTCTATCAGCGCGCCACACATAATGAAAATTATCGAATTTGAAAGCGAGAGTGCATTTCCTTAGAAACAGAAACACTGTCTCTTGCTGCTGTTACATCAGCAGAAGCTCGCTCGGCCATCTGGAGAGTCACGTCAACTGAGTGTTGACCAGCGATACGTCTCTCTGTCGAGAAAGATGTGATTGTCGTCGTGGTTGCTGTCGTCCCTCGTCCCTTGTCCATCGTCTCTAGTCCGCCGTACGACCGAACACAGTCTTCGTCGATGCCGTTGTCAGTTGGGAAAAGTGAAACAAAACCGCAACCGTAATTTGCGAATATCTCCATGACGGAAAGTGTAACAACCAGCTCATTCAAAAAGTGTCCAAGATAATTCCCATCACTTAGAGGTGTACATACATACCAGAGCAGAGCACAAGGACAGGTGGGGGCTGCGGCAGGGGGCCTCACGGTATGGGTACCATCAGTCGAAGGAGGCCCACATCAAATGCAGTGTTCACCAAGAGACCACTACAGGTTTGTGCGCAGTGCGCGCACAGTTTGCAATCTCAGTCGCATCGCATATCGACTAGATACACAATCCATAAGAGATGCGAAATTCCAGATCTTCCTGTTTCAATTTTGTCCCATGTCTCTGTGTGTCTCCCGCAGACTTTAGACGCACAGCAGAGCAAATGCCGAACGCGAAGCACCGAATGCCGAACACTGAACACCGAGCAAAGAGCAACGAATGCCACCGCTCCAAAGAAGACATTTTCCTGCGCGACACGCGGGGCTGTTGGGAAAAATGAAAATCCATTCATGTGTGAAAGAAAATTTCATCGTTCATTCAATGATCGATCGGGTTTTCGATTTTCAGTTTTCAATTTTTATCCACATCCACATCCACGCTGGTCTGGTCGGGTTGCTGTGTCGCCAAAAGGAAGAGTGTGTGTGCACTTTAAGTGATGCGTCGTCTTCTGCATTATGATATGCTGACAGTTTCACTGATCTCCTCTGATGGTCGCCTTTCGACGTCGTCGTCGATGCTGCATCGCTCCATGGAAGCTGTGGTGGGATTGCTTAGAGGAAGAAAACGAGGAGGATCGTCTTGGAAACTTTCTCGGTTTCGATGAACGCTGTGACTGTGCTGAGACAATCCGACGCAAACGGTATCACGGCCCCGTGGAAATTTAATTAGCAGTTAACACCGGAAAAGCATCATCTATGGGTTTGATGTGATGTAAGAGAAACTAGACTGTGTGATTTGTGACAGGAAAAACCAATTAGTCTAAGCTTCTTGGGCTGCGGGCAAAGGAAAGGATACAAGGCCGGTGGTGTTTTCTTTGGAAAAGTTGCAGTTATTGAGTAGAAGCCATGTGAAATGTGGCCCAGTGGGCGTTAGATGGTACACGCTGTGCACCATTACGGAAGGAAATCAAGCATTTTTTGGGGTGGTAAGCCGAGGACTGATAGTTGAAGGTCATTCTAAACTGCAGAGGCCCGTCTACCATGGAGGAATAAAACGAAAAATTCTGCCAATTGTTAAAAAAATACTCAAATTCAAGGCTTAGCGCCTATATCGTTACCAATGCGATGGGACTAGTATTAATTGAAAGCAGTAATTAATCACTTGGTCCCGACGACTGGAAGCAGTATGCCCAAGCTCAGACTTTCCATGGGCGCCATGAGGACGTAAATTATCAGTCCAAATAAGAATGTTGAACACCACCCGCTGCAGCGGATACAAGTCTTTTGAAAAAATCCCATCAACTGCTGTTTAATGACTGATCCTTGCTTCATTTTACCATGTTATTGGATCCCAATTTTTCATTTCATTAAACTTTTAAGTAAAATGGTGAGCTACAGGATCCCAATGGAAGCACGGCCAAAATGCCTTTATCGGGTTGTCAAATCTGGTCCAATCACCATTTGCCGTTGGGATCAAATTAATAACTGGAGTGGTCGATCAGGGGTGGTGGTCTGGACTGGTGTTTGCTGTCTAGCAGTACAACGGACTAGTCGTTGTGTTTGAGCCTTACAGTGTGGTGTTTAATAACCCTAAAAAATGGTCCTTCGAGCCGGATGCCGAACACTACCTGCTACACTACACTAACCTATGGTGCCTGCATTGATGAAGAGGGTTTCAGTTTGATGATTTTGTAGGACTTTTAGAGGACTGTTATTGTACATACTGGTATTAACATCGTGACAGCATTTCTTTTCTATCGAGGCTCTTGAATTTATTCTGGCATTATAGTCACTATCTTTGTAACCTTTTTCATGAACGAAATCGAAGCAGTAGCGCCATTAAATGAATATATAACCTTTGTTAATATAAGCCATTATTATATTGATTTCGATAAGCTCCGTAAAAGTGCAGTTGAAAAATTAAGTCCAATGTCTTATCCTTGTACTTCATCCCACTGTGGGCTGTGAGGTTCTCCGAGATTATCTGCTGCGCGATGTTTGACATTCTTTTCACCTTTGTTGTCATTTCGTTGAGGCGCATTATTCAGAGTCATCCGCCTAGTCTGTTTATTTTAGTTGAATCGTGAGACCTCGTGTTATTTCTACATTTCCTTTCCTTTCTTATCCACTTAACACCAAGAGAAACACATATCTATTATTTTTTATTTTACTTTCTTTATTCAATGAAAATTGCAATACAATACTACAAGACAATTCGTCTTTTGGAAGTATGGATTTTAAAAATAACAGCTTTAAGTAATTGTTTAAGAAGTGTACGCGATGACAACTTTTTGAAAATAGAAAATGTTCGTTTACCAGAACTCATAAAAACAATACTTAACACGGGGTGACTTGATAAGAACAACAGAAGAATACATTTTAAGAAAACAACATTGCTGTGAGATGTCAAATAGTTACTGGCTTTATTTTGAAGTTACATTTATGGCATTTTTTGTGGAATAGCGCATGATTTAAATTACCTCAGTTCTTCAATAATTTTGTCCAATGTTTTATGACTCGATACCATATACGGCGTGTTATTCCGGCATAACGAAGTCCAATTTAGCTGATCGGCGCCGAATCGACATTTCTAAGTACTGGAAGCTACGACGGTTACATTTTCTTCATATCGCACCAATCTCTGTCTAGTTAAAGGGTTAACGTCCAAAAGAGTGTATTCCGGCCCAAACTTGCGAAGAATTGGCGCGGTGAAGCATTACGGCGGCCAACCCAACGACAAAATTCACATTGCGTCTTAACAAGTATTTACAACTAACGTAGAATTTCAATAACATTTGTTAATTATTTCTCAACGTTCGGCAAGTGTGAATCTATCATTGCTTTCCGGTCATTTTTAGATAGAAAGAGAAGAATTGAAGAAAGGGAAGAGATTGTGTGCATATCACAGAACAAAGGATAACTTGGGTACAGCAGCCAACTTGATACCAGGGTGAAGGTAATCTGCTATATGGCCCTCATAAGGCCAGTCATGGTGTATGGTTGTCCTCTGTGGTTCAACGTGAGTCCTTCCCAGATGGAAAAGATGAGGGTGTTCGAGAGACGGTGTCTTAGGACTTGTCTCCGGTTGTATCGAACACCCGAGTCTGAGTACAAGAAGTACTATCCTAACGAGGTCCTGTACAACAGGGCAAACGTGAAAAGGATAGACAATTTTATCATCAAATTAATAAGAAGTCACATTGCTAGAAGTATGACTTCTACCAACAGTCTGATCTTCGGGGCTTACTATCGCAATTATATGTACCATGAGAGGGTGCGCCACAACGGCTTTGTTCCACCTGAAGCGTTCCTCTATTTGGATTCGATCGGCTTGATACAGGACACGGAAGGATGTCCTGTAATCTACCACGCGATGCGTTTAGTTGGTATAACGGCCCACTTATCTAATTATAAGGTAGCTTAGTAAAAAAAAAAAAAAGGATAACTTGGATATCTACCAAGGAGGAGAAATTCGTATTTTTTTCTTTTCTCTACTCAAATACACAAACGAAGCGAAACGGAAATACATTAAGTTATCCACTTGATTTTAAAATACTCGCATGACCCCTAAGTATGTAAACTTGTCCACATTCTCTGTCAAAAAAGTCTGACACTTCGGTTTTGATTCCTACAAAAGTTCGGAGAGCAAACACTAGATGATCACTAGCGATTTACAATAAACATCAGTATCCAACGGTCTAAAGACATGAGATAATCCAACGTCGTCCGCAGAAGCAATATGAGAACCTTTGTGATAATATAACATTAATAATAATATGGACGCAACAGTTAGATACGGATTCCGAACGGGGAAGTTGAGAAACTTTTCTTTCCAGATAGAAATACTCTTTAAGCATTGTCGGTGACTCGAAAGAGGTGGAGCCGTGAATTATGGAAGTTGGTAAATTGAGGATTCGAACCTTTTACCCTCTGAGTAGGAGTCGACGCACTAACCCGAGTACGGCAACCCGAGAACCTTTATGATGCATACTTAAAATAGAATTGGTCCTAGGACCGAACCTTGTGGTATTTCCGGATTTAGACATTTAAAATCACTTCTACCATCTTCAAACCTTACTGTTCTTTGCAATAAAGCGGTCGGATTTAAATTTCTTTCTAGATGAGCTGAGATCTAGATGAGCACCCAAGTATTTGTGATTTACCATATTATAATAATGCGTTGATAAATCGTGCTGGCGATGGTGTTGTAGATCTGTGCGTCGACTTCCACGCACTTGAACCTACGGTACCTAGGTTCGAGTCCTGGTACGACAATAAACGTTTTCATCCCTCGCTCGGGTTCAGTAAAAACAAATCAGTTTCACTCGTTCCACTCATGAGAACAACAGCACGCAGAACACGTATAGTTGATTTAGATGCTTCGAGCTGGAATTCTACGCGCTGATACAAGCATACAGAGTTGATAGAATTGGCTGAAGGAAGAATTCTGTCGCAGAATTACTATAACCAAAATAACTTAAATATACTCCTAATCACGTAGAAATAAGAATTAGTAAAATCTGGACTAGGTTAATGTCCACGGTTCAATAAGGCGAAAACTACTGTTTCGAGTTGAGCTGTCATTTCCTGAATACGTTTCAAACTTAATTGAGGAACTAACAAGAGATTACGTGGGGTGCCGAAAATTAAATTAAACTACGTTTCTTCTTGTTGCACTTCAAACTTCGTCAAGATTCGCTGAGGATCTTCCGAAATGGAATGTCCTTGTGTAGGTTTTAATCACTTCAACTGAACCTCAACTCTGCAATTATTTCAAGTGTCACAAGCGGTTCAACCTTCTCCAATGCATGAGTTGCTCTCCTCTTATAAAAGATGTTCTCACCTTGAAAAAACTCAATTTTCAACAGAATGTGGTAATTCATAACGTGACCTCCAACTCCTTTGCTTACATAAGGATGTGACTCACATAACTGCCACCTCCCAATCTTCAATGCGATATGTCCCAATCAGACACTTTATCACCAAGAGTCGCTTGCTCCTCTGTTCCTCTGTACAGTCGCAGCACTGATCTTGAAATAGTGATGCTTGGCACACCCACTTACTTAGAATGCGAGTCGGCCCACACTCGAAATTCGATTGATAATCCCATTACCTGTGCGTCTCGCCGCAGAGCACAGAGACCGTTCAATGGCAACAAGTGAAGTCAATGGGCAATGAGGACTCCAGCAGTGGTTGACATATTTCCCGAGAGCACACAAGTCGAGGTTACCGCTGAATTGCGCACTTTAATCCGACCCAGCTTCAGCATGCCCAATGTGTGTACGTGAACGTCTAATTCAAGGCTGTCGGAAGCTGCGGATTATGCCTACAGCAATTGACGGAGGCTTAACATTTCATCAGAGCTCCGCCGCCGCGCCGTGCATGGACATGATTTACTGGAGAGCGCGCGCGCGCGCATACACTCGTGCTCCACATTCACGTCACATGCTCCTCCATTTGCAATCGAAACAGAATGAAACCCGAGGAATGCGGTAGTCGATTCGAAACACTTCCCTAGCTGCTCGGAAGACACTTTAAACACTCAATAAATAACCCCCATCCCGCCGGTCCCACTAATGCCCCCGCCAGCAGCAGCAGCAACAGCAGCAGCGACAGCCTGAAGCAATTTTCAGCATCAGGCAGCCGTCGTCGTCGTGTGTACATATGCTGACTGTATGCCTGTGCTGGCCAAAACATGATCCATGAACAAATGAATCCACCACCATCGCCGCTGCTGGCTCTGTCTTTTGCCAGTGCTCAGACAAGACCCATCCAACACCGAAGGAGCCATCAAGCGTGTTCTGTTGTGTTGGTCATAGAGAGGAAATTTTCGAGAAAGTTCAAGTTTACCATGATGGAGTAAGCATTACAAATTACGCGGCAGCCGGCGTACGGCGCGGCGCAGCGCAGCGCAGCTAGTTCGGTGGTGGCGGCGAGAATGTGTAGATTCGCCGCGATTTATGTTCGCCGTACGGTAGCCAGTGATTTCTCCTAATTCGACACCGCTCGTGCTCACTGCCGGCCCAGCCAGCCAGCCAACCCAGTCAGCCTAGCCGGCCCAGCGATCATTGATGCTCTATTTGGCACGGTATTCCAAGTGATCGTAAACATTTACGATTGCTAATTTAGGAGTCACAATTATTGCGGCGACCGCACTCGTTGAGACGGCGCAATAAAATTGGTAAACACGGCTTGAGCTGCTGCGGCCGCTCAATCACAGTCACATGACCGTGATTATGACGCCGCCGACGATGATGACAGCGAGGATGAACGCAAGGAGATCACCTTCGGTTAGCGGTGCATCCACCTCGACCTTTACAGGCGGTTTGTCAATCAAACGGAAGTCATCGTCGGATCGACCGGCAACGGAAAAAAAATTAACTTCGACAGCAAATCAGGAATTCTGGGTCGTGCTGACCCCCGAGGGTTTATCGCGCGAAGAGGAACCACAGACTCCTCTGCAGAGGTCTGCATTGGATTGAGGAGATAGCCACCCGCTCCTGCTCCCGCTGGCCTGCCCTCCGTGGGTGCATGGACCAGAGAAGAAGTGCCTCGTTGACCAGCTGCATCGCACTAAATCGACGGCTGGATCTCGGCACTCGGGCCGCGGCTCTGGCAGATTCATGCGCGTGCATATGAAATGGATTTCGACTTTATTAAAAGTGAATTAGGGGGACGGGGCACAGGCCGCTCTGGTGGGTGGTCTGTCAAGTTCTAAGATCTCTCCCTCTCGTGGTCGCCTCCTCCTCGGGTCGGCTTGCACATCTGCAAAGGTGATCTGTTGGTTGAACAATAGGAGACTAAGAAAACGAAGACGACGGCCACCACGATGACGGCGAGGATGAGGACGACGATGGCCGCATCTTTTGCATTCGATTGGGTGGAGTGGTTTGGTTTGACCGTCTCGGCGGGATGAATGAGTTATTGTAATAGTCTGCCACCTATCTCGCTGAAAAATCCGTGTCCCCCGCCCTGAGGCCTCCAGTGTTATGACATCTCTCTCTGCCTCACTCTCGATGCTTTTTGCCTGCCTCTGCGTCTGGGTCTCGGGATGGACCGCGAGGAACACATGCAAATCCGTTCACAGTTTGTGAGTTTAATTGAAGGAGATTTGCCGGAGGAATGCTTCATCATCCCTTGAGTATTGAATTACCAACGACTTGTGGTTGTAAGAACTTTCGGTAGCTGACACAATTCCACAAGCGATATGAAATGAGATGCATTCGCTGTCAATGGTTTTATTGCTCATTTTTTTGCTCGTCTCTTATGAAGGACCGTGCAATGAAACTTGATACGCGCCCGAAGCGAACGGTTTTCCAGTCGAATTTTGACTTTTAACCCGTTTGGCAACTTGACATTGCATTCGATTGTGCAGTCGCTTAAGGATATGTGTGAAATGAAATTGATTTTGACATAATGAGGTGCTCCAGAAGAAGTGGAGGCAAATGAAGTTGTTCGAATGCAGTTCGGGTGCTGTGGACCTTAAAATTCAGGAAGAGAGAAAGACGCACGGCTGGGCTTGGTCGGGTTTTCACTTTTGAAAACGATGGAATTTTTGTGAACGTAAAGATTTTGCGGAAATCGAGTTTGATTATAAGATTTGATTGTGGTGTTGACAAAAGTAAGCATTCATTTCGTTTTTATGAACGAATTAAAAGACTAGAAGGGATGCGATAACCGGGTGAAGCTTACACCATTTGGCCGAATGGAACCTGGCTACCACGCGTGGGATTCTTTTTGAACGGACTCTAAGAATACCGTGATATGATGAAAGTATTTGCAACGACTTTTCAATGCTCTCGTGAAAGAGGCAACTTTCCGATTAATTTTAGTGACATAATAAGTGTGGCGCTACAACATCAACCTCATGTGCGACTTATTGGTCGAGCGACTCATGAGGGAACGGAACTGTTTGGTTTCGGCCTCATTTTAGGAACAGCTGACCAGTATTAATCTTGAGTGCCAGAATCACCGAGCTTTAATGGTCTATGACACTGCGCTCCAACACTTATTTAGCGTAGTCCTTATTCACCTTAAGACCACCTCAGGTCGCATGTCCTTCCATCAACGGTTATAGCACTGGTATCCGTGACGATGCCAATGGCATCTGTGTAAGTCAAAAATTGGACTGATTTGTGATTGTCGTGATTAGAGTGATGTCTTCTGTTGTACCATATTGCAGAAATTACACGTCAGCTCATCTTCACAAATCCGGAGCAACTATAGAGACGTTCAGAGGTTCGGAGTAATGTTTCAACACATTGGCCTAAGAAGAAAAGAGGGACAATGATGGGACCACTTGTTAAACCACTCACTGTCACATATTCATGATGAGGCCAATGCATCATGCTCTTTGACAACACGGGGGTTTTCTAAGCTGCACATATTTCTTCTGGCAAGTTACCAGCTTGTGCCTCATCGGAACAAATTATTGTTTGAACAAAATTGCCGTCAATTTCGACCCAAGGCCAGACAGAGAAACGATAACGATTTGGAATGACTACCCCATGGGCCTTGTAAACGATAAAAACAATATCTTTTTACCAAAGTTCCCCCGAAGCTTGTGTTATCGATATTCAGTTCCTGAAATCTGTATCGCGTTGAGGCACTCATTCACCTACACGCGTTAAGATCATAGCGCAACCACAATTCTCACAATCGTTCTTCAAAAACTTAAGTGTATCAGCTTACTTACTTACTTATCAGGCTGACGACCCATACAGGGTCCGAGCCTGAGCAATAGCTGCTTTCCATTCTTGACGGTCCTGGGCACGCTGCTTCCAGTCATCAAGACCAAGCTTTCTTGCATCCGCGATTACTTGGTCTTTATACCCTAAATTCGGTGTTCCTATCCTTCTCGAACCACGAGGTTCGGATTCGAAGACCCTCTTAGCTGGAGCATTGTTGTCCATGCGCTCGATGTGGCCGAGTCAGTGTAGTCGACGGATTTTTGCCTTCCCGACTACATCCTCATGCTGGTACAACTCGTAGAGTTCGAAAATATGTCTTCTTCTCCCCTCACCTTCCTGTAGAACTTTTCAGTACTATGTCGAATGCTTACTTTTTTAATATCCAACCATAATGGGCGTAAGGAACCCTAGACAACATAAGAAATCGAACGAATACACTGTAAACATTCATACACCACATCTACAATGGTTGCTTCTCTCAGTTTCGTTGAGTTTCGTTAAGTTTCGTTAAGTTCCGTTGAGCTTCGTTAACCATTCTTACTTAAGTCGGATCAACATCAATCGTTCTCTAGTGACTTCCCAGAAGAATTTCATTATAGGCAATTCAAGCTTTGATGGTGTTCCTGGCCTGCCCACTTTTCCATCGGTTTTGGCATAACTTTCAGTCTATTTTAGTCGAAGATGATACCCTTGGTTTATGCCCGCGACTTATTTTACACTCTGTTTGCAAATAAAAATAAAACACATCTAGAAACCATGGAGCGTAATTAGGCGGATTTTGAAAGCTCTTTTCCCTTCGGATCTCTACCTGGCCTCAACCACGAGTGCAAAATTAAGTCGATTTGCGCAATTTCGTTTAAATGAAAGGAGAACACTTTCTGCATGAAGAATAAGTCTAGTCACAACCCACATTTCTCACCACAGACCAGCGTGACTCTGAATGGCAACCAATTTCCAAGACGTCCCACCCAGTTCCATTCAACAGAAAACCCATCAACTTCTGCTAATTCCATCAAATGTGCTCATGAGTGCAAACAAGTGGTTCGTTAAACACTCGAAGACAAATTATTTGAAAATCACTGAGTGTCTTTGGGAATTCCTCAGCACGTTCCACAACAAAAAAAATCCGATGATCTCACACAGCTCGTTCGCAGCAGCGCAACCAGCCAGACAAACCAAAGAAACCTAGCGAATTTCTCGCTAAGCCAGACAAACAACTAATCACTTTGATATGCGGTTCATGTGGTATCCCCGAAGTTTTGTCTGCCTGTCCAGACCTTATACCTCAGCTCCCACACACACATACACACCTTCGTATAACAGTAATTGTTCATGTATAAACATAATCCAATCCTCCACAGATTCGATTTTCCCTTTTTTTATAATTAAACATCTTCAACTGACGATGGCTATGAGACGGTGTGACTATGTGAGTGCGGTGCCGATCTCTGATTGAGACATTGAAAGACGCATACCGTCAATTTCCACACACGATAAGTGCTATTCGATGATATAAACAAAAATACGCATGACTTGCAAGTGTACCGTGCCGAGCCCTTGAATTCATCTTCAGCCGAATTGTCTGCTCTGGAGCGACCAAGACCTCTTCACTTCTCCATCGAATGATGGAATGACAGAATGACGATGTGGTACGGAAGACAAAAACATTTCATCTTCGTTTCGTCGTTGTTGTTGTCACTGTTGTTATCGGAGCACTTTGGTAACGATGCTTTTTTGGAGGAGATTAAGTCGTCTGTGCCCGTTCAAGACTGGTTTCTGTGAATTCTTCGTGCTAATAAAAATACTCGTACCATATCAATGGCAAGCAATGTGTGTACTTAGAGACAAACAATTGTGCCGCCACCGCTGCCACCGCCACCACTACCACTATTACCTAAGAAACTTCTTGGAGGCATTCAATCGAACTCAATCGGACCGTTAATCACTCAATGCCGTCACAAGGTGAAAAGAAATGTGGTCTCGTGTTTTTTTTTTCTGTGGAAAGATACCCCCGCCCCCTTAACACATCGACACTCCACCCAACATTGATTTGCTTTCAAGTTGATTAGCATAAGCTCAATGCGTGCACACACTCACCCGCTCACTCAATCACTTACTCACCCAAGGCAATTAACAATTCACAATTCACATTTTGTTGGCTAACTGCTGGTGGCGGAGTGTCAGTGTAGTGTGCTTTTCAAGATCGATCTCTAGAATGACAGATTCCACTCTCCATAGCCGGTGATCCTCCCCACCACCTGCATGTCAGCTTAATGTAATTCTAATGATGGCCAAGATGTGATTGGCCAGCTCATCGCGCCCCAGACCAATCTGGTCGATCCGTCATCTCGTTAGCATCCACACCTGTGAGAAATGCTGTGCTAATAACAATTAACTGCCGTGTCTACACACTCCGATACATAGGCAAGCTTTGCATACACACACCCGCTTGTCGCTGGCTGGACTGGAACCGTGCCTCGGCACGAACCTGCTGTGTATTCGTTCTCGTATACATGCTAACACGCTGCACTACGCCCAATGAAAATATTTTCCAGATAAGTAAATGATAATTATTAATCGAACCGCGACTTGTTTGTATGTACTATACCGAGCGATGCGATATGTGGTGTGGTTTTGTGCATGCTGAAGCTGATGCCCACCCGTATCACGGTGCGCAACACCCAGCCATCAGTGTCCGCTGGCACTATAAAACAAAAGAGTTGAGCAACGAACTTGAGTTTTCCTCGCCGCATTTCCACCGGCAAACTGCCAGCTCTAGCATAAACGTTTTATTAACTGCTCAGCTCAATGGCAGCGCATAGGTTCGTGAGAAGTACATGCGCTCTGAATAAAATACTCGAACATTGTAGCAAAGCATAGCCTCCTATAGTATGCACAGCAACGCCACACCGCACCACGCCACGCCACTGTCCGCGCGCATTGAAAGAAACTCTGCTATTTTAATTGGCGGATGCTAAGTCAATTAACCAGTTCTCCTCCGAATAATGATTAATGGGATTATGGCAAGCGCTTGATAGGGATATAAACATAATCAACCGGATCTGCTTTGATTGAGTATTCGTTTTCGGCGCTGCTGACCGAACTGAGCCTCAGCCCCAGTCGATCCGACTGACTGATGTACAGATGGCCATTTTCGGCCTAAGTGCCGTGTATTTGCATTGCGCGATAAGGTGCCGCGAAAACAGTAGCCCAACAGAGTGTTCGCGTAATGGTTTGTAAAAATCAAAATCGAAATTGATGCGGTTGTTGGGCCATGAGCCATGAGCCGTGAGCCCCCATGCCTCACGGAAGCGAACCACACCTAGCCGTGTGGTATCGTGTTTGCGGCTTAAATACTTAGCTCCCGGTGGAATGGAATGAACACCAGACCTTTGCTTTGTTCCTCCTTTTTTGTATTTTTTTGGAGCTACTTTGGTTTGTTTGTTTCGAATATGCCTCGAAGCGATTTCGGTACGCTGCCACTCTTGGTTAAGAATTGCTAACCTCTTGTAAGTGTTATTTCTTATTGCTCAGGTTACGAAAAGTGAGTATTCAGTGAACATTGCCTTCGAACTTGTGGGCGTACTCTTTGGACACGCTTGTCTGATCTCTTGTCGTTTTTTTTTTTTGGGAATGTTATCGTTGTAACAAGGCGCTGAGGAGGACCATGAATTTGAAAGCTATCCGTTCGTGAATGGATTGGATTGAATTCGTTGATTGATAGGATTCACGGTCGCTTAGCGTTTACAAACATTCCATTCTTGATCGACCTCCAGCTGTTAGGGTACTTGAAATTGGGGCAACACGCTTGTTTGTGTACAAGAATTGGAGTCCTTCGTTGGGGAATGGGTTTTCCCAATCAATCTACCCACCGCTTGGACGTCTTGAGTCCAATGAATTCATCCAAAAACTGGGCTCTTCATAAAGCGCTACGAAGCCTTCCTTAATGCAATCAAGTGCTTAAACCCATGCCGTGGATAGTCCCACCGTTTAATCGGCCATCTCTCCGCGGATGAACCTCTTAGCGCCACTCGACAGCTGCTCACAATTGTAATTTCCCACCGCGGCTTGGATCTCACTTTTCCCAAAGTGATGGTCTGAGAAAATGTCTCTCTCTCTCTTTCTCTCGCCCTCTCTCTGTCCAGCAATTCTAGGAAAACCAGTTCGAATTGCGAAAAATAATAACAGAGCATCGAGTCTCCGAAGCGCTTCAGCAATCCGAGCATCCAGAGCGGCTGCTGGCGGAAGAATTCTGCGCGCGGCAATTTCACCAACGATTGGTACGAAGCAGCGCAGCGATCCGCAATTAGTCGCGGTTAAATCAATTGAAAGTCATTTGCAGAACCGAGGCATTTTTCACACTCGACTAACTCTCACCCGGCGCGGCGTTGCAGTGCGCGATCCTTGTCTACCATCATCTTGAGCCGCAATTAAGCCCACCAACAATCGCGCGACCGCATACCGGCAAACGTCGTTCGCCTAATGAGCCAGTTTGTGCGAAGCTAACAGGCACACAGCACTGCACCGGACACCCACGCATGCTCATTCCGACTTTTTTAATTGCCGCCCTCCAGTTGCGTATGCCTCCATCGTCAAACTCCCCACCTCGCCGAGCGCTGATGACAAACTTTTTATTAACAAATTAGGTTCAAATGATATTCAGATCCATTTGCATTGGAACAATGCAATGAGGTTGTCAACATCACAGTCTCCTCCTCCATCTGCGCCTCGTCCTCCGATCTGGCGTGTTGCGAGGCAACGGGCTGAGTACCTACAACATCCCTCGAAGCCAGTTATAGAATTCAGCTGTAAATCACTTGCTTTTCATCTGGCGGCGCAGGATGTGATATGTTCTCCTAGATGATGTGATAGTATCCCACGCTCGACAGTCGACACAGACGACATTACTGTCTGTGCGGCTCTTCAACTCCTCAGCTGCACAGCTCCTCGACTCCTCAGCTCCTCGGCTCCTCACAGACTTCAGAGACACCAGTGACTGCTGTCATTGTGCACAATGTTGTGCAGAGGTGTCAATATGCCATCGTGAGAGGGTTTATATTGTTGTCATGGCTGGAGAGCGCGAGCGCGCGCCGTTGTTCATGCCCCCAAGGAGGCTGGAGCCATCGGTTTAGGGCGCGGATGTCTAGCGAAAATTAGTCGAAATCGGATGCAGTGTATAAATCGGCGATCGCGCGCATGCGCAGCCCGGTGAAATGTCAGTTGCGCCTAATTTCATTCATTTGTCGCGGTGGATAATTGATTCATCCATGGATGTGGTATCTCATCATCTGTGCAAGATTGCGCAAGGTAGCAGGAATGCGATGTGGCGTGGCGGGCGTACCTGTCACTTGTAGGAAGCTGTTGGAATGTGCACTGTAGGAGGAAGGCAGCCAGATGCATTCCGTCATTCGGTTGCGCCTCAATGTCGCTGCTCTTGTTCTTGGGCTGTTTGCCACAGGAGGACGGAAGCCCGTGTAAAACACTGGTATTCCCGTGAAAAGTAACGTTAACAAGTTGTCCCCGAGTGTAACGTCGTTTTTATCCATCGTGTCCCCATCGAACCTCGAAAGTTCCCACTCGCTGATAAGCATCTTAACCCGTGTTCGAGTCAAGACAAAAGGACTGGAGCACAATGAAAAAAGCAAACTCCCTGTGCACCTGGTTGCGCTTGCGCAGCAAGGAGCCTCTCTCTCACTGTGATCATCCCTTATGGGCGCAAAGACAGCTTACAGACATTTGCATGTGCAGTCACAACACTATGGTCTATCGTGAAGATTATTAATAAACGGTTGCTTCAGCGCAGTTGCTTGTGCGCAGGCGCGCGCGTTGATATATCATTTATGACCTTATCACCCATCTAGACCAGATATGGAGTACCTAGTTGTTGGGGAGCACCAGAGTGTAGGTACATAGGACATAAGGAAATCCAAAATCCAAGTGAAACAGTTCCTCTCCCCAGCAGCAGCCTCGGTGACAGTGGTGTGCCTCTCTGGAGCATAAGATCGTCGGGGCGATAGTGTTAGATGACGTTCATATAGTTATTGGACAGTATCTGCACCTCCGCCGGTGGTTGCATTGGTTCCTCACGACGACATTATTTATTATTATTGCCGTTTTTTTTTTCTCTCTCTCTTTGCTCAGCTCAGTGTCTGGAAAGGACTGCACACCGACGAGGGAGAGAGCGTGGTGGGAGCAAAGACAAGGAAGAGAAAAAAAAAAAAAAATCACTGGATTGTCGTTGGAGGCTGAATGTAAATTGTGACCATTGCACTATCCTTCCATTTTGTCTTAATGATACCAATTTGGGGCTATTTGGATTCCTGTTAATTCGCATTTATGCAGATGGCTTGGTCGCAATTCTCTCCCACTACCCACTGCAGCGACGGCCACGACATGCCAGGGATGTGCAACACACAACAAAACACACAACAAAACAAAACCAGAAAAACAAAGCGGAAAACAAGCATCACGCCAAACTGGTGCAAGCTCCAGCTCGGGCACGTCGCGTCGCGGTCGCCGAGATGCAAAGACTCTGATATCAGCAAAGTTTATTCAAAATTTATGACAATGACGCAAATGAAGACAAATCTAACGAGTTAGCCCAATTCCGTTATTTACTGGCAAAATAAAAGTGTGAAATACAGTTTTCACTTATGGCCTGGCATGGCCTGGCCACCGATACCGAGACCGTCCATCGTGTCGCATGGAAACCATTCATGTTAGGCACGTCTGGTTGCCGGTGTGTGTGTGTGTCTACTGTCTAGTGTCTGCCGTGTGTCCTGTGCTGAATGCTGTCATAACACTTTTACGTCTAGTCATTTATGGCATGACGCTTTGGTTGCCATATTGGAAGACATAATTATGACATCCCAGTGATTTCAGAAAAATTGATCGTTGTGTATCGTTCGTTGTTCTTTTATGCGGCCGGCAGTGTTCGATGGCTGTCGCTTTCGAATTGACGTGCTGGTGCTGGTGGTGGTGGGTCTTGGCGTGAGGCCTTAAAGCGAGCAGGTCTTTGTGCAATGACATGCCGTTGTGAAATGTCCGTCCAATTGCACATGTGTCCGACATCAACCATGTACGAGTGCAGTGGGCATTCTAAGGAAACTGAAAAAACGAACGGTGTCAGTCAGGTGTTTTAATTGATTTGATCATGAGTTTTGTCGTGTCGAGCACCAACTAAGGGTCTCGGCGCTGTTTCCAGATGACTGACATGGTCGTGGCAGTGACCCGCTCCGATGGGATTGAAACTAATGAACTGTAAAGTTTGTTGTGGTTTGGTTTCAGAATGATTTTGCATTTGACTCTGATGGATATCCTCCATAAAAACTTCCTCAAACTCGATTTGTTTTACGCAAGTGTGTGGATGGGGAATGGGAGGAGGGCTGATGATCTGATGTAAGTTGTGATGTAAATTGTAACTGAGTCTAAACAATGCCTTGAATCTATGTGATTAAATAATTGATCTGTTGTGGTCGTCGTTGCGTAAGAAGGAGAGTTCACGAACTCACTCGGTATACAATACTTAGAGTGCATGGAACAGCTTGTTTAACTTCTCCGTAGAATTGAATGCACTCTGCACTCGTTCAAAAATAGGTACAAAGACGCACACGTGCTGTTATAGAAGTTAGACCCAAGTGCACCCGGTCTCTCATTGTTGTTCTAAAACAAGTCTTAAGAGTTCACCGTAACGCCCATACTTAGCACGAGCTCATACAGCATTTTGTAGAATTATTTTTAGGACGACTTTCATGTTTCAGAATTCAGATTAATTTGTCTTGTCAAGTACTTTAGGATTTTGTATTAATGTTCAATCAAAATTCAATCACGACAAGTGGCTCGACAAAATTAATTAAGTGTGGAATGATGTCAAGGCTAAGTCGACTGTTGGCATTGACGGAAGTCGAAAAAGTTGAATGAGAGTTGTTTGGCCAAGGCTTCCTTCAGGGTGTGTTATGTTAAGAGATGAAGGATTATGCCAAATGCTTGCAAACATGTTTTGTACTTCCTCAAGAAACCTTTCTGTTCAATTTTGCGAAAATACACATATAGTCGCCTCTCCCTCCAAGTCGAATTATTACGAGGCATCAATTTTAGTTCAGGTTCGAGAGAAATTCAACTTAGAGCGACTCATCTACATTCTGTGTCTACATTCCCAAGCAGAGGTAAACTCTAGAGGTTCGCTTTGCGATATAATGAACTCAATAATTGTACATGCATGAACGCAAATACTGGTATTGGTGCACCGCGTTGACTTGGACTGCCTATAAATCACCTGGCACTGTATTCAATGGTTATGGATATTAAATGAAATTGGTCGGTTTAAGACGAATAGGTTGACTTTATGTGGAAATGAAGTCAGCAATGGACTTAAGTTGACTATGTGTTGTCCTAAGTTGAATTCCCGATAAGAGGGACATTAGTATCTTGTCTCCGAGCTTCCACTGCTAGTTTGCTAACAGAGGTCCCCAAAGATGGTGAAGATATTCTGGTAGGTATACTGCGGACACTTTCTACCTTGGTAGGCTGAAAGCATGGCCGGATAAGACAACAACTTTAGAGAAATGCCCTGCCTAACTTCATCGTCCAGCCTACTTTCTGAGTCTTTTTCGAAAAAGGCTTAAACCAATAATCCATGTCATCTTTCGATGTCAAAACATTCAATATAAGAGCGTTAAAGCCGTGGCGTAATGGGTAAGTGCGTCGACTTCTACGCAGAGGGTGCCAGGTTCGATACCCGAATTTACCACCTTTCACAGCTCCACCTCTTTTGAGTCACTGACAATGCTTAAAGAGTACTTCTGTCTAGAAAAAAGCTTCTCAAATTCGCCGTTCGGAGTCGGCATTAAACTGTCCCTTCCACGCGTGAAAGAACAATAGCACGCACAACACAGTGGTTGCTTAGAAGCTAGGCCCAGGTCCAACTCGGACTGTCGCGCCACCCATATTATATTATTATAAAGCCAATTTTTTGTCGTAATTCGCATCCCAGTAGGCAAGCAATTCACAGTCTAGTGAACTTTTATTTGAGTTGGACTCAAATAAAAGCTAGCTGTTGGATGTTTCTGTACCAGTGAAACAATAGTTTGGTCGAATTGCCAAGAATGTTGCTGGCATATACAAGAGACTGTCTCAGAAGAATCAAAACAGTCGGCGATTTCTTAAATTGGTCATTTCTAAGTCATGGACACATTTTGAAGGGATCTTAGCTTGCACCCTTATACGATAAAGTTAACCCTGGAACTTAAGCAAGTTGCTTAAGCTTACCTTTTGAATCTGACTCTCTAGCAACCAGTGATGAAACGCATTTTTGCATTATGTGCCTAAAAACCCTTTTAAAGAAACACCACTTCATTCACAAAATATATGTTCAATATATTGTTCAAAATCTTCACATTTTGTCAAACATTATTTTCGAATGAAAGACTAATCACAGTGATACAATTCGATTTTTTGTTTTTTTAAATTTAAAATTAAAATTTAAAAATCAGCAAAAGTTTTCAAGGTCATGTCGCGATGTTACAGATTTTAAAACTCAAATGGATAACTCTCAATACTTTGCTAAAATTTTTATTCAGTTATCTTAGGTCATTATACACGTCTAAGCTTGAAATTTTACTTACATATGCCATTTGTTACAAAGACATCTTTTATATTTGATTAATTTTCTTTAAAATAACTTGTTTAATTTTATTTCCCCTTAAGCCTACCAATCCTGCTAATGAGCGGTGTGAATAAAAACTGAGTGTGAGCATTTCCTTAGCATTTGGAAGAAATGCTCCATCTGTTGTGAATAAATTTTATTTCGTTAAGTTTAACGAACCCTCTCCGCTCACATATTTTGACAACTGACTATTTTCGTCCGTTTTGGTGTGAATAATGATGGAATATGTTCAGATATCGCGTGTAGAAGTTGAGTGCACATAGGAGGTGACTTCCAGAGAGAAAAAAGGGAAAACAATTTAAAATAATGGAAAATACTGCATCTGAAGAGGAATACTTTGACGGATTAAGCCTTAATCCTCAAATAAAGAAAAAGGAATCTGGAATGAACGATGACGATTTCATCAAGTGCTTGCAATTTTATCCATGCTCGTTGGAAAAAGCCAGACTCCAGATATGAAAAATAAAAAGCAATCTGGGTTGAAAGCTATGGAAGAAGAAATAAAAAAAAACCATAGGCTTAATTTGAACATCTCGGTTAATAAAGAAAAAACTTGATAACATGAAAGCCCGTGTCAAATCAAAAGCCGATAAGAAAAAGACGGACAATCTTCCCATTACATTAAAAGACCAATAACAAGCAAAGGTATGGCACCACCACCGGTTTCTTCAGGAATATAAGAAAGGAAATGAGTACTTAACCATTCCATGATATCAAACTCGAATCTATTCACGTTCTTGAAATTATCCTCTGTGTACCCGAAAGGACATGAGTCATAATTCTTTATTTTTCGCGTTTGTTTGTTTAAAAATATTATTGCATATGCTTTGTACCCACCTTTACCCGACTTTGCACTCACCCTTAAACGCGAAGAACTCTAGTTTTGAAACGTCAACTGAAGGGAGGGTACCTACTTTGAGGTAATTTTTTATTCAAACCAAATTGAGTATTTCCTTTAACGAAAATACTCGACTCATGTGTTCTTACTCGGAGCGTTTTCTCAGTTTTTATTCACACTACCCAATGCCTCAATTTTTTATTTGTTACAATCGCCGTTTTTTTTTTGCGACACAATCGTCTAAGACGCTATGGAAATCTTTAAGCAATTCGGCAAACCAAAACATCGAAGGAATCTGGAAAAGTTAGGAAGCGTCAATATCGCACAATTGTGATTAGTTAAACATGTTCATAGCCAATTCTTAGCCAGGGTTGGAGGTGAAAACTCTGAAACAACTCAAAGCGAATACAACTTTTCAATGGAAATCATTCAATTTGCCGAATAGGAACTTCCACAAGTGATTTTTCCGCGAAGCACACTTAAAATCGCAAAACACATATATTTATAGCTTCTCATATACCAATTCTGCACCACTTTTTTGTCAGTCAGTCAAAAACCTTTCGATTCCATTAAGTAGACAACCGCTTGGCAGACCCAGGGCGATGTGGTTGAAGGAAGACCAAGAACTCCGCCAGTTTTGCTTGGCCATAGCTGGGCCGACTCCTCATTGCGGTCAGAAGATGATGATAATGATGTGGATGAAGCTCGAAGTGTTGACCAGAACATAGCACATTGCTTGCTCCATGCTTGTATAGAATCTTTACATTTTTCTTCATACTCTCGTACGCAGCTGTGAAACTTCTGGTTCCATAAGACAAGACTTGCAAAATATGTGTTCTATCGATGCCCTACTAGTCCCTCATTGTGACTTGTGTGAATACAACATGTCTAGTCCAAGAAATGCCAATGTGAGCAACTTTGAGAACCTTGCAAAATGTTCCCATCATCATATGCCGTCATCTCTCATTCATCGCCGTCCATGCAACAGTTTCATTTTCATTTCACAGAATGCCATCAATTCTGTGAACCCCATCCCATGAGTGACACTCATTGTACTCGTTTCCACTTTCATTACTAATCCAACAAACACCGCCAATGCACGCATTTCATAGCCATTCAGCGAACAGGAGGCAGTCGGCTACACGACCAGGTGCAGGCAAAAACTATGCAGATCTCACACGCCCTTGGCCGGAGGCAAGGAGCATTTAGCACCGTTTTGTTACCCATTCCGCGACAAACGATCATGCGCTGCGATAGCACCTCCAAGCTGAACAGCAAAAACCACCCCAGACAAAAGTGCCACCATTGTCTGGATTATGAAATTACCATTAATGAGACCAGATCGAATCAAGTGTGGGAAAGAACAAGTGATTGTCTTCCAGAATCGAGATCAACAATGCACGGCATGCCATTGCATAACTCCACGCGAGTGGGTAATCCTTAAGAATTGCGCTGTTGCCACTGCATGCGACTCGCGACTCACCACACTAGACTACGAGTTGTATGTTGGCAATTGCGCAAGCGACTTGCTCTCTGCTGGCGCGCACAGCATCGACTGTTGCTAATTTCTGTTTTCACATCGCATCCATCACATCACAATTGCGTATCCGCTCGTACGCAGGCTTGGCCAACACCTGAACACAACAAAAAAAACGACATAATTAAAAGGAAAAAAAAGAGACAAGAAATGAACAAGAAAAAAATGAGGAAAAAAACGAAAAAGCACGTCATAAACTTGAAATAAATTTTAAAACCATATCTCATCATCTCACACACTTAAGAGCGATCATAAATCAGCGTAAAACAACAAGTAGCGAACTGCTGTTAATTTATTTGCTATTTTATTAACTGTTTGTCTGCACTAAAGCTTCGTTATCACCGTAGTTTCATCGGGCCTGAGAGTGGTCTTGCTTCTCTGGCTTATTTTTCCTTGGTTTTTCTGTTTCTCTTTTTTGTCCGTCATTTCGTTTCTGCATGCGAATGTTGTTAATCAAACTGGAAGGAATGACGGAGCGGAAGAGATAAAGAAGAAGAAGACTGAAGAAAAAAAAGTGAGAAAGTGTAGCACTTCCTTCATCCGGCTTTGTGCGGCATTCCCATGGGGACTAGTGCCGCTTGGTGCGTGGACCTGCTTCGGAGTCGCTTTGAGACTGATGAGGGTCAATTGAGGGACGGCTGCGAATTGATTTATTACAGATCAACTGGGGATAGCCAGCTCATTGGTGAACCTCGACATGTCCTCGCTGGGGCATGAGCGATCTCTGCTCTAAATCGTGTTGACCGCAATTGGAACGAAGCCAGAAGTATGACGGCTTCATCGGCCGCATTTATCTGTCGCCTTGATTTAGAAGCTCGCTCTTGTCATAGCACCATATTAGAGGGCAGGAGGAATACTAATAATTGTAATGTAAAATGAGCAACTTCTTGATAAAGACCGGAAGTTAGCCACGATCACAGTGCCAACTTGTATCCATTCAGAAAACCTAACCTGCGCCTCATCGAAGTCCAATTACAATTCAAAGACAAGAATCAGATCCCCTTCCGCCGGACCCAATTGAAGCCCCCACACACTCACCTCCTTTCACTTAATTCACCACACCGCTGCAATAAATCTCAAGACTTCACGAGCCATGCATGCATTTGCGGCTAACTTTCTGCAGACAAGCTATTGATATATTTGACTCTAATGCCATCTGCCCTTCCATTAAAGCACACATGAGCCCAAGCCGACCGTGGACGTAGATGTTAATAAATCTCCTATCAAATTTGTCGAGGAAAAATTCGAAGTCATCGGCGAGTTTAATTCGCTCACCATACCGACACGGTCCTCCCTCAGCTCGCCGCACATCAACCACACGCCGAGGTATGAGCATTAATCTCGCGTCTATTGTGCAGCGCATGGTTCCCGTCTTCGTGGAGATGCCGTGCGCTGTGAGATGAATTCGCCACACGTGATATTTTAAGTAATCACTGATCATGACGACGAAACGATATGAACTTGCGGTCAATCGTTGGTAATGTGTTCGGACTGGTCAAGATGGAGCAGTAACGTATCACGTTCGACCCGTGCATTGCTCGCATCAGGAATTACTCAATTCGAATGGAAAACATAACCACCAATCAGTTCGCACAGACCACAGATGACAGGCCAGCAAGAGCCAGAAAGAAAGTGAAACCCCACAACGGAAGCGGAACACTCACTCGATGGAAAGCCATTATCGGCCCGACGACTTGCCACCAGAAAGTTTAAGCCTTCGGCGCTGTCCGAAATTGAATTAGGGTACGCATCCAGCCGGCGTTTCTCCTCTCAATTACGAGCGTCCACTTGGCTGTGGAAATTACAAAACCTCCGCGTGCTCCAGACACCGATAATTACGATGACAATTTCCACATTCGGAAACTAGTTCAACATTTGTAACAGCAGCGTAAACACTTAATTGACGAGTGTGTAGGAACAGACCAAACTGCCGCTGGAAGCTGAAGACCTACAAAACTTCACCGCCAACGATGGTGGCAATGCCGACGACAACGGCAACGACGATGACGATAATTTGTTTATAGGGTTTGGCGAGGTAATAATGGGAACTTTTTCGGAAGCACCAGAGTGCGGCTGTTCCTCGGGCTGCATTGTATTTCGGAAGGGTTACGAAACGACATAATGAATGTTTAGGAATGGCTCAGTCAGGTAAATAGTGTCGTCTACTGTTTCGTAGTGAATTGGGTTTAGTCCACATCTCAAGATTGTTCAGTTGCTGCTGTCGTGTTGTGAAATTGCTTGGCTGTGTCTGTTCTTGAAGTTGTTCTTAAGAACGCGGGGAAACGTTTTGTGTGTTTGAGTTGGTGTTGTCCCAACAATGCGTGTTCCCAATAGCTAAGCTTGCATTCAAGGCATTCCCACAGTCCCAACGAACGATGCTATCTGAATGAAGGCTAAATGCGAACGATTAAGATGTCATGCTTCTGCAGATGAATAGATGGGGGAGGCGGCCATAATTCCATTGTATCCAGTTGCGGTTGGATCTCAAGATTGTCAACTTTTCTTAAATATTCGTTTGTTATGACTCGACTCGTGTATTTATGTGAATGGAGTTGTTCATGTTGTCTCGAAATTTGTAAAACTTGTCTGCGCTGCATGTGGACTTCTCTGTGCGCCAGTCCGGGATAGATCTGCGCCCTTAAAAAATTGGCCTCGTCCAGGTGACACGATCACTTGGTCTCGGGGTCCAGGCAGGTGTCTTCTGTTGCTTTGCATTATTAGATCGGAGTTGAAGGACTTTCGGGTCAAAGCGAAGTTATTCATGAAGTCTACGTGGGCATATTAGGCGTTATTTTGAGGCCCACCTGAGATGTCGGTCCTTAAACACAGAAAAACTCTATCCAATCGCTGTTTCTTTGCGCTTAAGGGACTCAAGTTATCTCGAAGGATCCAGTTGACTTTATGGAACAACTTGACCATCTGTGTCTTGCTCTATGACGTGAGGTATGAACAGTCTCAAGAGCAGATGCAAAAGCTTTCGTGTTTGCGTTGGTGCGTTGGTTTTATAACCTCTTCCTTCCTCTGCCAAGTGATTGCCTACCTGATGGAATCAAAGCCCGCCTCGGAAAGAGTGGGAATATCCATGCCACGTTCGAAGAAGTGGCTGCTCTCGTGTCAGTCAATCTCGGCTAGTAATTCTCATTCGAATAAATCACATCTCGACAGCTTGTATTCGCGATCTTATTCTTTCGGTCAATACCCAATTACTTGGTCTTGTCAACTCAACAGTCGTGTAAAGACTCCGAGCTGCTTGAATTTCTCCACCTGCTTCAATGGGACTCTACTAACATGAAGGGTGCATCCTGAAATTACAATAATCCTTGATATGTCCACGTTCCAGTTAACCTCCATCCAAGCATCAGCACATACGGCCACAAACCTATCGAGCCCACATTGGAGTTTCATCTGTGAGGAAGTGAGGATAACTAACTTATTTTTTAAGCGGGCAACCAATGCAATAGCTGCCTTCCATCGCTGACGGTCCTGGGCACGCTACTTCCAGTCATCAAGACCAAGCTGTCTTGCGTCCGGGAATACTTGGTCCTTATACCAGAGATTCGGTCTTCCTCTCCTTCACTTACCAGTCGGCTCTGATTCGAAGAACCTCTTAGCTGGAGCGTTGATCTCCAAGCACTCGATGTGCCTTCCGGCCAACATCCACATCCTGGTACAGATCCTAGAGTTCGCGGTTAAGTCCAAACAGTAAATGGGAATATATATCCGAAGTACGAAACTTTCTTTCGAAGGCACCAAGAATCAGCTCCGCAGTTTTTCATGTCGTCCAGCTTTCGTCATCATATAGCAAAATAAAAGTTTTATAGAGCATAGTTTTGGTCCTTCGAGTCAGGAGCCTGGAGCCCTGTTGTTTTGACAAACCGTTGCCAACAGGGACTCTACGTCGGGACTCCACTGTGATGTCGTTTGTGGAGTTCAAGTTTGCCTCGAGGAAGACAAACCCCTTTACTACCTCGACATTGTAGCTGTCGAGCGTGATATTTTGTTCTAAGTGGTATGTGGCGGATTATTTCTTGGTCGACAGTTTGTTTTGTCCTTATTGACCTTAAAACAGCTCACTTTGCCTCTTCTAAAATTGTCCTGATTGACTTCATTATGGCCCATTAGAAAAGTTCGACGATGTCAATGTCATCTGCGTACCCCAACAGTTGAACTGACTTGTAGAAGATGTCTTCCGTGTTTTGGACGCCGCACTATCTTCTCCAGCACCAGAGATTGAAGACAACTCACGACAACGCATCTCCTTACCGAAATCCGGTGCAGGTTTCTAACGGCTCGGAAGTCCTCGAGCCAAACTACACGGTTCATGGCGTATGTGTTAGCGTGGTGCGACACAACCGAGTCAAATATTCCGGGATCTTGAATTCGGCCATCGCTGGTATGCAGCTTTAAAATCGATGAAAGGTGGTGTGTATCGATTTGAAACTCGCTGGTCTTCTTAAATACCGGCCTTAGTGTGATAATTTGGCCTACAGTCGATTTGCCAGCCATGAAGCAATACTCATACGTGCCGATTGGCGCGCTACGAAACGGCTTCTGACTTTCACTGGACAGGATCTTTTAAGCGACGTTGAGCAGGGATATGTCTTATATAACTGCTGCTAGAAATTGGATCACCTTTTTGTAGATGGAATTTGTTGAGTTATCTGCAAAAAGAAGAATTCTTACTCTTAACTCTTCAAATGTGTAGCCATGTCGTGTGTAATTCGAGGCGGAGTGGGCTAAAGATCATGCCATCTCGAGAACTGAGGCCTAGTAAATTCCGAACAGAAGCTCTGTCAATGGTGGCTCGGCATTACTTAGTTCGTCGTTATTGTAGGGGACTGCACGTCGGGGAATAGGCAAAGCGTTATCTCATGCAATAGCCGAAGCCATCTGCTGAGAATAACAAATGCATCAGTTTGTTTTTTCTGGAATTTCCGTAATTATATCTTTAAAAAAATAACTCAAAACTATCGTGGCAGTGAACATTCGGAAAGCTATTCCAGAACTCGCTCGATCTCAGTTATTCAAAAGTCATCGAAAAAATGTGAGACTAGCCGCCGTGGAGAATTTTTAAGAACCCCAGGGCTGACAATTGTAAAACATTCACCAAGAAAGTTGAGTTGCGCAAGTCAACTAAACAGAAGAGTCTGATACGGTTCTTCTAAACAGGCCTTTGAGACTAGTGGAGCTGTGTAATGAATTTGAACCTAAACAACTAGCTGCGAAGTCGGCACACCTACCAGCAGTCCTGCGTTATGTATAGGGTGACCATCTGTTCAGAAATGACCCGTAGATTACCGTGTACCGAAGAAAAGCCAAGAAATATATCCGAAATCAAATTATTATGCTGGAACTTCAAAAACAAACAAATGAAATGAAATGATATACTTTGTGTCAACATTTGTATGTGTGTCGTCGAATAATAAAAAATACTTTACACAATATGACAATATTTATTTATTATTGAAAATGCACAGAATTAAATTTTCTAGTCTAGGCAAGTGAACACATCGACGGCCTGAACGAGAAGAGAAGACACAATCGGCAAAATGTGCAAAAATATGCTACTGAACTTACACGCCCTCTTACGATCGGTCCATGTAGATGATGTAATTTAGTTTTGTAATTTAAAACGGCCTCTTGCGTTCGACCCATGAAGTTAATACAATTTATTTTGATTGACAATTTGAATTTTTACCAAACGGCCGGTTGAATCGTAGACTGCTACAAACAACGTTTCGAATAGTTTCTTATAATATTCGCGAGCGTTTTGTTAAAATGTAAAAGTTAAAATGAATCGAAAAAAACAGAGATAATAATCTTATTTTCGGCCATTCTCACCCCTACCGGCGGTAAACAATTTTTTTTATTATTTGCGCGTGCTCAAGGGATTGCTAACACTCTCTTGTGTTAGGGATCAGCACGAGCAAGGGCCGATGGTATAGAGGGAGAAAGGGAGAGGAGGTACCTGTGTACATTGGTCTTAAATATCTATGCGTTGTAGTCTGTGGGCAATATTAGGCTGGGAAGAGCATTCCATATTCGTGTAGTGTCGGATAGTTTACATTAAAAGGTTGCACACATTCCGTAATTGTTGGTGGGTTACAACATATACAAATTAAGCAAACATGAAAAAATAAGAGTGTTTTACGATATTCCTGGATTCACCACGAAAATGGCGGGAACGTTCGGGGGTTTTTAAGGAAAATGGGGGCGGATTCATGAATTTAGTTGGGAAAATTGCGGCTGATTGCTGAATTTGTCAACGATCCATGTATTTTGTATTTGTTTTTGTATTTGTGTTTGGATTAAATTTAGATTAATACTACAAGATTAGATATATTTTAAAAATAGAGTTTTCCAGACTTTACACATCGTGCGGATAAATTAACAATTATTATACTATTATTATTGTTGAGAACAATTCAGATAGCAAAAGTTTTATAATGTTGTTCGGAGGGTGTTCAAAAACTGACTCGTTTTTTTAAGGGTATGCTTATATTGCAATATGAATTTTAATGTGGACTTGTGCAATGCCCACGTAACTGGAAATAATTGACCTCAATATAATTATTAAGTATATACATATACATAACTGAGGACCACCACTATACACTTAGATCGTGAAGTTCGGCAAGATTTTGACATTAGCTTCATGAACATAAGCTTTGTTCGTTTAACGCTCCATACTGTGCTGAAAATTGATCGTCCAACTTTCTGCTCCATATAGAAAGACTGGCAATATAAGAGTTCTGTAGAGTATAACTTTGGTCCTTCGATCCAGGTGTTTCGATGCCAGTTTTTTCGACAAAGGGAAGTAACATCGGTTACCAAGGGCGATTCTATGTCGGATCGTGATGTCATTTGTGGAGTTCACGTTTGCCCCGAGGTAGGTAGCCCAATACTACATTGACATTGTAACTGTGGATCGGGACGGATAGCTCGATTCGCATGTTCTTCAATTTCTGTGAATGCCTCCACTACGTCATGTTGGACCGGGATCCTGACATCGCCTATAAGATCCTCGCTATGAATGCTGTGATATGCGGCTTTAAAATCGTTGAAAAGTCGCAAGAGGTCTCACGTATTCACAGCTACGGAACAAAAGTCGGATAAACTCAAGTGGCAAGAGGGATAGACGTTCGATATCTCTATTCTCCATTATCTCTGGAGAAAAATCAAATTCAATTAATGATTCGAAATTGAAAATATATGATCGATGCAATGTTTGTAACACCGAATTGAGTATTCAAAAATCTGACATCGTATGCATATTTCAAAAGTGCAACACTTAACATGCCGAAGTCCAGAAAAAGCTCTTTGCGAAGAATCGCTTTGATTTTGAATCGTGTGATACTGGGCTCTTCAATCAATTTACATTTTTGACAATATATGTTAGTCGGTTGGTCGTCATAATAGCGTACGTTGAAAACAAAGGTGGCACAAAATTTTGCACTTCTGACTTAGACTGACATTAAGGCTCCGATATATACCAAGCACTATATTACTGTACTTGCTACCCCCACGTAACATAAAACATTTAAAACTTTTTTTAAGAGCGATTGACCATTGAATTAAGGCCAAGACATCAATCGGATATGAAATTAGGTATTTTTTAGTGCCACTTTTATTTTCAGCATGCGATATTGTTATAAATAAAAGCACAACTCCTGCAGCTACTATACCAATTACCAATGATAGTACATGAATTCGGTGAAATACAAAAATTATAAAGGAAACTAAACCAGAAAGAAATCTGGCTAATAGTTCATCCATTCATCGCGCCATAAAACCGTAAAACCGACGACTGGATGGCGCAGTTGGTTCAATGCTTGCCCTAAGTTAGTGCGGTCGAATCGGATCGAATCCCAGTGACAGCAAAATTAGCCAGCCACCATTTGCCGTTGCGATCAAATTTACGACATTATTGTTGCAGTGGTCAATCAGTGGTAGTAGTCCGACTGTGGGCATCACAATGGATCAACATGGTCTAAGTGCTGATGAAAGCACTAGCAGCCCCCCTACCTACCTATCATATATTGCATACATTGGTTGAGATGTAAAAGTAACGACTAATTCAGTACCCGTACGTATTCGTTACTTTGGATCTGAATACTCGTAACTTTAATATCGTTACTTTTTTCAAAATTGATTTCTTATGTTAAAATTTATACTTCTGGTCTTAGGACCTCAAAAAGGAACATTGTGTTCAACTAAATAATGTATTTTGGTGTTTAGACTGATATATTTTTTGTTAATTACGTGAAACAAACACTCATATAGAAGTATGATCATATGAGAGATCATAAGATTCGCACAAATATTAGCCATATAAATTACAATAGTTTTTGTTAGTAGAACACTTTTCATTAAACCTACCTTTTTAAAAAGCACAATGGAATTATTCTACTAAATCCAAACAAACATGCATCGATAACTACAAATAATTAAATCTTTCCATATACCATCCTAAAAGGATACAGGGTATATAGCGATACGATCGTATTCCACACAAAAAATTCTAAATAAACTCTTTGCATTGAAGGGAGATACATATAACATAACCACGGCATGGAATGGGTACAGCATCAAGCCATATCGATGCGTTATGTGGCAAAACACATAAAAAACATAGAGACAATGTATACTAGACGAGAAGCGAAGAAAGTTAACGCACCGATGTCGGTTGTCGTTAGTGCATGTAGGCAAAAAAGTGACGATACCTTAATAGTAACGATACATTGAGGAGTAACGTTTCGTTATATGGTACTTCATTGAATACTCGTTACTCAGTAACGAATTCATGCATTTTGTTACAGTACTATACATTGGTGTACACACAATTTTAAAATTCCCTTCACTTAAACCACCGGCAACGCAGCGATACTGGATGTCCTTCCGCTGGGGTAGTTAAACAAACACCACCCTGATGTGTGCAATGCCCATACATACACAAAGTAAATCACCCAATTTGTTCAGTTATTCTTACTGAATTACATGCAGAGTTTAGGTTGTTGAACTACTGAACTAAATGAACTAAAATAAATTGGAATTGTGAACTAGTTCACTTGTAATAGCTGTTTTCGAAATAGTTTGTTCTTGAAATACACAAGCCTATAATGGACCTGGCGAACTTGGTACAATAGGGTTCTAATTGACACATCTTCTCAATTTGAGTTATCTATTGCACAATTTTAAAGATACTGCCATCTTTCGACATCAGCTATCCTTTTCTGTTTATTTAATACGGTTTCTGAATTAATCAATGTCCCAGGGTCCTCACTACACATTCTTACTTTGTGATTCAGTTCGCGAAATTCGAAGAATCTTGTGTCCCAAGTAATAACATATATATTCGTTGATGATTGAACCATAGGTTGCAGTAAGACCGTTATTCTTCAAAATGCTCATTCCAGCATCCGATTGATAGAAAGTCGAGTGCTAAGGTTTTGTGAATGTGAAGACTCATCCGGACGTGGAAAGAGCTACACTGAAATACTCACTACCGGAACTTTCAGTACTACAGGATTTTGATAATTCTTATGTGGATCATCTCATGTGCTCGAAATGGGCACAAGATCAGTGGAGACTCACACATTTGGAGGCATAATAAGTCAAAAAAACAAGAGGATGTGCAGAAGGAGGAGTCTTATTTCATATCATGTGGAGCCTAGTTATGGACGAGGGAATTATAGTGCATATACAACTACTCGACTTCAAACACATTAGTATTATAATTATTATTGTTGTTGAAAACATGTACCCTTTAGTACCACTCTTGTTGTGCGATACTTTGACGAGCAATCGGCTCACAAGACCGCGCCGTGACCTTTATATCTATTGTGCCCCCCTTTCAATATTCCTTACCTCTTTTATTCTTACGGAGTCCACTCACATACAGTTCATTTTAAAGCTGTACTGAGGATTGTGGACTGGAGTTGGAGTGGAGTTTTATTCTTGAGTTGGATGGAGTTTTATTCTAGAGTATTCTCTCTAAGCCAGTTTCCTTTAGAAATCTTCAACTCTTCCTCGAATAGATATATTCACAAAATCCCAAGACATGTTCTGGAATTTTATTTTATTATTAACAGAATCGGCAGAGACCTTCTTCTGATACCCCTAGTTTCCTTAGGTGCTCCCATGAGTCAGGAGTGTCCTATTAGGAAGCCTGTTAGGACTTAGCATTCGGAGGTTGATACATGCCTCAAACCTCATTCATTTATATCGACCCAAAAGTTTCTAAGCCTGCTTCATGCCATAAGCGTTGTTCCAAGTTTTTCAAGTGCCTTTCCTTGACTTTGCTAAGTACTCAAAACTTTGAATTTAAAAATGTACCATTGGATGACTGGTGACGAAAAGTAGTTCACTTCCAACAACGTCAAGCGAAAACCTTCGTTGTCAAATAGCGTTGAGTTGGCCTCAAAAGGGTGGTCAGGAAAGTACTTCTGTGTGTTTGGTGGTATTCATCGACTATGGCCTGATCTCTTACTGCAAGACTTTGACAACCCAGGTGTCAACAATTGGACCGTCTGAATGAAGCAATCGCTGAAAAGCGTCCAGCTTTGGCCCATTTATGAGCAATTGAGTTCTGTTCTATCAGGACAACGCCAGGCCACAAACTTCGATAGCGACTCGCCAGAAGCTTCGGGAGCTTGATTCAGGGAGATAGAGTGACAGTGTGAAAGGGGGAGGGGGGGGGGGGGGAATAGAGAGAGAGACTTGTAAAACAGTGATGTAAATTTGTATGCTTTTTTTGTCTAAAGTACAGTTCTAATAGAAAATTCCATTTAAGATTTTTTTTTTACTTGCAATTTGCTTAAACTCGAACGAAGTCTTTTTTTTTTTGAAACTGAGTTAACCAAATCTATTTTATAACAATGCCATGTTAACCAAGTTTGTACATACATGCACATCACATTTTCTTGTGTCCCGGAATCGGCTTTTCTGAAAAGTGGTCACCCTAGAAAATAAGGCAATATATCCAGCTCCCGAAGAATCAAAGAAAAAGCGAGGAAATTCCCTCCATCAGCTTACGTCATGACTCCTTATCATAGATCAGTATGACTTGATCAGAAGTTGCTCAGCTCCGCAGTGTTTAACAAATTTATTACGACACCGCTTCACATTCCGCATCTCGCTGCGAGAGCGACAAGATCAAAATTCTAACGATTAAGCAATTCTTCTGCAACCGAACCGAACCGAGAAATGAAGATCAAGCTCTGCCTTGAAGTCGTGGATGGCGTAAGATAAACTCGAGCAAATGAAAACCTCCACGAAGGCGTCCGTACACCGGCTACAGAGCGACCCCATTGAGAACAGTGGCGGCAACGGTGGCGGCATCGGATGTAGCGATGGTGTTCAACATTTGTTAAGTGTCAGATTCATCTTGAAATTAAGTTGTTCGCTTTTGTAATGAAGTATCTTTGAACCAGTACTGCCTCAACAATAGACTTCGAGTACACAAAACACAAAAAAAAACAAAAAGGAACGAACCCTCCTCGTTCGTTGCTAAATTGCGTTGCCTCAGTGTGAATCATCATCGCCAGGTTGCTCGCCGACGACCGACGTGCTTCTACTCTGTCGTCGTCGACGTCGGCGGCTTTGCTGTCGGCGTCTTCATCGTCGTCAGAGCAGGTCTTATTAGAGGCTGCTCCATTTCCCATAGTAGTTTGCTTCTTACAATCAAGTTCGTCCTCGATTCGGTATGTTTTTTCACATATTTGCAAAACGCATTGTCTCTGTAGGCACACTTGAAATATTTATTACAGTTCTCATCGTACGGCGAGTTAACGTTGCCGCTGCAGCGCAGCCGCCCTCTGTCTGTGTTACGCAACTTGCGCCAGTGCCCTAATCCGTTCGCGTTCGGACTGATGAAGGCATTGCCGCCGCCTCAGTTCCCATCGTTATTTTAAAGGTTACAAAGAATTTGCATACAAATTGCCAAATTAGAATGACGCGACGCCGCACCGCGCCGAGGTTTACCTTTTTAATGTCTCGATGTAGATGGGGCTGCGATAGGTTGTGCGGTAATTACGCGATGAACTTGGTTCGGGAGCTTAAATGGGCTATCCATCTATGGACGACGACGACGACGTGGTGATAGCGGTAAAGTGCGCATAAAATTAACAAATGATTCTTAAGTTAAATGTCGGAACTTTCAATTTCATTTCGTTTCAAGTTTTCAGTTTGCATTGCAATTTAATTGAAGAGTTAACGAGATTTATAGGACAAAGCGAGTTTCTCTTGTTAATTCTGACGACACGCGAATGTTGCCTAATTGTGGTTTCCTTAAATTAAAGACGGACGATGTTGCTGACACCGTGTAGCCGAGGCGGTATGGTCTTTGGTTGGGCAACAATCTTTGGGGTCTGGGAATTATCTGCGCGATATCCTGTCTCAGTGAAAGTTTGCTAATGAGCTATCTGGCGAGATCAGCACTCAAAGTGGTGTGTACGGGTAACGTCTGAGTGCCATTTTTTCAGAACAAGGGGTAGATAAACCGTTGCGAAAAGCTGGGAAGTTCACTGACCATCGTGGTGTCTGTTAACGGCTTACAATTAGCTGGCCAAATTAGTTGAATCGCTTTGCTTACATGCCTCGAGATGCAGAGGTTCCCTACGGGGTTTTAGCTTAAAGGGACAATCATCACACAGTCGATCGTGTAATCACCTCCTGTCGGGGAATTTGTGAATGAATTTCTGCTGATGGACCTGATCGGGTCTTCGAACAGTTAATTAGTTTGAATCAAAGTTTCACTGGAGTTAAACTTTTAGAGGATCATTAAGTTTGTCCGGGTACCCTTCTATTGATGACAGTCTTGTGAATGTGATCTTCCACACCTTCGTCTTCTTCATTTGGCGCTACAGTTCCAGGTACACCTGAGTCTCCACCAAGAGGCCTCTCCAACCAGCATGATTGGACGCTAAGTTAGTTGAGGTCCTTCCCCACCTGGGTGCGCCACCATCTCTCACGCCAGCCCCCATCTCCCCTCGAAAAGTCAATCATCAGCTGTCAATCTTCACTATTTTGGCTCTATTTCGGAAAAAAAGGAAGCTCTAAAAAACGTTAACCCCTCCTCCCGGTGATCCCTCTTTCTTGCTGTACAAAACATATTCCTCGCCCAAGACCACCGACACGCCAATCTCCAGCAGACCACCGTGGTAACGGAAAACGCCTCTCTTACTTTGACACTTCCCCGTTCTCCACCCCCGATCAACCACAGAAAATCACTGCAAATAGTGCCACTCCGTCCATGGCCCTACAGTAAACTTCCTGGTTACCATCCACGCCAAACTCCATTAAGCACCCGCCTTGCGTCGGACATTCATACTCCACCTCCAAAGCGCCAACAAAGACATCAAACTCCGCAGCCAAAACAAAGGCCCAAATGAAAAATCGGAAGTAAGTTGAGTCGACTTGGAAGGCAACCATGTCGGGCGACGCTCACGCCAGTACCCTTTGAACTTTTCCCAAACCACCGTCATTTAATCATCGCGACCGGCTAACGCTCGAAAGGTAATCGCCGAGTAAGACAATGAGTGCGCGAACAGTCCGCCCCCACATGCATATTGAAAGACAAATTAAATTCTATCGCACGTTAGTCCAACCAGGAGGCACTGCCAGTCCCTGTCCAGCATCGCAGCATCGCTGGTACCATCCACCGATCAGACGAAGACACTTACATAGACCCGCTGTCATGCCGCCACACCGCTCCAATAGCATGGCGATCAACCTTCTGCGTGTTGTGCAATGAATGACTTGGCAATTTATTACCCATTGCTGCAGCATAACAACAAATTATTACCATTAAAATGCAAATTTGTCGTCTACACGTTCACAGCCGTTGCCAGAGAACTGATTCTGTGCGCCCCAGCCCCAGATCTGAGCTCCAGCTTTCGAACTAAAACGCCAGCATCAGCTCCATTTTGTCGCTTTGCAGTGCAATTTGTTGGACGGACATATTTCGAGCCTACGTCTGCAGCCATTCATCCATCCATCCATACACTGGCGCATGTGTTTGGGCATCTATCTGTCGACTGACGCAACTAATACGAGCGGGGGAATTTGCATTTTGTACAGTTTCAGTCGCGGCGACGCGACACGACACACGACGCCCGCTTTATGGAATTATTAACATTTTCCATAGAATTTCGCTGCATCCACACCACGCCATTGGCTCGCCAATTTGATTTATCTGCACCCAGAGCTGGTGTGTGCGATGATTTGATAACGATTCGCGAATCTGCATTCGAGCACGAGAACGCTCATGCGAGGGGGCACACTGCATCCGATGAATTGGGTTAGGTTGCTCGTTCTGAATTCCAATTGGCATCTAATCAGTGCAGATGCATTTGTTGTCGAACTTGTTTAAATGCTCGCCCGGGTGCTGTACTGTTAGGAGAACCTCGTCAGATGTAGAACACAGTTTAACATCTCAATTGCGTAGGCTGACGGGCGCAAATGGATCGGCACGGCACGGAGCGCCTCGGCGCGGCGACGCTCTGTTGTAAGGCCACTTATGCAAACATGAATTTCGGAATTTTGTTTGTTTTAAGCAGCCTGGCAATTCAACATCAACAGGTATTCATCGGATCTGGGTGATAGACGACTGCGACGAGGACGCCGCGCCGCGCCGTCAACGACGACGACGGAGGCTGAAACTTGGTTTTGGGAGCTCTAGTTAATTATTAGAACTGAATGTGGAAACATCAGAGCAAACAAGATCCAAGCAGCTGTGCAGACATTCTGACTGGGGACGTGTTGGGGAGAGTCGAACGTCAATCAGGTGATATGTGATGTAATTGGGTCTGGGGGAATTGAATGCGTTTGGCGCAACTGAGCTGACACCGAATTTGGCTGAATTTGATGATGTTTGTCGAGAAGTGTTTGCATTCCATTTTGGGCGGCAATGAAGTCATGCTTTGCTGGTAGATGTCTAAATTTAACCGACCTTGAAATGGAAAGGTGTCGCGTTCATACCTTGTTTGTTCAGGTGAATGATGGGTTTTAGGGTTCCAAGGTATCAACGGGTGTTCAAAAGATTCAAAGTTTTAGTGCTTAACCCTAGATGTCCATCCATTTTTCACACAAACTAAAGTTGTGCTTAGCCGAGTTGACGAAGTCCATCTTTGTACCGCGTTTTTTCTTTAAACTAGCCGTGTTTTTTTCATCGCTATCGATAGTGAAGTGAACATAAGATTCAAAAAAACGATTCGAAGTGGCTTTGATTTTTATGTGTCAGAATATATGAAGAAAACAATGTCAAAATATATGAAAAAAAATTCGAACTCGAATTTTTATAGACAGTCACTTTTCCCTGCCGATATTATAGGCAGTGATAGATTAACGTGATCTCCTGTCGAAAGATTTATATCACGAGTTCTTTTACTCCTTAGGACCATTTTTTGACGCTGGACCACACGCCTTAAGTAGGAATCTCAAGTACAAAATCGAATTCATGCTTATTGACACTTATTCCACCTTGGTAAGATGTGAGGCCGATCTAAAACCTCTGCTGCTGTTTGGGTCGCAGCACCCGGTTGAGATCTGCAACTCCATATAGATTTGGATCATATACCGTTTACGTCTCGGAGTTGCACACATTGTCGCCTTCCTCAAAGTGATTAACCCCAAGTCGTATAGGTATAATCGTCAACTCTCCCCGCTTTGGGTGGTAAACCACAGCCACCACGATTCTCCCACTTGGGGGCCAAACTCAAGTGATCCGGCTGAGACCTATGCGGGTCTCAGGGGCAATCCTGATCTCCCGTGGAACCAGAATATAGCATATGGTGAAGATACCAGTAGTATACCATAACATCCTATGACTGGCCGCTAATATTTTCATTTCAATACTGAAATCTATAAGCAATAAACATTTTTAGCATTTTTAAGCACTTAATTATGCTGCTATCTATAAGCTTATGCATTAACATTCAGCATTTTCAACGAAAATATTTGTATGAGCTTTTTCGGTCATTGGAGTAGGGGACGTGTCCTAAACCAATTACTCAAGCTCTGGTATTTTAGTCGCCTTGCACGACAGGTATACCTTACCTCGGGTATATTCTAACCCCTAGCCCGCAGGGGGGGGGGGGAGATACCAGGCTGGTTTAGTCGTTCCTATTCCGACCAGTTGGTGCTTTTGACAAAACGACGCCTGACTCTAGTACTGCTTAGTTCGGGCAGAATATAAGGCCATAAGCAACTCTAATTGATGGTAAACATTAATTCCCTCCTCTTCGGCGTCTCTGCAGCTTTTTCAGAAGTCGTCTTAGGGCTGTTGCAATCTAAAAGTCTTTATTCCAATGGCGTAGTATCCTGTGATGACGCCGAAAATTTGACTCAACATGTGACAAACTATTTCACTGGACATGTGAAGAAGTATTGCAGTACCATTTGGTGAACGCGAGCAGTTTTCGGATTGCAGTGAATGGACTGTTAGTTGTGTGGAACCAAAAACTGAGCGGTAGATATCTGGAAGGGAATTATCTGTCGCCTATCCTGCCCCTACCACATCCCACGAACAACACAAATCCTCGGGTAGCTTTCCGCCTCCATATTTCTGAAGTACTGGGTTTAGTCCAAAGATTGCCACCAACCGCCTTGTGATTACAATTTTTCTCTGAAGAGTGAGGTTGTTCCCAATTTGTATTCCGACTTTGAGTGGCGAAGTTTTTGTCGAACCATAAACTGAACCTAGATAACGTAAGAGTCGAAGCAAATACCAACTACGACACAGCGAGATGATACTCATTCGAAAAGTCATTAAGTTACTTTACAATACTCAATTTGGTTCACAATAAAGCCCTACAGAGGTGTATTAAATAAGATTTTACGAAAAGTCATCGTCCAGAAGGACATACAGGAGGTGCAACGACATCACTTGGGTCGTCACCAAGATTTGATGACATGTTCAACATAGACGCTATGCTAGAAGAATAACAACTCGGGACACATTACTGAAAAAGGGAACCCAATGGTGCGTCGAACTTATAATCCATGCGACCTTTTTCTATGAACGACTCATTTCTTTTCTTCTATTGCACATTTTTCTTTTTCGTAAAACATTTACAAAGAAATAGAAGAACGTGTTGAGTGCCAGCCCCTGGTTAGCGGGGTCCCCGGTTCGAATCCCAGTGAAAACAAAGTTACGATTTTATCTGGTTTTGAATTCCGGTTTTCAATTCTGGTCGAGTCACCATTTGCCGTTGGGATCAAATTATCGGCTCTATCCCTGGAGAGGTCAATTGGTGGTAGTGGGTATCACAATGGACCAACATGGTCTAAATGCGCTGGTGAATGCACTAGCAGCCCACTTAACTAACTTAACCTAGAACATGTCGCTTTATGTTTTGTGTTTGTTCATAAGTTTAAAAAAATCATATTAGACATATTTTCCCTTAATTGACTGTTCAAGGGAAATATTTACAGGCAAATACTAAAAAATGTAGCCGTTTAATTTTAGAGCCCCAAGCAGCAAGCATCTCCAGATTCGCTCTTAAAGTAGATTGAGGTTATTCTACTCTAATGGTTGCTACAATAAATGTGGGCGTCCTTTGTTGCATTTTGCAACAGTCTCTGAGATAAACATTGTTCTTCCTCTTCAATTGGAATCACGACAAATAGACAAAAAAAAACATCGGATGCATATATGCATATATACTTAGCCATCAAAGGCTTCGTCATCCGTTTCAATTTAGTCCTTTATTCCAGAGCATGCCATGCACTGATGGAAGGCTGGTTGATGCCTCGTAATGGAGAATTCAGTAAGACATATGCCTGAAATAACGTCTGAAAGACTTTTCGAATATACTACTATCCCGTACAAGGTGGATTATTTAGGTACAATTGTGGATCACTAGGTCCAGTGTAGAAACCCATATTGCCCCGACGTTGGGTCCTAGGTAGTGCTCTTCATCTTAACCGGGTACTGGGTTATGCGGATAGTAATTAAGTTATCGGGTGGTCGGCGTGGCGTAGTGAGTAAGTGCGTCGACTCCTACGCAGAGGGTGCCAGGTTCGATACCTAAATTTACCACCTTTGATGATTCACGGCTCCGCCTCTTTCGATTCACTGACAATGCTCAACGAGTATTCCTGTCTAGAAAAAGCTCCTCAACTTCGCCGTTCGGAGTCGGCATTAAACTGTAGGTCCCTTCCACTCGTAAAAGAACACGCACGACACGAGTGGTTGCTGAGAAGCTAGGCCCAAGGCCCGCCTCGGACAGTCGCGCCACCCATATTATTATTATTAGTTAAGTTATCGGCTACCCGTCATTATTTGGTAATGGGTAATACATACTTGCAGCAAATACGCAAATTCAAAACAAACATTATTAAAGTACGCCTTTATTGGTGAATATTAACCTACAGAGACGACAAAGAAAAGAACGATGAAAACATACAATGTCGTTGGTGGAGTGACCGCCAAAAACAATAGAAGTATAATGAACTATTAGCCTGTATTAAGTACAGGCTAGTAAGTTAGTTGCGTTTTAATTAATTGTAATTATTAATGTGCAAAGTAATACCCCAAAATGCGGGTACCTTGGTGGGTATGCGGGTATCAAGAGATCAATATCCAAAGTAGCAGCTGGCTTATCGGTCTGGATGTGGTCTATTCAGTGGCGTGTCATGGTAACGTACACTAAGATGGTTAAGGTAGTCACAGACTCGAAAGGCACATGATGTACACCGTATATTATTCGAATTGCACGATAGGCTGTTTTCATAGAACGCTGATTTTTGTAAAACAGCTGAATAATTGGGAGACATAGTTGTTGATTTGTCAAAAATATGATACAGACAGCCTTTTTTCATAATTTCTTTCTAGGCGATACACTATCATTCCAGGGGCCCATTTCACAGATCATACATCACATACATTTCATACAACATACAAAACTGTCATACATCATACAAAACATACAATTTTCTGTTTCACAGATTCCACTGCAAGTATTGTATGATATGTTCTTTGTGTCCCAGACACCATACAAACAAACAAAAAACTAATAATAAATAATGGAGTTCCTCAATAATGAAGAAAATTTGATTTCGATTATAAGACAAATCTTCCAAATAGTACATTATTTTTAATAAAAATTTCTTGACGAACTAGCATTCCTTGTTCCTACATGTCTAATTTAAAAACAAAAGATGAATAATCATTCATTATTCAAAAATCATTTTTCTCATTTGAAAACTAATTTTTTTAGTGACTACAGTAGTTTTAAGTGCTGTCTAAGATGTATGTTCAAAGTTGAAAGAATGTGCTGTATGATGTGTATGATATTTTTTTGTGAAACAGAATCATACAACTTTCCCATATTTCCAATGTAAACTTTAGGTGATATGTGCTGTATTACAGCGGGTCATACAACAAGTCTGAGAAACAGAAATCATGCAGCAGAAGTGTCAGAAGCATACAATCTATGAGATGTATGTTCTGTAAATAGGCCCAAGGAATGATATTTTTTCTAAAGTTTTTTTTTTCACATATCATTTATTATCATTCTCCGACTTTCCAGCGAAATCCGCGATCATTTTCAAACCTCATCATTTCCGCCATCATCATTTTATCGTAAATTTTCATTCCAAGCTGTAATTTTCTTCATCATTCCAGCAAGAATGTCATTTCAAAAATGATGTAGAAATGTGAGTACACCACAACCAGAAATAAAGTATTACAGAGATAGCCGACTTTACAGCTGATTCCTCCCTAGTCCATCGACGAATTTGAACGCCTTTTTGACAGATATTTATGAATTTTGTACGGTTATTCACGAAATAACGTAATGCTGTCCTCTGATTGGTCACTTTGGTTTAAGAACACGTTATAAAAACATTTGTCAAAAATGTTAAGGGACAGGAGAGGTAGAAGTCGGGCATCTCTGTAATACTTCATTTCTGGCCACAACTTGTAATCTGCCAAAAAAAAGACTGGTAAAAAACCACCCTTTTTGTTCCTAGAGGGAAAAGGGGCTTCGTAACTCATTTGCTTCTTGAAAGAATCAGCGTTACGGATGAGCTACCCTGCTTTCGGGCTCTGTACTCATGTTTTTGACCACTTCCATAGTTTGAACAATTAAAATTAACTTAACACTTTTAGTACAAATATGACTGAATGCTTAATACCTAGATAGATAGATCAGCACACTCCTGACCTGAATCCATCGATGGGTTAAATAGCTGCCAGTCTTATTTGAAACATTGTTCACTCACCTAACCCCGTGCATAGCTCAATTATCTCTCCAACTGAATGAAGACTAGTCGAAGCCTTGCTTCCTCTTAACCGACGTTCCGAAGCACTCAACGATTCGCAGTTTAAATCTCGCATAATCGAATTCAAATCCATGTGTGCAGCGACTACCGCAACCCGGAGTAGCTGGTTTTCCATTAACCGGAGGCTGTGAACTCTAAACCTAGACTGAGGCCAGAAACGTGAGCTATTGGCGTTGGATTTCTTACTCGAGCGTCAGCTCGTTTTGAACTGGCAACAAATTGAGTGTGAGAAAAGAAGAGGTCGTGAGTCTGATGGATGAACTTGTCTTCCACCGAAATTCTGTGAAGTTCGGTGAAGTCAATGAGTACACTATTAATCAATCATTAACTTAATTTGAACACATTCATCATCACCCTTACTCCAGCCACTTCGCACATTCAAACTGAGACAAGCTTAACATTTAAAGGCACGAACGATGACTTCTATCCTATCAATTTCAGCCTTGATCAAACAGGCACAGAGCAACGCTGCCAAGACGGGTCCGCCCAAAATGAAATCAGTCAACACTCCCAAGCAAGCATTAGACCTCCACTCAGCACAAACGCGAAGAGGTTCCTTGGGTAATTGTAGAAAATTTTGAAAACAGGGTACCCATCTAGTCAGGAGTAATTACGGGTTTGCATATCGATGCAATCTGGGCTAGCAGTGGCATGCACCTCATAACTGTGTTACATCAAAGCAGCCCAAGTCAGCATTCAGCCTTCAAATGCACTCTCAGTCTGATGAACTCAATAGAGAAGTTCTCTCCCACTTCTTACACCTCAGAGACAGAGGCGGAAAAAGCGGGTAAATAGGTGGAGGCCAAGATCGAATCCGTATACACAGTCAGACCATCAGAGCCGGAGCCCGTTTGGTCCATCAAACTCCTACCCAAACCCAACTGGCTCGGTTCAATTTCAAGAGTTATTAAGTATGATTAGAGGTACAACTGTGCCAATTTTCCAGCTACCGATACCAGTTCTGACGGGCCGTCCCGCAACGGCCGACATCCGACGGACGAGCGTCGCGGTCGTCAGTCATAGTTACCGTCTTTATCTCAGAGAGTACTCTCCCAGATCGATTTCGACACTTTCTGCGCTTTGATCTCTGGACCCGTGTTTTACCATAATTCCATTATTGTTATGATTATGATTTCGCAAAGAGCCAATAAATTATAGAAAGAGAATGAAAAGATAGTCGTACTCGTGTACATGTAACCGGGTCGTCGCGTCGTCGTTTGTTCGTCAGCTGCTGCTGCTGCAGCTTGATGGAACAGCAGCCCAAGCGGCAGCAGCAGTCAATGCATGCCACAGCAGCAGACGTGCTACCATCCATCTGATCGGACAGATTGAGATTCATATTGAGTGCTCGTGCACACTCTCGACGGATACCGTGAACAGCGTCGTAGCAGCGACGACGAAGATAACTCCGCTTGGGAGCACCTCTGACAGGAAGCACTCTTTTTTGAACGTATTGGTTCTTCTGCAGCGTCTCGGTGGCAGATGCAGGTCAACCATTGGAATTCTCCGCTCCACTCGTCCAGGTATTGATGACCCTTCCTCGCCTCGATGGATGTACAAGCGTGTACAACGTCGAGGGCGGTGGTGGTAATGATGACGGTGATGGCCATGATGGTGCCGATGATGCGCATGCAGATCACCCATTAATGCTTTCGAGGTCTATAATGAGGATGTAATTAATCTTTGATTTGACTTCATGATTTCAGACGCGGTCCGGGTGCGGGCTACGGAAAAAAAACGCGTACTGAATAGTTGCACGTCCTCGCTCCGGCGGCCAATTGTTGCCCACTCGCATCGGAATCGGAATCGGATTGAAATTCCAGATGATATTCCAAGGGGTGGGGCTGATGCGGCCGGTGATTGATCGATCGATAAATAAATCTCAGCAGGTCCGTGCACCCAGGCGGACGGACGAGTTCGATCCCGTTCGCCCGGCGATTGGGCGAGGTGTTAAATTTTCGACGCTGGACGCTGCTACCACCTCAAGCCCACTCCATTTCCTACTCGCGCTCCCGCTCTCTCATCTGTAATGTAAATATCTCTCCGAGTTGGGAGCTACTTGCGCCCGACGACGACCGCGACGATGACGACGTATTGTTTTCTGCCTTTCGGGCTGCACGCAGCGCATGAATCGAGTTCAAAGATTAATCAAATGGCCATAAATTTGCCAAAGGCCAGGTCGACAGCCGGCTGTCGCTGTCTCTGTGGTGACTGCGTGTAAGTCGGGAGGATTGCAGATCCAATTCGTAGCCGCTTTGTTTTGCAATGACAAAATTGACGGTTCAACAAGTTGTTATTTATTCAGTGTAGCGTCTGAAATTGACACGTTCGTCGACGTAGGACGTCCAGAGTTCAGACGAGTCGCGGTGGGTATGTGTATGCATCGATTTTTTTTTGTTCGCCGCTAATGGTGTGACCCAATTGCGATGATTGCACGGGGACACCCCGTACTTCATAGAATTTCAATTAATTTCTCTTTCATTTTGCAATCCGAGCTGCACATAGCCGCGCCATCATTGGCATCGCCATCGACATCCCAAGATCGAACGTTTCGTGTAGACGACACGATAGGCAGAGCGAACAAGAAAAGTGCCTCAGCACAGCACACAGAGATCTCCGCCGCACCAACGCGCCGATCGTAGAGCGCTACACATTTTAATCACACGACAAACTAGTTTTATTCCGCAATTTCCATAATTACTTTAAAAAGTGCTCCAGATACAGCTACAGAATATTAACCAACCGCTAACTGTCGTCATCCTCGTCGCCGCGCCGGCACTGGCTAGCCCACATGAAGTGATCTCATGAGGTAATATCCGAAGGCACAATTCGATCCGAGGCAAGTGATCGCCATCGTCGCGTCGAGGCAATGGTGTCTGTGTGCTGGTGGTGGTGGCGATAGCCAAGTCTGAACATCGTTTGAGATGATTTTTAAAGGTTTTCCACGCAGTTGACGAGTTCGAGAGCACGAAACATGGAAACATGGAAACACGGAATATCTGGCTGTGAGATACTCGCATTCTGGAAACTGCTTAGATTGAATTTATGCAATTGGGGCATGTACTGCTTGGATGGCTTAATCCGCAAAACTCGTGTTTTTCCACTTTTGTGATCATGATCATTACTCTGCGTCTTGAGTGAGGTGTGACGACGCCCGGTCGAAAGCCGGCCTATTAGGATTGATGCAAATGAGGTCTCTTCATCGTAACTCCCCATATCGAGGCAGCCACGGGAGGCCTCTAACGCCGACAAGTTGTATGCGAATTTGACAGGCGAGGTGATGCTTAACGAAGGCTATGAAGTCATGATGTTGAAGTTTACACTCAATTTTTGAAATTCATAGCCGATCGCGATGTTGGTTCTATTTCCTTAGCATATCGGGGTGTATTTACTCGTTTGCTGAGAGCTTTCAAACAAATCTCCGGTCTCGTGTTGAGTTAAGTGTGACTGCGTCTTACTGGTTAATTATCAAGTGTCATTTTTTGTAACTGCTATGCTGCAGCATTGCAGCGGGAATGGCGTCATTGGCTTTCGGCTCTTAAGTGGATTTTGAACTCGTTAGTTAAATGAGACGGTTAATTGAAATGACGATACGAGAGGTGTGGTAATCGGATAGAGTTTTTTTTCTCATGTTTTCGAGCGATGGAAAGTAGAACATGTGCCGAAGCAGGCGGTTTTTTCGGCTTCACCTGCGACTGGATCAGAAATGAAGTACTACAGAGATGGGCCAACTTCACAGCTGTTTGGCAGTCATTCATGAAGTGTTTACTGTTATTCACGAAATAATGTGAGTGCCGTTCACTGGTTGGTTTGAGAATACGTTTCTGAACTGGAGCGTCAGCAAATGCTGTCGTACTTGTTTATACGGCTTGGTGAGAGAAATGACAAATCAATTTGGATACTCAGTTTTCCTTTTAAGTTTTCAATTCCATTTTATTGAGCATACGGTACAAGAAATTGTGAATTGAATCTGGCAGGCAATACTTGTCCCGCATTGAACTGCAATTAGTTATTTATTATTGGTATACTAACGCCCCCGGGGGCATCTGGAAAACTATGGGTTCGATATTTTGGTCGCGAACAAATGCCACTTCTGAGCTTTGTTTGCAAACGCTTTTGGCGCAGGTTACAGTTCAGATAGTTAAAATAACCAAACACATTCACTTTTTGATAAGTGGAAACGAAATGGACCAAAAGGCAGTCATTTTGGATGCAATCACAAACAAAAAAAATTAGCCCGTTGCTTCCTCCACCAAACCAATTGCTGAAGGAACTCAACATTATCCACAAATCATTACCAGCTGCCCTTACTATTCCTGATTATGATGAATATCTAAATTATACGAGCTTTTAATGATCAAGGGCCGAGTAACTCCTTACCACTGCTAAACCGACAAAAGTTCCAAATCTACAAAGTCATACCTTTATCAGTTAATCAAGAGGATTATTTTGTGTTCATCTAGCCCTCAACAGCATTCATAGCAATCACACCTTTGCGGGACCAATACTTTGCTATATCATTAGAAGAATTTCGGAGATGCATAGAGCACGCCGACCGAGAGTTCCTGTGTAAGCAACATCATCCTATTTGTAATACCCACTCCACGGAAAATCAGTGCGAGGTGTATTTACTTAACCATCAGAAGTCATTATCCACTTACTGCGAAAGAAAGATCTCGATTCAGTTACATAACCCTAATCATTGGTTATTTGCATTTAAACATGAGGAAATATTCTCAATCGTTTGTGGATCCAGAATTCATCAACACTAAGCTAGAAGGAGTTGGGCTGCTAGCCTTATCCTTCAGCTGCATAATCAGACAATCGACCATGACGAACAGCTCACAAAATTTCTATATCACAGAATTCAAGATGTCCCTCGTGCCAGAACTTAACTTAAGTCGGTTCCTAATTGTGCAACCAACCGCAGCAGTTTCAAAGTCATAGACCTAACAATCATTAGAAAATTAATTCTGGACTTAAAGGCTCAACAAACGCTTCCCGGACAACTCACCCATCATGATATACACCAGTATTCAATAGGGTTTCTATCGCTGTCAACGCTACTGATACTTGCACTGGTTATAATCATCCGAAGATGTAAACAGTCCAAACCTCAGCCATCTACCGAGGAAGAGTTTGAGCTCCATGAGCTCAAGGTCGGGGGGATGTTTAGAATAAGACCAATAAAGAAGAATAAAGCTATATTTATGCATATAATATAGATATATATAGAACCATATTCCCAACTGTCCGCATACATTCCCACTTCCATTCTGCACACTCATCACCTTTTGTACAGTGCGTTCAGTCGCCGCCGTATCAATTCCTCCAGCCAAAAACTGGACTCGTATTTCGGCGGAGAATTTTGGCGAGGAAAATTGATATGCGGCAATGGAACCACAATAAATTATCCCACATTTTCTTGACCTATTATTTGTTAATTTATGCGATGAATATATAATTAACCGCCGCTAGTTAATATAATTAAACCACTTGTTCACTATCATTCAGTGTGAAGTCATTGCAGATCAAAAGAGATCTGTTTGCTAGATGATAGAGGCAGATTTCCTTATGTGACTTACACGTTGTACACTTCCTTTTGACATCTGAACTTTGCTTCATTTTTTGGTTTATGAATCGCTGTGCCCATGGTTTTTGAAATATCTTGATATTTGTGTGCTTTATATCAGAAATGAAGTATTACGGAGATAGCCGACTTCACAGCTGATTGCCCCCTAGTCCATCGAAGAATTTGAGTACCTTATTGACGGATATTCATGAATTTTTGACGGTTATTCACGAAATAACGTAAATGCCGTTATAAAAATATAATAATAATAAAATATAATAATAAAATATAATAATAATATGGGTGGCACGACAGTCCGAGGCGGACATGGGCCTAGCTTCTCAGCAACCACTCGTGTTGTGCGTGCTATTGTTCTCTCACGAGTGGAAGAAGTTTAATGCCGACTCCGAACGGCGAATTTGAGAAGCTTTTTCTAGACAGGAATACTCTTTGAGCATTGTCAGTGTCTCGAAAGAGGTGGAGCCGTGAATTATCAAAGGTGGTAAAATTCGGGTAACGAACCTGGCACCCTCTGTGTAGGAGTCGACGCACTTGACCCACTACGCCACGGCGACCCCACACGTTATAAAAAACAGTTTTCAAAAATGTTAAGGGACAAGAGAGGTCGGGCATCTCTGTGATACTTCATTTCTGCTTTATATACATTTCTAATTATCTTAGAAAACTACATTCAAGATTTCTTCTTGCAGTCCTGCTTGATATTATTTTTTGTTGAGAGTACAGACACCGGTATATGTGTACATGTAGACATGCGTTCCACGACCGGCGACTAACCAATTTTTGATGAATTGCGTATAGGCAACATGTACATATGCAGAGCGAATTTTGGAAAAATTTAATCGCGCATAAGCAACATCACGCATGCTGTTTCCGCGTATGTGGGCGGTTCAGGGTTAAGTTCTGGGCGGTAATTGGTTTCCATCTTGGCTGCGGTAAATTTGACTTAAGAGGACCCCCATTCTCGATCTCAAATTTTGAAGATTTTCAATCTGCTGGTAAATGAACATAAATTATTTTTTAGGCTTGTAGCTTTGCATACATTTATTTGAAGACTTAAAAAAGAAGAACAAAGTTTTACATATTTTTTTTGTTGTTGTTTTTTGTGGTCAAACAAGCGACCTTCTTTTCGTCTGCGCTTGTGATTTCCGCGCACTGGAACATCTGAAACCGAACGGGATTAGAAAGAGTACATGTTTGGCTCTGGTATGAACTAGGATTATTAAATTCGCACAAGAATTAACAAAAAGGCTCACATTTGAAAACATTTTTTTGAAAATCGTCTTTTTTTCATCCGCATCTCAAGTTAAAAAGTAAAGAAGATCTTGATTTATCCTAGTTCATACCATAGCTATATATGTACAGAATAACGTATTAAAATTTGGAACCGATTGGATTAATAATAAATCATGCGCCAGTCTTTTCTCGTTATTTTGAGAAAAACGCGTTTATAGTTTTGAGAGTCAAATTCTTGGGTATAAGACCTACCTACGTTCAATCATAAATTGGCTATATCTTCAAGAGTTTTTGAAATTTTCACTTGAATTTTTCAAAGAAACTTTCTTGAATAGTCAAATCTGAAACCGAGAATGGGGGAGGGGATTCCCCTTAAAAACACTATGCGGCCTATTTTTTAACAAACACACTCCCCAGCTTTTGATTGACGAGGGCTATCATCTCCAATTAAAGAAGAGTATTTATCCATCAAATATATAAACTTCTCCTGTCACAGTGTTTGTAACAAAAGTCCTCCGAAGCGGCTTGACCGATTCTTATGAAATTTTGTGTGTATATTCAGTAGGTCTGAGAATAGGCTGTAAACTATTTTTCATATCCATAAGTGATAAGGGTCACCGTGGCGTAGTGGGTAATGCGTCGACACCTACGCAGAGGCTGACAGATTCGACACCCGAACTTACCACCTTTGATAATTCAAGGCTCCACCTCTTTCGAGTCACTGACAATGCTCAAAGAGTATTCCTGTCTAGAAAGAGCTTCTCAACTTCGCCGTTCGGAGTCGGCATTAAACTGTAGGTGCCTTCCACGCGTGAAAGAACAATAGCACGCACAATACGAGTGGTAGCTGACAAGCTAGGCCCAGGTCCGCCTCGGACTGTCGCGCCACCAATATATATATATATATAGGTCTGAGAATAGGTTTTGGTGATAAGGCTGTTCCACCCCGAAACAATTTTTCTTAATTCTCTTGACAAAATATTTGCTTATGAATCGGCATTAAAATATACATGCAATCATTCATTTTCACACTTCTACCACCAGCCCCTATTTTTGAATAGTGATATTAGTACTTTAATAATTTTCAAACATCATATCAGTTACCACTCGTTATTAACGCCAGGGGGATGAAAACGAAGCTTATTGTGTGAGAAATATATGAGACCGGTATTTCTCACACAATATGTTCTCCCACACTCACTAAAGTTAAGGGCCTAAGCCGTTTTCGACTTTTTTTAATTTTTGTTTTACTTTCTCAGTGCAACTGTCACGGCTTAGTTCATACTAGCAAAACTATTGGGATTAAATACGTTAAGTGAATAGACAACAGTAACCAACGTTCGCTAGATGCATGCCTTTTACTAGGCTTGCTGGAAGACAACAACCAGTGGGACTGTATGCCTATTGAAGCAGCATTGAACTGAACAGCAAAACAAATTCGTCTACCATTCGCTAAAGTGTTTCAGTCATATACCACACGCTACCAACACTTTCTTTCATTGACTATCAAAATATTCATTAGAAATAATTCATATGGCAAAACGTTTGCCGGATCAGCATATAGTGCACTTATAAAATAAATAAAATATTTAAGTTTTAAAAGAAGGCAATATTGACGAATACACTTTTTGTTGATTTATAAAAGGGAATAATCATCCTGGTCGTGATCCTCCTGGGTGTGTTGCAATGACTAGTCGTGGCATCAAATCTGGCTTCTTCTCGATCCAAAACAATCAAGTCAAGTCTGATCTCCCTAAAGATATCTAAAATAAGGACTGCAGAGAGAATAATTAGTAGACACCGCCTAATAGGCCTTCACGTAAAAAGGATAGGCATTATTTTTTCCAAAGACTCTTGCTGGAGTTGCCTAGAAGAAAGCTCCTCTGCAACCGTCCCGCTCTTGCCTCAACTAAAGCCAACACAGGCTTCTAGTTCTAGGACAATCTAAACGCCCTCAAAAAATTACCGGTCAACGCACTTATAAAATTCATTGAGAAAACGGGTTGGCTGTCATAATTCATGGCTACCGTCTTAAATTTGAAACTACCACGTTACGGTTTATTTGTGGAGGGGTGGGAAAAGATCACCTGGTAGGCCTATTGTGATTTTCCCCATTTCGAGTTCACGCAGGAAGCCTGAGTTGATAATGAAAATGTGTTTTTGTTTGATGAATTTTGTCTGCTTTAAGATATCCGCCTAGGTGTCGATGACGTGTACTGACTAGGCAATAGGTAGGTAGGAGAGGCTGATAGTGAATTTACAACCACACTTCGATGTGCTCTTATGTGTATTGTGTGACCTGGTAAACAAATGAGATGACCTCTGTTTGTGTTCGCCAGCTGGTGCAACAGTTGCACACAGCCCCTTACTGGCCTTGAAGTGGCTTCAGAGCTTTTGCTTTTCATAGCTTTGCTGCCAGAGAAGATATAGATATTACGTCTCGAATACACTCAAATCCTTGTTTTTACACGGTTTTAATATAACACGACTTAGGATATTAAAATGATTCCATTTTTAGACGAGTCCATTCGATGTTGAAGAACTAAGGGACGAAGTAAACTACCTTAGGGAATGTTGACACAGTGATAGTGACTAACTAAAATTTTAATTCTAGGGGGTCTTCTCCTTCTTTAGATTAGGACATCATTTCTTCGATTCTATTGGCGAAAGGACTGCACAGTTTCAACATAATCTGGAGTCTTGTAGGTATAGTATGTATATCATGAATTATGTAGTTAAGGTTAGGTAGTTGGGCTGCTAGTGAATTCACTAGCACACTTAGACCATATTGGTCCATAGTCAGATTACTACCACTGACTGACTATTACAGTCTATTACCTTTAATTTGATCCCTACGGCAAATGGTGACGGTACCAGATTTGAAAACCAGCTAAAATTGTATCAACTTTGCTTTTACTGATATTCGAACCGGGGACCCCGCTAACCAGGGACAGGCACTCTACCAACTTATGAATTATATAAAGAGCTACCCAAACCTGGATCAAAACGGCAGCTGCTTGTTGTCTTGCTGTCAAACGCAGTGCTATCCAGTCGAAAAGTGAACTTCATAAACTTGTTGAAGATGCCATTAAGAAACCTCACAATCATAAGAGTCAACTTTCACAATAGTTTTTTCTGTACGAATCATTTATTTGAGGTATTTTTTACAGGGTTGAATGATTGGTCTTTTGTTGCACGATTTTATCTGAAACGTATCCAACGTGCAAAAACTGAATTAGGTTTATTCTGCATCCTCCTCATTCGTAGTCGGCGTATAAATGAGGTCTCATCCCCTCGTGCTAAAAGAGTAGTTGCTGTAGAAGTTACGCCTAGGCATGCCTCGGCGTTTCGCGCCACCCACATTATTATCATAGCAATTGACCGTTGGTGAGGATTATCAATTCGCTTGTTCAATGAGCATACTCTGAACGTAGACAACACCTTTATCTTATCATTCGAAGTCACATGGGAGTACATATGATTCTGAAGAAAATCTAAGATCATTCCCCTTCAAGCCAGACGTTAGCCTATTTTCAGCTTTATGTTCAAGGTTCGAATGTCAAGAATTTCAGACATTCCCAACCGCCCAAATCCACATCCATCACGAATCTGTATCAACAGCCTCCCCTCAGCAACTCTTTCCCTGCGAACGGAAGAATTGTAAATAAATCGAAATTCAATACACGCTCGAGGTAGCCGACATTCAAAGGAATGCATCTTCGCGGCAAGCGAGTGAAAGGCGAAATGTTTTTTGCGCTAATTATGCCCTTAAGTTAGAGACATTCAAATGGGCTTGGAATGATCGAAAGTTTAACCGCTAATGGATGGAATGGCCTGGCCACCACGACACATCACCGCACTTGTATCTCGCCGGATCTTCTCCGATTCTTACCAATTTCCAGTGTCCGCAGGCGAGCCGCGGAACTCACCGCCTAACGCTCACTTTTACTCTGGCCATCTGGAGATAACCAGAAAATGAATGCCGCGCGATTTTAATCGGCCCAGCTAATGAGCCTTTCCGTGGCTCATTAATTGTGCCTAACATTTCACACTTCGGCCGCTGCGGAACTGGTGCGTACGACTTAATTTGCCGATTTCCGATTTCCGCAGTTTCACCCAATATTTCAAGCGGTTATCTTCGTTGTTCTGGACAATCGTTGCGCCTCGTCTCGCTGGCAAGTCTTCGCCGATCCTCGTGCAGCTGAAGGCAGGAATTATTGAAATTACTTTCATGAAATCCAATCAAGAGACATTCGTTAAGTCGCCGAACGTTCGGCTGCCGGGAGATTGACATTCGCCGGAGCGGGCTCTACATACACTATCAGTGACGGCCACTGCGGCGGTGGCGGTGAAGATAAACCTGAAAAATTTGAATTTGTTGTCCTACCCACATGGGTGCTTGTTTTTATGCATGCGGTAGCGAAACAGCGAAACACACATCCCCATCACAAGATCCTTGGGTCCATAGATCCCCTTACTGATAAGGCGTGCATTTGCCAAATGGTAAATTGGATGGCACACGACACACTCTCCTATGACGTAGCCTGCCTGTGTGGTGGTTGTGTCGTCGTCGTCTTCGTCGGCAACGAGATGGTGCGGTGGTCTGGTGATCTGGTACTCTGGTGGACGCCGCGCCGGACGCGACGGTGGATTTTGATCAGCTACGAAGCGACCAAAGGAATGAAAGGAGCTCCCATTCCGGAGTGGAGTTGGCAGCGACTTGACTCCTCCAGTGGCGGCGGCGGCATGCGCGGCTTGCTGCACAATGAAAGGAGGATGAACGACAAGCGTGCACAGTGGCGATAGTGAAAGGCGGGGGGTAGGCAACGACGACCACAGCAGCTAACAAATAAACCGAACACCAAACTGGAGCAAATAATAGTAATTTAAGAAAGAAACGTATTTCTGCTGAGGAAACACGCGGTGCCGGTGGTAGTAGCGGTGGCAACGGTGGTGACGGCGCGGCGATGGCGGCGCGCACGGCCATATCGCTAAGAGTGCACATCCGTGGAGCAGGCAGCATATGAAGCTCTTAGAAAGTAGAAAGTGCCTGCCTCTTTGCTGCTGCTGCTACATATTTGTTTTAATGATATAGCATGCGGTGGTTGAGCCACCGTCAACAGCAGCAGAAGCGGCAGCATCATCTCTAGTCATGCTGCCAGCCAACGAGAGTAGTAGAGTGGTTGAGGAAGATGAAGACCACGACAGCCTCTGGTCAGGCTGTTGTGTTGTGATTGAAAACAGATCGCTGCTGATCACCTGGTGAGTCAGGCTGGCTCTCTCAGATGAGCCTGGTCGCACGTCATTTAACGGTTTTTGCATACATAAAGATTGCATATGCACTTTCATGATTGCGAACAGGAAAGTGAAATAATGAAAACAGCACTACATCCGATGCCGTGGACGTGGATGTGGACGTGGACGCGCTTGAATCAGATGCCACTTGAAACTTTAGAGTCCATTCATTCAGCTGTTCGATCTAATGAAGTGTTTGGCCTACCTTCGTGGTTATTGTTTATAAAATAAATTTCTTACGCGATGACGGTCGGGGGATAGACCGGTCGATCGGCCAAAGCTGGAATTCACCTTGTTCAACCGACCAGCTTCACTTTGACAGTATCTATCCTCGATTATGTATGGATACCGCATTATCCGATTTGTCTCGATGTGCACACATCCGTTGGATGGACAAGAATAATCCGCTGCTGGTACATTCATTTGAATCTGTTCAATGTGCTCAGTGATGTTACCAAATGCATTTTTTTCTGTGGAATTGAGGAGCACTCCTTTGTGTTCAGAGTAAATGTCAAGTGTCACTCATGTGACATGATTCCCTCATATCTGAGGGACTTATGTACGCCTCGGGTACTTCGTGTATTATGATGAATTCCCAGTGTTATCTCTTCGGCTACCTGACCGCCCACTTTTCTTCAGTGCGGTCGATTTAAATCGACTATACACGTATTGTTTACCGCACATGGTCTAGCTGATGGTGGCTTTCAAGGGTTTGACGGCGGAGCGGCGGCGGGATCGGATGCACGGTATCTCGTAATTATTTCCACTTAAGTCGACTACATTGAATGAATATTGGGACTCTTGTTAGCCGAATGGAGCACTAACAGCGTGTCAGGTTTTTTCGGGGTAATCATTGTTGTTTGGATGCACTGTTGTGTGCGTGCGTGTGTGTGTTTGATGGGACTTTATGTAGCACGGTGGCTTGACACGTCTTGGAGTATTGATTGATTATCGATTCAGTTAAGAATGGGGTAAGCCGGCTTAAACAAGTCACGGATGTTTGATGTTCAGACGAGATGGGGATGGGTCGGTCGGCTAAAAAGAAATCCTTGTACTTGAATAGTTACTTCGAACTTGAACTTTGCCGTCACCTCTCGAATGTTTACTCAAGTTCCACAGTTCCAAATAGAGACTGCGTCTAAATCATGTGACATGTGCAACTCAATTCCATTCCATCGTTCCAATCGTGTGTTGGCGATTTTTTCCAGTTCGTCGAACAACTGATTTGTTGCTCAAATGAATCTCTTTAAACGTGAGAAGAAATGGCACCTCGTTCACTCGTTGTGGTCATCGTCTCCCTACAGACAGAAACTCGGAAAACATTCGAGTACGTCCAGAAGACTAAGCTTAGTTTCTCGAAGATCCGATTGCGCAGTTGTTTCCGTTCAAGCACTTCCTGGCATTGTAGCCAGCCTAACGTAAAGCGAAGAATAGACGCTCCAAGTTAGAACAGAACAAAATGTGCTCGAGAATGAGTCTATGTAGGTTGAGCCCCAGTTCAACAATTTGCCCACGAAGAAGCAGCGAGTAAATATTCCTATCCTACCAATATTTTCTAGAACAGTTTGTTAAGTCGATCCCCTTGTACCTTGCCCTACTTTCCACCCAACACTGTCAACAAGTTGAGTATCTTCTTTTGAATAAATCTATCATAAATCACTTGTTTTCACCCCTTTCGCATCTTATCCATCACGTCACTTCAACAGCTTGCAATCATGTAATTTGCCCGTTTAGCAGTGGTAGTTTACTCTTCGAACCTTTGATCGTTGTTATTCGAAATTAGACAAACACACATGCATTGAGTGGAACTTTAATTAGTCTTGCTGGTGTTTCATCACTCACGTGAAGGTAGCATTTAAAATGTCAGACTACGCAAGTTATTATTGATTATTGCTAATCTCGATGTGATCACTAAATGTCAACTTCAATGATTATTAATGCCGCGATTATTGTCTATGTAAGGCGATGTAAGAGACCGACATTTAGTTTCAACACAGTTGCCTATTAAGGTTTCATTAAACAAAGTGACCATTTTCTCACAATTTTTATCTAATTTTACTTCAAACTTATCTGAGAGGGATCTTCTTCGTCTTGTTTTAGATTTCTGTAAATTCATTGAGCTTAAAACAAGCTCCATCAAATTATTGTATTTCAAAAAAAAAAACCGGAATTATCATTGAACACATCCAGTGGTCAACAGAATCACAATCAGAATCATAATTTGAGTTGTCATGAAACTAGTTTTTCTCCACTTGTGATAAAATCAAATCATGCAAAACACGTGTAGTTAATACAGGAGATAGGCATGCATTCATGATGTAGTCATGATGGAACAAGTGCGCTTAAAAGTAATAAAAAGTCAACATAGATTCTTCATAAAGGAAACAAGATATACTGGCCGCCGATTCATGACGACATTTTAATGTCTAAAGAAACTTAAAGTCGGGAACAAATTAACAAAGTTTCACATAAATATCGGTTTTTTTCAAAATGTTCTCAGTCATTGTAGTTTTGACAACAATTCACTGCATATTATATTTTTTTCCTAAAAAAAATTATTAAATAAAGTGTGTTCATCTTAGAATTCTCATTTTCTCATTTATATACGAAACTAAATTGTGATGTAAGCTTAAGAAACATATGCCCAGTGGCATAAACGGCAGAGATAATGGATGATAGAGATATCCAACTTCGGTAATTTTTACCCCTAGCCCACAACGAAGATGTAGTGGTAATCCCTTGTATTTCACTTATACATTTACAACGCTTGTCAATTCACCACAATATGGCGGCCGATTCGTGAATTTTGTGTGAAAAAGCGGCAGATTAATGAATTTAGTGGGAATCCATGTACTTTCCATGTATCGTACATGGGTATGTTGTTCGGAGGGTGTTCAAAAGTTGACTAGTATTTTTAAGGGAATTTTCTTACATTGTTATATGGACTTTCGTGAATAACAATGTATTGTAATGTCCATTTAACTGGAACTATTTGACCTAAAATTAATTCTTAAGTGTATATATAGCCTATTCATAAACCACACCTGACAAATTAACTCAAAAAATGAAGCCCGCTTTGTACGCTTAAATTATGAATTCTGAAAAACTCATGAATTCAATTTCAACAATTTGGTAAGAACAATGGCAAGATATTGCAAATTTTACTAATGCTAAAAAATGGTTGTCAAAACATCTTATTTGTGATTCACGCTTCAATAATATTTTTATTATTGGTTAACTGAACGTCTGAATGTATTATTAATTTTTATTCATATGAAAAAATTCACACTATGTTGTGCATTCATTAATTATGTCCAAGTATTTCAGATTGTAAATTGCTCAAAGTTTTAATGAATCGACTTCATGAACATAAGCTTTGTTCGTTCGTTTACCCCTCCATACTGTGTTGAAAATTGAATACCGAAATTTAAAAAAACGTTCAAATAACGAGCGAATTTTCAAATGAGAACTCTAATTCACCCCAATTCACAGACAGGGGACAAAAAGCGTATAAAAAATGCTGTCAGATGAAATCAAGGGGCAAGGGAGGTAGAAGTTGGATATCTCTACTATATGTTATCTCTGATAAACGGACATCGAATGAGATCGCAAAATATAAAGATGTCAGTTGTCAGCGTTTTCCTTACACCATGACACACCATCACGCTTCCATAAATTCCATCATTGTAGTTGGTTCTCGGTGTGAATGCTATGTACAAAGTGACATTCATATAAGCTTAGTCCGAATTGTGAACTTGGCAAGCTCTGACACTTCATTCATATGGAGCAGAAATGAAGTATTACAGAGACGCCCGACTTCTACCTCTCTTGCCCCTTAGAATTTTTAACAACTGTTTTTTATAACGTATTCTTAATCCAAATAGACCAATCAGACGATGGCATTTACGTCGTTTCGTGAATAACCGTAAAAAATGCATGAATATCTGTCAAAAAGGCGTTCAAATTCGTCGATGGACTAGGGGGCAATCATACGTAATACTACATTTTTGATATAGAGTTTCTCATTCGCAGAAAACTGCGGGTAGAATTTGAGCAAACTAACTCTTCATCGCGATACGCAAATTATTTGATCGTGATCGTTTTGTGGATCGCTTTAGTCTCTGTTTGAAATGCTTTACCGTTTTGACCGTGGTTAGGTGAACAGTTCATTGGTGAATAATTACTGTATGACTTTACTATAATGTTTCGTTAATACATATTTTAATAAAATTTACTTCCCATTCTATGAGCCTTAAGAGCTTATTAGTCGTTTGCTTAAGGTCCACCTTCTTCTTAACCTCTATCTTACAATCATTTAGCCTGTTTCTTATTTGCTCTTCCGTTATTTGAACACCGGTCATAGCCTTATATTCACTTATAAGTAATATTATAGTTTCGGACTTCTCCTCTTTGATGCACGGTTGTTGAGACATTATTAAAATAATGGTATGTTCTTTTAAAATTCACACAAAAGCTAGATGCAATTGAGGAGCTTCGTTGTTCACTGTTTCTGTGAATATACTTTACAAACTGGACATTCTACTCAGATCAAGCAAAGCAAACATTAATGTCTGAAACATAATATTGCGTTTGCGCTGGCGTTGGCTTTTAACATACACAATTCAATGGCCAAGCACAAAATACAGCGTCAACCTGTGTTAGTTAAAACTTGAGAGAGATGAGAGGATCGTAATAAAACGTAAAACGTAAGTCCATAGCAAGTCATTATTCAACATGTTGGATACTTTTTGACAGAGAGAAATTTTCTCCCAAATTGCGAGTTTTCTTCTGAATTGAGAGTATTTCTTGTCAACTGTCATTTGAGAAATGTAAACAACTGATTAAAAATAATTTAACGACTAAAGTCACTTGAAATGAGTGTATGCACTAAGGGGGCAATATTTTTCATTTGATAAATGAGAGAGAGAGAGAACAGCTGATAAATTGAGTAATCATTTCAACGCAGTGCGTCATCGCACTCCCTCCGTAACATGAAGTCGGCTGGCCCAGCGCACTATTGTGTTTCAGACAAAAAAGAAACAGTGAATGACTATAATAGCTAACGGTATTGTTTTCAAAACAATTTTTTGCAAAGCAATTGGGAATTGATGCAAAATAAGTACAGTGGACTCTCTCTAATTCGGACAGATTCTGGTATCCCGTGATAATTGACTTAGGGGATGTCCACTGTATATACTACCAATTGTTCGATGAATTGGTGTTATTTAGTTGAATGAATTCAGTATTTACTAGAAGTATTTGCTGACAAGTCAAAACTCATGTTTATGGCTACCAAATCTAGTAAATAGTTAAGAAACAAGCTTCTACTAGTAGCACTAGTACTCACTTAGACCTTTTACTACTTGTTTTACTACTATTTGTATGCGGACGATAGAGGCGATAGCCGAAGGAAGCTAAATCTGTCACTCCTTTGCATGTGTCACACGGATTACTCTCTTAAATCAAGTCGAGTCGAGTTAAATCAAAATCAATCTAACCATAAAAATCGATAGCGTTTGAGAGTTGGCGTTTAGCCTGCTTCGCGTAGACTGAAAACTGTCATTAACTGATTTTGGCGATACCTATTTCATTGTCGTCTCCTATTAAATGAGAACAAATTGTGTCTTATTCTACACTTTTGAGACATTTTTAGAGTGATAGGTCGCATTTGTATTAGTTTTATTCGCAAACTGAAATTAGAATGCATTATTGAAATTTGAGAGGAATTAGAACACAGACGTCGTTTTTACGTGAGAGTTATTATTTTCAGAACACTCAAACTGTAACGATAGACAAGACGATAGTGATGGTCAGACATGAAGCAAATCATCGAAGTGAATCAAGAAGACGATAGTCGTCTGAAAAGTTCCGCGATGAGAGCCCTACTTTTTCATGACCAAATTTTTATGTAAATGTGACGTACTGGCATAGTTGACTACAGCTTGATCCATCTCACTCGCTTATATTTTACGATCGTGCATTTTATGGTCGCCATGATATTTATCAAACTTTTCCTTTGCTTAGGGTTCCGGAACTAGACAAAAATGACCATTTAATACTCCCTCCACACTATTACCCCTTAAATCAAAATAGCCACAAACCTTAGACGAAACGAGGGAACCAATCCACATTCTTTGACATTAATGGACTCCTTTCAAGTTCTGTTGACTAACCCCGCAATAGACTTTGCAATAATCAAAAATGTTGCCTTTTTGCGGTCCTTGTACAGTTTGAGAAGCTGTTTGCGAAAGCTCTGCCTTGAATATTTCAGTGCCTCAAGAGGAAGTTAAGCTCAACATTAAGCCTTGCTTTAGATCAATTGAACCTTTACTTTCGGCGTAGTCGATGCATTTATGTCCAACATAACAACAGTCTCAGAAAAATTAGGATTTTATGTTTTCTCGTCTCATCAATAGCATTCTAAAAATAAAATCAAACAAACTAAAGACAGCTGCTTCAGTTCAAATTCTCCAAAGTCATCCAACAATGACATTCCTTGATCAGTTCCTTGCCAACACAACCCCGAAGCACGATTTCTGTGTCCGTCACGACGCACTCTTCACCGGCTCACTGAGTCTCTGCTCACCTTGAATGCTCCGATTCTTGATTCACGCATTCGATACGGATCTGTAAGGCAGATACGGATCTCTCTGAACTGTGCGCCATCTCCACCCACATTCACTGTTGGAATGGACTTTCCCAACAAACGCTCTCCTCTGAGTCCACCGCACGTATTGTTCAACCGTCCCACCCAAAATCATCAAGCCGTCCAACCAATCTGCCAGACAACCTGTTAAGCTCCGTCTCCTATTTCGCCAGATGCACTCTGCAATAACTTACCTCTAACAGATTCATTAATATAGATTCCAATCCGAATTACTTTTGCAAAAAAAAACACACACAATTCGTTCGTTGCTTCGCCCACAAGGCACAAGCCGGCTGGCGGCAGTGGCGACAGCCCAGTTTTCCTCTTCCCAAACCCCAAAACCGGACGACATATCTGCTGTAAAAGTAAAATTTTCTTATTTCACTCTGCTACCATTCAATAAACATCGCGATAAACTGGTAATTGCAGCGCAGTGCCAGAAAGACGTAGATGGACCTACAGCAATGTGAATTGCGAATGCCACAGTTGCTATATCATTTTCGTACCGAAACACAATAAATCCTCAACTCGGGCTGAGATCCATACCCTGACCAGAAATTGTATATTAGGCTGTTAGATGGTTTATTAAGCATTGCAAGTTGTGACTCAGGGGGGGCATCAGGTAGCACTGGCATCAGTCGTAGCGGCAGCAGCAGGCATACATTTTGATGTGCATTGTTAACCTTTTATGGAGCACACACTACGACTCCACTCTAGTTTCGGCGGTCTTGTCGAAGGCCGTCGTTCTGTCGATCCGTCGGTCGGCCAGTCGTTTTGTCAATCGATGCTGCTGTGCTGCTGCCGCTGCGGATGTCGATGATGATGATTGCGGCGGTAGCACGAAGCCTGTAGATCTCTATCTGAACGAACGTAAATGGCTGGCGGCCGCTTGGTGCCACCACCATTGCCACTCGTTTAATAAATTAATGAAAATATTTGGCCATTTTGGGGTCTTCCTCTAATTAGACCGCACGCTAACCGGGGAGGCGCTGTTGCGTAAAATGTAGGCCAAAGTTCCATCGACAAATCGGCACCGAAGTCGACATCGACATCGTCTCCTTGCATACAAAACGATAGCAATAGTTGCGCCAAAGGTAGTGAATGTCTGAGGAGGGACTCTCAAAATGGTCATTCGTATCGGTGCGCTGTGCATTTTGTATGATTAACGGAGTTTAGGGGGCCTAAGCATGGAATGGCCGGTCTCGGCAATCGTATATGGCACGCGTCACAAAAGAGACCAGGACAACGAGGAGGCCGGAGTGCTCAGCATCATTAACAGAAGCTCTCTCCGCCCTGCAAAGTGTGCAGATTTGCCAGTAATTTGCTCACTTCTCGTGGCAGTGATTGATTTACCTGCTTCGCGTGGTCGCGTCCTACCGCATAATAATTGATACGGTATGCATCATCATCCTCGCTGGTTCGTGTCGTGTCCGCACACACAAGCACACACCCCTCATCCTTCGACTGGCATGACTGACGGACGCGATTCAATGGAGCGCACACATTTGTTCGTTAGCCGACGACGATGTCTTGCGGAAGCGACTCTAGTTGCCTCAATCATAGGCACAAATGGGCATTAAGCCGAACAGAACATACAAGTACTACACGAAATCTGGTGGGGCTCTGGTCCTCCGGTGCTCTAGTCCTCTGGCCTTCTAGACGCTCTCTGAATTAAGGATACCGCAATTTGAATAGACATTCCATTCGCGGAACGCGCAGGCGGAGGCGAACAAAATGTGTAGCTGTGTGGAGAATGAAATTAACTGGCAACCTAAGGAGTTCACTACTCAATCAACAAAAATACTCATAAGAATGTTCTGCGCACATGCGCTGATGTGCAGGGCATCTGTTTCTGTATGTACGTCTTGTGATCTCATTTTCTTCCGGCCGCTGCGGCGTCGGCGGTGGAGGTGGAGGCGCACAGCCAACGCCTGCACATGCCCGACAAGGAGGCAGCCTGCAGTTGAAAGCGTGCACATCTCCATGTATCTCCATGTGGTAACACACTGCACACTGCAAGCCGTGTCTCTTGAGAGCCCGGTCAACTGCGAGCACAGAACAAGATCACATCCCACCCACTCATTCCGCGTGTACGGTTTTTGCTGTTCGGATGAGCTACCTGGAATAGGAACATCATTAGTTCGAACATCGGAGGTTGCCTTTTGTTGTTCGTCATCGTTGGTCGCTGATCGTTCAGCATTGCGGCCGTCAATGTTGTCATTAGTGGCCGACGCTCAGCCCACAACTCACAGTCATCTCATTGACGACGACCGGCAAACGGCAAACGGCGACCGACCGACGACGACTGTCTCCTTGCTGGACGCAGATCGGGCCGGGTTGGCGACTTGGCTGCCTTGGACACCATTTGTCAGACTGACTGAGTTCGAATAGAAGGAGAGAGGTGGAGAGGTCACTTGTTGGAGAGATCCGAACATGCCTCATATGCATTGTACATAGGTACATTCGCACAATCTAAAAAATTAATCCATATCAAGCGCAGCTGTCGCAAGCCATCGCCGTTGATTAATTTGTAATTCGAATACGTTCACAACGCCACCACTGCACAACTGCGGCCCGCGATGCAAACCCGATTTGGCTGATACACTTGGCGAACGAACACCGACACTTGCGCGCAGCTTAAGATGCTTTCAAGATCCGTAAGGTAATGTGCGATTTTTGATCTCTCTGCAAGATTGACTGACAAGGGAAAGTAATTAAGTTGATCGTATAGTTGGTTCGCTTGCTGGCCGAATCTCGACCGAACTGCAATTGTGCACTACAGGAAGATGATGGTTAAGTGGCATTGAAGACCGAGATCCGCTTGTTTGACTTTCGGTAATTAAAATAACACTGTTGCGGCTCTGATTGCTGAGAGTTTTATGTGTCTTTTTTTTATAGTCTCTTAGCTTTTGGATATGAAAGTAACAAAGGTACACGCGCCAGCAATTAAACCGAACAATCGTTGGTTGCCCTTTCCCTACCGTCGCTGTCGCGCAAATGAACAAGCAAACAGCCACTCCATGTCGACATAAGGCCGGCCATAAACGATTTACATGACCAATTGTGTCCATTGTGTTAACATGTCCTTTCATTTTCATAACTCAATTTATTCATTTTCTTGTTTTTCTTTTTTTCCATTGCAGAGTCGTTGCCAAAAGCCGACCGTGTGGTGAATGCGCAGCTGAAATATGGAAAAGCCCTGCTGCTGTCGCTGGATTATTTGAGTGTGAAATTGGATTACTGGGTCACCGTCATCGTCGAGCGAGGTCGGCAGAGCATACCTAGGGCGTAGCCTGCATTCACAGTCAATCGGGCGCTAATAATGCGAGAAAAGGATCATTCACCAAGAAAAATGCTTCCTAGTCCAAAACAGGGGTCCGTGTACCCGATGTTAGGTCAAACACCTGTCTCATATGCATCTCATGTACCTTACGACTTGTCGCCGGCAACCAGAACGTCATCATCATCGTCCGGTTACTTCTATCAGGGCAACACAACCGATCAGCCGTTGGATCTGCGATTGGAGCACAAAAAGAACTCGCACGCCAGCAGTGTTGACGAGCTGCTCGAGGACGAGAACAGCAATTTGATCTTGCAGAACGATCGCACACCGACTTCCGATGGGAGCTCGAGTCCTGTTAGTCATAAGAATTTTGAAAATAATAATAGTACTAGCCACAACAATAATAATAACAACAACAACAACAACAACAATAACAACAACAACAATATTAATAATAATAATAATAACATTCTAATAAGCCTAAACGATTGCAAAAAGAAGTTCCGGCACAACGCGCTTAATCATTCGCTGATCAAGGACGAACTGCGGATATCGTCCGCCGCCAACGATGCTGGCCATCATCATCATCATCAACGATCGAGTCTGCCATTTCCTACGCCCGCCCTGCACCCGCTGATGTTGGAGGCAATGGCCAAAGCGATACCTCTACCGTATAGAAATCCATTTGTGCCACCGCGACCACCGGGCAACGCGTTCGAGATGCTGCGACCGAAACAACAGGACCTGCTGCGCTCTCTGCCACAGCTGGCCCAGTCGATGACGAATCCCCGGCTAAGCTCAAACACTACTAGCGCTAATAATAATACTAACAATAATAACAATGAGGCTATAGCAAATGCAAATCAACCGACAGCAGTGAGTGCCAAGAACAAGGACCGATACTCGTGTAAATTCTGCGGGAAAGTGTTTCCGCGATCGGCGAACTTGACGCGGCACCTACGGACTCACACGGGCGAACAGCCATACAAGTGTAAATACTGTGAACGTTCCTTTAGTATATCGAGTAACTTACAGCGTCACGTGCGCAACATTCACAACAAGGAGCGTCCCTTTAAGTGCGCTCTCTGCGAACGATGCTTTGGCCAACAGACGAATCTCGATCGGCACCTGAAGAAACACGAAGCCGATGCGGCCTCATTGGGCCTTGGCATCGATGATCGACTGCGTGGTCTGCGACGCAACAATCGTGGTGGCCTCCAGGAGGAATCGTATTTCGAAGAGATTCGATCGTTTATGGGCAAAGTGACGCAGATTCCTATTCCACTTCAAACTCAATTGTCATCGTCGACCGAGCTCAACTCGCCCAGCAGAAGTTCCTCATCGTCTGAACCACCGTCTTCGCCGCAGAGTAACAATTGTCTGCAGACCATCAAGCAGGAGGATGGGAGCGGTCACCTGACGAACTGTTTTAGTGAGAACTCAACAAATGTACCCGCGGGTGAGAGCATGTCCACGAATATGAACGAAGAACACATTAAAGTGACCTGACCTCTCCGATTAGACTTACCTCCTAGACTCAGATTTTCCCATTCTCAAATTCTATTGGACCAACAACAAATGCATGCAGATGAGGATGAATCACTGGGGGTACCGCTGTGGAATGAGTGCGTGGAGGCGGTTATGGTTGTGAGTTGATGGGCGACGTCGCTTTTGTCACAAGTTTACTGATCAACATGCAATGGTTGTCTATGTCCAGACCTTTGACCAAAAGTGTGGAGGTGGTTGTCAACTTTTGTCTCTCAACAGCTTCATGTGCCATTTAAGAGACCACTTAACTTAAGCAGGACACCTAATCAAGAAGTTTTTCATGAGAACATTGCTTACTGATCTTCACAAGTTGTCAACAAACAGATGAGTGGTTTTCTTTGTTCAGGACAATCCCAGGAAGTCTCAATCTTTACATTCTCCTCCAGAGATCGACTTTTGCTTGCCGGTCTAAAAGCCTATAATGCTTTACATCGTCCTTAAGCCAACACTTTCTACGTTTTATATTCTATCCGTCTTAGAATTTGTCATCTTGGTTTCTGAACAAATTCTTTCATCATTCCGACTATCAGACTTGTCATTCAAATTTGTCATTTTTCAAGGCAAATTTATTTTTATAAAAATGTCCATCCCCCATCCTTGACGGATCTTGAAAGAGAAAACTACCATCCACCACAAATGACACACTCAAGCCGCCTCCTTAGCCCACCCACTCACTGTATGCGCTCAGTGCCACAAAACCTGTCAAAGCAGCATCATCACAAACTAGGACATTAACCATTTTTGTTTTTTTTTTCCTCGCCCGTATTTGTAAATAATTTATAAAGAAAAATATATATATATATATGACAGCAATCCAGAAGATAAAAATGAAACAAGAAAAACAACACTCTCTTAATTATAAGTAGTATTTTTCCTTATATTTTGTTTAAAACTAACCACCAATTTTTGTACAACAGAAATATTCACACAAATTCCTGTAAACTCTACCTAACCTAGAAAGAAAACAAAATATATACATATAAAAATAATACGCTACAACTACCATAACGCTACAAGTATACTGTGTCTGTATAAATCATTGTATAGTTTTAGTTTTAAATCTAAGATTAATTTAGTTCATAGAACCATCAAGCGTACCCCCTAAGCCACAGACCGTGTATAATGTTAAATATAAGAAAGAAAAAAAAGAAAAAAAAAAACAGAAAAATACATACATCAACCGTGTTCTTTGCCAATTAGCCCGTAAGTCAGGTGGTAAATAAATTAATATATGTATTTTGTATGTATTTGTAGAATAACGAATAACGAAGCGAAACGGAATTTTGCCAAAGCATTTTCAAACTTAACAAAAAATCTTTAAAAAAACAAGTGTACCTACACCACTCTCCTGTGTCTTCCCACAAAAAAAAAACACAACTCTTTGATTTTGGCTTCGCTTCAATAAATCAAAAAACTACTATGTACTATTACTGTTATATGTTAAACTGAAAACAGTTCTGTCTTTGTTTATTTTTTTAAGAAAACCGCTAGATAAAGCGAATTAAAACATCGCAATACTCTTCTACTTGCTAGTTACCTACATATTTCATTTCATTTTTTTTGTGTAAATTAAGAAAGTTCACTTAGTATTATAACACGATGCGTACTTGCATCTCTTAGAAAGTCCTATGTTTCAGATTTCGTTGTAAAAGATGCATAACTCTCCTGAAAGCAGACAGAGAACGAAAAAAAAATAATGAAAATTCAAAAGACAATCACGACTGTCTTGTACTATATGAAAGTTGTTAAGTAATCGATGTCGATCGATGCGATCGACTATGAATTTCTAAACAGGGTGCTATTTTGATATTTGGTGTAATATAGACCGTTTTTTTTTTATTTTAGCCTAAAGAAAGAACCTACCACGTAAATGTAAAAAAATGTTTTTGTAGAGAAATATTGTTGAATTTTATTGATTTTATTGTTCAGAAGTGAATGTTTGTTTATTTGAATAAATCTTTTTTTATTTTATATGTGATGGATGTGTGTGTTTCTTTAGTTTTCATATTTTTCAGAAAATGGATTTTTAATCTTTTCTCTCAATTGCAAGAATGACTTTGTAGTGCACACAAACCTCCGACAACTTTCTTAACCGGGAAATTTTCAAGCAAGAAATATACCTTAAAATGATATACGGTCCTACCGGAAGTATTCGTACATGTTGGGCTGTCAAAGCACGAATTTAGATCATCTAACTACTATTACTAGCGAAGAAAGCTCGGAAATTCTCTTTTGAAATACGTTTTTAGCCGGAAACTGATGAGCATGGAGCAGATTTGTAAGTAAAGGGTTTTCCGATAGTGACTTGAAAACTTGGAATTTAATTTGTGAACGCACTCTTTCAGTAATCATCAAACTGTGATGATGACAGGAAACTCAACATTTTCACCATGGTAAAGTACACGAACGAGCAATGTCTGCAAATTATAAAAATTTTTCTACCGAAATTCGGAGTCGGTGACCGCAACTTTAAGAGCGTTAACTCTTAACAATTTTCGACGAAGCTCATTTTTAGCTCAATTCGTCAATAAGGAAAATATGCGTTATTAGTCGGGTGAAAATCCACATGTGCTTCCTGAATCACCACTTCATCCACAAAAAATAACTGTTTGGGGCAGTTTGGATGCCGGCGGCGTTATTGGGCCATATTTTTTCGTCGTCGATAACGATCGTCACGTTACTGTGAAGTGGGTTATCGAACCATGATTACCGATTATTTTTGGCCCGAATTGGAAGATATGAACTTGGACGACATGTGGTTTCAACAGGATGGTGCTACAAGCCACACAGGTTACATTCGATTTATGGAAGAGTAAGTATGATACGTACGTGCGATTTTACACCTCTTGACCTTATTCTGCGCGGTTAGGATAAGTCATTGATTTATGCCAACAAGCCGTTTCGGCCAAAATGTGTGGCTGGGTCGTTGAAAATTGGATCAATCGAATCGACCGCGTTCCAGCGTACCAATCATATTTGTTTTGATTACACTTCAAGCCGATAATAAAGTTTTTGAAATATCTCAAATGGTTTGCGTTTTATTTAAAAAAAAGTTTTCAAGTCCTTATTGGAAAACACGTTATTTAGATGTTACATATATCACACGGTAACTGTATATGTGATGTATTGTATTATCGAACTAAATTATACCGATGGACGCTTAAGATTCCTAGAGAGAAACTATAAGTGATCTAAGATTACCACCAAAAGATAAATTTAGCAAATAATGAGTCCAGCGCCAAGGACATATGTGAATGAGGCTGAACATAGTCAGAAACTTGTCCGAACTACCAATGTTAGTTTTTTGAATAATTATGTATCATCAGCTCTCAACAATACCAAAGACACCCAGCTGTCAAAATATTCAGTAAAAAAATATTCAGTAACGTGAAATAAACACGCAAAGTGATTTTCGTAGTATCGTCGTCATGGAATGGCCGATCTTTTTTTTTTTTTATTTACTTTTTTTTTATTATTTTCTTATTCAACTTACAACTACCTAAAAACTACCCTAATATGTGTAAGCCGGCCATAGGAGCAAGATAGACATACATGACACGTGACACCTACATCACTGCAAGACAGAGACCGACTACTCCCCCATTCGATGACATGCAATACCCTTTTTACCCCGGATCTAAAGGGTTCGACGCTGGAGTTCCCTCGCTCCCCAGCCACCAGAATTTTTGGTGCTGCCTAGCAACATCCCGAACATCCCGTCTTAAGACCGCCGTACTGAACCGGAGGAGACCCTCCTCAGCTCCTTGTGCGACGGAACGGTCGTGGTTGAGTCGCCCATCCACAGTTGATCTGGCGATGTGGTAGATGAGCGGTACCGCATTTATATCTTGCTTCTGAGGGGACGAAGCCATTGTGACGTACCCTTTCGTGGTATTGTGAATTGGGGTAGTAAGCCCCCGAGATCAAGTTGTATAAGACTTCATTGGGATAGTATTTTATGTTCTGGGACTCTGGAGGTGGATAAAGTCGAAGGCAAGCCCTAAGGCAGGCCCTCTCGAACAATCGAATCTTTTCCATTAAGCTTGCACTCACGTTGAACCACACGGGACAGCCATAGGTAAGCATTGGCCGAATGAGGGCCATGTAGCAGATAGCCTTCACCCTCGCATCGAGTTGGCGTGGTCGAACTGTTGAGAGTTTTGCCGTGAGTGGTCTCTTTGGACCGCAGGTCACCAAGCAGATAGAGGATGGTGCCAAATGATGAAAACATACCAGCAGCAATTTGCACTTTTCTAGAGCGAATGCTAACTTTAGTCCTTAGTCTATCATGTCAACTTTGGAAGAACTCGAGGCCAACAATCGCGTATCAAATAACGAATCATCAAAAATTTTACCGAGCCTTGAAAGTACTGCTAGCGAAACCGAGACGACCAGTTGAATGATGTGTCACTCCATACATAATGGCACAAGTGTGTGCAGCTTCAAAATCAAGCCGGACTTGTATATCTCACGCTGTTATTATTTTATTTCAATTAAATTTCTTATCGTCCTTATCTGGTCACTGTGTATTTATATCCTTATTTTTCTTGATTTATTTAAGACTAATTCAGAATCAACAAGAGGAATAATCTGAATCATTGGAGATCATGCACATTTCAACGTGGGGTACCTTTGAGTAGCACAAATAAAATTGTATGTGCTGTTCAAAGTAGGGATGTTCGGTGTGAGCAAAACATCGATGTTGACATCGACGTCAACATCGTTGGCTGAACATCGATGATCGATAATAATCGAACTCAAAACATCGATGATCGATAACATCGATGCTATAGGATGAATTTATATAATTCCGACTAGTAGTGTAAAAAACTACATATTAAGTGTGTATGGCTTAAGATACAGAATTGTTTGGTCTCGTCAGACATGAAAATAATTCGTTCGACCACTATGAATGAAATAATAAGTAATTCCAGCAACAGACTTCATTCATTCAAGAAAACAGGTCTTCAGATTTTCAGGTCTTATTGTGAGCGGTGGTCACAGAATTAGCACACATGCAAAAAAATACATTGTTTTAAAGAATTAAAAATTAAATTTAACTCGGTATCGCTTTTGTCGTAAACCACAGTCGACGTGGAATGCTTTCCACAAATGTATCCCATCTGTGGGTTGGAATCGAATTCCATCGTCCCTAGTAAAGAGCCAAAGCTTCAAATGTTTCTTCAATCCAATAAAGGATTTTACGTGGTTCCAAAGATTCTCAATTGGCTTTAGGTCAGGACTTGGTGCAGGCTAAGGTAAAACATTATTTGTTGGCTATTAATCCAGCCTTTTACAAACATTGAAGTGTGGTTGGCATTGTTATTGTGCACAAAAGTCCACGCCAATAGCAAATTGACATCAGCAAACGTTTCCTTATGATCTTCCAATATTCGTTTATAGTGGTGCTGATCCATTCAGCCGTCAATTTTAACAATGGGAGGCACAGCATGCTATGAGAATGCAGCCCACACCTTAATGCACCCGCCACCATGTTTTACCGTTTTTATACTGCATCTGTGGACGCCAGATATAACGCGAAGAAGAAGCGATTAAATTTCCATTTGTCATTGCACAAGACATTCTTCCAGAATGATAGAGGCTTATTTCCATATGTTTATGATAATTACTTGAATTAAAGAACTGTGTGATAATTCTCTGACCACCACTGTACATGCATAGTTCATTACCGCACACTTCACATCAACTAAGAATGAAAGAATACATAAATTACCAAGAAACTCAAAGCATTCGATATATGTACTCTGAAAATCAAATGTTGCTATCAGACTCAAGTTGAAACATTCCATGAACCAATAACAAGAATTGATCAGTGTTCTTTCTACTAAATGCCTACGTCATTATGATATGATGAAATTCCAGAAAATTATTCAAAATCTGCAAATGGTTCTCTTTTGTTAACATCGAAGGCCGATTTTTTGTGATAAGCATCGATTATGCGATGTTTTACGAACTTCAACATCGATGAACATCGAACATCCAAGTTCAAAGGTACCCCAAGTACAAATGTGCCCGCCTCTCCCCTATAATGGATTTTCCAATGACTACACTTAATAACTTAACAACTTATAAAGACGTGATCAGCAACAATCTAGTGCTGGCTATTAGTGTGTACTGTCGATTCAATAAATTAAGTATTTTGGAGTATGGAGGAATATGAAAAAACAATTACGATATACCCAATGCTAGACTTCAAGAAAAAAACAGAAAAATAACGTTGATGAATACCTACTGCTTGAAAGCCGATAAATATGACACTCGTCGTTCACGAAGGATTTTTACAGCAAAAGACCAGAGAAGCAAACTCCAACACGTTAGCTAAGTATCATTTTTAGGGAAAAGTTTTGAAAGACGGCGTCGGTCATATTTTTTAAATTTGTCGAAATCAGATATACAAGAAGTATGGGTTTGAATGACCTCTTTTGAGAATGATTCAGCCTCTGTTTAAACTGCTTTGTTGAAGTTAACGGTAATAAATCAATATACTTTCACCGTACGTTTTTTTTTGTTCAGGGTGCATCTTGCCACCCCTCCTTTTACATAAAAATGAGGTGTTGCAGCGCAGCCGATACGAGGAATGTTTCACATTGGGAGAGTTGAGAGACCCTATATGCTGATGATGGGTATATGAATTAAGGTTAACATGGACAAATACGTGGTTATAGTTATTTTCAAAACGCCTGCTCAATGCACTCTACATTTTAGTGTATAAGTCCCATGGAAGCAGTTGGAGTGGTTGGACTATCTCGAGATAAATTTCACGGAAAGTAACGCTGAGCGTTCCTGCTGTATTGGCCAGTCTATTTGAATTTTGAAAGATTTTTTGAAAGAATTTTGTAAGTAAGTGGAAGACCGAGCTTAGTGTCAAAGCCAAGCTACCGGTTTTCTGAGTTTTAATTCCAACCCTATGTACATTGAAGGGGCTGAAATAGTAAGACCGCCATAACTGCTGAGATTAGATTTCTTCGTGTTCTTGTGGGAAAAAAACGTCAGTACCCGAGGAGATGTTTTGCAGCTGCTTCTACGAAAGGAAGTTTCGTGGCAAGGTCACGAGTCACGTCACTTCCGAGGTGTACCTTGAATGCAATTGACAGACCCAGGACGTGGTGGTTTGGCGAAGCCAAAAAAAACTCGTCTGGTTCCACTTGGGCATAACTACTGATGAGTTATAGTCGATGGCGGAGGATAGTGTGGCCGAAAGGCCTTCTCCCCCCGAATTTGAATTTAAAGATACATCTCCCATTCTGAAACATGCGCCAAACATTGACATCTTAAGGATGTTGGTATTGTAGCAACTCCAAATTTTTCTTGTCCTTAATGTTGAATATTAGACTTCTATATATACTCCTATTCTAATTTGCGTTACTAAGTCATTCATAATAAATTTCAAAAATTTTGCATTGAGTCTAGATGGAGTTATGGAAATTTGTCATTATTTAAAAACTAATTCCGACCTCACGTCTACACTTCTGACAGCTCAACATTTCAAATTTGTCAAAGTATGGTCAGCATTAGCCTTCAACAGCAGTAAAACGATTCCAGAACCATGTAAAGGCAGTAACATCTCATATTGCAAACCTAATGGACCTAATGTTTCTTTATTCATTTCACACACAAAGACGTAGTAAAGGCTCATTCAAACCATGAATCCCGATCGCAACACAACATTTAGGATGACATTTTAAAACATCCGCAGGCCCAAAGCGAATATGGCCTGACCCACACCCGTTTTGAGTGATCTAATTTTGCAGCGCGACCACATGCAAATTGGCTCACCTGGCTCCATTTTGATACAAATGTCAAAGTCTGTCACATTGTGATATGATTTAATGGCATTGCATTGATTTAATTAACGTTCGTTCGTTCGGCAGAGCCGCAACATAGAGATGTAAACGTGATCGAAGCCAACCACCCACCCATCAGTTTTGATAAATTGAACAGTACTTGGCGCCACAATCTCAGCGATACCCTCTGCAATGGCGCACAATGCAATCACTGCAATGTGCACTTGGGGGCGTCGATTGGTGTTGGTGTCTAATGATCATGTTTTTTGAATAACTTAAGCGTTAATTTCTGTTTCATGCGGCGGATGGGTTTTGTTGAACGAGCTTTTCTTTTTCTGGCTTTCAGTTTCGTTCGATCCGAATAATTATTCCACTTAGTGCGAGCCTCTTTCTAACTGTAGTATTTCCTGGGATTGCAAATCAGCCCACACGATGCAATGAAGCCAACAGATTCATTGGACATTTAAGGAGTTGAATTGTCGTGTGAACTTGGGTCAGGTCTTATGAAGTTTTACGATGTTCAAACAGGATGTTGCACATTAAAACGTGATTGGTTATTTATCCATTACAATGTATAGGAATGACTAGACCCATTCGCTGACTACAGCGCCATAGCAAGGAAAAGCTTGAGGTCGGAAAATAAACAGATGGTCATATAGCGGTGTAAAGACGATTAGACATTAGTGCCGTTGGGTGACGACGAATGCGGAATACTAATGGACGTAAGGACACTTAATTTAACCCTAAGCTATCCAGCGAATACACAGAAATCATACACTGTGTTATAAAAACCATGCGTTCAGTTTCATTAAGTTTCGTTCATTTTTACTTACTTAATTAAGAGTTAATGTACATAAGCTTACGACGATTGCCGATCACATTTTGCATGCGTTACAATTACATACACAATTGTTAGTAGGTACACTCTAGGCTTGTGCATTTTAGTTCAATCCAGAGAGCGCTCAATTTAGTTCAAATCGGTTTATTGAGCTAGTTCATTTAGTTCAAGGTCAGTCACTGCTCAGGGAATTGAGTTTTTATTAAATATTTATAAATTTCAAATAGATAAGTAAGGTTAAGTAGTTCCAGGAGACATGTCCATTTCCTGACATGGCATTTCTGCGTTCAACGAATCCGCGGAACTATGTAGTTCCATGTGATTAATTTTATATGTAGGAAAGTGTGGTGTGTATGCATGGAGTATGCGTTAATATTTGTGGGTGAAAGAACTACGAACTAGGAATGTTCAATGTTCATAGATGTTAGGAAAAAAAAAGTTGTTGAGCGACGAAATATAGCGTAATCGATGTTAAACACAAAATATCGGCCTTCGATGTTGACAAAACCTACTATTAATTGTTTCTAACAATTTTCTGGAATTTCATCATAATGACGTAGGCATTTCGTAAAAAGAACACTGATCAATTCTTGCAATTGGGTCATGGAATGTTTCAACTTGAGTCTGATAACAAAATTTGTGTCCGATTAGGTATGCAGAATAGCTTGAGTTTCTTGGAATTTTATGTATTCTTCATTCCTGATTTTTGCTATGAAGTGTGAGTTAACGATTCATGTATATATGTACGTAGTTTTTTACCCTATTAGTCGAATTATATAAATTCATTCTATAGCATCGATGTTAACGAGTACATCGATGTTTTGAATTCAGTTGACATTAAAGGCAACGGATTATGTACTGGTAATAGTGGCTGGCTGTAGAATTCAGTCAAACTTGGGCTACAGTAGGCCCCCTAGTGATACCATGCAGACATATCTCTCCTAACAATTAGAAATAGTTGGTGCTTGTGACAAAGCGGTTAAGCTGTCTAATGCAGACGCTATTCAGCTCCTTTAGATTAATGAAATAGTAGGCCTAAAGGTGTAAGCACCTACGATTTGCCAGAGCGTTTCAATAGCAGAGTAGGTGATTTGTGGTTTCCACCTCCTCTTCGACCACGCAGCTTGTGGTGTGGACTTGAATGCCAATTGCGCTGTGTTCGGTTACGCCAATAAGCGTCCTAAGTGCAGGTCTGCTAAGTCGAAGCAGACTGAGCAATCTTTTGAAATTATATGATGGCCATGTTTCCTTTGTTTTAAGGCAGGTAGGTGGTGTCTTCTAAGCATTTACCAACGGTAGTTTTGATTGTGTGTATCTTAAGTTGATGGTAGGCTGTAGCGATTGGCACGGAAGTTAGAAACCACCTAGTGCTGGGAAATGTACCACACTTAGCGACTTCATCGTCCTTAAAACGTACGAACGGATATGATATCTCTTTTGGATATTACATTGTTCTTGAACTAGGACAATGCCTCTATTACCGGAAGTATGCCTGGAAGAAGCTGGAATGAGGAAGGTCTTTGGAATAGATACCTGAACCTGGCCTCGTCCGTCTTCGATCTGTCTGTAAAGATGCGCGGGCAATCAGCCAACGTCTTGTTATCAGTTGTCCAATCTGATCTAAAGGGAGTGCTGGTGGAGAATTTCTTCTTGAAGGTAGCTTGGGGTAGTCGTTCGATCGGTGTCGTTAGTTAGGAAGTTATACTTGTTAAGAATAGTTGAGTGTGCAATGGTGAGATCGGATCACGGATTGAGTCTCGGGGCTGTGCTTGCTGCTACTTGCTTGCTAAAAATGTACCCATTGAAGGGTGGAGAAGTGGAGAAGTTGCCCAATTCCCCGAAAAACTAGGAGTTGATCAACCAAAAGACTGGTCTCAACTCGTTATTTAAACGGCGAGTTAAAAATTGATTTTGTTCACTATTTCAACTCACAGTCCGAAATTTAATACCCATGCGGCTGTCCAACTTTCTCTTTGTAAATTTCCCTTGGGATATTTTTAACAATTCACACACCCAAAGTTATTTCCAAATTTGAATTCACAGTGTGTGCTGTTCGTGTGCGCTATGAAATTGAGAATTGAGAGCGATCGTTTTCAGCAGATATAATGGTTGCATATCCCTATCTTCCATTATCTTTATTATTATCATTGGTCTGCAGTTACTGCCGGCTTGCTATGCACATTTGCAATGCTTACGCTAATAAAATCTGCACTCGCAGACTTATCTATCAAATATTTCATTATTAGAAAACGACGTAACTAAGCCAATGAAAAAAAACAGAGACAGAGAGAGAGTAAGATCCGCGATTTTATCCCTTAACTTCTGCTTTTTCCATGAGTTGAGAAAATGAGGAGTTGATAAACTCATGAGTTGTAATTTGAAAGTTGAAACCATAAAATTTCAGTGAATGTAAGCAAATCCAGAAGTCGACGAGAAAAATCCAGAAGTTGAGTTTAACTTTTGGTGAACAGAAGGTGTCATGTGTGAATCAAGTGATGCACATGCAAGACGGATCGAGTATCGTATAGTTGAAAGCTTTGTTTTGTGGTGTCCACCAAACGGAGATGCCGTACAAAAATCTTGGGCGACAATCGAGGTAGAAATCCAGCAAACGATGCGTGGTTGTAGTCCCAATTTTACAGCTGTAAAGGGCAGAGAAGCTTTTCTGACTCTGTCGTGCAAGTTGAGTTTCTAGCTTCGCTTGTTGTTGATGATGAGACCCAGAAATTTCCACTGGCAGTTATGTGCAGAGCATGCTTTTCTTGTACCTTTTGGTGATCCGTTTCTTGAGGTTAAAGCTAAAGTCTCATGTTTGTGTCCATGCTTCCACCTTATCGAAGTATTCTGCATTATGTCTCTTATAGTGGAGACGAATTCGCCAGTAGCCACTATGACAACATCGTCTGTATCCAGTTTCTTCCAGTATTAATAGCAGCTCGTTCACGGGTACGTTCCATAGAAGTAGTCAGACTACAGCTCATTGTGCGGTTCCTCTATTAATTCCTCTGAGGATCGTAGCATCTCGCAGAGTGGAGTGAATTACCCTGCTGGTGAGTAGCTGATAGATAGCCCATTTGTTGTTCCACAGTTTCACAATGTTCATCATTTGGGTGGAGCCCATCATCAACTAATGCAGTGGATACGACCTAATGAAAAGCTTTCAAAGCAGTTATCACTTTAAACACAGTCAGTGAATCGAATGAGTGATGACGCGAATATAAATGTTTTTCGCCTGCAAATCGATAAAAACCTTTTTTCTGCACGCAGTCGACAGGCAGATTGCAGTCATTTTATACTTCTGTGTTCATAATCGTCATGGCAGTGAAGAGGATTGTTCAGAGTTTTCTTGTGAGGGAAATATTGAGAAAAGAAGTTGGACGCAAGAAAAGAAAATAATTTTTGAAAAATATGTTAGGCATTTTCGTTTGCACAAAATTATTTTCTTGTTGTAAACTCGAAAAACGGCCAATCGAGTCAAAAGAGGCAATTTAAAATCCTCGTGGCTCCACTTTTTCTCTTGCTCTATAATCTGCTGCTATAATCTAAATTTTCACCAAAATAACCACATTGTTCCGCAAATCAAATCTGCCTGCTTTCCTGCAGCTATTTTATTTTGCCTGCGCGATCCACCCGACGCCTAGTTTTTTACTCCGTGTTGTTGACGTTTACGAAGGGAACAAATGACAGTTGGTCTGCGTTAGTTAGTTCGATTTGATTTTAAGTTTACGAACACAACTAATACAGATCTTTGTTAGCCTAAGGTTTACGAAGACGCCCGTAGCCACCACCCGAGAAAATTAACCAAAGGAGGTTCGAATAATTTAATTTTTAATTTTATTATAAGTTTACAAACAATTAGATTAAACGATCTATTTGCTACTGTAAAAAATAAAAACAAGTACAAAACAATCCTATCTACTTCTGATCTACTTCCGCATTGTTCCATTGCAGCGGGACAATTGCCCACATCTGTTTGCGATCATTTGGCACGCATTCCTGTGCGCTTACAATTTTTGGTTGCTCAGACCTCATAGTAAGGCACAATTTCGACTCACGATGTATGATATTCAGCGTCTAGAAGGGAGAAAACGAAATTTGTGTGAAACTGCACAGAGATGGGTGACACGGTGTTCTCTTACGAATATATCATAATTCCAGTGTTGGCGGGCATGGTCTACACACCCATACAAGTGCACCTTTGTCTCGTGATTTCCTTTCAAGTTCTTGTGCTCGTTGTAGTGAGCATTGTAGTCAATGCACAGATTTTCATTGGTCATAATCTGTCCATTGGTTTTGATCACGAATTTGTCCTGCAGCTCAGAGTCTGGGTAGCAGCTTCCAGCATGCAATGGGGACATGGATGAGGCTGCCGGTCCTTGGCTGCCATTGGATTTGTTGAATTTACGAAGACAAGAGTCGGTTTCCTCTATATACTCTGCTAATGCTTTCAATTTTCCAAGCTCAAGGAAGACCCCGTACAGAGTCTTGGGCACTAACCGTCCAGGTATCTTTCGAATAGACTTCTCGAAAGATTTACTGAATTTCGATTCACCATTCAACCATATGATTTGACCGAAAAATCGATCGTCGGTAGGAAAGGAATGCTCTGGCCACACGTTGGTAAGGTACCACTCAAATGATTTGCACTTAAGACGTTTGCGCAGCTCTAGACGGTCCGTGATATTCTGGAAAAGTACAAAAACTAATTATTCTGCGTGCGGAGGTTGTTCTCTGGGCATACCAATGTCTTTTTGAGGTCTTCATCCACAGCAGTGTACATAAAGAAGAAGTCTGCCCATTTGTCCATCCACACCAACGCAGCACGAGCTAGATTACTGCTTAATACTTCACTTATGCCGCCAGGAAACGTGTAAGGTGTACTCTTACGGAATACATGGCCAACGTGCGAGCAAGGGCTGATTTCGATCGAACCTCCGCATTGCCATATGCGGAATGACATCTCAACATTTTCACCACCCCATATCTAGAAAAACATACGGTTAGCCGTGCATTCTTCCAGGATCCTCGATTCAACACATACTTTCATTTCTTCGTCGTAAGCCCCCATATCGAAAAAGTACCCCTTATCAATGGCAAACAGTCCACCAGCCATCGCAGGCGTTGGAATAGGTTTGGCGGCTTCAGCCCCGTTTTTCAAAATCGATGCAAACCATCTGCAAGACAATCAAATGAAACATTTTCTTTGAGTAACAGCAAACATTACCTAAAGCTAAGTATCCAGTTAAAGCCGCCCCAGTGGTTTTCCAAGGTCTTTGTGTAGGCGAACGTGTCATCGGAAATTATGTCGATGACAGGACACAAAACACTGTTCCTCTTCTCTTTGATTCTAGCTAAGAGCGGTTCTAGCCACCCTTCTGAACATTCGCAATGTGCATCCAAGAAGGTAAGAACATCGCCGTCGGCATTGGCAGCGCCAAGTAATCGCGCCGGAACCAAACCCTGTCTCACCCCGAGTCTGAAGAGTTTCGTTCGAACAGGAAGATTTACTATATAATTCTCGAGAGGCTTTTGAAGGTATTCTAAATTTAACGGAGTGAATGGAGAGATCAATTGACATCGAACTTACTCACCTCTATCACTTGCATCATCGATCAGAATTATTTCCTTCAGTAGTGGCTGCGGTGAGCGGTTTATAACGCTCCAAATTGTCCGCAGAAGCACGGACCATGCTTCGTTGTGGAAAACTATGATCACGGATGTCGTTGGCAGTTCTTTAATATCATATTCGATCACCTGGCATCTGAGGAAAATCAGAAATGCCATATTTGTCAAGTCAAGTGCACAGTCTTCAACTTACTCTTTTATTCTGTAGTCTTTTAAAGTTCTATTCAAGGGAATCCTATCACTAGCCATAATATTGAAACTATTCAATTTGAACATTCGTTGCATTTTAAAACTATCCTTTGGCGGAATAAGCACGGGCCGTCCCAGAGCGCCCTCCTCCTCGATCGGCTTGAAATCATTCACATTATAGTCATCTAGAAAGGAAAACCTAAGTAAACTTCGCATTACATGGAATAGATGCGATTGCCCAACTCCGAAAACCGTAAGAGTATAAGAAAGCATGAGAAGAGTGTATAATCAAAACCTTTGGTCATGTTTCCGAAAATATTTCCCGCACCAACATAATGCGCCACGACTAGACTCGTCGTTGACCTTACACGACTTGTGACCGCTTCTCTATAAATTATTCAAAACAAAAAAAAAAAACAATCAAGTTCTGTAAGCGAGGGTATTGACTTTGTCTTACCTCTTTCGTAGATCCGTAGCCTGCAGGCTTTGAAGATAGACGTTTATGCTAAGCGCGAACATGAAGAATGCAAAAAACAGCAAGAATAGATAAAGAAGCCACAGCTTGCGCAGTTGACGGAATGGGAGTCCCATTCTTTTGTTATATGTTATTTATTTTATTTTATTTATACTTTGTACAGGATTCAAGAACTTAAAGAAAATTTTCGGCGAATGTACTCAGGTGTCAAATAATAAACAAATATTTAAACATCTGTCATGGCAATTCCTAAAGTGACAGCGCATAGTTGTCAATCGTTTGCCGGGTGTGTTCGTGTGGTGAACTTTGTTGAACTGGAGTTCTAATTGGGTTGGAAACGAAATGGAAATGGAATTTTGCTTTGATTAGATGGAAAAGAATATTTGTTCTAAATTATAATTATATATTGTCGATTTTGTATTTGGCTGAAATGACAAGATTGATCATTTTGAGTTGATTAATTGTTGTTGAGTTGCCAATTGTTATATAATGAGATTGTGTATCACATTGGTTTCAAGAAGTCCAGCTAGCTAATCTGAAATTTAAGCAAAACAATATATTTTAGTCAAAATATTGGGAACAGATGATTTTTTTTAGAAAAATGTGGTGAATAGCGACTATACTAAGGTAGAGGATATCGTTACCATGTAGTCAATTAGTTTACTGATCCGACTTATATCCACAGGTTGTTATTTTCTGCACTCTACAGTCGTTACAAGTCAACCCATTAACTGTCACTTGTCACCTCTTTGGCGAGGCTATTCACCGCAACGGCGAGGTGCCACGCAACAGGGAACGTTTTGCTTAAAATTTAATAGAAAGGTTTGTTCCACACAACACGGTGACAACATTGAAAATAGAAGCGGTGAATCATGTTAAAATGTGCTCACATTTATGGTACGTTAGGAACTTCAGGTAATACAGTCAAGAAGGAAAGTGTTGTTTGTCACCCGCTTTTAGGGTACATATGAAATTCTTCTAAACTAACGTGAATATAATTATCTTGTGTCAGTGTAAGAGCACCACTCCAACAATTATGTAAGTATATAATGGGGGATACTATATTGAAGGAGTTGGTATGATCACTGATACAAAGCTTGTCAGTAGCAATTTCAACGGAATGCCCACAATTCACAATTTGCCTTTGGATTGTGAGTAATTAGACGTAAATTAGGTGTTACAAGTTTATCAGTTTCAAACATGAAAAGTCCTCACCACGTGTAAACTTGTGAATTACAAATTACAAAAACACCCTTCTGAAAAATAGCAGAATACCTAAAAACTTTGACGACACGTGAAATTGAACAAAAGAAAAGAGAGTTTATAGCTTTACCCAGTTTTACTTTAATTTGTTTAATAACAACATTATAACAATTAGAGCATGCATAGTAACAAAACAATTGGATGCCTGCCCATGGTTAGCGGGGTACCCGGTTCGAATCCCAGTGAAAGCAAAGTTAATACGATCTTATCTTGTTTTCAAATCTGGTCGTTGCCGTTGGGATCAAATTAACTGCACTCTCACTGGAGTGATCAGTGGAGTGGTTAGTGCTAGTAGTCTGACTATGGGTGGGTAGCATAATGGACCAATATGGTCTAAGTGTGCTGATGAATTCACTAGCAGCCCTCCTTCCTAACACAACATAACCTAACTTGTGGATCTGAGGCAGTTTACTTTTTCATACTCACAGTCAATCACACATTTTAGTCTTCTCAAATTGACAAATTTGTCGTATTACTTGTTTGTTAGACATTAGACGACTGTCTAACCTCCATAATTCGAATCAAAAATGAACTATTACAGAGAATTAGTCAATTGACGAATTTTAGTACTTTTTTGACGGATATTTATGAATTTTTGACGGTTATTACGAAATAATGTAAATACCGTCATCTAATTATATATCATTATAGTTACCAAAAATTTTAAGGGACAAGAGAGGTAGAAGTCTGGCATCTCAGTTATACTTCATTTCTGATTTGTACCTTGCAAAAGTGACAGTTATTTGAGGATAGTCGAAATGACGAAAGTTTTGTGTAATAAAGCAACAACAAAAAGAAAAAACTACAGAACGCAATCGGGCATGGTGGAGGGTTTATGAGTTGTGCTGGACAGCTGGTAGAAACCGCTCTTGTGACGTCACTCCGGGTCCGTTTTCGGCATTGGGCAGATGTGTTGCTTAGGCTTATCATAATAGAATTTCTTATATAAAAAAAGTGATATATGAAACAGAAGAATTGATTCGACAATTGATGTAAGATGAAAGAATTTAATTCATTTATCAATGATATTATACAGGAAAATATCATAATGTTCAGTGAATTGTTGCCATAGCTAAACGGATTAGCAACATTTTGAAACGAAATCTGTTTTCGTTTTTATTTACTTCTTCATCATAGCAATCGGGATTCTGTACATATGTCTTGTTTGTCATGCACAAACGTCGGCTGTCGATTTTCAGTCGTTGATCTAAGTCATTTCCTAATTAACACTATTTACCTAACTCTATTCTACGCGTCAAGTGGTCGGCACATTCCTAAATTATGAACGACCCACTATTAAGTTATTTTGAAGGAACACAGTTGTAGGATAAGTCACGTAGAACACCTACACAACCGGCAGAAACTCACCGCGATATCTGTCAAATATGTTAGTCTTTCTATATTTCACTATCTTTTGAACGACAAATTGGCAATGACAATTCTATAATTGAACTGACCCAGGAATTGGATGAAATGATGACAAAATATGTAAGATTTTACAGCAATGACATAGTTCAAGCTTTAGTAAATGGGTCATCACAGGAGACACTTAAGTTTTGGACCAAAGTTGTGAAATATAAAAATGCTGCAAGTTGAATATTTTCTACGAATTAACTGGGCTAGTAATCAGAAATGAAGTATTACAGAGATACCCGACTTCTGCCTCTCTTTCTCCTTAAGATTTTTGACAACTGTTTTTTATAACGTGTTCATAAACCAAATTGACCAATCAGAGGACGGCATTTACGTTCGTTCGTTAATAACCGTCAAAAATTCATGAATATCTGTCAAAAAGGCACTCAAATTCGTCGATGGACTAGGGGGCAATCAGCTGTGAAGTCGGCTATCTCTGTAATACTTCTTTTCTGCTAGTAATCCCGTTGATATCACTTCCCCACTCTGATGCTGAAGTAAGAAAGAATTTTTAGTGCAGTGAAAATAGTCCAAAAACAAATTACAACACCAACGCTGCTTCCAACGCTGCATTCAATAATAACAAAAAAAAACAATTAAATTGTTGAAACGATGTCATGTTAAAATCGGAAAGACGCAAAATCGCACATTGATACAAAAACAATAGCTGAGGCCGAGGTATCCACATAGAACTTGGGAGTAACATACAGCCAAGAAATATATATATATATATATATATTTTTTTTTGTTACTTGGATTGGTGAACATCTTCAACAAGACACTGTGACCCAATAGCAAATATTTAGTTAGATTAGAATATTTTAGAGTACCCGGGTCAGTAAGATAGAATTAAGTACATGAATTGTTAGATATTAAGATAGATTTGTATGTCATTTTTGTCTAGTATAAGTTGTCCTGAGAATTAAATAAAAATGAAAAAAAAACACTATGTGACCCGTGTCCACATAGTAGTACCAGATCTTTACTGACTAAAAACACCCTTCCCTTTTGGTTTTTCTTTAATACAACTAAGGCCGCTTTCAAAAAGGAACATTTTGTCGGCCATTTTCCATCTTGTTGGCAGGGGAGGTGAGACGTGCTAGGGGTAGCCCGTGCCTGGTGTGCTCGGGGTCTCGTACGCTGGAGTTGGCGTACTAAACGTCTCATGTCCAAAGTTTGGAGGATGGCATTGTTACAATGACCACATAGTCTGATACTTAGCTTTCGAGTTATTTCTTCGCAGACCGTAGTTATCCCTAGGACCCTTTGTATATTACAATTTCTGAGAAACCAGGGCACTTTCACAATATCCCGTAAAATTTTATTTTGAAAGGACTGAATAAATCCTCTGTTATTTGCTTTGGTACAACCCCATAGTTGTATGCCGAGAGTCCATATAGGCTTCAGTACTTGCTTGAATAATAGGAGTTTGTTGTACGTGCTTAACTTGGAGTGCCTTCCAAGTACGCAGTACATTTCTCTATACCATTGTTCGAGCTCATCCAGTTTTTTTTTCACGTGGGCAAGAAATATATAACTATGTTTGAGTTAGAACTTACTTGCAACTTTTTTCATCATCTCTTTCCGTTCCGAGAAGCTGCTGCTCAACGTTGAGTCCCTCGCGCACTATCGTTTTTCTCACCCTATCCCGGCGAGTAATTCCCACAACAGCACGAAGAAATCTCATCTCAGCAGTACAATCTGCTCGCGATCTTATTATTTCGGTCATTACCCAAATTTCATGACCATAGGTGAGAGTTGGAACAAATACTGAGTTGACTTGGCTTTCACAATAAGCTCGGCCTTCCTGATTACAGATCTCCCAAGCCTTGTCAAAACTGACCCAGCTTGACCAATCCCACAGAAAAGTTTAGTATTAACCTCCCCGAGTGAGTTAAACCCGAGATAATGAAACTTCTCCACATACTTCAATGGGAATCCACTAACTTGCATTGAACAGGCGTTCTGGAAATTACCATAACCTCTGATTTATTAACGTTAACCTTCATTCCAGAATCAGCATATACGACCACAAACCTATCGAGTGCGCGCTGAAGTTCCATCTGGGAAGATGTGAGGATAACTAAGTCATCCGCAAAAAGAAGATGACTTACCCTCAACTCTCCCAATGTGAAAAGAATTTACTTTCCAACTTTTTTCTTTTGTCCAAAATGTTCTTTTTTTCTTTACTTGAATTTTTTTTCTTACAATGAATTTGTTCACGGTTTTTTTTTTGTTTTGTTTCATTTAATAATAATAAGCTTTCAAAAATAAATTCCTAATTTTTAACTGCTTAATTTCCGCTTGATTTTTTTTTTCGATTTCTAGCGGATTTTCGAAATGCAGAAACTAAACATTACTAGCGGATTTTAGGCAACACTTATTGCAACCGTTGAGATTTGAGTGGAAGAAGGAAAGACAATAATCGGAACTTGGGAGAACAACACGACAAAAAACTGCAAAACAAATGAAAATCAACCATATTGTTAACTTTAAATAGTTCAGTTGACTGGAAACGAATTGGTCTACCCAATCGAATGCACTTAAGGACAACCAACTACTACAAAAGTATATTTTTAATTTCGAATTGCTCATTGGATCTTCTTAAGTGTACCTATTTGTTATGAAAAAGTCCATTTACGGCTTGGTGAGGGGACAGTTTTTTCCGTTGACACCCGCTATAAGGAAATATTGTCAAACCTCGAATAGTTGAACATTCTTCGAATTTTCTATAAATCGGGTTAATGTTTCAGAACATAGACCTATGTCGCCGAAAATGAAATTTAAATGAAAACAGTGCTGATTAAATAATTGATTGACGAAATCGAAGAAGATTCTAAAAAGTCTGAAGTTATGAAATTTGGTACTTCTCGAAATACATTATCGGGTGGTTCATTCGAACATTCCATAAATCGAACCGAATATTTGTTCTCCCGTGACTATTTGAATCAGAAATGCAGTATCACAGAGATGCCCGGCTTCTACCTCTCTTGCCTATTTAAATTTTTGATAACTGGTTTTTATAACGTTCTCTTAAACCAAATTGAACAATCAGAGGACGGCATTTACTAACCGTTAAAAATTCATGAATATCTGTCAGAAAGGCACTCAAATTCTTCGATGTACTAGGGGGCAATCAGCTGTGAAGTCAGCTATCTCTGTAATACTTCATTTCTGATTCAAATAGTCAAGTTCAAATTGTTAGCAGTTATGAGAATCAAAGAATGTAAAGTCTGCTTAAAAAACAGAACTTTAGTTTTGTCGCTAATGAGAGTTTATGCATTTTATCGCAATGTCTAAGGACTTCAAGACTGTGACGTACCCATATCAGTTTAAAGACGCACAGCGGACAAACATTAGTAAAGGCATCTGCCATAGGACTTAAAATAAGTAAAGGTCCAAGCATGGAACCTAGGGCTCCATCCAAACGAACAGAGCATAAACCATCATTTACTCGTTTTTCCTCTTTCCCTCTTCTATAGCTCGACTCTATTATTACAAAACACGGCATAAAAAAACTCCTCAGATAATTATTCTCAAGGTTAGATGCTGCTGCCAACACTTCTCATCCTCCCTCAAGTACATAAATGACCGAAGAGTAAAAATGTACATTATGTGGGCAAGCGGGTTTTAACACCTAAAAGCGAATCGGGTTCAAAACATGTGCCCTAACCTTCAAACTTATTGATTGGTCATACATGCTCAGAATCACTATTTTTTACGACTCCAGTGTGATTCTTGGCAAACTACTACCGCCTATAAACCGACCGCAGGGAAGCATCAGTGCACATGAATCAGCAGCTTCGGGATGAAAGAAAAAAGTTTCGTTCACTACGGAGACAAGCGTCTGAGTTAAACGCCTTAAAAGATAAAAAGAGCACTTCAAAGAAACTGAAAACAAAAAAAGCTTTGGAAGTTAACATAAACGTTGCTTTCAGCACCATTCGGTGTTTAGTAGCTATCTATCCACTCACTAGCGAAGAGCTCACAACTGGTTTTCTTTCTCATACTCCATTCGCTCTGCACTACGCAAAAGCGAAACATCTTCACAACAAGCAAAGCAGCAGCCTCTGGGATTTGTCATTCATTTGGATTAGTGCCTATCAGTTACAGTGAAACATTAAAGTGATTAATCCATGCTGACGGTCTAACACTGACCTCTGACCACTGCAACTCACCCAACAAGGTAAGTGATGTTCGCGTTAATTTGATTCGTTCTCACGCCACTGATTCATGAACCTAAATTAAGAACTGTAGCCGAAGCAACGGAATTCCTCTGAAGCGCAATGACGTACTTCGAGGAGGTGGTGTGCCTTACCTCGGTTGGTGTGAAGCGGAGAATTCCCCTCTTGAGCATCCATCCCACACAGAGCGTGCTCCCACACATAAACACAATACTCTCCCCATATTTGGATTAGGGTCACTTTGACCTTGGGATGCAAAACATCCAACATTCAGCATCTTACATCCATTCAAGCGAGTGACGTACTCGCTCTGTGACAACGCAGGCTTTCCAAGTGTCTGTGACTGTGACCAGGTACAGCGAACTGTACGGATATATGCATGTGTGTTTACATCTGCTTTTTCATTCATCCCGCCGAGGAGCCAAGTTGGGCGCTGAAATGAGCTTACTCGTGAAAGCTTTCCCCAACCAAAACGAATACCATCCACAGATAGATTGGTTCGGCGCGGCTCGGCGGTGCTTTGCGCTTAGATACAATACTTTTGGATCGAACACCTACACGTATCTATAGGTACCGCGGCGGTGGCGGCGTTCACAGTGCATACCATACATAGCGTACCCCGAGCCGAAATCGAAAAGTCAAAAGCTTCTTTAATCGGTTTTCCACAGAATTTATCGACAACCCCTTCAGTTGAATCAAGAACGTTGCGGGGTTGAAAACGGTCGTCAAACAGTTCCGGAGTTTTTCTTTTTGTATCCAATTTCTGTCCGGTTTTTTGCGTCTTTTTTTTGTTGTCGATATTACGAAAATATTACTTGTTGTGCATCTAAACAAAACCAAAAAACAACCGTGTGCTACTCAATACTCTTCGATTTTGCCGAGGGGTGACTGCAGTTTCAAACGAATTCGTACCTAGAACAGAAACACGCTTCAGAATGTCATGGAGATATGCGGTATGTGTTAGTTGACAGTCAAATAAAGAGTTTCGTATTTTCCGTCTGTACAGTCTGCCAGTGCCAGTCCCCGAAATTGCAAGCACCATAATTTGTCTTTCCCGCCATTTAATGTGTGAGAAAGTGCTAAAGGTCTGTGCTGGGCCGACTGCCAGTTGAATATCGATACATGCGACAAGAAGCCACTTTGTGGCCGATGCATGTGGGGTGGCTCTACCTTGAACAACTGCCCTGATAACCTAGATTTTGGTAGTGCAATCAATTTCATCAGGAACTAGTGCATCCACACCGAAGAAGAAGATGCACAAGCAGAAGCCTGGCTGGCAAGTGGGCGCATGATTATTTATTTATTTCGTATTTTGTGCACTCTCTCTCGTTCCTCGTATCCTTTTGGAGGCCAACTAATTTCCATTTGGAATTTATTTTCCCAGCTTCCTTGTCGTCGTTTTCGCTGTCACTGCCGTCGTGGATGTATGCAACGAGAGGCATTGTCAAGGTCTTGAGGATCTTTGCCATTGTTCGTGCAAATCTATAATCTGGCTCACATATCCTCGTTGTTGGTTCTTATTATATAATCACTCCACTCCTTTTTTTTCCTCTTGTTATTTTGTGTACGTTCTCTTGTTTCTGGCTTCGCAGTGGCCTTAAGAAAAGTCTGCCAAATGAGTGTGTAACTGGTGGTAGTGATTGCGACGCTGGGTGGGCAGAGACCCAACTCTGTGTCCAACCACCCCAACCGTTCGCACAGAAAAAAGTATAGGAAAACAATGTGAATCCAAGCAGCCACAAAAAAAGGGGTGAGGATAGCCTATTAGATTTGAGATTGCCTCTGCTCGGCAGTCACGCATCGGTCCCAGCAGGACCTTCGGCGTGGAAACTTAATAGTTTTGTTTGCTCGCAATGAAGTTGACCTTTCATCCGATTCTTTGCAATATATGCGCATAAATAACCGAGAAGTCCAAGGAAAAAAATAACACTCATCGCATACCGTGGGGTCATCCATTTCATTGGCTCCTCGCTTCTCGAACACCTAACAAACTCTTGATGTGCGATTATATCGCGATGTATGACTAATGCGTTAGTCTCGCACACACCCTCCCTCCCCTAGTCCGGCATGTGTAGCACGATGAGAGTTCTAAGAATAGAGGGTACATACTCGTACAATAGCATACGCTATGCAGGTGTTACTGCCTCGCAACAGCATAGGCACCCATCAGATGAGCTACTACGAGTTGATTGCGTTTCACGTGTAAACTATTTACGTGTTATGCATATGAAGCTCTCAAAGACGAATCGCCTTGCCATGTGTGTGATCTTGATTCCAAACTCGCATCCACCTGTGACTCACGCGGCCGCACGGTGGCTGAGACGCAAGAGTATTTCAGTTAATGAAATATCTCAAGGACAAATCTGATTTGCTATTTTCATGCATCGCTGACTGCAGTCTGCGCTTGAATGTTGGATTGAATTTCATCGCAAAGTTATAAACCGATCCAATTGTCTTGGGTAAGCTCATTTGATAGATGAAACTCAATCCTCAGGAGGAAACGACTGTGAGAGAGACAAAGCGGTATCGGTTGCTTCCGATGAAATTTGCCAGTTGTTGCAGACTTTGCTGCTTAAAGGAGATTTCAACTATTCACTGTTCTTTTTTTTGGGAAATATTCGCTGAATTTACTTTGACTTTAATTTGACGAAGGGAAGTGCATTGAATTACGAGCTGACATTCGATATTTGATTGTTTACTTGGCAACTTTTTTTTGCGACGAATTGCTTTAGTTGATGGCATGATTACATTGTTCATTCAACGAATAGAAACAATTTATTCCTCTGGGCTCTTAAGGTAAATCATAATGAACGTAAGAAGGACATGTCATCTTAAGCATTCGACAGACAAGTGATCGTGACAACCACTCGTTCAGTTTCGTTAAGTTTCGTTAATAACTTAATTGGCAGAGAAGTGCAATTAAAGGCACCAGCAGATCTTTAATATTTGATTTATTTCTTGGCAACATGTATTGTCTACGTTGATTTGGTCCTTATTTCGCTCCATCAGCAAGTTTCCTATGTTTTTCCTACGATACCTAGATTCCTAACGACTTCTGGGTCGAAAGTAGGCTTGTGTAGTTCACGAACAAGCTACAGTGTAATTTCCTTTATTGCAAGTCATGAAAACATGAACGAACGAAAAGTTGCAATAGTCGAACAGATATTTTAAACACTCTAAAAAAACTTTCGCAATGTACTATTTATTGTACAAATAAGATATCCAGAATCCCTATTTTATAAAAAAAAAAAAAAAAATTCATTTACATAATATGTAAAACTCAGCAGTTGCTTGCAGAAGATCGCTTTGTAGCTTTGCAGCTTGATGCCGCATGTTTTGCGGTTGCATTTTTTTTTTATTACGTTGGTCATTGTGATCTGCCCACTACAAGGACACGGTAAAGCATTTTGTAACGGCTTCTAATTTGCCTTTGGGCTGTATATTAATAACTTCAATTTCCGCACTGTCATCGGAAACTTCTTTTTCTTGGACTTTTACGTTTTTTTCTTAATAGCTCAATATCAGTTCCTTCTGACAAAATTTTATCCCAAATTAAAAGCAAAGGAACACAATCTTCTTCCTCACAATGATCACAAGTTCTGATAACTTTTTTCCAACGTTTAGTGCTCTTCTCTCTTTTTACTCTTTCCATGAAAAAAGGAGCGACGAGTAGTATGTCGTAAATAACGTTTAAAAAGGCACTCAAATTCGTCGATAGGCACGGGGAATCAGCTGTGAAGTTAGCCTGTAGTACTCTATAACAAATTCACTCTCTATAGTACTCTATGAACTTCATTTCTGCACGGAACTATAGACGATTTATGATGTCGTCAACAGTTCTCTCCTGCTGTTGCATTATAAGAAAAGCGTACACACATATCTATATGAATGTTGGTATATGTTTTGAGAATTACAATTTCAAAGTTGCTAAAATCGAAAAGTGAGTCTTGCAATAATCGAGACTGCACTGTAGTTCAAAAAAGAACCAGTGAACTACTTCACACTTATTTTAGTCCATTTACTTCAACAAACTAAGGAATCCCATACTCTGCATACGTGCTTGTTTATTTATTTACAATATTACAATTACAATACAATTAAAATTGTAGAGTAGCTTTTGTAGCCAGAGCACCAAGGGGCCTTAGGCTGATACGTGCATGTAATTCTGTAAGAATAACTGAACTAAATCGAACTAAACTGAACTAAATTGTTGCTTTGTGTATGAATGGGCATTTTACACGAAACTCAACCACATCGAGCGTCGTTGTGTTACCGGGTTAATGTGAACGGAATCTTAAAAATTGATGTGCACGAATGTCTGTACTTATGTGTTAGGTATATGGTTTTTAGAACCGTTTTATGGCGCATTGAATGGATGAGATAAGTTTTGCTTTTATTTTTGTATTTCGAACTCGAAAATCTTATTTTTCTGATTAGTAAACTAAGCTAAACTAAATGAACTATAAGAACTAAACAGAACGCCCTTCGGACTGCACTAAAATGCACAAGTCTAGTCGAAAGGTGCAACCATAAAGTAAGTAAGGAGACTTAAGCCTCATTTAGCAAACGAGCGAATCGAACAGAAATAACGTACTGTGATCACAGCAACCTCTCACTCTGTTTCGTTCACTTTTGCTTCCACTTGAGTGAGAGCGAATTCAATTTCTACCTCTCTCTTTCGCCTTAAAATTTTTGACAACAGTTTTTTATAACGTGTTCTCAGCCAAACTGACCACTCAGAGGACGACATTTACGTTATTTTGTGAAGAACCATCAAAATGCATGCATATCTGTCAAAAAGGCACTCAAATTCGTCGATGGACTAGGGGGAATCAGCTGTGAAGTCGGCTATCTTTGTAATACTTCATTTCTGGCTTCTACGTAAGTAAATGTCAGTTTGTTAATGGAATTTTGCGTTGCAATGATAATTAGTTGAATTAGTTAAAACGCTTTGGACGTCTGACAAGAAGAAAGGAATTCTTTCGTTTTTTAACAAAAACTTTCTACAGAGATCTATGGTTCTTAATAAATGAAACGAAATGAAGTGAAGTACTTTCTACTTCTGATTAATTCCCCCTTCAAAATCCTGGAAGGATAATGACAGTGCAGATTACTGCATGACTAACACACAAAGCAGACTTAATTCTTTTAGTGCATTCAAATTAGGGGGTTCGCCAAATCACGTTTGCCTAATACAATTCACAAGTGCGAACCTTTCCATCAAAAATAATTATGAACCTTAAAATCGCATTTGGTTGCGTGTCATAAATCCTAAGTGAGGAATACCTGACGTTTGACCTTGTTTCCTTCACTTTGCTTCAACTTTGCGTGCAAAAAAATTTAGTACGCGTACAAGTAGAATGGGTTATAATTACAGTCAAGTGTGACGGTTGAATAATTTTTCGGTACAACGGCAACACAGGAGAAGGAGGAGAGCTCAACAAACTTAATGGAAGCTGGTGGGGGTTCGTGGTAATATTTTAGTTAAAATTGTATTCCCATATTTACCCACGGCACTAGCAGTAACCTGCTGGGCTAGGTTGATTAAGTATTATGAATATAAAGTGCAACACGTTTGTTCAAGTTTCATAATTAAATGATAAAACTTAATTGGTAATCAACTTGCTTACTGACCAACGGCTGAAGGCTGAGTCATAGATGTGACTTATTTGCTCGCAATTCTCCGTTCATTTCGTAGATGAATAGGTGGAATTGCATGAACTTGACGACAAGAAAGGAAGTGGAGTTGAGTTTGAAAATTTGCAGATAATTGATGTAGATTGAAGGTTAATTGATTGATGTGGGAAATAGTTTGCAATGATTCAATTTAAGATTCGCAAGCAAAGTTTATCCAATATTCTCTAGATGACCATCCAGAATTGACACATGTTTATATTTCCGGGTGTGGTACTTATCGTTATGCGTAGAAAACCTTGTAAACGTATTTAAGTACCTCAACGCAACCATTTTAGGAAGCCGCATAAAAATAGAATGTATTGGTTAAAGAGAATCGATGCGTAGCATTCCGAGTCCATTCTTTGAAAATAAGAAAATTATTTAACCTTGACTTTCAAAGTTTTAAAAAACGTATTATCTAATGTTGCCTCTTGTCGGTTGCCTCCTTATGTACTGGCTTTTCAGCTTGTCAGTTCGGAAATATAACGATTAATTCACTGGGAAAAAAATTTTAAATCTTTTTTTTTCTCATTGGTTTGCTCTACACGATAATAAAAATCCAGGAGTTTACAAATTTGAACTTATTCTTAAATTAAGTACTTACTCGTTTTTCAATAAATTTAAATACTATTCACACGTATGTCAAAACTTAACATTAATTTAAAAGCTTGCATAATTTAAAAGATGACTGTAATCTTACAATTCTAAGTATTGGGGTATACTAATAAATACAAATACAAATATGAAATGGATATTTCTAAGTTCGCAGTTAGATGCTCTTATGAATGACACTCAACAAATTCGCAAATAAAAATTATTCCATGTAAAAGGAATTGCACAATTTAGAGAGATACATGATACATGCACAGCTGATCGACAATAGTCTTGACAGTTAATTTTGTAAATGACATTCTCTGATTGATGATTACCTTGGCCGAGTATACGTCATAAAAAAATTGTCTAACATTTTAAGGGGCAATGGAGGTAGCAATCGGCTATGAAACTCAATTTCTGATCAGAACCAGAAATGCAGTATTACAGAGATCCTACTACCTACTTCACCTAGTTCATCGACGAATTTGAGTTCCTTTTTGACAGATATTCATGCATTTTTGACGGTTATTCACGAAATAACGTAAATGCCTTCCTCCGATTGGTCAATTTGGTTTAAGAACACGTTATAAAAAACAGTTGTCAAAAATGTTAGGGGCAAGAGAGGTAGAAGTCGGCTATGAAACTTAATTTCTGGTCAGAACTATATATTTTCTCAGCTTAGCTTTTTTTTTAGTTCTGCTTCTAGTCATTACTTTTATACCAGAGGTTTGGTCTTCCCCTTATTCTCAAATCAAAAGTCTATTCTCATTCGGCGACTCTTTTAGTTGGAGCGCTAGAGTTTATTTGCTCTATGTGGCCGAGATAGTCCAATAGAGGGATAGATTGCTTTCTTTACCACACCCACATCATTGTAGTTGACGGTTGTGTCTTATGGTTTATTCACATTCTCGTATATGAGACCAGATATTCAACGCGAAATTGTTCATTTGGAGCTTCGGCTCTTTGGTGTTCCTTATTGGCCATATTTAGCATTCATAGAAGAGGACCACACAGTACGATCTCTGGCTAGTTCCCTCCAGTTGTGGGCACCAAGCTGGTTGCGTTCGTTCTCTTTTTGAGTGCACCAACTTGGACACGGGTGTCCTGTGTTCCGTGGTTTTTTCCGGGATCGGAGTCGAAGACTTTTCGGGCCGGAGATAAATTGTCCATGCTTAGCTGCTGAATAGTTCGTACAGTTTGTGGTTGAATCTTCTCCTTCAGATGCCATAAACGCAAACAGGACCAAGCATCACACATAGAACTTTTCTATCGAAAAGATCAAGGAGTTCTCCATTCACGTTCCGATCGTCCACGCCTGGGCTGGGATGATCAATGTCTTATATCACGTCAACTGGATCTTGAGCCTAAAGGAACAGCGGTTGGCAAGAGTTATTCTGCGCTTGATGCGGAGCCGCGGTAGACAAAGTCCTTAAATACCTCGAAGTGACCCTCTCTCCAAGACGTGGCAAGGCAAAGCAAGGGTGATTCTGCGTTGGATCTCCACTAGGATTGCGTTTGTAAAGTCCATAATTCCCCCGAGGTAGACAATCTCCTTAACCAGAGTGTAAAGAAAACAAAGTTTACTTGTGGTTATCTTTTGCTGGTTTTGACAAGCTGTCAAGCACATCTTGCTTTCATTTGTTTTGCAGAACGTCGTTTTTTAGTTAGAAACAAACATATTTTTAGTTTTTAGAAAACCACTAAACTCAATATCCGCAGTGTTCAAAGGAATGTCTGAAGGGATCATTTTTGAGTCAAGCAACAAGACAGTATTCAAAGTGACATTTGAAGTTGCCTGCTTGAAGTAGGTATTGTACTGCTCATTCTTGCTTTCGACTAGTTTCAAATCATATTTGCTGGCAGCTGCCGTATGTCCCAGTTGGCAGCTCTATTCAATCCATATAGGCGCTGTCCAAGCGGCGTGTACGTGTTCATACAGATTCTATCGAAAGCACTGATTTCTTTCCCTCGAGACGACTGTTCCAATTTAAATGTCTACGCGTCCGTGACACAAGGCAGAACTATGGGCAATTAGACAATCTCCCGTATCTGACGCATTCTCACGGGAAACAACTTTCCTACTCATTTGCCTATTTAGTACATCTCCCATTCGGCCCCTGGTTGCCTTCTATTCCCCGTAAAGAGATTCCTATTCGCTTAGACTTTATAACTACATCAGCTCTACTTAAATCAAGTCGCCAGATATGTTCCTTATCAAGAACACTGCGCAGCATTTGATGCCTGCTTACTTCCGGCGCGTATCCGATTGTTTATTTCTTGGTTTTGACGACGCTAGCCATAAATTTCAAATTAAATTGACTCAGATCCATTATACTATGACCAAATGTTTATGAATCGATGTCCGAATAAAACATAAATATTCCTTAAATATGTGCGAGTGCATGTTAACCTCGGCGTCGCACTTAAAAACCTTATGAGGATCACTTTACGCCCCCAACAGTTCACAAGAGCTTGGTGTCGCCCATGGCATAAACAGACGAGATTGCTCCGAGTATTTCCTTGAACTAACACGCCGCGAACTCTAACATCGCCTTCAGTCGATGTTGAAATCTAAGTGGTATCTCGAATGTATACAAATTCCACTGTCTGTTTGTTTACACTTCCCGAGAAAAGAATGAAAAACGTAAACATTGCAATACATCATATTGTTGAGCTGTCACTTCTTTGGGGCATATTACGTAAAACTCAGAGTAGTTCTGACACCGATTAAAATCCGTTTCGATTCATACAAAATTCGTAGCACACACAGAATGCACGTACATCGAATCCAGTTACACAACTGCAACTCCATCAGATACCACGGACGTACTCGTAAAACACTCGACAGTCTTTGGAGTTTCATGGCCTACAAAAATGAAATTGCTCATGTCAGTACCACCAGGTGATGTTTGCATGGAACCAAATCATTTGACAGGCATAAGCATCAATTGTCCTGACTCGCATTCCTGCCCTCATTCGTTCCGGCAGAAGCCATCACACTTAACATGCAATAAACAAACTCTATCGTATCCTTCACGTGTTTGTTTTTATGGTGTCAACAAACTACGGAGGGCCTACGTCGTCGTGCCTGTCGGTCGCTGACGTTGAGGTACATGATTACGTGAGGGCAGTTTTTCAAATTTATGCAGTCAACCAGAGATGGGATGCATTGTTAATGAATAAATGATGTCATACAGATACGACTGTGGTTCATTCATTCGGAATCGCGAAACATCATAAGCACGGGAGGAGGAGAGGGTTGGGGGTGTTTTGGGGTGGGGCAGTATGCCAAGAGGAACGCCACTCTAAAATTAGTCACAATGTGACTCACTTGGTCAGGGTCATATGCAATCGCTGACATCTGCGTCCAGTGAGTGGGGCGCAATTCAGGCACTTTGGAGAGAATGTTTTCCATCTCAAATTTCCACAAGCGATTTTTCAAGACACAAGGTGAATGCGAAAACTCACGCATCGACGAGTGCCGACTGGCGAGTGATATTGTTTATTTGAGAAAAATCTCGCAGAAATGAGTAAGATATGCACACACATTCCGCGACCGCGACGAGCATGCGATGCGAACGCGTAAATATCGCGTATTCTTGGCCAGCGTTCAAACTTTGCAAATAGACGTGTGATCTATTCTTAGCCATTGAATTGGGCGACAATGAAATCACTAAGGAGTTCGAGTGTTGGATCGATGAAGGTGTGTGTTGGTTGCTTGTTGCTTCACCTGTTGCTGTGCGAGTGCCTGTAAGAGCATGTCTAGGTGTCCTTGACGCCGTTGAGAGATTACTCAACTCGCAGCGAAAGTAGAATTCGTGTTTCGGATTCGAATCCGAATTGGGGCATTTTCTGTCGACGGACCGCGGGCGCCCGATCACTGAACCACTGCCAGCACACTCCTCTCCCAATCGATACCCATTGAAGCAGAGATCCTCCCAGCAATTAATCAATCTATTCCGAGCGTGCACGGCGGGCATGGCGATTCGCTGTTGCAGTGTCGCCACGGCAAAATACTGACCAGGTGGGATTTCACAATTAAATGCCCGCCCGACTGAGCGTATGCCAAATAAACAGCGGATTATCCGCGGTTCGAAAATTCGAACTGTCAGTTTAATAGAATCAATTTGCGGGGGATTTCCGCTTTTCGTCTCCCTCGCTAACCGCCTGTCCATATTGGTGCCGTCATTTCGCATGCCACTGATGTGCTTTCATTCAAATTGAATTGATGCTCCTCTCCAACTTAGTTCCCTCCCCGCAACAGCGGAGGGCTTTGCAACACAGATCGATACAGTCGACTGAACTTGGAATACCATTAAGTATATCGTAGTTTTTAAATTAGAACCAAGGAATGCGATTAATTTCATTTCGCTCCGTTCGCTGTCGCTGTTCAACTAATAATGCCGCGCCAGTAGTGGTAAACAAGCCGCAATAAATTGAAGAGCTCCCCACCCACATGTCCGAGAGGGGGCGAGTGTGGGGAGAGAGATTTTACGACTACGAAATACTTGTTCAATAAAGCAAAGTAAAACTATTTTCAGATTTTTGTGAAATGCTACTGTTGTTCATTGTCTAGTGTTCAAAGATGAGTGATGAACTTTGTCCATCCGTGCCGTGCCGTGTCTATGTTGTGTTCCACTTTCGAGAGACAATCCGACGTTAACTAATTTGTATACTTTATTATTATCTTTCAGTTGCTCTTCGATTATATGATGCAGGTTTGTTAAAGTCTGAAATTATTACAACGCATGTGGGGGTTGTGGTGTCAACTTGCAATTGAACGAATGTTTTGAATGCATTTACGGGTTGTAAGACGAAAGCGTGTTATGCATGTATTGAGTCATCGGATTATGGTGACATTTTATTGCTTTTTTTTTTGCACCTTGCAAGGTTATTGGATTGAATGATGCAGTTTACAGATATACGTGTATTTCAAATCATGCGATCATAATTCATCAATTCCAACATTCTAAGGCCTCCTCATTTAATCTGTCACACAATTTATATCACACATCTAATATCAATCAATCGGGTGGCATTTTGGAGTGTCGGGGGAATAAAACCTCACAAATCAACTCGGGAGAGTGAATTGATTCAAATTTTCAGAGCATCCTCAAATTGTGAGGCTCTGATAACGCATTTTCGTAAGAATAATAATAATACGGGTGGCGCTACAGCCCAGAGCCTAGCTTCCACTCGTGTTGTGCGTGCAATTTTTCTCTCACGATTGGAAGGGACCTACAGTTTTATGCCGACAACGATCGGCCAAGTTTGAGGAGCTTTTTTCAGACAGTAATTACTGTTTGAGCATTGTCAGTGACTGGATAGAGGTGGGACAGTGAAAATAATTTTTAGTCGTACAGGCCGGGAATCGAACTCGGGAAGCGAGGTTTAAGTTGCGTAGGGGTCGACGCACATACCCACAACGCAACGGTCACCATTTTTGTAAGAATACAACTGTTGAAACAAAAACGAATGCGATTCGTCGCAAATTCCTTTGAACTTCCAAATGCACAATAACAACTTGGGCGCGAGTAGTGATGGGGTACAACACAAATGACAAACATTAAGTAGGTACTAGGGAGGCAAGTATGTGGTGAATAACACGGCTACTGCGACCATGCTTCACTTAGAGCTCATTTCGGTCCATTTCGCTGTAAATTTCCGGCTTTATATCCTGGCTCTAGCTTGACCCAATTGCAGTTCTGCTTGTTTTAAAGTTGTGAAGTCACAAGTAGATGCGGTTTCGAAGGTATTTTCTAATATTCTTTAGATTGAGTTTTGTCAACATTCCCGCATCGCAAAAATTGTATTGCTTTCAGAAATGTGAGTGATGATGTATCTCCTGATTTTGTTTCCTTCTAATTCACCGGCTATTTCGTTCTCCGGAATGCCCTTGTGCCGGTACCCAGGGTACAACTATCCGATCTATCCTGTTCCAGAGCCGGTTCTGTTTCCACAGCTTCTATGGCCATCTGTTGGACTTGTTGACAGTTGTAGGTCTGAATCTTAAACAGCTGTTAGTTCTGCCTGGAATACACTGCAGTAATTCTGTAGAGTGAGTGTCAGAGAAGTTTCTAGTGACTTAAGGACCAATTGTAATAGGCGTTACACACAAATGGGCCCTATACGCACGATTCTCAATAAGAAAATAGTTTATTTTTGTTTACCAAGCATTCATGCGGACACGTTTTCAGCAAGCTTTCGCTGAAGCCTATTTTTGGTACACATTTCGACGACCACAAAATTGAATTTCTTTATATCCGGGAGAAAGACCAGCTGGCGCTTCTATGATGAGGAACTCACAACATCATTAGCTCTCACCTCATCAGCACCTGATCCGAGGAAAGGCTACCACTATTTTCGGTATAACGCGTTCATCGAATAGAGTTTTCCATAATTCGAAATCACACCGCTGTTTAGCTTATGGCATCGTCTTCTTGAAACTAGATACGACTGGATTGCGCAGTTGGAAGAGTGCCTGCCCCTGGTTAGCGGGGTTTCGCATCTCAGGGAAAGCAAAGTTAGTACGCTTTTATCTGATTTTCAAATCGGGTCCAGTCATCATTTGCCGTTTGGATCAAATTAACGCCACTGTCACTGGAGTGGTCAATCAGTGGCTGTAGTGGATATAATCGATTTGCTTTTGTTCTTACCCTTTTGTGAAATAAGTCATAATGTGGTCTTAGCGATGACCAAATCTTAATAAGTCGGTTGAAACCACTACATATTCGCTTGTGAAGGCGAATATATTCTTATATTCGGCACTTCGACCAACCCAGAGCTAATCTTTTTTCTTATTCCTTATCCCTGGACCAAACTGTTGTTTCACTAACACGACGACACCAAGCAGCGACAATTTAGACTTTAGACTATTTTAGTTCAATGGACTATGAATCATGGTGCAAGTATAATAAGGTGTGCTGGACAGTTCTGCGTGACGCCATCGAGGGAATTTGTATATCAACATAAATTTAAAGATGGTAACTAATCATTTTTTTCAAAATTTCCCAACTCATTGAGGGTCTTGCAACAATTCACTATACACTATGGAAATTTCCTTTATAATATCATTAATAAACTTAAACTTTAATAAGCAACACTTTGCAATTCAATTGTGATCCAAGCTTAAGCAATACATCTATCCAATGTCTGTCCAATGCCGACTCTGAGTGACATCACAGAAATATATATTTGACAAACTGTTCATCACGCCCAGAAATTAAGTATTACAGAGATGCAAGACTTCTACCTCTCTTGCCCCTTCAAATGTTTGACAACTGTTTTTTATAACGTGTTCTTTAGCCAAATTGACAAATCAGAGGACGGCATTTACATTATTTCGTGAATAACCGTCAAAAATTCATGAATATCTGTCAAAAAGGCACTAAAATTCGTCGATGGACCAGGTTGCAATCAACTGTGAAGTAGTATTTTATTTCTGATCACGCCTTATTATTCTGATAACATGACTATGAATCGCTTGTCTTGACGTAATTGACGGGGACGTCAATTACGTCCAAAAATTGATTGATTGATTTGTTTTCTTTCCTTCATGGTATAAACATTTTTAAAATGTTGGCTAAATTTGGTTAGGCTTGCTGAAAAATAGCGCTTATTGGAAAGCTTACTACCGAAAATTTATGTTAGCGCCCTAAAGTTGGCGCCCCTGACTTGGATTTTCGGTGATAAATTTTAAGTTTATTGATGTGAAAAAGTTGATGATTTTACTGAATGTGGGTGACAGTTTCGTCAATGTTTAAGGGTACGTTCACAGTGAAAGTTGAAAAGTGGTCAAGTAACAAGTGGAGAGCCCTTTATTTTTCATGAAAAATGTACCCACATGTTCCGTAATAGAAAACTAATCAAAGCACCATCCTGTCCTCTTGTTTTTTGCACGTAGGTAGCGTGCAGTTTTACAATACGTGCTTTTTTCTAATCAAAAATTAATGCGAAGAAAAAGTGTAATTTGGTCAGAGTAGGTGCATATCATAAAGAAGTCGTGATTCACACAGTGTCTGGTGACTACACTACTCTAGTTTGAATTTCCATTCCATGAATACGGTGACTCATGAGTCATTGGTGTCAAAAAATGACAGTTTCCTTTTATTGTGTGCACTTCATGGGAGAAGTAGAAACTTCGAAAAAAAGAGTCATCGTGTCATACGACTCACGGACATAGGTACCTATGTGAATTTCACTAACGAATGCCTCTTGAATTTGGGGATGTACCTACAACAGGCTTTACAAAAAAAAAAAATGCTTAAAATGTTTCATCCAGATTGGCATGCTAATGACAGTTTTGTACACCCATGAAGTTTCATCGCGGGCGTGTAAAACTTGAAAGAAAAGATGTAACGATTCGATCTTTTGAAAAATGAAAGGTAATGTCGTGTAAAAATAGACATTTTACGTTATGCCCGAAAATACTGGAAAAAATACCGATGAGCACCGATTCCCTCATTCCACCATTATTTCCATAAGTTCACTGATAGTTTTGCACGTATAAAAGCTTTTCATGTCAATCAACTTGTTTCACTTCCCTTCTACAGTTTAAGTGTAGAGACAGTGGACATTCAACCCACATTACTTTTAAATACATTATTCTCGTCATAAAATAAAACATGTATCAATAAAATCACACACCCCACTCAAAAGAATCCGTATTCATCGTTTTCAAGTTGCACTAACTGATTATTTGGCTTCATTCCAGAACATCCACTTGAGCAGGCTGAGTATTTTAGGTATGACTCCATTCGTGAATTTTATTCCCCTGCGGGTACTTTATTTTAAGTGAAATGCGAGAGAGATGGATTCATTTTTATTTTTTATCACATGAGTAACATTGCTCGTGATCTTCATTTAGAGAATCGGTAAGGTCTGAAGAATGATGTGGAAATTTGTCTGTGAGTGAACCGAAGCCAGAAATTCATCTGATTAGATACCGGTAGATAATCTGAAATCTCATTTTATTCAACAGGATATTTAATAATTTAAGAAACTTTTTTTAGTACTAACTTGGCTTGGCTTTGTGTGTGGGCTTAGTGCGACTGCATGACGGCCACAGTGACCCAGTTAGAACTCTTGCATGTAATGCCACCAAAACGGAGATCCAATGTAATGGACTTTCAACTTTCGACAGTTCTTTTACGTGAAGGCTAATTTAAACTTTTTAGTAAAAGTAACTGCGAATCTTGGACAGGTTCCAAGGCAGTGGTGGTTCTTTGGAATCTCGTCTTCAGAAGACATTGTTGCCTTTTGGAAACTCCCAGTCTGCTGGCCAATAATTATGTCCATGGCATTACGGATTTATCTCCTACAGACCCAAAGGCGTCTTTTCTTTGTCCTCTGAGTGAGGTTAGGGTATATAATTCTTGCCAATAAGTCGCCGATAGCATCTGAGAGTCCTGAGCTCTTGATTATTCTGGCAGTGAATGGCAGGGTGCCACCTCATTCAATTGTAATGGCATGGCTGCTTCCAATCCCGGGATACAACTTGGGGTGAACATGGAGCCACGGTTGTGCTCATATTGAAGGCAGACGCTCTATAGCCTAGTCTATGTCTATGTACCTTAATATCGCGTACAAGATCTTTCTTCCCTTTTGTGCGTGTCTTCAATGCAGACAAGTCCACAATAGGACAGATATTCACACCTCAGCAGATTCTATAAAAAAAACCCAATAAATGCAGATCGACACCCAAACCAAACTGTCCATTTGAAGGCCACATATTTTAGCATGCGTAGAGACGGGCAATACTCGACTACATCTTTTTTGACATTCCTGAAAAATCCATCAGTCTGTCCTGTATGGCGATGGAGATTTCTCTCTCCATCAAAGCTGGAAAAGAAAAGGCAAATAGACCAGACGGCGCGTCATTCGAAATGACTCGTTTGCTGTATAATATCCTGGTCCTTCGTAATTGTATGGTAATTATTATGCTGTGTCAGACAGTGCCATTTTGAAGTACATAGTTCTTTTGGACTGGGAAAAGTTTTTCTTGGTCTGAGCTAGATAAGCCCACTAATTTAACACAAGGAAATACAGTGCATCTCGATTATCACAATTAATAGAAACGAGTGTAGTTGTTTCTTTTAATTGTCTGTCTGTTTGAAAAGTTGCGATTATTGTGGCAATAATGATATAAATTTATTTAATTATTTATTTATTGGACAGCTACAATATAATTAAAATTATAATATAGCCTAACAGCCAGAGCATCAAAGGACCTTAGGACCTTATCAAAGGACATGTTGTAAATTAAATTTGGCTATTACGAAAATCGGGGAGATGAGTGAATCGAGATTTGCATTGGTCGAAAGAATATATATAAATAAAATATATAAATATATTTATAAAACAATATTATAAATATTGATTTTAGATCGGAAATAATCTGACTTATTTGTACAGCTTTAGTTTTCGAGAAAAAAAATTCTTTTCCAACATTTTCTTGCTTAAATTGTTTCACAAGACGTCAATGTGTTGTCAATGCTCCAACAGTATTCCGCAGCGCTGCCATTTGTACTTCAATCTCAGTATTTTTTCCACAGCACTTCCTCTTTCCCAAAAACAGTTTACTTTTTGCAGGCTTTATATGTTCGCTCTCAATTGGGAAATTGCATCATACATCAATGAATGCTCCCATTAACTTAGTCGAAACGACAACGCACAATTTTTTGTGCAAATTTTTTCCGGTTTTTATTGTTTGTTTTGGTCTCCATTTTCGTACAGCGCTAGACGCTTGCAAGCATTTGATGAATGAAAAGTGAAGTAAATTAAGTAATTAATAAAATTGTTTATAGGATGACGTTTCAGGGCTAAGTAGCGAAAAATTGCAAAGATGAAAATAAAGGTTAAACTAGTTGATCAATATAAAAATATCAATTTTTATAATAACACTTCAGTTTTCAACAAAACATTTCCATGTTTCCGGGAAAAACACTTCACTTAAAAATTGGCAAGCGGCATCACTGGTGGTCCGCCTTTGTATGGACATTCCAGTGACCCGAATATCCCCATGGAAATATTCTCATGTTCTTCTCTTAGAATACAAAGAAATTTATGGAAACAGTCCAAGTAGCTGCATGTACTAGGGATATTAGATGTTCGCAAAACATCGACGTTGAGTGCCCAAATATCGATGTTCAAGTTCTTAGTATCGCATAATCGATGTTAAACACAAATCATCGGCCTGCGATGTTAGCAAAAGAAAACCTACATTTTTAATAATTTTCTGGAATTTCATCGTAATGACGTAGGCATTTTGTAGAAAGACGAGTGATCAATTCTTGGAATCGGTTCATCGAAAATTTCGACCTGAGTCTAATAACAAAATTTGATTTTCCGGGTATATAAAATGCTTTGAGTTTCTTGGTATTTTATGTTGTCTCTCATTCTGCATGTATGCATTTTTTATACTAATAGTGAGAATGATATAAATTCATTCTATATCGTCGATGTTAACGAACGTCGATGTTTTGAGTTCGATTATTATCGGTCATCGATGTGCAGCGAACGATATTGACATCGACTTCAACAGCGATGTTTTCCCAACATCGAACATCCCTAGCGTGTACCTTTACAATCAAACTGCTGGATTTGTTCCAATAACCCTTCAATCATCAAATTGTGTGTATTTTTAAATTTTTATTATTTTATATTTTTGTTATTAAAGTATTTAACACACTAATCACACTTATATATACGGAGGTAAAGTTTGTAAGCTTGTGAGTTGTTTTGTTAGAAGTAATCTCGGGAACTACCGAACCAATTTTCGAAATTCTTTCACTAGTAGAGACCTACATTAATTCTCCGTGGCGTAGGCTATATTTAGTAGTGATAAATAATATGCTATCAATCGAAAACCATCACCACGATTTTCTTTCAAAGACCACTACCTGCATTCGTGCAGCATTACTTGATTAGACTATCAGGGTGGTTTTAGCAGCGATCGATGCAGTAATGTGTGTTAGCATATGATCACGCTATGATATGATTTTGTTTTTTGTACTGGAGTGAGTGATCTCTGCTAGAGGAAAAAATCTTTGTCAATGTTATGGCTTTAGGAATAACACATTTCCTACTCCTAAAGCAGTAGCACTGATACAGATTTTTGTTTTAAATTGTTCCTCTAGAAGAGATCACTTACTCCAATGAAAAAAATAAATTCAAGATATAGCGGGATCGTGTACACTGCACACACTGTTGCAACGAACGCTACAAAAAAACCACCCTGATCAGTGGTTAGTGCACGATTTTTATTGATTTACAAATATTGTTATTCCACTTAAAAAAATATTACTAATCACAATCAAATATCGCCTATGGCACGGAGAAATAATGTAGCTCTGCACTAGTGAAAGAGTTTACTTCTCACAAACAAACTAACAAACTTACAAGCTTCACCTCTTTATATATTAGTGTGAAATGGGATTAGGACATTGACTGCAGGTACGCGAACATTTCCATTCAGACGCAACCTTCGTCCCTGTCCGAATTGAGAATACCACATAAAACACACTTTTTTGATTTTGAAAGAACTTCCAAAAAGTGTTGTTTAATACACTCTCTATTGCCTCTGAGAGAAAAGAAAGCCTTCAAGGTGTTAAACTTGATCCGTCTTTTTTGTAGTAATATTCACCGAGATGCAACCTTAATGTGGTCTACCAAGTATACTTTCAAAAAGTGCCATTATCGATTTTAAAAATTGCTAAGACAGACCCCAGTCTCAGTTCACTTTAATATGCCCATTCACTTGAATTACAAAGTAGCTGTTCATCAAAATTTAATTAATACCAGTTTTTGGTGCTTCCTTGATTGGCCTTGCTCTATACATGATTAATTCACAATAGATTACATCCTAGTCTAATCAGGTCACATTAACCTAAGTCATGCATGCGATATGTCCCATACACAGCAACGCAGCAGCAGCGTGCACCATCTATACGTGTGTTCATCAGAACATCCTGAAACTTTTTGACATACATTACAAATGCTTGAAGTAATGATTTTCCCTTGACCTACATTTCTGAATTGAATGCTTGAGGTCAGGGACTCAAGCTCATGGGCACCAGCCAAAAGCTGAATCTCACAACGTCGTCGCATAAATCAATTCTGAAAATGTTTTGTGGGTGTTTTCACTGTAAACATGGAAATGACAGAGAATTAATAAACAAACTCCCAGCAGCATTTCATAAGTACAACTTGAAAGGCTTCCGACCTTTTTGGACAGAGGGAATGTGTAGCGTATTTGTCATATCGTGGCACATGTCTGTGGTGTAAGGGTGGCAAAGCACCCTTAGTCGGTGGCTAATTGATGACAAAGCTTCAAGATTATTCGTACTTATTCGATTTTGATGTGTGTGTGGGTGCCTCTAAGCCACTAATCGATTATTCTTTTCTTTCAAATTTGAATATGAATATCTGCAAAACATGCAGGGAGTAAAAGTGCAGCCAAGGCCAATAAATTGCCGATCAAAGTTATTTTTAAATGCATATATAATGTGTTCTTTTTCTCCTAATGGATGGGAAGACACTGTGTCGGTATGCTGTGGGATTAGTGGCGACTTGGCAGTCAAAATTGTGCAGTCACCTTAAAACCGACTGTGAATGAATTGTTTCGAATTGCTTGTGGGCATTGGGAGGGGATAGTTTGAAGAGGGTACTTCCTGGGTAAATGTAAACGTAAACTAGGTAAATATAAATTGAAAAATAAATGAAACCTTCATTGCGCGGGGGAAGTAATGGAATCTATATTTTTTCGACTAATTTTGTTTCATTTGAAATTACTATATTATACCCTTGATGAGATTCAGCCATGCGTGCACGTGACTGAATGAAAGCAAGTTTAAATATCAGCACCTGAACCACTTCAGCCAATTGTACTTGAACTTTAACTTCTTGGTACAGGTCCAACTAAAAGAGTTCTTAAGGCAGTGGCCTTGTGTGCGTAGACTGAGATTGACATCAAACTATGATAATGACGAAGCTCATCTTCTATGGATTATAAATAAGCTTTTCCCGGTTCTGGTCCGACTCAAATTGGTCTGGCTGGATTCAACTCTTCTTCCACGAGCTTGGTTTTGTTTCCGATACACTTTCCTGCTTTTATTAAAGCTGCCAGGGAGGCAGCAACTTCTAATCCTGTTCACTATATTCTGATGCAGTTCTCCAGTTTACATTTCATTCCAACATTGTTCGAGATGTTACAAATTTTGTGGAATTTAACGAATTTAAATGAAACGAATTTACGAAATAAATGAAAATGATACAACACTTAGTTAGAATAATCAAATGTTTAATTTCTTTGATTTGGCTTGAATTTAAAGGGTGACTAGATAAGAACGATAGGAAATGAAATGGAAATAAAACAACAACGGTGGGACATATGAGATTGATCCTCGCTTTAATTTGAAGTTAGATTCATACCATTATGTCAGAAAAAGCAAATCATTCAAATACTTTTTCTCATAATTCAGTTCCAAATTCTTAAATTCATCAAAAAATACCCAGAATAATGATCGTGCATTTCGACTTAAAAACACATTTGCTTAGTCTTTATTGACAATATTTGTTTATAGTGTATGACCGAGAAAACTAAGAAAAATTTAGATAAAATTAAATTACTTAGCCTACTCTAAATATCTTAACCTATCATGAAGCTTTAACTATCTTAATACGATGTGGCCTCGGCTTCAGTGTGCAGTGCTTGACTCGGCAGAATTTTTACCGAGTTATGTTAATTTTATTTCGCCATATAGCGTTTCAAATGTTAGCCCCTTATTCGTACAAAGTGGTTGACTTGTTAGCGTAGTCTACAGACTTGATGTCGTCTCAAAAAAAAAATCGATTAATGTCATATCGCATGATCGCAGCGGCCAATAATATAATTAAACGCTGGCCGTGAGATGACCCAGTTGCCAAAATATCCATTTACAGCTTCGACCGTTGGGTCGCTTGTATGGCAAGTAGCGCGGTCTTGTACGGTATGTTATGTATTAGCCCCGATAAAAATATGAACAAAATCAAAAAAAAAAGTTCGATAATATTATTCAATAATTTCCCCGTGTTCGGACAGCGTAAGACCATTCAGGATTAAATGGCAAACCATGCTCAATACTTTCACTGCATTGGCAACTTTGACAACAGCTGAACTACAATAATAATAATGTGGGTGGCGTTGTAGTGCGTTAAGGGTGAGAGCCTTGATTCTATAGTAACCACACGTGTTGTGCATACTATTGTTCTCTCTTGACTGGAATGGACCAACAGTTTTATGCCGATTCCCAACAACCAAGTTTGAGAAGCTTTTTTTTCTAGACTTTCGTTACTCTTTGAGCATTGTCAAAATAATTTTTGTCATACCAGAAATCGAAACCTATGTACGAGTCGACACACAAACCCACGACTCCACGGTCGTCGCCGAAGAACTCTCATTGCCATCTGGCTTTGCTTTGTAAATCCAGGACATCCTCCTAGTAGATAACATCCAAAAGCGACTATTGCAGACAATATGACACTTAATCAATCGACTCGTTTGAACACAAACGTATTGCTTCTTCTATGTATTAATTCTCTATTTATAAATCTCTCCCGTCCACAAATTCCCCCGCAAATCTCGCTGAGAATGTTTATCAAAATTAGTCCAGCTCTAGAACAAGCGGTTAAGTTCAAAGACTCGGGTTTAATTCTTGTCACACATGTATGCTCCAAGACTCTCTGGCAAATGTCCCAATGGATTTCATCTCCTTTAGTATTCTATACTTTCTGCATGATCTGCAAGTGTTGACCCTTGATCAAATTAGTGGCGTGGATTAATGTGATTTGTGGCGATTATCAAGATCAGTGATGTGCCAATGGTATCGATGAATTTCTTCTTCTATGGATTAGAAATTACCTTTCGAACCGGTAAATTCAAGTTGTTTTGGATGGATCTGATATCCACCAAATAAATGCTGGTGTTCCCCAAGGCTCAGTTATGTCTCCGATACTCTTTCTCATTTTCATAAATGATCTCTTGTCTGCTACTTCTAATCCAATCCATTCCTTCGCTGGTGACAGCACCCTCAGCTTTTCAGATTCATTCCAAGACTCACGACCCCGCCTTTCGGCCGTAGAATTGGAACGGCAGCGTATGTTAAGCACATTGAATTCCTATCTTGACAGAATAATTAACTGCGAAAAAAACAGTAGACTGGAATTCAATGCTTCAAAAACTCAATGCTGTCTGCTGTTACACAAGTGAACCCTTGATAATCAGCCATTACCCATGAATGGCGCTTGGGTCGATGAAAACGGAAAACCATCGTTAGCACAACACTTAGTAGGAAGTATCACATATTTGAGGTCGCCAAAACTGCTGCAAAATGCTTAGGTTTCCTTAATCGATGCAAGAAATATTTCTTCCCTTCTCATTTGGCTTTAATTTATAAGGCTTGCATTCACCCCAAGCTTGAGTTCAACACTCATATTTGGTCTGGTGTCGCCAAGACCACCCTGCACCTACTAGATAGAATCCAAAAGCGACCGATAAAACTTGTAGGAGGCAATAATATCGCAGAGTCAGTAGACCGGTTCGAACAGCGTCGCACGGTCTCTTCTTTGTCCGTGTTTTATCACTATTTTAACAAACAATGCTGAAGTGAGCTAGCCAACTGCATTCCACCTCTCCATGAATTCACCCGCAATACCCATCTGGCGAGGAATGTCCATCACGCTTAAGCCCACTTTCGGACGTACAGTTATATTCAGAGACTCGTTTTGTGGACGCACTACGCGATTATGGAATGCTTTTCCCAGCCTAATGTTCCGCACATATTTAAGACCAATATGCACCGGTACCTCCTCTCCCTTTCTCCCTCTATACCATCGGCCCGTGCTGTGTCTTGACACTTATGTGTCCTCAGACAAAGCCTACTAGCAATCCCTTGAGCGCGCGCAAATTATAAAAAAATGTATCTTAATCAATCAGCATTTCTTAGATGTATTCCAGGTTCACTGCCATTTTGCGATTAAAACTCTATACGTACTTCGTCATTATAAGTATAAGTAAAAGCTATGCACTGTAGCAAATACAGTGGACTCCCTCTAAGTCGAAGTATCACGGGATACCATAATCAGTTCGAGTTAGAGGAAGTTTGACTTATAGAGAGGTTTTCGTATGGAAAATTGGGGGAATTGTTTGTAAAATATGGCGAAAACATTCGAGAGAAATTCGACTCAGGGAGAGTCCACTGTATTCCCTTATTAAACATCTTCATATTTGGACGAGTTTGTGAACACACCCAAATTGAGGTAATCGAGGTTGATGTCCCGTGTCTGTATCCTTGGAGAAAACAAGATCCAAAAAATATCCGAGATTATTTTCTTTCTTCAAAATATCGAATTAAAAAAAAATGTTCTCAATTATTTTCCTCATCAATCACAAGTGGGCGCAGACTTGGGTTTCGTTCCTTCTGGCGATGGCATGTCTGGTTCTTATGTTTTCGTTCCTATTAGCATCACACATTCCGTCTTTGTAAATAGTCAGTTTTTTCCTCAAAATCCTCACTGTTGCGTTCTCTTCGTCAATAAATTCTGATCCAAAATCAGATCAGATCTCTTGGTTTTGAGCATTTTTATAAATCAGTGTCCAAGATGTGGGAGAACATACACTTTACGACCGCACATTTAGCACAAAAGCTTTGTAAAAACTGGGTTAACATCTAGTTAAAAAAAAAAACTATTTATAACCCCACGAGTGCTGGTTATAATATGCTTATGATTCAGATAATAAATTTAAATAAGCAAAGCATTATCTAAATTCGAAAATTGCTAAAAGGTGTTGAATGAAATATCACTTCTATTAAGGCTTTCCACATACATGTGTACACAGGAGCGCTGTAAAGTCAGTTGCAGATTGTATCTGGTGGTGTTAAATGGTGTGAATATGAAAAATCTGGTTTGCAGGTGGTTAACGAGAAGATCTGATGGTGTGTGCGAATACTGATGTCAGTGCCAAGGAAATGATCACCTCTTCAAACTAAATCTAGTCCAATGCCCGTCACTTTCAATTTTATCGTGTCGCGTTTGTTTTTCTTCCCCTCAAATATGCGCTATTAATGTATTTTTAGACGAAGTCTGTTTGAATTGAATTTTCTATCATTCCTTTGTGGACATGAGCTATACAAATTCGTAAGCGCTTCATAAATCACCAAGGACAACACCGCGTGGAATGAAGTCTGCCCAGTGTAGACAGGTAGACATGAAAATGTTTCCTTGAAATGTTCGTTACGTTTTTTTTTTGTGTACACATCATCACATTTTGAATGAACATGCAATTGTAGATGTGTTTGTTCGGTGATTTGCAGAGTATATGATACATTTCGGTACCAAATTTGGCACAGTACTTGTTTTTTAATGAAAAAGGGAGAGTGATGGTGGCTATGCCAATGCATTTGTATGTATGTGCTTGTAGTTTGATAAGCAGACAAATTGCAGGTTGGGCGGATGTGCGTCATTTAAGGCGAAACGGAATCCATTTGACATTTGCTTACACACACAATTACAGGAAGCTGATTTACGATTTTATTTAATTTTCTATTTCCAGCAACCCAGTAGAATGGAACTATCAGACCAAACAACAGGGCGCCAACTACAGAGGGTGCTGCACTACTCAGTAACCCCCTGTCGGCCATTGCCGGGGTTACGGAGATCAGAGTGCGCCATTCACGATGTAGACTGTGATGAAGTTTATCCCGGTATTTATGTTGGTGATGCGTGAGTTCTTCCTCTGACAAATCTGTTAAACTTTGAACTTTAACATTGATTTTTTTCTTTGTCGCCTGCCCCGCAGAGCTGCTGCCAGGAATAAAGTGTACCTCCGACTCATGGGTATCACACACGTTTTAAATACAGCCGAAGGACACAGATATGGGCAAGTCGACACTGGCCACATATACTACAGAGATATGCCAAACGTGAGGTAAGTTTCTGTACAAACTATTGGAAAGCAAAAGAAATTGGATATAATGTCTATCTGCAGGTATATGGGATTCCCAATGATGGATCAGCCGACAACAGACATTTCCAGATACTTTTATGTAGCCTCAAAGTTCATTGACAACGCCATCACCAGTGGAGGTAAGTTTCGACATGAATTCGACAAGTGGCAGAAGTCTGGAGACGTGTTTTTTTTTTCTTTGCAGGAAAAATTCTGGTGCACTGTTTAGTTGGTATGTCCCGCTCAGCTACCTGCGTATTGGCCTATCTGATGATCTGTCGAAAGATGACAGCCGTAGAGGCGATACGAACAGTTCGCATGCGACGTGACATTCGTCCCAACGATGGTTTCCTTCAGCAGTTAGCCGATTTAGACAACGAACTGAAACGCAAACGTCTCTACCCCTATTAACACCATCCAGATCTTGTTGAAAAATCTTCCTCCTCTCCAGCTCTCCCTCACACCATTGGACCCTAACCAACAAAAAAAAAATTAAGAAACCAAAAATACAAAAAAAAAAATAAATAAATAGCAGAGTTATGTGCAACCACCAAAGTATAAAAAGAAATCAATAATATTTAAATGAAACGAATTATATTACATTTCTCTAAATACATATATACACACACGAATATATATATATATACATATATACATACATATATTTTTTAAATTTAATTTTGCGGTTATAAGAAACTGAAAATGTTGTGTTTAAACATAAATGATCACTCGGAAAGACGGAATGTTTCGTGTTTTTTATATATTTATATCGTAAACATCGTGACAGAGCATGTGTTAGCGAAAGTCGGAGACATAACATGTATCTCACTCGCAGATTTTAGCATCCCACAATTGTTTTACTGGTTAAGTTTTACACCTAAGAACGATATTTTTCTAATTATGATTTATTTTTATTATTTCTTAATTTTGTACGCTGTACTTTCACAAAACAAGGATGATCATTATAACGAATCTATGAATAGATGAAAACCAAAACAAACATGCATACATTCATACATACATATATAGACATTTATAAAGTAATAATTGTAACAATACAATAAGAAACACAAGAAATATATTGAAAGTGCAAATACAGAAATGTACCTCTGAAGTGATTTCCCTAAAAACAATGTATCTTAAATTTTGGCTGGCTGGCTTACCGTCAAATTTTTAATTTTGTTACTAAACATGATCGCTTTAATTTAAATCCAAAGAGAAGAACATCGTTTTTTCTTTTTCAAAATTACTTTCTTTTTTCAGTTTTTGCACATGTAATGTATCAGTACAAGAATTGGGTGAAGGTTCCCGTAGATTCTTATTTGCTTGTCTTGTGTTTTTGCCTTACATTTAATATAGAGCAACAATATCTCACTTCAAAATTGTATAAAGAATTGAATTATGTAGCGAATAAGAGACAAAACAAAAATAATAGAAACGTTTAAGAGGGTTGTAACTTGCAATGAAAACAAAAATATTTTAAAATATAAACTATTAATTTTTATAATCACATGATTAGAAGATGTGCATTTTTGAATAGTAGATTTTTCATGGCTACCCTAAGATGGGTAGCTGTTTTGAGGCGGTAACATAGCCTGCGAGGCCTCGATAGGCTCAAATGATTATTTTATGGAAAATGGATTAGAATAAAGAAGTCGGGGAGCTTCGATTCAATTCATTTGTAAAAAGAAGGCATATACATACGTTCAAACTCAAATTGTGCCCATCCTGCGGTTAAATGCAACGACATCGGGACTTGAAGAGATCTATTGTATCGACGAGTTGGAGCTAATCCAAAAGGTGACACAGTGAAACTGAGGACAGTAGTGGACACCAGCGGGACCATCACGATTGTCCGTTCTGTAGGGGTGTCCGTTCTAAAGGGGTTGAGATGACAAATTGTCAGAAAAGAGAGGACTCCCTTATAGAGGGGTGTCCGTAAAGAAAAGTTTCACTGTACTTCTCTTATGAAAGATATTGTGTCCTTTATAATGGATTATGAAAAATACATTTCCTTAACCAGAGTAGTGTCAGGCATTCACATAAAATGTGCTCGGATCTCATCTTCTTCCAGACAAAGCCGACACACCTTCTCTTGTCACATGTTCATTTTGTTAACGTGGTAATTCAGGCCCCAGTCGCCAGTATGAATATTCTTGTTAAGGCAGATGACTTCTAGACGAAGTTTGTTTTCCCATTCGTTAATCAGTGTTGTTGACATTACAATACAGGTCAGGACCTATACATAGATTCCGGGCTAGCCTTAGAGCGCTCATTTGTGGACTTGTGCCTCTAATCCGCTTGTGTCCAGGGACCCAGCCGATTCATTCACTTCATTGTGGTGTGTCTGGCAAGGGGTTGTAGTGCGTCGGTGCAACATTTGAACGTTTACGGCATTAGAACGGTATTTCTTCTAAGGTACACTGTTCGAACTTAAGTTTCGATTCATGGATAAAATCAGAATCAGTACAAATTTAGTTTTCGAACTTAAGTCTTGATTCATGGATAAAATCAGAATCAGTACAAATTTAGTTTTCACTATCAATTCCACTTAAGTAGTTGTTTAAATTAAGCCACCGATTGCCGTGACTTAAGTGTCAGAGAGTACATAATTGCCACTAGTGTAAAACAATTTCAAGACCAAAAGACATACAGACTACCCACAAAAGCAAAAAACAATTTCAAGACCAAAAGACATACAGAATACCCACAAAAAACAACCAACAATTTTATCTGGCAATGCTTCAGATTTCAGCTTCTCGTGATTGGACGGAACTCGCTCGAAGTTTATGTTCGATTCTACATTTAGCTAAACCAGCAGATAAGTGTACACTGTGAAACCAGGCAGTAAGGTAATACACGTTGTGGACAAAAAAGACAAACCGTGTTTTCGAGAACTCGGATAATATTATGGTTATTTAGCTCATTTCTAGATCTTTTTGGCCGTTTTTGACATGTGAGGACATTTTTTTAAGAGACATTTTTTAAAAGAAAAAGACCGAGTTCAATTTGTTAATAATTGGCATGTTTATATTTCAGCGTGTTGATTCAGCAATGTTATTATTCTATAAAAGAGGAATGTGACTTTTGACCGCGTCAATGCATGATACAATTACTTCCGACAAAATTGAAATGACCGTGTAAAAACGACCTACGCTAAAGCTTGATCTCTACTAGAATGCCATTTCTGTAGATGTGGGTGTTTTTCAAGCGGGTGAAGAATTCAACACGGCTATTTAGTTGTCACCAATTCAAGATCATACATTTTAAGAATACGTTGCACTTGATAGTTGGGTATACAACATAGCAATAACTTAGCTAATAAAAATTTTCAATCCCGTCCCCGTTCGAACGTTTAAGAGGTATAGTGTTAAAAGATCTCTCGCAAAATAAAAAAATTATGTATACAGTAGAATCTTGGAAGAATGAACAGACATAAAACATTTTGTTCGAGAATCAAATTAGAACATATTTTATTTAAAAAACAAACAAACGAACAAAAAACAACATAAAAGAAAATGTTAAGCCATTAAATCAAAAACCATGACCTGGAGGGAGCTTATATACGTAAGCACATGTGCATCTTCTTTCCCTTCTTCTTTTGTATTGTCTCATTAGAGTGAAGTCGAAGTCCCTTCGGACTGGAGCTTTATTGTCTCTGTGCTCTACATGACCTAGTCGTCTTTGGCTTTGAATTCATAGAGGGCTAGGCTCATGTCGCTGTACAGCCACAGCAGTTCGTAGCTGAATCTTCTCCTCCAAATGCCATCAACGCTTCAAGCGGTGCCATCACGCCTTATAGCACGATATGGATGATTAAAGTGCTGAGTGCTCAGTCCTTCGAGAGAGAGAGAGAGAGTTGTACTACTAAATTGCTTATTACAGCCAAAGAAAATTGCCGGCACTGATGATTGTGTAAGGCCTTAGGGCCCATTATGAATTCCTTCATTTGTGCAGTAGACATTCCATCAATCTATCCTGTCACGTGATGGCTTAAACCACTCCGTGCTCTTTACGAATCTATGAAGATCCGATATATCTGCATTCAATAGGTCTGCAGTCTCTGTGAAGAATTATTGACCCAGCGAAGATAAGCGCCGATTCTGTAGAGCTGGGCAGTTGCAAAGCAGATGTTGGATCGTTTCGGTCTCTTCCGCGTCACCGCAGCTCCGGGACAGACAGCTGGATTCCGCATTCCATTTCTGGATCATTGTTCCGTTGGGGCAGAGTCATGTGAGCACTCAGAGCAGCACACAGATCGAATTTCGGTCCAATGCCAGATGCTTCTTTGTTTTGCCGTTATTAAGCTCTGGCCATGTGGATCTTGTCATGTGACATTCGTTTCTTACGAGCTAAGATGAGTTGGCTTCATTTATTATTGTTTCGTTTATGGTCCGGAATAAAGCACTGAACGGTGGTTGGAGTGATGCTTCCCCTTCGTTTACAGACCCTTGTGTGGCGAATTCATCCGCTCTATCGTTCCCTGCTATTGTTCCCCGGGGACACAGGAGAGTATGACTCTGTGGTGACTGATGGACCTTAGTGAGTAGCGGCAGTTCCTAACAATCTTTGATCTCCTTGTACAGGATCCTATTGACTTCAGTGCATCCTGGCTGTCAACAAATATGGTGATATCTGTTGGTGGGAATAGTTGCATGTTTATGTTTGGCTGCTTTCTCTATTGCCAGAATCTCCGCTTGGAAAACACTGTACATATCAGGGAGTCTAAATGATTCTTGCTTGTGTAAGGTGTCCGATTAAAATCGGGCTCCAGTACCAATGTACATTTTTTATCCGTCGGTGAAAAGGTCAGAAACGGCGTTTGAAAGCCATTTGTGTCTGTGAGGGCACAGAATTGGTATTCTGAGGGAGAAATAGTCAGTTGTTGCTACGAGGCTACTGGAACCATGTCTCTTTTCCGGGTCATCTTTTATTGGCCGATTGTGGCTGCATGTCCGCAGTTGGCTTGTTGCCACAAAGATGACTCATTTAGTCTGAGAGCGCATTCTGCGGCGCAGCCTTTAATGAATAAGACCAGAGGAAGGAGGTGAAGTGGCCAACCCTGCTTGCAGCGTGCTTCTTATAGCTCCCGTTGCCGGCACTAATAGTATTTGTACTGTTTGCTTGGGAGCCGAAGTAGATGCAGTCCTACGTCTTCCTTAAAAGTACACCAGCGTTTGGTGACGTTGTAGTCAAATTATCAGTTGCTAGTGCGGTTATGAGGCAGGAAATAGTGCCACACACTTTGATATGAAATTAAAAACCAGTCCACCATCATTTGTGTACAGTTTTCCGGCTTCAATTTGTCGCACACCCAAACTTCCTGCAGAGATTTTGACAATCACAAACTTAAAGCCAATGCATTTGATCTTTGGCTCGCAATCATTTAATCTCAACAAACAAGCGTTATGTGTAAACAAATAAATATGAAACTCCGTTTGATTTAATTGAAATAGAATTGATAGAGATTATTATCTTTTCCCATGCTACCTCGTTACAGCGCACACTAATCCTCACCACAACTGATACAGAACAAAACGAATCCACTAACGTGATAACTTGAAGTTCAATGTTAAGATCTCCTAGTCCGAACAAACCTCAATAAATCTAATGGGAATCTGCTATCACGTGCTATTGTGACAACATACCGTGATAGTTGCATGATGAGCAACCTGCGCTGTTGTGAAGGAAGTACAACTATGTTTGGTTATAGATTCGAATTCAAGCTGAATTTGCTTGTGTGTGGAAATCTACCAAAACATCTTAAGCTCTCCACTACAGCTGTAGACATTTCGCGGTGATGGTGCTTTCCCGATGACAGCCATACACCCACCCTTTATTTAACTTCGTAGACATGTGTGATGGGAACAGTAGTTCCTTATCGCAAGTTATTTCTTATGGCGGTCATAACAAGGTTAATACGATCGCATCGTTTATAAATAAATAGTTTTTGTTTATTTTCTTTTTCCTTTAAAACGGCCGTACTTCAAACGGTTATATAATTTTCCTTCGAAATCCGATTGGAGGTGAATGAAGGGATTAGAACCTAAACAGTAGGGGCTGAAAGTTCATTGCTTAGGTGAAGGCGAACAAAATGTATTATTTTGTAATCTCTCGAATAACGAATGCGGACGGATTCTACTTCGTTGTTGGTAACTAAGTCACTGATAGGCGGTCACTCTAGATATGTTTGTTTGTCAACAATGTGGATGAATGGTTTTTTTCCCAATCGCGGTCTACGACTTTCAGTTGCTGGTCCACTGACGTAAGATCTCAATTTTAGAATTGGAGGATATCGTCCCCTCTTCAAATTTAGTTTATTAGTCAGTGGAAAATTTCGATTCCAACTGTTTTGAGAAGAAGGTGAACTGGGTGAACTGTGAGCAAAATACAATATCCCCTTATCGAGGAGTAGTATATTCACCTCGGGAATTTCTAAATTTACTCATCCACGGTTTAATGTTAATATATATTATGCAGTAACAATCATATGTTCATCTTATGATTATAGAAGAATGTATTTTTGTACTGTGGTGTACACAGTTACATTTATTGGATTTAAGGAAGCTTTTAAGAATTTTTCTTCAAGCGCAAATGCTCAACAACAGAGACGTACCTTGGAAGTGGGTATAAATAATGTTACAGTTACACCAGACTTGCACCTCAATTTGGAATTCTGTCTTGCTTTCTATGGACCTGCGTAAACGTCAGAATAACATTGGTCGTGTTTACCAGAAGTTTGTTATTTATTACAGTGTGTTAGAAATTTGCAGCAAACGGGTATCTCACCTTACCTTAGGTTAGGTTAGATAGAGGGCCTGCTAGTAAATTCACCAGCACACTTACACCATGTTGGTCCATTGTGATACCCGCAGTCAGACTACAACCACTGATTGACCACTCCAGTGACAGTTACGGCAAATGGTGACTGGACCAGATTTGAAAACCAAATAAAAGTTTAATAATTTTGCTTTCACTGGGATTCGAACTGGGGACCCCGCCAACCAGGGGCAAGGACTCAACTAACTACGTCATCCAGTCATTTGTTCCTTACCTTATATCAGGGAAATTAAAGTAACTGGTGGAAACCAATCAGATTTGATGGAAGAAAAATGGTTTGTTTTCCAGCAGAAAGAAAGTCGAGACACTTTTGCGACGAGAAGTGTTACATGACCTAAGGTCTCGTTAATGTTGCATTTTGTTGACATGATGATGACAAATTCCTTTATAATAATGCCATCAATACGACCGCTCTTGGTCCATTGCGTGAAGAATAGAGATATGGTGGTGGACAAACAATTGGAAACAACGTGATGTTGCGACATTTATTAAAAAAATCAAAGATTTTGAAAAAAAAATATTTGTATCAAGGGCACACATTATCTTCTTCTTTGCTTCAACATATACATTTATATAAAAATCAGTTTGATATATTTTTGTTCTTTTATATATCGAGTATGGCAGCACCGAATTTAATGATATTTTTTTTGCTGGAAAGGTACTCTTTTGTAACAGGTTTGTATTTAAGAAGATGAATGAATTTCTAAGAAAAATTATGGAAATTGGCATTTCAAAACCGGATAATCGATATTTTTGTGACTCATTTTAACTGAGATGTCGCGTCACGTTAACCAAATCCAAGCAAACCAAGCATCAGGTCCATTGAGTGTTCAAATAGAGTGACCAGAGAAACATCATTTCTCCGTACTATTCACACTTCACTCGAGTTTATGTTTGCAAAGATTAGTATGGCCAGTGCCTCTGCTTGGAGATATCTGTGGTGGATACAATTTAAGTGATTTTTCTTTTGTATAAATATCAATCAAGAACATCATTTACTGTTAGTATTAATATTTTTAAAACATTTTGTTCATTGTTTTCTGGAAGTCTTGATCTTGTCAATTAGTTCAAAATGGACTATTTAAGCGACAAGGACAAGGAAAATGTGAGGGCTATAGAAACCGATGTTACAATTCCAATATCGCTCAATCGTTCACATTGCAATGTTCCAATTGAAGTTTATCGCTCAATCGTTCAAACGTGGAAGCGGTGAACAAAAATTAGCAAGTGCTGTTTTGGAAGCATTATAATCGCCGTTTTACAACGATACCCTCTTTCCTTGATGTCGCTGACAAGGAGATCTACTAATCAGTTGACACTGTCATAAATTATGATGACGTAGTCAATTACCCGACGGAATTTTTGAATTCGCTTGTTTTACCCCTTGCAATGATTACTGTAAGAAAAGTGAATGAACATCATCAGATTGAGGATATGATTCCCAGTAGCAAATATAAAGGGGAAGACTTTTTAATTTCCAGAATTCCAATGATTCATTGGTTTGCCATTTGATTCTAAGCGTCTTCAATTTCCTATTCGCCTTGCTTTTGCAAATAAAGCATAAGGCCAGTCTTTGATCTTTGCGGCATAGATTTAGAATATTCGGTGTTATCTCATGGGTAAAGGTATGTTTTAGCATTTCTCAAGTTTGAATTGAAAGAATTACACTCTTAGCTGAACTGAATTTTTGATTTCAGCCTAGTTTCTTTTTCGTTTTCTTAATAAAAACCTCTGACAGTTAATTTGACAGTTTTTTGCTTTGAGTGTTTTTCTTTCCCCTTAAAATGCTTGACAACTGACCAATCAGAGGACGGCATTTACGTTATTTCGTGAATAATCATCAAAAATGCATGAATATCTGTCAAAAAGTACTAAAATTCGTCGATGGACTAGGGGGCAATCAGCTGTGAAGTCGTCTACCTCTGTAATAGTTAATTTCTGCTTTGAGGTTAGTTCGGCTTTGCAATTCTTGATAAATAGACGCAGGCTCTAAAAATTGTTCAAATTTATTTTGAAAAACTTGGTTTTATTCGAGAAACCTAAACTATGCAGACAAAGTCATCATTTGGTGATCATCAATATTGAGATCCACGGACGGTGCCTCATAGGGGTAAAGTTCGGTAAGTCCGTAGCTGCAAAATTTTTCTAAAAAATTGGAGCCACCATATTTCCCTCACTGCGATTTCGATCCAGTACAAATTGGGGTAAAATCTCGCTCGTTTTTCTGGAAAACACAAAATACCTAACAGGAGTAACTGCTGACCAGAAATGAAGTATTTCAGAGATGCCAGACTTCTACCTCTCTTGCCCCTTAAAATGTTTGACAACTGTTTTTTATAACGCATTCTTAAACCAAACTGACCAATCAGAGGACGTCATTTACGTTATTTCGTGAATAACCGTCAAAAATTCAGGAATATCTGTCAAAAAGGCACTAAAACTAGTCGATAGACTAGGGGACAATCAGCTGTGAAGTCGGCTATCTCTGTAATACTTCATTTCTGCTGCTGACCATGCGTGTCGATTATGACACATGTTCAGATGTGTCACTTAGCATGACACTACAACGTGCGATGTATCATGCTAAGCAATCACCTTTAACATACGATGACCACCAATGACGACACAAACTAGACTTCACTGAGTTATGTTGACCTCTGCTCATGGCAGGTTATCTCAATCGTCTGCTTCTTCAAGCACGCCGAAAACAGATGATTGACGTATGCTTTGCAAATATGTATAAAGCACCACCGATGATTCGATTCGTGTTTATATTTTTTGTATCGAGTGGGTACAATGTATTGAAGATAAAAAGTCTGTGATAAGAACAAGTATCTGAACTTGACTAGTGCACTTCAAGCGCAAGTGATGTTACACTTTTGATCGTCACAGTTGATGTCTTTGTTGTAAGTGCAATCAAACACGAAGCGCCTTATCAATTAACGATTTTACATCCATTACATTGCTTAGCTTTGAAAATCGCAAAACCTCAATAAAACACAAAAAAACCAAACAAAAAATTTCAAGTAGGGCAATCATATTGAATTGATGTTCTTAAGGTGAACTGTATTGTGCACTCACTGTCCACGTTCTGGCTAAAGTTCGAGTTCGTACTTTTTTTCAGCACATAAAATACGAGAATTGCAAAACACATTGAAATCTTTGTTACAATTTAGTTTCGTCCAACCTAAACTGGTCATATCAATTCAGGAGCAGTTAAGATTATTGTTCCAGCAGCGATGAGGAGTCATCTTTCACAAATACTCGTACTCGTCGATGCGTATGCATGATGTTTTCGAGATCGCTTTCAGTATTTAATTATATTCACGCTTTCTGAACGGCACCCAGTTAATTGAATAAATAGTCGATAATTGGAAATTATGTACAAAGTTGGAGGCTCGTCCCTGCACCATCTCTTGGACTCTGAAGACTGAAGTGCAGTTCTCTATTTCATTCAACTCGTTGCTTGTTGTTTACGCGCTCTGTTTCATATGATAGATGTTATTCAGCCGCCTGAATATTTATATGGGAACGGGGGGATTGGAATTCACATGGTGGTTCATACACTGATCAATGCTTGGCCTTGATAATGACAATGGATGGATGAGCAAGTGGCATTTTGTTTAAATAGTTTTTACAAACCCATCTTTTACACAAGGAGTCTCTCTTTTTTCCCAGGAAAAGAATAAAATAACATTCGGTAATTACGTCTATTTGTTTGTATAAAAATGACAGTAAAGACACCAACCAATTATTGCAATGATTAATTTCCCCTATGGCATTTACATTTAGTTCATAAGTTTACAATTTAGAGATTTGATATATAAGTCTTTATTATACCTTCCTAATGAAATATGGAAACCGAATTTGAAAGAAGATATACAAACAAAAGTAAGCAGCTAAGCATCCCTTTACGGACAATTTATCATGGTCTCGGCAGGAAGGTATTCGTTTATTTCAACCCCTCCATAACGGACAGTCATAACGGGTGTACGCTATAGAGAAGTTTCCATGTACTGAGTTGATGTTTTGGATACCTAGAACGTGGGATTGATTGTCGTACTTAATATGCTTTTCAATGCAAGTAGGTTTGAAATGTGTTATCGTTCAATTTCTCCCTCTGTTTGAAAGGGGGGAAACCTTGCTGTAGGCCATTGTAGCCTTATTTAAGGAAAATTTTACAGTGGTTTTTGCTAAACTTATGAGATGTTGTGGTTTTCGACAGTCACATCCTTTAAGCTTGTATAAGACCGGGAACAAAGAAGATGATTTAGAGTTTCATCCATCCATTCATCCATCTATCAGTGGAAATCAGACCTAGTCTATGAGCATGTTGACCCTCCAGGTAGTGGACAGTAATGATCCCTACTAGTGCACTGAAGCATACTCTTGGTATTGAGATCATCAGTTTAGATTTCGGGCAAGAAAATCTTGGTTTTAAGGCATGGTCTTCTTCAACGCTTTGTTTCTTGTTATTAGTGATTATCCTGGTAGTAGATTCATAAAACAGTATTTTTGTTTATTTATTTAAGACGATTAAATTAATAAATTAAACTCGAGTGCTAATCTTGTTAATCTTTCTTAAGCTTAATACATTTCCCTAAATTATTGAGTATGCCAAAATCGCACTCCATGCTGGTTCTTAGGATCCTTACTTTAGAAGGATAAAAGAAAATCTCTATTTTTGAAAGATTACTGAATTACAGAATTTCTAAGTCGAAAAACCTTGTTTGGCCGTGTTTCCTTATTCCATTTCTTGATCACCAACTCCTAATAGTTTAATTACGACGTTAAATGCCACGAACGACAATATAGATATGCACTAATCATTAAGTGACAATTACAAGTTACAGAAAAAAAAAAATCATTACCCAAGATTAATACGATTCGGTGGGAATATGAAATTTCTATTGATGTTTACACACTTGGAAGCGGATTAAGAATTCCAATTCAAACATGATAAGCACACGCCTTGGTGTTCGTCTGAAGCAGACGATCACAATTTCTGTTTTTTTTTCACTTCTCTCCCAGGCCGAGATTTCTCAGCGATGAGCACAAAGATTACAGAGATCATACTCGAGTCAAAATTACGCACCGATTCATCTAAGCCCCACGCTCAATCGAAATCCTTGAACGAAGTCCTTCTGCCATGTCAATACTCTTCCTTTCTCGCAAGGCATACACCGACACCATGGCATGCACTATACTCCCACTACCCATCCGTGGTGAGCACTCTCAGTACGAGCGACGTCACACTCGCCTTATGCCCGAGCTAAGAATCGCTTATGGCATTTGTGAATTGATAATGGGGAGCAGCTACAGTGTCTGTGTGTGAGAAAGCCAACTTATTTGGATCGTAATTCGAGGTATAAATATTAAGCCGCCAGTGAATAGAAGCGATTTTGATAGGAGTAGTAACACTGTCGTCTGTGGTCGTCAGTCAATCAGTCGACCTATCTGAAGAAGATTAACTCGCCTGTCTCGGTTTTCCAAACGTGTGACATTGATGTGCTGAGAGCATAGTCATATCTGGCGGTGATTAGGTTTTTCGTCCCGATCCTGCTCGTTCGAATTTCAGTATCAAAGCATCTGTCCAGACTGATGGATTAATCGCGAGTTAAATTGGATCTCAATCGTGAACGCACTGCAAAAGTGTCAACTCAAAGTATTTAAAACGTAATAATTGCAATTTTTCAAAATATCCACTAAATAATTTAAAATAGTTTTTGAAACGCGGACGGTCGCGTGAATATTTGTGAACTTCGGAGCATTATGCTATAGTTTCTCTAGAGCGGATTTCGAATTGTATATATTTTTCTGCAAGCCTCAGCGAAGTCAAAGCGAATAGCTCGATACCGAAATGTCTGATCCTGAAATTATTGTGACCTCATCGAATGAGCTGTCGACCAAGGCCAGTCTCATTGTGGTGTCAAACAGGCTGCCGTTTGTCCTGATTCGGAACCCGAAGACAGGGGATCTCGAACGAAAAGCCAGGTACGTTGAAAAACCCACTCCCTTTTATAACGCTGTTCAGGTGTTGCAAATAAGTGCACAAGTGCACAGCAACTCTTGGATGAGTTTATCTATAGTTTCTATGGCTCTCAAGGCTGGGCAAATATTGACGACGAACCCAGCACTCATTGCAGGAGTGCTAAACTGAGATAAGAACAATCGAATGATAGGAGTGGAGCGAGAAGGGCAAGGATTATGACGAATAATTCCGTGCATTCTGCTACTCACATTTGTGCTTGGAACCACTTCCGTTTCACCTGCGATTGAGGAGAGATAAGGCTTGATCTCTCGGCGCCTGCCTCCCCTTGTTTGAGGGTAATCTGATGATAGTGGCCACTTTGAATTCACTCCGCTGTCACTATCATGACAACACACTCTTGATATTGACATGTACTCCGCCCGTGTTGGTGCTATTTCCGATTTGATAGTTTTCAGAGTAGACAAAGGTCTAGAGATTATTTCGTTATATGCGCATTATTGTTTAAGAGCCTCCGTATAGGCATAGCTCTTGGAAGATTGTGTTTGCTGGGATGCCATGTTTTTGTCAAAAGCATGCACATACTAATTGATTTGTCGCTGATTGTCAATAGTTTTTCCACGAAATCACTTTCCCACGCAATCCAACGGAAGTCACAAACAGTATGTGCGTCATGTTGAGGTTCAAGATAAATGCTCCGCAGCCATTATTGATAGATGATCCCAGCATCAATAGCCAATTGATTGACATTCGTTTGTTTTTTCTTCACTTCTTAGCGCCGGCGGTCTTGTGACTGCAGTATGCCCGGTTGTCATCAAGGGCAAGGGCCTCTGGGTCGGATGGTCTGGAATGCATTTGGAGAACCCCAATGAACCGATACCGGAATCGAACCCTGGCGATCAAACCCCAACGGCAGGTCTGAAATCCGATCAGGTAAGTGCAAACGATTATGGAAAACTATGCGAAATCACTTGAAATTCCTCTCAAAACCCTGAACAAAGAGCATCCAACAAACCCTACAATCTTGATTTAAGGTCATGTGAAAATTATTCCCAAGGCTAGAAAGTGGCCGGTGATAATATATTTTCAGAGCAGCTCTTAAAATGTGTCTGCGATTGCTGTACCAAGGTCTACATTGTGTTAGTCTTTGATAAGAACTATCGGCAGTCTATAGACTGAACTGGCGACGGAATACAAATTTATTGACAATCGTTGTCACAAAACAAAAAAAAAGGAATTAATGTGATTATCGGACGTTTCATTCTTATTTCACGAGACTTTTTCATTATTCTACTTGATGGATACTGATGTGTTTACGTGATCCCATTAGCACTTCATGCGAATTAATTTCAAAGAGTATCCATTGCTTTAGATGATCCTGAGTAAGGATTGCCTTTGTCTGATTGCATTTACTCACAAACAATATTTCAAGGTGTCAAGCTTCTAGAGTGAGGTACATTTGAAGTCCTGAAATGAGATGGATATTTTCTGGGGTCTCCACTATCCCTATAGTACACGAGGCTATGTACGCAAATTTGGGCGATCTTAATCTTTTCAACCAAGAGCGAACTAAAGTGAGTCTAAAAAATCATAATTTCAAGAAAAAGTCTAGTAGTGGTAATCCCTCTTGAAGCGAAGAGTTGTGTGAGGTTTTCTACCTCGTAACCCTTTATAACCTAGATATTTTCGACAACAATTGTTCTCATTTGCAGACAAATATTAATTCCCTATGAAACAGATGCACTTGCACTTGCTAAGGAAAGTCCTCATTAGTTTATCTACCATTGTAGTTGCACCCTGATCTGGTTTAATTTTCTTATCGATGTGCACTTTGGAAATTGCGGATGCACACAAGAAAATCCAGCGCGTGCCGGCTTGTGCGTTAGACTAAACTGATACGTCTATTGATAGTGAAAAGAATAAACTACAAATTACATGTGACAAATTCCAATTTCAAGTGAATCATCATGTATGAATGTCGTAGTAGGAGTAGTGAGGTTATGTCTAGTAATTGACAAGTTTTAATACAATTATGATAGGTAAACATTTACATCACTTGTGAGAAACTAAAATGGCGGCAAATAATTAAGATCGATTAAGAAAATGAAATCATTCAGATTGAATGCTACTTTAATGCCTTCGCTCGTATCAGCGTGTATGGAGGAGAAGAGATTTGTGCTAGTAAAGCATAAATGTACACTTAAGGCTATAGAAACAAATTTGTCTTTTTTTTTTAAAGAAAATGACCAGGCCTGAGTAAATAAATTAATGAACAAATAGATTCATAACAAGTAGCAAGATAAATAAATATATAAATAAATAAATTAGCTTAAAAATAATAATTGAACACATGAATCCAAAAACCAAAATATGCGGATAAGGAAAAAGAGAAAATTATACCAGTTGAGTTGCAATATTTATATAAACTATTTCTCCATTTAAGGAAATGGAAAAATATTATGGAAATACCTATAAGTAAACGCTTCATTCGATCATCCATTGAATGATTTCGAAAGTAAATCCGAATGTAAATTTCGTTCTTGTAAAGGGATCATAATATGATTCAACAGTAATTCGATAAACAGAACAAAAACAGATCAATTAGTGATATTTTGTACTGGACCTTCCTCATTTGCGAAGACCACCGCAGTTTTCAGCATTTTATTGTAAACAAAAATGACACTCTCCAACAAAAGAAATATTTATTTTCTACTCGGCAAAAGAAAATTATGTGATTCGGCGAAACCGATAATTTACCAAAAAATAATATTTTTGGTAAAATTTAGCTGCTTTTTGGAAGCATCTTTATTACGTTTAGAGGAGTCTCTCTTATAAGCAACATGCAGCAGTAGTTTAATTTATCATTTATCAATTAGAATATCAGATTGGTGGTTCCTACACTATCCTCTGCCTACATATGGACTAACAATACCAACACCCCAAATTCCACAACATTTGGTATTCCGGCAGTAGCATAGCGATTTTCATTACTTTCCCATCTTTCATCATTTTGTTTGCTTTTGTATCCAGTGAGTGAAAATTTAGCCTTATTGCTGAAGAAAATGTTTTGTGAAAATCGGTCTATGTTCTACACATTCCGTTCTCAGCTAACTGTGTTGAACATTACAAATGCTTACATATCCTTCAACTCTTTCATTAACGGAAGGCATATTTTCAGTTGAGTATTTCAATTAGAAAGACCTTAAAACATCTATTAAAGTGTTGATATGAGTACAATACGAACTACGAACTTCGCAAACTCTTATATTTTCATTCACATGGAGTTTTCTAACTGAAACCACCTCGAGTTGGTGCCATCGAACTGCGAACACGAACTTTTAGAAACAACCATTTTCCAGAAAATATAAACAAATCAAAATGATATATTTCTTGGTATGCAAACATATGCGGATGGAATTATCGAGTTTTTTTTTTATCGTCAAAAATCTCAACAATGGTTGGTTATCAACAATTTTAATTTTTTTCTCTACGAATCAAACATTCTCGCTGCGAACTGTCAAGCTTAGTTCGCAAAGGTCAGTACTCAAAGAGGCAGACTCGATGCACAAATCCACACCAAATGAATGAATGAGAAAACGTTCATATCTGGTCCATATGAATCAAGTGTTAGAGAGTGCATTTAGGGATCGCCTCTTTGTGTATTGCGTTCGAAGTTTGACAGTTCGCTAACCCATTTCAAGTCGTTAATTATTATTTTAGGTATCTGATGTTTTTCTTGAGATTTGATTTTAGACAACAAAAGGTTATACCTAGTACGTTTTCACAATCGATATGGATAAATTAACATCCATATTATAAAACGCATACAATTCCATTTGAGGTGTGTGATTTAATTAAGGATAACAAATCCGAATGACACTCGCTTTTCTTGATTAATTCTAACTAACAGACAAGTTGACTCTCTTCTACAATTGAATCATGAAGGTAACAGTGCTGAAGTCAGTAGCTGATGATGGTGCTAGTGAGGAAACTTTTTTGAATTCTATGTTTGTTTTTAAAATTTGTTTACTACAGTATTCCTATTATTTCGACAGGAAATACAATTATTTGATGATAACTAGAGTGATCATCTTAATATAAAATAAATTAACTATCAAATCACAATTGTTATAGAGATACGATGCCTTTTGGGCCTAAAATATTTTTGTCAGATTTTCCTAATTAGGTACAATTTCTTGTAACATTAACATAAGCCCAATCAGTAAAAAGTCCCTCAAATTCATTGGTGTACAAGGGAACAATCAAAGTGAAGTCGAAAGTCTCGCTAATACATGATTTCTTATGTATACGAATTCTAACTTAAATGTTTTCCAAAGTGTCATCTGCTTGTATCAAAATTTCTTCAGCTCTTTTAACTCTCATCTACACATGTAATAAATCGCGAATCTTTGTGACTGAGTTCAATAGCGCTTCAACTAGTAAATGTCCATCATGTGTATTAAAACAGAAAAAAAACATTTTTGAAAATAATTGATCGTTATTCATCAACAGCCTGTCTCTTTGCACGTGTGAGTCTATATGCTTGATTAAAAATGATAACAACGAAAAACAAAAATAATGAATAAATTTACTCTAGACTAGCAGATTGTTAATCGATTTGTTTCGAAGCTGCTTCACTTGTTTTCAATCATGTACATTCACTTGTTTACACTTTTACGTTTGTTTACAACTGTGAAACATGTTTTCAAAAACATTGAACTGAACTATGCCCCCTTATGCGTGTATTTATTATGTACATAAAACCCTTGAATTAATTGATTGATTTAAATAATTTATATACCGAAGGACTTTTATTTAAAAACGGACGATCTCAAGATTGTTTGACATGTGAAGCTGTGTATTCGTTTTTAGGTCCTGTCATTTAATTGGAACCTCTCTTATTTTAGTGTATCCGAACGATTTACATGTTTCTTCACAATAAGTTTGTAACTGGTTAATGAAACATGCATGCAGGAGTCATAAGCAGAGCATTATTGATGCGCAAAGTGCAATCATCTCCAATGCTCATAGCGTTGTAACGTCGACACATATTTGCAAAATCGAAAAATCATACTCACATGTCCCTAGAAAGTACTTAATTTTATTTTCCTCTATGGAACCACTGTGCGTTACGCCCAATGAAAAACTAAAGCGTACAAATTTGTGTGACTTGTGTGGTGGAAAGCGACACGACTGTGTATGGGGTCCTTTAGCGTTGCAAATCCGTTTCTGGAACATTTTTTTAGAAATTAAGATTTGATTCATAAAAAATAAATACGGCACGGAACCTTCGGAATGTGAATACTCGCTGGACTTGATGAACTATTTAAAGAAATATAAAGCTTTTGTTGTCAAAAGCAGAAATGAAAGATCACAGCGATGGCTGACTTCGCAGCTGACTGCCACCTGGTCCATCGACGAATTTGAGTCTTTTTGACATTCATGAATTTTTGACAGATATTCAATTTTTGACGAATATAACGTGATTGAACTCCTCTGATTGGTAAATTTGTATTGCTTTGAGAAAACGCTATAAAAACAGTTGTAAAAAATTGTAAGGTGCAAGACGGGTAGAATTTCTGGGCAAAAATATCTACATATATAAGGCTTGCGCATTTTAGTTCAGTCCAGAGGGCCCTCAATTTAGTTCATTCTTGAACTGCATAGTACTTTTAGTTCATTAAGTTCAATGTAAGATATTGAGTTTTGTACGAATTTCGCTGGTTTGTCATGCATGGAACTTGCAAAAAAATATGTACACAAATAATAGAACGATGTGCCCGTGTAGGCACAACTTGTTAAACAAACAACCCGGATTCTGATGTCCAAAAAACACACACAAGCTCTCAATTTAATTCGGTTTAGTTCGATCCAGTTCAGTACCCCAGTCCAGTATTACCGAGTTTGTAAAACTACTGAACTAAATGACTTAAAATAAAATGATACAAGTGAACTAGTTCACATAGTTCACTTGTAAGAGCTGGTTATTGAATGAGTTCTTTCGGCAACTACACAAGCCTAATCTATATGGCAATTAATATATATAAGTTATTACAATAAGATTGTGAAAGTTATTTTACAATGGTGCAACAAAATTGAAGATATCGAGATTCGTTCAACTTGCTCTACTATACGTTAATTTCAGGCCTGAGATCAATGGAGGTTCTTCCTAAGATGCCATCTATTAATGACCGTCTTGGCCACGTTGTTTCAGTCACCAAGACCAAACTGTCTTACGTCCACAATGGAGTGATCTTACCGGAAGAGGTTCGGTCTTCCTCTCATTCGCGAACAAGGAGGATCGAATTCGAAAACCCTATATGCTGAATCGTTTGTATCCATAAGCTCAATGAGGACGAGCGAATTTTTTCCTTCCAGCCTACATCCCCACCTTGGTAAGGGTCGTGGTTGTGTCTTCTTCATTCATCACACAGTCATCGCAGACTAGACTATAACCGATAAAGTCGAACTTAGACGAATTCGAATTATTGTATACTTCAATAATATATCTAATGTTTATAATCTATATGCTCCCGGTTTTATATGTAGCTGGGGTTAAAATTGTAGGAGCACTTAAAATTAGCTAAAATCGAAATGTTTATACACATTAAGACCGATTAATTAATCCAGCAAGGAGTGCATCATTCAGGATATGCCACTAGCATACCAGTAGGTATCTTCAGGTGATTTATTTAGTTAGTACCCAAAGAGGAACCAGCACGTTAGCTACCGATTAGTGATGTCACAATGGATCCAATCAGGATCTAAGTGGGACAGAACTGCTTTAGTTGTGGCAATCACACTAACCTAACCTAGCTAAAAGGCCGATTAAAAACATTAAACACGTCCAATGATATGTGGACGTTTATCCGACGTAGAATTTTCGTTTCGAAGGCAGCAAGTATGAGTTCTGCCGTTTTGCTTAACGTACAACTCTAGTAGGACCGGCAATATAAGAGTTTTGTAGACACGATTTTGGTCACCCCAGTTATTTTGACAAACCGAAGTAGCATTGGTAGGCAAGTATGATTCTGGGCCGAATCTCCACTCCACAAAGGCCTCTACTAGCTAACGTCGCAGTCGTTCAACTAAGTACTAACTCATTAGAGCCTGATAAGCTTTCAGTCCAGAAAGGTCGCCAGTAACTTACGAGATAGTGTCTTAAAAACGACAATAGGTGTTTACCTCGGACTCGCCTTGAAATCGTGTCTTCACCTTTGAGTCTAGTATGGGTGCTATATACTTACACGCATTGTCAACTTAAACAACACATCCATACACCAATTCCGTAAAAATTTGGGAACAACAGAGTGCGAAAAAAAAACCTATTGCGACGTCCATTCGGAACTCAAAGAGATTGTCATCTTCATAAATCTATCCACGAAAACATTTATAAACATTTGGTTACATGAAAAACTACTTTCAAGGCAACTTAGGGACACAACATGAATGATTCCAAACCAAACACGTATTTACAAATGTATTGACACCGTGTATACATCGATAACCCAGTTTTGAAATAAAATCTGACTTAACCTTCAAACGAAAATCTGTGTAAAATTGTGATACTTAACAGACGTCTTTATAAGGTTAAAAGTTAATCGATACGAAAGATTATTCTTACGAAAGAGCCCCCGTTAGAATTGGTTCGACGGGTGATTAAATTAAATCAGTCTTCTAGAGCAAAATAGAAGACAGAGAGACGATCTATTATCAGTCGTAAGGCAAATAAGCTGATTGCCTGTACACTTTTTGCTCGATTGTATAAACAGCGAATCGCCAATTGTGGAACTAAGATTAGGGGGTACATACACATTCGATGCTCTTTGTTCATTTTTGCTCGACTGGCCGCACGACATGAGTTTAATAACTATGAACTCTGGGCCGCTGTGTGGGTTCTGGGCAGAGACGTCCGTGAAATTCGGGATGGAGGCGATGAATAATTCCAATGGAGATGTGTAGTCATGACTTTTTCACTTCTAGGTTGTCTCGGTGAACATCGATCCGGTCGTGTTCGACAGCTACTACAATGGGTGCTGCAACAACACATTTTGGCCGCTGTTCCACTCGATGCCTGGTCGCGCAAAATTCGGAGCCGACCATTGGAGGAACTATGTGAAGGTCAACAAATATTTTGCCGCCCGGACCATTGAGGCTTTGGAAAAATGCCTGAGCTCGAAGGCGGCTGCATCGAATGGCAACAGCAATGGAAATGGGAACGGAAACCCTCCGATCGTGTGGATCCATGACTACCACCTCATGCTGGCGGCGAATTGGGTTCGAGAGCAGGCTGAGGAGAAGAAACTTCCGTGTCGGCTAGCGTTCTTCCTGCACATCCCATTCCCGCCATGGGACATCTTCCGTCTGTTCCCGTGGTCAGATGAAATTCTGCAGGGAATGTTGGGCTGTGATATGGTCGGCTTCCACATTCAGGACTACTGTTTGAACTTTGTTGACTGTTGTCAAAGAAACTTGGGCTGCCGTGTTGATCGCAACAATCTCCTGGTCGAGCACGGTGGACGATCGGTGCGAGTGCGTCCTCTTCCAATCGGAATTCCATATGAACGCTTTGTTACGCTAGCAACCAAGGCTACGAAGGTCCTCAAATCCTCAAAGCAGCAGGTTATCTTGGGCGTTGATAGGTTGGACTACACAAAGGGGCTTGTGCATAGGCTGATGGCGTTCGAAGCTCTGCTAGAGAAATACCCGCAGCACAAGGGGAATGTTAGCTTGCTTCAGATCTCTGTTCCCTCCAGGACTGACGTCAAAGAGTACAGGGAACTGAAAGAAGAAGTCGACCAGCTCGTAGGTCGCATCAATGGGCGCTTCACCACAGCCAACTGGGCTCCAATCCGATACATCTATGACTACGTCGGGCAAGACGAACTAGCCGCACTGTACAGAGATGCCGCTGTTTGCCTCGTTACTCCCTTGCGTGATGGAATGAATCTTGTGGCGAAGGAGTTCGTCGCATGCCAAATCAATCAGCCGCCCGGTGTTCTCGTCATCTCCCCATTCGCCGGCGCCGGAGAAATGATGCACGAAGCCCTTCTTTGCAATCCGTATGAAGTGCATGAAGCTGCGGAGGTCATTCATCGCGCCCTCACCATGCCAGAGGACGAAAGGGTTCTTCGAATGAGTCGCCTTCGCAGACGCGAGCAGGAGACCGACGTCAACCACTGGATGCGCTGCTTCTTGAAGGCAATGGGTACTTTGGATGTCGACGATGTTGGAACCACAACTATGCAGCCCGTGACTGTGGACGACTTTGATGACTATCTCCTCAAGTAAGGGATTATTTTTTCACAATTTAATCCAGTAACGTAATGCTTTTCATTTAGATACATCGGCTACAACCACAAACTGGCATTGCTGCTCGACTACGATGGTACTCTGGCTCCAATTGCCCCACATCCGGACTTGGCGACTCTCTCGCCAGAGATCAAGAACGTTTTGTTCAAACTCTCCAATCACTCTGACGTTTACGTGGCCATCATCTCAGGCAGAAATGTTGACAACGTAAAGAAAATGGTCGGCATTGACGGCATCACATATGCCGGCAACCACGGCTTGGAGATCCTCCATCCGGACGGAAGCAAGTTCGTCCACCCCATGCCAATTGAGTACGAACAGAAAGTCAGTCATCTGTTGAAGTCGCTGCAGGACTCGGTAAGAATCACAATCTCTCTGAAAATATGCACTGACTCACAAGCTCTTTTATTACGCAGGTTTGCCGGGACGGTGCTTGGGTAGAAAACAAAGGAGCGCTTTTGACGTTCCATTACAGAGAAACTCCGGCGCAACTGCGACCAGCTATGATTGAGAAAGCCAGATCCCTTATTGAAAAGTTCGGCTTTAGGGCGACCAAGGCACACTGTGCTCTCGAAGCTCGACCCCCTGTCCAGTGGAATAAGGGCCGCGCGTCAATCTACATTTTGCGAACTTCATTCGGAGTGGACTGGAGCGAGCGTATTAAGATCATTTACGTGGGTGACGATCTCACCGACGAGGACGCCATGGTGGTAAGTACTCGCGTGTTATCTGCTGATTGCGGTACTTGATTCTCTTCTCTTCATCCACAGGCCCTCAAGGGTATGGCCAGAACGTTCAGGGTCACATCATCTGACATCGTGAAGACAGCTGCGGATCACAGGTTGCCTTCAACAGACTCAGTTTACACAATGTTGAAGTGGGTGGAGCGGCATTTCATGGGCCGCAAGGCTCGCGCCAATTCGTTAACGTACAGAAATCGTCGTGAGGATGGGGTTCAGACTCAAATGTCTCTAGAAATATCATCGGCGGCTAGTAATTTTGATAGCGCATGTTTATAGTTAGCAAAACACACACTCGTATGATTAAGCAATCCCGATAAATTTCTTAACCTCACTTCTCCTCGTTTGTTTAATCTATTCATCAATAGCTTCCTTTTCTTCGTACATGTTTGTTCTGTCCGGCATTGAGCATATAATTATTATATTGTTTTTTAAATAAAATAAATGTTAAACATGGTCAGTGACTCATTGTGCCATTTAGGTATACAAATGCAACTTGTTGTTTTAATTAGATCCACTCATTGTTTTAAACCTGGTTTGGGCGACGAGTTTCTATAATTTGTTGAGGCCCAGTAAAAGAAATATTGTGTAGCAAGAAACATGATCGAATTTCAAGATGACCCAACTTGCTTCTGGGAATTTTAGCTAAATTGCGACACCAACTGACATTTACTTACGTAGAGAGCGGTAAATTTCGCCCTCACTTAAGTAAGCAATGGTGAAAGAAATTCAACGAAACTGAACGAAGTGGGTATTATGGTGTGGTGACTGTGTACTAGGTTGTTTAAGTTGACATTTTCCTTTCGTCCGTTATGGATGGATCTGTATATTGATAAATTGTTTAAGTTGTGACAAATACGGATATATAAATTATCTGGAAAACATAGCAAAATTTAATCTTAGTACTGACCATCGAGACAAAAGCTCACCTACATATATCAGTGTGGGAGATTAGAAAGCGAATAATTGTAACAATGATGGGAAAATATAACCACATTTTTTCCTGTAGAATCCAACCGCAGGGGCAGGGAAATTATCAACTCAGCTGATTAAGTCTATAGTCACATTTTAAGAGTCAATATTAACGGATTGCGACGAACTAATGTATTGCTAGAAATCAAAAATTGCAATATAAATGGTTGCTCTTGGAGAAAAACTTCACAACCAGTACAGAGTGTAGTAAAAGTTTTCACAGATAGATCGAAAAGTAGGTATTAGTAGCGCTGCACTATGCGGATACAGTGGATTCTGCTTTATAGGGACGTGGCTTTATCGGGACAGCCGCTTAACTGGCAAACGGACAAATGACAAGGGGATATTATACTGATTGGTACAAACAAAGTAATGTCCCAAAAAATCGGAATCCACTGTGTATCCTATTCCATTACGGAATCATTGTAGGATGTTGCAGGCAGAAACTATGGTTATAAAGTTCTATCTTGGCACGTTCTATCAAGAACAAGGTGAGAGTCGGGCTGCGATAAGGAAATGCAATGTTTTGATTAAAATTTAATCCACATCCAATAGATTCACACTTTCACATTTCTATGCATAACACGATTAATTCCACTAAGCTTAGATTTCCTGCCCGTTGGTATAATGGCGCCTTATGGCCAAAGTTGCAAACCTGGCTTGCAAACCTTAAAGTTCATGTTGAAATCAATGCATTCAATCGACATAACAATAATTACGTATGTACATTTGTATAATATAAATTTACCAGATTTGGTTCTGCTCCCTAAAAATCTCTTCGGGTTAGAAATATACTTTTCGATTGAAGGCACAGAACAACTTATGTTGGCAATGAACCTATAACTAGGTGACAAAATTGTTGATCGCTCCCAACTTGGCGAAATGCTAGCAACGATCCTTGTCGATGCACCGATAAAGTTGGCATACATCCTCCTCGTGCTCCGAGATTTCACTAACCAAAATCGGTACAGGAAAATTCTTCGGCGGAAGGGTCAGAAAGTTTAGCCTCCACGACTCGACAACAGATAACACCTTTCCACTCACTGACTGCGACAGGACGTACAATTTTCATAAGAAGCACATGGTTCTCTCTGAAAAGAATCCACACAAAACTCGTGGCTCGAAGATTCACAATCATACTCTAAAAACACTGATTTATCATTACTGCTACATGGAACCGAAAACTGGGCTATATCAGAGGTGATTCTTGGTGGCTTCGAAGGAAAAAATCTGCTTCGAATATATGCTCCCGTCTGCGAGAAAGGTGGGGGAGAAGACACAACAGCGAACTCGACGATTTGTACCAAGATGTGGATGTAATCCGGTAGCCAAAACTCTGTCCACTGCACTGGCTCCGTCACATCGAGACTATGGACACCAATGCTCCAAAGGAGGGTTTTCGAATCCGACGCCCTTGTTCGAGGAGAGGATCTCCGAAAACCGAATTTCCGAAACGGCGCACGTAAGAAAACTTGGTCTGATGACTGGAAACAGACTGACCGCCAGCGATTGCATAGACCCAGACCCTCCATGAGTGTCCAGTTTACTAAGTAAGTAAATAAATTTCACATCTTGCAGTAATACGAAAAAAATATGACCAACACTAAACGCTTACATAATAAGTACCTAGTTAGGCAGGGTAATGACCCACAATTCTCTAGAGAACTACTAAATGAAACAACTTAACTATTTTTATTTATCTAAAGCTATGACAACTGGCAATTATATATTGCTTTGAAACCTTGATTAGTGTAGTAAGATGTTTACTGACAAGGTCGCTACAGGCAGTTACAGACTAGCACTTCGGACACTAACACGGAACACTGTGCCATTGGCTCATGCGCATTCATGATGGGCATTCCTAGCAACGATTTCTGCAGATGTTGCATACACGAGGTCAAGGAGAAAATCATTAAACATCCCATCTGCGCCTATGAAACAATCTCGTATCTTAGCTCGCCTTCCTCTACCTGATTGTTAAGAGATTCAAATGGTTTCACTAACAATGTCAACTAAATGTCATTGCAACATAGCCTGAGGAAGAAGATATTCAATGAACAAGTCTCTCCAGCTAGCACAAATTTTAACTTGCAAGCGAGATGTGCGATGAAGCGATATTTTATTCAAGAGAAAAATTATTTTGGTCATATATGTGGTCATCAAAAGCCAGAGCACTATTAATTAACTCATTCTTCAATTAGTTGTTCACACTGGTTCCCATTTTAAACCACGTAAACGGACTAATTGGTGATAAACGACTCTCTGTCATGCGCTTTTGCACTATCTACACACTTTTATCAGTCAGATAAACGAACATCTATTCAATTTGACAAGTTCACCTACATAAATATCCGCCTCTTGCATTCGAATGAATATACAATTCCAATCGGTTTCTGTATAAATGTAATATATTTAATTATGTGATATTACAAGCCACGACACAATGAAGAAGAATAAGAAGATCGGATACACTGCAAGAGCTTTTCGATGCGGTTGTTGACTGTCGCCCAAGAACACGAATGATGCTGCAAGAAAAACTAACTGAATTCTGTTCCCAAAAAAGGATTTAGATTAATTTACCATATGTGGCCCATAGGAATCCCGACATGGTAGTCACCAAACGCAAGAAGAACAATATTGGCGTCTGTTTTGCCATTAAAATTACACGGCATACTATGAGTGCGACTGCTACTGGAGTCAAACAGTAGCCCAAAACGCAAACGGACTGAAAGAAAGATCTGAAAATGAACAAAGACTGCGATTAACTCGTTGCTCTCAAGCTATTACGTCAGCTTTACATGTTCCCTCCAAGAAGTTTTGAGTTGAGAGTTACAATCGCAGCTCCAATCCACACAATAACAAAGACTTGGGCGAATTCTGGCCCACCATCGTACATACTATCTGCGGAGCCTTGCAGAATCGTTGCCATGAATGTACACAGAACCAGTGGTCCCCACAGATCCCCTTGGAATAGAAAATCGATTAGATATGTATAGCTTGGTAGAGTGCATGCTTACAATCGCGCAGCAAACTAGACTTCTCCTTCGGATAGAGGACATGGTAAAATTTCACACCCACTGCTCGGATATCACGTAACTGAAATTAAACACAGAATGTTAGAGCATCGTTTTGGGGTAGAGATTGCGGATGGACAAACTATTGTTTCCTTTATGGGTTCGTCTAGGGTGTTAAAGTCGGGTGCGCCGGGCTGTGACGTGTTTCTGTTGCTCGAGGGCACAGACATATCCCCCTCGAGATTATGTGGAATGTCGTCGAACATCTAAAATTCATAGTTTTGGAAAGTAATTAATGTCTATTGTTTATTTATTATTGTGATTAAATGTACCTCTAGTGTAGTTTCCATTTTTGCTGTATTTATAAATCACTTTTTTATGGTTTATCTCTTGTAGTTGGCAAAATAAAACATCTTAGAATACTATTTACACTGAGGATGATGACAACCGTGCTGATTGGAGCTGTCAAAAAGAAATCACTATCAGTGCTGCCAAGTCGCTGATTCGAAAACTGTTTCATTTAATGAACGGTGTAGAGCACGAATTTCGTTTATATTTCATCATTTTCAGGAAGCAGTTGATTCGTTGAGTGGTCGACTGGAAAGCAATTAATTATTGTGTTATTATGTGCAACATATACTAAGTTGGCCAATGTGGCCAAGATTAAGTCAAACATTAGTACCATATTATCAAGAGTTTCGCTTATATTTATAATATCCGGAATTAAATAGATATCAAGGGTTTATCAGAGATTTACTACGCATCGAATCATTATGCCAAAATCTGTAGTTTTTCGTCTATCATCACAATAAAGTACGAACTTATGTAAATATTTCCTGGATGTGATGTTTAAATGAAAAATGCACGTAGTTATCGGTGAGTATATTCTATTTTATTAAAATCATTAACAAACAACTGTTACATACAAAAATACATACATATATTAAGTATATCTAAATCAACGCATGCCTGAGAGTAATATATCCTCACAGTCGTACAATTTATTTATATATTTTTTTTTTTCTAAAAAACCCGTCAGAAGTTTGTTGCTTTATTTGTTACCTTGTTACTTGTGTGTTGCTTACAAGAAAAGAATATTTGTCACATAAATTGCATTCGGTGTTTTGCAGCCTTTAGATAAATTATCCACTCTAAGACAATTTTTTCGTTTAATTTTAAATTAAATACAATACAAATGTAAATGAGAGAGAGAGAGAATTTTTAGGGATAGAGAGAGTGAAAGCGAGAGAGAGAAAAGTTTTATGAAAGTTTGTTGTTTTTGTTTTTGATTGTGTGTGTGTGTGCTTGTGAATGATGGAAATTTACATCTTCTTCTTCTTCTCATAGAAAGACTGGAGCCACTTCAGAAGGTAGCCGACCTCTTCGGGTGTCTTGATTTGGAAGTTAGCATATGTCTTTAAGTTGGGCAGCTCCGAAACACGGAAAGTTTTTCCAATACCGCTAAGCATCTTCATGGCATCCTCGTCAGTGGTGTCATCGCCGGCATAGATGATTTTCAGTTTCTTCGACCAGTCAGCATCGAATTGCTTCTCCAAAATCATCTTGGTTCCCTCACCTAAGACAAATTAAGAAAACACATTTAAAAACGTTTGCATACATACATAACGAATGCGGGCATGTGTATATGCGCGATGACGATGGAGAAAAGGCATCAACTTATTTCTGTCGATTGAAACAGTTTGATCCGCTATGGGCCGCAATTATTACAAGTTACGAGAGCAGATCACTGTGCCGCGTCTTGGCGTTCTAGAGATCCCCTTCCATTCACGCGATATCATATATGTGTATCCAAAATAAAAATACAAGTGAAATCGGAGGAAAAACAAAATAAGCTATTTATAGACGGTCAAGTAGGCGTCGAGCTAGCCTGTTCACTTAATACCGCCGCCGCTTCGACTCATGTTCTACCCGTGGACGGAATATGTTGGCGGACTGTCGGATACACAGATATGTGTATCCTGCACACTTTGTCACCGCTGCTCACCGCCGCCGGCGGCCCACTTAAACTTAATAAGTGTATAGACATTTTTTTGCACTCATCTCATCTGCTGCATGAAGCCAGAAACCCCGAATTTTGATGGAACGCTGCGGTGGAACGTTTCAAAAATAAAACCAAAGATCGGAACAAAAACAAAATTAAATAAAATGTATATCGTAATTCCCCCATTTACGATCGCGTTCGAATTTGTGTGGAATTTTGTTCGTTTTCTTAGGTTCTTGGCGAAACTTTTTTAGCGTTTATGATTAAGTGGAGGATCGACTGGTTTTTTAGAACGCCCACGGCTGTTAATTTATGAGGCCCCGTGACAGATTAATATCTATGAGCAATCTATGAGCAGCCGTTATTTCTGATTTAATTACCGCGCACAGGTGTGGGCAGCTATTCGAGAATTCATCTGTTCCATCGCATGCCACCCGCTCGCATTTTGATGGTTTTAGGATTGAATTGGTTAATGGTTTTGTTTTGTTGTGACTTACCCTTATCCCAGTTGACCCTTGGTTTGCCTTCCAGGGCGTATGGGGTCTCGATCAGCTGGAATCCGTGGGACTGAATAATACCTCTGGCTGTCTCGATGAGCTTGTTCTTCAACTTGTCGTTGACTCCCTTGTAACGGTATGTGACGGAGATCTTCTTATCCTCCACCCATGCTCCGCTGCAAACGACCTGCGATCCCATGCGTTTGTTAGTTGGACTCGCTTTGCATTTGGCTGGATTTGCTTACCTTTTCCTTGAGCTCTTCAACGAGTTTCTTATGCTTCTCCAGGAGTTCCTCTGGCATTTCGATCTTGAACTTCTTGCCCGATGGGTACTCGACTTCCAAACCGTGGTTGCCAGCGTAGGTTACATTGGGCAGTTTAAGGTGATTCTTGATCTCAGCCAGTTCCCGTCCGGAGAAGATGACCAGGAAGATCTTTTCGTTGGCGGCCAATTTCTTGATGTTGATCTCATTGTCCTTTGGCATGACGGACAACTCCTCGGTGAGTGGAGCCAAGGTACCATCGTAATCCAAGAGAAGAGCAACTTGATCCTCTGCTGGATTGATGAATCTATAATTTCGAATGCACACGTTAATCACTGTTACGTATTATCCAGGTGCAGATGAGGTTAAGCGTACCCTTCGAGATTCTTAATGTAATCTTCCTCCTTCTTAAGGATTGGAGCTTTCTTTTGCTCAGCCATTCTTGATTCTTTTTACCTAGTTCTCACGAAAAGCGCGCCCACCGACCGATACAGCACTACTGACAAAAAGTTTTTCGAACATTTGAAATCATCCTAGGAGCGGGCGTTTGTATACCTATCCATAGCCATATCCATGTCCACATAATTCTCTCTAAAGTATCTAAATTTAATATTTTTTCCTCTTGGTCGGGCAGGCAACGACGCCACAGGCATGCACACATAAATAATTATTTTCCTTTCCTTTTCAAAAATAAAATGAGGGAGCATTTGTTGGTAGAGCCGGCCGATGAAGAAGCTATGCACAATACGAAAACATTGTTAAAGAATTCATTAATCTCCTCCGTCTGCTGAGTTAGAAAAGCATCGATAGACTTTGGTGATTTTGGAAGAGAAATACACTTAAATCAATTTCAGATGTAGACTTGCCAGTCGGACTTTATTCGTGGGCTGTGCATTGTTGGTGTCGTGCGGCTAATTTGCCCGTTCGATTTGTGATGCTTAACGATTCAAGCACTCAAGGACTGACTCACTAAATTGGTTTGATAATTTTGAGGCGGTGGGGATGTGATTATGACTAACAGACATTATAATAGCTCAGGCAACGGCATTAGCCGTCCAAGTAAAATTGAAATGATGGAGTAGGTACCTAAGCATTTTAAATTTCTAGAAAAAAAAATGGTTAAAATGGTTGGTGTAGATCAAACGGATTACATTAACAGAGCAAAAATTAAGTGAAAAAATATATAAAAATATCACTTTCTTGAACCATAAAAAGATTTCTTGGCACAAAAAATTTCATTAAAATCGGTCTAAGGGTTCAAAATTTTACATATTTATTACTTCACAGAACTAGTGTTCGCCACAGCTTGGTAATAACAGCAAAATTACCTAAGTTAAAAAAATGAATTTGGTTTGAGAATTAATTTTTTTAGCTTATTAAATATTAATTTGGTTTGAAAAATAATTTTTTTAGCTTAGGTCAACGTATTGCTACGCTTAAAAGTCTCTTGCGGCCAAAGTGGTTGGTAGGCGGATATGATTTTTAAAACATCAATAGAGTACGTCTTCAGCTTTCGGAGTCACAGTTCAACAAACGATAAAACGCAACCCCCCTCAAATTTGTGCACAATTAAGATTCTTCTATAGGAAATTGATTATATACGAGCTCCGATCATGGATCCATTTAATTTGTTTGAATTAGGATTTATATTTCTTCTAAAAGTAAAGCCCTAGTTGCATTTTTTTCAACCATTATTAGCGAAGAAACTGTGACTTTTGTAACATGACCAAAGTCAAAACCGTGTTTTTTAAATCCGATAAAGCGAAACAAATTTGAACATAACTCTGAAGGTTGCAAGAAGCTACGCTAATTTTTGCCGTGCTGCAACTTGAAAGTATGAAGCACACATTAATTCACGTCGCTTAAGCGTAGCTTGGAGTAGATTTTTTTGAAATTCAAAACGTATAACTCAAAGGTTTTTTCTTAACACCTATATTTGAAGCTACTTATCGAAGATACATTTGAAGATTTAAACATTTTTTTTTATTTATTTTAAATAGGCAAGAACACACCTGTAGAATGATGAATAAAGATACAGAATTTATTTTATGAAGCTTGGGATAAAGACATGTTAAATTTTGTTGAAAATAAGGCACGCAACTTGAATAAATATTTTGTTGACTTTGAGGGTTTGTAAATAAGTGTATAGGCTAGGATATTAAAAAAGGCTTTGAAAGCATAAGCCCGGACTAAGAATACTTAGACATACAACTAAGAAGGCTACAGAGGACTTTCTTCAAAGACATTTTATCCGCTATTAACCTACTGCCCGGCGCTGTGTTTTTACTCTGTCATATGGGGCTTTCAAATCGACGACTAGATTGTGTGTGTTGATTTGCATTTTTTGCGTGTTTTCTAAGATCTGCCGTAGTGTAAGGATTTGGTCGGTGGTTGTCCTCCCCGGCCAGAAACCTGGTATTATCAATGGTTGATGCAATGAATTTACTAATGGGTTCAGGCAATCACACAAAACGGAGAGAGAACCCGGTATGCCATCCAGTAGTCCTCATAAAATGGTAATAATAGCTAATTTAATATTTCAATATTTGATTAAGGTGGTGAACGACATGTTATATAATATGTGAATTGGCCATGGTTGTGGTAGTAACAGATATGTAGGTTGTTATGAGTCTTTATTTTTTTAGTATTAGCAATGTTGTTGTCTGGCATCCGCGATAACCGGGTTTAGAGGTTCGGTCTTCCTCTTCTTCTCCAACCAGGACGCTCGAATTCAAAGAGCCTCTTTTTCTGAAGCATTCAGGTCAGTAACAAGGTCACCCTCGCAGTTTCGAAGAGCCTGGATGCCGTTCGTAAAGGTTTTGGCCTTGCTTTTTATAAAAGAGCTCATATTTTCTGTTTGTCACTAAACTCTATATCGATATCCTTGAGCTGGAAGGTTACCTTTTCTTTAGGCGTAGCAGCTTTTTCTCCTCCCGTCTTCTAGCCCGGTACTCCTCTTGCTCTGCTCTTGTTTTCTGGTGAGTGTTTTGGTGGCTATCTATGATGTACCGCGAGGGGGCTCTACGTCAACTTGACCTGAGCATCGGCAAGGATCGTTGCTGACATCCCGCCATGTTGGGAGCGATCAACAACTTTGCCCTGAGTGCAATAGCCCCTTCCTCCTTCCGTGCCATGCATGTTCATTTACGAAATCTTTATATAATAAAATCAATGTTTGTTTGACTGATGTCTTTGGCAACTTTGTTTAGAATTCTGCGAAAAAGGTTTTGGTACCACATTATTTTTTTATGCAAAACTTTATAAATAGTTACATTTGTATTGATCGGACACAATATAGATGAGTTACAGTCGAAATGCGTACCAAGGCGCGCTGGGAACAACTAGTACTAAAGTACAGATATCCTAAGGAAAGGACTCTCTAAACAGAGGAATAAGTCTCCTGCATATATCGTGTAAGATATTTTCTGCCGTCTTGAGAAAGCGCGTGAAGCCCTAGACCTGATTTGTCAATATCATTACGGGTTCGATACTCACCATATATTTGTCGACACATCTATATATCTCACCAAGATATGCCAATATAAGACGATCTAGTCAAACAATTTCGAGTCTCAGATGGCTTGGTCATGTAGAGCGACTGGACACTAATGCTCCGGGCCGGAAAGTCTTAGACTCCAAAACCCAGGGACAACCCGGTAAAGTAAAACCACGCCTTCGGTAGCGCACGCAGCTGGAAAAGGACCTCAATCAGCTGAACGTGCGTGCCTATAAGCAACAAGCACAAGACCGTGCTAGATGGAGGCTGAGGCCTTGGTCGGTTGACTTGTAGCGCCAGCCAAAGAAATTTAATAATTTGGTTAGCATCAATTAATTTTTTTAGCTCTTGAAATGTGACTTTTTTATTTCTCCCTGTGTCAAAAATTGGCTCCGAATAAAATATGGTGGTTTTTATGAGTTATCCTTGGTTTGCATACATAGAGCTAATAGTAATGAGTTCCTTACAGTTCCCATAGCTCGTTTATGCTTGGGAAGAGTTTAAATTTAATATTTCATGACTGCATGAGCCCAGCCTCAACATCTATTTCATTCGTCTTCTATTTGACAAGGCTGATTAGTGCAATTTGCAATTCGACGGATGACATCATTGGACATGGCAATCAGAAGAATTTCAAGCATCCGCATCTGCCCCAATGTTTTCAATTATGAAATCACTGACAACAGTCAAACATTTTATCGCTCACACTCGCTCGATATTCAAACTGATGCGATTTTACCGCTTTCACGCAATATTACAAATTTCAAGAAACGAAAAAAAAAAAGAATTAATTTATGAATTTTTGCCAAGTTATGACAAGCAGAATTTTTATGAAGAGAGATACGCTAGTTTCATGGATCCCGAATGTCTTTCACTACCAAAATAACACGCCAGTGTACACGCACACTTCTGGTAGGACTCAAGAGCGTCGCTCGGCATCGTGCCAAAATCCGGAATACTATCCGTAGCTTAGTTTTTGGCCGCGTGTGTTTTTCGGTAAAGTTTGCTAGTTAACATTCTATGCGTCCACATATATCAGTTGCATGCGCGGGCATTTGTATTTATTGGAGTGCGTGTGTATGGATTGGGTCTAGCGAAAATTCCGTGTAGGTATATTTATTAATTTTTTGTTTTCGACGGTAAAATTGAGGAACGGATATATACACTTGCGACACATTATTATTGCTAATCGGTACGAAACATTTGGGTGAGCGAATAAAAACAAAATTGATGTTGATAAATCATCAACAGCATGGAAATCGTGTACACCTACTTAGCTGCGATAACTTGGAACTGTTCTAAAAATTAATTTACGTTCCGTTGGTTAAACTCTATCATATCTTATGCCAATAAATGGAAAATTAAATAATCAAAAAGAGATTGTGAACAGACGTTATATGACAAGTGTCTATTTTCTTGTTTCAGCTGGTTCTCGAATGAGTTATCCCTTTCGGGACCACACATTTTGCGAATAATTTTTCTTTGTATTTTTAAACAAACAAACCCCCGGCAACAAGCACCTGCACACAGACGTAATAGTTCGTTCGCTTTCTCGTCTTCTCTGAGTGATAAAAGAACTGTCTAGATTTTCGAAGACGCTTTGAAGCCACTGCCATTGCAGCCGCAGTCGCAGTCACCGCTGTCGCCGTCGCTTGCATTTAGCAATTCAATTAAAATGAGTTCTTCGTGACAAATCGTCATATAAATAACCAATTAATGTTTACCGCTGTTCAGCAACTACATCGATCGCTTGACAAATCACTCGCTAAGTGCATTTGCCAGCTTAATTTACCATGAGAGATATATTTGACATTCGTGAATCTGTTTATTTGTACCTGCACATGGTTTGAAAAATTCGAACCGTGCGTACTTTTGGCATACGAAATAAACTATGTCAGATTTTCTGCACATTTATTATGTGTACGCGTCATGCTCGTACGTTTAAATCACTTGAAGGAGATACAATAATAATTGGTTCGTTTAATAGGAGGGGAAAATATTGATAACATGCTGGGCGACTGGATTAGGACTGGTAGGCACTGGAGATCCATCTTATCAGCTCGACCACCAGGTCTTGTTTTGGCAATCGGAAGTCGGCGTATGTTTCAATCGCAGGATCTGATGCCACTCGGAATGACTTGCCTCTACCCTGTAAGGCCTGTGCAAAGAGAGAGAGAAAAATACATCCATTAATCAATTGTGATTGGTTGACAAATGATTTTGCTCACTTTCATGGCATCTTCATCTGTTGTGTCATCGCCAGCGAACACGACCTTTGTTTTTGTATGCCAATCATTGCCGAATTTGTTTTTGAGAATGAACAGAGCTGCCTCGCCTTGAGAAGGGGCGAGAAAATTGTTTGAATATGAAGTCATCTACGGGGAATTGTGAAAATATAATTACCCTTATTCCAATTTACAGGGGGTTTGGCCTCTATGGCCGCGTGTGCTTGGTTCGCTCTGAATCCATGGGATTCAATTATATCAACAGCCTCTTGCCTTTGTTTCTCCACTATGTCATCGGGGGTGTCTCTGTAGTGATATGTGAGGGAAACTCGTTTGTCCTCTACCCATGCTCCGTTTTTGTATAGCTAACATTTGAAAAGTCATGTTTTGAGTTTTTGAATTGCTATATATATATCTTGTAAATATATACCGAGGTACCGACCTTCTGAGAAAGCTCTTCGACGAGCTTTCGGTAGGATTTTTGAATGTCTTCAGGTAATTGGTAGTCTGCCCTGCTGCCATCGGGGTTTTGGATCTCGATGCCATGATTGCCGGCGTAGGTGATGTTCTGAATTCCGACTTTCGACTGCACATTATTAATGCCTCTTCCGGAAATAACAGCCATGAACACCTTTGGGTGATGGGCCAGATTCTGCAACATTCCTTCTAGGGCTGGTGACATTGCGGTATTGTTCGGGTTGTCAGCGATCGGAGCCAAGGTGCCATCGTAATCCAATAAGATGGAGAGTGTCTCATCCTTGTTTAAGAATCTATGAAGACAAATAAATGGAGAAAGATATAGTTTACGAATTACGATTGAGTTTTATTTCTGTTCTGTTCTTTCTGATTATTGCGTTAAAGAATTGCCGGTAGAATCTGGTTTTAATTACTTTTAGACTTTGGTTGGGCAATTAAGGAGTATGTATTACAGAAGACAGGCAACGAAGATAATACTGTTGGTTAAGTATATGTTCCTGTGAGGTATTTCATTGCTGTAGTGCTTTTTGTCGGAAAAACCAACTTTGTGATGAAAATAAATATTTTTGGGCAGACAAGATTTTCGACCAAAAAAACAAATTGAACATTTTTTGTAAAGCATAGTGGACAAAAATCGAAAACTGATACCTACAATATTATCAGGAATACTTTGCTCCTTATAAAATGTCAAACAACTTTTTTATAATTTTGGGTACATACGTTTTTAAAAAAAAATTTGAATCGAATCAAAAAATGAGGCATTAACGTACCGTTGTCAAGGATGTCAAGGATAGCTCATATGTGCGCTGTTTTCGCTTATTTTGTTTACTTTCAGTTAATAGTAAATTCGATCAATAATAAAGTTCTGCACACTTCTCGTTGATTGCAAGTAGTAAACATCAAATACAATTCGGTATAATTAAAAGAAACATAACACGAACATAACACGATTGTGTGCATCTTTTATTTTTCAAACATCGCGAACAACTTGTACGTTTGCTTTTACTGTGTTCGAAATGGAATTGGGATTACTTTTATTTCTTATTGTGTATTGCATATTTCACTCTGAAACTATGGTTGATTCGAATACGAACGTACACATTGAGAAAATTTGTTTCTTTGTAAAATAGTTTGATTAGAGCATCGCTTGATTTTGTTTACTTGCAATTAATAGTAACTTCGATCATCATGCATTATTGGAACTCATGTTAGTCATGAGCGTAGATTTGGCCAGAAACTTTCGGCTTGCGACTGTCGTTCAGTGGTACGTTGGACGTCGCCGTTTGGAATGCTCAATTCTAATGCAATGTTTTCAGTGGTTTCATTTCAGAGACTTTCCCATTTTTAAAGGGTTGTTTACATACATACATAAATCTTGCAGACTAGCAAATAACTCCTTTTTTCGTTAAAACATGGCATTTATAGAAGCATAATGTACCTACTTATTTTTTGTACATTTATTATGTAAGGATTCTTTAAAAAAAACAATAATCTGCTCGTGTCTTTGCAACTTTGTTCAGAATTCTGTGAAAAAGGTTTTAAAATTTTTCTTTATGCATTTTTTTTCTTTATGTCATGCAAAACTTTTTTATTGAACAAAGTCGATTTTGAAGGTTGGACTCATGCGTTTGGCCGGCAGTATATAATCGAATGATTGTAAATTAGGTGAACTGATTTCAATTTCATTTAAAAGACTGATCTAAAGGATAGTCCGCCCATAAGTGTTCGTAGAGAAGCTACAACTGGTTAAATGCTGTCCATGTAACTTCCCGAGTACTGAAGTATCTGTGGAACGGATTAATTGAAGGTCATATCCACACGACAATATACACATGTACGTCAATTCTTCAGACCTCAGCTTGGAGATCAACTAATATTTGAGTACATTGACTACCACCTCGTGCTGCGATCGTCCACTGATGCAGCCTCTAACTGAAAATTATGTTGCGTCACCAATAGCGAGATTTTATGCTCTTGGGACATTGTCAGAAATGACAAAGTATTTTCATACCCTTGCCAAATTGTTAAATGTCACGTTGCAGCGGAATGCGCTGTGGGGTAATATAACATCGTCTCATATTCAAACACACAGTTGAGTGTTTCTCAAATAAAAATGTTCATTTACTCTTGTGACGTGAATCTCATTCAAGCCTTTTGATTGAAAACAAGACGTTGAAAAAGGTTCAATGTTAATGTTTCAATCAATAAGACGAACTTATCGTTAGTCATTATCATAAATGATGCGACACCTACTTAAATATGAAATAAAGGTACTACCTACCGCAGTAAAGAAATATTTGATACTGATAAGGTTGAAACTATCGTGAAAATCAGGGTCGGCCTGTCAGCAATATATACTTCCTCGTGTTTCTTCTCCCGGCTATTAGCATAATGCTCACTTTTGTCATCAGTATGCGGTGGGAGCAAGCAAATCAGTAGAATATAATGCACAAGGGCAGTGCATTATGAATTCAGTTAGAGCGTCAGCTGGCGTCTACGTACTCACATGAGTGCGTGGGTAATAGGAAGCACGCACGACAATGTGTTGCTAGTAAGTTTTTCCAAAGTGATTTCATTCTTTTTTGTGAACAAATTTATTTAAGATGGTTCATTATTTTGTATATAAACATAAAGAAAATAATAACCGCACTGTTTGCTGAAGATACATACAGTTATTCATCAAATGCAGTTGGTTTCAATGTCGAAACTATTCTGCAATCGGCTGTAAATACAATTCAATATAATTACGTTAACTGGGCAATAGAACCGAACTCCATTTTTGGCACGTAAAATAAAAACTTGGTTTATCTCAAGCAACTGTCTTTTCCTAGACGATGTTCAAATTGAGCGGAAGTACTTTAAATTGACATGAAACACGGAAAAATGATTCCAACGATCCATGAAATTAAAATTAATTTGATAAACAATTATATGTCATTCATGTTGGAATAAGATTTTGGGCATGTGACGGACGCTGACATTACTACGTATTACGGCATAACTACTTATTAAAGTTCAATATTTTTCATACTCTTCGGAGTATCTACATAAGTCTGCATGTCGACAATATACATAATAATAATATGGGTGGCGTGACAGTCCGAGGCGGATCTGGCCCTAGTTTCTACAGCAACCACTCATGTTGTAGGTGCTATTATTCTTTCACGAGTGCATGGATCTTACAGTTTAAGGCCGACTAAGTACGGCGAATCTGGCACTACGCCACAGCATGTCGGCAATACCGCGTCAAATATTGGCTTTAAATCCAACAGATATCGCTCATGGTTGACATACGGATACTCGACGCCATGGTGTTTCGACGATTACTTTAAATCAAGCTTCTTGTACTGCACCATGTCTTTCAAAATAAAATCATTTCAACAATTTCCAAACAAACTAGAACTGTCAAATCAGCTGTCACGGACAATTTTGTGACCAATTTAAAGTTTTCTCCCTCAAAAAAATACCCTTTATATAATAATGTGGAAAGTACCAACTAAAAAGTGTGTATGATTCCAAATTCCAATTGTTTTTGTAAAAAAGTAGAGGTTTGCATCGCAATCGCAGTTAAATCACTGTCGATCAAAGACAACGCTTGCCATTTTTCAATCACTGCAATTATTGATTTTTTTTTCACCACTAGTAGGTACACAAATATCCTTATATCGAATATTTTTGTATGAAGAATTGTTGCTAAGCTTCATGAGACAATAATAAACATGCAATTTTTGAAAAAATAAACGCTAGCATCCCTCATTTAAGACATTACCGGAGAAATAATTAGGAACAAAGTTTGGACCGCTCCGATTTGTTCCTTTTCAATTAAATGGAAATCGTAACACTTGCCATAAGCTATATATGTTTCCAAATGATAAACTACAGTACGTACATACTCTGTTCAAGTAAATTACTCATGTTCATATGAAGATCATTTGCAACATCAACAGAGTGGACGGGTAATATAACACCACACAAGAAATAATAATCTAAATTGAGCTAATTTTACGTGAAATTATTCTAATTGACAATTCAGACTCCCAAATTCTAAGCAGCAAAATCAAAGAAACATATTTTGTGTGCTTAAGTGGATGCCAAAAATAGATAGCAGCCGTGTTGCAAATAACATTTAGCAATCTGTTCGGACATTGCATTACTTCCTCCAATTTATTTCCACTCAGATGAACAATTATCAAATTAATTTCAATTCTCGCGAATCACTAATAAAGTTCTGCACGCTTCTCGTTGATTGCAAGTAGTAAACATCAAATACGATTTGAAATAATTAAAAGAAACATAACACGATTGTGTGCATCTTTATTTTTCAAACATCTCGAACAACTTGTACGTTTGCTTTTACTGTGTTCGAAATGGAATTGGGACTACTTTTAATTCTTAGTGTGTACTTCAAAATTCACTCTAAAATTATGATTGATTTGAATACGAACGTACACATTGAGAAAATTTGGTTCTTTGTAAAATTGTTTGATTAGAGCATTTTACAAAATCGTAATTTATATCCATTTTTTTCCATCCCGGTATAGTTTTATTTTTCTACTTGATTGACTTGTTTCCCATAAACAGCTTCAGCTTTGATGCACAGCCAAAATGTATTTTCTTTTCGCCCCATAAATACGTCGAGTTGTTCACTGTTAGAGTTGAGATGTAAATAGCATGACATGTAGTTAAAATAAAATATGTAAATAAGTATGTAAAATACATAAATATGCACATGCCACTGATGCACGTATTTCATAACGCGTGTGGATTAATAATACGATTTCAATCTTAATTTAAATTCTTCCTCTCCTCTACCTAATAGAATGCTGTTGTTCTGTATACAACATAATAAAATACTTTAACCTAGATAAATACATAAATATTTTTAACAGATGAAGCGCGAAATTATTTCCAAACTTAATTGTGCTCAATATTAACCCGAAAATAATACGCATTTATTCAATGTTGCTTATAAAATCCACCAATATACATATAACATTAATTCATACTGAAAAATATAAAAAAATGTATATAAAAGTTGCAATAAACAAATAAAATTGAAACGCACAGCAGCACTCATTCTTACGGCTGTTGAAGAAAGGTAAGTGAAAATTCTCGAAATTACAAAAACAAAAACAATTCACATTTTGACAATGACGCTGTGTAACACTTAAATTGCTCCGCATCCCCTTTGAGCAATTACTATTTTTAGTCTGGAATGAGTCTGATGATATACACACGTAGCTCACGTTAAGTTGGCATTGGATATTTCATCTGAAGCGTTCATAAAATCCGCTATAGATACTGTTACGTAATGAAATGTCGCGTGGCTTTGACAGCACTTAAAGAAAAAATTTGTCATTGTTTATCGCGAGCGTATCTCATAAAAAATGTTTTGTTTTAAGTGGAAAATGACTTGTTCTTATGTTTTAAAAACACCAGGTGGCTGCGATGCTGTCGTGAACGCACTATTTTATTTGTTTAGTGGTAATTTGAGTTTGTAGTTATTTTAACTAATTTGCTAAGAACTGCTCATACAGCAAAGTGTCTTCGCACATTTGATTTGAGTTGGTTGTAATTTAAGTCTTTGAGTACTCTTAGTTCGTGTACACTTGACATGAGTCACTCTGACATTTCATTCACATGGAATTTTCTCTATTCGCGGGTAGAAGTTGCGAATTTTTTAGTCGCGGTTTTGTGGATCGCGCCTGTCTCTTTATGGATCGCGATTCAGAGAAAACATGTAAAATCGTTAATAGGGATATTTAAATTAGTCTCTGTGGAGATCATTCTTGAAAACAAAATTAGATAGTTAAATGATCAGCATACTAAGAAGTACATACATAATTTGGTTTATATTGGCTGAAAATTTGTTGTCTCTGAAAATTCGCGGGGGCAATTCGCGGCTAATATGTATAACACCTTACACAGCAGAATCTGGATCGAACGAGAGTATGCTTTTCATTTTACGTTCGCGGGTGTCTCGAGGCACTGAAAATAATCTGAGAGCAGGAATGGATGAAAATATATGTTTTCTCCAATTTTAGTATTCCTTTTTAGTGCGGTATTTGTTTACATTTATGAACGAGGCTTGTTGTTAAAATAATGAACTTGTTCAAAAGAGAGAATGATCCCCCTTATTCTCTTAGTCATGTCATCTAAAAATATGTGTCACTTTTTCAAATTTATAATATCTTAGACAAGTTATGATGGTGAGGTGACGTTTGTCACCTTCACGGCAATTCTGTGTATTCCCTAAGTCACATTTCAAGAAACTTGATCATCGTAAGGGTAACAAAGGTCTTAGTGACTTAGGTAATTTTTGGGTGACGCGACTAAGAGAATAAGAAGGAATAAGGGCATTAGACTATGATTGAAGAGTCTGTAGTTCATCTTAAGGTGATATTATATTAATAATAGAGGACGAAGATAAGAAATTATTAAGTAACTACTAATGTTCGTATTTTCGTAGAGGTCTGAGAGTTCTCACAGTCCCAGGTCACACCGGTTTCACAGTAGCATCACAAGAACTGCGAAAATGTGACGTTTGATTGAGGAAGCTACAAGACACAAATTGGAGAAACAAAAACCAAAGAAGCAGTCTCCAATCACATCCATTTATCTGAGGTACAATTATAGCGCAAAACGGCGCGCCATTCTGGCGGACATGTGCATGTACGTGGGACGTCTTCTTATTTAAAATCAATTTTATCTTTCAACTGTGGTGAGGGAATTAGAAGGAAGCTTATTACTTCCCCAGAGGCCCCATTCCGTCCGACTAGACAGTAAAAGAATTTCGCCCTACTCATCCGTCTATCAATTTTATTTGTTTAGTTAGTGTTTTAATAACATATAAATGTGACTGATTTAGGATTATTTTTTGCTTGTTTCTGAGAAAAAATAGAAACATTTTTTTGGAAAGTAGAGTTCACTTATAAGTGCTGTTTTCTTTTATCTTACGATACTTTTCTACTATTTGCTTATTCACTCGAACGATTGAAATACAATCATATTGTGAAACATTTTAGTACACATCCAATAAGCTTTCATTTACTGAAACATTGTTATGTTTCAACAGTTTTTTATATCTTTTTGGTGAATCTTTCGTAAAAATATTATTTTTTTGCTGTCCTTTTTCAGTATTATGGATATCCATCTCCAATTGTGCAGAGTGCAAAAAAATTCAAGTCAATATTTTTAGGAAACTACGATCTAAGAGCGAAGACTAATAATAACCAAAAAGGTACAAGTACCTGTTTCTTTTAAAATTTTACCCACACACAAATAAACAAGTTCAGGGGTATAAATTCCATACCACTTTCGCTCAAAAGGGTTTTGTTTTTGTTGTGTTTTATTATAAAATTTACTCTATAGATTTATAGGGCCCATACATGTTTTTGACACAGACACGTCGCTGCAAGCCAGTTGTAACCTATAGCAACCAAAAGTCTGTGCAAACACCTATTCGACACAGACAATCTGCAGGTACATTAGTTTGTACCTTTTCGACGTAGTCGACAGGTAGAAAAAATTACAGACGCAATAATCATTGCTTTGGCAACTAAAAAAAATGAGCGGTACAAAAACATGTGGCCTTGGTATTACCAAGTTATTAAAACGCAATTACAATAATCGCCACTTTTTACATGCCACAAAGCCAGAAAACTCTACATATCTAAAATTGTATATCCGTATTTTTATTGATGTTTTTAACATGATTATTTTTCCGCTGGTCAGTGGAGAATTTTTTTGACATGACACAGACATCTCGCTGTAGACCAAAATTCAAAAATTTTTGATTTCACGCAAACAGTCGTTGCAAACGTGCGACAAGAATACCAGACGACGGTCTGCTCATACAAGTGCACAACAACAAAATATATAGGACTGTTCTACAGCGACGTGTCTGTTTGTGCTGTATGGGCCCTATTACAACTCTTCAAAAGCTTACACTGGAAATTATAATAATTTTAAAAAGTTTGAATATTCCATGACGATATTAATGACGCTTGATAATCCTTGTCTATATATTAACGTCGAAAACTCCACAGTGACATCCAACGTAGGAGTCTACTGACCCACCCACTACTGCACGGGAACCAATCGAAATCGAACGAAACACATCCAAGGGTAAATTTAAGTGCCAAATAATGTTACTGCAAATATGCACATAATAAAAATGATTGATGAAGTGACATCTAAGAAAGTGTGCAAAAATTCGACTTTGTTGATCTGGGAATAGAAATAAATTTTTAAGTTTGCACGAAGACCATAAAAACGTAAGTCATATTATGTATGTATTGAAAGATATTTCACAACTCCAGCAAAATGACCGACACTACTACACTTATAACCTGGCTAAACCCATTTGTAAAAACGTCACACAAAAGAGTTCAAAGTCAGTAAAGAACTTAATTAAATTCATTAACGAGAAGTTGCTAAAGCTTTTCTAGAAATGTGAATTTCAGAATCTCATATATGTACATATACAGAAATCTCTATCGTAGCATGATTTGATTAGAAAAAAAATGATTTAATCGATTTTTCGTCGTTCGCATTTACAGTTTTATGGAAAAAAATATCAAGTGAAATGCCATATATTTTTTTAAAATAAACTGTTAGTATGTTTTTTGCTTCGCAGAAATATCCTTCCTATAGATATTAGAGTAGAGCTGTGGTAAATAGTTAATTTGACAGAACGAACATAGAATGGTCAATTTATTAAAAGGAACCAGTTCCGGGAACTAATTATGTGAAACTAGTTTCCACAGTGGAGATAGTACCGGAACGAACCATTTCTAATATATGGGTCGACATATTAATATCATAATCCCCCTTATTCTACAAGTCGTGTCGTATCACACACACGACATCATGGCGGTAGCGCCGAGTCACGTTAAACAAATAAGTAAATTATTATCCAAATTTTGTATTGATATGAATAGAAAGTAATTAATAAGTACAATTTGAGTTCTATAGTAATTTTTAGAGTAAAACACTTCACACAGATCTAATCACATTTAAAATTCCATTTTTTTTCAGAAAACGAAAATATGCCCCCTTTTCTTCGGCTGGCATTGAAAAGTAATGCATCACACACAATACAGTAAAGTTGTACACAAATATTTCCTTGTCTGAACCAAAGGCATCCTACAATTACAAAAATTAGCAAACCAAGACAGAAGCTGCAGCATGTTGTTGCATTTTTTGAGTTAGAATTTGAATGTTTTTTGTCACCTGTGAGGTGACAGAAAAGTGTGAGCCGACCATTTTTTAGTTTATCTAAGAGAATGATTTTTTCACGATCTCACACCGCAGATCCCAGTCTCATGTGACAATGCACACAAAATTAGCTTTATAAGAAAATTGACGTAAAATGCCAGAACAAACCATTTTTTTTAATTGACAACATTGTTTTCTGTGACAGCTGATTTCACATTTCGCGGTTGTTTTGGTCTTAGTTGGGTTTCGCAGTTCATCATAAATATACTTAGGTCGAAGCAAAGCTTACAAATTGTTCAAATTTATTTTGATAAGCCTAGTTCAGAGTCGTTGTCGAAATGCCCTCACATCGATCCAAATGCTGGAGCAGGTTCACGTCGACGTGTACTTGAAAAACTCCCTGCCACAATCACTCTACCAAAGTTGAATCTGTACAAGAATAAAAATATCTAGGTGTCATTATCTATCAAAATATTAGCTCATATCCTAGATTTGAAACAATGCCTGCATTATACAGTTCGATGTTTATATCGTCTGATAATAAGGAGTTTCTTGAAAATAAGACTATAATGTACAGTAGGGAATTAGTTGCTGAGGTAGAGCATATCAATGACTACTTCAGCTGCTACTTGTATTACAAAACTGCAATGAGATGTACATACATATCTATAGATCAAATCGTTTTATCTATTCTGCTATGAATATTTTCTCTAAGATTTCTCTAAGAATTAAAGTACTAATTCATTACGATATATTATTTTTTTTATAAAAGTGGGCAATCTTTGCAATCTTACTTCTAAAAATCAGAAATTTGGGAAGCAATTTCTGATTTTGAGAAGAACTAATGCAGATTGTTACCATTTACCACTTTTCGCGTTTCACTACATAAAACTTCGACTCATAAATTCCTTAAAATTATTCAATAATCTCACTTCATATATTCAGGTAATAAGACGCATCCGCAGATTGATCATCATCGCATGATGAAATCAATGTTCTGACAGCCTAACAATTAATACATATTTTGTTTTTGATTTTTCTGCATATTACTTCGACTTTACTATTTTGTATATCCCCAAACAAAAATACATAATTTGTTTGACATTTTCATTATTTGTAACTACGTATTTCAAATGAACTGTTCCTTAAAATCGTAATTGTAAATACCAAGGAATTTTTGCGAAAAGGAAAGAATACTGGAATTTATAAGTAAATAAAAATAAAATAAATTACTGCCTTTAAATTGGCTGTCAAATAAATGCAATTTTATAAATATTCAAGCCAATTTTATGTTTTTTACTTCAGGTCAAAGATCTCCGCCTCTAAAAAACACCTTTTAAATTCTTGAGTATTATGAAAGTGAAGGCATTTATATTTGTTGGTTAAAGTTAGGGATTAAAAGTCTCAACATAAGAAAATATTTAAGTTCTAAACAATAATCTGTGGGATGACAAAAATCAAATCGTGAATTTCAAAACTGTGAAATACGAACGGTTAACAAAGAATGTAAAACAAGAGTGTCAACATGTGAATGTCGTGATAATAATTAAACCTCTCCAAGACGAGACTACGAAATGCTTTACTTGTATCCATAAATACGCCTCAGCTACTTTTTCGATCAACAAACGATCATCGGTTTTCTATGATTCAGAGAAATTTTTCACTAAAATGTTAATATTTCTGATAAACAAGATCTCTAGAATGCATAGCTTTTGTCAAATGTTTAAGAACGCTTCGTAAGGATTGTTTGGTAGGTTTTAATTACATTTAGGCAAGCCCTGTCTAAGATTGAATTTGAAATTCTGTACCTACATCTTAATCCAATTCTTAAATTATCGCTGCATGTTCACTGGGCTTAACACACATACCACGCCAAAAATTTTACTGATGAAACGAATGTTAATAAATGCATTTGTCTGCAGAAGAAGCAGAAGAAGCAGAAGAAGACTGTTTTCAAACAAATTCGAAGAAATGTGCAGACAATTGGAGACGCCGAAGCTCTAGACGGACGGATTAGTGTGTGTGGACGGATATATCCGGAATGATTCCTTTCATGTTGTTGAAAGTTTAATAAATGTAGCTGTCAGATTAAATATACGAACGAAGTAATTAAAAAATTTATGGAAGCGTTTACCCGAGGTGAATCGGAACACTCTATAAATAGAGCCATCGAGAGCTTATTCCTCGCTACAACCAGGAAAAGAGTTGTTGAAGGCCTATAATGATTTACTGAATACTAAGGTCCCCTTTTTCTAGTTTCCAAAATAGGAACATAAATAATTAAAAAAAAAAAACACATTATCATAATTTGCCCTTGAAGTGTTACACTTATCAATGTTCCGTCTTGAATTTTTGGATGACGCGATTTGTATTGTTTTCTACTTGTTATTTAAAAAATTCGCACAAGGACTGATAACTTTCATTTAACCCGGACCATTGAATTTCATGCGAATTTTGACATTGAATTCAGTTTGAAGGAGGTATGCTCCTCAAGTTCTTTGAGCACTGAGAAGCAGCACGCATTAGCACTGATTACAGTCACACTAGGAAAATCATGTAATAAACCTCATCGTTATCACTCACCACAATCGTGCGCGTACAAACAAAACAAAAACCTTACAAACGAAACTCACTCAATAGTTTATGTAACTTACCCGGGAAGCTTCTGCTCGAACTCCTCAGCCTTGATTATAGTTGGGACAACACGTTTCTGCACCATGTTTTCAAGTAAATCCGTTCCACTGACCGTGAAAATGAGGGAAATCAAAATTACAACGACGCTCAAAGTCACTGGAATGAAATAATTCAATATGCACTCTTATCGATTTCTGCTGTAATCAACCAAATCGATTACACTGCACGACCGGCGATCTGACTAGACTGCAAATGCAAACTGTTCACTTCGCGAACGATTCTACGGAATATAAATGCCCCTGCGCCTCTGTTGTATCTGAATTCAATGTTAGACTACAAATCAAACTAAAACAATGCGATAACTACACGAACCCCTGAACTGAGTGATAACGCTTCCGTTGGGTACTCCACGAATGGAATGACAGAGAAGCAGAAGTCTGTCCAAACTCGAATGCCCGCCAGCAGAACTCGGAAAACGTTTAATAAGCATTTATTAATCAAATCATTGCTGAGGTCAGTGCACACAGCCGAACGACAAGTGAACACGTACAAAAAATGGTGGGGGTGGATTTCATCATTCCTTCCAACAGACACCAAAGACAGGTCAACTTCGGCCACCTAATTTCGTCCAAACAAAGACTCAGATACAGGGTGCGGTGGCATTGCTGATGCTTCTTGCTTTTGTGCCTGCCTGCAACTATGGACAAGTGCATTCTGCTTGTGTAATTGGCACTTGGCCAAGGTCGTTTCGATTAAGACAAAGAACACATGAACAATGAGGACTTAACTTGTGTTTGGACATTGAGTCCAAGTGATCACTGTTTAACCGCGTGCGCGGAATCGAGTCACGGCAGGACCGCCTTTAATCGAGGCTGCCTATCAATGAACGACGTGCGAACATCCGGATGTGTCGTGCCATAAATCGCTAACTCTCTTCGCGCGTCACGAAACTAATTAAATGTGATATTATCTAATTTGCTCAGTTGCAAGTGATTAGGTGATCCTGTGCCGTGCACAAACACACATTCTTTAACTTTCGCTGTTGTATCTATATACTCACTGTTTTCGAAATTACGTCTGATATTTCGGAGGAAAAAACGATTTAAACACGATCATGGGGTGACGGAGACTGGGCCATTTGACCGTTAGTATACAATTCAGATTAATATTAATGTTTGATGCTGTCATTCGTGACGATAAGGCAGCAGATCGGTATCGGGCTGTTATGTGTAAGTCACACTTTGCTCGAGTTCATCGAGCGGCGTGAACCAACGAATCAAGTTTAGGGGCTCGTTTCACTTCATTCAATTAAGTTCTGGAGAAAAGGCGAAACATTATATGGGACGAATATATTTATACGCGATTCAATTAAAGTTCATACTGAACCCACATGCCGGCAGGATCAATCAGGGGCAATCAGCGAGCGGAATTTGAAAGGCGTGTCAGTCAGCCGGTCCCCCTTGCAATTGTTGCCGCAATTGAAACTGAAATTTGAGTCAATTACGAAAAGCACCCGAGCTTAAGGCCGGAATTCAAGGTCATGGCGTGAACTGAACCATCATTCTGGTCCATCACTTCTTGACCGCATAAGGAGACGTGTGATTTACTGGTGCTTGCAAGTGTCGCGTGCTGTTGAAAGAAACGCAGCATCGGTCTGTTCGCAAAGTATTGTATTTACTGGATATTTATTGATTGAGTAGAAGAATCAGATCGCAAAGTTACGTCGTCTACCAGATAGAACCTCAATCAACACTGCACCGTCAAGTCCTCCGAATTTATAAAAAAAATGACGTATCGTTGACTTTAAAGCTGGCCGCACATTCATGATGGCTTCACACCCTCAGTCTGCCTTTTATAGTGAAGTCCATCGTTCTCGATGTCTTCAGTTGCATCTTCCGCAATTGTGTCAATATCTGTAAATGGCGCATATCCTTCATCTGTATCTGCTTCGAATTCTATTACCACGTTTCCACCGCACGAAATCACGAGATTTCACCAAAACTACTAGAGTTCAGCATACACTATCGGGGTTTCGAAATCACTCGGTTTCGTAGAAATCTAGTTAAATCCCAATCGAGTTCATCCGTCCGTAAGAAGTTGTGAAACCGAATGAGCGTACAGCGTGAACTTTAATTAAATTTGGTCATTTTGGTCTAAATTTTCTAATTTAATCGCTCTCTATTTTCTAGTTTTCTCACACCATTAATTCCTGTCAACATACAGCTATCTTGGCGGCTATTTTAAAATTGAGAGCGAGTGACATTTGTTTTGGCGGGCACTTATAAGTTGAGATCTAATGACTTGAAAGTTGAGAGCTAATGACTCAATTTCGGTCTAGATAGGCCGCTCACACCGAGCTGAAGTGTTTTGAAATGTCATTAGGTATTTTTTAAGGCCGGCAAAACAGATGTTTGTTGAACCTAACCCGTGAAAGCAAAACTAACACGCTTTTATCCGGTTTTCCAAATCTGAATTAACGGCACTATCACTGGAGTATCAGTGGTAGTAGTCTGACTAAGGGTATCACAATGGACCAGCATACCTGACGAAAAATAATAATGTTGAGACGAGAAGAGAATGAGCATGTTTATATATTTTGACATCTAAATATGAACACTAAAATTTACCGAAGCTCACAGCTTCGATAACCTCTCATGGATAGATAACCCAAGGATTTCGCTGAACTCGCAAGGTTTTAAGACCCCGAAAAAATACGGCGAAACCTCGGAGGTTTGGACAAATTTTATGAAACCGTGTGATTTCGTTTGGTAGGACATAGTATAACGTAATCATATTTTTTGGTGAGGAGCTGTTTAGCCTGGAGAAATTTCAACTTAGATTCCGTTCGTAGCTATTTAGCCCACTTCGCAGGTTCTTACAAGAAACTACGTATCCTTACACATTACTAAGCTGTTGTCAGGCTACGTCATCCTAAAAACCTCCAAAATAGTCCAAATGTGAATGTATCGTCTGACCCCATGATCGACATCTCAATGACGAGAGTGACACACCTCCAACTGGTCACAATAAGTCGCAATTATTGTCCAGCCAACAGTAGCAAAAACAACATTGCTGCTGAGCGTTGATTGATCTGAGTTCCTTTGAAATGAACTAACTCATGTCTCGACACAGATCATCTTCAGCTGGTTTTTCAAGCGTAGTACACAATACATACCGAGTAGATCGGATGTTTTGTTTGCTTCAACTCTCGGCACACCCTTCTAACGTAGTCACATCTCACCTGTTCTGGTAGTTATCTTTTATCTAAATTGAAGTTTAATGAAGCATTATACCCGTCGGTGGAATTCTGATCTTTATTACCATTAAGTCGCTTACAAAAATGATAATTGTGTTTACTTTGCATGGACTACGACTTGGTTACTAGCTGTTCCTCAACGTTTCTGCTCATTCTCTAGTCAGCTCTATTGCTGTTTGCTTGAAGTTCTCCTCATTTTAATTTAATTTTTTCATTTGCACAATCGCCCGAAATTCAACTTAATTGAGCACATATGTAGAAATCTTGAGTTTATTTAAAGGAATTTGGTGTGAAGAAATCACTCAAAATCTAGTCATCTGCGGACGCTGACATGAGACGAATTAGTACCAACACGATGTATACATGCTCCTAGGTGTATGCTTCTTCTTGTTATGAGAAGAAGTGTTTCCTCAGATTGCTTGAAATTTATTTACTGTATTTTGGTCTGATTGGTGAACTTAGTCAATTTTAACCCAATTTTCATCGTGTGCAAAAAAAAAAGAAAAAAATCTCTTGGATTGATGATCACATTATTCTATTTTGATAAATGGTTGCATTCATTATTTGTAAAACCAATGCCAATGTCACACAAGCGGTGGATGGCAGCTGATAACTTTTCAATAGGCACCTCACATATTGTAATGACAATGTTTACAATGATAACGCTTGTTGTGTACATCATTCAATTAATGCATCGTGGACAATTATATAATTAAGTGTTATCTACTCGAACGCTCAAGGCCTCAGCCTGTCTATTTCTCCATCACTGTGAGGATAACTTGATGCGTTGTTGAATATCGCCCCCGAGACGGATGACGGTTGATGTCCCATTCCATCTGGTTATGTTTACTCTGTAGTACCTTATTGTGGGAAATGAGCTGATTCCTACACAGAAACGCCGAAATGAAATTTACATGATCTTCCGCAAGTAAAATCGATTGACTTCTGTCAATGAAATACAACCCAAAAAATATAAGTCATAGTTTTAGGGGTAAATGTTCGGCTCTCATTTCTCTACTTTGACATTGGAATGGAATTGGCCCAGTACGCACATAGTTCTATGTGGAGAGAAATATTCTCCTCTTCAACTTACTTCCACTTCAAACTAACCATTTACAACCCGACACCGGTCTCAGAGACAACAGTGATTTCTTAATTTCAACTCATTTTAAAAATTGTATGCAATATTACTTTAGTTTGTTTGTTTATACCAAATCACAACGGCGCGTTCGAGCGCTTGGGCTTTAACATTTTAGGTAGGATACACGTGAATCATTTAAGAAGTCGTAATGGGGATGTCGCACGTTGACATTTTACAAGCCCATATCACAAGCCTAAGCACAAAGTTCTAGGCAGAAAAAAAAAGTATTACAGAGATGCCCGACTTCTACCTATCTTGCCCCTTAAAACAACTGTTTTTATAACGTGTTCTTAAACCAAATTTATTTATTTATTTATTTATTTATTTATTTATTTATTTATTTATTTATCTAAAATCTACAAATTACATATGTATTAACAGATTTTGTGAAGTGTTTTATAATTGTACAATATTTAATGAGAAGTTAATACTTTATTTCAGAACTCAATAAATTTTAAAAAGTAAAAAGGCTTAAAAGGGTACTTTTAAAGTGCTGTCTGGTATGGGACAAATCCAAATGTTGTGAATGTTCGTTAAAAACACGAATTATTCTTGTTAATGGTTCGTTTTTACCATAGTCTGTGCTATGAAACCTTTCAAATAAAAAATCCCAAGTACGGAGTGACCTTGAAGGCATTTGAAATTGAATCTCAGATAAGAGACATGAACATTTTATATGATTGCAGAGTATATCCCTGACAAATATAACATCGTGGATAGTGCGTCTAGTTGATAGAGACTTTATACCAAGCAGTTGGCATCTAGCTTTGTAGCTAGGATGAAAATTCCAGTGCATTTTAAAGAAGATGTACTTGGTGAATCGCTTTTGAACTTTTTCAATACGTTCGGAAAAAGTGCTGAAAGCCGGGTTCCAGACTACGACCGCATATTCAAGGAAAGGTCGGACTAGGGAAATATACAGTGCTAATAAGGCAAACGGATCAGTAAATCCTTTAGTATTACGTTTGATGAAGCCGACTGCTGAGTTGGCTTTTGCTAAAATATGAGAGATATGATTTTTAAATGAAAATGGGGAGTTAAACATAACACCCAAATCTTTGACACTGCTTACAGTCGAAAGATATGAATTGCCAATTGAATAATTAAATTGGATTTGAAAAGCTGATTTCGTAAAAGAGATATAATTGCATTTACTTAAGTTAAGACCAAGTTCATTATTTACACACCAATCAAAGATGCTGTTTATATCTGATTGGAGCATGATACAGTCTTTAACATTTCGAATTGTTTTGAATATTTTCATGTCGTCAGCATATAGCAAACATCTACTGTGTTTAACTGAGAGAGTAATATCGTTAATGAATATTATAAATAATAAAGGGCCAAAGTGACTACCTTGTGGTACACCCGACCAACATTGAATTAGCTTTGATAAGGAATTACCAATTTTAACTCTTAGGGTTCTATTTTGGACGAAGGAAGATATCCAATTTAGAAAATTGGAATGGAACCCAAACGTTTTGAGTTTGTTTATTAAAAGCGAGTGGTTGACGGAATCAAAAGCTTTACTGAAATCAGTGTAAATTGCATCAACCTGTTTCTTGTTTTCAATCTCATTGATCACGAAAGAAGAATAAATTGATAGGTTAGTAGAAGTCGATCGTCCAGATATGAAACCGTGCTGGGCTTCCGATATGTGCTCTTTGATTAAGAATTCAGTCTTATTCTTGACTATACATTCAAATAATTTTGGAATTGCCGAGAGTTTGCAAATTCCTCTATAGTTTTCCACATTATTTTTAGAGCTCGATTTGTGAATGGGAACTAAGAATGATTCTTTCCAATTATCTAGAAAAACACCTTCAGATAATGACAGATTGAAAATGTGTAGAAGAGGACAGCAGAGTGAGTCAGCACAGTATTTAAGAATAATGGATGGTATACCATCCACTCCACAACTGGGGTCCGACTTTAAATTCTGAAGTGCTAGAAAGACTTCAGTATAATTTAATGCTAACGACCCAATGTCTACAGAACTAGGGAAGGTATATGGAGAGAAATTATTGGAGTTTGAAGTGGAAAAAGTAGATTGGATGAAGTTTGCAAAGAGTTCAAGAGTAGAGTTAATATTTTCTGACTCTTTGTCCTTGTACTGCATTAAATTAGGAATTCCTAGAGAACTCCTTTTGGTGTTTATATATTTCCAAAATGATTTGCTATCGCATTTAACATTTTGTTCGATGGAATGAATATAATTTTTGTAAAGGAACTTATTAAGGGAAAACAAATCTTTCCGTAATTTGCTAAAAATTTCACAATCCGAGGGGTTTTTTGTCTCTTTAAATTTTTTGAAAGCTTTGTTCTTCAAATTGACCAATTAAAGGACGGCATTTACGTTATTTCGTGAATAACTGTCAAAAATTCATGAATATCTGTCTAAAAGGCACCCCTGGTCGATGGACTAGCAATCAGCTGTGAAGTCGGTTATCTCTGTAATACTTAATTTCTGGTTCTAGGTAGAGTTAGGGGCCATTCATATGAGCGAACGTATCGCGAACTTCGCAAACTCTGAAATTTCATTCATATGGAGTTTTCTCATTTGCAGAGCGCAATGGGTACGATTTGAGCAAACATACACAGGGTTGCCGCTGATGTCGTTGGAGATGTCGGTAAAAAAAATCGCAATAAAAACTACAAAGAAAGAATATAATTTTCAATGCCTCATGTCTTGCCACGGTTAGCTAAAGCAAAAAAAATGTCCGACTAGGTCCTCTTAAACATGAGTTGGAATTACGAGTTAAAGAAAAATAGCCATCAACCAATTAAACTTCCGAGAAATGTTTAGAGAATAAATCGACCATACGAACAGTTTATGCACAATTTTCGAGCCCGGATCCGGTTGCATGTGGCTTTGTCAGCTTCGACAAACGATTAAAGAATTGATTTTTTCAGAGCATAAAGAGACCAGTTTGACTTCTGCATTCTCTACCTTTCATCATGCTGCTTTTAGTTGCATTTTCTTATTTTCTTGTACAAATTTAATTTTTTTTCAAAATTTTTGCGTGGTTCCTTAGACACGGAAATAATTGTTATAATATAACAAGCTGGTAGCTTAGCTGGTAAAAACAGAATGGTACCTTTGTGTCCAGAACTTGAGTTCCAGAGTTCACATTTACCATCCTTTGAAATACATAATTACTTTTCAAACTAATTTCAAATATTTTGGCTCTTCATCATAATCCACAGAGAATCTGATTCTGACCTGACTCCGAATATGTTATATGAAAAAAATGTCTCATAAAATAGTCTCTAAAAGTCGCAAGAAAATAGAAAAAGTGTCAAAATGAAGATATTTTTAAAAAGTCCTGTCAAAAAAACGAGAGTTTGTTGGTCGACTTTTTATGGATCGCGTTTGCCTCTCTTGTGGTTAAACTCAGGTTGACAGTTCGAAAAGAGATTGATTGATTCGATGAGGCAAATTTTAAAATCCTTATTAAGGATATTTAAATGCATTATGGTTAAGATTTTAGTTGAAACAAGAAGTCCATAATTCTGTCCGCATCTTTTTCCATACCATGCATTTTGCTTATATTCGCTGGAAATTGGCTGCTTCTGAAAGTTCGCGTTCGCAGTTCGCAGCTCATATGCTCTTATGGCCCTTTACTTTCTTCACACTCGGGCGTGTTAACAATAATTAATTGTAATTAATATTTTCTAGGAATTTTATATTACAATAATTTATTTATTTATTTATTTTATTTTTTTTTTAAGTTATAATTCGGAACATTTCAATAAGTCAAATGGGGGCGTTCACATCGATATGGAAAACCTTAGGCCGCTGAGGTCTGGAAGAAAATTCTCGTGAGCTCGATATTGTCAAAGACAGGTCGTTTTTTTATTGAGTTAATGTCGCAAATCAGAAACAAGGCCATAATCTACAGATGGTCTCCAGGAGTCAGTTGAGTCATGTTGGTCACCTCCTCCTTTACCTTAGAATTATCAGAGAATTATCTCAGCAAATGTAAACAAAATAATAAATACAGTGGACTCCCTTCAAAGTCGAATTTTCACGAAGTACCACGATTTGTTCGAGTTATAGGGAGTTTGGCTTAGAGAGAATGTTTTTTTTATAGAAAATTGAGCGAAATGTATGTAAAATAGGGAGAGTCTACTGTATGCTGCTTGGTGTCCCGAAAGTACACCACACAAACTAGTGTAAAACTGTAAATATTCCAATGTAGACTGTCATCGCGTCATAATGGTTGTTTTCAGTTTCTCGCCTGCGAATAGAAAAATTGCCATGGGAAAAAATGCCATAGCGTGCGAAGTTTTCAGTTCGCAGATATCAAGACGTGTGTACAATCATAAGACGATTGGTTCTAGATTATACAAGTAGTGAGTAGTTCCAATTCTCCAAAACAGGGTGTTTTTAAAGGCGGACAACTTTTAATTCGATGTAAGCACAAAAAAGCGGCCTTAATGACCATGAACTTGAATTTACTTGACATACAATTCTATGCCACTAATGTTTGAATATAATTTCGACTGTGTGACCGCCGTCGTTTGCGCAAACATTGTGTAATCTTTAGCTCCAATTCCCAATATCTGTACCGCTTGGCTCACCATTGACTATAACGCTTTGAGCATCATCATTATGTTTGATGACAAAATCGGCCAATAAAGAATATCATACGCTGAATTCTTATGGGTTCAAAGGTGTTCAATGTAATGCCTAGTTTCACAAGTTTAACTTAAGTTCAGCTGGCCCTTAAACCGAGTTAACATTTTTGGTTCCACTGTGAAATCTGAAATTTGTTTGTGTAATGCAATTGCTGCGTCAATTTACTACAATTTTCATTTTCGATGTACTGGCAATACTTTGTTTTTTTAAATGTCTTTGGTTCATTCCATTGGAACCTTTGCAGCACATCTTTACTGTCACCTGTCATCACAAATCACTCAGACAATCCATCCCTGATGATCTATATAAATAAAACAAATAAATAATACAAAAATGGAAATAAACTGTTAAAAAAAAGATTTATTAATTTTTTTATGAAATATCGAAAAACTAGTTATTAGGTTTCACAGATTCGTTTTAGCCTTGAATCTTAAGCGAAACCTAATAAATCGATGAGCAGAAGCTTAAGCCATAAGTGGAGTGAAACTTGAATGTGAAAAATGGTGTCGTTTCTAAATCAAAATAAAAAAAAAACACCCTTTATATGCATTGTTGTGAAGAAATGAATATTCCAGATTTGTTAACATATATCTGCGTCTGAATACTAGTACGTGGATATAGGCGTCATCGTTTAAAAGTTTAAATAGTATATATAGTTCAACATATTTCATATTAATTGACAAACTGTGAACAGACTAATAAACTGTGTCAAATAATAAGTATCACATCAACGTTAGCATCATCTTCTGAACCGCAAGATCCATTAAAGGGGATGTAAAGCACGCACGAGACTCGTTTCCACTCGTTCCTCCGCCAATGACTCATTAGAAGTCATGCTCAGGTTACCCGCTACCAGTTTTTTTTTTTTAACTTGGCCCAAATACCTCGTCCTGGATCTGCCACGTGGCTGTAAGTTCGGAAATCTACAGCCAAAGCACGCCTTGGGAGTCGTGATTTTGTGTCATATGTCTCCAAAAAATATTGTTAAACGAAACAATAAGCCGGAGGTAAAGTGAAGTGTGTACTTTTGTGTATCCATTATTTGTAAGTCATACTGTACAACAGAAATCAGAAATTAATTTTACTCTATTCCGTTGTTAAGAAATTTGTAATCCACAAATCATAAAAATTCCTCAGAGATATCAAGAACAGTGACCTGGGAACAGATCTGCTTACATTTACCTTCTTGTCTCGGTATCAGTTGCTGTTTTTGTGCTGAAAATTTATTTGTTTAGCTCCGCCAGCTCGCAATGTACAAAAGCTAAAGAGTGTATGAATGATTCATTACCTTAATACCCAGTAACATTTATCCGGATTCTTATCATTGCTAAAACAAATACTCACGGATTGATAATCACGTTTATCCTATTGTGGAAATAGTCGCACTCATTATTTGTAAAAAAATCAATGTCAATGTCACACAAGCGATAGATGGCACTGATTACTTTTCAATAAACACACCTAACGTATTGTAATGACAATGTTTGCAATGATAACGCTTGTTGGGTACATCACTCAATGAACGCTTCGTTGAAAATTATATAATTAAGTGTTATCTACTTGAAGGCTCAAGTTTTATCGAGTTAAATGAATATTTTGAGCACATAATAATGCATGATTAAATATCTATCACATCAAACATATCACATAAGGGCTCTTAAACTACGTCGTAAAGAGTCGGAAGGAACTGTAGGTTTTTGCATTGATACAAGCTGTATTGAACCTAATTATAACTTTATTATGGTTAATTTTTCTCTGGCTATTATAAGAAAAGCCCAAGTTAATAGAGTTATTTTTTAAGCTCTTCGGTGAATAAGTACACATATGTGAACTCAGATTTTCGTTCTCTTCTAAATGTTTTGAAGTACATTTTTATTGCATTAATAAAGGATTCCCGAACGTATCAGTTCTCTTAAAAACATACTATTTCTGTTATTACTTTAGCGTGTTTTTTCCAAAGTAGACTAGTGAGATAAAAACTAATGCTAAAAACTAATTTATTAAACATATACTAAAATGTGAAGTTAACGTACTGATTTATTTGTGAATTACAAAATGTGTGAAAGTAACTTCAGTTTAAGAGTTATTTTCATCTAAACAGTGGGTACAAATACGTGTACTTTCGCTATTTGCACAAGAGAAATAATACAAGATGACCTTTGCACAAATGACTATATTTATTTTTTTTAATGTGCCTTTGAACTCAAGGTTTAGAAATCCTCTTGCATTCGGAAATTTTTGCTTCTACATTATTACTTTTTGAAGGCGCGAACTTGAGGTAACCAGCTAAGTGCGTCGGTAAGAGTTCTCAGATTCGGCCGTGTGATCAGCTTGAAACGAGAGTAACCCATAATTATTTCGTAGTGCAAGCAATCTACTGTTTATACAAACAAGCATTTCACGCTTCAGTGTTGTCTTGCAATAGCGATAACCATGGATGGCTGATCGCCACACAGAAGGACTGCTTACCGATTGTCATTTCGCCAGGTTCTCAAATTTCTGGAATTAACAAGTACTGACATAGATCCAAAACAAAAAATACTCGGCCATCTCGTTAAGAGTTAGTCTGCAGTTCTAGGAAGCCTTTGAGTGATGTGAGCCTTAATGGCCGCGGTCAATCGATCTTAATTTTACAGAATTTTTTCTGTTGGTCCCTTGTAATTGAAATACTTTGCGGCTCGTGGCTATCGGAGCATATAACTATATCCGTACTTAATATCACATTATTTTCAAGCCAAGCCGAAGAAGCTTTGCTTCCTTTATCGCCACAGTTCAAGCCTGGAAGAAAGTACAGTGATTCGGTGATCAAAATGATGGTTCAATATTTTGATCCTTAGAGCAATCTTCGAGGACGTCCATAAACAAGATGGCCCACGCAAGTTGAGGGGGGAGATCGTGCTGGATGGAGAGGCATGTTGAGTGAAGCCCAGGCTCATCTCAGACTCTGTAGCGCACTAAGAAGAAGAAGCAACGACTTCACCAATCTTTGAGACAAGATTCCAGCATCGGATGGTCAGACTATACTACTATGGAAGTTTAGGCGCCATGAGAGGAGAATCCAGAATGGAGTTCTCTCTACATCTGAAGCTGTTTCAATCTTAATTAAGTCGCGATTAAAACTGCCATCTAAGCTTTGGAGGGTGTTGTCCTTCATGCAAATCATGGCAAGTCGCATATCTCATAAAATAATATGTTCAGTTTTACTCAACTACACTTTTCTCTCAGTTCTTAATTTAATTATTCATTATAATCGGAAGAGGCAAGCATTGCACTTCCGAAAACGGAACATCCATTCTTGCTCTACAATCCACAGCGACGAAAAAACAGCTGAAAAAGTCAAAGAAATGTTGAAGTGATCCGATAATTGGTATATAATAATATGTATACCTACTTATATAATTACACTTGTATTTGTTATGTATTTGCAATGAATTAAGTTCCTAAGGAACATCGGTCTTCCTTTTCCTTCAATCAGCTAATAAACACAATTGAAAAGTGAAGTGTATGTATTTTTAGATTAGAACCGTCACTCAATGTGAAATATTCTTACATGCAATTAAACTGGACAATGGGCATTCGGTTTAATTTTCAAAAATTTATTTGTCTTTATTTCTGTTCAATGTCTGTTGTCACATAAATTCACATTATGTGTCAACAAAATATGTCAATGTTCCTGTATCCCTTTCTCTTTAATATTTCATTCGGTGCTGTACACGATACTCAGGCGTGCACATGGCAAATAAATCCCTCGTTGAATTTTGGCATGGAGGTCAGCTCATGATTTTAATTTTTTGGAATCACCTATATACTCGGGAGACATGCCGTTGGTGCATGCATTCGTGCAATTGTCCTACTCAGTTGTTTCTTTGAAGTACGAGAAGAACATTCTTTTTGAATCATCCCCCGACAAAATCAACAACAGTCATCTGTTTCTGCCGCGCAGACACCTGCTGCCCGCAGACACCTGCAAGTAATATTCTTTCTACGATACACACAGAATTGTATTTCCTTGTTTTGGAGACTATTTTAACAAGCGCAACGAGCTGCTACATTTTTAAAAAGAGTCCTTTAGTCCAAAATGAAATTCCATGACCAAATTTACACAACCGTTTCATGGTTCCTAATAAATCCTTAGAAATGTGGCAAGTTGTTGGCTGGTTGGTTTACTTAAGACTCAATTGACGGCGTCGCGGCGCAAACAAAGAAAAGGAAAAGTGTCAACATAAACACTCGATTACACGCCTGTTTCCACGAATCTTCTTTTTGACGCTTAAACAATAATGCCTCATTCAATTTGTGCCCAATGTGTTGAGCATGTGTTAAGTGTAAACAACGGGTGGTGGCAATGTTGGTGGCACATCGAGTCAAATATCAATGACACGCGGGCGACATAGACTTATTTATACTTACCGCACACTATACAGACAGTGCAAAGTCAACTTTCCAACTATCGACGCCTAATTTATTAGGACACGCAGGTAATGAGCGGAACATGGTTGTCGATTCTGATTTACATGTTGCATGTGCACACGCCTGAGAGCACCTGTCTGCAGAAATACAAGCAAAAATTCAAATGAATGCAAATTTATATTTATTTTCAGCTTATGCAGCTTAGCTAGACGATTTTATTGATCAATGCTGAAAATGTTTCGAAAACAAGAGAAAATTGTTTTTCCTAAATACATTTTTTTTCATGGCTGCGAATTTTCATTTCAGCAGAGTTTGTCCTTGGAAAACGGTCATTTACAAACATTATGTTCCAAAGTTGTCATAATTTCGATTACAGCACTGTCTCATTTTTCATGTTGAAGAAATTTGTAGACTAAATAAGGTTATGGCTGTAACTAAAACCGTGATTTATCTACATTCGTCTCCCTCTAATTCCACGGGATATCAAAATTATTAGAGTGAGTTCGACTTAAAGGAAACGACTGTGTATTTTTATAAAAAATTCGTTTGATAGGTAAATAGCCAAGAAATAAACATCTAATTCCCATAATGAAAAAAATTTGTAAATTAATTAAGATTCCCATATTTCCTGCAAACATCTGTCAACGAACCGAGTTTATAACTACGCTGGCGAATGTTTCTTGGTGGTCGTGGATTTGTGGGTCTATGCGTCAACTCCTACGCACTTGAGCTACGACGCCTGGGTTCGATTCCCGCCACCATAATCATTTTTACGACTCCACCTCTTTCGAGGCACTGACAATGCTTGAAGAGTAATAACTGTCTAGAAAAAGCTACTCAAACTGATCGTTCTGAGTCGATTTATTATTAGCCGAATGCTCTCCCGTTTGTGTTTTAAGGTTGTTGCAACAAAAATATTGATTGGAGACTTCATCTTTTAGGCACTGAAATAAAGGGCGGCCAGATAGAAATCATAGCCTTTCCAATTGTCTTGTTTCAGAAGCTGTCAAAGTTACAAATGAAAACCATGGTTTAAGGTGTCTGGACAGCTTTGTAACTTCACTTTTTTGTGACCAACTAGATAGAGGTTGGTACGAAATGAAGAAAACATAGCCGCCATAGCGGCCACTATTAAGGAAGATCTAGAAACGCCAGAACGCCAACACGGTTCTCTGATTGGTCATGCCAAAATTCGTATAAGATTGTGCAGACTCAAGAACTGAAGTAGGGCAACCATGGACGACGCCTTGAATTCGGTAATTGGTTGTTGCAACTTTTGGCGGGAGATCCGAATTCTGGCCAAAATAGCATTTTCTTAGAAGAGGCCCACTTTTAAGTCAACAGCTGTCAACATGTAAAATTGAATCATCATTAGTCTGCCCAAATCCTGCAGATGATCTGGTTCAGCAATTTACCAGAACGTAGCCGCCGAATGACTACAGCGGACTTATGCCCGAAATATTGCGCGTACCCACAATATGGGTACCCGGTTATACCTCGTCCTCCCGGTAACACCATCTTATTCGCTCCCTATAATTCTATCCTAGTACCGCTGATGAACAGGTGTTGGAAGTGCTACTTGAATAATTCACTATTCCCTGCGGGTCAGTTGGAAGGGTTGGGTTTGGGTGCTAGCCTTCGCCCAGGCTTTTGGGATTTTTATAAAAGGGCCGCACTTTTATTTCACTGTTGATATTATGAGAGGCGTTTTCTTGAGATGTTGAAGCTCTGTTACTACTTCCGTCTTGTATCCTGACACTCTTGTATCTGCATTGTTCTGATTTGTAGCTACTTTTGGCACGCCTCGTCTTTTTGACTTGACTATGCAAGGATGTATCGTCAATGAGGAACTAGCTCGTGCACTCTTCGATCTTAACCGAATTTGTGTGGCTAGAGCTCGAAAACATCTTCATCAAATGACCACCGCGATCATGTGACGATCATTTTCACTTATGTAATATCAAGTCCTTCTTCTACGCTAACAAGCCAAATACATCGGACGAGGTCAACTGAGAGGATATTGGAGGCTTAACGAGATTTGTCAACAGTCGTCAGTTCCAAGTGTGGTTTCTATTCTTTCTATTCCTTATAAATTAGTATAATTCATGCACAAAGTTCTTTTTTCCATAATAAACTTTTTCCTTGTAATAAAAATGTTCAAAATGCATATTAGCAATTTATGTACGATAAGTCGAAAGACATTCTTAGTTAAAGTTAAAGCTTAGCTTAGAGTGCCTGCAAAGGGCCAATAAATTAGTTTCAGTAAATTAGTTAAGCTAGTTTTAGTCATTTTTGTCTAGCACGTAAGGTTCAATTAAAAAAAAAAATCAGTTTAGACAATCTAAAATCTAGTAAAGCACAAAAAACACAACTTTGTGAGCAACTTATATTCATTAGAGTTTAGTTGTTAAGTTTAAAAAATGAATGCGAAGTTTGAAATTGTCGCCATTTTTGCAATAAATAGTTGGCCGCTCCGAAAATATAGGACAATTTGACAGGGTTGATAAAAAAAGTTAAAGTTTGGGAACCGCAGTTCAACAATTTCGTAAAAAACACGCTCGGAATAGTGTTTTACCTCCGTTAGCGGTGAAGATATTAGTTGGGTCTTCGACTACAAACCAGTGAGATAACGTAAGAACCGATGGCGCAAGTAATTGTGTGTCCATTTTCATAAATAACTTACGTTACCCCTCTAGAACGGACACCCTTAAATCCAACATCCTAATGCAATGGTTATCGTACTTGTGAGAGAATATGATACGCTGAAATAGTGATAGAAGGGAGGGAATAGTGCTAATTACCTAATTACGGCTTTTGGTCGACTGAATGACAGAAAAACCACAAACCGACGTCAGCGTGTTGAGGCATTCTAGGCAACTTGAAGTGTAAATCAATACTGTGAGAGGCGAAGAGTTCACGCTTCGTTGGTGCTCTTAAATTTTGAAAAACACGTTTGTTTAGTCAACGAAAGTGCTTCAGTGGCGGGCACACCGGAACGGTCTACTAAAAAGGATTCAATCGCATGATGCGAGGGTATGTTTGCTTGGTAAAGAACTTGAAAGCATCACGTCACAAGTGTTGTTAAAATGTTTATGACAGTAGCTCGTGAAACAGAAAAGTGACGCAATTTGGAACAAAATACGCTATCAGACAAAGGTCGCTACGCGCAACTTTTTCCTTCCGAAAATAGAACTGCATATGTACACTCTGCTGAGCGTGCAGAGTGACGAAGTGTATCTGTTTGTACACCAATTACAGAGATCTTACATACAAAGAGGGTTAAGGAGAAATTCACAAGGAATCGCGGCCGATGACTAGGATTTTTCTCTGATGTACAAGGCAGCGGTATAAACATTTCAACCGAAGTCCATAATTCTTTCCCGGATTGCATCAGACTTGCACATCAAACGAGAAATCAATAGATGCTATCCGATGATCAGATTCTCCACACGTCACTTTAAAGCTTTAGCAATTACCCTGCGGTTGCGGTGGGTGTGTTGATGACCTTCGCGATCGCACTCCACAGGGGTGTCAGTTGATGTGCTGCGAAGAAAAGAGTGTATACATGAACAGCAGACAGTTATGATTTATTCAACAACGTTCTCGTATCCACATATTTTGATGGTGAAATGCTGACGTTGTTGCCGCAAGAGAACTTCCTATTTTCCCAGAAAGTAAACACGCTTATGGCCGATCTAATTTGCGGCCTAATGGCCTATTTAAGCTAAATCGATCTCATGGCTAAGCAAATCATTATGACAAGCTACAAGGCGATTACCATAAGCTATAAGAGCCCATCAATCCAATCGTTCTAATTCAAATATCAGCTCCCTACACTCGCTTAAGTAGATTCCAAAGCAATAAATCAAATGCCTCTCCGCGGCCAATGAGGAATTGCTTATATTTAGAAGATGGAATATCAAAATATGTTCTACTCAAAAAACACTGTGTTCTGACCACAACTGTCAGAAATTGTTTGAGAAATGAATGTGCTTGTAAACACAGCAACAGCCTCTCCCCGGCAACGAGGCCAAAACAAATGGCTGCCTCCTCATTCGTGTGAACAAGCGAAAGAATGAAATCCAACTAACTTGTGTTGAGACAATGTTAAGGGTGCTTGCGCGTGGTTTGAGACACTTGTTGCGATACTTGCGCCCAACACGTGAAGGTAACCCCCCTCCTCTCCCTCTGCAACTCTGTCCAGACACATTGTGAACAAGTATAAAAGGAGGGAAGAAACAAACAAAAGGGCCTTTATGGCGGCACAACATGATGCGGAACAAGTTAATCCTATCCGCCGTGTATCTATGAATGTATCTATCGTTCTCCAGCAACAACATCACTCAACAGAGAACATGCGAAACGAGTCCTCAGTTGGAGTCGAGCACACATTCTCAGAGAGTCTGTCGGTGCAAACGGTATCAGTTGTGTGCTACGGGAGCAGCTGTTTCTAAGCATCCGACCTAGTGCGCGGAAAGTTATGTCGCGCGATAAGCTTCATATATAACACCCAAGAAGCGGGTGATTAAGTGTTAATCGTGCTCCAACTGTTGATGGAAACAGTTAGACGTCGCGCCACAAAAAAAAGAAAAAAAAAACGACTTGACGCGTACCTACTATGATTTACTATTGTGAACTGCTTTGCCTAAAAGATATACACTCGCATGTGGATACCCGCACCTGTTCATCCCCTTGTGCTTGGAACTAACGTGATTAGGAGTGTTTCAGTGTGAACAAGTGTGATTCTCTAGCGGTAATTGCCAAGTGGATTAGTGAATTTTACTGCATCGAGGTCGTCTGCTTTATTGCTGTACGATAAGCTACGACCCTTGTTTCGGCGGGCGTAAGTGTCGAGTGCTCGGTTTGTCTCGTTGTTATGCTGGTTATATTCAACAGAACGCCGCGCTTGCCACAGTTCGTGCCCTCATGAACATTCGACTTCAATCAATTAACTGGCAATCAAAATAATTTCTTATTCATCGCTAACAAAGGTATGTGAAGAATCAATAAGGTAAGGGATGCCGGTGAAAATCACAAAAGCAAAGACTTTTATTTTTATCGCGGGCGGGCGGCATGTTTTCCTTCAACACCTTATCCGCGCTCTCATTAGGATGACATTCCGTTGTTGTTGTACGGTTTGTTTTCCTGAAGAAGCCTCAGTTATTCGAGACGCAATATAATGTCTTTTGTTGTAGGTAAATGCCCCCCGGGGGAGCTGTTGATAGTAAACAACTTCAGTAACGGCGGTGACGGTGACGGTAACAGTCACCAGGCGATAAGCATAATTAAACTTAAACGGACGTCTGTTGCGATGGTACCATTGGTACCGCAGATTTCAGTCAGGATGTGGTGTGGGTGGGAAAACGCAATTATCCAAGTCTTGTCAATGTCAACTGTGTTTGTTATTCACTCTCAGCAAGGATAATGCGGCGCTCGAGTGCAGTGTAATCAACAACCTCATTTAACTTGTGTCGAGATTAACCCACACGGGATTCTTGTCTAATGGAATTGGCAGTCAACTAGAATATTCTGGAATCTGTCTGTCTTAAGGATCGCAGAAAAGTACGCAGTGCTTGGGGAGAGTTTCTTCAATCAACCCACGAAGCATGTGAAAATGCAGTTCCTGTCCAAGTTGATAATGAACTAAGTTTATAGATCAATCACACATGACGACATTATGATTTCGGACTGGCCTTAATAACGTTCACATTTTTCGTTTACCGCGACGTAATGTGAAGTATTTTATGTATTTTTATAAGTAAAACCATAAACTTGGTCGTTTTTTTATTATCAATAAAAGCGGTCGAATGAGAGTTGTACTGGCGAGTCGAGGGTTTCGTGTCGTAAATATTTCTGTGCAAGGAGCAATTCCGAATATGAGTGGAATTCACTACTAACTCTAGTTCAAATCAAATATCAACCACGTATTTCTACCGAAATGCCTGGTATGTAGTACAAAAGAAATTCCTCAATACCCCCAAGCACTGTGTTTAATTTTATACATTTGGGGGTTGAATTGAGTGCGCAGGAAACCAACTAGATTACAATTTGTCAGTTTCAAAGAGGAATATGAATCTATGGCAAACTAGTGTGAGGGTGTCTTCGTTAACGTCAGGTTAACAAAGATCTGCGCTATCTGTGTTTACAATCAAATCGAGCCAACACAGCCCGAGAAGCAAATCAGTCCCTTTGTTCGTAAACGTCTTAAATACGCAATTAATCGGTAGGCGTCGCATTGTGATCCGCTTTGTATGGGAGCGCGGAAATTAATTTGTAAGATCTGAGCTACTGAACTGAAGTAGAGCAATGAAATGTTGCACACATTTTTGGATTAGGCTTACACACATCTCCAGAATTTAGTTTTTGGAATTTTGGTGAAAAACATGTCACTAGAATACAAGTTGTTGATATTTTTAGGAATCATATAGTTTATTGTCATTTATGAAAGTAGCTAAACACAGTGGACTCTCCCTAAATCGAACCCTCACTAAGTCAAAACTCTATCTAACTCGAATTTGTTCGCCATATTTTACATACATTTCAATCTTCCATATAAAAACCACTCTTCAAGTCAAACAATCTCTAGCTCGAACAAATTATGGTATACCGTGACAATTCGACTTAGTGGGAGTCCACTGTATTTGACATATAGGATATATATAAATAAATAAGTATATGTATATAGTACATTACTTAATTCATTCAATAGCCTCTTCACTCAAAATAAGCTATTTTTTTCTCTGGCTTGGGTCTTAAGTGGGTTATAAATGGACCGGATGTAATGATAATGTGAATAATATCCTCATTCGTCGATTCCTACTATCTTGGGCCTCTTCGGAAAGTGATCCAACGGACAAAGACGCCGTTTCTATTACTTCTGCTCAGTGTAATAAAATTGTGTGAACTGTTGCGGGCACGTGATGCCAAGGGTCCAGTGAAGCTGTCTCTTCAGAATAAACCTTAAATTTCTGTGTATTGAATGAAAAGTTGCTGCAAATAACTTCCAGTATGACTACAACTCCGATGTCTAATTTAGTGATCTCTGCAGACACATTTCCTGTGTATGAGCTTCATCATTCAGGACTTTTGCTTTGCAACTTCGATAAGTCATTCATCTCTGAAGGTTTAGCTCCACAAATAATGCAATTGCTAGCAGAACTAGTAACTGTCACATCTTGAGCAACTAACTTGTCTTACTTGGACAACATGCATACCAACAGTTATTGTGCTCTCCTAAAATTCCTCACTATTCCCCTCCTCATAATCAGAAATATTTTAAAACTGATTCCATTTTATTCTAAAACACTACAAACCATCTGGAGGTTTAATACAAAAATTTGCAAAATAAGTGGTTTGCAGTGAAGGTCAACATATTGAAGACAAAATGACAAAGTGGTCGGTAGACGGATATGATTTTTACGAAATAAATAGAGCACAATTTCAGCTGTCAGTTTTCAGCTTGGCGCTTTGCAATATTAATTCTAGTACACGTGGTCTAACCCGGCTTAGGCACTCTTTTTCTGTATTATTTTCCGCTTTTGAACTTTCAACATTTCACTGAATATCCGTTTTTGAACTGATTGTTTTTTTATCTCCAACCGAGATCCGTAAAATCATTTGGCACAAGAAACTCTTGATTTGTCAGAAAAGTGTCAACTGAACGCCGCTTTCCCGCCGAACTTCCAAACGAAGATCTTTAAATGTTTACGAGAACCTGCACTACCTGTGTGTAGACTAAGAATTGTTTGTGTTGAAAGACGACGTTTGAGGTAACGCTGCATTGTGTTTCACCCATTAGGCTAGTGTTGCAGATAGAAGACAACATAAAATATACAACTAAAATATTACACGGCAACACAAACATTCAACACTGAATTCCAACACAATTCTAAACATTGGCAACACAAAACAAAACTCACAACAATGGATTCTAAACTTTGGTAGAATTGGAATATACATACTTATAACGTTAATAAAAAAGAGAATTATTGAATTCAACACTCAACGCAGTATAGACGGTTTTATTTTCTTCGTTCAAATAATAAAAGTTCATTTACGTATGTAGCAATTTTAATTCGTATAGCTATTTATAACATAGTTTCAGAACAGCTAGTCTTAGAGCTTCCAATTTTGAGCATCCATGCGAACCTGTGATGGAAGTCATCACATTTTGCTGTGTTTGCGTAATAAGCTGACAACGTGTAAGAGTTCAAGGGGTATCGAGAAAAATAAATGCATCTGCATACAAACGTGAGTTCACCTGAAATCGTAGATTCCAGAAAGAATGTGTGAGAGGTGTAAGCAGGACGAGGGGTGCTGGAGAGTTCGATTGATTTTCATTTCAACAGAAATTTGAATACGGGAACAAATTAACAATCCTCACCCAAAGTTTTCACTGCACATTGTTGTATATTCCTACAAATGCCATTAATAAATGACCACAGACAATTTCGTCGTACCTGCATCAATTTGGATATCATTTGGTGTTTTTCATTTTTCACTATTTTCTACCCAAAATTGAATTGTGGTTAAGTTTAAGAAACACGTCTGTGTGGTCTCAAAAACAGACCCTGTATGAGGTCAAAAAATTAAAGATTGTGGTTTTGACAAGCTTTCTTAAGCATGTATACCTACCTTTTTTCCCAATTTTCTTGAACTCAAAAATAAATTAGAGCAGCATAAAAAATTCACTGAAATTGGAATTAACTGAGTGCGTACGAACTAGCTTCATAAACTTGAAAACGTCAAAACACAATTGATTATATTTCCAATCAATTATAACCCAACCCATGTTGTAGGGAAGAAAATATTTGCTGAGCAGGTCTCTAGAGATCCTGCGTGGCATCATGGCGGGAATTCGTATGTTAACAGAAACAAAAAGGCGGAAATAAAGAAACATATCGCATACACTTAAAATTTTTTTTTTTTTACTTTTCAAACATTTTTCTACTCATTACAGCTTCTGCAATAAGTCACTGCACATTATGGCAATTTTCTATATAAATCATTAATAAATGAACTAAATTCTTTCATCTACATCAATTTGCAATGCAATTCGTGTCTTTCATACATAACTTTTTGATAACAGACATTGTGATGTAAGCTTAAGCAAGAGACCCTTGAGTGACGTCACAGAGCAGAAAGATCGCGGTTTTGACAAGCTGTCCTGCTGCAGCACACATTTGTATCCTTACACAGTAAGTAAGGATACAGGATACATACAGCAGTAAGTCAAACAGTATGACTGTGTAAATAATCGAAATAAAATAAAAATGTTCAGTTCGAGGAAACAATGACGAACTTTCCAGCACACTTTTACTTAAGCCTGTATACCTACATTTTTCCGCAATTTTCTTGAACTCAAAAATAAATTAGAGCAGAGTGAAAAATTCACTGAAATAGGAATTAACTGAGTGTGCACGCACTAACTTCATAAACTTCAAAAAATAAGGCTCATCATGGATCCACATTGCTTGTCAAAGTGCATTTTTTGTATATTTTAATATTTAAAAGCCTCTCGAATATTATTCTCGATCTCGACGATAGTTTTAAGATGACCCAGTCATCAAATTTCCTCTTAATAACATTGAGCTTTGCATCACTTGTATGGTGTGTACAGATAGCTTTCTTGGAACCTTAACTCGGATATGTCGATATTGTCGAGCTCTGGCCACATAAAGTCGACTAACATCAGTCCACATGAGTCAATTGACATCAACTTCATTTCGAAAGAAATTATGCATAGTTGTCATATACCATCAATTGTTGTGGAAGAATTGTTTCTTGGACGAACACTTGAGTACACTTCAGTAAAATCACATAGAGGCTGAGCCAAAAATTGGCATCGCCTGAGAATGTGGTATCCTCCACGAATGATCAGCAATATTTATATGCGTGCACAGGATACTAAGAGTGAAGTCAGTTGTGCCGAAGGAGTTGTCGAGAGTAGTCGAATGTGTTTATCGTGTTGTTGTTATATTATTGAATAAAGTTTGAAGTGTTTTGAAAAATAATTAAAACTTATTGCTCATTGCTTACAAGAAGATGATTATTTGGTCAATATGGCCAATGTTTCCAGCACCCAATTACTAATGAGCGGCATCGCAGCGTTGTCTGCGGTGCTCTGACTTCAATTCTTGCAACAGCATAATCTGATATGAACGTATCCCAACTGAGCCGGAGTTTCGATATTTTTCAATAATTTTCGTACGTTCGGCAGGCTTATGTTGAAATGAATTTGACAACTACGGAAACATGACAATTAACCGATCGACCTCTACCTCTTGGGGATAATTTTGGTACCATGTATAAGTGATGGATTCTGAGCTGTCAGAACTGGTATAGGAATTTACGTATAAATGGCGAAATGTAGTGGGATATTAAAAAAATTAGAAAAAATGTAAAATAATTATTTTAATGCCGAGTTAAAATGCAGAAGTTTTAATTTAAGCTGTTGTCAAGTGTCTATTTGTGATAGTTTTTGAGGAATGTTGCTCCGAAAAGTGTAAACAAAGCACCAGTTTAACATGAAATTGTTGTTGTTTTGTCATTATTCAACACAATAAACACTGAATGGTGAACAATATTAAGTATTAGTTCGTCATAGTTTGTTAAACAAATTAATTTGAAAATATTCAGTGCAGTATAATCTGCTGAAAATTGTCTCATTCATACATATGTATGTGTGTATGTATGTGCATATCCTCCAATATAGCACAATATTCCATTTGCTTTATGCAAAATGAAAGAATAATACATTATGTTGGTTGCGTTTATTGTTTCAATTAATTATAAGAAATTGTTTATATCATATAATTAACTTATTGCTTTAAACGGAAACTAATTTCTATGAACTCTTCACGTGGATTACGCAAAGAAAGGTCCTTGAAATTGTTGCTATATTAGTAGAACGTAATATGGAATAATGTATGTAATGTACAAATTTCAGCTGTATTTCACTACTTCAGACATTGTTCTATTATAAAACAATGAATACGCAGTAAAACAACACTTAATATTATTCACTATTCACATAATGATAAAATGCATAATGAATAGTTACTGGCACATAAGTGGTTGGTTTACATTTTTCATTATGCGATTCCAAGTAAACTGTCACTTCCAAACACTAATAACAAAACTGGCACTTTTTTCTCGGTATTCCACCATTAATTTCATCCAAAATCAATTATTTCACATTAGTTTTAACAAATACAGATCTGCGCTGAATTTTAAATTCCCATACAAATTGCTTCGCGCGAATAAGCTGACGGAATTGGGGTTCGAACTTGAGGTAATAAAAAATTCCACCAGGGGTTGCTGAAGTCAAATGACGGTAGGTCAATTAGGAGATCTTTCATTGCTAGCAGGGCATCTTTATCTGGACCTTAGGATGCAGTGAAGAAAAAAATGGAGGAGTTGATAAAAAATGATTATTCACATAGCCGAGGTCGCCAATATTTCACCCCCCATGACAGAAGCAACCTGCGTCTGTTAGATAGAATTCAAACTAACTTACAGGAGACAGTAGTATCCGGGAGTCATTAGACTCGCTCGAACACCGACGCACCTACTCTTCTTTGTCCCTGTTTCAATGCCAATTTAAGAAAAGATGCTTAAGTCATTTGTATTGATTGTCTCTGAAACTGTGTCCACGTATAACGCCAGCCCTTTACTAACTCTAGGAAAGCTTATAATTATGTTTGGATTTAATGCAGGCCACATCAATGTTCGGTGGCCAACAAGCTTTGATCTGTTTTCGGACCCACTCTTAAATTTAGAAACTCGGTTTTTCAACGGCACTACACGAATGTGGAATGCTCTTCTTCTTCCCAGCCCAATATTCACCAAAGACTACAATCCGCAGATATTTAAGACCAATGTGCACAGGTACCTCCTCTCCCTTTCTCCCTCCATACATTCGGCCAGTACTGTGTCTCGACCCTGAACACTTAAGAGTATTAGTAATCCCTTGAGCGCGTGCAAACTATAAAAAAAACTACGCAGACTGTGTTTTATAACAATATAGTAGGAATAAAAAGGACAAGTCAAGCATTTGTCAGTAACACCACTGACATCTGTTGAGAATGGATTATTCATACTCGAATTCCGTTCCAAATTCCTTTCTCATCCCTATGTGAGGACGGATTTGACATTTTAGCAAAACCCTCCATCACCCGAACACAGTGGAAATATCACCCGAAACGTATTCAAGGGTAGATTTGAAACACGAATCATTGACAAAGAGCGCTTTCCTCGACATCCCGACACTTAAACACTGAAATCGACTCGAGTTCCTTCTGCCAGTTTTCGCTAATGGAATAATTGAATAGACCTCATCAAAGGAGCTCATACGCCTGTACGAATAAATTGGATAAAATCAATGTGGGGATTGGGTCGACCTTCGTTGCTCGCAATACCGATAGAGCCAATCATAATGACAGCTTTACGTGTAATATTTCAATTCGTATAGTCGACACTACAATGTGGACTGTATTACGTTGAATTGCGATTAGACCTCTGGAGATTGAGCCACTTTTTTGTGGTTAAACTTGAACTGATTGGAGAACAGCATGTAAATAATTGTAATGGCTATGGTGATTTTCGCGCTAAAACACTCATTTTGCGGTGCTATTCAATTCCCTCGATTCTCAGGAAACTGTTTCCTGTGACATTTAGCGGCAAATCAATCCTTTATTAAATCGGACAGCAGAAAAAATGGGACATGGTATTTCTAGGAAATTCGGCATCTGCCGGGGAACGTTTTCCTTTCAATGGGTGCACAAATTCGCTAATTTGTTACGAGTGAACTTGACAGTACAGAAAGGAATTATTTGCGGATTATTTTCCTTCGGTAATTATTTTAAGCAGCTTTAAATGGATGCCACCGAGGGTATTGAAAGGAACGAAGTCTGTTTGTCTTGCAGGAATACCTCTTCACAATAATTGAACTCTGAAGAAGGTGTTGAGACAAATAAAACCTTTTTTAAGGTAGTGGAGCCACCTCTTACAAATTTTTGGATGAAATTTGGGCTGACAGCATTTGTGTACGTCCCTTCATTAGTTATGGACGAGCTATCTTCCTCGGATCAACGGAGCTACAATAGTGAGATGGCCAGGAAGTATGATCCCGGACTCTGTCACCAATTGGAAAATATCCTTACGCAGTACTGTGGTCCAGGAAGAGGGTCCGAGAGGAAAATAAATCTCAAAGAAGGAAGATTGCGATGTATAATAGAGCTGTCACAAAAGTTTGCCTATATTAGAATGCGGTTTCGTCCTAGAAAAGCAGGTAATGTCAACAAGTGCACACATTCGATGCTGAAAACAACAAAGGGACCTAGTATGGACATTGAACTTCGCATTGGAGCCTGACCGAAGAATGAAGTGAAGATTCTACTCGTAGACTTCAACGCTGAAGGTTAACGGGAAATCTTTGGCACAACAAGCTTAACATCTTCTGTCTCAGATGCAAGACAGACTTTTGACAAGTAACATTCTGAAAAGAAAAAATGAAAGCATCCAAGTTAGAACAAGAGACTTGTGACAAGGCGTTTCCTCACAAAACAATACACACAGTAATCTAGTGATCACCGGATGATCGAAATATCCTGTACTTTCGTTCGTTAAATATCCTGTAAATATCCTGTACTTGCGAACATTCAGAGAGGCAAATGTGGAGTATGACCAAAAATTCCGGACCAAAGAAGACTTATATAGTAAGCCACCGAATCAATCATCAAGGATTTAACAGAGGGTGCCTTGAAGCGGTAGGTAGGCCTCAGACGCGTTCTAGTTTGGTGTGTCTGAGTAGACGAAACATGCAACCTGCGAGGGAATGAAAAGGTGGGGCAGCATAAGAGCACTCGAGCGTTATACTACCGGAAGATAATGTCCACTGGGCACTACTATCTTATTCTAATTGGGTAATAAGCAGAAAGGCAAAGTCAATCCTTGGTACTTTGGTGCAAAAGATAACACTTTCGTCCTATATTTAAAGCTGTCTTCGAAGAATGTCTTGAATGAAGAAGATAACAAAACTCTTTGAATAGTACAAATTTAATTGGAAAGGCAATATCTATCGATTAACTGACACTACCACATCGATCACGTATGCCCGGCTTAGAAAATCTTCAAATACGATCCTCTTATTCTTCAAGAATAAGGAGACCGGCCCCTGTTATTAAAATCAATAAAGACATTCTAGTAGAAATTGTCAATTAAGTAACCGTCTGCTTATTGTTAACTTGCCTGTCCTAGCTTAGGCTTAGATACCATAGCGCCGATGTGGGGTATACATCATCTCCAATTCTTAGTATATCGGTCAAATTCTCGACACAGATTACATATGTAGGTACGTTAATTATTGACACCTCCCTTGAGCCGCTGACAATTCTTAGAGAGTAAACCTGTCAAGAAATGCTTAATAATCTTCGCCATTCGGAGTCAGTGGGCGCAAACCTGTAGGCCCTGTCCAATCGTGGAAAGACGAAAGCACACGCAGCAGCGATTGCTGTAGAATTAATCAAACCTCACCTTTTTCAGCAAATTTGTCAATTGGTCGTTTTACTCACCCTGTCTATCGTTTCTTCCGTTTGGGTAATTTTAATGGTTGGTGAGCACGCATTTCCGAGGACAATTTGTAACTTTTTATCCTCTTCACGCATTATGTTCACGATTTTCACACCTCTTCTGGGCACCCGACTTGATGAATCAGTTTAGTGCGTCTTTTATTTTCTACTGATATTAAATTATTTTTAGATAAAAAATAAGCTTTATGTTTCTGCAAAATGCAGGACCGTCCAATTAAATTTAATTACAATTTCATACAACGCATCCATTTCTTAAACATCGCATGTGGGCTTTATAGGGACAGGGGAAAGCTAAATTAACATTTAGAGGCTTTTAACACATTCGAAATGTTCAGTACGTAATTAATTTCTCAATTGGTTCTGCAGTATTTCCTTGCCTGTTTTCAGAATAGAAATGGTGAATGTAAGGGTTGGTTTTTAGAGATTTGGTTATTAAACTGCCAGGACAGGTCCTACAGATTGTCAATGACGTGCAATTTTTTTTTGAAAAACCATTGGTCGGTTCGTTAAATTTATCGTTTAGTGCACGTCCATTTAATGTCGACATAATAGTCCATCTGTCTATTTATATATATTATATATATGTCTATAGAGGTGTTCTCACACTTTTAGTCTGTCTCTCTAATCTTGTGAAGCCGATGGACGCACGATTTGGAAATCAACAGTCGCCGTTTTATTGCTAGTATACGGCCCCAGTTGCTCGATAAATTTGTCGAAAATTCATGATTGCACTTCATTCGAGTTAGGTGTGGCATAAAATTATCTATAAAAAAAGCTAATATCATAGACTTTTCTCCTTATTCTTGACCAATTGTCCCTTCACAAATCTGTATTCTTGAATTCAAGTGAGGTTTGAAAAAAATACAACTAGGCAGCACATGGTTTGACAAATTGTGTCATCGAGTATGATCAATTTTCATGCTATAGTTGTGTTACGACAATCATCCTCTATTTTGCTCATTATAAGCTTGCAATTTTATTTATTTAATTTGTGTGTTATTAATTGAGGAAACAAATTTATCCTTGATGGCTCAGATTTCAATGGCAGCCAAAGAAAAAAGTCACCGTTTTTTAGATGGATTTATAAATGCAATAGCTACATGATCCTCCATTATCATCATCGTCACCTTCTGACCCACATGATCCACTAAAGGGGTCTCGGGGGTAAACCACGCACGAGAGATCTCCAGGCAACTCGAACCTCCGCCATCGTCTCTAACTCATCAGGGGTTATGCGCAAGCATTACCAGGCTATGAGCTAATGGACTTGCTCCAACCATCTCATCCTGGGTCTGCCATCCTGCCTACCTAATGGAATCGAGAAACAAAGAGGACCCTCAATCACGTACTCCTGCAGAACACTCCAGAGTTTACCTCGAGGAACTAGGTCATATGCCTTTTGCAAATCTACAAAACAGCTGTAGATGGGTTTGGCATACTCCCAAGCCTTCGCAACTACCATTCTTAGAGTGAAAAGCTGGTCGATTGTACGTCTGCCGGGATGAAAGCCGTACTGTTCATCCCCCATCCTTGACTCGACCATAGCTCTAGAATGCGCCTCCAAAACCTAAGCGTGGACTTCCCCGGGGAGACTTTAGAGGGATATGCCCCTGTAGCAGGAGCAGTCTCTTTTGCTCCCCTTCCTAAAAAGAGGGAAAATCATCCCAATTTGCCAATTGCCAAGTGTCTTACCGCATTCCCAAACCACCTTAATAACAGAGAGGCATGAAACTCCCTTTTTACCGATTGCCCTAAGAATTTCTGGCTGGATTTCATCCACATCGGCGGATTTGTAAACTCTTAGCGAATCTATGGCCAACATGACTTCCTCCACCGTTGGATCACTCTCCGCCCCAACTTCGGTCGCCATAACAATACCTAAACGTGAAAATATTACACTGGAAGCTCACACGGTCGTGAGAAATTGTCCGCTCAAGGGGGTTTGTCCGCCTAAGAGAATTTGCGTAATACTAGCTTACTGTAAATCGTTTTATTCCTATCAGTACAAAATTTGGTTTCAAACTCACATTTTCTTCTCCGTCGTTCGGCTTCACCCATAAAAATGCAAAAAAAAATTCATGATATGATAAATACTTCGCACTTATTTTTTTTTGTACGTCACTGTACATGTAGGAATAACATGCTGCAAAGTTGTAACTGTTCGGATCCTTCGCCTACAAAAATTACAAGTTTTAATAAAATAATTATTTTATAATAATGTTTTTTTACAGATATCTCCCGAAAATGTAATCCTTACGAAGCTGATCAAGCCAAATATTGTCAACGCATTGAAAATGAATACAACATCACCAAAGTCTTCGTTAGCAAAACTTGGATTACACTCGAAAAATAAATCAATTAAGGTTATGGTTCTCGGACAGAGCGGTGTGGGTAAAACAGGTGAGTAATTTTCCATCTGTACTGTAAAATGGTTTGAAGGAATGGATATAGTGCTTTGTCCATTTTTTAGAAACGAATTCGAATCCCAAAGGGTTGAGCAGGTTGCAAATGCACAGCAGGTACAAGCAATCAGATTGACCTTGACTTAAGAGCTGACAGCTGGGATATCATTGCAAAAAGCTCTCCGAATTTCCCCTTTTGACCATGAATTCGTAGTTGATGGAGATCTGGTTTATCAAATAAAAGCCTAGAACCTATTATTTATTGCTCTGGTCTTTTTCCAGATAATACTTTAAGTTGCCATGATCAGTAGAAAACCTAGAACTTGTTCCTTGCATTGTACGTTGCATTGCATTCTTATTTTGTTGTCCCTCTCTTTATCGTTTCTTAGCTGACTATTACATTTTTAGTGTTTCGCCTTATCCCAATTGTCAAGTTTTCTCTCCAAGTGATTCCGGATTTGGCCAGTTGTCAGGTAGATCTCAGCGTTGCTGCTGTCTTCGGGCCTCACAAGTTCTTTTACAAAAATAACTCGTTGCAATGTGGTTTGTTATATAGAGTCTGGGTTGAACTACGATTCGTTAGTACATGGTAGCCTCATCATTACGTGCGATTCATACACAAAATAGTGATCAATTTCACAATAATACATGAAGAAAAACTTTTTAATGAATAAAGTAAGCAGTAAGCAGCTTTGTTCACTTGACTGAACATCAAACAAAAAATTGTTGAGAGATTGAGGAATTGAGTGTGAATAATCGGAAAGATTCGTTATGTAAGAGTTCACTACACAATAGATCTAAAGGTCGCGGTGCATTTTACCCTCAACAATAAAAGTTCACAAAAATCGTTATATAGAGGTGAGCATTATATATATAAAGAGGTTGTCCAAAAGCTCATAATAAGGCTTATTAAATATAATGTATTTGTTATGTAAAGGTTTATTTTGCATTAGCTTATACGGGTGGTTCAAAGGGATTTCTGAAAATTCAATATATTGGCGTCTGTTATATTAAGATTCCACTTAATTTATGTGATCCAATATATAAAGCAAAGAAATCATCAAAGTTTAGCATGTTGAGGTGCTTTTTCCAGTCATATGTGGTAAGCTAGGTCCATTTCTTCTGAGAAGATGCGTGCTCGACTCTTGCTTTCTACGATGGATCCGTCCGTTGAGATGGCAATACCTTTAGTCTTCTTTTCTGAAAGTAATCCATAACCAATGACCCTTCTGTGCTACGTTTCCAAAAACCCTACATGCTAACTAGTTATAGAACCCTTTAATGAGTAAAGCTCATGAAACTAATTTTTGCTGAGATCCACAGCATTTTAACGTTAATTGAAGAAACGGGGAGAAACCCACATCGACATACTATCGTCGTCGCATTTGTTTTAATAAATAAGTCTAGAGGGAGTAATCCTAGGAACAATTTCAATGCTCACGTTGGAGTGGGGTACGTATACCACTGACGATAATCAAACATGCCAGACACTGAGTCGCTTGATAGTAGCAATGTATGTTTGGCAGGCTTTCTACGACCACATCACAGAAGTACTGCGTAGTACAATTTGTATCCTTACACGACAAAATGTAAAATATATGGCTTATTAGAAGGTAGACCGTCATATCCCAAAAAACAAGAATTTTTACTTGGTTCAAACCAATTTTTTATAAAGTTGTTGATGGAATACTGTTAAAATTAAAAATATATATATATATCTATAACACACGCCTTTTAATGTTTATAGTATAAAATACGACCAAATAATCGCAAAGATTAGTATATACAGTCAGTCTTAATTACTGAGTTATTTTTAATCAGTAATAACTCACTTTTGTTCTGCTGTAGCTACTGACTACGAAACTGTCCATAAAGTAATCTTTCACTTTTAAAGGAATGGACCCAATATTTCATGTTACGCCTTTCTAGTGAAATCCATTTTTATGCTTACAAAACCGTCAGCAACGTCGGAAGTATGTTATGATTCGTATTAATCCATGTGTCCCATTTTCATTTGCGGCAGAGAAATTGTCTATAAAATGAAGCGTGTTGCTAATAAGCTATGTTCCGAAATCCCATATTTTGTTGCGAAAACAATTTTATAATCGCAACGACTTAAATCGCAACTATGTGGATACTCTTGTCCGTACGTATAGCGGCGTTCAGACACAGCAATTTATCGTGACGATTTGCTGAAGCTGAATAGTCAAAATGTTTTATCTACCACAAAACAAGTCTGCCTTTTTGTTGTAACGAGCGTTCACATTAATGATTTTGGCCCATTGAACATGGTTTCCAAACAAATTTGCGCGAGAAATTGTTGACTGTTAACGCCGCTTATGAAACATTTTAACTTGCGATAACCACGTCGCCTGAAAAATGGGACAAATTACAGACTTTTAATCGTTGAGATTGTGAGTTATCATGCTACTACTTTTTGCGACTTCGCAACATTTGCGAAAATTAAAGAAAAAAATAACCTTTTGCGAGAATGCGAAAAAAATTCAGTCGCGTGTCACGCGAAAATCGTATTTACCATACATTAGTACCAATCACCGGCAATAATAATGTAGAATTATTTATTATTTGTTTAGGCTAGGCACTCACATATGATTTCCGCACGACACTCGAGTGAATATTTTTTGCAATTTCGCAAAAAGTTTATTTAATGTTAATTTTAATTATTGTTGTTAATTTTCGCAAAATTTGCGATGTCGTAAAAAGTACCAATCATCGCTCGTCCCAGTACAAATTTAGAGGGAATCTTTTGGAATATCCTTAACCCAACAAGTTCTATAAGAAAGCACAAGTTTATACCAACGTAACGTACACAGCTGGAAACTCGAGGAACCCAAAACCGCTGACTGCCTTTCATCGTGAGAAATCATTTCCAATCAATACGAGCTCAGATGTGATGATTTTTCCAAGCCATCACTCGTAGTTAATAGTATCCTCAACGTACAATCTTCAACCACCATCCGTTGCAACATAAAAAAAACGAACAAGTTTCAATTAAAGAAAAACAATCGTCGACCAGAACTTTTCTCTTTTCAACAACTGGTGACCTATTCCTGCGGAATGACTTAGTTATTCGAACTCCACAGGGAATTAAACAACACTATCCACGTACCATGCAATTAAAGTGAGTGTATTCTGAAACTCCCTCCCCGGCCGTGTGTGTACATATGAGTTGAAAAGTTTACATCCTCTTAGCCAAGCATGAAATGCAGAAACCGTGTTCCTGCATGGATACTACGAGCGGGGGTGCCACGCCTCCTTCTGCATCTGACATCTTGTATTGTGCTGACAGATACAAGCGCTTTTCACTTATCGAACATTCAGATTTCGATGGGCAGGCCAGAGTTATGACGTGTATCAAATAATATTAATCGCCGTCGTCTAGTTAATATCACACGATTAACAAGTTAATTCACAGGCAGGCCGATAAAGCGCCGACAGGCATGGAATACGTGCTCCAATCTTTCCTCCATGTAATGCCGGCTCCAGGATATTTATATCCAAGACCGAAAAGACAAAAACAACACTGCAAATTTGTCTTCGTGTGCCGGAATGGAATTTTATTAATTAGACCAGCTATTTGGGGTATAAAGTGAAACGTGAGCCGGTGCCTTTGTGCCGTTCTCGCCCGTCAAGCTGTGCGCGTATTGAGGACCATTTCATTATCGGTCTAGCAGCCTCAAACGCTAGTTTTCCCGTGCCGCGCTGGTTTCTACATATCAGTACCTTGTATCTTCCATTCCCTATCCTGTCCCGGTGTCGAGCAGTAGGCCACACCGACTTGTTCTTCTGTTCCCTTCACTGAAAATTATCGAGTTCCAGTGAGGGTAATTAGAAAATAAAAAATCGATTCCAAATCGATTTTCATTTACAATTCCGTGGAAATTGCTGGCGAGGGAATAGACGAATGCCACGCTCTGATGGCGTCTGGTATCCCCAATCAATCGTCAATGCTGTTGTGCGTATTTAGCGTGTTCCCTCCCAAATGTGAATCGGGAAAATTAAGATGTGTCTGCCTAATGTATTCATCCATGAAATTACCACGGATCCTTTGATGAGACCAGCAGACGAGACGAGACGAGACGAGACGAGATGAGACTGTGTCATTTGGAGCTGTCAATGGGTTCAAACGATTCGTGTGCGCGCACACATTGAGGGCAAGGTTGCCAAAAATACACTCCCAAGGGTTAAAAGTGTGTGGACGAATTCAATTCACGCAAAAATGCATGCAAAAAAAACTATCTACGCATCACTGAGTGTGGATACGCTTTAAGATGTTTCAAGGCGAGCCAGGACAGGACACACTGTCAGTGACTGGGGATAATGAAGATTAGTTTGATGTGCTTGGAGAATGCTTTCTCACAATGACCATTCCTGCTCGGCTGTACCCTGCCACAGACGAAGAAAACGTTTCACGTTTCTTAAATTTTATTCAAATTCAGTTCGCACGTGTGTGTGCGCATGCATAATTAATTCACACAATTCCTGTATCCAAGTAGAGTTTATCGGGTTCTGCTCGGGTCTAGGCTAACTAATGCCTCGCACTCTCGACTTTCGTTGCGAGAGTAATTTTATGGATTTTTTCCAACAGCTGGCAACTCGGAATGGCAAACCAACTCCTATAGTTGCCGTATAGGTGGCAGAGGCTGGCATGTGAAGGTTGCCATTTGCAAATATGAAGTGTCTCTCAAGAGAGGCAATGATTACTAAAGTTCTTCGCCTAGTCTCACCAACCGAGACAGGCGAGTAGATTATACGACAGGCGAGCAGGTATGAGGGAAGATTAAAACATGGAGTTGAAATTGAGGACGGTGTATGGATTATTGTCGTCGCCAATTCAATTGGATTTTTTCACAATTGCGTTGTTTGATCTGGTTCGTTTTCTAAGGGAATTGGAAAAAACCAAGTGTACCCATACTTCTTCACGTTGTTAAATTCTTGCTTTAGTTTACCAAAACACCAGGATAATAATGATGGCGTGATGCAATGAATGGTTGCATTATTGGATATCGGATGGCGTGACTATCACGATATTGAGGTGTTAAAATAAAGTATTAAAGTGAAAAGGGTCGCCGACGTGGATTAGTAGGGTTGTATATTGACTACTATGTCCGGCGTACCAGGTTCGATCCCCGAATTTACCAACATTCATAACTAACGACTCCGACTCTTCACTAACAATGCTGAAAGAGTATTCTTGTCTGCGAAAAGCTTCTCAAACTTAGTTCTTCGGAGTCGAGATAAACTTGGAGGAACAATAGCATGGTTGCTGTGGAAGCTAGGTCCACTTCCACCTAGTTATACTGTAACTTTTATTTACGAACTCCTCTAATTACGATATGGTCCCGACGCCAGGAAAGGGCTATCTATGTATGTATTTTAACCCTTTTGCAACGGAACCCCTCTATACCGGACACGGACAAGGGTTTCAACCCTTGCCAAGATGTTTTAATTCTAATAACGGATTTACATACGTAAATGTGTATGGAAATATGCATATGTAAACTAATATGTACACATGTAAGAACATCCAGTCTTTGTAGACCCGACTACTTTGTTTAAGTGAACTAATTGCATTTCTCTAAATCCATTTCAACTCGAGTCAGTAGTCAACTGTGAGTTCAATATGTTTTGGACGTGGATTGAGTGCATGATTAGAGTATTACGCTGTTCAGTTTATTCATAATATTGAATATGCAAAGGCGAAAATAACACACTAGAATAAAAAGTGTTAGTGAATTTGATTTGACAAATTCAGTTTTCATTCCATAAGTTTTAACACAGATATACAACTCCAATAGATTTATGTTCTGAAGATGTTAAAGTGGGCAAAAGATGCTTGGTTAGTGACATCTCTGGTTTTGTCAAATTTGAGCAAGAAGACCTTCTCCATGTCCCACAAGAAGTGCCTGACTGACGCGCATACAGACAACAGAGAAATTAAGGTCAAGCGAAGGACCATTGTGTTACCACGCGGATCTAGGGTACATATTCCTCAAACCGATTAGTGCTTTTGATAAAGCGAAGAAGAAGGCTGATTCTGATGCTGCTCAGTTCAGCCAGATTAACAAAGAAATGGCCCCCAGAGGTCAAAATCTACGGGATGAGAGAGCACTGCAGCTACATGGCAAGTGTTCAATAACAATCAGTTCGTCGTAACACCTGATGTTTAGTTTCCTTCATTTCTGGTAAATACTAAAGTGTGACCGGGTAGCAATGATATTTTTTCCAATTGCTAGATTTGAACTCTAGGCACTTCATCAAGGGAGGGGAATTATAAAATGTATCTACACTCTACTCATCTTGCAGAGCTCTCACCTCATTTATGTCGCCATTTTTCATTCAAAGCCACACACTCTCATTTTTCATCATTTCAGCAAGAATGTTATTTGAAAACTGGTAGTGTGTAGACTACTTAGGGCATCATCATGCGGAACGGAACTGGAAACGCCGATGAAAAATATCAAATTTCAGCTCAGCAAAAGTTCTTATAATTATATTTACCGTAGAGTCTTATATTTTCATTAGACAACATAAAAAAGAAAATATCAAAAAAGACAAATTTTACTTTTGGTCTTATTACGTTGGGTCTTATTTCACATCACCCAGGCCAATGTGTAAGGGTAGCCCCACCTGCTTTATCACCACGATTGATTCACTATAGAATAAGGGGCTTATGGGCGGTTCAATTTCTATTCCACTGTTTATTTTAGAAAATGACCCTCTGTGGACTTAGTTCTCGAGGACTTACTTCCCTGCACCGGGCAGAATACCATAAAATGAAAAATTCAAACTCTCTCAAATACACCACTTATCATAAACTAACTATCCTAAGTCTTAGTCACATTCATCGAAAAATGCATTATCACCGGCGATATATTCCCAATATATTCACAAGTGCTTGGATTGGAGAAAGCTTAAAATGTTTTATGTGATATAAATTTTCTGAAATTTTGTAAGTTTCTTTTGGTATAGAGCAATCAAACTCGAGTGTGAAAAAAATACTTTGTGAGAAAAAGTACATTTAGCTCTAAATTACAGTAAAATGAATGGTACCAGTTCCAAACCTATCTAATGAATCGTATTTTTGTAAGCATTGGTGCAGGTAGTTATGTTCCAAGGCTGTCATAGCCTTCGTTTATTTTTTACACTGAATGTATTTTGAGGAACTGTTAAAATTGAGTGCTAATTTTGTTGTACGATTTTTCTTACAAAATGTAAATTCTTAAACTACAATTGCAGTTTATAGTATAGTTTTTCTTATAGCTCTTAGTGAAATTTGTTTATCTATAGGAATAAGTTTCAGCACACTATTTATGACTTTAACAGAGTTTTCGAGAGATGTCCGCTAAACACATTGAAATGAAAAACCATTTTTTACACTTAAATAAAACATAAAATGTATGTATACTTATAAAACAAAAATAAGTATCTCGGAGACTTCTGGAGATGCAGATTAAAGATTGTTTAGCTACTGTCTAAAAATACGTAACCTTTTCTTTTTTCAAAAAGTGGGCGTTTTTGTGGGCTTAGCCACCTTACTTTGACAATGAATCTGCAATGGGACTAACAGTAACTATGCCAAAAGTTCCTAGCTTTGCTGGTTGATTTAATGGCAACTTTTTGGGTGTTCCGCCCTCTCTGCGGTAGGCGTACCAAAACAAGCTCCATTCGCATCATTCTTAACGTGACGGCCTGCCAAGTACCTGATAACATGGCATTTATACCATGTTTCGAACGATTGCATTAATCAATAAAAGAAAAAAAAAAATAAATAAAAATAATAAATACTCTGGGATAAAATTATGTGCTTCGTTGTCGTAGGAGTTTACTGAATGAGGAAAAGTATGTAAAATAGCCAGGTAGTTTTTTTTTTAAGCATCTGTACAAAATTTATAAGAAGACTGTGTAGCTTCTCTTATAAGCGAGCAGTAGTTTGTCGATATTGATTGTTCTCATTTTCCTTGGTATCGTTTCTCTATCGCAGCAGTATCTTGGTGGACCCCTCGTTGTGCCCATTGTGTTGCTGTACGTGGTTATGAACAAGAGATTTTTTTCTTCCGTTATCTAAGTACTATGACTAAATAGTATTCAGTGTGTCCGAGTATTTTTCCTTGTTGGCCAGTGTTTCTCTGCCCACAATGGGCCCCTCTTGTAATCCTATGTCTCAACATCATTGTCTATTCCTCTACTTAGCAAAAACCGCATGTGCAATTTATAAACAGTCCCGATTCAACACTCAAGTCATAACCAATCAATGACCTCGCCATCGAACAAGCCCTATGAAAACAAAATGTACTACTAGTGGCCGCAAAAGCATCAAAGCCGCTACTTTTGATAGGTCTATTTTAAAATCAATTAGACATCTATTTGCTTCCAGTACATCCAACTAAAAATAAATCATTTCTCATAGACACTGTTCCTCAACCCGACAAGACGAAGCCAAAAGGAACACCACAGAGCAGAAACAATTCCAACTACGCACACGTGTGTGTTTATACGCGGGTATCTTCATAGGCGTAAGGAGGAATCGAAGCAGTTCACCGTTTATTGGCCCCGTCATATCGATTTAAAATTAAGCTTCCCGAAGCAAATGTAAATATTAGCGGCACGCAATCCGGCAGTGCCACCCACGCACGGCGCAAAATATCAATTTACTCCCTTTAGTCCTTGGCTTTGCAGAGATTAAACTGAAAAAAAAAAACAACACATGTATGTACGTGTAATGTCAATAGCTGGTATCTGAAATATTTTATCGGACGATTTTAAATTCCACCGCTGAGAGTGACTATTATAATAATGCATTGCTTATCAAGTGGCGCCATCTACTTGTGCACCCGACCCCACCCCCACCACCGCACGGCGCAGTTAGTTTTTGATGAGACTACCTTTGGCGTGGATTTGTGCGGAATTTCGCAACTCAAGGCCGTTCTATTCAGATCTCTAAATATTTAGATATTTTTGGGATTCTTGATGGAAAAAAGATGAATTCCTTTGGAATGACAGGTGAGGCCGTATTCGAGATGTTATCTCGCGATATTATCAACATGTTATCAGTTGGAGCGGGCATTCGTTTAGTTTGTGTTTTATTTGTTTATTCTGAGATAAAAATTCCAATTTAACATGTGTTCATGAGGATCTGAAGTGGTATTTGTCGGTGGTAGACACACAACTGACATGAGAACGAACAGACAGGTGTCGTGATAAGAATCAGAATTTTCTTGGCGCGTTTGTTTGCCTACTGCGCGAGGACTTTGTCTCTAGATGAGTTACACGTAGTTTGCTACTATTTGAGTCTTGAGGTATTCGCTTCGAAGGGAAATCGGTGGAATTGATTTTGCATTAATAAAAGATGACGGTAACATTTCTTTGAAGTCAAATTGACTGCGAAGTAAGCGAATGTCTCATTCATTAGTTTTGAGTTGTGCGTTGTGACTTGCAATTGTTTTGTTGTTTTCTGTCGGCCACTATTGACGGGTTTTTGCTTACAATTGTAGATACAGATCAGCAGTTAATGCACGATCAGTTGATTAAAATGCCAATAATGACAATTAGTAAATGAAAGAATCCTGGAAAAGATTTTCTCGAGTATTTATTGTGTTCAAGAAGTGACTGCGATTTAGATATCGCACGCTGATGTTATTTAGCTCGCTAAAACTAGCCAGTAAGAAGCCAATGTTTGCTCTTACTGCTGACAAGCATTGGATGAATTGTATCTTCATCCTCCTCCTTGTTATGATGACGAAAAGATATTCTTAGCTTTGCTTAGTTTAAGTCAGCGTTAATGGTTAGGTGGTGCCGTCCGATTAATTATCCTGATTGTATATTTAGAAGGTGTTAGGTGCTGGGAAAAAACATAGCTTCCAGTGAACATAATAGAAGTTGTCGTACCATATATAGCCGTACCTGGCTGGCATCGCAATGTCCGGACACCCATATGAAGATGATATTGAAATGAGAAGAATGAAAGAATGAAACAGAAGAATTAAGGCAACAGTCTCTCTGCGCTCTGTTGACTTCTCATGTGCTCTTCTATTATTACTGTATAAACTCCGTTATCAAGACTGCCATACTTGCTACACATCCCTTGTCCTAAAGTTATTCGTCTTTAGCCGATGCGCCTATATGTATACTCCATTTATATGAACAGAAGTAGGTTTATTTTTGTTCCAGTCACTTTTCCCGTGAGAGTAGTATTCTCCAAATTCAATTACAAAGTTACAGAGGCAAGCTCTGGAGTTTTCTCCATGTCTCATTGGACTTTCACCATGTCACCTCTTTTTTTCATTATATCGATATATGGACTGGATGTTGCAACGCAGCTGAGACGAGGACAATTTCACCTTGGGAGTGTTGAGGTACAGCCATTTTATTTTTGCAGATGACCTAGTTTTCCTTACATCCTCTCAGACGGAATTCCAGCGCTGCTTAGATAGGCTTGCGGCCGAATGTGCTGATGATGGGATGAACGTTAACGTGGATAAATGCGAGGTTACACATTAGAGAATTCCCATTCTAGCAGGCGGAGGAATTTAAGTTTCTCGTAAAGTAATGATCACTGATTGGCTTTGGCATGATCCTTCGTTTTATCTCTGGTGGTGTCATTGTTCGCGTTCACTTCGGCGCCTATGTCGACAAAATCGTTCACTACTTGGAACTTATAGCTACACATTAGGGGAGTAATGTGTATGGTAATGTTTTGTCCAAGACGTCGGGGCGGTTAGGAACAGGTTTTCCTTTTGCAGCGGCTTTATTCTCAAGGTTGTATACTAGGTCCGGTGTTGACATATCTTTTACACATCTCCCATTATTGAGCACAGCCTTTCGAATAAGCCCAGTTGAAATCTCAGTGGGCCTTCACTGTCAAAATGCATTCAATCGCTCAGTAAAACATCCACGAAACCATATCGGTATCCCATATCCAGGCTAGACTCTAAGAATCAACGAAGAAACGACAAAAGGTGAAGCGTAGGCACATCTTTAACTTTTAAAGCTGAGATGAAATATAAACGCTGCCTTCAATCGATTTCGGTAACCTAATGCGGCACTTCACTCAAGAATTCTTAGCAATATTTTATTTTCCTGGCACACAAGTCCTGACACCCTTTTATTGCTGCGAATAAAATTCACCCTCCCACTCAGCACCGTAAATCGCAAAAACAAAAATTCCATCGAATGGTAACCAGAGAAAGTTCTCCAACCACCCAACTCACCCACTTGTCGCACCCTCTATGAGAAGGGTTAATCGAATTATCTTCACATTTCTCCCATAAAAGACACCCCTACCCATGCTCGTACTGTCCTCAAACTAAACTTATGCATTCTCTCTTCGTCCACAGCTATGGTGGTACGATTCATTACAAGGCGTTTCATTGGTGAGTATGACCCCAATTTGGAGAAGATCTACACCTACGCAACGACCGTGGACAACGAAATGGTTCAGTTCGATATCCTTGACGCTGCCCGACAGCCTAACGTAAGTGAACTCTCGCATTTGATGCGTCGGCAAGCAGACAGTGTACTCATAAATATTTCGTTCGCATAGGAAACCGAATTCGCCCATTTGGAGTCAAACATTCGGTGGGCAGATGCATTCATTCTCATGTACTCCGTGACCGACAAGTGCAGCTTCGACGAATGCAACCGACTGAAGTTCCTCATAAACTACAACAAGCGACGCCGCAAACTGGGATCCACGGCCAAAGTAAGTCAGCACCAGCGGCTACTTGAGGTCCTTCAAATAGTTGCCATGGAAGGGAATTTGTCTCGGTATGTGGGGGTCACATGAGAGCGTTTTTGTTTGCTTTCTTTCGGATGATTGGACTGGACTTTTATTGGAGTCCTCGTCAATAAGCAGGAATAGATTTCCAGCGGCAACCAGTACAACCAGCGCCCATATTAAATTGTTTTCGTCGTCGTCGGTGGTGTCCAAAAGAAACGGCAACATTTTTATTAAACCAGAAAAATAAAACCTCTTGTCCAATTATATCGAATGAAGTGATGTAAATTAAATTCCTGGGTTCGTTTCTGCATGCCAGGGCGGCAACAAAGTGTACGCTCACCCACACCGCATCTCAGAGACAGGTTGCCCTCCCCCGGTTGCCACCCACTCCATGGGTTTTGATATTTGTATTTTTCCCCACACGCTCAGAGTTCTATCGCCTTTTCAGGATGGAATTTCAGATGTTCCTGTGATTCTGGTCGGCAACAAAACGGATCAGTGGGGCGACCGCATGGTTAGCATCGAAGAGGGACAACGAAGATTCCGGGAAATCTCTTGTGTATGCTTTCATGAGATTTCTGTACGTGAGAGCGTTGACCAGGTAAAGGACCTTGCGGGTGAGCTTTGCAATTGGGGGTGCATCAAAGCGAGCATACTTTTATTTGAATAGGTACAGTCTGTGTTCAGAGACGTTTGCCGATTCTGGAGGGTGCTGAGTAAATTCCCAAAACTCAAACGTTCCACGAGTGACGTGCAGAATGCCACCGAAATGGTCTTAAGTCCGGACTCTGGCGTGTCCTTCTACCAAACATCCTGCACCGAAAATGACTCTCGAAGGTCATTCTTCATTGTCGGTAAGTATGTAATTTGAGTATGCACTGCAAGCACATTATCTCTTCCATTCGTTTATTTTCCAGATAACACATGCCTTGAAGAGCGCGGAGACAGCAATGAATTCGGCGATGAAATGGGGTCAAGCAGCTTGTGCAGTTCAAGGGGCGAAATGGAGACACCATTTCGCGGCCGTGCCTCCACCGATGGCACACTGCTGTCGCGACCACGGCGATGGCGTTACCCTCCGCCCGGATGTGATTTACCCCATTCGAATCGGGTCGAGCGTCGAATGAGTATATCAGCTCGGGGTAGCAACGCGAGCTACTGAAGTGGTTATTTGCTTTATTTTCCTGGTTGCTCTATTTGCACAGCGATATATCGTTAGCGTTAGACTCATCGACTGAAGAATATATACATACATGTATATTCGTACTGCTATTATATACATTCAGACATATACATACATATATGTGTATATATCTACATAGGTGTTACTCCAGTATGTGATCTCAAATTACATTTATAGCTGCGGTTTCAAGCCATGATGCGAATAAAATATGAAATGAGATTTTTTTCTCAGGTTTTCTACTAGATACCCACAAAATACACAATTACCTATTTTATATGAATACGTGCATACGTGTGTATGCACTACCAACTGCAAGGGGACGGAATACGTTTTTTAATTATTTATTATACTTATATGTAGTATACAATGAACCGATGACACAGGCACGTGAACGTATGTATGCACATACCTTTGTAATGAGCTTAACTAGTAAATAACATACATACATACGTCTAAATTGTGTGCTATACGAAGAAAAGCATTTAAAAAATAAAAAACAGAAACAAAAATTATATTAACAAATCAGAATTGAATATGTCCTGTATATATGTTTATGTTTGTGAATTATTTCTGTACAAATTATACAATTTTAATGTATTATAGAAGAAAAATACATGTGCTTTAAAATGAATAAACATACTTACTGGCGACCACTTACTCGTTTCTACTGAAGGTAAACCGTGCGCTTTGCCAGGAAAGGGTTGGAAATCCGAGGATACTGTAACGTGTAAGCCCATGCACTTGCACTTGTATCGTATCCCACCTAAGTAACCAATTAAAAACTTTATGTTTGCACTCGATATTCGATAGTTTCCGAAGTTTGTCTACTTATGAGCAAAGTTTGAACTCTCTTTGTTACGGATAGTTGAGTATACAGCCATTTTCTGTATGTTTACACTTTAAATTTAAATTCAGGACAGACCTGGCTACGACAAACTAAGACTAGTGAAAACGTACTGTACGCTGTAATAAGGTGTGCTGGACAGTTTGTTAAAATAAACTGTCTATCACACCTTACCACCATCGTACTCTACAAGTGTAGACAATAAAAAAACGCTTTGTCAAGTCAAAAGTCGAGAGTCGCACTCGCATGGCTCCTTACCGTAACCCTTTTTAATGAAGCAATTCCGAATATCAAACAACGATTTCAAACTAAGCGACGTCAATAAAAGCAACCATTGATACGTGCAGCTCCTCGATAAAAGCAACACCTTTAATCGTCCCATTGTTGACTCAGTAATTGCAACTCTTAAAAACTTCTGCAAAGACGGACAAGAACTGCTCGCGACCTCAACGAGACCTTTGACGTCAAAGAAGGATTCAGACAAAACGACACCCTGCCATACGACATCTTCAACATCAATCTTGAAAGAATTGTTCAAAACTCGCCACTACTCGCATACGCCGACGATGTTGACATGATCGGAAAAATGCAGCGTAATGTCAGTGGCGTGTCAGTCAGTGACGCTTTTGGGAATATGGCGACGAATGCCCCCAAGTGGGCATAACGTTTAATAAGGCAATGATCACGGATATGCTGTCAACGATAAAGGACACCTAACACCGACGTGTCGATAAGAATGTCACAGTAGACTGATATAACTTTGAGGTAGTCAAACTCTTTGTCTAGAAACCGCTATCAATTCAGACAATGACAACAAGGCTGAAAGCAAAAGAATAATAACTCTTTCCAATCGATGCTTCTTTCTTTTATCTATTCCATTGATAAATAAAGCCTTCTCTAACAACCAAAGCGATCCAACCAAAGTAACCCTCTATGAGACCTTAATCATCAACATCCTGCATCCAGAGGCATGGACATTGCTGACAAGGACGGACGGATCCTGTCTGCTTTCAGAGGACACTTCTGTGTGGAATGTCAGCATCGTTTGTACGATCGTAATGAACGAAGACCATCATAACATCACAAACTACAGCGAAAAAGTGTCGTGCTTCGCTTATAAAATATGCCTCTTTTTTTGCGTTTCGGTTTTGCAATCGCCTGAAACCCTTCAGATTCAATATCAGTGCGCATTCAGTGTCATTTGATACTCACCGTCTATTCCCCGATTTTAGGGACGCGTATGACTAGTATTTATAGAGATGAATACAGTTTTGACATCCTAGGCAAAACTCTTTCGTGTTGCAGGGAAACGATGGTGAACGCTCGACGCTCCATCAAGGTCGGCAATGGTCATTTCGCGACTTTGATTCCAAAAAAAGATTAAGACGAAACGATGGTGAACGCTCGATGCTCCATCAAGGTCGGCAATGGTCCTTTCGCGACTTTGATTCCAAAAAAAGATTAAGACAAGGTGACACATTGTCACTCCACATTTTTAACATAATTTTCGAGACGATAGTGCGTAACTCAGACATTAATAATAGGGGGACGATCTGCCACAAGTCTGTCCAACTGCTCGCCTACGCCCATGACTTCGAAAGCATCGGCAGAAATCAATGGGCTGTCAGTGGAGTATTTTTGAGCAACGAAGAGGAAGCGGCTAAGAAGGATTTTGCCGTGAATGAGGGTAGGACGAAGTACACACCGTCTACAAAAAATGTCCACCAACACTGACAGCTTCTACAAAATGTCACAGTAGACGGATACACTTTCGAAAAGCTGAAATCTATGGAAAAGTCGCAAAAATTATCCAGGGAGGAAAATGTGACCTACCGATATACCGTTCGTGTCACCGCGTAGTTTTCTTCGAAATAAAATTACTTCCAAAGTCCTATCTCAATTTGATGCAAACGAAAGCAGTCATCAAACATGAATTAGCAAAATACATCATCTAATTAATATTTCATTTAGCGTCCTACTTCTTACATTTTCATTTCTAAAAGAAAAGCCCACGTGGATTATCTTTCTTCGCATTGACATTGTCTGGCGTTTACTACGTTTCGGAGAGTCACAGGTGCATACGAGTATAGAATAGATATTTGACTCTGGTGCAAATGCAAATGCAAATGAAGTGCCAATAGTAAACTATCTTGTAATAATTAATTGCCAGTTCACACGATTCGCAGATGTTTGTTTATAAAGACATCTACGTACACATAATTACAAGATAACAGACAGTATTGGGTTTATGGGGACTGGCGATGAAGAATACTCGAAGGCGGTGTTTCGGAGTGTTTCGAAGCCATGTATAGGACAAATACCACTCAAACTTCGTTTTGGCCACGGAAATATGATAGTCAACTCTCCAACAATGAAGAAAACTGCTAACAACAAAAAAGACTGAGCAAATATACTGAACGTCCAACAAGGGCTCAAATTGTGTGTCCACACGATTTCCAGATATCTGGCAATTTGACAAAGTCTGAAAATTAAACACAAAATTGTAAGTTCACACGGTTGTAAGACATTTATGACTTTACTGACAGATCTAACAATATTGTAAGATATGGCAATTATTTAAATATAACTTTAACAACTTTTGATTTTGAAATTTATAGTAACGTCAAGCATTTTTGCAAAAATATACCTTGAAAGAGTGAAGTCCTTGTATTATGTTTTTCCATTTTTTTCCATAATTAAATGAATTTTTCAAAAAAGAGAATTTGCTTGCGAATGCTTACGAACATCAACAACAATTAAGATTTTTCTTTTTTCATCGGAAATATAAGATGCATTCATTTAAATGGCTTCTACAAACGACCTATGGAGGGGAGTATAGAACTTATTAAATTTTCTAAAATGTGACATAACTGCTCTATAATGGAACAAATAATCTCAAAGTTGGTGCACAGCTGAACAACTTCTGTTTTTCAAATGCGAAGCTTTCTTGAATTAATCATAATTTGAGACACAAACCATTTGGTACCCGGGCATCTGTAGAAGAAACACATTTTCGGTTCGTGTTTGAAAATACGCTTGCAGAGTATATGAGGAGCTTTATCAAGCTTTTCACAAGTTGGTTCTTGTATAAGCATAAACCATATTTGAAGAAGAGCCATACATAGATACATAGACCATACATAGAACCATAGATGAAGAAGTCAACAGAAACAGACAAATTATATTATACAATTGATATTACAACTAGGCTCAGTTTATTTTTTATTTTGTATGTCCTACAATGTGTAGTGCTTCGGGTTGTTCAAATCCGTCTGCCCATGGTGGTTCTTTTAGGATGGGGTGGTGGTGTGGTAGCCGATTTAGCCTCGATGGTGATTGCTATCGCTGCTCTGGTAGTATCCATCCAGCTCGATGTTGGCTCGTCATTGGAAAGTTCTGCTCGTGTAGCCGATTTAGCGCGTTAAGGTAGCGTGGTCCGGGGATTGTGTTTCTCAAGTTCCTCAAGACCTCATTAGGATGATTGTTGATGTCTAGTAGCTGTTTTCTGAACAGTGTCACCATGTATGTTGCAGGGGGATTATGCGTGCATGGTCGTAAAGCTTGTTGTTGATGTGTTGTCTTTGACGGTTACAGAATAGGACTGGTCGTAATTACTTTCTAATCAAGCCTGCGGCCCAGGCATGAGCAACAGCTGACGGTCTTGGGCACGTTGGCCCTGAGCTGTTTTGCGTCCAGACCCTCTTAGTTTAAGGCTTAAGAGATTTATTTAATGGCTGAGTTAAATCTATAAATCAATAAAATTATGCTCGTTATCGTTCGAATTTCACATCCTCCGTTTAAATTCATTGCTTGCATATCCACATCAACAGAATGAAATACTGCGTCACTCTTGTGCACAGACATTTTGTTAACATCGATAAACAGCAGTGCAGAGATACGTTTTCTTTAACATGATATTCTATTTTATAATTCTTGAATGTGCTGGCAATAATGGCTACCACTTGAATCATCTCAAAAGCTCAATAAGCTTTCAACATTCTCACTCAAATCCACGAAGAAGATGACAAAAAGCTTAGTGTCAATTCTTGTAATGGCCTATACGAGAAGTGTCTATTGTCCAGTAGCTGCTCATTCACTTAGGATAAGTAACCATCCGTGTTTGCGTGTCTTCTTCGATTCAAGTGGGTACCTTCTAATCATTAATTTATTTATTTTCGTTTTATTTAAACATTGCTCTACGTGGCGGCAAAGTAAAAAAAAAACGTTCTCTTGTTGCTTCGACCGGAATTGTTTTGTTGGATTCTGAGTGACAAAGTGCCAGTGTGTCTGCTTCCAATTCCTCCTCCCCCGCCGAATTTCTTTAAATATAAGATGTATAGATGTGTTTCCTATAACCGAATTAGTGAACGTTTGATTGGAGTTGGATGGTAGTTTAGTTTTGCAAATCATGCTGACTCATGACAACTAGTTCTAGCCATCATAGGTATACACACATAGTGCGAGTTGAGATACATATACCTACGAATCGGTCAATCCGATTGTTGCTGAATCTTAATAGACTTCAAGAGATTCACGTGCACTGAGAACATCTATCGGTTGTGTGTCAAGAAGGTATAGTTGAGTGCGATGAACTCTAATCGAATGGGTATCTACTGCCCTTGGTTTGACGAAGTGTTTCTCTTGTTTTTTCCCCGTTACGATGTATGTAACCAATGAAAATGACATCATTTCAGAATCTTCAGAATCTTCAGATACAGAAAGATATTTTCAAAGCACCTTCTATTGGAACACTACATTCGGTCGTGTGATATTCTTGGCACTGCTCTTAATCTTCCTTGTTGTGCTTCATAAATTTGGACACATTTGTTTACGTTTTTACTTTGTGCCACTCGCGTTTTCGTTATTTTTCCTTCTAAAAGGGCGAGCAGCGAGTGAAATTTCTTATGACTCAATTAGGATTTCCTTTTTTGACTCAATAGTCCCCCAGCCACCAGTTGGTGGTGAATCTTTTTTCTAATGCGAATATTTGCGGGAAGATTAAATCTGTCAATTACTGAACAGATAACCCTTATCTTTATCACCGACTGAAATGCTAGTGAATCATTTGAAAAGTCTCTTTTGTGAAGTGGAAAATGTCTGAGCTGATATTTTCTTAAGCTATCGCCAAAACATTGAGTCGTGGATGTGTACCCCGAAAGCACACTTGTTGAAACAAATTGGAATGTACCTAATGTACGCACTGAGGAATGGCACTGTGGTGAAAAGAAGTTCGTGTTGTATTAGATGTGGCTATCTCGGAAGCCTTGAATAATGTTAATGGCGCAGTGGTACTGTTGGGCACTACACCATCTCCATCAAGTTTCAATTTATATATATATGTACAAACAATGTTGATGTTCAAACGCATAAGACCCGACGCTGCTTTTGTTTCCTGCCCTCTTTTTCGTATGTTTCGAATCGCTCCATGACTTGCCAAAAAGTCTTGTGAACTAATAATAACATGCGTGGTGTGACAGTCCGAAGTGGACCAGTGCCTAGATTCTACGCAAACACTTGTTTTGTGCGTGTTATTGTTCTATCGCGACTATAGGTGGAACTAGTGAACTATTTTGTACACAGCAATATTTTGTATGTGCACTCTTCTTTGGCTCATTCACTCCCAATTTGTTTTGTATCGTGTTAAGTGTCCAACGTTATAGGTGTTATAGGTATTCTGAGAATTGTTAGAGTAATTGGAGAAATTAGCGGTTACATTCTTTTGATTAAGCAATCAACAATAATTACTCCCTTATTTTTGACGAGTAATAAATAAACAATAAGGAATTCAGGTACAAAACGTCTGTTACACTTGTGGCGTACTTTCGTACTTTCATTAGCTAATTGTTTAGTAGGATGGTAGTTAAAATTGCAATTCTATACAGTAGTCTTAAAGTAAAAGGTGTTGAACGTGTAGGCAACTTTTTGAATTTTTGAATACGCTTGCAGTGTGGGATCAAGGGTAGTAATTGTGAACAAGGTCATGTGTGTACAATAACATAATTCTCAAAAAACCATAAATGCAGCCCATGTCATTATTTGAAAATACGATACACTTGCCAGATGCGATCTGTAAATATGTTTGTTCCAGTTTGAACGTTGGAGTCATTTATTAACTTTTCTGTGTTTTCAAGTCTCTTGGTGTTGAGTCAAATTGTTTTAAAACATGAAATAAGTGATGCCAGCTTCTCAGCAACCACCCGTGTTGTGCGTGCTATTGTTCTCTCACGATTGGAATTATGGCTTATAATTATGTTTAATATAACTGTTAATGCATGGGATATGTTTAATCAATATTTGTAACAAAGTTATTGGCTGTTTAAAATTATCTCCTTTTTTTACATCATGGGTAAATGTGAACACCGACACTTTCGGGAAATTGTAAACAACCATTTTAAATGAAGTTAGCATCGATCTAATATAACTATAATTCAAAAAGATGTTAAAACGATAATACCACCTCCATCTTATGCTTCAGAAAATATCTTACATGCGGTGGAAGACGTGAACAATAACAATAAGACATACTGACAAGCCATAGAAACATACGGGATCTCAGAATCAGTTATTTTCTAGCGAATTGGTAGTAGAACAAAATATTCTTGCATTGCATCAAATGTTTTCATTTTGATTTAGTTCGATTTAACCCCAAATGGTTTTTATTGTTCAGCCTTAAGAGCCTGAGTTCCTTTTTTCATTCACCACATTTTTCTCTTTTACCTAAAAAAAGGCGGGATAAATATAAACAAGAATTTTTACAAAACCCAAAAACTTGCACACTTGCAATTATTTTTTTTCTAAAAGATGAAATAATTTACATGTAAGTTCATCACCCATTTCCAGTTTCGCATAGCTAAGCTGGATGAAACACTATAAATTTAGAAAAAAAAAAGAAAATGCAAAATGGTTTACAATTCCCGACTGTTGTTTGGTTTAATGGGATAGTAATTATTTATAAATCACTACCTTTGCTTTTTAGTCAAGCCAACTACGCAGGACAATGGAAAGGGACTAGCAATGAAATCGAATAATTTGATGATAATGCAGCTAACAGATACAGTGGACTCTCCCTAAGTCGAATTTCTCTCTAACTTGAATTGTATCGCCACATTTTACATACATTTCCCTCAATTTTCCATATAAAAACCCCTCTCTAACCAAACTAACTCAAGCTCGAACAAATTATGGTATCCCATTACAATTCGACTTAGAGGGAGTCCACTCTATATTGGTCATACGACTAATTGCTGGTTGAAGATTGTTCTTCGAGAGCTTCGAAAATACCACTTTCCAAGAATCCTTAATGTGCAGCAGCCTATGAAAGCGTTTATTTATTAATAATTAAGATATGTCCAGTTATTAATTCAAAGTCTAGCGATTTTATTTTTAAGCTGTTGATTTCCAGAATTATATTTTAAATTTTACCATCACAGGACAAACACAAGACACTACGTTCTCTTAGTGTATACCCTCAGTAGCGCTTTACACAACAGGTGTTTGCTGCGCGACTTAGGATCATCTACCGATTTTGCATCTCATAGATTGCATCAAATGAACAATATTAATTAAAGAATAGTGTATTAATACATTTTTTAAACTCCAATCGAGAGAATCTAAAATCAATTTCGTTGCAAAGTTCAATAAAATGCATACACCTTGTAATCACTACAACCATAGTTGTACTCTTATCGTAGAGTAAATTTCTCATCCGAAGTGATGTTTGGGGAATATATGTACATATTCATGAGAAAAAGTAATTCTGGTGAATTTACACGGTAATTAATAATGTCGCGGATAAACATGGCTGACGCTACCTTACTCCTGAAACTTAAGGTCTGCAAGTCTATTATTTTACATTTGTCGTCATATTTAGAGGGTTTTTCGAAAATATGTAACTTAGGGAGAGTATATCTCGTAAAATTCTTTTGTACTCTTTCGAATCAGAGCTCATGTGTGTTATGTGTGGAATGCCAAATTATGGAAGAGTATTCTAAATATGGTCTGACTAACGAGCAAAAGATGGACTTAAGACAAATTATATCCAGAAAATCCCTACTATTTCTTTTCAGAAAAACTAGCATAGCGTTAGACTTCGTAATTGTATATTCATAATGTAATGGACAATTTAATTTAGCATCAACAATTTTGATGAACTTTGAACTTCTGCTAAGCGATTAAGTCTGTGATCATTTATGAAATAATCATAGACAATCGGGGATGTAATTCTATGTGCAGTAAATATATTACTTTTTCGAATATTCAGCTCTAGTCCATTTTCCTTACATCAATGCACTAGAGTATGGATATCGAATTTGAACTTAATGCAATCAGTTAAACTATTTATAGATAAATACAATTTGAAGTCGTCTGCGAACGTTAAAATTTTACAGTATTTGAAAATTGCATGAACATCGTTTACGACCAAAATAAATATGGCCAGCCACGAGATGTAAAACGATCGATCTTTACCAATTGCTTCATGCTCTTTAAGTAATTGGAAAACCACTCTAACATTGAAGAATAGAATCCCAAAGACTTTAGCTTCTTTAAAAGCAAAGTGTGATGTACTTTATCGAAGGCTTTCGAGAAATCGGTGTAAAGTACATCAAATTGTAAATGATTTTCTTTATTTTCATAAGTATAATTCGAAAATAATGATAAATTAGTTGGTGGTTATTAGAAATAGTTTCTTTTACAATGAAATTAATTTTTCTTTTACAGTGATTTCAAATAATTTTGGTATGATGAAAGCTTTGATATTGGTTGTTAGGTTTCTGCCTTTTCCCTTAAACCGCTTTTATATATAGGCGTAAGAAAGATGAGTTCAAATATGTAAAATATGCACAACCATGTAGGGTTAAGGAATTATTCTTCACTCGGCATTCTGAAATGTGCTCTCCGTGGGTCACTGCACAGTGGTACACAGCGAGTGCACTAGAATTAATAATTAAATACTTTTTCACTTGAGCTACAGTCTAAGCTCCATTAAGCTATGACCGTCTTGTCGTTCCAATCTTGAACGCAATGTGCAAAATTATCGCTGAATCGGATTTAAAAAAACACGGTTTTGACATTGGTCATGTTACAAAAGTTACAATTTCTTGGCTAATAATGGTGAGAAAGAGTGCAACTGGGCGATTAAATATAGATTTTCGGCATTATATGATTTTTTTTGTTTTGTTTTATTAGTAAATTTAATTTTATAGATTTTATATCTTAATATTTGATCTACTTGCCATTTATACTATGTTTCGTGACATTATGCTAAATAATTAGGTTTTACTTAGATTTTACTTTTACTCTCCCATACCAAGAGCACCATTATGCACATTTTGATAAGAAACCCGTGTATAAGAAAACCTCTGTTAAAGAATTTATTTTCATGCGCCTCTTAAATTTTTTTGCAAAACAGAGCAAGACGTAGATTTAGGAATAATTGATGTAGGAGTGGAATTGGAGAGGAATCGTTAGAATCATTTACAAGAAGCGATAGCTTTTAAGCATTTATTAAACTTAAGGGGCTTTTTGATGCTGAAGAAGAAAAGCATTTTAATATTTTGAAGAACCACACAAAAAAATCGTCCTCGTGAATATCAGGTTGAATAAATAATACTACTTTCGAACAATCTTAAAAGATAGACATAAGCTGTCACAGACTTTTTTAGAACTATTGAAGAGGAACAATTCTTAAATTTACTTAATACGTTTACGCAAGGCAGGCAACGGAAATTTTAAAAAAGGAACAAATTTTCTCGTTTTTGCAACATTTTCATTGATTCTTCGCTCATATTCTTAAAGCTTAAGGCCATCCTCGATAAATGAAACATCACAAAAACAATTTTGTAATACAAACCAGTGGTCGCCGTGCCGTAGTGGGTAAGTGCGTCGACTCCTACGCAGAGGGTGCCAGGTTCGATACCCGAATTTACCACCATTAATAATTCACGGCTCCGCCTCTTTCGAGTCACTGACAATGCTCAAAGAGTATTCCTGTCTAGAAAAAGCTTCTCAAATTCGTCGTTCGGAGTCGGCATTAAACTGTAGGTCCCTTCCACTTGTGAAAGAACAATAGCACGCACAACACGAGTGGTTGCTGAGAAGCTAGGCCCAGGTCCACCTCGGATTGTCGCGCCACCCATATTATTATTATTAATACAAACCAGTAGTTCATGGGACTAGCGCGTTCAACCAAGAAGGCTCTTCAGCTTTGTAATATTAAGTATAGATTAATCTGGTGTGCATACTATATTATCTTGATATTATTAAAAAATACCATTTTAGCATTTTCAGACTTCCGTCTTACACTGTATTCTTCAGCGTCTAAAACGTTCTTCCTCATTTATTTCAGGTACCTAAAATGAAACTGCATTATCTTGCAGTTTTGATATGTCTTCTGAAGGTAGTGCCTTCAATTAACGGTGCAAAGATTTTAGGCCTATTCGCGTATCCCGGGAAAAGTCACTTCGATTTCTTCCGACCACTTTTCCTCGGTCTTGCGAAGGCTGGCCATGAAGTCACAGTGCTCAGTTACTTTCCCAACAAGCAGCCTGTGGCCAATTACACGGACCTGGTCTTGGACGGTATGCCAATCATAGCAAACATCGTCGATCTCAAGGTGAGTTACTTATATGACATAGAAAGGTTCTAATTGATAACTTGAATTTTCAGCAAGTTGACATGCTGATGTTGACGAAGGATGTCAAGCTACCGAACTTTTTCATCATCAATTCCTCGGGTCTGCAAACCTGTGAGAAGGCATTCGAGTCGAAAGCATTGAAGAAATTGCTGGCAGCCAATGAAAAGTACGACGTGATCCTGACGGAGTTCTTCGGAAACGACTGCATGCTGGCCGTCAGTTATAAATTAAACGCCCCCGTCATTGGTCTGACAAGCCATGCTCCAATGCCGTGGCATTACAACAGAATGGGGAACCCCTTCATTCCTTCATTTATGCCAAATCACTTCTTGGGCCACACCAACGAAATGGGTTTCTACGAGCGACTGAACAACGTGGTCCATCAAAACTTGTTTACATTCCTCCATGAGTATAGTTCCGGTGCACGGATATCCACCACAGATTCTTAAATCACATCGCTTTGCAGGTTCTTTTGCCAACGTGCCACCAACACCTTGATCCGCAAATATTTTGGAGATTCCATTCCACCAATCGAGGAGCTGGTGCTGAACGTCAGCGCAGTCCTGATCAACCAACATTTCTCGTTGAATGGACCCACACCCTATGTGCCAGGGTTTGTAGAAGTTGGTGGACTTCACATTCAAGAGGCTAAGCCACTCGAGCCGGTACAAGAACACCCCTTTAGTTAATATTACCAAGCAACTAAACAATTCGATTGTGCTTGCAGGAATTCAAGAAGTTACTCGACAACGCAAAGAATGGGGCCATTTATGTCAGCTGGGGATCAATGGTTCGCCCGGAGACGCTGTCCGAAGAGAAGAAGAGTGCTCTTGTGAACGCTCTGTCTCAATTTGATGAACTTGTTCTGATCAAGTGGCCCAACTCATCAATTCCCAACCCACCGAAGAACTTCTACATTCGCGACTGGATGCCGCAAAGGGACATCCTTTGCCATCCCAATTTAAAGGTCTTCATGTCACATGGCGGCTTGCTTGGATCTACTGAAGGCATCCACTGTGGGGTTGCGATTGTGGCAACTCCCTTCTTCGGAGATCAGTTCCTTAACGCTGCAGCAATTAAGTCGCGTAACGCTGGAGTTATCCTGCCATACAGCTACTTGCAGGAGGAAAATATAGTTGAAGCAATTCGCACCGCCTTGAGTCCGAGGTAAGGAAATGATTTTAGCAAGAGATTCTTTCCACCTATGATGGGTTTCCATTTTAGTGTCCAGGAAAGTGCTAAATTCATCTCAGAAGTATTCCGGAATAGGCCGCAAAAGCCTTTAGACCTTGCAATTTGGTGGGTTGAACATATTATCCGGACAAAGGGTGCGCAGTTGGCTGTTAACAGATCGTCCAGGATGAGCTGGTTTACTTATTACAACGTGGATGTGTGTGTGGTGCTGCTTCTCGTCCTTGCGCTCATGATATTCAACTCATGGATGTTTATAAAGATTGTATGTCGATTTTCAAAGAAAACCCCAAAGGAAAAGGCGCAGTAGAGTTTTAAGCTTAAGAATTACATGTGAACAGGGAATCTCTCTATTAATGCTTCAATTATTAGTGATTATTTGTATACCACATTTATCTTTTACTAGTTAGATTATCCAATAAACGACCAGTTATGTGATTTATCTTGAATATTTAAGAGACGATATTTATGAATTAAAATAAATGTATTATTTACATGTTTAACTTTGATCCAACCGTCTTACCACATTTTCATAAGAAACCTACGACAGAACCTTAATTTTCTAGCTTTATTTTGTGGAATTCATTCATTCTGGAATCAAGAAAATAACTTTGTCATCACTGAATGAATTACCAGCTGTATGAATCTCTCGCGCGTAGTCTGGAACAGCTGCTGTTGCAATATTACATTTCCCCTGATAAGTGAACGTTCGTAAAAAGGTCAATGAAATTTATATCGGTACTAGGACACTGTCACAAGGAAATTGCAAGCCCGATGAACTCGCTAGGTGTGGTACAACCTCCTCTCCAAAACCAGGACTATATATGCTGATCCAGGAGTATGATGACGCTGCTTCCATTAGAATTATATTTTAAGAACCAACCAAAAATGGGTAGAAGGCACCACCTGCTTAAAAACAATGGACATTTTGCTAGCACTATTTTTTAGATAGATATTTTATTTTAATTGCTTCATGAGTTACAATATGTTGTCGCACAATTTACAGTAAATTACATTTTTAGAGATATGACATAATACTGTCTTTCAACTAGATCATTATCTAATATTTTTTTATGAGTTAACACTTTTAACAGCTTTGAAACAATGAGGAAAATCATGGAAAAAAAAAACCTCAGATTAGAAAGAAAAAAAAAATAATAAATAAATAAATAAATAAACTAAAGATCAGGAATAAAAATAAAAACAGAGAAATAAATAAATAAATAAAAAGGTAAGTAGATAAATATATAAATAATCAAATAAATAAGTTAACAAAGAAAACAATAAATCGATATATAAATTATAGATAAATAAATAAATAAATACATAAATGTTTAAATAAAAAAAAGAAAAAGAAATAAATAAATAGATATATAATGTATACATGAATAAATAAATAAGTATGTAAGATAAATAGCTAAGAATATACGTTTAAAATGATTTAATGATCAAAAACGAAATTGTAGATATCATAACAAATGCAATTGGTTGATTAGTGGATTGTCAGGAATATTGCACCTTAGCTTGAAATTATTATTAAGTTTGCATATTCTGCAGGAGACCAGTTCAACATTAGCCATAACGTGTACATCCAATGTAGAGTGATACCAAGGGAGATTAAGCATCATTTTCAATATTTTATTTTGTGTAATTTGAAGTTTTTTAATATTATATTTGGCACAATTACCCCAGACCATACACCCATAAGGCAAAATTGATTGAAAGATCGTCTTGTGAATAATGATCTTATTTTCTTTCGAAAGTAAGGACTTCCTATTAATAAACGGATATAAAATTCGTATTGCAAGATTGACTTTGTTAATTGTTTCCAAGATCTGTTTATTGAAAGTCAGTTTGTGGAAAAATGTCGAAAAAATATGCCTAGGTACTTAACATTTGGCCTCCATTCTATTAAGTGACCATTAACACTTAGCTGATTTGCCGGGAGAAAGCAAGGCCTTCTTTTCCTTGTGAAAAAAATGGCTTGAATTTTTCCGGGGTTAAGTTTAATTTTCCACTTAGAAAGATAAGATTGCAAAACTTCAATTGCATTTTTTAAATTCGTCTCAATATTGAGACCGAACATATGCGAAGATAGTATTGCAATATCATCCGCATAAATAGCAATTTCACAATTTGGAATCTTTGGAATATCAGACGTAAATAAATTATAAAGAATGGGACTAAGTACAGATCCTTGGGGTACACCTGCACGAAAATTGACTACATCAGACTCACTATTATTGACAATAACTTTAAGGCAACGATTAGATACAAAACTTTGAACGATTGCTAGCACTAAATCTTAAAAGATCAGTCTGTCTTCTGAGACTAAGCAGGCAGGACGCTCATCGGCGTAACAACCAGATACTGCATACAAGTGGCACACACGGTCGTAGTATGCCTCTGCGGCACGAAATGAGTCCCTTTACGCATGAAGAACGTTGGGGAATATGGAATTATTTCCAAGCTGAGTGCTGTGTGGTCCAAACAGTGCATTTTTTGAAAAGAAGTTTCTGCCCAAAATGAATCAAGTTTCATTTGTACGCAAGTTTCTTCTTTATGCAAAAAGTTCCTAAGACTGGGTTGCTTGTGAACAACACTCATGGTTCCCGTGGTCTCACGGTGCGCACATATGAGAATGTGGCTGCTGTGGCCGCCGAGCATCAATGGGACATTTGCCTTCGAAAAGCAGGCGGGGGCCAACGTTTCGGCCAAGGGTGGGCATTATAGAGCCAAGTTTACCGACTCTTTTTTTTACTGAAATGAAATTTACTAGACATGAATTTTGACGACCTCTGGTTCTGCTTGATGGCGCGCCATACCACACAGCCAATGTCACAATCGATCTTATACACACCAAATTCCAAAATCGTGTTATCAGCCGGCTTGATGATATTTATTGGCCATGTATAAATTATAATTTTGGATTCTTTGATGCTCCTCGGCGGATGTTTTTGGATTTGGATAAAACTTCGCATATATATACATTCCATATGGTGTAGATTCTGCATAAGAAATACTTGTCCCTTACCCATCTTGGCAGTTCTAATATATTATTTGAATTAATTTATAACTTGATCCTCGAGAAAGCTGAAAAACATATCATACTTATAAATACTACATAACTTTTTTATTTTCGTTTTAATTGTATTTATTAGTTTCATTCAAACTCTTCATATTATAAAATACCACAAAATGTACAACCAGCTGTTATACAAGACGTATTTAAGACGTGATCTTATATCAATTAGATTTGCTAGAATTTTAACATCACCTCATTTGTAGAAGAAGTTTTATTGTATAAAGTGGCAAGTAGAAATCTACAAAATGCCTAAGGGCATAATTGTTGTCAGTAATATCTATACTTTCTTTAACTTAAGCTACAAATTGAGCTTAGTTCAAGGCTTAAACGATTCTGTGAAACCGAATAAATCGTTGAACTAAAGTATAAACCAGAAGTGGAAGTGGAGGTTACACTTCCACTGTGAAACTAGGAATTCGAGTTCAAGTACTAGCTGGTTTCAATTCATATGCTTCCACATAAGCTAACTGCGTTGGTGTGCTCTTAAAATTATCGCCGCAGACTTGGATTATACTTCTGAGCGTGCTTCGCGTGAAACCACTTGTATTAATTTTCTTGATTTTTAAGAGGCCTCATCTTTCAATGAGTAATACGATTAACTCGCCCTGGGGGAAAATAACAAAATCAGCCGGTTGATTATTGGAGGTTATTTTTTGTCAGTATTTTCTTCCAAATTGATAATCCTCTTTATAAATATATTTAGATAGTATTCCAGAAGAAAGATAAAAGATCTCTGTAATGTAAAATGTACGATGATAAATCAAATGTATTTTGAATACAAAGAGAAGATACAATTTCGAGAGAGACATACTAAAAGTCTCGAGCCTTTCTGAATTCTGGAAAAAAATTACAGATGAACAATCTTATCGCCTTGTAATTTACCTTTTGCTTTATGATTTAACAAAATGATTTATTAAAATTGACTAAAAGTAATGGAAAAGCAACACTAAAAGAGTTTAAATCAAAACAACCTTAACCATATAAAATCTTTCTGACATTCGATGTAAATTTTCTGATTTTGGACAGTAACGGTCTTATCATGGTGTAAAGAAAACACGGTGATAATAATGAAATAACTATGCATTTCATCCCTCAAAAAATTAATCATCCTATCAGAAGATGTTCGAATTTTGCAAATGAAGTCGTATGTCAATCATATTTGACATTTGTGAACTCGACAGTTGCTATATCCAAACAGAGAATCAATGGAGCCTGTAACAATTGTGTCGATTTTTTTAACCAACAATCGGTCGTTTTTGTTGATGTAGCGTGAATTTCGACATCGAGTTTCGTGTCGCGCCAACGGGGAAAACATACCGGCGCTTAACTACTCCACTTGAACCGACTGGAACCACAGGAGACCACGCAAGGAATGGCCGCGGAAATCTTGCGGAAAGTCGTAGAAAATGCTGTAAAACGAGAACAAAATGTGTATCAACACTAGAAGCATCTACTTGACGGGTATCATCTTTTCTTTTCCACTTAACAGGGCAAAATGTAAAGGTCCAAATTACGATTTCCATCACTCAAATTTTTTTCTAAAAAAATAATTTTTTTAATTTAGTAAAAAGTAATTCAAAAACAAAATTGGACGAACCGGAGTAGATCTTCGTCGTTGCGAACGACATCCCGTTCCTACTGGGATCGCCTGTCCACTGATTGAACTCAGGTTTATTCTAATATTTATAATAACATAACTGAGAATTTATTGAGACAAAGTCACACATGCTTAATTTTCGAAGAAATGTGGACCATTTATGGCACTAAGTTAAATTACAAAAAGTGAGGGTTTGGTCTTTCGACAGTTACTCTCTGGCCACAACTTTCTTTACTAACGTGTCCACCGAGTTAAAAATATGTATTGCTGAAGAAAATAGCTTACGAAAATGGGTTATCAAAACGGTTTTGTTCAATCACCCAATCAGGGTACGGGGTATTTCGCTTTGCGTGGTCAGGTGGCTTCCATTCTTGAATTAATTCAACCTTATAAGAGGGTATATGCAAATTCAAATACGAACGACATTATTCGCTGCAACATAATCCCATGGCATGTTTGGATAGTCAGTGTCTTCGGATTTGTCTGTTTTTTCTATTGTGTGCTCATATCGGCTGTTATAACGATTATTTTTTTTCTCGTAATGTGCGTAATGTGTCTTCCTATTACGTAGCTTACTTTTATGCAATTTCAGTATATTTTGCGATTGTTAATCGATGCATACAATCAAACGGCTAATCTTTACCGAAAAATTTACAGTCTGCCCCGTTGACGGAGTAGTTGCATGTATAAAAAGGGTAGTTCAACTGATTTCCTTAATTCAATATTATTACACAAAGATTGGAATGTTTGTTCAGAGATTCATAAAAATATTCATCCATGTTCGCATCTTCGTAGACATGTAAGTTTAATTTCTATTTATGTGAATAAATTCAAGAGGTCATAATAAAACATGGGATGTATATCTTATGTGGGAATTATAAGCGTACACATTAATAAATCCTTATGTTGTTGATTGTTATTGTATGCAATGTTATATACATCGTCCTGGTAAATCCACAGAAAGTGTACCCCTCCCATTTTCAGTAATATTCTTTAACGATATTACTCGCTGAATTAAGCATAGTAAATCTTTGCTATATGATGGTAATGATATGAGAATAGTCATCTTAATCAGATATAAACAACATCTTCGACTGGTGACAAAATATATAAAATATAATTAAATAAATGCCATTACATTTCTTTCACGAAATGAGCTTTATGCAATTCTTACCTCTTTAGTGTCAAATACGTGAATGTTATGTTTAACTCCTCATTTATATTTCTTTTCTGCCATGTTTTAACAATTTCCAACTCAGCGGTCTGCTTCATCAAACGTAATACCAAAAAAAGTAGTCATATACAATTTTCTTGTTTTTTATCCATGATTAAATTTCATTGCTCCTTAACACTATTCTCACTTGTGATATTTTATTTGAGAGCTTCGATAATGCAGACTATAGCGAAAACAAACGGTAATAATTGGAATTTTCAACAAGCATTCACAATATTTGGAAGTATCCCATGCTACGCACTTCAAAATTAATTTGTTAGGTAAGGGTTTTTACCTTTTACAAATGTATTAAGTTTTAAAAAACAATTATTTTATATTGTGTATTTATATATATTATGATTAGTACACTTTACAGAAATCTATTAATATATATGCAATATGTAGATCACTAATAAATGTACAAAACAAAACTTCACATTATTTCTGCGAAATTCTTTTTGTTTGGTATAGTAGATGTCAACACGATAGTTTATAGGTATACAACACAAATGTTAGTTAGTGATTGTTCTGGACAGCGTCAAAAAAAACTTGGAAATCCCTATTGTAACTAATAGTGATCTCCACGTACGTGCATGATACGATATTCACTTTGTTGGCGTGGAGGGGGGTAAAGCGATAGAGACAGACAAGATCAAAGTCATCGTATTTGTGGAGACATGTGAAGATGTGTATCTTTCTAGCCACAAATATTCCTTCAATTGCAAGACTAAGTATCAATCGTTGAAGTTTGATTGTTGACGATTGAAAATGGTGCGATGACAGTTGAGGAAAGTGGATTGATTACGTTGCCACAAAATTGTAATCGTTCATTGACGGCGTATTCCCTACCATTACACAGTAATATAAGAATCAGGGTTGGAAGAGTGAAAGAGCAATCCAGTCAAGAATAAAAATGTTAATAAACTCAGTTTCGCTATATAATCCAAAATAACTGGAGAAGAAGAGGTGGTTAAATATCACAAAAGTTAATTTCAACTGTTATGTAAGTTTTTATTTTGCGCAGTGGCACGTACAAGTACATAAATAAATGAATATACAAACATAGTCAACGATGAATAATAATAATACAATGAGTGGACTCCGATCGGTGAAGATTGAAATGCTTTTTCTGGGCGAGATCATTCTTTGAGCATTGTCAGTCGTTTGAAAGCGGAGCTCTTGGATTATGAAAGCTGGTCGATTGGGGGATTGAACCTAATCCTCCCAGCGAAGGACAAGTACGACCGGGCCTTAAATTGTTGAGTAGGGTGCATGTTAATGAGGAACGGAGGCATTGATACTCTCAAAAGCAGATGCATGAAAAAGTCCTAATTCTGTTTTCGTTGACGGTATTTAAAAAAGAATATTGAACTACGATGTGTACGGGCTGTATTGCGACATCAGCCTAGCCGGCCATCTACGGATGGAATGCTTAAGTGACTGGCCCATGTAGAGCTTCCAGACAATTCAGCTCCGGCCCGAAGAGTCTTCAACTCTGAACCTATAGGTCGACACAACAGAGGACGTCTGCGTTTAAGGTGGCGCACCCAAGTGAAAAAGGACATCAACCAATTTGACTTGTGAACTTGAGGCAGCTAGTAGTTGCGAGGTAAAAAAAATTAAGAAGACCTTTGAAATCACTTATTAAATCGAAATGGGGCTGCAGCGCGTTGCTGTTTCACTTACGGTAAATCGTAAGCCCGAGCACAAAGTAGTAGGTAGAGCTACTCTCTACTAACAGGAGCGTTTTGAAAGTTGGAAAATGAATTTTTTAAATTTTATGTGAATTTTAATCATTGGTGGACTGATGCAACTATTTGTGTTTGTAATTATTTTTTGTATATGTCGTTTGTTTATAGGAACTGCATATTTGTTCTCATTAATTGTAATTTAGTTCTTAGAACACTTGACTTGTTAAACGTGCGCCTTCTTACTCACCCTCCACCTTCCTACTCGCCCTCAAGACATTTGAATTAAATCGAATACGTTATTTATTAAATGTAGGTATATAAATCTATAAACTATTATAAGCCACCTGTTCAAACACACATGTGTTTTCATAAGTTGTCCAGTTCAATTGGCTGACTTTGATAGACAAGCATGTTCCAATGCAATAGCGTGTTATTAATAATAAAATGTAGGACAACATAAATTCAAACAATTTACGAGTATTATCAGATTGAAAAAGCGGAATTTTCATAAGCTACTTTATAACACATATCTTCTATACCAGTTTTTTAACCGGTTGTGAGTTCATGTAAATTTTATTAAATAAATAACTCTACTATGTTATTAGGTGATATAAAATAATTCACTTTTGTAAAAGCGGTATTTGGACGATTTTCTGGTTCTTATTTTGATTTTGTATGGGAGAAGTAGTCCAATGCAAGAATTCATCTATCATACGCACATGCATCAGTGTCTTATATTTCACGCCGCAGCTGCAAATGATAATCTTAACAAGATATTGGCGAGTATCTTGAAATTATGATAGCATGGAATAGTGTTTGTATGTGTTTGGGAAGTAAACGTCCGATTTTCAACGAAATACTTTAATTTTTATCAATTTGATAGAGATTCTTTAGCTCTAAGGCATAAGTGAACGATTGAGTGAATGTTGTTTAAACCTGGAAGGATACACTTTCATGCAGTACTTACTATACTACATTGGGGTACAACTGTACCCCAAAGAAAAAAGAAATATAAAAAGCAACAGATTCATTTAGCAAAATTTCAAGGGAAACTATAACTTAATTTTTTTTTGTCACAAGAATAGAATAAAACAACATATTTTTGTACAAGCTGGACATATTTTGTTTTGGTACTTCTACTGATTAATAGGAATTTTTAAAAAGACTGTGGTACGAGTGTGCCCCAAATATCATCTCAAGGTTCTGTATCCAACTCAATTCGGTGCAGTCACCAATGTTACGTATCTTTATATTGTATATTTTTTTGAGAAAGGCAAAACCTCGCTTCAGCAGTGAGAGAGCTCTGTTCAATAAAGTCAAGAGTGCAACAAGGTCCAACAATTTGTCCCCCGCGCTGTCCTTGTCAAGATATGCAACAGGTGGCTTACTTCTAGATTTTGAGCAAAATAATATACACCCTGACGTATACACGATATAATATTTGTGTGTACCTAGGGGACGCGTATATCTCAAGGACACAGTGTGACATAAAAGAACTATAGAAAAAAATATAGAAAAAATTTAAATAAAACAAGTACGAAGTCCAAGGCGGGCGCTGAATGCGATTAAATTAGGCAGGCTACCGCTTAGCATACGAGTGAGGTGGTTGGACCAAGTCCAAAAGCTCGCCTGGTTACGCTTTGGTAGAACTCCTGATGTGTTAGAGTCGATTGCGAAGTATCGATTTGTCTGCATATCTCTCGTGCGTACCTTACCGCGGCCTTTTAAGTGGATCATTCTGGTCAGAAAATGATGATAATAAAACAAGAACACCGTGAGATTATTTTAAAGTTACACATGCCCTTATGTATGACATGACAGAAGATTCAGATTGACAGTTCCGACTTAGCTGGCAATGCGATCTGTAGGATTTTTGATGATTCAGTCCAACATATTGGACTCGACTAAGGACTTGACGTAATCCCAGAGAAAATAATTGACTAGTGTCAAGATTGATGAACGCCTTAAGTGGTGGTTGGCTCGACTAAGGACTTGACGTAATCCCAGAGAAAATAATTGACTAGTGTCAAGATGCATGATCTCGGCTGCCGATTGATGAACGCCCGGCAGATGACACAGTGTCCAGTTCTCCTTCACAACTTCGAGCGTTGCATCTCTTGTATAACATGCTAGCTCTGTTTTCTTGAAACCACAGCTCGTACACATATATCAATGTTTTCGAGATGTGGCCACAAAAAGTCAGCTATATACTTGAGATCATTGACGTTAGATCCGATGATGCGGCATTTAAGCTTTATCAAATGCTTGTGCATAAGCCGTGTAGATGTCTCGTTCTTATTAGAAAATTGCCCGGCCGCAGCTTCTTCTTTTCGCATCAACCTCTGTGTGCTCGGTGGCTTAAAATCCAAAAGAGTGTACTCAGGTTCAAAACGTATCATTGTTATCTGGTCTCTGTCTAAGCTAAAAAATATGTCATAGGGATTCGGGTAGAACCAATAATTCACAAGTTGACGGAGCTAATTTTAATTCAGTTATAGCCCCGTGTATTATACTGTGATCGTTACGTACCAGTTAGTTGTAATTCATTGGGTCAAGCACTTCAAGATCTGTCATCAACTAGAGTGACGATAATTTAAATGCATTTCACGCATCACTAAATGTAATGTTCCCGCATTTGTGTCGCGACTTATCTTAAGTATTATATAGAACACTACAAATATATATTTTTTGCTGTATCTCGTACTTTATGCAAATCAAAGATTTATATCGTTACGTTGTGCAGAAATGAGTCTAAGTAAAATTAAACAGATTTTCCACAAGATTAGAGTTCGATCACTGTATTGTGAAGAGTAAAACACAAAAATTCACTAACCCAATATGTACACGTATGTTACTGCCTCGATTAACACTTTGAAAACTCTATGTGAAATTCCCAAACGTTCCGATATCGTCGTCTTGAACGATTCCTGTAGATGGCGATGTCTCGCTTGGGTCATGTCCATAGTCCCACTCTAAACATGTCATAAAATATTAATCACAACTTAGATCCAGTTTGTAGAGTTTCAGACTCCGACTCAAAGGACGCAACGTCAGCCATTAAATGCTGATTTCGATAATTAATTATGTTACTAATGAAAAACAGATGAATATATAAAAAATAATTATATTGCTGGCGCTTTAACCCACAAACAGCTAGGGCTTATCTTCTACATGCCTATTTAAACACAACCCGTTTTTTATTGAGTCCATTTCATGGAGAGCAATGGAAATCACAAGTAGACGATCATCTCACCTAAAGATCGTAGATAAAAGCAGCTGGCCATAGATCATGTTTGTTGAAGGGAATTCTTTTGTTAATTGAAACCCATCAAATTGCAAGAGTAGCAGCTTAACCAATTCTTCTAATTTTCTTTTTAAGGTCATATGAATGTCGACCACGACCGCGACCAATCGAGTGCCGCTTATCTTCATCCGAACGGTTCAACATTCCATATGGACATCCCGGGAAAAAGCTGAAAATCTGATGAACTCGCAAAGAGCGCCACTAGACTGTCAGTTGACGGAACCTCTCGTAACATAGGTATCTTCAAGTTACAGCTCAATAACTTCTACTGATTGAAAATCAATACTTGCCAAACCTCAAAAATAGTCTAGCCTTATATCGATCCAAAAAAAAAATGTGTAATGCAGTGGGAATAACTCCGGACACTGCATACTAGATTTCGAATAATCATCTAACAGTCGGCTGAATGGAACACCTTCGACTTGGTCCGACATCTGGAACGCCCTAGACAACATTCATTATCTAGCTCATACAGGAGATCGTCCTTGACGTTGTCCCAGACCGCACAAACAACGTCGCCTCCAAAGGAATCCAATATCCTTGCTAGGCGGTGCCCAATTGCAGCACTTTGTGCAATGATGGAGGTGCAGAAAATGACGTCGTGTCTCGAATAAAAAAGCCCGCCACGCTTACTTCTTAGTTGCCAGTGTCTGCAGGTTCACCCAGATCTCCACCTTCGTCAATTAAAGCTTGAGACGATTGCTGAAGGTGTCCTGGCCGGAATAGATAACAAACGGAAAGCTGCTGCGTAGAGCTTGGAGTGGGATAGGCCGCACCCTACCCGAACCGAGAACGAAAACGAAATTCCGGCCGGAAATGACTAGACTGGAGCAATAAAGAGTCGCGTGGAGATCATTCACGGAATCCCGGTTATCGCTATATGCTCCATAGAAGCAACCTTTTAATATATTAAAATAAAATATATTATATGTTGAAATTGTATACTTTGAATTGGAAACTAATTGGGACACTGTAATTAGGGCACCTCCGAAATGAATCGCACTTCATGCATGCACTCGGTTTTTCCATATAAATTGACCTCTGTAAACGGAGCACCTCTGAACTTAATCATGGGGCAACGATTTCGTTAGAATTGCCTGAAAAACCACCTCCAAATTGGGACAATTAGAAATTACATCAGGCCTGCTGGTGTAGATGTGTACATTTATGTAAGTTCATGATAGGTGCAAAAATTCTGATAGGTGCAAAAAATTTCTCCGTGGTCGGAAATACGTTTGCAAAAAAAAATATACCTGCTCTTGTTTTGTTGTTGCCACAAAGCATTTATTTATTTTAGTAGCGGTTCTCATACAGGCAGCAGTTGCATTGGATATTTTGGAAAAACGCTGAAAAGTTTTGTGGCTCAGTCTAAAACGCAGATACAAAAGAAAGGTGATGATTTTTTTGTATAATATGTATAATATAAGATAATATATGCGATTAAAACAAACACACAATAAACACATGTACTTATGTTTGCAGTATGTACATATAGTGTAGTATAGTGTGTACTTATTTAATAATTTATAATAGACAGCTAACACTTCTGGAACATTTTATTTCAGAACTATGTATAATTGGGTGTCAAATCGGTACACCTCCAAATTGGTTCGCATTTTCTTAATCCCTTGGCGTGACCTATTTAGGAGGATTCACTGTACATATATTCTCCAACGACTTCTGTTGCCTGGACGAGGATGAGGAGGCAAGTGCCAACACCAACACCTTCTTTGCTACTTGCTTCAACTATTAAAGCCAATATAGGCTCCTACTTCTATGATAGTGTAAATAACCTCAGTAAAACCGGTCAACTCACTAGTAATATTTGTTGACATGATTGCTTTCATAATCACGGCAGGCCTCTGCAATTTGAACCACCCACGTGGTGGTTCAATGGACCTATTTTGGCCTAAGCACATACTGCTACTAACTATCTGCTACGACTACATATTGCATAAATGGTTTACACGGAAAGTGCAATTGTGAGTCACGTTTGGAGCACATGGTCTTATAATACGTGTAATGTCGTCATCTTCCAAGCTCGACTAAGGACTTGACGTAATCCCAGAGAAAATAATTGACTAGTGTCAAGATGCATGATCTCGGCTGCCGATTGATGAACGCCCGGCAGATGACACAGTGTCCAGTTCTCCTAAACAAATTCGAGCGTTGCATCTCTTGTATAACATGCTGGCTCTGTTTTCTTGAAACCACAGCTCGTACACATATATCAATGTTTTCGAGATCTGGCCACAAAAAGTCAGCTATATACTTGAGATCATTGACGTTAGATCCGATGATGCGGCATTTAAGCTTTATCAAATGCTTGTGCATAAGCCGTGTAGATTTCTCGTTCTTGTTAGAAAATTGCCCGGCCGCAGTTTCTTCTTTTCGCATCAACATGTGTCTGCTTGGTGGCTTAAAATCCAAAAGAGTGTACTCAGGTTCAAAACATATCATTGTTATCTGGTCTGCCTTTATAAGTTGTCCTTGTCTAAACTAAAAAATATGTCATAGGGATTCGGGTAGAACCAATAATCCACAAGTTGACGGAGCTAATTTTAATTCAGTTATAGCCCCGCCCCGTGTATTATACTGTGATCCTACTTCTATGATAGTGTAAATAACCTCAGTAAAACCGGTCAACTCACTAGTAATATTTGTTGACATGATTGCTTTCATAATCACGGCAGGCCTCTGCAATTTGAACCACCCACGTGGTGGTTCAATGGACCTATTTTGGCCTAAGCACATACTGCTACTAACTATCTGCTACGACTACATATTGCATAAATGGTTTACACGGAAAGTGCAATTGTGAGTCACGTTTGGAGCACATGGTCTTATAATACGTGTAATGTCGTCATCTTCCAAGCTTGTAACCTTTGAAAATATGCCGCCTATTATAGATCGCATATGTACGATATCCGCATACGATTCGTTTGCCAAAGCATGTATTTAAAGAGGACCCCAATCTTGGCAGGCTGTCTAAAACGAGACGCAGAGCTGAGCAGAGTTATGTCTTTATTATTCATATGACGATTTCCACGATAAAAAAAAAAAACGGATATGAAAGTTGTTGACGAATTTATATTTACAATATGTTTAAGGCATGCGGAGTAAGGAGGCAAATTGTTTGTATCATTTAATTTGGGAACGAAATTTGAACTTACAATCAAAGATAGAACTGAGGATTCATTGCAGAGGAAACAGTTTCTATGAGATGCGAGTTGACGTTTGCGGGAGGCATTTACTGGCGTTGAGTTCAAGATAATTTTCTGACAGCAAACAGAATATCAACTTAGGTCATTTTGAAGGGAGTAGTAGTCGGAGGGAGAGGAGATGACCAAATAGAATTTCATATTATCGGCGTAGATAGAGAGCTGAGAGTTCATCATAATACCGTCAACGTTGTTGAGGTAACGGTACGAAAATCAACGGACCGCGGAGACTGCCTTGATGTCCCACTACTACTACTGACCTGAAAGTAACTTCGTATACTCTGCTTAATAAGTAGTCTCCGATCCATTGGACGAAGAGTGGTTAGAAACCTAGGGTTGTCAAATAAAATATAACGAGTTTGTCAGAGATTTTGTCAGATGCTTTACTAAAGTATTGGGAAGGAGAAACGTATACTTTACAGTGAAATAACATAGCATCGTACACAATGCTTTCGAATAGTTTAGGTATGCAAGATAACTTAGCGATATGACGGTAGATAATAATATGGTTTTTAGGGCTTTCTTGTGTATGGGGACAAAGAAAAGTTGTTTTCCAAATCTGGCTTAATCATGCAACAATCATGTAAAATTGACATATTGAAAAAGTTGCCAAGGGTACGCCAGGTGTCTCACGCATTTTTTTAGAACAATTGCGCGGAGCCCATCGGGGTCTGGGCTTAAGTCGTTAGTTAATCGTCGTCCAAAAATGCAATTAAATGACGTTTGGGCAGACTGACTAAGCAAGTCAATGAATAAATTTGCGAGGGTTTGGTGATCGGGCAAGGTAGTGTTGCCGAATTTAAGTTTAGCTGAAAAACCATCAGTATAGTAATGATAATATGGGTGGTGCGGAAGTCCGTGGCGGACATAGGCCTGGCTTCTCAGAAACCACTTGTGCTGTGCGTGCTATTGTTCCGAACGGCGAAGTTGAGAAGCTTCTTCTAGACAGAAACACTCTTTGAGTATAGTATTGTCAGTGACTCGAAAGAGGTGGAGCCGTGAATTACCAAAGCTCGTAAATTCGGGTATCGAACCTGGCATACATACCCGCTACTCCACGGCGATTCACTGCAAAAAGAGGTATTGATAAATTGGTAAAAATCTTGGGAATTGTTGTAAGATTGGATTGCATTCGGTCGATGTATCTCGGAGGGAGAGTTTCTTAAAGCAGATTAATTATTGTTATTGTATTATTATTAGTGCACGTAACGCTTGTAAATCATTATTTCTTTTTGTGTCGAGCTACAGTCCTCAATGAACGTCGGTCTCCGCCAAAAATGCTCTCAAACTAGGGGCATTTGTGTTCAATTTTGGTTAATATCGTTCTCTTGTCTGGCATTCTTAGACGTCAACACTCTCTATTGCGTAGTGGAACACAACTTCGCCATACAAAAAAGTCTAAGGGCGTCAAACTAAACGATCTTGATGGTCAATAAATCACTGAGCTTATTTCGTGATTCCATATTTTCAAATCTAATAATTTGTATTCGTCATTCGGGTGCAAGTCATTCCGTAATGAAACGTAATACAAACTGTGCATGTTTGACTTTGACACATGTCACAAATCACGCGTGAGCTGAATTAATAAAAATAAATATAATCTAGTTATAATAATTGTATGAATTATTACTAATGTAATATACATCGCCGAACCAAACCAATCCACAGAGCTTTAGCTAATAATAAAAAAAGCACGACCGACCACCCGCTACTGTCGTCAAAAGCTAAACCGATCAACACCCCATCGCCGCCGCAGCGAACATACGACTGTAACCGCTTCTCACCCCAATAAGCTCAGTTGTGTTTTTTGTCGCTTGCTCACACAGTCGCCTCGCATTGCTTTAGTCACATTTAAACCATCAGAACGTTCGGCCATCACCGGGGCACTGTAGTCGATCTCGTGCAGCAAGAAAGCCACCAGCAAACCGATCGGAGCCGCGGTATCTGTGATAAAGTGAAATTCAAATCGAACAAACTTCCACCATTGATTAGGGTCGTTGTCACCCAATAAAAGGTAGTTTTCCCTAAACACTGAGACACGCGATCAGAACACGAACAAAACTTAGTAGGTCACGACATAGTGGAAAGTATAATTCGGTCTAGAGGCGAATTATTATAGGATTAGGGTTGCGTAATGAATTTTTTCGCATAGTGCCTTGCAGGTGGAACAAAATTTGAATTTTTTCGCGTCAGGCTAAACATAGCGAATTGAAACATCTCGGCTGTGCATATAGTGCAAGTGTGGTGTAAGAGTGTAATAGAGCAAGGTTGTAACCTTTGCAAGTGCAACATCTATGCGATCGACTTGGGTGAGCAGCTATGCCTTGTTGGGCTCCAGGCAAGCCAATGAGTATTGCATTTTAAAGAAGCACTTGTGTGAAGTGTTGTATAGAGCTCTGTGGTGTACTGTTATCGACTGTCGAAGCAGTACACTCCTTGTATGAAGTGCTGTACTGTTATCGTCTGTCTGGATCAAAACTCAAACCCGATAATTTGCACTCGCTGTCTCAATAATGGTGTGGTGATGTAGCAATTAAACCTTATCGCAAATAAAAATATTCGAATAAAAAATAACAGGACTGAAAAACTGCTCGGGGCAGATCTAGAACTTCAACATTTTCAAAGATCACGAATAGACCTGTTGCCTAACAATCGAGTGGTTGCTGAGTTAAACTGGTGAGCTAATGGATTCCCTGATAATATCCATGAAGTGCAATTCGATACGGTGCTCTGTTGAGAAATCCCATCGGTGCCAAGTAACTTCGGTTAATTGCCCAGACTATGACGATAATGAAACCGCAATGTCTGCTCTAAGCTTCCTTTCACCAGGCAATCACGTAATCGTCCAGCGCGGGTGGGAACACGGCTCATAAACCCATAAGATGATTAGAAGAAATTTGATGCCATCTGAAGAACTGTTTCGGATGCCTCGTAAGAATACCTGTCCAACCATGGCTTACGTATCGTGGAAGTCATTCGTGCGGAAGATTGGGTGCTTGACTCGAATTGCTTATCAGATGCTTGATACCCAGCCAAGCATTTTTTTTTTCAGGCCGCAGCAGAGCAGGAAGAGTGTGGGTTGGCCGATGCGGCTATTGTTTTGAAACCGTGCGATTTTGAGTGATCTGTCACGAACTATTTATCTGATGCAAGTGATTACGTTAATAGAGAGTTAATAGGGTTTAATGGTTACAATATAGTTAGTACGCTTGCCGACAATGTGTGGGCGTACGAGTGGTGCCACTTGACCTGATTCGTGTTATCGTGTCTGCCATTTGATTGTGATATAATTTGAACTGTTTTATTTTGAAAAATGATTAGAGTTTATCAAACCTTTTAAGATTTTGTTGTTTGATTGGAAGAGGTAACATGTTTTTCGGAAACTCGATTTCAACCAGAGCGAGGACATATTCAACTCCCATGCCCCTTGATTTCATCTGAGAATGATTTTTGTACGATCTTTTGCTCGGTGTCTGTGAATAAAAATGCCTCCTTTCTCATTTATTTCGAGGTGTTCAGCAACTTGGATTTGACATATCTGTTTCAGAGTTGGCATAAAATAAATACGGATTGTGGAATATAATATGTATAAAGGGTAATTTTTTGCTTGGTATTATTTTAGTGTTCGCAAATGCAATCAAATTCGAGTGGGTACATCCAACTGTTCCAAAATATTGACAATAGGGCGAGACTATCACTGTTATTGGCTTAGCTTCACTTTACTTTTTTGTTTAATGGCTTAACGCCGCGATTAAAAAATGTCGGCAAGGACTCTCTTTGAACTGTATTTGCTAGAATTACTCGTGTACACAGAATCATCGATTTTGTGATTCCAAAAGTAAGAAAATGATTTCGATTCCAATAAAATTGGTTTACGATAACTTGCCCAGAAAATTTATCTTGAAATTTGTAATAATGCAGATGCTTAGAAGAACCCTTCAGCTCAAAGTGAGATTGATTTGGATCTTCTTCAAGACTTTCCTTAACGGCTGGAATATTTTTTTCTAGAGCGGTCATTTTTCTGATGTATAAGGCTTGAGGCATGTGGATACACGAAACGCTTGTCGTAACTTTTGGAAAATTTTAGCAAATTCAACGATTGTTAAGGGATCTACGTATAATGGGAAATGACAATCATTAAATCTACTTTCGGTTTCAAATTCAGAGCAGTTATTGGAGGCTTATTCGAAAGACACAATACTGCTATGGTTCTACCGATTTAGCGTTACGAGTGTAGTTCGTCACCGCATACTGTCAAGCTGTCTTCATTTTTCAAGTTTACAAGGGAAGTGTCAGGAATCATCAAAGTCTCGCTCACAATCCAACCGGAATACACTTGAGTCTATTAATGGCCATCAGTTGAGAACGGCTTACTGATCAGTTTGAAATTTTCATCACTTATTCTATATTTATTTTCCTCCATGTGAAGGATTTTTTTTTACTATTATTTTTTTTTATAGCTGAAAATTTTGAGTTAAAACAACAAATTCGAGTTTCAACGCCCGCCTTTTTTTTAAAAAAAAATCAAAATTTCTTAAATTTCTTCGTTCTACCGCAGTATCATGCAATTAACTATATAATTAACTAATGATTTTTATTTTTTGCTGCAGTGAACCTCTCACTACTTGGATTCCGCACAAAAGTATTGTGTTCTACGATTTTTTTATATTTTGACATAATAAATTATATTATTTTTCTTACATATATATTATTTTTTTTTTAAAAATTTAGTATCAATGCTTTTAATGTGTGACCACGAAAATAATCTCAAAAAACTTGTATTTTCTTAGTTCCAACTGTGACCCTTTTAAACGGGATTGCAGTCCGATTTATTTGTTTCACTCTTTTGAGAGCGAGAGCATTTTCTTCTCAATATAACTGATGTTCGACAATGGAACCCATTCCTTAGTTCATTTTTCCTTCCAATTTATTATTTCCTTTTTCGAAATTTGATGATTTTCTGTTACAATCGAAAAGGTGTAGCAACGCGCGCGGTACATCTAGTATGAATAAAAAAAAAACAATAAGAATATTCAATTGTGATTTGTAGTAAGCACACGCACCAGTTGGAAGGGTTGCCATTTTATTTTCGACCGTATTATACAAACGAATTTCAACTGAACTGAAGACCAGATGTCACTGTGAAACCGGACGAGTTAAACCAAAAATTTGAACTAGTTTTAAGTTTCAACTGAACTTAACCTTCACTGCGAAACTGGGCATCAGAAATTTAAAACCAATGTCCATCGGTACTCCTATCCAACACTCTCCTATTTTCTCATCACTCGTATTGTGTTAAACATTTAAAGGTTATTAAAAATTCCTTGAGTACGTGAACATTATAAGAAATCATATTTTAACACCTTTTTGAGGGCCAACCATAATATGCTTTAATGAACATGAATTAGTGTCAAATTAGAACGAATTGAAATTCAACATCAGCTTATTTGTCCTTTTTTTCATATTTTCCGTTTTCTGTGTCAGGTTCAGTTCGCGCTATCTCATGGCAAACGAAATATCGTCGACTCCATTATAGTCAGTCTCATAGAAGTGTGTGTATTCGCTCACTAGTTTCTGTTCAGTTTCTACTAAAATTCCGCAATTCCATAATATTCATAATTTGAAAGGATATGATAGTAAGTTAATTTTGAAAGAATTAAATAAAATAGATATTGATACAAAAGATGCTGACATGTATGAGATTACTCCTATTTCAACTAGCACTGAAAAATTTAGACAATTCCGAAAAAAAATTAAAGTTAGTGAACTAGACAGAAGGCTTTGTGAAACATTTAGGGAAAGTTAATTTTTGTATTGGCACTAGGTCGTGCACTCTCGTAACTTTTATTATCTCATATTTTTACATTGTATAAATTGATCGCTATTCCTTCCTTTTTTATGTATGCAAACAAAAGGCGTATGACGCAGTATTTTGGGCACTGCCTTTGTATTGCTTACGTTGGAAAACGACGGTAACACCCCACATTCTACACACGACCGAAACATGATGCATCCAATCTCCAGAACTGTAAGTGGTGTCAAAGAAGGTCATCTAGAAAAATGATAATACGCTCTTACATTTGTACAAATAAATTGCTCCGAATATAAATTGTCTTGATGTGTATCAACTTTTATTGTAAAGAAAACAAACATTTTGATGATAGATAAGGAATTCTCGTCAGAGAACAAATAATGAATCTACTTAATGTGCACTTTCTAAAAATGCTTACTATACTTGTCTTAGGCCACGTGTTTTGAATTTATATTAGAGTATTTTTGTAAAGTGCTCAGTTGTCTCTTTATTCTTAATTTATATTTATTTCCTTTTTAAATAAATGAACAAAATAAAAGTTGTGACACACTCTGCATGTGCTTAAAATACAAAATGTATCAATAGTTAAATATGCATATGAGCTCCGAGGGAACAACCAACTTCGCATTTAAAAGCCGTAATTTGCTTATGAAAAATAATTATTTCATGTCATCGGAACAAATTAGTGATTTTAAAATACCAGTGCTTTTTTGACCCGCCCTGCCCACTTAGAGTGACTGCGAAAAACAAAGTGCATTTAATTAAGTATTTTGTTGAAACCATTGATTGATACTTTCTGGTGTATGCGCACCACAATAATAAACGATATCTGTTTTCCTTTGAATGCACATGCAATCACCATCTGTGTCCGTACGAAATGTTCATCTTAGACCAGAGCAGGTTCTAACTCTCTCAAGAGATTAAGACGTCTTTGTAACCAATGGATTTTAGTGGGGTAGATTAACATCAACGTTTTATAGGAATTTTTCATAATTAGTGAATTCAGTTAAATAAATATGCACTCTTCTTCTCGTTTATAAATTCTTATGATAATATTTTTTTTTCGTGAAAACTTTTTTAAAAGCGAACTTCTGAGAAGTGAGCTTCGGAAATAATCAGTTTATCGTGGATCTAAAATGATAACAGCCTTTGGAAAAAGAAGTAGCAATAAAATGTTATTATTTTTAAGCAAAATTGTTGTTGATAAATAAACTTCTCTTATTTTTCGCATCGTGGTGGTTTCCATTCATGGTTGCTGATAAGCTAGACCCTGACCCTCTACGGGCTGTAGCACCACCCAAATTATTATTATTATTATATTTTTCGATTTTGGTTTTAAAACAGTGAAACTTCACTTAGCGAACACCCCTCTATAAAGGACATATATATTAACGGGTAATGATCCCGGCATGAAGATATGCATATTCGTATATCTGCGGTCTCTACCCCCTTTGGAACGAACCCTCTTTATACCGGACACAGGCATGAATTTTCACCGGTATTGATAACTTGTACCACTAGTAACCGATACACAAGGTCGATTTGTTAATTTGTACAAATAACTTACGGTTATCGTACGAACGAATACCACCCGCTTGGTAAACTTTTGTTTCGGCTTTAATACTTTTTCGCAAAAATGTAGAAACCGTCACAGAGGCTGTGCGGTGTCCACGTTGAATTCTCGTTGTTGGCCTATCATTCTATTTGTTAAACGACTCTTCAATGGTGAATATTTTCTCAGCAGTGAAAATAATTTTTGATAACCATTTTTCGCAGTTCAATTGGGTGCATTCTTTGCTTCTTACAAATGAATGATTCTGAGAATTTTCTGTCATCAAGTGTTTCTACTACTAGGTATTGCATCTCACCCTCTTTATAATTACCAGAACAAGGCAGAGCTGCACCTATCTATTCACTTTCCAGATCTATACCCTGACCCTCGTTGCCCTCTCTGTCATTCGCCATGTTGCTGAAATTAATCTTGCTGTTCTGCTAGTTTGTGTTTTGTAGATAATTGTTAACTCCTCGAAAAGAATAACTAATTTTTTTCTAGTTTGTGTAAGTGGGAGGTGCTCTAATGAGTAATGGCATGCAACTTAGCTCTTCTTTGTTGACTTGTGTGTATATTCAACCTTTCCTCAGGACAGTTGCTTCCTGATATGCTCCCCGTTTAACTCTAAGACAGTTTTAGTTATTTCTTTGCTTAAGTGCAAGTCACATTGTTTTCGATGACCTGCAGATATTAATTTCCTCCCTCCACGGTTTGTATCTCTTACGGCATTTATCAGTGGAAATAATTTAATCGCTTTCAGTGAGGATGGGGTTTTTCCTTGAATTTGGGTCAGTGGCAAGGCCGCCTCCTCCCTTATAAATTATTCATAAACCCGGTTACTCCTTAAAAGAAAATTCTTTAATACTTCCCTAATTGTTGTTTAGCTCCGTGTATATACATATGTATGTAAATTAAGCTAAACATTGATAAAGAATAAGCCATAAATTAAGAGCGTCTTCCCATTCAAGATATTTCATAACGATGTCTCGTCAGCGGCGTCTCGCAGCGATTCTGCTGAATCACTGTGATATTTTTGACATCTAACTGAATAAATTAATCGACCCGAATTCAAAATGCGCGCATCCATGATCAAATGGGACCGAAATCGTTGTAACACGGAAATCGATTTACGCACTGGGCCTGGGCTGATTAGCATTACAAGGTGAGCGTGAAAATATAGCCAGTTCCGAAATCCGTCTGCCGGCCTGACACATTTCGCGATTTCTTTTCACAATAATTAAAATTGAAAATTTACACCTCACGATCATGATGTCTTTATCGTGATGGAACTTGGGATATACATTTAATACGAACAGACTTATATACTCTACTGTAGGTACGAGTATCGTATGCACACCCAAGCGTTGAACAATTCCGTTGAGATAAATATTTATTTTATTCTGTCAAGTCGATTGTTATTATGGCGATGTTTTTTGATACCCGATTATCCGAAAATTTGAATTGCAAATTTCGACAACACTTCAGAGATTCATTTGCTTATCAAACGAAGAAATTTGTTGATTGGCACACTTTAACAGATAGTGACTCATTTGTTCGGGCTACCAGTAATCTGCGGTTAAATTTTATTATCTCCCCATTTGAGTTTCTGACTAAAGAAAACAGCACCTGTTGAATTGCATATCTAACTAATTAACTTAATAAGGCCTTGAGGAGGGACATTTTTAATTACTCCGTTTCCCGGGAGTAAATTGCTTTGGTTTTATGTAATTTTCTCAGTCGTCTTCTGAAAGTAGAAAAAACCCAAGTTTGTGATTAACATGTAGTGAATCCTCCTCTAGGTATTGTTGATGCTAAGTTTGTACACAAATGTGAGGGATGTGAGTGGAGCACAAATGGTGAGATCGACGTGAAAACATCCAGCTTTCACTAACGCTTGACTTGTGTGATAGCGAGTAACCCGACATTCATGCAAGAAGTAATTTTGATGAAGATTATATATATTTTTTTTATTTTTAAACAGCGAAATATACAGGGTGACAAGAGTTGTAAAAGTCGCCTTCAGGGCAAAGAAGGGTCGTTGTGTTACCACGAGGATCCAAATGATCCTGTTCCGATTTTTACTCATACTACTCAAGTTGCGTGATCGTTTTGGATCTATACTAAGCCATAACTGTCTTGTGATGAGCCACCCATTGCCAGGAAGCCATCTACGATTTGTGTGAGTATGCGTTTCCAAATTCAGTAGATGTTTTAATTAGGGGAAAAGTGAGTAACCGTGGCGTTGTGCGTCGATCTCAACGCAACTTAACCTCGCTGCATGGGTTCGATTTCCAGCCGATATGACGGTGACTCTTTCGAGTCACTGACAATACTTCTCCAAACTTTAGGTCCCTACCACTTGTGAATAATAGCACGCACAATGCGAGTGGTTGCTGAGAAGCTAGGCCATCGCCCTATACGGGCTGTAAAGCTTAGCACTGCACATGTTATTGCATGGAATTCTGGGTCTGTGTCAGTGTTGCCGTTAGAAAAGTGTAAAGCAACAAGATACCTCATGCGGGGCTTACTAAAGTAAGTAAGGATATTTCAAATTTATTTTAGAAACAACTAAAAACGAATTGTTTGCTTTATTGTGACATCGTTTTATCCGTACAGCAGCATAAATGGGACAAACAAATTAACCCGAAATTTATATAAAATGTGCTTGTATTCGTGTAATAGCAATATACGTCAAACAATTTCATACACTTCCCGGTTCCGGACAGAAAAGTTTTTCACAAATGTGATGTCGAATGTTAAAAACACCATTAATTTCGTCATTGCCAAGAAAGACCATCAGTGAAACAGAAGTTCAAGATGTACGTGTCGTCCCCTGTTACAACAATCGAAGCGTTATTAAGATTTGGGAGGTTATGATTACTTTTTCCAAAAATTGCAATGTTGTACCTCTCCATCGTTGCCTAGTCTGTTGCAAGTAATCGTTTATTCTCGGAGACTATGGCAACCATGACTCAGGACAGAAATAAATTCTGGAGGCTAACCAACTTCCTTTTTATTAACTCCATTTCGCAGTTGTTACAATCGAATAAATGTTTATTATGTCTCTTCCCTAATTTCAGTTCAAAATTACGTTTAAATAAATAAATCCATTGAGAAAATATATTTCAAATCGTAGATCAATTTTATTGCTTTGGGGTCTTGTTGACTGGAAATTAGTTAAGGTTTTTGGGTTGAAACTGGTAAAACTATTATATTTTGTTGTTAAGGTAGAGTGCGTCTTAAATATAAGCAACAATTTGTATGATGGAGAAGATAAATAAAACATCGGAAAAACATCGATGTATCGTTGTTAATATCGAGAAGAAAGATGTTGTATCCCTAGTGACACTGATTTGGTTGGCCTTCTTTCAAATCTTTTGCCATCGAGAGCTTTTAAATTAATTTTAGTTTCGTCCGTCCAAGAGATGTTTGCCACCATGTCCTGAGTTTCAGTCCATTTCACGTGGTTTATATCAAAGTCGTTCTTAGCGGGGAAATCTTCTGATCGTTCTGCCATTTGCTTCATTTTGCCTTAAGCCTATTTAGAACGATTCTGCCACTGATATTGTTCTTGATTACATTCGCGATATCACTTGAATATTTACAAGTTAGTTTTTCTCCAAACATTCCAGCTTCACTGCCCATGTTACCATATTCTGAGACCATTTCATTTACTTTGAAATTGTAGAACATGTTTTATTTTGACTTCTTAACAGCAGAATCAATCTTCGTTCTTCTTTTTAGCAATGTGATTCACTTCACATTCTTTTTCTTCTTACTTTGGCGCTACAGTCTGGGGTGGACCTGGGCCTTAACCAACAAGTCTCTCCAGCTAGCACGGTCTCTGGCTAGCTGTCTCTAGTGTCGCACGCCAAGTTTTTTGAGGTCCTTATCCACCTGGGAGCGCCACCTTAAACGCGGGCGTCCTCTGTTGCGTTGTCCCACGGGTTCGGTGTCGAAGACTCTTCGGGCCGGAGCTGAATTGTCCGTACGCTCTACATGGCCTACCCATCTTAGGCGTTGGATCCGAAGACGCCAAACTAGACTCATGTCGCTGTACAGCCCGTACAGTTCGTGGTTGAATCTTCTCCTCCAGAAACCGTCAACGCAAACAGAACCAAAGATCACACGCAGAGCTTTTCTGACGAAGATACCAAGGACTTCCTCATCCGCTTTTGAGATTGTCCATGCCTCCGCGCCGTACAGCAGGACTGGGATGATCAAGGTCTTGTATAAAGTCAGCTTGGTCCTTCGAGAAATGGCAATACTACTCAATTGCCTCTTGAGCCCATAGAAACAGCGGTTGGCAAGAGTTACTCTGCGTTTGATCTCGGTACTGAAGTTGTTTTTGTAGTGTTTATTGCGGAGCCGAGGTAGACGGAGTCCTTGACTACCTCGAAGTTATAGCTCTCTATGGTGACGCTAGGTCCAAGACGTCAATATTGCGTGTCCTTTCTTGATGACAGCATATACTTCGTTTTGCCCCCATTCACCGCTAGACCCAAAGGCAAACGCCTCATTGACGGTTAGCTGTGTTCTGCCAATCACGTCAATGTCATCCGCGTATACTAAGAGTTGTACGGACTTCTGGATGATCGTGCCTCTAGTGGCGGCATGTGAGTCTTGCATGATCTTCTCCAGGATGATGTTAAAGAAATCACATGACAGCGCGTCGCCTTGTCTAAAACCTTTTTTGACATTGAAGGTCTCGGTGAGTTGGTTACCGACGTCGCACAACCGGACGAGTTTGGCAGGAATGTCAAAACTAGACATGGCGTTGTATAGCTGGTCCCTATGCACGCGTTCATATGCGACCTTGAAATCGAGAAAAAGCTGGTGAGTGTCAATTTGCATTTCTTGGGTCTTTGCCAGGATCTGCCGTAGTGTGAAAATCTGGTCTATGGTGGACTTCCCTGGCCACACTGATATGGACCTATCAGGTTATTTATAAACGGCTTCAGGCAAGTACATAAAACGGCAGAGAAGATCTTGTAAGCGATGTTCAGGAGACTTATCCCTCTATAGTTGGCGCAGTCAAAGAAGTCTCCTTTCTTGTGGATCGGGCAAACGATACTGTCACATTATTACTGCAAATTTTCCCAAAGATGAATCATACCCACTTATTTTGATAAGCAAAAAAATCATTTTGTGGCTTAATTCAATTTTGTTGAACTCCTTTAAAAGCTTACTCAAATGTGACAAATATCAAATATCTATATATTTAAACATAACGAAATGCGTCTGCCGCTTATCAAGCCAGACATAGAGAACAGTGCTGCTTAGGGTATGATGAACATAGCGAGATAAGAACAGATGTGATGTGTGTGGGGAAAAATTAAAAAAGTATTTGAAAATACAGAAATGCTTGAGAAATACATGAGCCACACATATTTTTTGACCATAGCTGTACAATCTTTTGATGTACATTTGAGTTCATAACTATTGTGAGATGATTGAAAACCATAGATGTAATTCTATGTTTGCTTTGCTTTTGATTAAAATATGCGAAATAACAGGAGGCATGTGCTGCTGTCTGGAAACAGAAAACAGTAGTTTTCACTTCATAAGAGTAGTAAAGTAGACACGTGTTATAACAGGAGAAACGGCAAAATTGGCCTGTGCGTAAACTCCTATGCACACTGACGGTACTATGCGTGGGTTCGATTCCCGGTACGACCGAAATAAATTTCACGAGCCACCACTGATAATGCTTAAAGAGTTACAACTGTCTAGAAAAGGCTAGACCCTGGCCATCTATGCGCTGTGGGGTTACCCGTATTACATTATTATTATAGCTTGTCTGGAAGCCCTTTTCTCTTCGAATGCTTTGAAGGATGCATGCATGTGTTACAAACGATGGAAGACAACCAGTACACACCAGAATGTCGGAAGAAAATCCAAACTAATCAAAATACATCCGTTTTATGAATTCCGACACACTTAGTCTGCAATGAATGAATATATATTCACCACACATGTTAGAGAAATAGTTGGGAGTGTTACTTACAGATGTCGACTCTCGATAATTCGAACTCAAGAGGCATTACAAAAAATTCGAATTCACGAGAGTTTGAATTAACAAAAAATTGTCAAGAATTGTTATTTTTTTGCTTTAGATATGGCTGACAATGTGGAGAACATTCTTCGTTCCCACACGGTCCATGTCTTCAATAATTTATTTTTCTCTCTTTATTTGCTTGCACTCATATTTATGACAGATTATTGCTGAAATATAAAAATTGTCAAGGGAGCGAAAAATAAAACATGCTAGTTGGGCAATACCGTCACACTAGCCGATATTGCGTGGAAATTGCTAACAACACACTATGTACCAAGATTACAAAATATTACCAAAGCTCTGTTATGTACAATGAAGGAAATTCATTTTCACATATTTGTTATTTTCAATTGCTTTCTATACCATCTGTATTTTTGAATAATTCATATATTTAAAGTTGGACTTATTGGGTTAATATTATTTAAATGAAACACTGACTGTCCGGGTTGTGAACAAAAGAATTTCATCAACAAAGCAAAACTTACTGCTTGTATAAATTCTACCGCATTAAATAAAAAACACTGTTTATAACCAACTTTATAAAAAGAAGTAATTTATTTTATTCACTGCAATCGTATTTATGCTGTTTGATTTACATTTGTTGTGTTTATTTTGATGGATGACATTTGGAGACATTTGTGGGGCGTTGTTATGGGCGGGTAAGTTACATCTGATGCCTTGAGGGATCGCTGACGTCATTGCGATCCCAACACTATCCATTAGCCGGGTTAAATTTATACATATGTTGTAGTTTTATTAGTAAACTTCCCACGTACCTTTACTAGTAAAAAATATAGACAAAAGCTGTATCTAAAAAACTAGAGCTGTTGGTAGTCGAAGGTAGAATCACCGACCTCGATTTAGTAAGAAACTTGTTGGACAAACCTCATTCAACAGGAAAAAAATCGTGAATTCGTTGACCAGTGTTATGAATTAAAATTACAAATGGGGCTCATTTCGTAACCATACGATTTGCTTTATTCACGAAATTGAAATTGTGTACATCTAACAGCTACAACTTACAAAGTTGCAAACAACATCTACGATTAAATATGAATATTTATGTTTGCATCAAATTAACTGTGATACGGTTCGCGGGCCCTAGCGATCCCGGATGTGGAGTCTAGACAGTTTTTCACAAAGACAGCATTTTCAAATGTATACTCGTAATTGTTTTCGACACGCGAATTCACCTAGGAGCACTGTGACGAGAACTCTCGGCTGTTTACTTTCCAATTTCGAGATACATATTTAAATGGAATCTGGGTACTTACTTGAGGAGTGATTAAATCAAAAAACTTATCCAAGTGTCAGCTTCCATCTCTTCATCACCCGGCAAAAAAGAAAGTGGGTGACAGTTGAAGGGCGTTCAGTTTTCACAAGTCGGTATGTTTAATCGTTCCGTTTAAAAGCGGCGCTTACCTTACGACAACATTAGCTGTGTTTTTTTGCAAGCGTATATACGCTTAATTTTGAAGTCCACAAAAAAACGATCGTCGGCGCTTAATGATTCATCATAAAAGCTTGGCAGCACCGACGGCATTTATGACATTTGCTAAGCATTCCAGGGTGTAGTCGTGGAAGGTGATTTTTGATTAATGGTCACAATCTTCGTTTTGTGACTGTGTACTTTAAACCACGTACGTGACCATCACTTTAAAGGCAAAAACACTTAATAATTATAAAATAAAAAAATGTTCATCAAATGAAAAGAATCGATTACGAAACATAAACGGAATGTATAGCAGAGACTCTGTATATACCAAAAATTGCATACTTATGGATGCCAAAAAATTTAAAATTGATCTAATACATCAACCAAACCTGCAGGTGTAAGCCACATACAGCAACCTAAACAATGAATGAATGAATTCAGGAATAAACACACAGAAATTAATGATTGGAAGCATTGTTTTTATCCGCGCTTATTCCTTAAGCGGTGATAGATATGATGAGTAAGTTAAGCGGATATAGGATTCGTTGTTAGTGTATTTTACATGCAAATCGAAATTTGAGCGTATATACGCTTGCAAAAAAACACAGCTATTATCATAAAATCCTGTGTGCTTGGTGACATTTGACAGCGGTCAATGTATGAAAATAACCACGTAATATGCCGCTTAAGAGATTTGTGAGACATGCGGACGGTTGCCTCGAGCAGCATACTGCGCACAATACTCTCACAGATCTAGATACGCAAGGAAATATGTTTCGCACAGATTATAGTGAAGAAAAAATGCAAACCGCACCAAGAATTAGGAGTTCCTTAAGGCCACTAGATCCATTAAAACCATTTAGCTTAAGAAAAAACAAAAAAAACAGTCACAGAACAATAAGCGCAAAAAAAGAAACAAGTAAATCATATCGCCATAGACGATCGTGCGAGCGTGAGGTTTTGGTGGCGGCACCTCATTCCAATTACGTCCATAAGAGCAGCGCACATTCACTCAAACAACAAAGACGTCAACGTCTAACTAAACCGTGGGTAATCGTATATTCTCGTTGCAGTTAAAGGAGAATGAAAGTCAAAGCTGCAGCATTGATCGTGGCCTTGCTCTATTGCACGATCTCGTTAACATATGGCTCAAAGATACTCGCTCTGGTACCACATCCCGGCAAGAGTCACTTTGACTTCTTTCGGCCATTATTCAGAGGACTGGCTGAGACTGGACACGATCTGACCGTGGTGAGCTACTTTCCAAATAAAGAGCCCATCGCCAACTATACGGATGTCGTTCTCACTGGAATGCCATTGATTTTGAACAACATTGACTTGAAGGTATGTGTCTTGTTTTTGCCTATCCGATAGAAAATACAACCTGGTTTTTACTTTGCAGATATTTCAAGATGAACAGGACATATTCGTCTTTAAGGTGCCCACGTTCTTCATGCTGAACGAATGGGGGCTTAAAGGGTGTGAATATGCCTTCAATTCGAAATTCATCAAAGATCTCATAGCGAATAAGCCGCACTACGACGTGATCATCATGGAACTGTTCAGTAATGACTGCATGATGGCAGTAGCGCATGTCTTGCAGGCACCTGTGGTGGCTTTGAGCAGTTGCGCATTAATGCCGTGGCACTACAAGCGGATGGCCAGCCCGTTCGTTCCATCGTTCATGCCCATTAGTTTCCTTCCGCATACCGACGAGATGGGATTCCTTCAGCGACTGAACAACATTTTTCACTACCAGGTGTTCAACTTCCTTTACGAGTGAGCTGCAGATCACCTTCTGCAAAAGTCCATTCTAATTAGCCTTTGTGTTTTTTTTTCCTCAGCCAAGTCACCCAGAAAGCAACAAATGAAATGATACGCAAGCACATGGGAAACACGATCCCACCGGTGGAAGATCTCGTCCGGAATACCAAAGTCATGCTCATCAATCAACACTTCTCGTTGACGGGGTCAGTGCCGTACGCACCGGGGATTGTGGAGCTGGGTGGACTGCATATCCAGGAGCCAAAGCCCTTGCAACCAGTAAAACAAGCAGGCTCTAGCCAGTTCTCTTAATAGCTGTGTTTATAATTTCAGGAACTGAAGGCCTTGTTAGACCGAGCAACGAAAGGAGTGATCTACGTCAGTTGGGGTTCAATGATTCGACCGGAAACATTGCCCATATACAGAAGAGAAGCTCTACTAAACGCACTCTCACAATTTGACGAACTAGTGCTAATGAAGTGGTCAAATGAAACCTTGGTGAACCGCCCTAAGAACGTTCACTTGCGAGAGTGGATGCCCCAAAGAGAGATCCTGTGTCATCCCAATGTGAAGGTGTTCCTCACCCACGGTGGCTTACTGGGGACCTCTGAGTCAACCTACTGCGCGGTGCCCATGGTCCTGACGCCCATCTACGGAGATCAATTCCTGAACTCAGCGGCAGTTGAAAAACGCAAAATCGGCACCATTTTGCCCTTCAAAAAGATGACAGAAGAAAACATCGTGAAGGCCATCCGGACTGCTTTGTCTCCAGAGTAAGTTCGTGGGGTGAATTTTTGTCGGTTCTTAGTTCTCACAAGTTTCTCTTTCAGGATGCAAGAAAATGCCAAATTTATGTCAAACGCTTTCCGCAAGAGGCCACAAACTCCGCTGGAGTTGGGCATCTGGTGGGTTGAGTACGTCATACGCAGCAAGGGATCGGTGCTGGTGGACAACGCCTCAGCCGGGCTCTCGCCAATCGCCTACCATTCTTTGGATATTTATGCATTGTTAATAGCCGCAGTTTTGCTTCTCGTGTTAATTCTCAAAAAGGTTATGAGGTCCTTGGCAACTGGTCTTAAAAGTGACAAAAGCAAAAAAGAATAAAACCATCGAAATAAATAAGATTAGTGAAAACAATTTCTAACTAACTCGTTTCGTTCATAGAGATTTAGTTAAGCGTTTAATTAACGACTTTTATACTGGCGTGTCAAATCAACCGCACCAGCAGCAGTCAAGTAAGTTTTTGGGGTTCTTTGAGGTCTTTGTCAATAAAAAAGTAAAGGAATGTGCAATAGCAGAGAACAATGGATTTACCGAGGTTGAACGAATAATATGTTAATATGGTCCGCTGGTGATGGATGGACGATATACTGCTGCCGGATGCGACCAAAATGCAGCGTGTCAAGCGTTCAGAGCACAGTCATTAATTTAACGAATGTCACATTGTCTAAATAAATGATGAAGTGATTGTGAATTAATAAAGATGATGAATATGAAACAATGTGATCCTGACCTTTCTAATCAACCACAAGACCAGGCGGATTTTTTTTTTGTATCATTAAAATCACAGAATTTTGGCAAGTCATTCAAGGTAATACATTTGTGCATAGGGTGACCACCACAATAAATTAAACAAATTAAATCATGGTCGAATTACTTAAAGATTATATCTTACATGAATAGTTAGAAAATATGTATTTAAATTTAAATAAATAATTGGTATTTGCATGTTCGTGCTTTTTGAATGAATACTTTTCAACCGGCTTTTATCGAGTGGTCTTATTTTATTCACCAAAGAGAGAACACTCTTTCAACTGTTGCCGAAATCCCTGGTAAACGGAGGGTGCAGGGAAATAAGTCCCCGGCAACTAAGTCCAGTGAGGGTCTTAGTTCCCATATAAGGTGGGAACGTACTCCACTTTCTTATGGGAACTAAGAACACCCTGAAAAGTCTGCAGACTTTTGAAAACTCCGAAACTGCAGTTAGTTACCAGGCCCTTTTATCTAATTCTTAATTTTATCGTTGATGAGTGTGTGTATTTTTTTCCGCAAGTTTCAACCCGCTCACGGCTCACACAGGGTATGTCAACAATGTCAGACAGGCCCTGGAACTAGAGTTAAGTCAACAAACGTCGGCAGTTTTTCTAAAGCGAAATAAGGCCAAACCACCTCTCACCTCCACTCACCTCAAACTTTCTTGCAGGCGTAGCTGCTGTGAGCAACATTTGCATCAACAAACACATAAGGCTTACGGCTTACAAGATATTTTTATCTTTTTCTTTCAGGATTTTTAATTCTGAAATATCCTTTTCGTCCTTTCCAGTGGCTTGCGAAAAGAACCACTTTAGATTTAAGGTTCCTGTGTGGTAGACTATGTACAGACAAAATTTCTAGAAATTCGGAGGTGAGTACTTCTCAGAACATTATCACTTTATCACTTACATACACATTATACATATCCACTTTACTAAACTCAATGGGATCTAAGTCCCTCAGTGGACTTAGTTCCCTGCACCCAAACAGAGTACATATGTATCCGATGACGGTAGGGAATGTTTTGTTTTTCAAAATGTTGAGTGCGGATGTATCATTGCTGTTTGTGCTTGTTAATAAATTTTGTCCAAATCACATTTAGCTTGATATACAACTCGATATATATATATATTAATATTATTTTTTTATTATATATATATATATATATATAATAGCACAGCATGGTTGGGTTGGGTGATGGGATTATATTATGTATATGTATATTATGTATACATATTAGATGGGTCTGTTATCGAGCTATTCGATTTCAGACTTTCCTCAGTAAGAAATATTGAATTCGGTGTTTTGCTTGATAAGAATTTATTATCTAAATTTATATATTTAATTATAATACAATTTTGTATATTTAAGCAATGTTTTAAATACAGCAAAAAAAAAACCAAATCATAGACAAAAATAAGGAAATGTTCATAATGTTGATCAGATATGACGAAGTACAGAGATGCCCGACTTCTACCTCCCTGCCCCTTAAAATGTTTGACAACACTTTTTTTTATCGTTTCTCAAACCAAATTGACCAATCATAGAATTCGTGAATAACCGTCAAATATTCATGAATATCTGTCAAAAAGTCACTTAAATTTGTCGATGGAATAGAGGGCAATCAGCTGAAGTTGGCCGCTCTATAGTACTTCATTTCTGATGTAAAATAAAAGGTCTCAATAAAACGAAAAGCCTACATATTTTACTACACAATTTCAAAATTTTATAATATGCCATGCAATGTACTCACAATAATCTGAAAATGAGGTGCGAAAGAAAACAAATTACCAAAGTATGTTGCTATGATTGAAAGTATGTTACTATGATTAACTAATACCAGTTCACGCGGTTGTTAAATATTATCTCAAAAACTAATAATATCATTTGCCAGATTCGTAGTGTAGCAATAATTTGTAGTGCAAGATAGCAGGTTACTGAATTGCCGGAGTTTTTTGTTATAAACAAAATTGCGTTCTCAGCTTGACAGTTCTAAAATAAAATGATTGGTGCGCGGAGAAACAATTTCTTCAGGCCGGAGCTGAAAAGATCCCCTAGAACATTTATCTCCAAAAACTTCTTCGCCTGCTTTGGATATAGTATATTCCTCCGCGCCGTATACCAGTCCTTCGAGAGATGGCTCTGTAGTTAAATCAGCAGTTGACAAGAGTTGATCTAGGTACTGATACTCTTTGATAACATCATATACTTCGTTTTGCCCTCATTCACCTCTTCCGTCTCAATTCATGCAATGGTGGACATTTCTGTCCTGAAGGCAGACTGATATGTACATATCAGACTGTTCATAAACGGCCCCAGGAGGCACACAAAACAGAATAAAAGAGCTAATCAAAGAGTTAATCATCATTCTACTCCATCACTACTCGATGGAAGCATTCGAATGATAATTCGAGTGATAATCGATTAATACAACATCTTGAGAAAATCTCGGTTATCAAAATCTTTCGAATGACCACTAACTCATTCAAATGATTACTAACTAATTACTAACTACTAACACAAAATAACTCCATAAATGCCTGTCATTAAATTTTTTCGAATGGATTCGAATATTTCTTTCTTTATTTATAAATCGAGAAGTGGAGTAATACATCACTTATTTTTTTTCCGTTTTCTATTCATTCTAGCTATGTTCCTGATTAGTATTCCTCAACGAGAACTATTTATTACTTGTTCTCGCGCTGTAGTGAGGCATTTATCGTTAATAATTTATTATTTCCAATGACATTCGAATGACTAGAATAAGTTAGTTATCATTCAATTGAGTTTGTATTCATTTTAATGATTTTGAGAATCCGCAAGTACTAATCGATTTTCACTCGAATAATCAATCGAATGTGCTTATCTCGAGTGATCATTCACACACACACATTTATAAAGTAGATTAGATTGGCTTGGAGTAGGTTAGTATTAAGAACATTGTAAATTCTTAAGTTGGCTTAACGTTTTATGTACTTTTATCTAGCATGTAAGTAAAATAATTCAAAATTAAATAAAAATACATTAAAAAAAAAGATCTCGATTACTACAGTCTCGCTTCTTTAAATCCTTCGATTGTAATGTGCATTCACTATTAAGAAGACTTATTCGAATGTAGTTGGCGCAATAAATGTAGAATCTCAACGAGTCTACCCTGCAACACCACTGCCTCAGGTAGCAGTTGGATTTTGGCCTCCTTATGGGAGCATCTTGGTGGCTGCGGTTCCTGCGCTCCAAACAGCACCAAGACGTTATAGATCAGTTTTGGATAAACTCTCCATAAGCATGAACTCAATTGGTACTTCAGAACCCACTCAAGGCGTTGGGTCAGTGATTCTAGACCCCAACGTGCAAACGAAAAGAAGCAGAAGATATCATCTTCGTTTTGCACAAAAAGCAATCAAGCGCATATAATTCATACGAGTTTTGTTTTTGTCTTGTTTAATTCTTGATTCGATAGCTATTAATACATTTTATCAATTGTTCTTTTTTACAAATAACTAAGCTCTCAGGGGTAAACCTGTTGTTCATCTACCAACATCGTTATTTAGCCGATTGACTGTTCGCAACAGAAACACGACTTATTGAATATCTCCCATTTGTCAAACTTGGGTAATTTTATTGTCACTAGCAAATAAACCATTTAACCTTCCCCTGCTTCGTGAATTTTGTCAATAACTTGACGTCATATTGACAGGAACATTTCTGATAACGTATATTCACCTGTAACTCCAACGTCCTACCTTATTTATGGCGAATTTATAGACCATCAACATCTGGCGCTCAATTGGTCTTTTTTCATTTGCAACGACAGTAGAGAGGAGTGTATATTTGCTATATGATATGCAATAATTGATTTGCGGCTTTCTTCTACGTATATGCGTATGTAAGAGCTCTAGCGCCACATTCGACTGTGTGTCACCGCATTTACACGCATGCATTACTTTTATTTAAATCACGACCGCTAGCCAATTCGTATGCCCTGTCACATTTGCAATCTGTTTGAGTTGTGGCTGAACCGAATTTACTTATAGTTGTGTGCATAGATTTATATTTGCTTACTCAACTTTTGCTGGGAGATCAGTGATTTACACATCTCTTCAGGTATTAAGCAATTACCCGAGATGACTTTCAGGATTGATGTTTACAAACATGTTTTGGATGGGTGTGATGTAATTCAGGTGTACAGGAAGCAACTGACTGTATACACATCACAGGTTGTCTGCCGACATGAGTTCTTGCGAAAAATGTGAACTATTTATTGTTATATGAAAAGTAGACTATTATTGCATTATACGAATTTGTAATATAATATAAATGTTGACGGATAACGTTTTGCACGTGCTTGGGCAAAAACAACTCAAATTTCGGATCAAACTATTTTTGTTCAATGTTTAAATAGCGACAGAGAAAACCGTTTGAGAACAATTTATTTTCTGGTGTTTAAAAGTAGTTGCACAGTCAATAATCATTCACCAATGGTCCGGCCCGAAAAGTCACTTCAAGCCCGAGGCACAAGGCGTGCACAGGTGAAGGATCTAGCACAATATCGTCCTAGATGGGTGGCATGTTGACTGAAGCTCATATCCACGCCGGCTGTAGCGCCAGCCAAAGAAGAATGGTGTGCACCAGTAAAGAATGGGCACACAAGCCCATCTGAAGCTTCTCAACCAACAAGCTTCTGAAGCTAAGAATTATTCCGCAGATTTACTCTGGGAACTGGACTTAACAGCAATGCTCCTTCAATAGTTTTGCATAAACGGAGACATTATTGTCGGTGTGTGTTCTTAGGTGAAAAACTCTTCGCGAAACACATTCGCCTATCATCCCCCCCATGGTTGGAGTTCCCCTCAATGTTCGCTTCGTCGATTGGACAACACATAAGTCTCAAGGCCAAGCTTGTTTCGACGTCTCATGACTCTTGTGGGAAGAGTTTTTTTTATTTTATTTCAGGGGTCAGTTTTACCTAGCTCGAATGTGTGGTAAACTTAGTGCCGCTCAGTAATAAATTGTGAGTGAGGAAATCTTCCAGAAAGCAATTAAAACACATACATTCCAACGTTGTATTAAGTTGAACAAGAATTAACTTACGGGTAATAACCATCATTTTACATCCATTTATATTTCAGAAACAAATTAAATCATGCCGTGATGTGAGCGATGTATGTACCTACCGGCAAACGAGCACGTTGATTTCTATGTCGGCGTTGTAATTTATATCTGTTTTGATAGTTTGTTTGCAGTTCTGCTAAGTGACTGCAAAAAAGACATTGTTGTTCTCTTTTAGTTATTGCTTTTTTGGCAATAACCTAGATTCAGTTTTTAATAAACCATTATATTCTGATGGAGTCTTGTCACTAGAACGAAAGGGGTATGTGTTTCTTTTTCTTTAAGATGTCCCCAATGATCGCCGAAACGTGAATCTTATTCCATCCAAACATATAATCACGTTTAGAGTAAACTGAAATCATAGGCTTCTGAAAGACATTCTCCTTACAATAAAAATTTAAAAAATAATACTAACTCTGAACATTAATAATGTCATCTTGGCACATAGGATGTTGTTGACGATGTCGAATCGATATCCGTTAGCGTCACGGAAAAATGAGATAGAATGTGAAATATTTTATCAAATATATTTTTGTGGGTGTCAACATTTTTTTATAGCAATTAAAGTTATTTTATGTGTTCACGTTTGGTGTTAAAGTTGCAAAGAATCAACAATTTGAGTGCCTGCTCTCTTTTATGGAGGATAATTAAGCTATTGCATTTAGACATCCGTTCACATCCAGAAATCTAAATCTTTTTTTAGGAAATGAAACAATTGTACTGTCCTTTGCCTTTGGAAAGAGATTAAAACAGCTACTAACCTTATAATGGGCATAATAGAAGATGATCGTCCTTTTGGAGTTTCACTACATAATTTCATCGAACAAATAGCAATTGTCTAGCATAATCTTTGATGGTTGATAATCAAAATCTTTGTTTTCCGATTGTGTAGTGTAAAAAAATAAATATACAGCAAATACAAGCTCGAGCATTCCCGAGTTCTCCAATAAAGGCACCATGACAAGTGTTTTCGAATAGTTGAATTGTTTTGGATGACAATTTCATTTGTTTTTTTGTTACCTCACTTGAGAATACATATTTTGATGTGAGGTGACAGGCAAATTTGAGGCTACAATTTGTCACTTCGCCTAAGAGAATAAGTTAAATTATGTCCGTCGCAGCTTTGCTGGTAGTGCTTCAAGTTGTCAGTAAAAAGTTTGATGGCTCGGTCCTAGAATGTGGGCCTCGATCTTGTTTAAAGTGTTTGGCTTGTTAGAAAAAATAATAATACTGGCCGCTATGGCGGCTATGTTTTCTGCATTTCGTACCAATGTCTGTCTGCCACCAAGGCTTAAGGTCCAAGAGAGTGTTCTCATGGTCAAATTTTTCAACAGTGCGATGAAGTATCTGCAAAACTGATCACGACGAAATTCACATTATGTATTTATTTACATCCAACCCAGTATTTCAGTATTATTTTAAATATTTCCGTACGTTTGGCTGATGAGAAACGATGCATGATAAAATGGCAAAGCAAATATTTTGAAAGCTGGATATCATTAATACCTTTGATAACGTGTTGTCATAACATTTAAAAAAAAACTGTCATTGCAATCTGGTCACCTTTTAAATTAAATGTAATTACTTTATACATGCTTCAGAAAAAGAGGACATTTTCATAAAGGCAGTATTCGCATACTGATATACAGTAGGATCTTAGAAAGATTAATAGACATAAAAAAGGCTCCAGTTATCTGTTGGAAAATCAAATTAGAACGAATATATACCCACCAAAACATTTAATTTTATTTAAACCAAACGAATAAACTCACAAAAAAGAAAAATTGCTTATAAGATGTATAAGAACAGACTGATTTAGACGTTTTTCTTTTAAAAAAAAACTGATCTACGCAGAAAGTTGACTTGCAAATTCGTTCAACCTTCCGAATTGTTCATCTTATAATACCTTTACTGGCAATGTCTGGATTTCAATATATGTATGTTACTTTTCTAATCTACGATCTTTTAAGTAACTAAGGAAATTACCGTAAATTTCTGATATGGCCATAAGGATTTAATGCTACAGGTACATAATCTAGTGAGCTACAAGGAGTCGATAATACCCTCAATAAGAACTGTATAATACAGAGGTGTATTCCTAATAAATACATGTGTACATTAACAATATTATAGTCAAACTTTTATGACTTGTCACAGCAGACAGAAATTGCATAAAACTGATGTAAGTTCATATGTACAAGTTAATCTGAACATCGTTGCGTCTCATCTTTCTGCACTGCAATCTGTAGGTCATGCAAAAGATTACACATGTATGTATAAATACGCGCATTCACTCACGTAAATCCCGGAATGGGTTAAAAAAATTGATATTTGCACACACGGGAAAAAAAATGGTCAATAGTTAGCACGGCACCTCCCATACTGCAACTTGGGCAACCTTTGATGAGTGCATACAGTTAGACGAGCATGATTACTACGATCAATGAACTCTACTCATATCATAACAATATTATACCATTCCGTGCTCTCTTAAGATTAATTGCCTCATTGCTAAAGAGTCTTTTCACATTTGTATGGTATAAGTATTCTCTTAAGAACGATGTTCTCTTTTCACAATACTTCTTTGACAAAGAGTCAGACGTTGAACTGAAGCACTCTAAGGACTGTAGCGTTATGCAAGTAAACAGCATAAGTGATTTGTGCAAGGTAAACACCAAATACCTATTTACGACTCTTTCGGTGGATGATGTACCTGTTTGTATACCACCTGCCTGTGCGCATTTCTTTTACATCTTTGGAGTAACATAATTGGGCACAGATGCGTGAGCATTTCTTGTCCACTATTCCAGACTTTGCAGGCATTGTATAAGTATGAACATATGGACTTGATCTTGAGGACCTTTTTGTACATATGTGTTACAGGTAACTCGGTACGTATTTAATGTGTATACATTGTTTTTTGACAGAGGAACAATGTGTTATCAAATTGAAATTTAAGAGAAGATGCAACAAAATTTGCTCCGAGAGTCATAAAATGCAACTTTCTATGTGAATCTGCCGCACAATATAATCAGCTGGTTTGTCACCAGCAAATGTGATTTAATAGCAAATTGGAATAAATGGAATTTAATAAAATTGTTTTTGATGAATATAAAGACAGATTTAGAATTAATCTTTAAAAAAAGGTCACTGCACAGATGATCGTGTAAAATAATTGATAAGTACAGTCCAACCCGAATAAAAGCACAAACCGGCTTAATAGCACATACCGTTTAATGATGGCAGTTGTCTTTTTGATACAATTTTTACTATAGAAAATCCCTTAATTAGCACAGCGCTTAATGACACGACCCATTTTATATCGCATAAAAATATAATAAAACAAACAAACAGTTCACAACAGTTCCTTAATTCATGTTACTTCGCATTCTTTGTATGAAATTCCGGTTAAAGGCACAACCCGCTAATGGCACAATATTTCGATGCACGGTTGATGTGCTATTATCCGGGTGAACTGTATAGCGAAGAAATCGGATGTTCCCCATTTTTATCATATTTTTAGTTATTTTCTTTCCGTCACTTTTTCACGAATTTTAAAATCCGCAAGTGTGTGCAATGTATAAATAAGAGAAGATTTATTTTACCCGAAACATTGCATCCGCTTTATGATTTCCTCAATTCCAATTGATTTCAGCTGTCAGCTGTAAATAAAATGACAAGTGAATGCGTGAATGCCCACACTTGTCCACATATCAGTAGTGATTGTACAGAATTTGTATTTATCATCTTTGGAGGAATCAGTACTGTCTCAAAACCACAAAGCAACAGCACAACAAAAGCGAACTCTCTAAATTCTACATGATCCGCAGTTCGAAGGGGCATAAAATCACTTACGATCATTTTAACATACAGCCCGTTTCATTCTCATGGCAAAAATACCAAAACCTTTATTTCGACTTTTTTAATTCTCAACACTTTTTAATTGAACTACCAAATAGCTTTCTGCTCCTGTAGCTGCATTTTGATCTGATTATAATTGTGAATAGGATTGTTTTTTAATTTAAAGCGGCTTTTTTTCTTTATAATTGGTCGCCATGAGGAAAAAAGCGGTGACTCAAAATAACCATATTTTTGTAAATAGCATAGAAACGTGTTGAAGAAATAGCCAAAAACATGTGACATAACATATAAGTATCCCACTAGTGCCAAATCAAGTGTTACTATTCTCAAAAGTTGTATGTTTTCATACAAGAACATAACTCACAAACGAATGCAAGACAGTGCAGTAAGTAAAAAAAAACAAATCAAGCTATATCATTGACTTTTTTTAACTTAATAGTTCTTAATCGAATAAGATACTGCACAAGAATAATAAGAAGAAAAAATTAAAAAAACGGATGGACTTCAAAAGAAATGTGTGCAGAACAGACCTTATACAATACTGAAGGCTGAGTACTTACTGTGAAAGAAAAAATGTCGTGAACAACCAGAGGCTGTGTTCACAGATTTACGAGACTGCAGTGAAGACGTTTTTCGCAACCTACTTCGACTTTTAAACATGTTTGCAGCCTTATCAGTGTGGACATGTATCCCTTGAAAACTTTTTTTATTTTTTGAAATTTTGTGAATTCAATATTATTTGAAATTTAAAACTATTTTATTTTCCTCAATCGATCCCAACCTTAAAAATAAAAAAAATATTTTTTAAAGATCATATCCCTTATATCATAACTGTCTGGCCTTTCCTGTAGATATATTGGATTCGAAAATTGTAAATGAAAACGTTTACACACATGTTTGCAACCATGTTTTCAGCCCTCTTCTTTCAAATTATATTTTCACATGCTGGCACATAAATGTGCCCAGGTACCAATTACTGCTATTTACCCATTTAAATAGTATGTAGGCAAGTAGTAAATAAGTATATAGAATATAATATACCCTCTCCTTAATATTTTTTCAGAATCCTCATCATAAGAAAAACAACACCGAATGAGATTTCTTTTTATTATTACAAAAAAATCTTATATTTGAATACTAATGTTCACAGTCAATACTGATAAGATACAATTGAAGTAAACAAATTTCATTCGAATAAATGATGAACGACATAAAGTTTCCACTCACGAAAATTCAAAAATTGCCCACTCATTTAGGTCACGCGATGACAAATTAAAATCCAAACAATCGCGCCGTTCCTCATGTTCCTCACGTGTAGAAAACTACAACAGATCATCCAAATTCTCTGCATCACTACATAGGAAAGTATCTCATTTTAAGAGAGTTCAGAAGATGATTCTGGTTATCAACATATTCTCTTAACAACGAGCGGCGTTGCATCGAAGCGAAGAAGACAATTGCATTGCTCATCAGATAACGACAGCGATTCTTCATTCGCACTTTCCATGTGCAATTCAGTCACAGTTAGTTGTTGGCCGAAGTGAAAGGCGCAAGAAAACAGTGAAATAACCGTGGGAGTCCGTGTGAATACAAATAAAAAAAATCTAAAAGTAAATTCATAATTAAATACGAGTGTGGTCTTATGACCATTAAGATTTCCAGGAATAAAGCAAGTGCATACAGTGATGCAACTTTAATTTATATAATCCTCGAAGGACTTACTCTTGAAAATACAACTACAAAAAGAAAAGTAAGTGAAAGCCAATAAGTGTCTTATTTTAGCCAAAATTTGAACTCGCTGCCACTTGATGAAGACACCTCATTCCATTGCAATGAATGGGGGCGCATTCTATTCTCGGGCACAGTAAGACAATTGTTCGATCCATAATGTGAGCACAGAGTTTTGTGTCCGCGATAACGAATTTAAATGATCCTTTTGATACACAATTAAGTAATAGAGGGTGACAGTGAGGTACGACAATTGCACAATGCCAGCGAAACTATCAAGGTCGCCAACGGGCAGTGTGTTAGTTTTCAGTTGACTTTCAGTGCTAATGAACTACTGTACATTTATACGGGGCATTACTGCATCAAGTACATGCATGTATCAAAAATCTATTAATATCTTATTGGGTGATCGTGGTGTAAATTAATTCATTGTGATGGTGCTTTTAATTGTCACTGAATTAAATGACACGAAAGAGGAACATTTTCCAGTGCAGTTTTGATAATTGATTCTAGAGATCAAAATTACTGTGGTAGTGTAATGAAATTTCATTTCGATTTTTTGTGTATAAGAAATAGTGCCTATGATATGATTCGACCAGCATAAAATATCTTAGTCGACCGACCGTCAAACTGATTTTCGGGGAACAGAATTTTTAAAATTTCAGTTTGACCGTTTGTATATCGCATTGTCATTTGCTTAAATTTGAAAGTCAATAGCTTGGGCATACAAATCATTATATCTTCAAGAAGATTCGAATGCATCTCATCGGTGCAGTTTTTATTTCGTACCATTTAACCCTGGGTCATGTTTCAAAATATTATATATTATATATATTAAGTCACAGTATCAAAAACTGTGTTCAGAATGTATGGTAAGAAACCTTCAGAATGGAAGTACCGACTACTCACTTTATTTTATAGATCAATCGCAATTTATAGTAACTTGACCAGGCTCTAATGCTCTAGCAAATCTCCAGACTTATTGGTCTGGTACATCTAGCTTTTATTATGAGCTAAACCAGATTATATAGCTTTTGATTGTTAGAGGCCAGTATGCATATATTTATTCTGAAATCTTAAAAAATTAAATAAAACAAAAATTTAAAGCTTTCATGTAAATACATTTTATCGGCATTAGTAAAATTACCAAAAAGTAAGTTCTAGGTACCTGTTCCATAACTATATAGACACAAATGAGGTTTAAATTTAGGATAGGTAACCAAAAAGGCAGATCAGTAGTTTGTAGAGGTACCACGGTTTTCATGGGCGGCTTTCGATTTGAAATGCTGCCCCTCTAATTTTGGAGGGTTCGCTGAGGAATTTCTTCCCAAGCTCGAATCACTGCTCTATTAAGGTCGGCAATTGTTGGAAATTGCCTGTTGTTCTTGTAAATTTTCTGGACGAGTATTTCCCACAGATTTTCTATGGGATTTTGGTTGGGTGTGCAGGTTGGCCAATCGTTAGTGCTAATGCGACTCTGCTGCAACCGCATTCTGGTAGCCCTACTTGTATGGACCAACGTGTTTTAGTGCGGAAAAGCAAGGTTTTTCCCTCGATAGTGTTTTCAAAATGGTGCTAATTTTTTTTTTTTTTGAAAACTCCAATCTATTCCACCCTGTTCAAATTGGTGGATGGAAAAGCCAATGTGAGTTTTCCAACGGATGAAAATGCAACCCAAACCATAAGGTCATCTACCACAACCAAAAAAATATACTGGGTTCTTCCTCAAATCTCTCCTATAGCATTGGTATCGAGGTTGAACTTTTTCTCGCCAGAAAAAATTACCTAAAAAACAAAAAAAATATGGTTAAGTTTTTTATAATAATAATAATAAATAATAATATGGGTGGCGCGACAGTCCGAGGCGAACCTGGGCCTAGCTTCTCAGCAACCACTCGTGTTGTCCGTGCTATTATTCTTTCACGAGTGGAAGAGAGTTTAATACCGACTCCGAACGGGGAAGTTGAGAAGCTTTTTCTAGACAGGAATAGAATACTCTTTGAGCATTGTCAGTAACTCGAAAGAGTTGGAGCCGTGAATTATCAGGTGGTAAAATTTGGGCATCGAACCTGGCACCTAACTACGCCCGGCTTAAGTTTTTTACAAATACAAATAATTAAACGTTTTTACATACCTTGTTCCAATCACGGCCTAGATTTGTCCGGTGAACTCTTGCCGAGCTACTTTGTGGCGTTGTGTAAGCCTTAGCGCTGGCTTTAGTTTTGAGTGTTTAAGCTTGCCAGATCTTACAATTGACCGGCATACAGGGCTCTTGGACACATCTAGGCTAAGTTGGGCCTTTAACTGAATAAGGCTTTTCGTTGAATTGCTTGCTGTTTTAATCAGTTGCATCTCTTGTCGAGCCTACTATTTTTTTTTTGCCCTCCTCACTTACGTGTTCCATAACCGGCTGAATCTCTCAAGAAGTACGAGACCGTATGCCTTTTTCTTGTTCTGACAAGTAGCTCCCGCGTGGCATTTGAGTAGAGACAATAATTTGATTGCATATGCACCGAAAACACACTGTACTGTTGCTATTTTCCTGTTTTCCATGTAAAGATAGTTCATTTGTGTTTATATTCGCATAACACGCAAAAAATTTGCTGAAAATTTGTTCTGAATTAGCCTGATGTCACTGTCCGAGTCCGGGCTAGGGAGTGTGTGCTAAGGAATATAAAATGTATAGAACTTCAATTCAAGATCCACGGTCGTGAGAAACTGTCCGCTCAAGGAGATTGCCCGCGTAATAGTAATAACTTGGGTGGCTACTGCCCATGGAGGGTCACGACCTAGCTTCTACATCAACACTCGTGTTGTGCGTGCTATTGCTCTCGCTCTCAAGAGTGGAAGGAGCCTATAGTTTGATGTGGTATCGATTGGCCAAGTTGGAGCAGCTTTTTCTAAACGTAAAGCCAGTTATTACCCTGCGAGCATTGTGAGGGACTCAAAAGAGGCGTGGACGTGAAAATTATTTTCGACGTGCCGGGGATCGAACGCACGCAGCGAGCTTCAGTTGCGTAGGAGTCGGGGCACAGATCCACAACGCCACGGCCGCCACAAAGGCAAATTTAAAGACTTGTTTTTCAGCCGCACTACACGAATATGGAATGCTCTTTCCAGGTCAATGTTTTCCATAGACTTCAATCCGCCGATGGCAAAGACCAATATGCTCAGCTACCTCCTCTCCTTTTCAGCCTCTGTGTCTTCACCCTGGATTTATTTAAGATGCTGGTATGTTTTATGAATTCCTTACAACACTGACGATTTTGACACATTCCAACTAATGCATCAAATGCAGTGCTCGTCAATCTAATTGCGTTAAATGCGTTATAAATAACTGTAATTATTAAAATGCATGATATTCCATTAATTTCATTCAAAATATCTCTCTTTTAGGAGTTCATTAGAATGGTATTTTCCATAGATCGGTAGAAAATAAAGCTTTAGGAATCTACCTGGATTTTTAAGTCGCTAGCTTCGTTAGAAATGTTAGTTAATAACGCTTGAAAATGAAATGGGTCTGGCCAGACCCGGGAGTCTCACAGATGGTTAGTCAGATTCCCGGGTCTGGCCAGAGACATTTCAGAGGGTTAGTCAGAGTCCCGGGTCTGGCCAGACACATTTCAGAGGGTAAGTCAGACTCCCGGGTCTGGCCAGACACATTTAATTTTTAAGCGTAATTTACTAACATTTCTAGGGAGTGTATTAGTAATCCCTTGAGCACGTGCAAATTATAAAGTCATTACTAAAGACCAAAAGATATTGGAAATAAGTGGACAGAAATTTCGTAAGTCTGAAATTCTATTGCCACGTTGTCAATTTACATAGAAGACTACTGATCCAAGCCTTCACATTCAGATTAACATCTTAGGGCACGATCTCAGTCACGTTCCTGCCTGTACCCTCCTGTACCCTTAGCAGAGCAAAGACGTCACATGAGTGGGTAATTAGAACTCAGAAGGCTTCCAACGAAAAGAGCTTTGTTTTGTTGGTTTGGTCACATAGCACGAATGTCCCCACCATCACGAGTTCTGAGGCGGGCCTTGAATGCGATTCCATCAGATAAGCGACCACTTGGCAGATCTAAGATGAGGTGGTTGGACCAATTCCATAAGCTCGCCTAGTTACTCTTGGGCATAACCCCTGATGAGTTAGAGTCTATGGTGGACTGGATGGCGCAGTTGGTTGAGTGCCTGCCCCTGGTTTCGAATACCTATCCTTTTTATGAAAGATGCTTTCTAATACCATAATAAAACACATGATCTTATATTTATAATACTTTCATTGAAATAAGTCTCTCATTTTTTGCCAGGGCATGAAGCTTCTACTGTTATTCACCATCCTTTGCGGAAGCGTATACAATGCGGACAGCTTTAAGGTTCTCGGACTATTCCCTCACCCTGGTATCAGCCACTTTCACTTCTTTCACCCAATCATGCGTGCATTGGCAGAAGCTGGACATGATGTCACAGTGGTTAGTCACTTTCCTGACAAGAGCCCACCGGCGCACTACAAAGACTTAGTATTAACTGGTGTTAATACTTTGACTAACTCAGTTGATTTGAAGGTAAGTCTCAAAACGAACCCAAGATCGCGTAAGTATAATAAATATGTACTCGTCTATAAAATACGTGCTACGAGTTCATTAAATTTCCGAACGTATGTCTTTGTTGATATGTGTAATTTGAACACTTTCTAGGGAAAAGCAATTAATTCTAATTTGCGGTTTTCCAATATATTGCTATTTGCGTTGCGCAACGTTTTGTTCGTGAACGTTTAGTTCTCAATTAGTTTCTTTTGTGAGATTGGCTGTCAAAACTAATAGTTGTACTATCGTCATCGAGAATTCAGAGTCAGACATATCAGTTGTTTGCTAGCACGATATACCTCAGCTCTTAGAATATACGGTTTTTTACTTCACTCAAGCAGACAACTAATTACTCTCTGTTTTTTAGGCTCTTCCTCGTGAATCTTCCCAGTTATTCGTTTACTCTAAACGAACGACTCAGTAATCAAATAAATCAGATTCTTGGAAAAATATGTACAAAAATATTGTTGCAGTGATTTGAAGAAAAGATAATTCCTTTATGAACAACGTCATTGCATTCACTAGTATCACTAGTATCACAAGATGAAAGCGGAATCACATGTCTTGTATTTTCGTTCATGGGATTCACTTTTCACTAAGTTCATATGATAGTGTTTTCGCTTCGCTAGTGAATTCAATGCATCCAATGATTCAGTGCATGCGTTGGAAGAGAATAACTTTGAGCAGGCCACATACTTTACTAAAGTGATGGACCTACACTTGCATTGTCATAATCGACAATACGCCATTGACTCACAACAAATCTTTCTTGTAAATAAACTGATGTTTATCATGTGCGAGACTTTGCAGGTATATTTGTTCGAGTACTACTAAAGTGTATCGGTTGGTCTGTACGTATGTATAACGATGAAGAGAGTAAAAGAAGAGAAGAAATTAAATCCAGTCATGAGTTCTCACATTTCTAGACTGATCATATTATTTTTCACTGACGCATTCATTAATGGCACGTTTGATTTTAAGGAAATCAATTTAGCACTTAGAGATATCTATTGCAAATTATATCCATCTGTAAATAGATCTCTGCCTTTCCCAACGCCTTCGTTAAATTGTTATAATAATAATAATAATATGGGTGGCGCGACAGTCCGAGGTGGACCTGGGCCTAGCTTCTCAGCAACCACGTGTGTTGTGCGTGCTATTGTTCTTTCATGAGTGGAAGGGACCTACAGTTTAATGCCGACTCCGAACGGAGAAATTGAGAAGCTTTTTCTAGACAGGAAATACTCTTTGAGCATTGTCAGTGACTCGAAAGAGGTCGATCCGTGAAATATGAAAGGTGGTTAATTCGGGTATCGAACCTGGCACCCTCTGCGTAGGAGTCGACGCACTTACCCACTACTCCACGGCGACCACTCGTTAAATTGTTGCTTGACTTTTTTTTTACGAAACCGAACAATTGTCTTTAAGACTAAAGTCTGAAACATAATGGGCACAAGGAAACTCAAGTCAACTTAAGAAATCGAACCACAGAAATGATACACTGTTACCAGAAAAAGTACTACACTCAGTTTTGTTAAGTTTCGTTCAATGTTGATTGCTTAAACTTCTTTATAGCAGACAGCCGCGAAATCATCATGATTATAACTTATGTAGGGCAGCCCGTTCTAGGGAGGTAACCCAAACTAATATTAAGATGGGTGGCGCTACAGTCTATAGAGTGCCAGGCCCTATATCCTTAGCAGCCACTAGTGTTGTGCGTGTTATTATTCTCTTACGAGTGGAAGGGAATGATTACTTGAGATGGACGCATTCGAATGATTATTCGAGTGGTAATGAATTAGTACAACATATCGATGATCATTCGAATGACCACTAACTAATTACTGACTACAAACACAAGATAACTCGGTGAATGTCTCACTTCAGAGAGAGAACAAGTAATTAATAGTTCCTGTGGATTAATACTTAACAGGAACATGAGCAGAATGAAAGAAAAAAGTGAAGGAAAATAACTTTAGTATTACTTCACTTTAAGGTTCATAAATAAAAAAATTGGAATTTTCTTGTGTTAGTAGTTAGTAATTAGTTAGTAGATTTGAATGAGTTAATAATTAGTAGTCATTCGAACGAGTTAGTAATCATTCGAATGACTATATATATTTATAATGATGCCGACACCGAACTCCCAAGTTTAAGAAGCTTTTTCTAGACAGTTATTACTGTCATAATTTGATACGCTGAGAATTTGAGCATTGCCAGTGACTAGAAGGAAGAGAAAAAGATTTAATTTTTTCGTACCGGGAATCAAAACCAGGCAGCGAGGTTCAATTGCGTAGGAGTCGATGCATCGACCCACAAGCCCACGGCCGCCACTAGCCCAAATTTTTAATTGACATTTCACTTTTTGTTTTAAAGTAACTATTTTAGCATTTTTTTACTAGACTATAAACGTGCTAGTGGATCGCCGTGGCGTACTGGGTTGGTGCGGGGACTCCTACGCAGAGGAGTCCACCTTTCATAGTTCACGGATCGACTTCTTTCGAATCACAGAGTCGGCATTATCCTGTTGGTCCCACCCACTTGTGAAATAACTATAGCACACACAACAGGAGTGGTTGATTTAAAATCTAGGCCCTGATCTGCCTCGGAGCCACTCATATAATTATATTATTATTAAAAAAGTGCATTCTGTATAGTAAACTGCAAATGATGTCATGTTGTCGCCTTTAGAAATGTAAAAATACAATAAATTTGTATCAACAGAGTGATCGTGTCTACAAACGCTGGGGGTTCTTACACGTGTATAAATTAGTACAGTGGAACCTCTCTATCGCGGACACCAGCGGGACCATCATTATTGTATGTTCTGAATGCAAATACCTTCATGCCGAAAGAAACCCGTAAAGGAAATGAAGGAGAGGTGTTCCTTGTAGAGGGGTGTGCGTAGCACTTAATATCCACTAGATATGAACCATACCAGGTTCATGAACACTATGTGAAAAAATAGTGGAGGCACAAAAATGCATGCCCAAACATACATCATGTCAGAGAATCTTTATTTTACGACATGGCATGCGCATGCAAAAGTTAAACATGAGATTTGACGTTTTCCTAGATGTGGAAGATTTTGTTTGAATGAAGTGGTAAAAACTGAGAGTAAAAGTGAATTGGTAGTTTGTTGCTTGATATTGATTCTCTCGCAGCCAACGTTGAAATGAAACGACGTGGCATATCTTCTCCGCGCAAAACAGAGCGCGGATGGCTGTTCAGTATGTAGTTGGTGGCGGTGGGTATATGTTGGTGTATACATGTTGACACATCTTTTACACTTTTCCACCTCTTGCATGCCCCTTTTCGCTTCGTAGGTCCGTTATTGTGGTGGGTCAAAAGAGGTTGAAAAACATGTTCGTGTCCAGTATGGAGGGGTCCGATGCAAATGAGTTCAAATACAAGAATACCCATCCGTAAAGAGAAATGTCTCTTATAAAGGGGTGTCCGTAATAAGAAGTTTCACTGTATTACTGTAGTGTAGCTCTTAATATGTTACCAAAAAAAATGTACACTAATTAATTGTTTAAATTATTTAAATAATATCAGAAAAATAATAAAATAATTTCCCAATATTTTCTCTAGATATTTGAACGCCGCAGCGTCTACAGTCATTTTTCGGAATTTTTCCTACTCTATGAGTGGGGCAAGGAAGCATGCAATCACACGCTAAAATCACCCGCTCTCGCACAAATATTGAAGCACAAAACAAAATACGATGTCATTCTGATGGAACAGTTCAATACCGATTGCCTAATGGGGGTCGCCCACGTTCTTGGGGCACCCGTTGTGGCACTTAGTAGTTGCGCTCTGATGCCATGGCATTACGAACGCATCGGGAACCCAATTATCCCATCCTACATTCCGGCGCTGTTCATGGGTCAGTCGGAGAAAATGGACTTCGTTCACCGTGTCGCAAATTGGGTAACTTTTCATGGCCTCAACTTTATGTACAGGTAATTAGACCGAAAGCACTATTCACCGTTAACAGCTGCACTGTTGTTTTTATTTTTTTTTATTTCAGATATTATTCACACAAAACTGCAACTGAATTAGTTCGTAAGAGGTTTGGTCACGATATGCCTGATGTTGAAGAGCTGGCCAAGACAACCGCTCTTTTTTTCGTGAATCAACACTATGCGCTCAGCGGAGCCAAGCCCTTATCACCGGCTGTGATAGAACTTGGTGGGATTCATATTCAGAAAGCAAAGACATTGGATGTGGTAAGACCGCATATCACTCGTTTGCTGTCGTAATAAGCTTAATTGTGCTTTTCCACTTGTTTTAAAGGATTTACAGCGTTACCTCGATAATGCAGAACATGGAGTGGTTCTTATAAGCTGGGGTTCCATGATCAAGGCTGAGACTCTGCCAGCAGAAAAGCGCGAAGGCATCCTCAAAGCACTGAAAAGACTGAAGCAAAAGGTCATTTGGAAATGGGAGAACGACACGCTGCTGCATCAGCCATCGAATGTATTAGTAAGCAAGTGGCTGCCCCAACGTGATATTCTCTGTCATCCAAACGTCAAGGTCTTCATGACGCATGCAGGATTGATGGGCAGCACTGAAGCTGCATATTGCGGCGTGCCTGTTGTTGCCACTCCCATGTACGGTGATCAGTTCCTTAATGCCGCCGCATTGGTTCACCGGGGAATGGGCACTATTTTAAACTACGAAGACATAACTGAGGCTACTGTAGTCAAATCCATTCGTAAAGTTCTTGAAAAACAGTAAGTTCACCATGATAAGTCAGGCTGATATTCAAATTAAACCCTTCTTTATCTTTCTTTCAGATATCTGGAGAATGCAAAGAGCGTTTCATATGCGTTCCGCAGTCGCCCTAGAACTGCAACAGAAACTGCTGTCTGGTGGGTGGAGCATGTAGTTAAGACGGGAGGTACCCCGTTGACGAAATCAGTCTCCACGAATATGTCACGATTTATTTACTATTCGTTGGACGTCTACGCGTTGTTTATTTCAATAATGCTGACGTCTATTATGGCGTGGGTGTGGATTTGGAAGGCGTTCTGTTCGAGACAGAAAAAGTTGATCAAGTTCAAGAGCAGCTAAACTAATCTTAAGCACCGAACACCTTAGTTAATTAACTGACTTAGTTTTAGAATGTAGGCAAATTTGGTTTTACAATTTGAATCAGAGATAATAAATTATATTGCTGCGATGTTAGAACAAAGATTAAGAGTGGTATATTATGTGACTGAAGGAGATATTGTGGGAAAGTAAAATACATGAGTAAACTGTTATACTTTCTGTGTAAGCTGGGAAGTTATTAATTTAATTTATATTTTACAGTCCAGCATCGTTAATGCCTCCTCGTGAAATCCTAAATGGTTATGCACTCTCAATTCACTTATTTATGGGGATAGAAAAAAAAATGTCCAGTTATAGTTGGAGTTGTTAACTTTGTACTTTAGAATGGTTGACAATGTGGAGAACGAAATTTTAAGTTTTGTCTAAATCCTTTTTTTTTACTCCACCTTCCACAGCTTTAATAAGTTTGTTTCTCACTGATTGACAAACTTATGTATATTTTTTGTACGCACATTTACAACTCATTATTGCTGAAATATATACGGCCCATCGCATCGTCAAGAGAGCGAAAAATGTTTTATTTACGTTGTTCACGACAGATAGGTCATTATCTAACAGGATCAAAGCGCTGCAGCACAGAAACGAAACAAACATTTTATAGCTGCATAAAACAGCCTTCATCGCAAGGAGCTATTCGGTGCGATCACCGAATTCGGAATCCCGGGAAAAAACTGATCCGGTTACAAATACGCGAGGCACCGCTGTGTAAGGTTCGAAGAATGCCGAGCCCTTGCAATACGCAAGTGCAACAGTTGTCTTACGCAGATTACATCAACATAAGGACCAACGTGCTGTAGTGTAAGCTTTCACGACGATTGTAGATCAGATGAAACGAGCTGGTTTTAAAGTCAATGAGGATACAAATAGAAATAGCAAGTGCAGTCGAGCAAGAAACAATGGGCCGTACATCACCTAAAACAAAACATCAAGATCAACAGCTGCAATTTTGAGGCAATGTAGGAGTCAGTCTACCTCGGGGCAAATATGAACTCCACGAATGACATCTAAAGTGGAGATCCTGGCAACCAATTCTATTTCCGTTTGTCGAAACAAATACTCAAAGCTCCTGACTCCAAGGACCAAGATCATGCTCTACAAAACTTTTTATAAGCAAAACTGCACAGCAGATTCTTGGTGCCTTAAAAAAAATATATCCTGCATTGGATGTGTTCCCGTCTGCGAGAAAGGTGAATGGAAGAGAAGACACAACGGCGAACTCTACGATCTGTACCAGGACATAGATGTAGTCCGGAAGGAAAAAATCCGTCGACTACACTGGCTTGGCCACATCGAGCGCATGGACAACCAAGCTCCGTCCAAGAAGGTATTCGAATTCGGGCGTCCTGATTCGAAAAAGAGAGGAAGACCGAACCTGCGAGAAGAATACCAAGTTAACGCGGACGCCAGACAGATGGGTCTTAATGATTGGATACAGTGTACCCAGGATCGTCATCATGAGTCATTAGAAAACACTCGCAAATTGATGTCCTTTTCGTTGTAGAACCGTCCGTTCATCCGAGCCTACTTGCTCTTCCATAATGATTTTTTTTTATGTAACCCGCTTAGCCTTCTTCGCCAAGGCATCTACTGTATACACTAGTCCACCACACAATACTGACCGCCGCGCCGCGAGGAGACTGTTTATCAAGTTGACCTGTACATCGACAATGCTTGTTGCTGACATCCGGCCATGTTGGGAACTATCAACAACGTTTAAAAGACCATGTCCCCTAAATTTCAAGTGTGGCTTCAGAAATAAGCAAATAAGTAATTCATGGGGGAGAAACGGAGCATCAGGTTGTGATCAGTTATATGCTCGTTTGGTTTGATGATGATTGTCATGATTGTCTCAAAAATAAAAGTTGTATTATAAGCTGTACGAAATAAATGAAAGCCACACGTCAAAAATAAGAAACGAACTGCAAACTACTAACTTTTAAACTCAAAAAGCACAAAATAGCTGTGTTTTTAAAAAAATATATACATAAATAATGAAGTCAGATTTTGTACGTAAAGCACATACAACAACAATTTCGATTTTTTTTATGTATGCACATAGCTACATATGTACATATTTTGACATCGATTTCGAACAATGACCAAATAAATATATTTTGGCAGATAAAAATCAAAGCCACTGCGAGTCGTTTTTGTTTTGAATCTTACTTTACTTTACAATCGGTAGCTATGAACAAAAAACTGCTATTTTCTCTTAATTTTTTACCGAACGAATGATAACAACAAACGAGTACTCGTTCAACGGATGCACACTTCTAGTAATTCTGACAAACGTCAAACAACTAAACTGACAGACATTCGACTAAATAAGGTGACACTGGTGGAGAAATCGACATTGAGCAAACGTCAGTCCAGTCAACAAGTACTCTTTCGCGGTTACTCCCACTGCTGGCCGAAAAGAAGTTAACTACTTATATTTTGTAATTACTGTCCTGACCGTTAGTGTTAATTTAATAGGAACGAAGTAAAAGACCAAAATGGCCAAGACCCGAGTGTACGTTGTTGGAGTCGGCATGACCAAGGTATTTACAATTTTCCACATGTACTCATATCAATCGGGACGATTTGTTTTGATTGTAGTACTTATTTTTTCTCTTGTAACCGAATTCATTAAAATCGTCTATTTTAATTTGCTTTGGCTTACACTTGGTTTAAGAGTGAACTTTGATCGATAGAAATTCGTGATAAGGTTGTTGCAATTTAATCTTAACAAGTTTTTATTTCTGTGATACCGTGATTACCGAGTTGAAGATAAACATTTAAAGTACTCCAAAAAAGAACAACTTCACTGGTTGCTGGTAGCAGTAGATGAGTCTTTCATTTTTGCAATTCAAGGTTTCCATTATCTACTTACTGGTGTTAGTTAGTCGCCATTTATAAACGTCGGAGTTAATTGCTTGAACTCTGGCCTGAAGGAATGCGATTTTCACCTGATTTTCGAATTAAATTTTATTGCTCTCAGCAATAGATACTAATATGGACAATAAAGTTGGTCTTGATGTTTCCAAGATTCTACAAATTGGGATCGGTCTTATCTTATGTTTTCTTTGTTCTCGCCAGTACAAACACTGCGACAGATGAAAAATCGGCGATAAACAAAACGGGTACATGAAGAATTTAGATTCTTAGTTTTAAACTGGAATCATCTTAAAGATCAACACGTACAATGTGTTCTAGATGCAAATAAGTACATCATATTTTTGGTCGCGCTACAGTCATAAGTGAACTAGTATATTGAACAACGGGTTTTTGATTTGGAGTGGATGAAATCGTTTGTAATGCGAGATCGTCCCAATTATGTAGAAATTCACAATTTGTAGCCAACTCTGGGTGGCTTTTGAATTTATCTTGCTATTTCAGTTATTCAATCATAATATGTATGGCGCTACAGCCAGAGTAAGATCTGGGACCAGCATATAATATTAATAAAATGGGTAGCTTCTTATTCTTCTCGCGGGTTCTCGGACGACCGGAAGGGACCTTCAGTTAACGGGCACCAACTCCTAACGGCCAAGTTTGATAGGCTTTTTCTAGACAGTGGATGTTTGTACAAAAAGCAAATGATACCAAAAGTGACGGACGGTAAACCGGCTCAGTGGCAACACAATTGACCCTAGGGTCTAAATGAATTCATCGCTCACGATGGTAGCCAGATTACCTAACCACTTGCTCTTTGAACAATGTCAGTGACTCGAAAGACGTGAAGCCAAGAAAATTAATTTGGTCGTACCGGGAATCGAACGCAGCGGCAAGGTTGAATTGTGTAGGACTCGATGCACATATCCACGACGCCGAGGACCACCATACGCAGCGATCAATTATATTGTGTGTGCTGTTGTACCACGAGTGGTAGGGACCTCTCGTCGACTCCAAACGGCGATATCTTGAGGTATACATTCTTGGGTATACATTTTTTGCTTTGTCTGCTACTAAAGACAGATGGAACCGTGCGTTATTTCAGCTAAAACAATTTTGGAGATCGTCTTCTGATCTATATTCAAATTGACACATCTCCAGAAATCGCCGGGCAACACAAGTGTGTTTTATTTATCTGGCAACCTCCAAATTTAGTCCTTCTTTCTTATCGCTCTCAAATGTCGTTGTTTTCTTTTTTGCCCATAAAGTAACCAGCTGCTATCATGCTTTTCTGAATAAAAGTGTTAGAATTTATATCTTTGTTGTGAAGTTCACCACTCAACTTTATCAATTTGTTTTTTCATCTTGATAACCAAAATGGATTTAAGGTGCTCATAAAAGTCCAAAGTTCTGTATGCTTAAAATAAAATAGATTACTGTGGGTTACAGGAAATCTCTAATGGGATTTCCAATCTATCAGAAAGATTAAAAACATGATGTTAAATTTGTTACAAAGGGCCTAGGCGAGAGGTTATCCATGCAACTCACGAAAGCTTGCAGGTTCAACAAAAAATTATGAAAAACACTCAACAGAAAGCAGATGATGCACGTACTTATGAAAATATGCACATACAGTCCCAAAGTGTCTGCACTCACTCAATGTATAAAACTTTCACTTTTTGTGTCACTTACACAAGGTATCTTGCGATATTAAATGCACTTAAACTTCTCTGTGAATTCGCATTTGTTAATATATTAAATAATTCGTTGATTCGCGATTAGTGCACATCGCATAAAGCAAATTAACAAATTTCTGCATAGTCATTGTGACTCTTATCACACAGTCCCTCACTAGGGAAAACTTATGGTTTTCCGTCTAGAAGGTAATGCAATAGAAGATTTGAATAACATCTTGAACGCTAGCTTTGATTTCTTACTGTTTAACCCTTTCGAAGATCTTGACTTCCTGGAAATATGCTAAAGGTAAATCATTTACATCGTCATCCAAATAATTCACTGTTCACAGTTCACTGACTGCATTCGGGGTCGAAAGGGTTGAGTAGTTATAATTAGTTGAAATTCCTTAAGAGAGACGTGATTTTCTTTTCTTTTCCACCAACACATGGTTTGTACTACATATTGTCCTTCTGATTTCAGTTTGAAAAGCCTGGTCGCCGTGCTGATGTATGCTACCCAGATATGGCAAAGGAGGCAGTCACCAAAGCCTTGGCAGATGCGAAAATACCCTTCAGTGAAGTGCAACAGGCCTGCGTTGGTTACGTGTACGGAGACTCTACATCTGGACAACGTGCTGTCTACGAAGTTGGAATGACCGGCATCCCTGTTTACAATGTAAACAACAACTGTTCCACTGGCTCAAGTGCACTATTCCTGGCCAAGCAAATTGTTGAAGCCGGTAACGTAGACTGTGTTCTAGCACTGGGTTTTGAAAAAATGGAAAAAGGATCGCTCTCCGCCAAGGTAAGAAATGTCACATTTTATCTAAGAAGTGAAATCAAATTAGAGTCTCTCATTCAGTACTTCGATCGCGCCAATCCCATGGAGAAACACATTGAACTCATGAGCGAACTGGCCGATATCGAAGCTGGACCAATGGCTGCTCAGATTTTCGGAAATGCTGGCTTAGAGCACATGAGGAAGTTCGGAACAAAACCCGAACACTTCGCCAAAATTGCATGGAAGAACCACAAGCACTCTGTCAACAATCCGTGAGTTCTATTGATTGCAATTCGTTTTCCATGACACTAATCTTCTCCTAATCCTTCCTCTTGTAGATATTCCCAGTTCCGAGATGAATACACCTTGGAGCAGATTATGAATTCACCAAAGATCCATGGTGTTTTAACTAAATTGCAATGCTGCCCAACCAGTGATGGTTCTGCTGCTGCCATCATCGCTTCTGAGGCGTTTGTTCGCCGCCACGGACTGGAGGCGCAAGCTGTCGAAATAGTTGGCATGGAAATGGCATCCGATCCCGAGTCCAGTTTCAAGGATAAGAGTCTGATGAAGATAGCTGGTTACGATATGACCAAACTTGCAGCTGAACGTCTCTTCGCCAAATCTCAGTACAAGCCACAAGATGTTGACGTCGTAGAACTCCATGATTGCTTCTCGGCCAATGAGCTTATTACCTATGAAGCTCTGGGTCTGTGTGAACCAGGCAAAGCCGGAGAACTGATCGACAGTGGCAACAACACTTATGGAGGAAAGTACGTGATCAATCCAAGTGGTGGTTTGATCTCCAAGGGACATCCTCTGGGAGCCACTGGCTTGGCTCAATGCTCAGAGTTGGTTTGGCAACTACGAGGACAAGCTGAGAAGCGTCAAGTGTCTAACGCAAAACTTGCATTGCAACATAACCTTGGCTTGGGTGGAGCTGTCGTCTTGGGTCTCTACAGATTGGGCTTCCCCAACGCTGGCAAACAAGTTTCTCAAAACCTAACAGCGGCCAACGAGATCGCAGACAGTCCCGAGGGATTTAAGGTCACCCCATTGTTGAAGGCTCTTGAGCAGGCAATGGAAGAAGACACAGATAACCTCATCGAAAAGGTGCGTGCAATCTACGGCTTCAAGGTAACCAATGGACCCAACGGCAAGACTGGCGTATGGATTATCAACGCCAAGGAAGGCAAGGGTAAAATAACTTACAATGGCACGGATAAGGCAGATGTCACATTCATTGTCGGCGATGACGACGTCACAGAGCTCATGTCCGGAAAACTGCCCCCACAAAAAGCCTTCTTCCAAGGTAAAGTTAAAATCCAAGGTAATATGGGTCTCGCCATGAAATTAATGGACTTGCAACGCAGTGCTCAGGGCCGTATTGATAATTTACGGGCAAAACTATAAGTGATCAATTCAATTCCATTGTGTGTTGGGGCATTGGTTTTATTTTGTGTCCGTTATGAAATTTTTAAAGAGAGTTAGAGCGATGGTCTGTATGCATGTTCGATTCAAAGATTTTGTATTGTTATATTTTTTTAAATAAAAGTGGTTAATTGTATTTTGTAAGATTTTTGTGTTTTATTTTTCATATCGCACCGGAAATCTCATGAAGGACTCTTCGGAAGTCATGGAATAAACTCAGGATTTAGGTTAATCGAATAGGTACTAGAATAATGCTAGTATGTCGTGCTATTTGATCCGTCCGGCAAACAAGAGAAAAGCAACACCGCACCAGTTATCAAGGGACAAATGTCTTAAGCATGTCTTATCGTTTGAACGAATAAACGCCCGAAAATGCCGGCAGGAGCTGAATAAACTCAAGATGGATATGCTGGCAAACACCTGTTTATCGTCGATTGCAAGGTCGCATATGACAATACGTAGAAGGAAACCACAGAGATTTTGTCGCTTTTTACATTTATTTGAATTGGTCAGGTTGTGTTGAATGACGATAGAAAATTCTGGGTTCTGTAACAAGGTATCCCCATCCACAAAAAGCTATGTTCCCTCTTGCAACAACTATAGTATAACTCTACAAGATCCAGTCCATCGTATTGTGTGAACGTCTAAAGCTGCTTTGCGCTGCATTAATCGACACTTTCCAGTGCGGTTTCTGGCCCAGGAAATCGACTATAGACCGAATGTGAAACACTAAGCCAAGTTCTGGAGAACTTACCTACGGTAATAAGATCAAGACAAGCTTGGCCTTGAAAACTGGAGGCGCGTGCCCATGACCGTCAGAGGTGGAAGGCAGCGATGTCTCAGACTCTGACCCTCCATGGGTCGGCCGCTCAAAAACTTAAAAAAGCACCCAGGTAAAGCAACGCGTATTCTACACTTACACTGAGGCCACCACTTGAGACGCTATTTTTTTGAACCAGCACAGTACACGGATGTGGTCGCCGTGGCGTAGTGGGTAAGTACGTCGACTCCTACGCAGAGGGTGCCAGGTTCGATACCCGAATTTACCACCTATCATAATTCACGGCTCCACCTCTTTCGAGTCACTGACAATGATCAAAGAGTATTCCTGTCTAGAAAAAGCTTCTCAACTTCGCCGTTCGGAGTCGGCATTAAACTGTAGTCCCTTCCACTCGTGAAAGAACAATAGCACGCACAACACACGTGGTTGCTGAGAAGCTAGGCCCAGGTCCACCTCGCACTGTCGCGCCACCCATATTATTATATTACAGTACACGGATAAAGTGCAGGGAGTGCTCAGGACCGCTTATTAAGTGATGACTACAAATCAATTCCATGTTTGGACTGTTGGACCAAGTTACCTTCTCATCCCAATCTCACCTACCCTAACAGAGGCATGCATCAAAGGACAGGACAATGTGAAATCAAAAAGTTTGTCTGAAATGAAACACATCATGCGCATGTGGACGAATAAGTTTTTTTTGTTTTATTTTCTCTTTTATAATATTTCGCTTAACAATATTAAGTAGCTACATATAAATATATATATGTATATGTGTATTTGTAACTTTTATTTACATGTTCAATTATAACTTATGATTTTGATTAGCTGAATAGTGATTCTCGATAGGTACCCTGTGCACGACGGCACATGGTCTAAGTATAGAGGAAACAAATAGGGTGAAGAAATAAGTTAAATCAAGAATGCATGTTTAGTATGGGGTTCAAACTAGAACGAGGAGGAAGAGGTGATGTTGTTTCGCGCACTTGTCGTTGTACTGTCCATGCTTGCGATTATCGAGCTCAGCAGATCTGACTTTTTCGAGATGCTGCTGCTGTTATTGCTCTTGCTAATTGACACATGCCCTTGCGAGGACAGTATTTGAGTAGACGGTTGTGGTCGATTGGAAGTTTTTATTCGGGTATCTGCTAAGGCTACGGTTGAGTTTCCTAGTGAGGAACTATGTGTTGATGTTGGTGTTGGCATTGGCGCTGGTGGAGGGGGAGGCGGAGGTATTGGCGGGGCTGAACGGGGTGAAGATGGAGTAGGTGGCAACGGAGGAGGCGTCGCCTTCGGCGGCGGAAGTGGCGGCAAGGGGGGTGCTACAATCGTTTCGACAATCATCTCCTCGGACACCATTACCTCTTCCTCATGATCTACAATCAATTGATGCTGTGATCCAACTAACACATGTGCACTTGCATCGCTCACATGTATTACATCGTTTCCAACCGCCGAACTTATGGCTTTAGGCGCTTCACCGCCACCGCCTGGGGAGTGTGCCTTCTCATCGGATATAATTTGTACTTGAATTTTAATCTCAGGTTGTTTCTGATTTAAACTGTTTAGGTACGCATCTTTATGTGCAAATACCGAGGGAGTGGGCAGTGGTGGTGGTTCCAGGATTTTCGGAGCAGTTCTCTTTGCATCAACGACAGCTGGATTGGCATGAACCTCTGGCGTTGAGGTTAGAACGATTTGTTTTTTCAAACTACCAGTGGATGGCGTTTTCTCTTGTACCTGTGTTGGGATATAATTCGTAGCAGTTGGTGTCGTTGGTACTGCCCCCACACACGAATTCGAGGGCTCCTTCCTTTCTCGATCGCCATCGCGGTGTCGGTAGGCGCTACTGCTGCTCTTTGAATGCGACGATGAGGACGAAGACTTTCCTTTACTCTTCGAAGTGCTCCTCATGATACTTTTATCACCGACGCCATTGCTGCTTCCTGAGCCACTACTCTTTTTGGAACTCGACAGAATCTCCGTCGTTGAGCTCTTGTGTTTGTGGGAGTTCGCAGAACTCTTGTGATTTTTGTGAGGATCAAGAACAAGCTTACGCATATCGATTTTAGCATCATCCTTGGGGATCTTCTTCCTGATTGTACCCCCCGGTGACATTCCTCCGCTCTCTTTCGAATTCTCTTCAGCTCCACTTTCACTAGACCGCCGCTTATCAAATTCAATCAATTTCTTATCCGTTGTCTTCTTCACTTTACCATCGTGAGTTCGTTTACATGGCGTTGACTTCTTCTCTTCCATAAGTGAAACCGGATGCGGGAGAATTGTTTGCTTCTCCTTGTAGTGCGGTGGTTCAGCAAGAATTGGATTATTTTTTTCGTTAATTACCTCTTGGCCAGGGTAATACTGTCTTAAACGAAGATGCCAAGCTGAAAGTAAACAAAAACAAATCGATTAAAAACTGATACATAGTCACTGTGTGTGTGTTGCGAGACCAACCTATGCTAGTTACAGCAGTCACCGTTCGGAATTGATGAATTATATTTCGGGGTAAAAAATATATGTCATTATCACATAACTGTATTCGAGAATAGCGAATGCCTTCTCTTCGTAATTGGTTAAGTTTTGCGTCTTCTATCCATTGAACGCACTGGGATATGGGTGGTTCGTGCAGATCTAACTGCAGCATTTCTACTAAGTAATTGAAATCTTGAGCCGCAAAGGCGACCACATCTTTAGTCACTCGATTCTGTGAGTATGACTGGCCACAGTGGACTGCTTTCAGAATTCCTGTAAATACATTCATTTATACATTTCAGTTTCTAGTTTCTTTTTTTTCCAAAAACTTACCGACTGCAGCAGTCGTTATACGTTCGTGGCCATGACCAACGTGATCTGCATGAGCCTTGGTTCGGTCCTCTATCATAGTCTCTCTTGCTTCAGACAATCTCGGTAAATATTGTAGGTTCCTTAATTCGTTTATACGCGTTCTTAAAAGAGAAGGAAAATGCAGACATGTGAGCAACAACAATCAGGTAAGTAAGTCAAGGGCCTTCCTTTGAGTTTAAAGGAAGAGTTAGGAAACGCCTGCACCCGAGCGATAGAAATAAGAGCTTACCTCTGCCTCTTCAATGGAGTTTTGTTATTCAATTCAGCTGTAGGCACTAGCTGCTCTCCCGCTCGGATCCACAAAATGGGTCCATCATTCGATAGTCTTGGATCGGTTTGTAGAATTGAATGTGCACCCCAGGGCATTGTCTACACAACGAAAATGATAAGACACTGTCGTTTTCCAAATCAAATGTCGAATAATACCTTTTTCAGAAATGGATTCTCTTCTATACGTCCTAGGAGATCAGGGAAATAGCCTCCAACTTCCTCGTGAACTTTCCCAACTAAACTTATCTGATGAAGTGGTCCATATCGAAAGGTTCCTTGGGAATAGTTCTTCACAACCTTTTCAAAAATACAAAAAAAAAAAAACATGATTTGTAGCGCGATAATTTTAACCATTGAATGTACAATTTATACCTGTTCATTGTACTGACTCATGGTACAAGTTTCAATATCTGAGTTACGACCCAACACTCCTGCTTTAACCGTTAAGGTCGAGTAATTCTCAGCCATGTGCTCCAGTAGGTCAGGCAAGTAGGCTGCTGAATCATGAACAATTCCCATTACATGGTGAGCATAACCGTCTTCATCCTCCGCGAAGCAAATTCTGAAGAACTCCTCCACTAACTCGTCAGTTTCTTCGGGGGTCAGTGAATTGATTTCGCTTTGATACAAATGAACAACTGAAGCTCCACCATTGGGATGCAATTCAATCCGGAAGAATCTGCCGTACTTAAGATCCTCCAATCCCTTTGTCGTGCAGTTGAGATCACGATGGATAATGGGAACTCTTTCATTGTCTGTCGGCTCGGGGGCATGTTGCATGCACTGCGTACCGACACTGCTCCGCCTAATCTTCGATCGCTTGTAACATTTTGAGCACTCCCTGCTACTCGTTGACGATGAAGTGTGTTTGCTTGACTTGTGATGACTACTGCTGCTGCTGTTACTGCCCACGCTATTCTTGCGTGGGTGCGAATTGCTCTGCGAGGAGGATGATAAGGAGGAATGATTATTCTTAGTCTCATGATTAACCTTTGGTGTGGTTTGAAGATGTGTGCTCGATGGTGCCTTGAGAAACTGCAACGGTTCTTGGGGTTTGGTGATATCCGAAGACGACGACGTCTTTACCATATGATTATTGTTGTGATTTACAGGCACAGGTACAGGTCTTGAAACAGACTTTGCTGTTTGCGGTTGTTTCTTGGAATCACAATTGGGCACTACAGAGTTCTCAGCCGGTATAGGTTGCTTAATTTCGTTCCCCTCAGTGACGCTGTTGACACTGAAATCTAACACTCTCGTTACTTCATCGCGAGTTTTCTCGGGCTTAGGCGGCTTGGGTGTGTCTTCTTCTTTTGGCCCCAACTCTTCCGGGTCATTTAACGACGAACATTTTACATTCCCGTTCTTAACAATCACAGATAAAGAATTTGCTTTTGGAATTGAAGAATCCTCGTCAAGCGTTAATAACTTTGACGTCGTTTTTTCTGGCACAACATCAACCGGCGTGACGGTGTCCACCATCATTGGTCCAGCATTGTGAGTTTCAATTGGTGGCGTTATTGCCTCCTGTAGCACATGTTCTGGCCGTAGAACCTCAGCGCTTAAATTCAGGTTTAATTCTTTTGTGGATGGCATACTCAACTTAGACACATCAGCATCGGCAAATGGATCTTCCAAAGCAATCTCCTTCGGCTCAACTGGGGAAGGTGTATGCGGTGTTAGAGGAAGCTCTTTATCCGACTTGAATGGAATTATTTCCAACTTTAAGTCGGTGTCCATAGGTTCCGGTGTGAATTCATTTACGTATGTACAAACTTCCGTCTTCGGAATCTCCATCGAACTTGAGTTTTCCTCACATTTGATATCAGTTGCACAGAACTTTTCCTCTTGCTTCACAAAGGCACAGCCCAGTTCCGCTTTGATTTCTTTCAACTTCTCTTTGACAATTTCATTATTGGATTCGGTTTTAATACATTTTACTTCTTTTTTCAAACACTCATTGCTGAATGCTTTCGGTTTTACGGTCACATCTGATTTGTTGCACATCTGCAGGCGTTCATTGCTTTTTACAACTGAATTGTGCCTCCTTTCAGATGATTCAACTTTGTTATTAGACACAGAACTGGATGATTTGGAAGAGTGATTGCTTCGACTGCTCTCTGAACTGCGTCTTCTCTCCTGTGAATAGAAATAAACAATACTCATAATATGATTTTACATGAGCGCCTGAACATGTGAGACAAAGTAATAGGGAATGGTGAGAGGTACTTCAATCAACTCAGCTAACCAGAAGCGCCCTACATACGATCAATAGTACTTGAGAATATTTCTTGAATGAGTCTCCCTTCAAGTAACATTGCTGGTTTGCAGGTTCGTCAATGTACTTGTCAAATGACATCATTGACACATTGATGAAAAGCGAAACTGATTTGGTTTTCGTCAATGTGCATTGATTGCGCGGAAACTCTTGTTGAAAATGGAATATCTTTAAAGCTCCTGCCTCACCAAAGTATAGTTGGTGACAATCGCTCAGGTGGTTTAATACACACAGTATGTTTCTTTTTAATCAGAGGTGTTTTTTCATTTACTACTACTGCAGCACAAAACATTGTCAATGTTCATTGATACGTGTATGGCTGATTTTTTATCAGTGTTACTTGACAGAAAAAAACGTCAATGATACTTGTCAAGTAGCATTGGTCGTGTGTAGGGCGCTAGAGACCGTCCTTGAATGATAGGTTCGATGGTACAGGCTCAAATCCGGTATGAACTGCAAGAAGAATACAATCCTTCTGTTGGATGGATGTGATAATGACGGAATTATTTCAATAACTTATATCACAGTTGACGAAATAAACAAAGGAAGTGATTACTTCATAAATAACATAATATGGTTGGCGCGACAGTCCAAGGTGGACCTGGACCTAGCTTCAAGAGCAACCACTCGTGTTGTGCGTGCTATTGTTTTTTCACGGATGGAGCAGGAATACTCTACCAGAATTGTCGTGTGTCTTTTTTGGAGAGTTTCGATTACTGAGTCAACAATGGTAAGATAAGAGGAGTTTCACGTATAAAGTCTGGCTGAAGGTTCGCAAATTTTGATGAGTCTTTTGAAGAGAAAATTGTTTCTTAAACAAACAAAATGTTCACATTAATTAATGATTTCTTCTTTCCCCCTGGTCCTTTCCTTAATCATGACTAGAACAAATTTAATTTTATTAGGCTTTATCACGTCAATCACTACGCTGTGGCGTAGTGGGTTGACGCGTCGACTGATACACAGAGAGCGCCAGGTTCACTCACCTTGATAAATCCAAACAATTATTTATTATATAAGGGAACAGAACCTAAAAGACAGCTAAATAATATCATCGGTTAAAGATCTGCTTCAAGAGCCCCTATTGACTGTTTTGAGGGCATTCTACCTCCCTCCCCCAATAAATATGTTTGCCAACTGTTTTTTTATCGTTTACCGAAACCAAATTGACTAAACAAAGAACGGCATTCACATTATTTCGTGAATAACCTTCAAAAACGCATGAATATCTGTCAAAAAGGCACTCAAATTCGTCGATGGACTAGGGGCAAACGGTCGACTCTGTAAAACTTAATATTTCTGACATAATCCATTTGATTACCGAAAAGGAAATTCCGACTTGCAGCAATCCCGGAGTAGAAGAAATTGAATGTGGTGACGGAACTGCCAAAACCAAAAAAAAAGGAGCTGCAATTTAAGCACTAAACATTTGCCTTCAGAGGACTGAAAAAATTATGCTTCACTGAGTAGTTTTCAGCTCAGCACAAAATACGACAGTCAGCTGTGGAAAATAATTCTGCGTCCAAAAAGTCAAAATCAAAATTTTTCTCAATTTTTTGAAAACAATTGAAATTTGTTTTTTAATTTTAAAATGACTTTAATTGTCAGTTTTTGTCTGTCAGTGCAAGACAATTTTTTTTACCATTCTAAGGTGTTGAACGTTTGTCTCATTTCTGGCACACACAATTTGTTGACTCTATTATTGCAACAAACTCAATAAAAGCGACTGCCCAAAATCCTATTAGCGGCTTTTATTGACGTCACACTCTACCTACTTGTTTTTTTTATCGTGATTAATTGAAGCTAGTGAATCAGGGTAGTGATTGGTTGAGTTGACAAATGTAGTGACAAAAGAAGATTATGTAATGTGACTGTGCATAGAATCTTGAATCATATAATTATGGAATACTTGGAATACAGTCCCCAAATGAAGAGATGTCATTAAGAGCAGATGCATTATCTCACTAGGTAGGTGGAGTTGAATTAACTTTTTTGCGTTATTCTCGTGAATTTGTTTCCTGTCTCTGAATCGGTCCAAGAATATAACATGAGAGACTGTAACTAAGGCCAACAACTTTTCAAGAATGTGGATAACACTGGTTTTTAGTACAGTTTGATGTACAGCAGTTGTATTACCCTTTTTCTACTTTGTATAACGCTAACAGAAGCCAGACTGACTGAACTTGAACAAGCATATTAGTTAACAATCACAAGTTTGCTGTAACATTCTGCACCTTATTCGTTTATTATTTCAGTTGGTTTGTTCAGACTCGGAGTTGAAAACTCTTCCAAACACAAGTTGCCCGTGTGCCCTACATGATATGGATGAATGGCTAGGTTCAAATCACTATACAATTCATTGTTAAAACAACGCAAACAAAACCAAGCATGAGTATTACACAAAAGCAATCGGATGTAAATTGTCTACAGCCACACATTGAATATTGGCTATTCTGTTCGATTTGTCAGATCGATACTAATGTGCAGAGCCTCATGTTGGACAGGACAGCTTTATATAAAGCATTTAAATATTATTTTATTAACTACTACGGTGGACATGTACATAAATGCAGCTCTTTGCGTATCTCCGCCTTAGCATTATTTCCAGGTTGGAATGGAAGTCTTCTGCGGATCTTATAATATGGATGAAGGAGTGAGAATAGGTGTCTACTTTAAGGACCTACATTTATTTACATTAACTATTTATTTACATTACATCAAATATTGTAGTGACTGTCATATGTAAGGTTAGGTAGCATTGACTGACTGTGATATCACGCGGATTTATATTTCCTAACACTGGAACCAGTTAGTACTACTACTATACCTATTTGCTCCACGAGCACGGTAGGTGGTTTTTGGTTCCCACCTCCTCTTCAGCCATGAAAGTTCTACAAAAGTCATTATAAGGGACACTCATCCTGCTGGCAGAAATGCCAATTGCCCAGTGTCCATTTTTTACGCCGATGAGCGTCCTAAGTGAAGGTCTACACTCGGAAACCAATGCGCAAGTCCGTTATTCAAGGATATCCTCTTATCATCCGCTGTTTCTTAAGATGTTCTATATACTCCTCATATGGTTTCCGAGACATTGTCGATTATTGCGATGAGAAAGAATTTACACTGCAAAATTTGAACAAGCTTAATATCAGTCAACTAAGTCGCTTCGTAACAAACTTCTTCTAAGGGCGCTATAGTCGGATGGAGCGCTTCAGACAACAATCCTCTCCAGGTGGCTCAATTTTTAGCCTATTGCTGTGTCCTACTGGTTCAGAGTCTTCTGGAGCAGTGTAGTGCAGTGTTGTCCATGTATTCTACATGCCCTTACCATATTAGACGTTGAATCGGTAGACGCCTGACTAGGCTTATCTCGATGTAAGAAACGTTCAGTCCATAGTTGAATCTTCTTCCCGAAAAACCATCAACGCAAATATTAAGGGTAACAACTTTGTAACAAACAAACATCACGTTGTTTTAAGAGCGGGACATATTCAATATCACAAAATGCCTACACTGGCTCTCTGCAATCGGTTACGTTTGATTATAGGAACTGATTGCAGGGTGTAGGCACCTTGTGAATCAAAAGCAAAAACCTAGGCTGAAATCAAAAAAATCAAGACGGGTCGACGAATTTGATCGACAGCTTGAAATACAATTTCTCCGACTCAATTTGTAAGACTTAAGCTAGTACAATTCTAATCTCCTCTTCCTTCCAACATAAATAAAATTCTTTCTCCACGTGAATACGTACTCGTGGACTCAAATGCCAAAGTTGGACAACAAATTATAAGATTACAACAGTAACACAATGTACTCACGGCTAAGGACAATCTAAAGATACATATACAAAGCGCCTATGGAAACTTAATACAATCATTTTGCTACTGCTTGCGACTGTTGCGGTTTCTAGTCACACACCATTATCCTCAATAAAAAAGACATCGACTCATATAAACACACTAAGTGATACGGATTCAACACGGAAAAATGTCAGTGCCAACAAATGGCAACATTCAACAACGATAAAATAAGTAAAACAGGTTGAAATACTTAAACATTTGCTAGAATCCGCGAGACTTTAGATACTCCGCCTAAGACGTTATTTATAAAATAATGTTGAATCAAAACTTCACAGAAAGACGTGGCAGCGAAGTACAGTTACCAAACTGCACTACTAACTAAATGCGCAATAAGAAATGAGTCACCCCACAACTTTGTATTTAGAGAAGGCTTTATGCACCGTAATGTAATTCTCTGCTTAGTAACACCTGAATGATTGCATGTAAACAAATCAAATCATCATTCCTTAACTCCCTAATGGGAAGTGAAAGCCTTTTTGATCTGTTCTTTAGATACGGTTACAAGTGAATTTAGTCGAGACCTTTATGTTACATGAAGGAATGTACATATGTATCCTACATCATAATGCTTTGACTTCTGCCGCGTCTTAGAAAGGAGGTTCCTGTTTTGGAAAATCTCGTTACGACAATGAGTGCTTCTTCAAATATACAATGAAAGTCTGTTCATGGGTAAATATTTGGCTTAAACTTGGTGTACGTGACTAAAACCACACAGAATATAAATTGAATGAACAGTTACTCGGAAATATTTTTTTTATGGACAAATGTTTTTTTTTATCATTTCTTCACATCAAAGAACATCGACTGCTGATATCGTTTAGTATCCGTGTCGCGGAAATATGCAATGGAGTTTATAATCTGCGTCGTTGAATTGATTAATTTCACCCCCTGCTACTTTCGCGTAGAATGTTTATAAACAATTTAATCACAATTGTTTACATTTCATAAAAGGTAAGGTGTATGAGATATGTTGCGGTTACCAAATTTATTGTGATTGAATGGATGTTTTCGATTATTCAAGAGAAATATAAAATATGTCAATTTTGGGAAGTACCACATGATTAATAGGAAGTATTGTTACTGGCGGGTTACATTCTAGGGGGAGCATTTTGGAAAGCCCAATTTCTTCTCGGAAGTGTGTGGATTATATTAAATATAACAGGTTGATGGCTCTTCACAACAAAGTCATGTCAGTCGTACTGGAGATTGTTTTGTACATTGTACATTTCCAGATTCTAAAAGATTATGAATACACAATCAATAATGACTTGGGTAATGTTTGTAGGACTCGCGTCGACCACCTCATGCACTTAGTCATTAACTTTAGCGAATTATCTGTAGAGATTATAAAGGACGCTAACACCAATCCGAGGATTAGATTCATTCATGTTTCATATTGGGCGAGTGGAGGGTAAGTCATCTTCTTTTTGCAGATGACTTAGTTATCCTCACATCTCCCCGGACGGAACTCGATAGGTTTGTGGCTGTTGTGTCGACGCTTGGATGATGGTTAAGGTACACAAATCAGAGGTTATGGTATGTCAATGTACTGTACATGTTAGTGGAGTCACATTGAAGCAGGCGGAGAAACGACTGGGTTTTTTTTTTCACGAGTGATGGGAGGAAAAATACTGAGCTTTCCTGTAAGATTGATCAAATTGGGTCAGTTTTAAAACAACCTAGAAGATCTGTAATCAGGAAGGCCGAGTTTGGTGTCAAAGCCAACTGACCTATGACCATTAAAGAATAATATCGCAAGACAAGCTGCTGTGATGAGATTTCTTCGTGCTGTTGTGGGAATTACCCGCCGGGATAGGGCGAGAAACACGGCAGTGCGCGACGACCTCAACGTTGTAGAACTGCTTCTTCGAACGGAAAGAGGTATGCTTGGATAGTTTGGTCACGTGGTACGAATGTCCCCATCATCATTTCCGAAGCGGGCGTTGAATGCGACCCCACGAGGTAGTCGACCGTTTGGCAGATCCAGAATGAGGTGGTTGGACCAAGTCTATAACTCGCCTGGTATCGCTTGGCCAAAGGTTTTGATGAGTTAGAGTCGTGGATGGAAGGTCTAGGTCCCTGGAGATTTCTCTTACGTGGTTTAAGCCCCTTCAGTGGATCTTGCGGGCAAGAGGATTATGATGATAATGAGATTCATGACTTCATTATGGGTTGTAAGGCAAAATGAGCATATTCAAGCATCCATGTATTCAATGACCAATGTGACATAACGCATAGGCAATTGACCGAAATTTATTTATTTATTACATAGCTACAATACAATTAAAATTGTAGAGTAGCTTTTGTAGTCAGAGTATCAAGGGGCCTTAGGCTGAGACCGAAATAATCATCGAACCTGTATGACAGCGTAACAGAAACAATCTACAATTAAGGTGATCACATAAGTAAAGTAGTACCTTAACAAATATAATGCGAGAAACTGGAGACAACGAGCAAGAAATCACGCTCCATCTTAGACTAAAATGTTACTCTGCCAACAAACCATTTAGACCAATTTCACATAACCTTACTCTAATATAATTTCTATAACACGTGGAATAAAAACCACGCAAGCATACTTCACAACACCAATGACATTCTGCACCAGAGGCATCAATGTCAAGTCAGGTGAAATGTTTCGTGGAAGAATTCGAAACGCAAACGAAGATGCGTCTTAGACTCAGAGTGGGTTCTTTTCAAGAAAAGAAGGAAATTGTCTGGGTTACGAAACATTCGAATAGCCTGAAGTGGAATTCAGTTTGTGGTCCGATTGTCTGCATCCGAGGCTTAGAGATAGAAAATACTCAAAAGATATTTCGCCATGAAGGGCTAAAGTACCAAGAAGGCAAAACTGTATCTTATGTACATGGATAAGTGGGCCACTTAAAAGCTATTTTGTAGAGCGAATCGCGGGAATATGGTGCATGCCCCTAAGCAAATACAAATACCATAAAAACGACGTGGGGTTTAATCTGGAGTGTCTACTGTGCAAGGAAGCATGATAAGCCTTGTGATTACAATAGCAAAACATTACAACCGTGGTTGTCACGTTAAAGTACGCCGTGGTAGTGCCTCTGTCTAGTAGAAATAAGTATTTTATGTACATTGCGACCATAGATGACAACATCGGCCAAGAGTCTTGTTCCAGCATTGTAGAACGACAAAATTGGTGGAGAGAATAAGGGCCTGATTTTCACTAAAGTGTTACAGGTTATTCGATCATGCATACCTTGTCCTGGTCTCGTGTTGAAGATTTATGCTTGCTACTGCTACTTCTCTCATCACATCGGCTCCTTCCATCAAGTGACGATTTCTCGCTATCCTGATGCTTACTCCGACTACGATCCTTGCTGTGGCCATCGGATTTGTCTCTACTTCGATCCTTCACAGAGCTCTTGTGATTGTGACGATCACGATCTTTTTCTTTTTCCTTTTCCTTTTCTCTATCGCGGTCACGGTATCTATCTTTTTCCTTCTTTTTCTTTTTGTGACTCCGCGACTGCTCATCTGTAAGATTCATAAAATATTTTGCTTTCCCATTTCATAAATACTATCGAACCGAATGTTACCTTTAGCACTACCACCTTGCATCTTCTGGGGAGTGGTTATTACGCACTTATTTTGCTTTTCACCATCCATTGCAGAATACTTTTTGGTCTCTTTGGGTAAGTGAAAGAGTTCTGCTCGGCCACTGCCACCAGATTCACGATTCTCGGCGCGCTCCTTTGACAGTTTTTCATCACCGCCTACTACGTGATTCACCTCAGCAGCCATTTTGGCTCCAGAAATGTTTGGCTTTTCCGCGACTACCGGGAATGCATTCGTATTATCTGCGCGCCCGTTTAGCAAAACTTTTTCCACTCGAGGAGATTCTTTCACTTGATTTTCTGGATTTTTCACAGTTTTTGATGTCGCTATTTCTTCTTGTTTTGATCGCGAAGACGACGACGCCATTGTTGTATGCAAATTCAATTCAAAGCACCGGAGTGACTACATATAGGCGAACGATAAATAAGTAAAAACACAACTTTTCACACGAAATTGATCATTTTCTTCCGCGTTCTCAAAAAAATACGATCAAATATATATTTTTATAACAATTGCGCCTCAAAATAACATTTCTTCGCGAATTTAGTCGAAAATATCATCGCACGCTCTCAAGCAACACCATTTTGACTATTCAATGTAAGAAAAAAAGTTCTTCGGAAGTACAATCGGGTCACGTACAATAGAATCGTGAATTTTAGTGAAAGGTTCATCAGGGTGATTCATCCGTGACAAGTGCGGCTGAATACGTTGTTTTGGTTCGTGCTTGTGATAAATGTCAAATATGCAAGTACAGGGTGGTGATTTGAGTGTCTTTGAAATTTTGTTCATGTGGCAATAATTTATTTTAATATCATACGTTTACAATCGTTTCCTTCTTTTAATTCTATTAATGTTGCTAATCAAATGATGATTATTTATCTTGATTAAGAGAATGTACAGTTCAAGTAAAAAATTAAATAAATAACCGGAAAAGCTTGTTGGAAAAGATTCCAAAATATCAATATGATGTTTTTTCTGTTTGTGTTTTCAGTATTAATTACTACTAATAAACTTGTTTTATCTATACTCCGATCAATATTTGTTTTACACGCGAAGCACCAACAAAATAAATGAATGACCAAGAAGTACTCAGTGACCAACACTGACTACAGCGCATTGAAGAATCGAAATCACAGGTGGCGCTTTACTACTACCACTAAATCATAGATGCCGCTGATAAAATTCTTGAAGGTACGATTATCAGTATTGATGTTTTTATTTTCGACATAGGATAACGTATTGAAATTTGTAATCCATCTTTTGTTTAATATAAGAACGCTTTTAGTGAAACCATATTTGTACAAACTCTGGAAACCAGTCTAGTACAATGAAATTAAAGTCACGAACCAACTTTTGATCTTAAAAATAATAATAAGTACAAGGTGAATATACATTCTCAATAAAACATCCTGTGAAATCTTTCATCAAAAGGAGGGTTCACATGGTCAAACATTCCGGACAGCTAAGGGGGTATGCAAGATACGACGGTCTGTCGGACATGTCGGATGGTTTTAATCTTTTTTTTTATATTTTGGAAAAAATGTTCAAGCTATGTGATAGTTCACGGAATATTTAAAAAAAAAATACAAATCTGAAAGAATTTTTTGAAATACGTAATAATAGAGGAATATATACAATAACAGGCCTTATCAATCAAAAATTCCTCGATGGTTAATTAAGTTTTAATTCTGTGAAGCAAATCAAAAGAAGAAAACTACGATATTTTTGAATTCAAATTTGCTTCTGTTTTTCTAACTTTTTCCGATGAAGTGGGTACGATATTATAAATTAATTAGTGTAGTCGATATAATACAATTTGAACGTGTGAAAGGGCTCAAATTTGCCCATATGTCAGAAGGATTTGGCAAATGTGTGAGAGACGATAATATAAGTAATGTACGATAATGTTGTGGCCAGAAATGAAGTATTACAGAGATGCACGACTTCTACCTCTCTTGCCCCTTAAAATTGTTGTTGTTTTATAACGTTTTCTTAAACCAATCAGAGAATGACCAATCAGAGAATCAGAGAATGGCATTTAAGTTATTTCGTGAATAACCGTCAAAAATTCATGAATATCTGTCAAAAAGGCACTCAAATTCGTCGATGGACTAGGAGGCAATCAGCAGTGAAGTCGGCTATCTCTGTAATACTTCATTTCGGGTTTTGGCACAAATAATCGCTTCAGTTTGTCAAAAATTCTATAAAAAATAAAATTGAAATTTTATTTATAAAAAATAAATTGAGAAAAGTTGTTTCACAACTGTCAAAACGCCAGTCAGAAGAGAGTACCTCTAGATAGAACTCTGCGCTCGGGCTAACGACATTCTGATCTGTGAAATTTCGACTCTCGACCGCCCCATTCCGAGTCACATGATTTACGGGTATTGGCAAATTAACGACAGTTTAGAAATATTCCAGCTATTAAAAATGTAGGGCTAAATTAATCAGCCGGACATTTGTAAACAATTGGAGTCTTTTCATTGGTACGCCAGCATAAGGTTAAGGATTATTTATTTGGTCCCCTGCTCAAATTAATAATCATTATACCATATAAAACGCGTATTTAAACACGATCGCGCCAACGCGCTATTATGATTTGAACTCTAACCTTATATTGCTAATCCGGCAGTATACTAGGTATTAGCGATGAAAAAAAATTCAAAACTCCGAGCCATTTTATATTATGTTAGACTTTATGGGGTTGAAAAATCACAGTTAACTGAAAATAAGTAAGTGGATATCGCAATATTTTGCAATTCCATTTACATATAATTTTCGATTGTAGTAAGTAGCCGCGATTTTTTTGCGGATATACATCTTGCTATGTCAAGATAAGGTTAGCTTAACCCTTATATAACGTGGTGGAGATTTCATACACTTCCACAGTCGTGGGTCCATGTCATTTGCTCAATCAAGAAAATAAGTTCAATTACATATTATATATTTAATTGTTTTTATTAAACTTTCATTTTAAACGCAGTTTAAGAAAGTTTCATTTATTTTTTTATTTTACTTGGTCAACTCACGCTCAATCAAACGTTTATTTCGTTCATAAGTTTAACAAAGCGAGTCACCTCGCAACTACTGAAGTAAAGGAAGTTTTAAATAAATTAATCATGGGAACTTTCATTGAATGCACTTTAATTGAACATTAATGATGCAGTCTCAATTTTGACTTGGACCGACGACATTACTTAAGGGTTAAATATCTAATCGATTTTAAGTAATTACCTTTTAATCATTTCCTTCGTAACTTGTCAAACCGGAATCCGAATCCACTAGTTCTCGAATTCTATGCGTAGCTAGCTGTGAATAGAGACAATTGCATGTGCACGAAACGGTCGAGTTTATTCAGTTCGCAGCTGAAATATGAGGCTTACGGCGGTTCATGGCGGAAAACAACGTTAAGACTTACTCACTACTCCTGTCTCTACTCGACACTAACGATGTCCGGTTAAAAAAAATAAGATGTCGGAGAATCATGATTTTAGGAATGACACGAGCTTTGTATTATATAGATAGCCGACTTCACAGCTGATTAGGGGGCAATCGAATTTAAGTGCATTTTGACGGTTATTCACGATATAACGTAAATGCCATCCTCTGATTGGTCAATTTGGTTTTAGAAAACGTTATAAAAAAAACAGTTGTCAACAATTTTAAGGGTCGAGAAGAGAGGTAGAAGACGGTCGTCTCTATAATACTTCATTTCTGGTTCATTGGTTCATGATTGGTGGCCTCTTGATGTTGACTGACGCTTGATGTTGGCAGCCAACGTTGAAGTGAAACGTTTGTCTACAAAAAAATAAGTGCACGGATTGCCATTTAGATTGTCAGTGGAGACGGGGTGATGGTAATTTTCTAGAGCTTTTACTCGACCGCAAGTTAAGTGGCCGTGGCGTTGTGGGTATGTGCGTCAATCCCTACGCAATTTATTTGCGTATTCCAGCCGGTACGACCAAAAATAAATGTTCACGGTCCAACCGCTTTCGAGTCACTGACAATGCTCAAAGAGTGATAACGGTCTAGAAAAAACTTCCCAAGCTTTGCCGTTCGGAGTCGGCATATAATTGTAGGTCCCTTCCACTCATGAGAGAACAACAGCACGCACAATACGAGTGGTTGGCTATGACTTCTCTACGGGTTGTAGCTTCATGTACATTATAATTATTAAGTTTAGTGCTTATAAGCCCATCTTTTGGCATCAAAAAGGATACTCTGTGATATTTGCCAAAAAATGGTCATATCAAATCGCGGTCGCAGCTAAATTTTTAACGTTCACTTAAAGCTTTTCAAACTCACCGTTACCATACGAATGACTACTAACTAATTACTAACTACTAACACAAGAGAACTCGTCAAATGTATCAATCAGAAATGAAGTATTACCGAGATGCCAGACTTCTATTTTTCTTTCCCCTTAACATTTTTGACAACAATTTTTTACGTTGTTCTCTCAAACCAAATTGACCGATCAGAGGACGGCATTCACGTTATTTCATGAACAATCGTCAAAAATTCATGAATATCTGTCCAAAAGGCACTCAAATTCGTCGATGGACTAGAGGGCAATCAACTGTGAAGTTGACCATCTGTGTAATATTTCATTTCTGGTATCAATTTAGCGCGAGAACAAGTTACAATAAATTCTCGTCGAGAGCTGAGGAGAATGAAAGAAACGCAAAAGACAATACATAAGTTACTTTTTGGTTAATTTTCTTTATTCTCAGTTTCGCACCATGCCTTTTTCTGGCTGAATCGTGTTTGAGTAAAGCTAGTGCATGGTGGACAGGGTTGATTCTTGCCCCTATAGCGTTTCTGTTATTCGGTGCATTTAACGGTTTCTAAAGAGCATTGTACAGTTTTGGTGTTTCATTATTTCTTAATAATTTGAAATTCAGTAAGAGCTCGTTAATTCGGAATGATTGGGAGAGTCAGTCCGAATAAACCAATTTTCCGAATTAATGACATATATTTTATGCACTAAAACACGTTTTTTGATGAAAAAATGTAAGAATTTAAATGGAAAAATTATTTTATATTTTTATATATTTTTTTTTATTTTTTAACTGAATACCGACTCTCATTTATTCGGTTTTTCCAAATTAACGAGATTTCCGAATTACAGGGCTTTTACTGTACATATTTAGTGCACTCAATTCATGCAAAATCGTGCAATTTCTCACCGAGAACTATTTGTGACATGTTCTTGTGCTAAATTGTAGCGCAAAAGTACTCATTCGAATAATTTTGAGACCCGAGGTGTTTACTAATCGATTATCACTCGAATAATCATTCGAATACACCCGTCTAGAGTGATCACTCGATTATTAAAATATCTCGATTCTTAAAATCATTCGAATATGCCCATCACTAATTAGAGCACACAGCACGGGTGGTTGCTGTTGAAGCTAATCCGTGGGTCTAGAATTGATGTAACGAACAAGAACTGGAAACAAAAATCGATCGAGTAGTAAAGCAACCGCAAATAGTGCCGTCTTCGGTTTACCACGAAGAAGTCATTCCACGACAGTCAATTTGAGAATCACCAAGAACGGAGCCACCAAACAGGTTGGCAAATATCCAAGTTGCTTGTTGACCATTTCTCACTTCGGGTATGCTGTATCTGTATCTATCTCGTCCAGCGGAGCACATAAACATGGTCACAATGGTCGCACTACTCTCGAATCAAGTCACTAGACGTACTGAGACGAGATGTGAGATTATCGCTTACCTTTTGACTGCGCACCAATGCCGCTGCTAGTCCCATTATTCTCCATATGGTCACTTCGAAACGAATCTCAGGTGTTCCGCTGACACACTCAAAACAGTCGGCGACGTCACTGCACAGACACTTAAATGGCTGCTACCAGGGAAACAACCACTACCACCCATTTGCGTTGAATAAGCATGTGGAAGGCAGCAGTGGGATCTTATCACATTTTTCCGGTTGTGACTGTGCTTGCCGTCTCTCGTGTGTCAATTAAATGCCTCGGAGTTTGTACGGTCGGCAATGTGCTGGCAGTATGTGTGCCGGTTTGTTCGACTAGTTTGTGTTGGTTCATCTATTGACTTGTTAAGTTATTTCATCGAACGATTAAAGAGCACAACAGTTGTGAGTGATGAGACGTTCTGCGCGCACGTAGTGTGGGCTTAGTGCGGTCAAGTATGGGGTTCCTATTAAGTGTTGTTCTCGTGCTAAGTCTTTGCTGGGGTGCTACTGAGCAAAGCAATATTCTCGGCTTATTCCCGCACTTCGGCTATAGTCATTTCAAAGTTTACCACCCCATAATGCGTGAGCTGGCCGAGCGGGGACACAGTGTGACAGTGGTTACCTATATTAAGAATAGCCGCCCCCATCCGAACTATGACGAACTAGTGTTGACTGGGGAGGACACAGTTGACGTCGTAGACGTGTTGGAGTACACACCCAGCAGATCGCTGTGGGTCCTCTTTAAGGAGTTCCTCGGTCTTCATTTTGAGGGCAAGCTGTCCTGTGAAATGTTCTACAAATCGGGCTATGTGGAGCAAATACTGGAGCGACATGCGAAGAAGCCGTACGACTTGGTAGTCATGGAGGTTTTCAACGCTGATTGCTATCTGGGTGTTCCTTATCTGCTTCAAGTGCCGATAATCGGATTGAGTAGTTGTGCGCTTATGCCATGGCACTACGCAAGGGTTGCTCTACCGGACAATCCATCCCACATTCAGACAGAGTTCATCGGATTCCCTGAAGAGATGGGCTGGCAGGATCGTTTGAAGAACTTCATCACCACAAACGGATGCAGGTTTTTGTACAGGTAGTTCGGACGTGTGTTTTACTGTCGGATGTATAAGCCTTGGGCTTCTTCCAGACTGAACGAGTGGAATGACAATAAGTTTATCAGAGACTATCTGAAGGTGGACGTAGATGTTCGGGAAATCGCCAAGAAAACAAGCCTCATCTTGGTGAACCAGCATTACTCCATATCCGGAAGTCGACCGCTCGCCGCACAAGTCAAGGAGGTTGGTGGTATTCACATTGATCCTAGAGAGCAGCAACAAGACTTAATCCCAAAGGTAAGTCTATCCGTTCCTTTTCATTTGCAATTTGCCAAGTATAAGCCTTTCAGAAAATCGAAAGCTTCCTCGATGCATCCAATGGAACCGTTTTATTTATAAGTTTTGGGTCCATGGTTAGAAGTTCAACATTCCCTAAGAAGACATTCCGAGACATTGTGATGGCTTTAAAAGAGCTCCCGCTGCGCGTCGTCTGGAGATGGGACGGTGAGGTGTTACCTGATAGTGACGAGCGAATAATGTTCTGGAAGTGGGTACCTCAGTTAGCCATCTTGTGTAGGTTCACGCGAAATTGCTTATTGAATTTCTTAACTTTGTTGCTTTCCATTTCAAGGTCATCCCAAAGTGAATATTTTCTGGGGACACGGGGGAATGCTTGGCGTCACGGAGGCGGTCCACTGCGGAAAACCGTTGCTTGTTACACCTTTCTATGGAGACCAGTTCACCAATAGCAAAGCAGTGGAGAATAGAAAAATCGGAAGAATTTTGTATTTCACTGAAATTACGAAGCAGAGTGTTTTGGATGCATTCCGTGAGATTTTGCGACCGAGGTAAGATAGTTGATGTATGGGTGCAATTTATGTCTTGTGAGAATTGATTTTGAAATTAACCAATTAACCAATGAGTTAGAGTAAGAACATTGTGGAAACAATGTGGGACTGTTGGAAGATAAGATTTCTTCACAATTGACACTATTGTCAGATATCTGCGTATTCCAACTCTTTTTTCTGTTTGTCCCTGCAATGCTACGACATATACAACATTTGGACTAAAATCCTCTGGAATAGGAGTAAGCTTCTCCAAGAAGCGTCTACAATAACATGTTCGTTAAAATAAGCCTACATGGGTGCGTTAAACATAAATTGTCGACAGTATCTGTAAAATTCTTTGGTTGTCCAAGGGGTTTATGCTCTGACAAATCTATTTTTCTTCTCGTCTTCAACCCCTCGCCTGAAGAACCAAGGATGCTCTAAACTCGACCGAATGGCGCACAGCAGCTCAGAAAACTGTATGCACTGCGGACAATCAAAGGAAACCATAGAACACCTACTGGGCGAGTCTGCTATTCTGACAATAAGGGTTTATAAAATAACGAACCGAATCACATTAAAAGAACAAACTGTTCGGCCGTTCCATCTAAAGAGATCATCAACTAGGAGCTCTGCTCATAGATAACGACGGGAGCACACTAGATTTATCGTGGTCGCAATGCCATGGGACTGCTACAGTCACTCTACATTACCTTCAATTCAATTCAATTCCTCGCTGATATTTATACTCAGATTTGGTTTTTTTGTCAGTTTATTTTATTCCTTGTAGCCACTTTTGCCCAAAAGAGTGTTTTTCCTCTAATCCGGCCACGAGTATGCCAATGACTTCCGTTACAGGGACTTGAAATGTAATACGAGAATAGAGGGCATACATTCTATACTTTGAAATGACAACCCAATTTATTTTTTTATTTTTTTTCATATCTTGAATCAACTAATTCAAATAGTTTTTCTCGTTACGTTAACATAACGACAGCTGTCAAATGTCAGTTGACACAAAGAAACTCTTAATCAGAAATGAAGTATTACAGCGATAGCCGAATTCATGCCCCCTAGTCAATCGACGAATTTGAGTGCATTTTTGACAGATATTCATAACTTTTTGACGATTATTCATGAAATAAAGTAAATGTCGTGCTCCGATTGGTCAATTTGCTTTAAGAAATCGGTTTGAAAAACAGTTTTCAAAAATTTGAAAGGGCAAGAGGGATAGAAGTCTGGCGCCTTTGTAATGGCTGCAACACAATAGTGCGTTTGCGCTGGCATTGGCTTTCAACGCACACACTTTAATGGCAATGCACAAAATATACCGTCAGCCTGCGTTAGTGAAAAATGAGAGAGATGAAAGAATCGTAATAAAACGTAAAACGTAAGTCCATCGCACGTCATTATTCAATATGTTGTCTATTTTTTGACAGAGGGGTGCGCTGTGCGAGAGATTTTCTCCCAGATTGAGAGTTTTCTTCCAAATTGAAAGTATTTTGTGTCAAGTGTCATTTGAGGAATGAAAACAGCGGTTTCAAAATAATTTAACGACAAAAGTTATTTCAAATGAGTGTATGCAGATGTAGATGAGAGAAAGAACAGATGATAAATTGAGTATTTAATTCAACGCAGAGATTCATCGCACTCTCTCCGTAACATGAAGTCGGCTGGCGCAGTGCACTATTGTGTTGCATGCATAATACTTAATTTCTGCTTTCAATTTGTAGGAATTGTAAGCAAGAAAAATGCTAGCTGAACGCAGCTCTCGAGCAGATCTTTAAAACATGTCAACAAATCCTTCCGAGACACTGCAGTCTTACGTTATATGCCCTTCCTTTAATTACTATGATTTTTTAAGGAACGTAACCCGATGCAGTATTTTGGGCATTGCCTTTGAATCTCTTGCGTTGACAGACGACAACGGTAAAAGCAAAGCATTAAATCGCTTGTTGTTTGGAGAGAGACACGAACTTTTCTTACTTTTGTCAGACTCGTAATTGAAAGTCTTTGCCAATCATCATCAAGTATTTCGTTGAAAAATAATTGGACAAGAATAATCTGCTTTTGCCAGAACTGGTATCTATTCACAAAATAATAAAATGCCTCCTCTTGGTATATCAAGCTCGTTATCTGTGTAGCCTCTGGACTTTCTTGACATGAGGAAACTTGCTTCACCTGATAAGGCTTGATCTTTTTAACACTAATCCAATTATTTAATTCTTTCCCTCTTAATCGTAAGTTCACTACGTCTGGGATTCAGACAATGCGAATGTCGCTCTTCAACTGTGGATATTATTAGAAATCAGTAACTTGTAAATTACCACCGAATCAAAATCGTGAGGTTTGGATGTACTTTTACTGAAACCTCAATAGACTGTTGCTTCTGAGTTGGAGTGTTTTCAAATGTCATTAGCTGTCAATTTTGAAATGACCGGCAAAACAGCTTTACCAAAAATACATAACAATGTTGGAATGCAGCAGTAGAGAAAAGGCAGGAGCATTATAAATATAAAAATAAATTCCAAAGTAAACTGAAGTACAGTCTGTAGTCTTGTTCGGTTTGACGACGTATGAACTGAGAAGATTTTAACTAGCTTTTGTCCGACTCGTAACGGTTTCGAAACCTCGAAAATGTAACTACGGAGATTTGGTGGGAACATAGCATAATATAATTAATGCTGGCTATGTATACTGTAATTATAGTTTACGTTTAAAGATATGTCGCTATGAAATCTTGAGTTCACATGTCGCTATGAACTCCTGAATTCACCATTCCAAGTTGATCAAAAAAAGCTAATTGTACCATTTTTACCATTTGTACCATTACCCTCTGCGAATAAGAAAACTCAATATGAATGAAGTGTCAGAGTTTGCAATGTTCGAGATTCGTAGTGAGCTCATATGTATTCCACGTGCAGGTGACTGAGTTTGCGAAGATCGCAATTCGTAGTGTGATGAACAGCAATTTAAATCCGATTCATGTAAAAAAAGGGGAACTTCTGTGAGACATGAGTCGCGAGTTGAATCCCCGATTTTAATGAATAAAAATGTATACATCTACATGGAATATGTTATAATTTATAGAAAATTACTTTAATTATATAAATTAAAGGTTTTACGTTACTTTCTCACTTTCTTGTCGCGATCCACACATTAACGACGAATTCACGCGATGGAATGTGACAAATTGTACCCATTACTCGCTAGGAACGAGACAACTCCATATGAATGAAGTGTCAAAGATTACAAAGTTCGCGATTCGTAGTGAGCTTATATGAATGACCCTTTAAACAGAGACGGCAACCAAATATCAGACCCGGTCCACAAAATCACAAATAAAAAATTTGCGTTGAAGTGTCAGTTTTCTACCCGTAGCTATACGCTAATAGAGAAAACTCCACGTGCTGCTGTCTGAGCTTGCGAAGTTCGCAATTCGTAGTGTAATGAACAGCAATTTAAAACCAATTAAGGTCAACAAAACGTGGAACTGCTGTACATATGAGTCGTGGGGTGAATCCGCGATTTTTATCGAATGAAATATATAGAAAATTACTTTAGTTATATAAATAAAAGGTTTCACGTTACTCACTCACTTTATTGTCGAACTTGTCTTGCCACCGAAATGCACAACTTCCTCATTGTGCTTTGATTGTGATTCTACCCAGAGTTCAGGTATGTGAAATGTCAAAATGCATAGTTTTCAAATTTCAAATGTCATAAATTGCTGTCACGTGTAAATGCCCATTCATATGAGACGCGAAATGCGCACGCGAACTTTCAGAAACAAATAATTTCCATCACAACAAGTTATAATTCACAGTATACAAGGCGATGGGGACTGAATTATCGACTAAAATCTCAACAATAATTAATTTAATTTATTTTAATTCTTTTTTCTCTCCAAATCGATCATATTTGCGAACTGTCAACTTGAGTGCGCAATACATAAGAGAGGCAAAAGCGATCCATTAACGACCAAAAAATTCGTGATGAAATGTGTTTTTGCTCAAATTGTACCCATTGCTCTCTGCGAATGACTCCATATGAATGAAGTGTCAGAGATTGCGAAGTTCGCGATTCATAGTGAGCTCATATGAGTCGCACTTAAAATATGTTTCTAATTTTACACCATACAGCATTTTTTTGATTTTAATATTTCTTTTTTCATTTCCATCCACAGATACGCAGAGAACGCACGGGCAGTTTCGAAAGTGTTCCGAAATCGAGAAAGTAGCCCATTGTCCACAGCAATGTGGTGGATCGAACATGTGCTAAATGAACCCATGGGAAGAGAGCTCCTGCAAACAAAAGCAGTCAACTTGAATTGGTTCACCTACTACTCACTAGATAGCATCGCGATTATTTCCACTTCAGTCATCTTTGGATTTCTTCTTCTCCTATTCTCTGTCAGAGGACGACAAAGGAGTATTTTATAGAATTTTTCTGTTGAAGTTTTGTTTGTTTTAAACAGTTACCCCATGCACAAAGGGGAGACGAAAAAAATAAAAATGCTCGTAATTTGGTATAAAATAGCGTTTTCTTCGTGTTTCTTGTTGGCACTGCACCCACCATGCGTCGCGTCAATAAATCTATTTGCGGTCACCCACTGATGCAACACCGGCGCGGTGACCAGGTTGATGCAGTGCAATTTATTATGACCGCATGCCACGCCTGCACACCCCACCGCTTCCGTGGTATTCTTAATGCAGAAAACCATCCCTTGATTACATTGTTTGCTATTATTAATTTAATTGCGTTCACCATGGAAATTAAGCGCTTTATAGGGAAGCTAAAGAGAGGTAATGATTGTGATGTTACCGACGAGCGAGACCCACTCCAGTGAACGTGGACCAACGTGGCTCTCCACAGGCATGCGGGATGCACATACCTATCTTCCTCTTTTTATGATCGGCTTTTGATGTATTAATTTCATTATTTTGTTACATTATTTTAATCCTTTGTGTTTAATTTGCTTTTTCATGGATTTTTTCCTTATTAATTGAATAAGGCTGTGCAATTAGTTGCACATGCTGTCCACGAAAACGTTGAGTATTAACAACAACAGTGTGCGTGCATTTGTCGTGATTTGTGAGCAGCATCTTTTTAATACGAGTGGGAGACTGTTCAGATCTTAAGATCAATGTCATTTTAATGGGTGATATGCGAGGCTGTCCCCAGACGGAACAGATGGTCAGAATGGATACGAATCTACATTTGATTGTTTTTGATGCTAAAGCGAGTGTTTCAATTTCTACAAACATGCAGGTACGAGGATGTGAACCGAATACAAAAGGTGAACTAGAGTTCAAATCGAAATGTCTCCACATCGCGAAATTTATGTAATTTTTTTTTTCTTAGAGACAGAATCTTCTGGCCACAAGTGACCGCACATTAACCTCCTTAGTATTGATTGCTTCTTTTTCGAAGTGTGCACAATTTGTTTGCGAACGTTTGGAGTAAAGCAGAGCAGTTCGGGCTTTGGAACATCGATTGTGAATTGTTTCAAAGTTTTTCAAAAATGAGACTCCAGACACTTGCTATCTAAGCCACAGCAATATAACGCAGTGTTACAATTGTCTTTTTTCATATTTGGGCTAAGATAAGGTGAATTTAAGCAATCGAGCGAATATATTATCACCATGAGCACCATCTTCTTGAAACTGGATATCATTAAAGTTACAACATGTACCTGTAGCAATCTCCTTTGACGGTAATGTTACAATAATATTCATTAATGAAAAAACCACGAAACGGCACCACAGAGTCGACATGCAAACCACCATAAAGCTTTTTGTGGGTGATGAGGTGTTTCTTAAAAGTTGAAGCACATGAATATTTTAATCTGGCCAACAGTGCATATTCTTAATGTTGACAAAGTCGATAGTAAAATATGCGTTTCATAACTGAAGTTGATTTTTTCGATGCGATTGTTTCGTTTGTTTACGATGAATCCTTGAACGGCAGTTGTGTCAATAGTACGAGCACACTAAAATGTTTACCAACGCTCATTAACACTCAACGGCTCAGATTGTTGGTAATAAATTTAAATTGCAGTCAAAATTGGTTATAACGACCTGCTAGGGACCAAGTTTGGCCGTTATAACCGATATCTGGCATGTGACTTCTTCCGATGGGTAAACAGGAATTTCTTTGTGTTTTAAACCATATTAGCCGAGTATTTTCAACTTCAGTGTGCAATCAACTCTTTATTTTTTTACTTGTACTCTAAATTGTATTTTCGATATTCTCCTTTAATATTGTGGATATAGTGGAGTGTGAAAGGAATATTTTTTGGCAAGGTCTTCCAATGGATCCAATTAATGGCTTTGCACAATATATACGGTTATAACGACTAAATTCTTAGGTCGTGGTTGAGGTCCGTTTTAATATATTTGAATAGCATATCGCTTACGACTTAAATCGATATATCGCTTACAACAACCGATTTTTCCATGTTTTTGAAACAAAATGTTCGTTGCAACGACTAAAATCGGCATGGCTGCGATGCATGAATATAAGTACGGGACATAAGAATTTGGTCATTATAACCAATATGGCGTTATAAACGGTTTTGAAACTACTTCTAAACGTTCTTCATGTTGAGGCATGAACTGACAGTTTGGTCATTGGTTTAAGGGTGTGTTCACAGTGAATGTTCAAATTTGTTCAATTGAAAAAAAGAGTTGCTTCACCCGACTTCTGTTACGAATATGATGTTACGCGATGCGTTAACATGATTACTCAATTTATCAGCTGTTCTCTCTCTCTCTCTCAAATAGCAGATACAAAATATTGCCTCATTCCTGCATACAGTAGTTTCAAAAGACTTTTGTCAGCGGTTTTCATTTCAAAAATAACAGTTGACTTAAAATACTCTCAAATTGGTAGAAAATTATAATATGAAAGCAGGTGTCTCTGAAAAATATCCCACATTTCGATAATGATTACAATTCTCTCACTTTTTACTAACGCAGATCAACGCAGTATTTTGCAAATCCATTAAATGTGTGCATTTAAAGACAACGCCAGCCCAAATGCATTATGGCTGACACATACGAGTGCGTTTGCGCTTTCGTAGTCTTTCAACGCATACAATTCAATGGTCATGGACAAAATTCAGCGGCGACTTGCGTTAGTGAAAGATATAAGAGAGAATTGAGAGGATCGTAATAAACGGAAAAGTAAGTAAGTCCTTTGCGCATCATTTTCATTATCGAACATGTTGGATAATTTTTACCGATGTGAGAGAGCGGCATTGAGAAATTTTGTCTCAAATTGCGAGTTTTTTGTTTTTTGTGTGAACTGACAATGGAAACAGCTGATAACGCAATGCGGCATGGCACCCCTCTGTAACATAAGATCGGCCGCTGCAACGCACCTTACTGCTTCAGCCTTTATTGTGTTTCAGGCATTACTTTTATTTAGAAACCTAAAGTCTCAGAAAACCGGGGTGCAGGTTAGGTATGAAACCCACAAGAAATTTATGACTTACAATATAATATACATAATAAAATTATTTCGTGTCTATCTGAATAAACAAATAGTCACTGTTGTGAATCAACCGACAAATCCGGTAACAGAAACCGACATTACGAGATAAGAACCTCTGATTTATAAAATCAAATCTTTATGAGTTAACAGTATCTTACCAATGAGTGGGTGAGGCCTAAGACTGTACAACATCTAAGTGGCAGAGATGTTCACCAGTAACCATAAGTTTTCTTGATAATTTTCATACTCATTCAAAAAGAGTGCATCAGCTGTGTTGTGCATGACTGCAGATGCATTCATTCCTGTAACGACAAGCAGGAGATAAAAATGCGCATATGAATGCGTGTGGAATGTGGGTGGGTGTAATCGTGTGTGGAAAATGTGTTTGTAAACTGCGAAGCTCCAGCAAATGCGTGAAGATTTCGTGTATGATGGCTGGAGCTGAGAATTTCTTACTGCTATGAAACTGTATCAAGATGGAGAACGAAAGATATTTCTCTATTTTGTAGATTATATCAAAAGTATTTGCTGAAAATTTAATCCAGATCGGACTATTAGTTATGGAGATAAATAAATTTGACCGGAGCCATTTCTATCTGCATCCTAAGCGTACTAAAAATTTTCTACTAAACACGTTTTTCTCGGAACCCTGTCTTCGAAGACGGTGATCACTGTAACTTGAGAACGGCTTTAACGAAGGGGGCCATCGGTTCCCCAATCTTATTTTCTATATTCACTGCAGATCTTATAGGTTCCATGCCGCACTTAATAGCGTTCGCTGAAGACCTAGTTGCGTACAGATCAGGTCCGAAGGTTCAGGTTACAGCGTGACTTCGAGAAAATTCAGCGATTTTGCGACGACTGAAAGTTGCTTATCAACTTCCAGAAGTGCGAAACTAGTCTTTTCCGGACCCCGTTGTACAGGGCACCGCGGGATACGCGTCAAAACTGGCGAAAGTTTGGCATAGTTGACCAGCATGGTCGGCCGTTAGCTGTAAAAAGTGTAGTTAGATATCTTGGCATTTGGCTGGATCAATATCTGTATTTTGACAAACATATAGATATTGCTCTGACGAAAGCCAGAAAAGCCTTTGCAAGGAGGTTGGTTTTCAGCAGCCAACTTGTTACCAGAGTGAAGGTAATCTGCTTCATGGCCCTAGTATGGCCAATTATGGTGTACGGTTGTCCATTGTGGTTCAACGTGAGTCCTTCCCAGATGGAAAAGATGATGGTGTTCGAGAGGCAGTTTCTTAGGAGCTGTCTCCGTCTGTATCGTACACCCGAGTCCGAGTACAAGAAGTACTATGCTAACGAGGTCCTGCACAACGAGGCAAACGTCCACAGGGTATATACAGGGATAATTTCATTATTAAGCTGATCAGAAGGCACACTACATGAGCTATGACCTCTTCCAACAGTCTGATCTTTGGGGCTTACTACTCCAATAGTATGTACCATGAAAGGGTGCGCCTTAACGGCTTTATTTCTCCCTCTATCTAGACACAATTGGCCTTATACAGGATTCACAAGGATGTCCTATCATCTTCCATGTCGCACGCCGAACAGTGTACAGACGACTCCAATACGAACCGGATTTCGTTCGCACCCACGAGGATCTCCACCGGTTCAGTAGAGCGGTCGCCGCTCGAGATAGGAAAGAGTCTGCCAAAGAACGGCAATTTTACTAGTGGTTACACCAAAACCAGCCGCCGCCAACGCTAGCTTTTCCAAATGATCCTTTAGCTGACCATAGTGGCCAGCTTACATAGTCTTTAAAATAGTTTTTGAGGAAAAAAAAGAAAATAATATAAAACAAAAAATATAGATGAAACAAAAACAAAAAAAGGCGTATAAATTATATATGTTAGGCATATACATAACATATACGTCCTGGTGCACGTGTGCAGACTGTTACGGACATAGTTAAGATAGTATTAAGTTTTATGTTAGGTTAAGTTAGTATAAGGTAGTTTAAGTAGTTTAGTTTAGCCAAGTTTTTAATAAGTTTTCTTGGCAAATGAAAAAAGAAAAAAAAAAGATTGTCATTAAAGACTAAAAAAAAACGTAGATTAAGCCGAAAGGCACATTTATAACATAGATTAGATTAGTTTGGAGTACCCGCTTAGGGTCAGTATTAAGAACATTTGTAACTTCGTAAGATAGTTAAGCTAGTGTTAAGTACTTTTGTGTAGCAGGTAAGTTAAAATGTTTTAAAAAAAAACAAAATTGCAGATAAAAATATATAAAAAAAACCGCTTTAACGATCAGGTTGAAATTTGTATCGCTAATTATATACATTGTCCTCCGTGTGAATTAGGGATTTTTTTCTGAACGATTATGTTTTTCATAGGCGAAATTGTTAGACAAATTTGGACTGGAATAACAAATTCGAGTTTCAACGTCTGCCATTTTTAGAATAATTAAATTTTCTTAAATCTCTTCATTCAACCGGAGCATCATGTCATTAAATAATCATTTTTGGAATAATTTTGGATTTCAGATAATCCCGCAACGCAAACTCTCTTTTTTTAGGGTGGTCCAACGAAAACGAATGATGACAAGTAAATAAAACATAAAGTTTTCAATTTTTTTTTTACTATTTTTTTTTAATATATAAAATAAAATATCGGTTAATTCCTCGCCATGGCTTGGGTGGTATATCTCTATCCGATGGTCCATACTTTTATTGACCCTGAGACATAATTGAGGTTCAAGTCGTTAATGTGCAGAATTATATTATGCTTTACCTCTTGAATTGTTCTTGGCTTATTGGCGTACACCTTTTCTTATAAATATCCCCAAAGTAAGAAGTCCAACGGTCAAATCACACGATCTTTGCGGCCAGATGATTCTCTTTGTAAAGTCACCATTCACTTCTGTCTGTCCAACCAAAAATTCAAATCTTTATTCAAAAATTCGCATCAGTGATGTTCTTGAGATGTTCAATTGTTGGGCACGACGAAGAGTCGTGCCACACTATTGCGAACAACAGCAATGTTTTTGGCAAACATTTGATCGATTATGCTGACCAAAAAAGTCACGAAGTGCACGAAATGCATTTTGATTTGAAGGCCCATTTTCGTAAAAGGCAATCCTAACGTGCTGCTCAATTGTGTACCTCTCCATGGTTGAATTTGTCAAACACTGAAACAAGGAAATGTCAAATTATGTTGGGCAAGAAAACTCGACGTTAAGGTGTGACTCGCAACTAACCCTTCATTTTTTTTTAAATACATATTCTTCCTGTTGAAAAATATTTGGTATCAATTATTTAAATGTGTAAAATGTGAGAAAAATCACAAAAAACAGCTATTTTTTGACATTCCAATTGAGACTACCCCCTTAGGACTGTAGAGATGCGCAATGAATCGAGTAGATGGAAAGCTTAAAATCGAGGAGATTTTCTGAAACAACAATCTAGTAGACAAGCTTCTGAAATACTAAACGAATCACAAGTTCGATGCAAGGAACAAGATGAGCGAGTATCAAAGTTGATAACTGCTGAAACGAAAGTACCACATTTTTAACGTACCGTCTGTTTGAACAAGTGTTTTTTATACATTTTAATAATAAAATTAGCATTGTCATCAACCCCAGAGAGTTGGTGCCGTGAATTGGGCGAACTTTCCGTCTGGAATTGAACCTAGATACCTATCGTATATAGTCGACGCACAGGTCCAAGTTACTATAAAGCAACTGTAAAAATAATCGAGGGTCCTCGCGGACGTAGTCAGGGGCACTGTTTAACCTGATATGTATTTTAAGGTAAATAACAACGTGATTAAAATGTCAGTTTCACAACGCATTTCACTCTTTAGTCCGCATTATCTTCGTTCTGCTTTCAACCGACACATTCCCCGAAGACATGCTGAATATCCTTGTGGTTCATATTTACTCATTATTCGGTTTTGTTTAACTTGTCTGCTTTATGGCGCATTGTCCGTCTGTCAGAATCGTATCATTACGATAGGCCCCGTGGAAGCAGATGGCCCCATTTGACTAAATGTCACAGCAGGCGATCACTTGCTGCAACGCGCAATACTTGCGGCCTGCAACTCACACTCCCTCAGTCATAATAAAAGTTTAACATGTGGAAAAACAAATTTAATTTGCAGCGTATTGGGTTTACGAATGTTTTCCCATGCACAAATCCTCTGCTTTCCGATTTTTTCCTTTTTTTTGTTCATTCTTTTCATTTATTTTTTAGTGCTCTGCGGAAAAACCTCATTAATACGAAAGCACCTTATTATCCCACAGGGATTTTTCCTGTGTGTGTCTCGAATCTCTGAGAGAGCACTGCTGGTGCTGATGCTGGCGGTGCGGGTTGTGCGCTGGTGCGCTGCACAACCCTTTGGGGGATTGCGAACAGATTTCTGTTTCCATTTTTGTTCAACCATTTCAATGTGGAAATCAAACAAATCAGTTTAACCAACCGAAGACTGTAATGAACTGTCATCCGAGAGCGGACGACAGCAAAAAACAATCCATGCACTATGCAGTGGGTGGTGGCTGGGGGCTGGGGGCTGGGGGCCGTGGGCAATGAATGCAGAGATTGAGCGGAAATTATGCTATATTCACCAAGACGTGGTCAGATGGTGGCACAGACGTTTGGTCCATCTGAAGTGCTACAAAGGATGGTCGCTTCGCTTGACCTTGTGATGCAGAGGATGGGTCGCCATCTGGACGTTGTGGGCTGGGAACAAAAAATTACCAACCGCTCATAAATGCAAATTGATTTAAAAACGCTTTTAATTTCTCCTCGGACATTATTTTTAATTCAATTTATGCTCAAGTGGCGCTCGACCAGCAGCACCAGAGTGGATACGGTTCGGTTTGGTTCGGTCAATGGCAAGGGCGCTGCCGCTTCTGCTGCCGCTGCACCTGGTTTCGACAGATCGCCAGCCTTTCATCCTCTACCCTTTATCAGCAGCGACCACCTGCGGTAGGCGAACGTTGTTGGTGAAAAACGCAACAAATTAGTTTCTGGCCCTGTGTGCGTGTAAGAGCGCTTTGTTGGTTTTGCTGTTTTCCGGAAATCACCCTGTTTTTGCCGCGCATTTGAGCTGCATTGTAAGGCCAGTTTGTTGTTAAATGGCCCACTTAATTATACCGGGTGGGCGGAAATATTCATAATTTATTTTATAAGAGTTTTCCATGAATTTTTAAGTGGAAAATTATGACAATGACTGGTTTTCTGGGGAAATATTTTTGCGATTTTTTGAAGTACAATGTGCACACGATTGGGTGTATGTAAAATTCATTGGTAAAATCAATTCATTCGGCTGCCATAGAAGTGGCTAGCCTGAAGGGTCTTTTAGGAGTGAAAATATAGGCGGCGATTGGATCCTTTTGTGTGAGCCATACATTTTGCGTGGCCCTCAAGGACGTGGAATTGGCGTGAGTGTATGTGTGCGAGTTTTTTTTATTACGCATTCATATTAATTAAAATTGAAAGGTTTTAAGTATTTACCCGGCATTGATGGTCGCATGCTGAGGGGTTTTAATTTTTCAAATAAATGCGGATTAATTACGGAGGTGTGATTTTCCCTTTAAATTGCGGCGCTTGTAAGTCAGCCTTTGTCTGTGTGCGGTGTGATTCTGGATGCACTGCGAAAATAGTAGCGAAAAACACAAGAGGCGGATTAAAGTTGGCAATTATCTGTAATTTGTGCGAATGAGATTGACACGGGCTTTTGGAAATAATGCAGAGTCCACTGATAAAGCTGAATGTCTGTACTTTTTTAATAAATATCTCTTAAACTCCGATACAAGCATAATAGTCTCATTAACGATGTTGTTTTTGTTTCAACTTACATGGAGTGTGAGATGTAATACCTTGTTATTGATGCTGTGAGAACTGCTTCATTGGCGTCCTGTGAAGCCAAACAAAGTGCGCAAAAACTGCGAACATTGGTAATTGATTTATAAAGGCAGAAGTTGAAAATTATACCAAAAATAGAAGGTAGAAAAATAAACCGTTGCAGATGACTGACTCGGATGCTCTTTACGTCAGCCAGGTTGTTAAGACAGTAGGCTTATAGTTGAACTTTCGTGTGAGGTGTGAGCGCTGCAATTGCAAAGTATATGTACAGTAGCTTATTCTTCATTGTAGAGAAGGCCTATTCTAGATGCATAAGTTCCAATGGGGTAGTGCTCGTTTATAACACCGAAAAGAGTTCTGAAATGGCGTACTCATTCTGGTCAGGCTGAGTGATCCCTTTAGATCGAGAGTAGCGTTTCGAGGATCAGTAAATGATTTACGGTAGCGATTGGCACGAATGGCTGATTTTCCTCCGGACAGAGCCTGCGCCCGTTCTAACGAACGTTTAGCACGCATATAACTGGACTGTTAAAATAGTTGGCCATCTCTCTGAGAGATAGGCGGTAGATGAATGTGATTGCACTCAGAGGTTTGATCGCTATCTGGGAGCCAGGACAGATGATATCTGCGTTATATAAAATATTGTTATTAAGTATTTGTCTGCAAGACGCTACAGGGATTCGTTAAATGAAATGATATTTGGATGTTTAGATCTTAAGAGTAGACATCCGCCTTCATTCACCTCAAAAATTTCTCAAATTCAGCGCTCAGTGTAATCCAAATTGAATATTTTTTGATTTTTTGTCTTCTTGTTAGTTTACGTTTCATGAGATCGGTGTCTGGGGATGTGGATCTATATCAATACATATGAATGGTGTTGTAGTGTCTATCATGGAGTTATTTTTATATATGCAGCAATTTCAGCCTGATTGCCGTACCAGCCGCAGTCTGTCTGCCAGTTAAGTCTATAGATTGACTTGTTTAGAACTGCGTAGGGAGTTGTCCTTAACCATGGAATGTTATCTGGGGTCCCTACCCAGCCTTTTTTAAGCTTTCGTCAATCAGAAGCCCCCTCCAAAATAAAATACATATGTGTGTCCAAATTGTGCAAAATGATTCTTATCTTATATATAAAATTCTCGTGTCACAGTGCTTGTGACAATACTCCTCCGAAATGGTTTGACCGATTCTTACAAAATCTTGTGTATATTCAAAAGGTTTGAGACTAGTACCTTAACTATTTTTCATACCATTCGTAATAAGGGTGGTACACCCCAAACATTTCTTTTTTTATTTTTTCGACAAAATAGTTGGATACTATTTGTAGTTTTACTGTCTTAGTGCAACTGTCATATTTATCATCACTTTTGGGATTCAATATTTACGTAAAATGAATGGAAACAGTATCCAACGTTTAAAGACGCATGCCTTGCACTAGGCTTGCTGGAAGAGACAACCAGTGGTGCTGTATCCTTACTGAAGCAGCATTGAACTGTACATCAATAAAAATTCGTCTACTATTCATGTAGTTTTTCACTTACATTGAGTAAGTTATTTTTTAGTTGACTATCAAAATATCCACTAGAAATAATTCATTCTTTTGGGATTTCGCCAAATACATTCTTTTTTTATACAAATAATTTTTTTTAAGCAGTACCATACCATGGCTAAATAGTCCACGAATATATACGCATACAATCCGCTGCACCTTTTCAAGCGGCTTTCAACTAATATCCGAGCCAAGTATACCAAACCGTGAAAGAAAAAGTCATAAAACCATTTGGTTTTTTGTGCTCGATTCAGAATTGATATAAGCATTGACCATAGAAAAAAAATTTACTTTTTTTTACTTCATTTCAAAATTTTGAAAAAAAAATGTATCTAAGCTTTTTCTTAATTTTTTTTTATACAAATTTTGAGTTGGTTGCTTGCTAATTTCTCAATAACTATTGACATAAATAATATAATTTAAATTTAGGATGGTTTCTGGCTTACAAAAGCGGTATAGTGTTGTATAGTAGTATAGTGTTGCCGTTGTTCTTTTTACTTTAACTATATTTTTTGTATAATATACCCTATAACCATAAAAAATACCGTTATTAATACTTGCCAAAGATATAAAACTAGCTTTACATATATTTTGAGATTTGAATAAGAATGCATACAGATTGTCCAATACATTAATATCAACACACAAATTTAATTTTGTTTTTATAAAGAATCGTATAATAGATTTTTTTTGTTGAATCATTTCTTGTACCTGTATTGTATTTTTTACAGTGTTAAAGGATGTGGAAACAACACACTTTTCTCTGATTATGTTTTTTGTTTGGTTATGGTTTCGTCTGGAATGCATCATAGATAAAAGAGACAAAGCAAACTCATTTTAACGCACTTGAAAACTGCGCCCTTTGCTAGCATCAAGTTGCATATATGCGCCATATTTGAAACACCGACTATACAATCCCCTGTTTTTTTTTAAATATCTCACACTTTATAAACCATTAAATAAAATTGATTTCAAATATTTATATTTTAATTTGAGCACATTAATCAGTTTTCACACAGTTTTATCTAAAAACAAAATTATCTTTAAATTATAATTAAATAATTAAAAATCCCCCATGTGCCCTACAGCACACATTTGTTGTTGCATTGTGATATGATACACATGCTTTTCTACTCTCTTATATCTCTGCTAAATTCAAGGTTAATCGATTTATCTCATTACGTATATTACTATTACTATAGTCACCTGATATCGAAATTAGATATCTGAGTATGCATGAATGCAAAATTTCGAAGTTTTATATTTGTAAGTATAAGAAGTTTGTATTGTATACAGTAGGGGACATATAATTACCAAACAAGGGCACACATTTAAGAGCAAGAAAACCGTTCGTACGTTTATGCCTTCATAATCCGACGATTTCTTTTGAAAAATGTGCAATAGTTCAGGGTTGTACAACATCAAGTTCAGGTACAAATGCCAGTACCAGTACCTGAAATTGTACTTGTACTTCATTACCTCGGTACTGGTACTTTATTTGAACCAAGTACAGGTTCTTCAGCAGTACTTTGAAGTAATTGAGCAGTACTTTCAAATACCTGAGCAATACCTACAAGAAATGGAGCAGTACCTTCAAGTAAATACATCAAAGTACTAGTTAAGTACTTAAGTCCTTATTTATATACTTAAGTACATAATAACTATTACTTGTTTTGAATAATGGAAAAAAAACAACTACCACTGGACTTTAATCTTTTCAAGTACAAGTACCTCCGTACTGAAGTACAAGTATCAGTACTTGGCTTACTTGTACTTATAATGTACTGCAGTAGTCCCTGCAGTAGAGTGATGCATTCAAGTTTTGTAGGTTAGAATCAGATGGGAAAAGACTAAAACTAACCAACAACACAACCCCAAGTAAACGTAAGAACGGTGGCGGAAATGTCAAAATCAAAAAATATTTTTTTTATCTTGTCAGTGCTTGTACCTTGTTTTTTCATAATTTGTTAGAGAGAAATGTACTGGTTCGCTTTTTTTCATTTAGGTACGTAAGTGACTCTTCGGGGCTGAGGAAGTTGGAAGGGTTTTTGGGTTTTAGCCCAAAATGATCCGTTTTGAAATATGAAAGCATGGTAAACTGTCCCACAGTGGACCAATTTGCGTCTGACCTGACGCAGTTTCTAAACTATTGGCTTAATCTTTAAATGGTTTGAAGGTACTAAATTACACAACATTAACAAAAAGGATCTTCAAGGGCTTCAATAAGATCACAAAACTTGTTACTAATGAAAAATAATAGTGAGAAATAATAAAACAAAAATTACACCATTCTAAACGTATACGGTCTTTAACATCTGTGATGCTTGCAATCACTTTTAAATCATCCGCAAATGCTAGAACCTTGCAAAAATATTTCATGAACACCATTCATAAACCATATAAACAGCAGCGGGCCGACATGACTTCCTTGAGGGACGCCAGAAGTTGTTTCTATTACGCGCGATACAAAGCTACAAACCTTGACGAATTTTTTTTACTTAAAAAATTCGACAACCACATCAGCCTAGAGGAGTAGAAGTAAAGTGTGATGTACTCTATCAAAAGCTTTCGAAAAGTCGGTGTAGAGTATATCAACTTGTAAACGATTTTCAAAACAGTTAAGTACATAGTTTGTAAATAAAGCTAAATTAGTAGTACATGACCTATTGCGAACAATGTCATGCTGATTGTTGGAAATAATTTCTTTTACTGTTAAATTATAATTGCCAGGTAAATTCATATAGGATCGAGACACGGTTTATTTTCACTTTAATTCGTTTTTCATATGAGTAGAGATTCCGTAAATTCAAAAGATTCACTGTGGACACGTCGACCACACTGTAGGACAGTTTACCCCAAAATACTTATTTCTGTTATATGCCTTTAAATGAAACTTCCCAGGTTTTCACTTTATATATTTAGAAATAGAGAAAAATACAACATGCGCAAATATTTAAAAAAATGCGACTGTAATAATGATATTATCAATGGACTATGTGACATTCACCAGTCCGCCGAGCTTCTGTCTAAGCTTGATATTTTCTGAAAGCACCAATACCATATTCCTATACTATTTATAGGTACTATATAACTGCAGATAACTGTGGAAATAAGGCTATCAAAAATAAGAAAACAGTGCAATGGCTGAATCTAATAACCCACACACAAATGTTTTACAGTACACTTCCTTAATAAATGTGCCACTTAATTGCCTGAGTCCCCAAATTTATAGGTCCTCTTATATCGGGAAACCTCCGATTTGGTTCGCATTTCTAAGTGCCCTGAAGTTACCCATTTTGGAGGTTTCATTGTATATAAAATTAATCCCTTCATTACGCCAAAACTTGAGAACGGTTTCATTTATACGTTTTTTAAGGTTTCTAATACCGTGTAGAAGAAAAATTAAAAAAAAAAGTATAAACGTTTCCGTTCCTTATTGAATGTGCCCCTTATGGCATGCTAACATATTCCTGTGTCAATTATGTTACATTCTACACCAGTCTCACTGTGGACACGTCGACCACACTGTAGGACAGTTTACCCCAAAATACTTATTTCTGTTATATGCCTTTAAATGAAACTTCCCAGGTTTTCACTTTATATATTTAGAAATAGAGAAAAATACAACATGCGCAAATATTTAAAAAAATGCGACTGTAATAATGATATTATCAATGGACTATGTGACATTCACCAGTCCGCCGAGCTTCTGTCTAAGCTTGATATTTTCTGAAAGCACCAATACCATATTCCTATACTATTTATAGGTACTATATAACTGCAGATAACTGTGGAAATAAGGCTATCAAAAATAAGAAAACAGTGCAATGGCTGAATCTAATAACCCACACACAAATGTTTTACAGTACACTTCCTTAATAAATGTGCCACTTAATTGCCTGAGTCCCCAAATTTATAGGTCCTCTTATATCGGGAAACCTCCGATTTGGTTCGCATTTCTAAGTGCCCTGAAGTTACCCATTTTGGAGGTTTCATTGTATATAAAATTAATCCCTTCATTACGCCAAAACTTGAGAACGGTTTCATTTATACGTTTTTTAAGGTTTCTAATACCGTGTAGAAGAAAAATTAAAAAAAAAAGTATAAACGTTTCCGTTCCTTATTGAATGTGCCCCTTATGGCATGCTAACATATTCCTGTGTCAATTATGTTACATTCTACACCAGTCTTCCTTATCGTAAAAATAATTAACAATAACAATAATTAACAACATAAAACAAATGGTCATAAACGATTTTTTCTAATTCAGCTAAATTTGTCCATCTTCAAACAAATTAAATTGTCCGTATTTTACAATGGCCCGGCCTGTCTCCCGAACTGAATTTGATAGAGAACCTGTGGGACGACGTTACATCCAGACGGCAAAACCAAGACATGCAGCTGAACTCTGGAACCGATCGCCTGGAATTTTATTTGTAAATGACGATGTCAAGTTTAAGAGGAGAGTCCTCTAAGGCGATTTGTAGCCGTGCTGTAAGATAGGAGTGTTCTAACAAAATATTGACTTTTATATTTGTTTGAAAGGTATTTCATAATCCAGATTTTAACTTTTTATTTTAGTCGAATACTCTCACCTTTCTGCAATTTAACAGTGTTAAAGATTCTGTAAAATAAAAAAATAAGTACAAAATGTCTTGTTTTATTATTGGCTAAACAACTGGCTTGTTACTGATAAGAGCGAAAGTGTGATATTCAATAGTCTGTTACACATGCATGTTGATCTGGATTACATTGCGCTCATTTCATCTAATCGGCTTAACTTATAAATCAATCAGCAGTTATTCTGACAAGAACAAAATTGATTATAATGAGGGTTGATGCTAATTTTCAATTAAATTAACTCGTTAATAAGTAAATAAGTTGGTTGTTATGTGATCTGGAGGAATCTTGAATCCCTGATTAACTTAATGAGTTGCAAACATTTTCCAATGTGTTGTTATTTAATAATTATACTATGGCAGGGCCAAGGTCCAGGCCGTCTTGATGGAATCAGAGCTCAGATATATCGATGTAAACGGGCTTTGGCTAAAGAAAGTTGGTTAATATCTCCAAATACCCGAGATTATTGGTGGTAAAGATGTCTTTTCATTTCGAAAAAGAAATGGTCCCATGCCAAACACCTCACGAAATAGTCAATATTTGTGGATGCATTGATGCTTTAGCAAATATTTTGGATATGTGAATTGTGTTCGCTCCAATAGGGCCAACAATAGGACTCCTACGAGAAGATAATTTGTTCGCCAAAATCCGGTTGTCTGCCCAATATTTTCACATTGGTCGATTGCAAACCATTCGTCTTAAATAAAATCTTATAGAGATGCCCAACTCCAACCGGAACCGCTAAATAAGCAAATTTATGACTCTCTGGCAATGAACAATTCAGCTGATCGGTGCTGATCGACATTTATTGGTCTTCTTCGGAGTTTCTTCATTCCTGTCCAAAAGAGTAAACTTTTGCTCAAACTTACGCCATACTGACTACGAGATTGTATTCACAATTTAGCCAGATTTTCAATCATAATAACAATAATAAAAAAATAAACCACACATCTACAGGCCGTAGAGTAGCTATTGTTCTCTCACGTGTTGATAGCACCTACAGTTTTGTGCTGACTCCGAACCCCAAGTTTAAGAAGCTTTTTCTAGACAATTATACCTACTCTTTGATAATTGTCAGTGACTGGTGGCGCCATTAATACTGTTTGTCGTACCGGGAATCGAACCCAAACAGCATTGGTTCATGAATGTGGGAGTTGACCGACATACCAAACACACCGCGGCGATAATGTCTATTATCGATAATATTCTTATTAATTTCCGTACATTCAGCACAGTGTGACTGTGAAGCATTGTAAAATGGAAATCTTTACTCTATATTTTGACGACTGGATGTCATTGCTCAACTTTGACAGGTGCGGAAACACAATAATTCGAAAATCTATCATTCCTTTCTGGCCACCCTCTACCTCTCAAAATTGTACTTACATTTCGTCAAATCTCTTCTGCTCTTTTTTGACACGTAGTACATATATGTGTGTAGGTACGACCAATTTATAATTTCTTAATCATAATCCTCCACCCGACACTGAACACAGTCCACCGCATTTAACGACAAAACACTTCAGCAAATATATTTAGTAAGGCATTTGCATAAATTCCCAAATCCAAGTCACTCTCGGAGTGTTTGTTTTTTTCTGTTAAATGTTGCTTTTCGGAACCGTTCCCAAATTAAGCGTCAGTTTTAACCAGAATTAAACCAACATCCAATTACCACAACAGTTGTTGACAAACACTTTCCTGTGTACACGCACATGTCCCTTATCCGTGCTCTGGTGTATCTGTGCAAATAGGGTCCCACTATTTTGAATATCACAAGCACAACAAGCACACCCCAGGTGGCTTATCAATTATGCATACGTTATCTTCGCATATGTAGCCGTGCAAAAATCTCCAGCCGAACATAGAATTTATTATCCTGGTTTGGTCCTACGAACAGCAGTTGATGTTGAATATGATGCTGCTCCTTAACATCCACCTTCAACTGTGCAGAGTTCCTCTTACCTGCTAATTAATAAGTTGTACCTTGGCAGAATAAATCCTATAATTTACTTTGGTTCTATTAAATGATATCCTGCCTTTCATGATACTACTACCGAAAATACCGAAAATCCCACATCTTCACCGCCATCGCCCGTACAACCTCTGCCGGCGCGCCGTCGCTGGCTTCGAAAGCTAACAAGCGCGCAAGTTAAGAACCAATTTGAGAATTGTTAATTCTTTATGCGGCATACACTTACGCACCCGAGTTTAAGTGTGTGTCTTACAGCTATTGCCTCGTGTGGCAAGGCAACTCGTTGTCGTGTAGTTTGGTAGTTCACAGACCCCCAGACCCTTAATGGGATTCAAAATTTTAATTAGACCGTTTGCTTCTCGTGTTGTCTTTCCCTCTAACGACTCGCTCTCGGAAGCACCTTTGTTTGGTGATTATTTATTCTCGTGGATCTCGTAACAAGAAGCTTAATTATCCCGACAAAAAGTCGAACAGTCAGGCAAGCACACACCTGTGCACCGCAGATTCCGTACCCATATGTTCGTATCTTTTTATTCAATTGAATCGCGGTGCAAAAGGGGGGTTGAACTTAAGGTTCGCTGACCACAGTTGTGAATGAGCGAGATGGTGGGTGAATGGGTGAATGGGTAAATGGATGAATGGATGTCGGCGACGGGGCTGCGGTGCCATCATCGGCGGCAAGGCTGCAGCCACAAAGCAAAGCGAATCGCCAAAAGCAACTCCATCAGCACTGCAATGGAATTTAATTAAAATCCTTTGCCGTTGCGATTATCGCACACGGCGTTGTCCCGACACACACATAATGCCAACACATCGACATACTTTACGGTTTCAATTAAAAAATATTTTCAATTTGTTATGATTAAATTTTTTTTTTCGCCGATAGAGCGAAAGACACTGGGGGAGTGAGGAAGTGAGGAACCGCCATAAGCCGCAATACTTACGCAGAAATCCTTTTATGTGATGGAAACAATTTAAATGTTAAAAATTTAATTTAAATCGATCGATCATTTCGGGGCGTCGCGTACGCGCTGCGGATAATTCGCGGGGAATTCCAAGCGACCGGGCTTAATGCGCCCCGAGGGCGCCAATGCGCCATCACTCCGGAGCTGCGCCGCGCCGCCTCAGTCCCCCAGTTTGCATATGTTTGCGGTGCTGCTGGTGGTGTCGGCATCGGATGCGGAAATATCAAGGCTGCGCTGTTAATGCGGGTGCAGTGGGTAATGAAAGCAGAACGACCGGCGAATGTGAAAACACTCCGAGGGGGCACCCCCAGCAGTTAGAGTGGAGGTTTTTCTGCTCCATTTTTTCGGCTGACTCCCCATTGATCTGAGTTAGAAGAGGATGTGTCTCCGCAGGACACGCACGCTTCATTTGAGATAAAAAACGAATTCCGTCATAGTTCTTCGACTGAATTAACAATACATTTTCGGAATCGGCACAAAGCAGGGGATAGCAAGAGAAAAAGTTGTGATCCTTGCGCGCGTTAAAGGGCTTCGCCAGGGCTTAGCTACATTCATGTGAGCCTGCAACGTGCTCTCCCAGTGGGTTGGCTGCTGTGGGAATAAAAATAAAATGAAAATAAAAAAAAAAAAAAACGCTGCGGTAATCGATATGCAGGCGACCCGAGGTCACGCTTTGTTTTGGCATTCGTATGGGATTTGATGTTGGCATCGGATTGCTGGCGATTCTTCATTACCGATAGTGTTAATATCGAACCATGTTACGTACATTTACACGTGGGATTACTTTGCAAAATGAGTTGTGCATGCGTGCGCTCCTGTGTGAGTGTGTGTGTTGTGCTCGATACAAGGTCCTGCATAAAAATTGCAAAAAGGATGATAACCACGAGGGGCAGTTATATTTATGAATCAGAGTGATAAGTTCACCGAATTACGTGGTTACATGGGTTGTTTCGTAATTTTAAGTTCACTGAGCATGTACTTAGCCAAAGCCACAAAGCCTGGGTGAAAGCCATAAATAAAAGTCACTGATTTTTTGTTGCAATCGACGAGGTGGTCTTCTGTATAAGGCTGGAGGAAAAATGAATGTTATAATAAATGCTCGCATGTCGCGAGGGTACGACTCATTGGTCATCTGGGGGGTGTAGGATCAGGTTTTTATGTAATTTTTTCAATTTCTGTATTTACCATCACATCATCATCTTTTTTACTAATGCAGTCAAAGCCACATCAGTGCTTTTTAAATATGTTGCAAATTGTTCTCAAAGTGGCACGTCAATCTTTTCGTCAGTCGGTCGGCATCATGGCTTTACTGTGCAGGCAAATCGTCGCACCGTCTTTGACTCAGCGCTTATGTCAACAAATCATTGCAATTATCGGAGCGAGCACAATCCACACAGAAAAGAAGACTGTTTGGTGGGGTTATAGTGTCTGATAATATACGTAAGCAGTTTCGCCAGTCTAACGAAATTCCAGAACACATACAGGGATTTTGTGATTTTTATAATTCCCCATTTTCGGTCCGGTAATACAAGCAAAATGTGTCTTTACGGGTTCTTTAAAAGAGTCGATAGTGTATCCGATCAAAAAATAACCGATCGAAAAAGTGTGACGTTTGGTAAACAGCATGCCATTGTATGAAAAGATTATGAAAAAAATTGCGTGTAAGCAACTTGAAAAATATTTCGGAAGCAATAACATAATAAGTGAGTCCGAATCGGGCTTTCGAAAGTAGCATTCCTGTGGTAGTGCTTGTAACATAAGGTGTGTTTTTTGCAAGCGTGTTTACGCTTGTTGTATACACTAACAACAAATCCTATATCCGCTTAAGTTACTCATCATATCCATCGCCGCTTATGAAGTAAGCGCGGATAAAAGCAATACTTTCAACCATTATTTTCTGTGTGTTATCGATAATTCATTTCTGAATTGGGTTGATGTACATATTCACAATATTATGCGCCTAAGATCATTTTTTTCTGTATTTTTGAACATTTGTAGGGGTGGTTGACGTATTAAATAACTTTGAAATGATTTTGCATTATGTTTTTTTTAATAATTAAGTATTAAGTATTAAGTATTAAGTATTAAGTATTAAGTATTAAGTATTAAGTATTAAGTATTAATTATTAAGTATTAAGTATTAAGTATTAAGTATTAAGTATTAAGTATTAAGTATTAAGTATTAAGTATTAAGTATTAAGTATTAATTATTAAGTATTAAGTATTAAGTATTAAGTATTAAGTATTAAGTATTAAGTATTAAGTATTAAGTATTAAGTATTAAGTATTAAGTATTAAGTATTAAGTATTAAGTATTAAGTATTAAGTATTAAGTATTAAGTATTAAGTATTAAGTATTAAGTATTAAGTATTAAGTATTAAGTATTAAGTATTAAGTATTAAGTATTAAGTATTAAGTATTAAGTATTAAGTATTAAGTATTAAGTATTAAGTATTAAGTATTAAGTATTAAGTATTAAGTATTAAGTATTAAGTATTAAGTATTAAGTATTAAGTATTAAGTATTAAGTATTAAGTATTAAGTATTAAGTATTAAGTATTAAGTATTAAGTATTAAGTATTAAGTATTAAGTATTAAGTATTAAGTATTAAGTATTAAGTATTAAGTATTAAGTATTAAGTATTAAGTATTAAGTATTAAGTATATTTTTATTTAAAGATATGGTCACGCTACACAATCGCAAACCGAAGATTGTGGCCATTAACCATCACCTTAAACGATTCCACTCTTGACTGCCACAAATGTCATTAATGTCGTCGGCGGTGTCAAGTTTTTATGATGAATTTTTAAGCGCCGATGATCGCTTTTTGTGCACATATAATTTAAGCGTATACACGCTTGCAAGAAACACACCTTTTATTAAATTGAAGCGGTCTTTTCTCTAAATGTTGTTGTTAAATGTTGAAAAATACTGAGTTAGAGGGATTCTGGATCCATTGCAGTATCTGCATGTTCGGCCAAATTCTTATTCCTTCCCTCATCGGTTTCAACATTATTGTCATACTGTAAACAAATGATAAAGGTGCTCCAAATAATTGTATTTATTTATTTTATCTGCAAAGCCTGAGGGGCTTATCTGCAGAAGATTGCATATAAATATTTATAATACAAATTTTGTTAAGTGAGCCTTAGATTATTTTGCGTACATACATATACATCGAACAATTTAAAATGAAATTTGGGAAAGAGTGTAAAGTTAGGTTGTAATGATTATGCTTCAGCAAGAAAAAAATCTTTTAGACGTTTTTTCGGATTTTAAAATTACAATATAATATATAATATACAATATTTCTGGGAAGCTCATTAAACATTGTTGGAACACTATAGTTTAGCTGTCTTCTACCGAAGTTATTGTTGTATAGTGGAGTTTGGTGCATACCTCGAGCTCGTCGTTTGATGTTGTGTTAATGGTCAATAGGTATTTTGAAGCGGCTGTCATCATAATTCTCTAAGCATAGCGTCAATTTGAAAATCTATTTTACAGTTAGTGCCTGCCATGAATTGTGTGTGCCTGCTAGATGTCTGCTATTATCTGCCTCAGGATAGTCAACCTGATCGCAATCGGTATACTTAAAGAAAACTGAGCTTGTCCTAAAAAGTAAGATGTTCATGCGTAGCTTTTTCATTTTGATTTTAAAGTTGTCTAACAATGCAGTCGTTATTAATCATTTGTAAATGTGACACAATTATAATAGATGCGCATTAATCTTTATCAAAGGAACGAAAATCATGAGTGAAGAAAGGAAAAAGATCTCATCTCAATCTCTCTCATGGCATGTGAATAACTCATAGCAATTAATTAATTGCTGTTATCCCCGGCTGACAATGACCGTGGCATTGTGAGTATGTGCGTCGACCCCCATGCAACGGAACCTCGCTACCTGGGTTTGATTCCCGGCCGGTACAACCTAAAATAATTTTCACAGTCCCCACAGCCCATATCTTTCGAGTCACTGACAATGCTCAAGAGTAATGACTGTCTAGGAAAAGCTTCTCAAACTTGGCTGTTCGGAGCCGGCATAACTGTAGGTCCCTTCCACTAGTGAGGGAGCAATAACACGCACAACACGCGTGTTTGCTAAGAAACTAGGCCCTTACCATCTACGGTCTGCTGCGCCTTCATTTTATTATATTATATTATTGTCATAGAAAATATATAAATGTAAAAATACTGTCCATTTCAACGTATTAGAATGGTCAGTTCAAGGGGAAAAATCACTAGCAAAATCAACCATCTACCCCGTTACGGCTGTCCATTAAGAATGAGTTCACTGTAGTTTCAAAATAAAGCCGGAGTCAATTTTGTATTCCATACTGTTGATGTTCCTTCCTATTTGGTCTCGCTAAAAAATTTAATGTACTCTTGGGCGTTCGACTGTTTTTACACTGAGCTTCTGAACCATTGAGCAGATCTTTATGGAATTTTGACATTGTGTTAGTATCGTACAGCAATCGGTTATAGACAACGTTTCTGTTTTATATAATATTTTTAAATATTTATTAATATCTTTTTTATTCAGTTTTTGTTTTATATAATATTTTTAAATATTTATAAATATTTTTTTTATTCAGTTTTGGCTAGAGAAAGCGTATCTATAGTTTTTAAGGCTATATTTCCAAGGATTAAGCCCATTCAATGGATCTTCATCATCATCTTCATTTTATTTCCATAGTGTTCGAATTTTTCTTGGAGGTACTGTATTCATTTTCCATTAAGCCCCATGGAATATGTGCCACAATTGATGATTAGTGCTTACTTACCCGATACTGTTTCTAAGAATAGCCAAGATCTTCAATAAACAAGGAGGATCCCAAAGAACACGAAAAACAACGATTCCCTCTGATCTAAACCTAGTCGCAGTCCACAAAAGTAAATCCCTCAAAAAATGTATCCGCTGGTTATTCACACGTGTACTCCATTCAACCAGAAACACGAGCGAATTTATTCCGCAACGATTCCGCCGACGAACGATTTGTGATCCCATCATCATTTCCTCTGGACATTATCGTTACTGCTTCTCGGGGCGGCGTGGCGCATCAATGCAGCGCACCACATAAAGAGGATGGAAAATCAGGAGGGTAAAAATTTGTGAATAAGTCTTTGTTCTTTGCATGACACAATTTAACTCTCGACTCTGTCGCCCCATTCCAACCTCCGGCGTATCCCTGAAAAAGTCTATCCGCACAGGACCAACCACATGCATATCTCTACACGGGCGGCAATCAGCTGCAGAACCAGCATCAGCCACCTCCGACTCAACCCCATCCCGCCCATCCACATTCGTGGAAACTCATTATGTTACGGGGGATCATAACCCCACCCACCACCCACCACCCACACTCACACCGAGCACACATAATATAATGTTAAAACATAAAGGACGATGACTCAACTGTTGGTGATATAACAATGGAAATCGTTTCATTTATCCAGCAAACAATGGCAGCGGCAGCGGCAGCAGCACTGGTACCAGCAAATGTATAAAATACAATATCAAATAATAAACTTGCACAGCACCGCAGAGAGCACTTGTGGATATAGTCTATGTGGATGGCTGTATCCGTATGCAAACGGGTTGGGGATGGCTGAAGCTGGTGAGCTGCTTGGCTGGATGTGTGTCCGACCCCACAGTGAACAATTGTCGCACACACAGCCCAGCATTGGCACTCGGAGGAGCAAGAGAGGAAGGAGCAGCGTTGCAATGAAATAGGAGCTGTGTACATTATTCTCCTATTTTTAATGCAATGCTTTGTTTCAACTGCAAAAATATTACTATCATATCTAAGTGTTCCTTTGGCTCATGATGTGCACACACAAAAGGATACAACGCGCCACATCCTCCTCATCTCCCATCAACCATCCCCGCAGAGCTTTCGGATGCCACCATGCATCCGCCGCTCCAACCTGCTTCTTGGCATAATGAGAATCTTAATGTGAAATATTGCTATTCGGCGGAACAGTGCGGCGCGACGGTGGTTGCTAGTGCTGCCTGGTGTGCGGATGTATGCGGGCCGGGAAAGGTAGGGAGCTCCTGACTTCCTCGGGGATTACTGTCATATTGCACGCTTATTAATGCGATGCCGTCATTATTTCAGTCGATTAGGATCTGCTTGCGAGAAACAGACAAGGGACAATGATTGAAAAAAGTCACTGAAGCCATTTTGTACTTCTGGAAGCGGTTGTCTTTATTTTGCTGAGCGAACATCAATGAGTGGTTGCCCTTTCAGATCTACAATCTGGTATGGCAGCTTGACCAGGAGGTCCTTGGCCCTCTTGAGAATGCGCAGCTTTTCAATGGACGTGGCCACCTCGAAACTGATGCCGTTGGCTGTGTACTCGGCCTGAAGAATGCTCGAACTGAGGTCGTTAAGTTTCAGCTTCTCGACCAAAAGATGTCGCACATCCTCCACTGGGTTGGAGCGCACGGGCAGTGTGCCTGTCAGGAGAAGTTGTGTTCCGATGTCCACGGACTTTATGAGCTCGTCCAAGGCCTCGGTTAGGCTGCTGAGTTTGTTCTTCAAGGGAGTCACTGTCTCCTCCAGTGCTTGCATTTGTATTTTTGTCCTATTCAGCTTAGTCCAGACGTCGTTGAGTGTCTGCTCGTTGCACGGGCAGTCCGCGGTGACTACGGGGGATGCTGCTGCTGCTACGAGTGGCGGGGAAGCAGCATACACAGGACTTTGCGGTGGCCGTCTGGTCGTTGATATCCTCGCCACTTCCTGGAGGCTGTTGATTTGTGGTCTGCTATCCAAAACCAGTGTCGCGGGTGCCGGTTTTAGGTCTGAAAAGAGAAGCGTACAAGCACGTCAATATGGTATGCAGATCCTGAGTCTGACATTCGTTAGGAATGCCACTTATGAAAGAAATTAATTACCGCAAACTAATTACGAAACAATCTATTGGAATCTAATTGGAAATGTGTTGGAATTTATTTGAGAATGCTGCTGCACTCGTGTGTGGCATATTTGTGCAATTAAATAATTATCATCTGAAGCATTCCAGGAATGGGGGGTTGGAAGTGAGCTCGTTCGGTGTGGCAAATGTCGGGGTGAAATTTAATTTTGCCGGGCGGAGTGATGGATTTATCGATGCATCTTCGTTGACAGGTCATGTGGATGTGTGCGAGATCATATCGACTGAAAGGCGATGATGGTGCTCCCAAAAATCTATTAGACATCCGTGAATTGGAGGCTCGGAAGTGATGAAAAGATTCACTTAATGGAACAGTTGGTGTATGTATATGTATCGAATTTGCGTGCCGGTGTGTCGGTACAAATGGCATATAAGAGGTTTTTCAATACAGATGAATAAGTAAAAAGAAATCGTTCGTCCCCTACACTTGCAAGAGAAGAGAACGAGTGATGGCTGGGTCAGACAGGCTTACCTCATGCAGGTTTGCATATCAGCAATGTCAGTTGCAGTGTCGAGCAACGCACGCAATTGATGAAACATAATTATCAAAATAAGAGTTGTTATGTGCACTCATGAAACGGTTTAGATGGTCATACTGCTCATTCCACCGGATCAGTGAACCATCAGCTAAACCCTGTAAGTCAATGAAACCCAAGATCTACTTTAAGCACCGCTGCTGTCTCTAGGAGTGTACAGGAGATATTTGGAAGCAGCTATTTCTGTGCCGCGCAAAAGAATAAATGAATTGAGACTTGTTGAATATCTTGGGTTGTACCAAATCGACTTGACCAAGGAGTAAAGGGAAAACAATCATTCGCTTACATAGAAGCGGACATCATTTCGACAAAAAAGCAATCTTTACCGACGAGCCTATTTGAACGTCAATCATTCTGTGTCCGCAGATAGTGGTTGTGTAGCATGTATTTTGTTGGATCATCGGTCCACACTTCTTGAAAAACGACAACGACATTGCCATAACCATCGGAGAAGCAGACCGACTTAGATGAACATGTGGTTCCGAAGTTACGTTCGTTCAATTGATCCGGGCTAAGTACAACGCAACGGATGTCACCTTAACCTCGCTCGTTTATGACCGCCTTTACCAGAGAACGAGCCAAACTAATAAACCCTATCATATGACGATAGAAATGTGATAGGTCATACCTTACGAAAGTGGGTCAACTGCATAGCTAACCAGGCAATGCAACGGACTCATGTAATGCAAGATCGCAGATGACCTTCTCTTCTAGGTACAGAACAAAGTGCACTGCGTCGCGAAGAAAGGACAAGTTTGGGGGAGAACTGCAACTGAAGCACAGACTATATGACTTCGTCCAAAGCCTCGAACATACCTCACCTAATCAACATGATCCATGCGAGCAACTCACCATTGCCTAGTTTCCACATCATCATCATCATCTTTTGGCCCGCATGATCCAGTAAAGGGATCGCGGGGTAAACCACGCACGAGAGATCTCCAGGCAACTCGATCCTCCGCCATCCGCTCTAACTCATCAGGCGTTATGCCCAAGCGTAAACAGGCGAGCTTATCGACTTGGCCCAACCATCTCATACTGGGTCTGCCAAGTGGTCGATTACCTGATGGAATCGCATCCAAGGCCCGCCTCGGAATTCGTGCTACGAATAATCGCCCACGAATAATCGTGGGGACATTCGTGCTACGTGACCAAACCAACGAAGCATAGCTCTTTCCGTTCGAAGAAGCAGCTGCTCAACGTTGAGTTCCTCGCGGACTGTCGCGATTTTCACCCTATCTCGGCGAGTAATTCCCACAACAGCACGAAGAGATCTCATCTCAGCAGCATTTTATCCTCAAACTAGTCGTGACGCTTTCTGCTCCCCATTTGTATTTTACCTACCCAAACAAAAATTCAAAGAATGAGGTTCGTGCGCAGCGGTGTCTTCTGTTACAGCTGATTTGACAGTTATCATTTGTCTTAAGATTAGCTTGGCAACCTTCTCTTCTAGGCAACCCCCGGTCTTCCAGGTTCGGCGGGATCGCGTAGGGACAACTTCCTCATCGTGAAACAAAAAAATATAATTCCGAAACGACTACAAGCCTCGGGTACGTACTGCTGGCGACCATGGAAATATAGTCCATACACATAGTCTCTTAAGAGACTATATACTAACGATACCGAAGAACTTGTGGAATCCCTATAAGCTTATAAGGCAGACATCAGCGCCATCTAGGAGGAGCGATGGGATGGGCGGGGCAAAAAGAGCATGAATAACTGAGACAACTATTACGGCGATTGCAGTAAAGAGGGAAGGTTGTGCTTGTTTGGATGCGGGATTATTGTTCGAGTTAAACTTAGGCAAGACGTTTTAAGCTTTAGTACCTAAACGAGCGTCTCATAAGAATCCGCCATCAAGTTCATATTCGTTTAATTTGCGCTCACGCCCCAAGGGAGGATAAAGACGCCGATAGGAAGGATGACTTTCATATACTGGAAAGAAAATACGATCAATGCCTCTGATACGACACCAAGATAGTTTTAGGAGATTTCAAGGCAAAGCAAAGAGAATAAATCTCATTGAAAATGACAAAACCATTGAGATACAGAACAGGTTCTGGATCTCTTTTGAGGAAGAAAATATACACAGATGAAGTTGTGGTACAGAAAAGTTCAATTGCAAATGATATTGATTCTTAAATCAAAACTGTTCGCCTCGATCGAAAGCAGACACACACAAGTGGTGGTCAGGAAACACAAAACAGTATTCAAGCCTAGCAGAATTTGCTATGATTTACTTATCATCTCCCGGTAGCAGTGTACGTAGTGAACGGTTATTTTCGGGAGGCCAAATTTATGAGGAAAAGCGTAATCGTTTGCTATCAACAAATGCTGAAAATTGTTTTAATTCATCATAATTTACAACAGTTAGATTTCAAGTACTAAGTTTGGTGATCCTTAATTGACAACTGTTGTTGTTTGATAGTTATGTCTGACTAATTATTTATTCTTCTCAAGTTATGAATTTTTTAAGATTTGGTATTCGACCAAATGAAATCCAATATTCAGTAAAAAGATAGCAATAGGCCGAATACAGAATAGTATCCGAATATTCATTGCATCTCTAGTCACGTCACTGTCGGAACACGTTGGCTATTTGATATCTCATAAAGTCATTCGTGACAAGATCTCCACGATAATATAAAAGGGCTTAATTATCTACATAAACTTTCGTGTCGCCAAATCGAATTTCATTCAACATTGGGATAATATGTGAATGAAGTATGATTGTCAAACGAATTTGCACGAATAAATTCGGCTCGAAGAACCCTAGAATCATAACTCCATCTCTAGGAGGAGATTATGGGCTCACACATGCTGCTGATACATTCAATCAATGGATACCATTGATTGTCTTGAATTTGATTGACGTAATCATTAGTTCAAACAAGATAAAGAAAATCATGTACCTTCACCGATTTTTGTTATGAGTGTCGCCGGCGTATTTCCGCTCTAAACTGAATGAATCTCTGGTAGTTTGATACTATCGCGCCGCACACGCTTCCTAGACCGGAAGAATGACTGTATTTGATTTGGAAAATGTTTACGTACACACGTCCATGCGTGCAAATATCTTTGCCGAACATTTTTATCTTGAAGAGGTTCGTTCCCGTCGAGCCGTACTTTTTAATGACAAAGCCGATTATTAAATTCAATTGAAAACTCGCTACCACTTAAAACAAGAATACAATTCGCGTGTACACAGTTTCCTTCTCTTTTTGGACAACGTATGAATGCATGTCTGTAGGTGTAAGTATGTCCGCACGACAAGACCGATATCTTACGTCAAAGGGGCAACCACAGGGAAGATTGACTCGGAGAGAGGGTGGACGTATGTACAAACTTACCTTTCACCATGTAAGACAGGTTGGTAAATCGCTGTCCTGCCCCTCGGTACTGAAGGAATATCCAGTAGTTAAGCACATCCCCTATCTGGAGTTTTACATCCTCAGTCTCGTACACCCACTTGCCGTTACGTTGCCGAGTGACATCCTGGGCGAAGTTCATACCATTCGCCCGGTCAAACGGCGACATCACTTTCCCGTGAAATGAAACCATCTCGAGATCTGGTACATGTGGAATGGATACACGTATTCCTTGTGGATTAAACACTTCAATGTCGATTTCGAAAATGATAACTCTTCCTCCGAACTCGAACCTCAGCGTATCTCTAGAGCTGGCGTATGAGAGTGCGGATAAAAACAGGAAAATCGCGAGAGGGCTTTTCATAGCGAAATATTTATCGAAACTTACTCTATGAATGTTTACAACCGAACTGAATAAAACGCCAAGCCACGGAATCATCAACGCCATTAAAAAAACTGGAACTGGTTTTTTTTTTTGTTGCCGCTGTCGTTATTCTCGTTCTCTTAAGAACGAACGATTGGAGCGCTCTTAAGTGCGCATATGAATGGAATTATTGATATGTGTTATCACTTCCTGCGAAAACTATAACCCCCGTGTTGGGAATTTGCTGGATCGAGGGGAATTTACTTTGTTATTGTTATCCAACCGCAATCCGTGCGTGGCATTGACTGTGATGAGGATTGTGTGATGTATGATTTCTGTTGCGCACAGCCAAACATATTGGCAGATGTGTGATCCAACTGGTTGATCACATCTATTTCGAGTGTTTAATTTATGAGCATCGTCATGATATTTTTGTCTTAAGAGAAGCACCATTCAGTCGAGTGTGAAAGAGTGCCAAACTACATAACTAATCTTTCAAGCTATAACTTGAAATGAGATGAGTGACGTACTGTCTACTACACATGTGTAGACATTTCGACATTTCAAAGCTTCGGCTCGTGTCGTTTTGTTGATGTGAATCGGAAATTCTTTGTGTTAACTTAATGCGATAACTTTGGAATCGAATTTTTGTCGTTCCTGTTAAGGACGTCCCATATGTTGGAAAATCGATCACCCTGAATTTTATTCTCCTGTTTATTTCTTTGGTCTGTTCCCCTCGTTAATATGATTACTTCTTGTCAACATTGAGTGATCCACAAGTTGCACATGAATTATAGAATATTGTGCAAATTATTGAATATTATTTTTATCCTATTATCTACGCTTCTAGTGATGGGAAAATATCATTCATGTACCGATATGAAATTCATGGCTATTCAACGAACTTAGATATAAACAAGAGCTGCGTCTGTAGTGTTGGAGTGAGTAACGCCGTCAGCTCAAGTTGCAAAACAGCTGTGGTACAATTAAATCCGGAACAGGGCAAAGATAACCCTAAAAATCCTACACGATCATCTCACGTAGAAAGATCAAATTTCTGCCTTGGTCTTCTTGTTTTTCTTTGTGAGGCGCCACAGTTGGATTGGTGGGTCTGGGCCTAAACCAACAAGTATCTCCAGCCAGTTGAAATTCTCCACTTGGGTGCCTTATCTTAGACGCCCGCGTCATCTGAGGCATTGGCTCACAGTTCCTAGCTAAGATGCCCATGCGATCTACACTGCTAAGCGACCTTGGATTCGCAGACCCTATAGTACAGTACCTACTCTTAGTCGTTGTATCTTACCCTCCACATCCCATCAAACCAAATATGGCACGCAAATTTTTTCTCTCTAAGACACCAAGGACTTCTTCGTCCACTCTTGATGCTGCCCATGCCTCTATGTCGTACAAGATTGCGATGACAAGTGCCTTCAGTTTGATCCTTCGAGACACGGCTCTATTACTCAACTGCCTCTTGAGCCCAGAGAAACAACAAGAGTTGCTCTGTGTTTGATTTCAGTGCTGTTGTTGTCTGTACTGTTTACTCCAGAGTCGAGGTAGACCAAGTATCTGCCCACCTGGAAGTTATAGCTTTACATAGTGATCGTCGGTCCAACACGTGTCCTTTGAAGAAAGCATATATTTCTTTTTCTTCTCGTTCAGAGACTAATGATCAGTTTACCCGCTTCCGTTTCAAAGCTAGCAAACGCCTTGTTGGTAGCCTTCTGTGTTCTGTCAGTCACGTCAATGTGGACTTCTGGAGGATCCTGCTTTTAGTGTTAGCGTGTGAGTTTTGTACGATCTTCTCCAGTATCATATTGAAGAAGTCACACTACAGCTCGTACCCGTGTCTTCATCCTTATTTAACTTTGAAGGTCTCTGTTAGGTATTTACCAAACTTGATGGATCGGCGAGAATTGTCCATAGTCATCCTACACAACCGGACGAATTAGACAGGAATTTAAACATGGTGTCTAGCTCGTCTCAATGCGACAGCGTTCATGCGGCCTTAAAACCGAAGAATTGGTGGTGGATGCTGTTTTGATTTTTTCCAGGTGCATTAACATTAAAAATTGTCTCAAATAGAGGGCAGTTGGTTCGTTGATTTTGTTCACATGAGGTTGCACGCCGATGTAGTGTATAGCGTATGGCGACATTTCGAAGGTCGGAGTGAAGGATACCGGCTATATTCATGACAGTCATGCTGAATAGTTGTGCAGTTTAACAACATTAGCATGAGCCCATCTCAGCTGGAAACAATGATAGATATCAAGATGCTGTCCTTGGACTATTCAGGAGCTTTGGTCTCCACTGACACTGACATGTCTGTATTCCTCATCCCTCTTGAAACATTACTTTAATTGTCCACAAAACTCCTCATGAAGTGCCGCTAACATTTTTTATTACTTTCCATGTCGTATGTCCTACATTGTACGGGGTCTTCTGTTCGCAGCCCGAAGGATCTTTTCCTGTTCAGCAGATAGATCCTTGCTCTCAATGGAAAAGAATGTGCAAAGAAATGAGAATTACTGACGCTTGCACCGAGAATAGCTTTCGCCATCACTGGCATTTTAATAACAACAAGGAACAAACAAAGCGAAAAAGCTGCGTCAACTATTAAGTTAAAGCCATTAAATAAAACTTCTCCAACTGAGCCCTTCCGAGTCGAATATCTTTAAAGTGCTGAAATACTACTGACACTTACTTAAGACCTTAAAGCAGTTGCATCATTATATCAAAGTCACTAAGAGATATTCGATTACAAGAAATCTTTTGAGAAATCCCAAATCAAATCTGATTTATTTCCTTTGTTCTTTGAATTCCTCGTACGCATCAATATCTCCCATGTCTGCAACTGATTTTACCAAGAATCGTGTAGTTTACGTTACCATCTGGGCCACACTCAATGACTTAACATTTTTTTTAATGGTTAACCTGATTTTGAATTTTTACGAGCGTCTACGTCAATTGGGTGGATTTCAAATTACTACGCGGATATCAAAAAGTGACTCACACCCATTCTTCTCTTCGTTATCGGTGGTTTTTATACACGACTCTTCCGAAGACAAAGCAAGTGTAAAGGATTGTTGGAATTGTACCAACTGAGCGATGACAGACAAGAACGGACTGTACTAATACAGTCGCCACCCCAAACCTGGAACACCGTTAACTGATCTTCAGATAAGTTAAACTGGTTTAATTTTGCGTTTCAATTAATTGTTTGAGAAAAAAATAATATCGATTGTCTGTTTGTTACTTTGTTTCACAACAGTTTTCACATCTTTTGGACTTTCTCATGGAAGGACAAGGATTCATTTCTGTGAATTTTAATGAGTACAACATGTTTCTTTGATCTGAAAATATTTGTTTCAGTTAAGCGGATGCTCAAAGGACTTCCCTAACTTTCTTGTTTCAGTTAAGTAGAGTCCACTTTCTTAGACTAGACCACTTACATGAAAAAAAGATGAAAGAAAATTGTAAGCAGAATTGAATCTATTTTTAAACAGTCTCAGTGGACAGGAACTAAGACGAATTGGTTCAGTTTAAGGGCTCGTAGGATTTATAGGACTCATAGGTGCGTTCTTGTAATATTGAATCAAAGGCAAAGTAGTAAACAAAATTGAATTGTGGGTAGGTATATGGCTCTACTCCTACGCTGGGTGTCTGGGTTCAATTCCCGATAAGAACAACATCCATATTGACGGGACCACAGCTCCAGAGTCACACACAATAGCCAGGGAGTACGCCTGACTAAAAATACCTTTTGGAACTTCGTCGTTCCAGGTCGGAATAATACTGTAGTTGTTCTCTACTAGTGAGAAATCAAGTGAATCAATTACAAGTGAGAAATCAATAGTCCTTACAACAAGTGATTGCTACATAACCAAGTCCACCCTCGACTGTAGTACCACTCAAATTCGTATAATTAAAGGTTATCTAAGTTTCGGCATTAATTTCGGTACAATATTCCACGGTTAATTCTTTTCCGTTTAAGTGAACTTGTCGCATAATATTATATGAACCCGATTTATCGCTTTTTCCGTGGCTTGATTGCTGGTTTTTGTGACAGCCATGATAATGGGTACGTCAAGAAATAATTCACAGCTCAATAACGTCTTCAAATTCTACTGTTTTACGAAAAAAAAAAACAAAATCGGTCTCGCAAACTCGAGGGAACCATACCAAGTCAAAAGGATCCAATATTTGGAAGTCAGATATAAGTCGCAATATTGGAAGCATAAATTGAACCTTGAGAATGGACTTTATTCGGCGTACCCGGGGGTTACGTTAACACGAGATTCTATTTGAGAAGTAAATGACAGAAACTGTTATTTAAGGCCATAATAAATTTATTGTAGGTGTTTCATTTAACCTTGCACGGTTGGCCTTATTTTATTTATACACCCTAAGGTAACAAAAAATATCCTCCTACCCCCGCTCTCACTTATAATCACCTTCATCTAAATTAAACCCTTGTACAATGTTATTTTTACACTGACAGCTGTTTCCTGCTCGAAATCTTTACAGAAAGTCTGTATCATACCTCCGCGGAAAGAATGAGTCGCTTTACGTTTGAACAACGTTGGGAAATATTGAAAACTAATTTTCAATGTGAGTGCTGTGCAGCCCAAACAGTGGGTTTTTTTTTGGGAAAAAGTTTTGGCTGAAAGCCACGGCTGCTGGACGCAAGTTTTTGCGAAAAGTTTCTGAGACTGGTAGGCTAGTGGACAACACCCATGGTCCCCGTAGTTGTACAGTGCGCACAGACGAGAATGTGGCTGCTGTAGCCGAGAGCATCATTGTACCATTTTTCTCGAAAATAAAGAGGCTGGAAACAACGTTTCGGTTAACATTACAGAACCATGTTAACCGACGTTTTTTTTACTGAAATTGAAGACATGGGTTTTTTACGGCCTCTGGTTCGTGCAGAGTGGCGCGGCGTACCCCACAGCCCATGCCACAATTGGTCTTGCCGTCTTGTCAATTGGCCTCCTAGGAACTGCGATCGGACCCTATTGGACTTTTTTTATGGGGAACCGTGAAGGGCCGATGTTAACAATCCGGAAACGATTCAAGCACTTAAGGCCAATATCTTCCAAGCAATCCGTGACCTACAGCTCGAAGCCATCAATAAAGTCTTGAAAGATTGTAATGACAGAATACGCTACTGTCAAGCCAGTTGAGGCAGCCACTTGAACGACGTTGTATCTCGTAATTAATGGGAATGTTTGTTCTTACTAATAAAGTTATAAAACATGAAAAGAAATTTAATTTAGTTTATTTCATTTCATCTTCAAAAATAAACTTGTATTCGTCCCGGCTTGTACATGTACTTAAAAGATAAATTTACTTAGTATTTTAACTGATGGTACGAAATAGTGGCCATTCATTGACAAATTAAAGAGAAATCATAAAAATAAAATTTGTGTTAGTCGATTCGACGAAGGGTAACCGCGCAGAGTTAAAGTTAAGAAAGTCGGGTCATAATGAATCATCCATTAAAAACAACAACATTTCCTGCATTGTTCGAATGACCTAATTCTTGTGAAAGAAATCTCCTGCTGAGAATCATATCTGTATTGATAAGGAATGTTGTGTGGTGAAGATGATCCAAGTAAATAGCCGCATTTATCTCCTTCAGATTATTGCTAGTTTCGATTAAACACCGAGTTCCGTGGCAAAACTTGCATCCATAGGTGGAAGTAAAAATGACTTTATTAATGGATAATTTTAAATGCCGATCAATGGCCGAATCTGCGCAGAACACATCAATTCGAAGAAAAATGAGGTGGCGAATATTTTATTCATTATTCTGTTAAGATAAATGAGTATTTGGGCAAAAAAGCTGAACACACATTTACATATGATTATGGTGCTATGGGTGAAACAAAAAATGCATTTATGTATATTTTCTTAGAAAAGAGCACCCACATGACAAAAATAAATTGGAATTTTCCAACCGGTTGCTGATGCAATTTAACGGACGTTTAATTGATTCATTGACGTAATGGGATTCTGTGTTTGGGTTTCCCGATCATGCATTTTTGGTTGACGATTCCGGGATCATTGTGTAAGAGCATCGATATTTAATTTATTGCAATACTGTCATATGACGTAATAATATTATAGTTTAAGAGTGTTGGATGTTTGTGGAGCTCTCAGCTTTTAAACAGCAAGGATTTGAGTGAAACTTCGTAGAAACATACAGTATCGTACATAATTATAGCACCCTCGACTTTCAGTACTTATTTTTGAATGTCGGATTTCCGAAAAGTTGTACTAGATTTCCTTCAATGTACTAATTCATTGGTGGATGAAACTGAAGCACCTTTTGCTTTACGCCGAGGTGTAAACTAAAGACATGACATATGTTGCGACCAGGTTACATAGACAACCGAATGAAATGATCACAAGAAATATAATTCTACACACATGTTTTACTCTGTTGTAGAGGAGTACTTTAAATTGCCACCGTGTTTTTTCTGTGACAGCGGCTTCGAAAGTTCTCGGGTTGCTTTCAGGTTTGTTTCGTTTGACAATTAATCATACACCATGGTGTAAGGATAATAATAAGGTGTGCTGGAAAGCTCACTCAGATGTGCTTAAGTTTGCATCACAAATTGGTTACGTAAATACCAAAAAGATGTATGAAACGAATTGAATTGCAAATTGATGTAAAATAAAATAATTTAATTTGTTTATTAACGATATTATATAGGAATTTGACCGGTAAATAGAGGAAAATGCCATCGTTGCTGATGCCGTAATGAGTAAAAAATGTTGAAAAGCAATCCGTTTCCGTTTTTCAATGCACAAACATTTTTTTTTGTTTCTACCTTTAAGCCACTGTTGACACATAATTTCCCGCGATGACGTCACGCAGGACTTCAATAAAACTCACCGGCACACCAAAATCCTTACATCATGTTCATGATAAGAATCACGGCGAAAAAGTGTTTATAAATTGTTCAAACTTATTTAGGTTCAATTGGAGACAATCAAACTGTGGCAGCAAACCAATTGTAGAAGACAAAATTGTAATAGAAATAGAAAATGGTGAGAAAGTAGTGCGGCAGTCGAGGTGGACCTGGGCCTAGCTTCTACAGCAACCGCTCGTGTTGCTATTGTTCTTTCACGAGTGTATGGGACCCGGAGTTTTAAGCCAAGTCCGACCGGCGAGGTTTGAGAAGCGTTTTCAGGAATACTCTTTGATCAATGTGACTGACTTGTAATAGGTGAAGCTGTGAATTGTGAAAGTTGGCAAATTCGTGTATCGAACCTTGCACCCTCTGCGTAGGAGTCGACGTACTAACTCACTAGGCCATGTCGCGGCGGGGATACAATCTTAAAATGAATAGCTGTTTTATATTTTTGGGATATCGGAATGAAACATCCACAAAACTAAGCCAATTGACAAACGCTTAACAATTAGTAGACTTTCTGAAGTAATAGTACAGTCTAAAGTACTGTACCAATACTATGCTAGTAGGTGCAGCGAAAGAACTGGTTTTTATTTCCACTAACTAGCAAACGCAGGAATTGTAGCGGAAGACGTTCGTGCACCCGATCCAATTGTGGTGTCCATTCTTACAAGCTGGACCAGGCAGTACGTCTGCATTCCGACAAATGCCTGATGTCGACTATGTAGATGATTTTACACATGTACACATACAGTCCATCATATTTCATTACTCGCTGAATGTGCGTTATTGTTATTTAAGCCACCACATCATTCTAAGGCCAAACACATTATAACCCCATGCTGGCGAACACGCAGGTGCTACTAGTTAATTTAGAAAATTCACATCTTTCTGCTATTTCTTCCTAATCTGTCATACACAAAATGAATGAATTGATGTTTACACATTTTAATTATTTTCTAATTCTACTTTCTTTCTGATCACCGCGACATTACGATATGTTTGAGTGCAGTTTTCCAAATCACGAAGCTAGCTAAACGTCTAATTGCGTTATCTCTGTATTATACAAACATATTTACTTTCGTTATGCGGATTATTATCAGTAATGTTAACATTGTGAACTTTTTCAGTTTTTCGGAAGAGCAACTGAGATAATGATTTTCTAATGGACAGATTCGAGCCTCAGTAGGATTCTTCAATCCAACACTTACATAAGGGCTTTGTTAGGACTGAAAGTGGCAATCTTGTGTTGCGTCGAAAATATTGCAATTAGTGCAGTTTTTGCTGACTTGCAGACATCCCGGGAAATCAACAAAATTCCCGTTCTTATCTCGCATAGTTGAGCATCACACTGCGCAGCAGATTATCGCGGAAATTCAGCGTATCTTATGCCTGATGAATGGATTTCCCCAAGTGAGATTAACTCTGTACCGCCCCCCAGACAAGCACTGTTTTTTCAAAAAAATCACACCATAAACAAGCATCCACTATCTCTCCTATTCCATAACACACAACACTTGTAATCGATTATCTCGCGATTGTCTGGCAACATATAACACTGTGACTCTCTTAAATTCTCTTTGTTTTGATTATCGTAACTCACCATTTATTATATGCGAATGGATCTCGGATTGCATCGATGTTCCTTTGGACTGGACCCTTATCCAAAAGTTGACGACATCTCCGGACAGCAGCTGACTGTCTGGGAAGTACTTCGTGATGACATCTTTGTCCGGTATAGTCTCCCATGTGAGATTTCCTTGCTCCCTCACCCTAAGAGGCAGGTTGATTTTGCCATTGAAAGCAAAAAAGTCGATCCCATCGAGCTTCGATACTGAGATCTTCAGTCCCTGTGGGGTGTAGGCTTCCAAATCGACAAGAATTTTAGCCCGGTTGTTCTTGGCCTGGAAATTCACGTCCACCGGACTGTCGTAGCTCAATGTTGACGGCAATACAAGGTCGAAAAAGCAAGCACAAAGGGCTGCAACAAAATACACTTGACGCACCATCTTTCCACGCTTGACGGATGTTCTATGAAATACTCCCGCGAAACTGCTCCACAATTACTGACCGACACGACACTGACCACTATCACCGTTCAACTGATCACTAATTCTCATCAGACTCTTCAAGTGATCAGTGGTATAAGTGTGCGAAAAAAACTTGTTTGTCGAGCGTTAAGACGAGCTCATCTCACCACCTTGGAGGGAAAGAGAACAAGTTTGATCTGAAGACAGAGTTCAGAGATTAGGATTTTGTGGGTTTTTTTTTCCATTACATACAAAAACACAACACGTCACAGTGTCAGCTGAAAGTGCCGGGGTGACAGATATCGCGGCGGTGAAGTACACAGTTTCCAGCAAATGGGGGATTAGTGATCGACGAAGACTCATGGCTGATCCGGGAACGAATGAAAAATGAGCAAATATCGCAGACTATCCAAGAAAGAGAAATTTACGTCAACTCGTTTGGCGGGTCGATGTTACTCTTTGATGACGACTGCCAGTGACCTTAGGTGGGTTTTTGATTATTATAGTGTTTTACTTGGAATGATAACCCTCGCTTGGTTTCATTACTTTCTTGAAAGTACCACTGGTCTAGAACATAGACTGAACGACCGGTTTGGACCGGTTTCAATAGCATTTTGAACAAACTCTCTTCGAGTGTATCATTTCGAGTTGACCTTATCTCCCGGAATAAAGAGTGCACACGTTTTCATGCAAGCTGCCAAGAACTTATGCATCGCCACATCATATATAAATGTTGGGAATTCAAAGTAAGTCCGTGTTGATTAGAGTCTGTAGCAAAATTAGTACGCTGCACGAAAGTATTGAATTTCTATGATTTATTTTGGTTGAAATGTTAACATTTTTTATGAATGAATTATTATGTGTGAATGCGTTGTTTTTAATGGCTTTTCCATGTTGAGAACATGTTTATGCGACACCAACTCATTTCTGTGGCTAACTAACCACAAAAGTCTGGTCTTCAGCTAAATGAGGCTGTCTTCCATCCTTCATAGTACAAGTACTCCTTCTAGGTTAAATTGTCTTGTGCTGGCGATCACATGGCCTTTATAGTGGAGGTTCGGGCTGCTTTAAACCAGGAATATAACATTTCGAAGCCCCTCTTCGCTGAAGCATTGGTCTGTATGCCTTCGGTGTGCTCGAACCAGTACTTGTTGATGTAGAATTTGTGGATGTAGAATTTTTGTTTCAAAGGCACAAAGATTGAGTTTGCATTTCAGCTTTTGGCACCCCATAACAAGATGTTTTTGTGTTCTTTCATCAATCGAAACCATTGTAATGCCACAAACTTGAATCGATCATCGGTAGACCAGAATGATCTACAGAAGCCGTATGCTACCTGATTTATGAAGGCTAGTGGCGGCCGTGACGTTCTGGGTCAGCGTGTCGACTCCTTCGCACTTGAACTTACGTCGCCTAGTTTCGAGAAAAATAATGAATTTTCATGGCTCCATCTCTTTAGAGCCACAATGCTCAAAGAGTACATCTCAAAATTCCAAACCGTTCAGAGTCGGCATTAAACTGTTGTCCACTAGTGTTGTGTTGTAGAAGCTAGGCCCTGGCCCTCTACTGGCTGCAGCGCCACGCATATTATTGCAGAAGGAGATGTTAATTTGGATGTAGTCAAGAAGGCTAAGATCGACTTCGACTAAACATGAATGCAGAACATTTCTTGGATGAGTAGAGACCCTACAACATCAAGTCGCAGACTTTAGTTTTGATTTGGAAGGACAGAGTAATTGGCTTGAACTCATCTCAGAGATGAGTGAGACACCAACTTTTGTGTAAATCCCTTAGGTTAAATAGGGGTGATAGTAATGTAATTTGGTCATTTAGAAATTTCTTGGTCCTATGTCATTTCACTAAAAAGGTAGCGTTGAAGACTTCGGTCCTTGTCCGTCCTATCTGATCTGTTGACCAATCCGTAAAATAATTTCAACATTCATACCACATGCAGTGATAGCACATTCATAAGGTTGATAGAAAAATTCTAGGTATGATATAGATAAGAACAATCCTGTCTTATTAAGCTAACTAGACGTCTCAAACTATACAATATACTCTTTTTATAGTTAAGCCATCCAGAGCCCTATTGTTCGGAACAGTAGAGCCAATTGAAAAATGTTTGGTACCTTTTTCAAAATTAAATGTTCTGGGGCCTATTTCACAGAACATACATCTCATACATTGTATGATTCTGACACTTCTGCTGTATGATTTCTGTTTCTCAGATTGGTTGTATGAGCCGCTGTAATACGACATGTATCACCTAAAGCTTACTGGACTGGAAATATAGGAAAGTTGTATACAACAGTCTTATTACAAATCTATCATAAATTTCATACAGCACTTCAAACTGCTGTAGCCACTACAAAAATCAGTTTGCAATGAGTTTTCATGAGAAACTTTATGACTTTTGAATAATGAATGATTGTTCATATTTTTTTAAGTTAGACATGTAGGAACAAGGAATGCTAGCTCTTCAAAAATGCTTTATTAAAATGCATGGAAACACAGTTGAATGATATCTCTCTTCATTACTGGGGAACTCCGTTAATTAGTTTTATGTGTGTTTGCAATCCACTTATATGGTGTCTGGGCTACATGCACGACACTATTTAGTTTTCAATGACATTTGGCATTCAAAATTAAATGTCAAAATTATACACATCATACAACAAAGAATAATATACTTCCAGAGGTATTTCTAACTTGAAGTTGGTTCGAGGTCACACTGCTAGAGCGATGAACTCGGTCAACAATCTGATCTCTGGGGCTTACTACCCCAACCCACTATACCACGAAAGGGTACGTCACAACGGCTTCGTCCCCCAAGAAGCATTCCTCCATTTGGATAAGCACGGTCTGTTACAAAATTTAAATGCGGTACCGCTCATCTTTCACATCGCCAGATCAACTGTGGGTGGGCGACTCAACCACGACCGCTCCGTCGCACAACGAGCTGAGGAGGGTCTCCTCCGTTTCAGTACGGCGGTATCTAGGCGGGATATGCTGGATGTTGCTTTGCAACACCGAAAGTTCTGGTGGCTGGGGAGCGAGATAACTCCAGCTTCGAACCCTTTAGACCCCGGCTAGAAAGGGTAATTCAGACCCCCTCATTGGGAGTAGTCGGTCCACGTCTTGCAGCGGATTTTATATCAGCTGTAACCTATGGCCGACTTACATATTTTAGCGTAGTTGAAAGGTAGTTGGTAAGCTGTTTATGTTAATTATTATAAAAAAGTAAAAAAAAAAAAATTAAAAAAAAAAAAAAAATAAAAATAAGAAAAAATAAAAAAAAGGATGAATGTATATATATATATATATGCATAACGATATATATATATATGCATTATGTATATAAGGATATATGCGTATACGCATGTGTATATAGCTATACAAATGTGTATATGTATATATACGTAGATTAGCTTAAGATAGTTTGTAAGTTTTATTTTAAGGTAGAATGTAAGTTAGCTTGTAGTTTCTTTAAAAAAAAATATGTTCGGCCATTAAGTTTTTAAATTTTTTTCTTATTATTTATTAGTCATGTTAAAATTTTCTTTTTACAAAATAACGTTAGATTAAGTCGAAAGACATAGAATAAGTTTAAGTTTAGCTTAGAGTACCCGCTCAGGGTCAGTAAGTTAGAATAAGTAACTAACACTGTTCGACCAACTAGTTTTAAGCATTTTCGTCTAGTATATAAGTTGTCATGAAGTAAAAAATAAAAATGAATGAGGTATTTCTAACTCCTAAATATATATTTCAGTACTCCCGATGCGAATGTAACAATGCAAATGTATGTACATAATATAATTAAAATATAATAAGGGTAGCTCGACAGTCCGACATACCTGGCCGACGGCGAAGTAGCATCTCAACTTCAGAACAAGAATATGTTTTGAACATTGTGAGTAACTAGTAAGAGGTGGAGCCGTGAATTGAATTATAAGAGTTGGTGAATTCAGGCATCTAACCTGTCACCCTCTGCGTGGGAGGTCATGCACAATGGTTCCATTTTAAGGGTGCGGCGGATTGTAGCGCATTATCTACTTTTGAACAATCAATTAGTGTTGGGTCTTTAAATTTATCTAAAGAGGAAATACTAGTTGAATTATCATCGCTCCAGCCGAGTATTTATATGGGACCTGACAATTTTCCGCCTGCATTTTTTAAAGCCAGCAAACACAGTCTAGTTTACCCTCATAAGATATTATTTAACAGGTGACTTGAAACGGGTAAATTTCTTGATTGCTGGAAATATACCTCTTAACTCCAACTCATAAAGCCGGGTCTAAACGTATTATAGAAAACTATAGGCCCATTGCCAAATTGTAGTTAATTCCAAGGTTAATTGAAGCCGCAGCAAAGAAAAGACTGTACAGACTAGTAGCCAAGCATATTTGTCCAACAACATGGCTTTATAAATAGTAGATCTACCATTACCAATTTAGTAGTTTTTTACAAATTACTGTCTTCGTAGTATGGAAAAATTCCAACAAATTGATTGTGTCTATACAGACTTTTCGAAAGCCTTTGATCGAGTTCAACATAATGTTCTGTTTAAAATGTTTGGTTTCCATTCAAATATTTTAAGTTGGATAGATAGCTACTTCGAAAATCGGAAGCAATATCTAAAGATTGGATCAATTCTATCTAAAGAAATACGTAATCTCTTCTGTGTACCACAGGGGAGTCATATTGGTCCGCTGCTTTTCCAAGCGCCTTTTGTATGCAGACGATTTAAAAATTTTTAGCACAGTTGATTCTGTGTCTGATGCGAAAAAAATGCAAGCTGATTTACACCGTGTTAACGAGTGGTGCACATGTAACGGGGTATATTTAAATACGATTAAGATAAGAAAGTGCTCAGTTCTAACTTTCTATAGAATAAGATTTCCAATACTTCTTGACTACATAATTCAAGGACCAGTATTGAAAAGAGTAACGAGTCAAAAAGATCTCGGAGTTATTTTTGATCCAGTACTGAACTTTTCTTTACATATAGACTATATAATTGACAAGCTAATCGCATGCTTTGGTTTTCATTTCGCAACTGCAAAGATTTCCATGGCCTTTACACACTAAAGTCCCTGTATACTTCGTTGATTCGTTACATTTTGGAATATAATTGTGTCGTATGGAACCCCTATTATCTCCGAATGTCGCATTGAACAAATTCAGACACGTTTCACCAAATTTGTGCTTGGAAAAATAACTGGAATAATAACATGCCTTCATATAAAGCGAGATGTGCGCTTATTGACTTGAAACCGCTCGCTCAAAGAAGAATATATTACTCGGTTCGTTTTGGACAAGACATCTACCCATATAGATTGTTCGCAATTACTATCTATATTTAAATTAAATGTTCCATCTCGCACTCTTCGACCTAGGGAACAGTTTTTCTACATTTCTTTTTGCAGAACGAACTATGTGTAGAATCATCCTATAACCGCGGCTTGTGCAAATTACAATATGTACGCACATGCAATTGATTTCAGTATGTCCAGATCTGAATATAAATCCATCATTACGTTAAACAATTCATGAAAATTGTAATTTTGTAAAAAAAAAAATCCTTTCTATTTTTCTTTTGCTATGATTGTTGTTATGATTTTAAATTATATTAGAAGTAATCTAAAACAAGTTTATAACATGTAAGACGAAATAAATAAAAATTTTTTAATAAAAACTAGGAATAATTTTTGTTTGAATAAATTTTGAAAATTTCTTTTGGGTCATCAATGATGTCAAATTAACTCTTTAAAATGGAAAAAGTACATATATAATCTACATTTTATATAAATTGTGTATTGTCTTTTTCAAAAAACTTATCGTTCGTAAATTTCGAAAGTCGAAAGTCATAAATTAAGAAAATCGGTAGTATGCTTACGTCCCTTGTTACATGTGGACCGGACATACACTTTATAACACCATAACAAACTACAGATAAAAATATGCAAATTCATCATAAATATTTTAAAGCTGACTATATTTTATTTAGCAATACAATCCCTCTGGAGCTGTAAAGTGTCATCATAATGCTACACTTAAAAGGCTCTTGAGGGTAAATTGGATAAAGGATGAGTGCATGAACAGGAAAAATAGGTCTGCCGTCAGGGTTTCTTGGAGCTGTTTTTTAACAGTCCAATAAACATCAATATACCATCTGTAAAGATGTTCTTAATTAAACGCCTAGTTTAAGACATTAGTAACCAAGATGAGGTAACCGTTTATATCCTTTGAAGGTCAAATATATGGCTTTCAAAATAAATTTTGACTCCGTTAATCAAAGTAACGAAAAAATATTTACCAACAAAATTGCCAAAAAATGCATACTTTTTTCCCAATTCTGATTTCAACAGTGTAACTTTGAGCTAACGGTACAAGCGAACGAAGAAACAAAAAACATAGAATTTGTATCGGACTACATGAGTATATATGTAACTCAGCATTGGATGATTTGGTTTGTGATGGTGTGAGAGGCCTTTTGAAAGGACTTAACGATGTATAGAGTAGAAAATAATTCTGTAACAAAGAGCGAGCAGTCTAATTCTGACTTTGACGGAGAAAGGTTTTATATTTGTGACGGAATAAAGTGTCAGTGGCTTTTTATTAATTTTTCCACTATAAAAAGTGTTGTGTTTTATTTAATTTGATCCCTGAGTATCAACTAAAATAAAAAATGTTCGATTATTCAATTTTCATATTTCTAGAATAGAAAAATCAAAAGAACATGTCACTAGAAAGTATTTCAATTTAGGTTATTTTTTTCTCTATAAAACCACTGTGTGACGCCCCAAACCCACAAACGTAAGTATTAAAAAAAAATATCTTATTAGACGATTTTTTCTTAATTATTTTATGATTTCTTGATATCGGACTTCAGATTAAACACTGACGCAGGTACTTAAAGCCAACGATAAATTATAGTGATGCCAATTTTTACAATGTAAGCAAAATTTACTATTTAAGTCCATTGTCCATTGTAATGGATGTGTAAATAACAAATGGAAGGAAATATTCATCACAGAATTCTACAAAACTCACAGTTGATAAAATGTGAGGCACCACTGGCCCTGAGCTCACATCGAGTGTAGTTTATGCGTATGTTGAGCCCTGGTCAATCCCGGAAAAGCCACCGGAGAAGCGGATATCGTGTAGATGGAGAATTCCAGAATCAAAAGCTATCTATTTAAGCTTGAGGATATCACCTCATCAGTCAGATGGGAAAAAGAAAGAGAACAACAATTCCACGAAGTCCATCAATATTCTGCACGATAAATATTTTGCACATTCGCACGTATTCACTTTAGATGCCTTTCAAATTATTCCCTCGGAGTCCTTCAATTGATCACATTTGATTGCTGAAACTCTTCAAATCAACAAATTTAATCAAGTCTTACCCTCCAGTTAAGACCCACAATACGGTCGGTTATATGACCGTAGGTGTTGGCCTGACCCTTAAAACACTTCGCACCTCACTACTCGTACCTTAGCTTTGCAGCGGACTCACAGTTCTTTACTTTTATTTAGAATTCAGCGGTGAAAGGTATTCAATCCAATCCAATTTACCACAAGGTGCATATTTTATCCTTTTTTAGTTCCTCACATGATTCCATCAATTACGTATTCGTTTCCCGAAAATTTACACTTAACGATCGAGGGTTTCTCTCAGCCAGCAGCCAGCAAGGCCCAGACCCCAATCGACAATTCACGAAGCAGCACCCTCCCTACACCCAATATGATAAGTAAAACGTAAATTCCATTCGACAGGGCAATTGATGGAAAAAGGTTCCATATCCCTTTTTTTTTTGTTTGGGTGTCGTCGTCGTCGTCGTGGAAGTCGTTTGTGGCCTCGACGTTCATACCCACCGAGTGAGTACCCGGTACCGGTAGCGGCACCGATACGTCGGTTAGTAGTAAACTACCCAAGCACATCCATTCCGTGTGGTTGTATCTCAATAACATTTCGAATAATTTATTCAGGATGAGTTTTCACATCAATTATGCAGGGTTATAGTCTCACCTCATTTATTCGAACACCTGTAAGAGTGTGCTCTTCACCGACATCAGTGCCGGCATCAGACCCACTTACACACATACATAGGGAGACCAACCCTACGGTACACCCACCACCCACCACCGTATCACTTTCACAAGTTTTCCCCAGCTTACTTACAGAGTCGTTCCCTTTTTGTTTCTCCACCCCAGGGGATATTAAATGAGGATCAATAATACGAAAGGAAAATTAAATTCTTTCTTACTCCCGTTCACAGAGCTCCCACCCCCATCCGCCTGAAGAGGTGCTTGGTACCGCCGAGTTAAGAGCGTGTGTTTTCCACCACCAAAGGGGCAGCAGAAATGAGGATGTGGATACGGATACGGTACGGATATCCCCGAAGAGAGGACAGAGAGGTCTGAAGCAGGACTGGGAGGACTGAGAAATGTAAATTTCATTTTAACTCGATAAGAGTCTATAGGTGTCTTGCAAATAGGATATTTATTCGATAATATTAGTGGAAGGTAGTAGGTTCAACCCCACGCTTTCTCTACCTAAGCCCATATTCCGGGGGATTTGCATAATTTGTTATGATACCACCTCATAGACGTTGGAGCCGATAAGCGCTACTGCCACTGATGCTGGCGCTTGAACGCTGTTACACTGCGGCACTGGAGGCGGAGGAGAAGCTTTTTATTTAGTTGATGATGAAGCTACGCTAACACGACGTCGTCTAATTTTGAGTTACTCGCCGCGCCGGAGACCTTGTTCGGTAATGGGATATATAGCCGCCGGTGTGTCGGCGGGGAGAGGGCGACAGCGGGAGTTGCTTTCATGAGCTGTATAACGACGTTATGTGGATCCCAAGGGTAAGTGAAAATTTATTTCGCGTCCCTACAAATGACGGGGATCAGTGTCAACCTTAAACATCACCGTGGAGCGGTAATTGGTCATGAATGTGGGTTAGCCGGAATTTCCATTGTAAAGCGGCATCCTGGCGCGACCTCCAACCCTCGAACCGCTCATCCTCACTGAGGGTGCATAAAACTACCGACGAAAAAGCACGCGTAAATACATTTACCAATCTAGATGTGGCCGCCCCATGCTCACTCCCCCCTCGCCAAACATTGGGTCAATGGAAATTAAATTTCCCGAAAAGCCGCAAAGTTCTTGATTGAAAAAGCAGAGTACTCCGCAACCGCCACTGACGGTGCCTGTATGCCAGCTCAACAATTTACTCTCTCAGCCTCGGGCGTTCCATTTGACTTAACATCAATTTAATTTTTGTTCGGATCAAATTTCCAACCTCATTTTTTTTCGTTTCTTTTTTTCCCAATTTTCCAGTGTTATTTTTTTGTTCCGTGAAATTCTTTTCCGAGGACGATGTGCACCCGGTTATAGAATACATTGCCTACCTACGTTGGGGCAGGAAGTGTGTGTCCACCCGGGAGTGAGTGTGTGTTGTTTTTGCACTCCACATCGACGTGGATCCTGCTGCTGACCTATGCCAAAGGGTTACTGTGCACTCGACATCTGATTGTCCGGCAACCCAATCGGTGATGGAAAAGCAACAGACGAGTTGTTTTCGTTTGTTTTGGCTGATAATAAAGCATTTGATTAAAATTTCTACACTTTTTCTCGAGCTCGAGCTCGAGCGGACTATTGACGTTGGCCTGGCTTTTAAATTAATTAAACCGGAGGGGACTCCTTGTCGTGACTGTTGGCAAAAACATGCCAGTCACGATTAAGTCGTTACATTCAATGGCTTACGTCACGATCTTGAGTGAAGGTGCTGGGGATTCAACCGCGGATGTTATCCGGTCTGTGGGGACGGGTTTTCTTGAAACCAGCTCTTGACGAGGAACCCTCCAGCAGAGTGCGTATTATGAGTGGGTGAAGATTTGATGAGTGGATGTGCTGATCTCATGCTATAAGTTTGTTGTGATCGGTGTGTCAAAGATCAAGAAAACTACCTCATACGTGTGTCTTCAGCGAAATATATTTAGTGGAAGTGTACAACAAGTGAAGACGTCTTCTGGCTTGGTGTTTATTCATGCTAAAGTAAGTCTTTTACCTCATCAAGCGCCAGACAAATCGGACAATTAAAGGAGTTCTTTATCGTATTCTGTTTTTCCTGTTTTTCTGTACAGAGAAGAAAATTTGAGCGAGTGAGCGGAGCGTGAGTTATACAGAGATATAACACAGAGATTATTGGATTGGAATGGAGTACAAAAACAAATTTGAACTATTTTGAGAAGCACGGCCTTAAATGTATTTTTAACTCTTAAGTCATTTGAATAAAGTACCGGTCTCGTTGAATTGTATTATATTTAAGATTTTAGAACCGAATATTTGTGAAAAATCCGTTGTTGCAAAAATTGTGATCTGTAGCCTATTTCTCCAAACTACAAGTTATAACCAAAAATTGGTATTTGTGATTTACAATTACAACCACTTTCTCTGTTTCAGAAATTTCTGATAAGTATACAAAATAGTTGTAAAAAAAAACTTCTTGATCACGCGTGTTAAAAACTGACATTGCATCGAATTTGTGATGGACGTGTAGTTTACAACTGTTTTCTCATTCGTTTGTTCAATATGTACGATAATTAAAAATTTACCAACTCACTTACAAATTGTTAGATGCGATTTTTTCACTCGATCCTACATACAGTGGAATCACCCTAAGTCGAATTGTCACGGGATACCATAATTTGTTTCGATTTAGGGAGAGTCCACTGTATTCAGGACACTTCGGTCTAAATCGTTTTGTTCCAGTTTAGCGGTTGTTCCGATAAAGCGATGTCTCAACTAAACCGAATACACTGAATTTTCTCTCCTTTACATTTGTGTTAAAGTAGTATCTAGTGTAATGACATTTTTGTAAGTTAAACAATTCACTTTCGGTGAATGAGTTACGTTACCGACGATAACGAAACTATTCTGGTGAATTTGCGAATTTTCATCAATGCACTTACGAAAAAACAAGACAACCGCCTAATGTCTGTCCATGGGAGGTGTCCATATAAGGGAAGTGTCCACAGTGTGGGATTTTACTGTATTTACATTGTATAAAATCAGCAAAATAATTACTTTCTGATTCCAAAAAAAACTTTCTGTCTCTTTTCTGCCAATGCGGTTTTCTGCCAAGGTACTTTAAAAATACGAAAAAAGTTTAGTATCATACGGGCTTCAGTGTTGTTCAATGAACAATTAATGCCATTCTTCAGGGAAGTTTTGAAAGCTTTGATTGGGATCGATGAACTCTCTACGAACATTCGAAAACATTGGATGGTCCCTCGAAAATGCTGACAGGCGTAAGACTTTCACTTTACTTCGTCAAATGCCTACTTCTTTCGTTTTTTCTTCTGTCACTACAAGGATCGGATAATTCTTCAGCATTCTTCTCTCTCGAATGACTATTGACGAAATATGCAAATATTCCTGAAACAATTCAAATTCATATACAAGTATTCGAGTATACATACACAACAGTGTACAAACAGACTAAGGCACTTCAGGCAGGTATATGTAAACAATCAAAAGTAGAGTTTGGCCGCTTTCACACTCGCATTCGTCGGCGATTTTTCCACATTCCCTTTACTGATCTCAAGCCACTTTCACACAGGAAATCTTTCAGTATCTGCATTTGAGATCTCAATTTTGACTTTTTCTGTTTTCCACCCTCCCTCCCACAAGCGTCATCTCTTTCTCACACATGTATATGATGCTTTCAATACCCAACATTGAGAACATACGAATAAAGCAACTCAAAGAAAAAAGAGAGATAAAAGAGAATACGGGAAATCCGAAAGTAAACCCCGAGCACACAACACGCGGGCTATCCCTAGCATATCTCACCTTCCTTGCCAATAAGTTGGAAAAAAATCGCCGACAAAAGTTTCCTGTGTGAAAGCGGCCTTTTTTGTAATGAGTTCGTGTTAACCTGCCGCCTCCACATGACTTTTTTATCTCTAAGTTAGCGTGACGACAAATTATGTCAAGACGTTTTATTTGTGCAACTGTAAGAGTTTTGGATGGATGGACGAATCATTGACAGGGACGGCAACAGAAATCGAGGCAAATTTTAAAAACTAAACGCGACCGCTCTGACAGACAAAATTATGAGAAAAATGCTATTCAAGACACAAACACAAAAAAGGCTTCTGTCAAATTTCATGTTATAAATGTATGTAAAAACAAAAACGAATTCAGAAATGTCTTTCGTCAAGACATACGAAGATATGGCGCGCTTACCTTTGGGAATTTCATGTTAAGTCGAATCGACTTGCTATAAATCATGCCCAACAATCAAATTTTCAAATTGAAAAATGTTTTTAAAAAATTGAAGTATTTGCTACAATGTGAGTTTTTAAAATGTCAACACTTTTTATGTTAAAAAAAATAGAGTGTGAACGTGATTCATCGAACAAAGAACGCATTGCTTAAGACAAGTTTCAAAAGCTGGTTGAAAAAGAGCAATGAACTTACAAAGATAGAAATATTGGAAAATAAATCCATTTTACGTAAAACTCCGGCCGACACATGTTTTAAAAAATTCCAATGGACATATGGTGCCGGGCCAGGCGCCTATTTGTTTACATGCATTCGTATTTTTATAAATAAGATACAGATATGTTTTATGAATTTCATACAACACAGACGATTTTTGGATATTATTGTCTAATGCCTGCTCGTTAAATCTTTCCACACGCTCTGGGTTGGAAATTTTGTTCATTTTGTTCTGCATCTCTTGCATACCGATTGGTTCGCTTATGATAACGAAAGTAATATTAAACTAATGGTGTTAATTGTGTTAAAAATAAGTAAAATTGTCAAAATGCATATTGGAAGGTGTCTTTTTTTTCTTTTCATTTGAAGAGGGCAATTCAGGGAACTCATTAGAATGGGGTTTTCAAAAAATCTGTAGAAAACAAAATATAAGGAAGCTACCTAGAATTTCAAGTTGGTAGCTATTAGAAATATCAGTAAATAACGCTTAAAAAGGAAATGTGCCTGGCGAGACCTGGGTGTCTGACGGCGGGTCAAACTTACACTCTCTCTAGTTGAAAATTTTAATCTAGGCAAAAATTATGTCAGATATACCTACGTAATTTTCAAATTCAGTTTTGTAATTGTGTTTGACAAGAAACGTAAACGTGACATGAATGTACACCCTCTCATTTCATTTGTCAAATTTCGTAATTGCTGATTTCAGAAAAAGCATATGTATTTGTTACGTATTCTTCTTTCTTGAATGACTATTTTATCGCGGACGATTCCACCGACCTACCAATACTTGTATTCCTGAAACAATCTTCGATCTTATGTACAAATGCTTATCTACCACTCAACACAGTTTGCAGACAAACTAGGGCACTTCTAGGCACTTCCAATTTAAATTCAAATTTGCCATTCATAAACAAGCAGCAGTATTTTTCATTCATTTACATTTCGGCATTCTCGAGGAGAGATAATACCACCAGTCCCGCAATGTTTGGTAAAAAGAAAAAAGGATTCATTGCAAAACCGCTTAATTTTGATGAGCCATTAAGCGCCGAAATTACTATACCCATCCGCTACCTTCAAGGCAGCAGAGCGCTCCAGAAATATATCGTTTTTCATGTTTATGCAAATAATCTCGTCCGCCTCATTTCGATAGCCCAACAGGGACACTGCATCCGCAGTCCTTCCAACTCACCAACTCAGTGTCAGCCATCTTTTATGGATCAATGATCCGTTCCGAAGTTATTAAAACTTTTAATCCTCCTATTGACAAATCCACGGCCAACTTACACCGCAGAACAGAGACGAGACAGAGAAACAGCAAGCACTTCTAAATTAGGAAAGTGACTACGCTTCATTGACAAAAATAACCTGGAGCTACGTTGAGGTGCCGTCTCCCCTAGCCCATCACGAGGTGGCAGCTATCCGAGCCAGCATCGCGAGTGAATTTATTTATTTCATCGTTGAAAACAATCATGCAGAACAGAACAACAACCGCGATACTTTCAGTTAGTTTAACGATTTTCGAATAGTATTTTGCCGTCTCCTGAGAGAGCGGTACCCCAGTGTTTCCTACCACCACCACAGCCCCAGCAACCGCCACCGTCGCCAACACACTATGGCACACCAATCGCCTTCCAGCACTTCTGAACTTCCTGTTTTTGTTTTCGCCTTTATCGTTCCGCGATTGAATGCACATTCTAAAGATTTTCCCTTCAACTTTTCTCGGTTCTCAAAAGTTTCTTCAGGCGACAGATACACCACATCACCTCCCTTCGGTGTAACCCAGCGCAGACAACGGCAACGGCATTAGCAGTGGGCGGTTGGTACGGTACGGCAGCAGCAGTGGCAATGGCAACAGCAACAGCAACAGCAACAGCACCACACAAGGACTTTTATCGCATATGAATTAAAATTTTGATTAATGAGCGGAATTTATGATACGAGTAGTGCTGTGTAGGACTCGAAAAGTTTTCCAATAAATTGCGTGTGTCCTGAAGGCGAGTGACACTATTCCCATACGTGGGCATAAGTACACTTTTGGGCGCCCATCCACGTCTCAGATATGCACACTCGTCTGTTTATTTGAATGACACATGGTCACGTCAGAGGGTCCTCATTATGAGGACACCCGTAATAAGCCATGAATAATTGAGGAATAAAATTTATTGGCCACATGCATTAAATCTAGCAGCAGGACCTGCTCATACGTGTGTGTAAGCGTAGACAAACATGCGCACCGCTGGCGCTGTGAAATATTCATGCAGGTCGCCCGCCTAATGACATATCCTCAAAGGGTCGAGGTCCTTCAACATCTCCGAAATTAAATTTTGAAAACATCATCATTTTGTGCCCCGAATATAAGGTCGTATACCTTGCCATTAATAAATAATCGGAGAGCTTTTCCAAATATCATTTTGCGCAATTTTCGAGGACAACGCAAAAAGAGTACTCCTTCCTGCCTCGTTCACTTCCTCCTCGCAGCCGCATCGCCGATGTCGTCGTCGTCGTCATCGCTCGTCGCTCGTCCTGTGAATCCTATCCCAGCTTGGTAAGAGCGAAATAAGACGAATTATTTGCTCCCATTCGAGGAGCTGTGTGTGCCTGCCGTCTGGTGGTTTCCAACAGTGGTAATGGCAACGCCGGAGACTGGGACCGACCATGAGCATGTAGAGAGCACCCTTTTTGGCTTTATTCAATATCTGGCCATTATCCCTGAAGCCGAGAAAATATGGGATGGATTTTTGCGTTTTTTTGCTTTCGTCTTTCGGTGCTGGTCTTCGATGGTTTTGTACCTCTGTCTGGCGGACGGAGAGTGGATGGCATTGGGGAAGAGGAAGTCTCTGATTAGCCGACGGCTATGGCATCAATATTTAATTCTGAATGGGTTGACCTTTTTTCATAAATGCTTTGAGCAAACGAAGTACTCTCCACTCCTGCTTTGCTCTTGGCTCTCATTTGGGATGCCTCCCATCTGCGACACCGTCGCCTGTGGAATTCAAAGCCAAGCGGTCGCTGTTTGTTTTATGAAATGAAACGAACCCGGCACTGGTATGCGATTGTTTCCGGCCAACATTGCAGTGATATTCCAAATGACAGAGGGTTCTCGTCATTAACCGCAATTTTGTCTTTGAGGTGGGGAGTAGAGGACAGTGACGACTTTGCTTTGTGGATTGACTAGATGGCTGATTTGCTGTACAAGTCGTTATTCTGTTCACTGTGGAGGACAATGGCTCACGGAATGGATGATATAAATTGCCGAGAAGGTACGAACATGATACCAATGGAGCTTCCTGGATCTTCTCCTTTCGGGAATTCAAAGAGATTCGCCATTTGAAAATGCAATTGTTCTGAAATGATAAACTGAATGAAAGATTCCATTTAGTGAATATTGTAAAGAGCATTGGCGCGATGATTCTGCATCGCTTGACTTCTTATTCATTTTACATCATTACCTTCGTAGTCCCGGTTGTTCCACAAAAAGAGTCGTTTGTTCCACAAAAAAGCACGTAAAAAGGGGGTTTCCGATCACTCGATTTGACTCTAGCTCATCAGGAGCGCTGTCTAGGACAGCCAGCCGATTTTTTTTACTTGGTCCATTCATCTTTTCCTATGTTTACCAATCGGTCGCCTGCCTCATGGAGTCGCATTCAAGGCAAAATCTTGTAGGTCCAAACGTGACCAAACCATCGAAGGATAGTCCTTACCGTTAAAAGAAGCAGCTGCTCAACATTGAGGTACTCTCGTACTGCAGTTTTTCGCGCCATAACTTATTTACTTACTTATCAGACTGACGACCCATGTAGGATCTGAGCCTGAGCGGTAGCTGTTTTCCTTGGTCCTTATACCGGAGATTCGGTCTTCCTCTCCTTCTCGAACCAGGAGGCTCGGATTCCATGACCCTCTTAGCTGGAGCATTGTTGTCCATGCGCTCGATGTGCAATCGACGGATCTTTGCCTTCCGGGCTACATCCGCGTCCTGGTACAGCTCGTAGAGTTCGCCGTTGTGTCTTCTACTCCATTCGCCTTTCTCGCAGACGGGACCATATATCCGACGTAGAATTTTTCTTTCGAAGGCACCAAGAATCAGCTCCGCAGTTTTGCTTATCGTCCAGCTATCGGCCCCATATAGCAGGACTGGTAAAATAAGGGTATTGTAGAGCGAGATCTTAGTCCTACGAGTCAGGAGTTTTGATGCCAGTTGTTTTGACAAACCGAAGCAACACCGGTTTGCCAAAGGCGGTTTTACGTCGGATCTGCAGTGTGATGTTATTTGTAAAGTTAATGTTTGCCCCGAGGTAGACAAACTCCTTTACTACCTCGAAATTGTAGAAATTGTTTCGCGCCATAACAGGACGTGTTATTCCGACAACAGCACAAAGAAAACTCATCCCAGATCATTACCAAAATTTCGTCCAGATCATTTCAGATCATTACCAAAATTTCGTGGCGATAGGTCAGAATTGGCGCAAATGCTAATGTTAAAGCCGCTAAACTGGCTTTGACACCAAGTTTGCTCTTACTGATTACAGATCTTTCAAACTGCTTGCAAATTGAACTAAATAGTTTGGAAAATCCTATAGGAAAGCTCAGGATTAATCATTCTTGGAAAAGACCTCGAGTGACTTACACTTCTCAGCCTGCTACAATCAACCTCCACTGTTTTGCATTTTTTCCTTTATTTCAAGTCAGACATATGATGTTAAAGGCATATGGAAATAACAAAAATGTACATAACTTTTTTTCTTCTCCGTATGGTGCAACATTCCATGAAGTTCAACTAACAAGCCTCTCCAACGAGCACGATCTCTGACTAGCTCTATTCAGATTGGAGCAATAGTCAGTTGAGCTTTAAGTTGGTTTATGTCTTATTCACTAGTGTAGCACTTTAAATGTGAACGTCCTTCGTTGCGTTGTCCCACAGTCTCGGAGAAGATAATACTGATGGCCTTATGAGAGGACACAAATCAGAAAAGAACAGAATTGTGATTTTAATGACACAATTTGTATGTCGGACTCGTTGAATCCTGCAACTATATTTTTAAGGAATGTTTTATTTTTAACAGTTTAGAACCAAATCTTTGTGAAAACCCTTTGTTGCAAAATTGTTATCAGTGGCAAATTTCACCAAACTACAAATTATAACCAAAAATAGTACTTGCGATCTACAATTTCAAATTTGTAACCCCTTTTTCTTTTTCACAATTTACAAGTATATAATCGACAAATTTGTGCCAAGAATACACAAAAATTGTGACAAAAAACTTGTTGATCACAATACGTCGCACGGAATTTGATGGAGATGTAGTTTACAACTGTTTTCTCACAAGCTTGTTAAAGGTTCAATAAAATGAAAGACAAATTAAATTGTTTTTAGATTACTAGTTCGCGGGAAATATGCAATTTGCTCACACATGCATGAAGATGAATGTAAATATTCCTGTATAATAAAGAGGTTTTGGTGTTCTTTCCCATTGTTTTGAAAAATTATTTAAAATTACACTTGTTTTTGAGATGTATTGCACAAGAAAGATGTATTGTAAAATGTGCGGCGGCTCGCTTTGTAAACTTATAAGGGAAATAAACATGATTGATATACATAAATATTCCATTTATTGATAATTCTAGTAATTCTAGATTCTAAAGGCGGCTCAGTTGTACACAGCTTGAAAAATGTATCTGTGGATTGCCGTGAAGTACTAATAATGATAAGGCAAAATTTGACGATATTTAGTTTTACTTTCGGATGCAACTGTAAGAGCTTTAGCGTTTTCTTATATTTTTCTAATTGAGTCTTGTGAACTATTGTACACATCGTTTGCAGATGAAAACCGGTGCAGTAAGCAAATCTAATGATGGATATCGAAAATTGTATATAATGTTTAAAAAGAGTAGATTTTGGATTATTGGGTTAATTAATGGGGCATTCGTAATGCGTATTTATAAAAATCGACCAAACAAATTTACCGGGAACATCACAAAAACTATCGCAAATGCTTTCGTGTACATCAAGCCAGTCTTATTGTCTTAGTGGTAGTGCAAAGCTTGTTTCAGTCTAATGGACTGTATGTTATCCAATTACGTCGAGAATATCGTCCACCCTGAAGCGACTTTAACGGAATCTTTCATTAAAATGTAATACTTTACTCGAGAAATTCTCCAATTATTTTGAACAAAAACTTGTACCATTAAAGCACGTCAACTTTTTCTTGTGGAATATTCTCACAGACTGCACACACCTCGGTGCCTGGGTTCGATTACCGGCCGGTACGACCAAAAATAATGTTCACGGTCCCACATCTTTCGAGTAACTGACAAACCTCAAAGACAAATGTCTAGAAAATGCTTCTCAAACTTGGTCGTCCGGAGTCGGCATGAAACACGTGAGAGAAGAAATACTACGCAAATATTTAATTTGGATGACTTAACCAAAAAAAGTAAGTAAATAAAAATAACGCAACACTTGCACATTTATGACAGTTACACGTTTTCTTCGTACTGGAGACTGCCCCGATTGTTCATACAATCTACATCTCATACCTTTCGTAATCGATCGGTATTGGTATCGAACCCTGAGCTCGAGTGGTTAGTCCTTTTCCATATATTTGGGTGTCCCATCCTAGCTTCAACTTGCGTTATTTATATAACGATCGTTTCATTAACCAATCGTATGACCGCATAGTAATTTGGAACTATGACATTCCTATCTGTTGTGTTTATGACTTGCACGACACGAGTGGTTGCTGAGAAGCTAGGCACTGGCCCTCTACGGGCTGTAGCGCCACCAATATTATTATTATTATTATTTTATTACTAAGACCCAACCTTTGATAAATCGATAAAAATCAAAAAAATTTGAATAATAATAATAATATAATATTGGTGGCGCAGCAGTCCAAGGCAGACCTGGGCCTAGCTTCTCAGCAACCACTCGAGTTGTGCGTGCTATTATTCTTTCACGAGTGGAAGGGACCTACCGTTTTAATGCCGACTCCGAACGGCAAAGTTGAGAAGCTTTTTCTAGACAGGAATATTCTTTGAGCATTGTCAGTGACTCGAAGAGGTGAAAGCCGTGAATTATGAAAGTTGGTAGAATGGGCGATTCGAACCTGGCACCCTCTGCGTAGGAATCGACGCACTATCCCACTACGCCACGGCGACTCACTCAAAATTAGAAACTGTGTTAAAAAACGCAATACTTGTGTTTTACATATACAAATTTGTAAATTGCTGAAATAGGCCATTGATAATGCTCAGTTGCCTTAAACATCCTTGCGGACATATCTTCCGCACCAGCGAGTCTGAGTATAATTATTCTACATGACTCCTAGCCTGTTTCGTCCTGTTTAACAGTCTGATGTTATTTGCAGAGAAGTAGAACACGACGAAATTTCCAAATGCCCTCAACAACGCCATCTGTGTTCAAACAAGGGTACGTACAAGTTCAAAGAAAAAAGGAAGAAAGTACAATTTATACCCCATTCAGTCTATCCAAAATACCTTTGTTTTTTTACCAACGGTGTCGAATTTTGCATGTAGTTCAGCTTCCCACCATTACTAAAGTTCATAAATTAACAAAGAAAGTAATTGCGGTCTGGGAATATAACCTTAAGGTGCGCCATTATAAACACCACAAAATGACGACAAGTTTGAGTTAACAAGGAGCAACTTGGAAACGGAAGCCTGATTCGAATAGGTTCAATGTGATCTTTGATGATTTGACAAACGCCAGATTCGAACTAGAACTTGAGGAAAGCAATAGCTCCAAAATCAGCTGGGATACCTTTCTTGGAGACAGGGATCATTTTAAATTTCTCCAAAGACGTAGGATACGTGAGGGATATAGGGAGAAAATGTAGTGGAAAGTACCACTAAAACAAAATAATAGCGATCAATCCAAACGAACTTTGAGGGGTCTGCAGAACTAACAAATTCAGAAGTTGAAGCCTGGTCCAGAAGTGAGTTTGCATCTAAGTGTAAACTTTTCACCATAAAGTGGGCTCAACTTAACTCCACTCTGTACTCTAATCTACTTTATCATAGGGACGGCATTTTTGAAAGCCACAAATGTATTTAAAGGATGTGTATTTGTAGCATTATCCCAAAAGGGACGACCCCAAATTTTGCATTAAAATACAAACTTTTACAAAAACGACCAACAATAGGGGAGACTGCCCCCAACGCATAGCCGTTGCTTACAAATTTGATTTGCAATCTTTTCCTCCTTTCCAAAACTTTCTCCACCTCAGTTACATATATCACTTGAAACAAAACAGCAGCCCGACCCCTTCACACCCAGCCAGCATGGAAAAGGTAATTACATTGTTGATCCTGAAATTGGGTAGAATTTGAAATTCCCTTTGACCCTCATAAAGCACAAGAAGCGCGCCAGAACAAAGACACTCAGCAAGGAAGTTAAACCAAAAATTTGAATTAGCCGAATCGCTTGGGCATCTGAATGGCCCCAGGGGCTGATAGCTGTGGTGCTGATGTTGGCGGTGAAGCCGCCGAGATAAGACTAAATTCATAGGAACCCATTAAATTGTCTTCCAACAAATTGTAAATAATAAAAATCTCATTGAAAAGTCTCGTAAAAAGTTTTGGCATGGGAAAAGCTCCTCAAATGTCACCAGGAACTCATTTCATTATGATAGAGGCTGTTGCTGTTGCTGTTGGTGTTGCTGCTACACTGCTTCGGTGTTGTGTTGTGCCTCTGTTCCTCCGTCGTTTTTCTGTGACACTCTACTCTCCCTGCTACCAACGCCAACACCAACGCCACTAAACTTGAATGGAACTTGGTTGAAGCCGCAAAACATTAAACTTTTTAATAAAATTTTAAAACAATGGCATGCGATGTGAAAACTTTGCCCTACTCCCCCACCATCTTCGCCACGACACTGGCGGCTGCCTCTGTTCGACTGCTCGTATATAGTAGAGCGAGTGACATGCCCGAAATGAACCGCTTCTGTTAAGTACGACACCGGAACCAACACAGTAAAGGATAGAAAGCCCATAGAAAAAAAAATTAAAATGAAAAAAAAAAAATGCTTTTAAGTAAAACAATGAAACCGATGTGCAGCGGCGAAAGAGGGGATTTAATTTGAAAAATTTCATATTCCAAACGAAGATATCCGGAGGGGTTTCCTGTTAGAATCGTCGTCCTCGTGCACCCCCTTTAAACGAAACTCTTGTTCATATCTTTCGCTGCGGGGATGGCTTACCACAGTAAATACCGCCCGGTCGATGCCAGCGTCTCGGTGCGAGTGCCGCTGATAGCCGCCCTAATTGGTCGGGAACCGTGTGGGAAATGGCACATCCAATCGAGTTGAAAACTTCCACCGGGAAGCGGAATAAAGCAAGCAAGGACATTGCAGGTAGAAAGAGGAGCAATCTTATCAGTCCACTCTGTCCGGTGTGGCGAACCATCTGAGAAATCCTTTGTTTTCATCGTCTCCGTCTCGTTGAGGCATTGCCTTAATGGACGTGGCTTAACACATCTTTATCTCAGCCTCCCGCCCCGGCTCATGCAGTCAAACACAATGGAAGACCTAAAGTGTTCACTGTTCGGTTCGAGCAATACACAGAACAAGTAGGAAATATCCTGAAATTAATAAAAATAAAATAAAACGCCTGACAGTGTATAGAATCCTCCATTCGGTATCCGGGCATCCGGAAATTCTTTTCCTCAAACAAACTTTGAAACTTTTCCGCTTTTTTCCCCAACATTTCACAATTGTTATTGGAAAACTTTCCTCTGCAATAAAGGTTTACATTAAAATTTTCAATGTGCCGGTTGACTTCGGCGTAAGAAAAGTAATAAAGGATACAAAAAAAAAAAATACAGACACACACATCTTTACGTACCGCCTAGAGGTGGTGAGACTGGAAGAGGAACGCAATATCCTTGTTGTCTAACTTATGCCGTTGCCGCCGCCGCGCCGTTGTGTACATCGTTTTTCTGTCAGTTTCTTTTTATAATCCATTGGATTAATAAAATTAATAAAGACAATACGCTGTCAGTAGGTTTTGTTGGTTGAAGATCCTTCGGAGAAGGCAGGATTTTTGCTGGCACATGTGGAACGGAGAGCATATGTAGATGTGTCGTTCGGCAATAGAGGAAATGGGTAAAGTTTTTGAAAAAGTTCTTTGCTGGGTGGCAATAGCAGTGAAATTGAGTTTTCAAATTATCTCGTAGACACATACACTTTCGAAGAGCTGAATAAATTTGTAGACAATTTGACATATTCTTTCTATACTGAGATATTGCATGATGTAATAGTGCGAGGAAGCCGGGACGATTGATTGAAGGAACTTGTTATGTACAATATTTTTCCAATATGGAATATCAAATTTAGTTTGTTTTTTTATTGAACTTTTCACATAAACATGTTGAGTAATACAAAACCGAAATGTATGAGTAATTCATGTGGGTAAAGATTATTCCAGGTCTACATTGTGACTTAAATTTAAAATTATGTGGGAGAAATTCTGGTACTCTATTTCGAGTAACTGAGTTCTGGACTATGGAAGCAAGATTCGGGGCACAAGCGATATTACGATACGATATTACTAAACCTTACGATTAACACTTCTGTCAATAAATAGGTCGGATCAGACCTTTCCTATTTTCGGAACCATATTTTCCTAAACGATTGTGGTTTACCAAATTTTATATTTAATGCTACACCCTCTAGTGCCTACCAAAAATTAGCATTTTTCGACCAAAACCACAAAAATGAAAATAGATACATAGATATTTATTTCGTTCGTAAGATGTTTACAAGTTTGCCACTACGCAATTTACATACAGAGATATGATATTAGAAATATCCTTTAACTGAAAAATCAATTTATAATATTTTTTATGAATCTTTTTTCTGTGCTTATAATTATTTTTCGAGGGGAAACAACGAAAAAATACCCTCATATGAGGAAAACAAAAAAAAAGTAAATAATTAAATAAATAAATAAATGTATAAATAAAAATAAGTAAAAAATAAATAAATAAATATTAATTATTAACAGAAAAAACAAAAAATAAATAAATAAATGCAGAACTATTATATACATTATTATATCTATACATTGACAAACAGATAACAATTGCAATAGATATGTAAATCAATTAATTAATTCATAAATTAGGATTTCGGTTGTGTAGAGTTCGTATTTCAAACTCATTAACAAGGGGATTTTCAGGTGTACTACACTTTATAAGAAAAAAGTGTTTTAGCCTTTCTATTCTATCAGAGATCAATTCAACACTTGTCGATATAACTGAGAGTTACATCATCTTTTTTTTTTTATTTTGCTGAATCTGTAATTTTTTTATGTGACATTTAGCACAATTTCGCCACACAGGACAACCATATAGCAAGAGTGCTTGAAAAATGACTTTATATGTAATTATTTATTTTCGTATTATATATTTCTTATTTTGTGCAAGATTTTGCTTATATGATCTTGAAATGTCAGCTTTTTTTCTAGATGTATACCCAAGTATCTAACTGTGTTCTCCCAGGCAATCGGCTGCCCAATGGTCAATATTTGGTTAGATGGGAGAAAACAATGTTTTCTGGAGAAAAAGATAGCTTGTATTTTACCAACTGATTTTCCACTTTTTGCAATAGTCATTGAATATCTCCGCCGTATTTTTGAGATTCGTTTAAATGTTAAAACCAAACTTGTGCGACGAAAGTATCGCTGTATCATCAGCATATGTTGCAAATTCACATTCTGGTAAATTTGGAAAGTCGGATGTATGTAGATTATATAAAGGTGGTCCTAAGACAGAGCCTTGGGGGACACCAGCGGACATACATAACAGATTAGACGGGCTATTATTCACAAGCACTATGATATTACGGTTTGACAAGAAACTTTGAATGACTTGAATATAAGTCCGTTGTGACAGAAGGAATCAAATGCTTTCTCTATGTCGAGGAAAAGCATGCCCGTTGACTTTCCTACACATAGATTTTTTTTTAATGAGATTGGTGATTCGAAGTACTTGATGGCTGGTACTGTGAAATTTTCGAAACCCGAATTGTTCATTGGGAATTAATTCAATCTCAATTATAATTAGCAGCTTAGCTTGTCCTTGAAAACTTTTTCGAAAATCTTACTTAGGATGCTTAGCAAGCTATTGGTCTATAGCTATCCGGACTGTCCGTTGGTGTTCCTGCTTTCGGAATTGGAATTACTTTTGCTGTTTTCCAGACAGTTGGAAAAAAATGAGAATTTTCTTATAATTCGAAGTAAAAAAAACAATAGGAAAATGGAACAATATTATCACAAATACTGTGCTATTAACTACCCAAGGCGGCCTCAAGGCGGTTTTCGGATTTTGACTTATTTTTACCTGTAAAATGTACAAAATTCCATTTGTTTGCTTGTTATTGCATGCATACTATTTTATAAAAAATTTGAACCGAATCAAAAAAGAAGGGTTAAGTGTTGTTGTTGAAGATCTAAGTGAGTGAAAAAAAGCCGCTTTTCTCCAAAAACTCTAGAGTCAATGAAACATGTCTGCTCAGACCTAGCTACATGTATGGAGAAACGTATTTATTTCACATATCATCCGAAAAAAAAACTCATTTTATCTATGTATGTAGGGATTGGGAAAAATAAATGATAAGAACCAATCGAATTGAAATTAAATTAAATTTTAATTCATTGACTACATTTAATATTATAAAATGGTTATGGAATTACTAAAAAAAGTTAGTTGTTTTATGTGTGCGACAAATAAGACTAATTAAACCGAGCACTAGACTAGCGGCGTTCCTCTTTTTGTCGTTTCTCCTTGTTTCGCGTTAATCGTCATACTACTCTCAATCGGCACAAATGGAACACGCGTTTCCCTGTCAGCCTCGATCCAAATTAAGATGTATTCGTTTTATGGTTAATGGTTGGACTCCTACATGTATGTCCGTAATTACTAGGTTTGTTAAGCGCATAATATATTAAAAGAAAATAATATGTTATCGTATTTTGCAAAAGTTGCAGTTTATGGGTATAAAGAGTTTTCAAATGGGGACTGTCAATTTATTCAGTGAACTCAACATTTAACATGGTAAAGTACATTTTCAACATGGAACGAGCAACGTCTGCAAATTATAAAAATTTCGGAGTCGATGACCGCAACTTTAAAAACGTTAACTCCAATTTTCGGTTGTAATTCTTCTTCTTCTTTTTTGGGTCGATGGGTTCGTCAATAAGAAATATATACGTTATTTGTTGGGTTAAAATCCACGTTTGCTTCATGAATCACCACATCATCCACAAAAATTAACTGTTTGGTGTGGTTTGCATTTCGGCGGCGATATTGGCCATATTTTTTCGGCGATAATAACGATCGTCAGGTTCCTGTGGTAAGCCTTATATTGCCATGATTACCGATTATTTTTGGCCCGAATTGGAAGATACGGACTTGGACGACATGTGGTTGCAACAAGATGGTGCCACAAGCCACACAGCATACGTTACAATCGAACAAATCTCAAGAAATCGGCCTGTCGTAAAATATCTCCAATAGTTTACGTTTTATTTAAAAAAGTTTACAAGTCCTTATTGGAAGACCCTTTATATGAGATTGAGTGTGAAGGTATCATTATTGTCAATTAGTAATAATTACTTGCGTGTATTAGAAGCAAATTGAGTCCAACAAATGACGAAATAAACGTATTCAACTGAAGCCTCATGAGCGGAGGAGAACTCTTTCAATACGTTAGCAGACTTGGCGAAGAAGTACGGGTAAGTGGTTCTGAAGCACACGATTTTAGTGGCGATGGCGAAGAGGACTATATTCCCGATGGAGAAGACTCTGATGCAGATTAAAACTTGGGAGTTGGAGGAATATCGGATGTAGAACATATTAATGATGATGAGAAGCTGGAAGAGTCACAAGCAGAAAATGATCGAGCTTGCCAAATGCAAGAAGGGCAGTTCTCCGAGGAAGATTATTTGGCCGGTGGTGGAACAAAATGGTACAAGCAACCCACAGCAACAGGTCGTCTAAAAGTACACAATGTTATTCGAGAAGTCGGTGGCTACGCAAGACGATTAATCAAAATTAATCCTTTTGCTTATGAATTCTTATTGTTTTTCAATTCTTTACACAACATTGGCCAGGACCCAGCTTCTAGAGCAAATCATTCGTGTGTTCCATTGCTGTCTCACGATTGAAAAGAACCTTAAGTCTTATACCGATTCCGAACGGCCAAGTTTGAGAAGCTTTTTCTAGACAGCATTACTCTTTGAGCATTATTATTGACTCGAAAGAGTTGGGGCCGTGAGCATTATTATTGTTGTAACGGGAATCAACCCACGCAGCCAGGTCGACACAGAATCTAACAACGCCACATACCCGCAGAAGATATCGCACGAGTATTTTCATATTCAAAAGCTACTTGTGAAGACGGTACCTTTAGACTTTCTCAGTATAACCAGCGCCGCTAATTTATGTGAATTTATACAATACATTCAGCACGACAAAATAAAATGCTAACCCCATTCCTTAAGCGAATATCGTTTGCCAGTTACTCAGTATCTCGCCTTAATTGCACAAAGCTTATTACTCAATTAGCATTGCCATCAAAAGAAATACACTCCTTGTGTATACTGCAACGTTACGTTATTAATCCCATCAAATGTGTTACATACACATTTTTTTTTTTTACTTTTCACTTCCACTAAGGTCCCTGGAAGACGCGCCCGTAATTTATTCAAAAACCCTCTCCACCAGCATAGTATCGTTGGGATTTCGTTATAATAAATAATTTATACGCACATAATCCATTGGCTTGTATCTCACACAGTGTGGGTGTGTGTGCATAATTTTTTGCTCTCATAGCTAATTAAACGGATTCCCTCATATACGCCAACAAACACTCATTAGCTCCCATCCATTCAGTAAGCCACCGCTACCAAGGAGATGATGCGCCTTTCTAAAAGCCGGAGTGGAGTCTCTGGCGATGTTCCCGGCAACAAGCACAATTAAAATGATAATTAAACATATTCGCGTATCCTTTTATAATATAATTAATATTCATGCAAGAAAACTAATTAAAATCCCCCAAAAACTCGTCCTTTTATCTGCAAAATATGCGTTGTGCACACATCCTTATCTCAAACATTGAATTTTCTGTTTACTGTGAAAATTAGCGTTGGATTTAACGTGCTCTTGCCGCCGCCACCGCGCGAAAGGCTTCCTTCCTTCTCACCAAATCTCTACCTCCCCACCTTCCTCCCTCCCATCATCGCACATCGGCACGGATTTGAGCGAGTAAGAGGGGGAGGGGGAGGGGGGGGGGGGGGGGCTGGCGGAAATTGGCTTAACATAGTGCTGTGTGTGTGGATTTGGTACAAATACTGTCGTCAGCGACAGACTCTATCAACCAAAAATCCAATTGAGCACGAGTGCTGGCTGGAATGCTGATGCTGACGGTGATGCTGATGCTAATGCTGATGCTGATGTTATAAATGGCAAGGACATTAATATGAACATCACACTGCTGCAAGTGAGATATCGTGAAGGCTCCACCAAAAACAGAAAAAAATGCCTTTACCTCCTGCACACTGACTAACACCTTCCGCCCGCACATCATTCCTGCGTGACAACAGTTTGGGTGCTGTGATGCAAAGGGGACACAGCTGGCCTGTAGAAGACGCCGACGCTGAGGACGTCGAAGCAGACCAACCAGCCCCGCGTTCCCCCACAGGAAAACTTTATTTTTCTCGCGTAATTATGGAAATTTCCCCTAATTGGTTAATTAGAAGAAATGTACTCCATTATCTTATTATGATGGTACTCTGGCGGGACGATCCTTTCGAAGAATGATAATTTCATTCCATTAATTTCCATTGTAAGATGTTTGTATTCTCCCTCGGCCCCTGCCTCAGTCTCCCACATACTGGGTGTCCTGGGGAAACCCATCGAGGTACGAAGTCTTCCATTAATGTAATGTACGTTAATTAAAAGTCGGCGCATAAGTAATTTATTGGAGACCTGTTTGCGTTTCTTCTCTTCGGGTGAGTGACTCTCTCTATGTGTGTGTGCTCAAGCCTTCACTGTTCGAGATGTGGCACACATAAATGAATAACTCTTCTGTCCATTCGGCGCACACATACACACCCATAGAGAGGATGCTGATGCTTCGTCAAATTTATTACCCGTGAACTTTTATGCACTAGAAATTTGCTTCTGTGTCGTCTAATAAATTTTCGGGACCCATCCCGGCGGCGGATTTGTGCGGAACAAGGATATTTTTGGCAGTTTTGCTGTGATGCAAAAGTTCGTTTCTATGCTGCTCCTAGTTGTACTAAGCGTTTTTAATCTCAAAGCCATGGCAGAAGAGTAAAACCTGTAATGCAAGCTGACAGGACCGAAAAAAGGACCACTACCCCAGAGAAAGAGTACACAAGCTTGGGTTGACTTCGTCGGAGGATAAAAGCCAAAAATCGAACCATGTACTGCGGTGCGAGCGCGCAGCAAGGGCCCCGCTGCTGTGCGGAGGATATGCAAATTTATCAGGACGTCACATGTGCGATTGCTGTCCTCTCGCTATTTGGCGGCATATTTCTGTAACCCGCAAAACACAACCATTATTCATATTAAAAGAACCCGCCATGCCAAAGGATGTGCGGATTTGATTTTTTTTGCTTTACCCCCACCCCCAAACGCCGACTTTACGGACCACAGCAGTTGATGTCAGCTGTATGCGGTTTAGATTGAGCGACCGGCGGAGAGAGGTTATTGCTTTGAAAGTTTTAGCATATCCACTAAGCCCACCACCCCCCTCATCAAGAGATGACAGAAGGGGTCGAGTGATTTAAGTAAAAAGGCAAAGGCGACTGCAAAGGCTCACTGGGCATGAATAGAAATTCAAATCCGGACGTTTTTTCTCATATCAAATATTCCCGAGTGTGTGTGTGTGAACTTATTACTCAAGCTCAATGTACTCAGTGTACACCGAAGGATTATTTTTTACGAGTATTTGCTGAGGGACTTTTGTGTATGATATGTATCATCTCCCGTCACGGTCATGGGTAATATTGCCTTTCATAGCAGGCAGGCAGGCAGAGGATTCCTTCGTCTTAGGACAAGGATATTTGCTGCGGATCATATTTAGAATGGAAAAGGTACTAATCCGGGCTTAGCTAGTCTGACGATGCTGGACCCACATCGGTGTGCCACAGCACCCTCTGGCAACTTTATTAACCTACACTTGATGGTTGTGTACCCTAAAATGTATCGGTATTTAACTAAACAAGCCGGAGGAACTTTTGCGGACCATAACTCCCCACGCACACCGACGTCGTCCTTCACCCGCTGCACTGGCTAGAGTCTCACAGCCTCAATGGGAAGTAATGTTGAGCCACATTTGGACAGCAGCGTGTGCATTCATCGCAGTGCAGTGCGTTCTCTCGCTCGGTCCGCTTGCCCTCTTGCTCTCCGGATTTGGTCTTAGGGAAGCCGAGGAAAATTAATTTTCCTAATTCGAATGGGAAACCGTACAAAATGTGTTTGAATTCTTTTCATGGAATTTTCGAACGTCAGAAAGTTTTTCTGTGGTACATAGCAATTCAGACAGATGGGTAAATCTGTGAGTCTGGGCGTTGATGTATCCACTTGAGTGTCTTCCTTTTGGATTCTGGTCCCCCACCCTCTATTTTCTGGTCTCGTTCTTTTCTAAAATAATAAACAATGCCAAAGTGTTATACAAAATAAACTGCCCAAGTTGGGAACTTTTTCAATGGCTTTGGTAGTCGGATCTATGGTCCAATTAAGTGCGGACCTTGTCGGTACGATGTGTTCTTTGGTTTTGCTCGAGCATCGCCTGGCTGGGCGTGCGGTGGAGGGTACGTGAGTCTGTTTATTTTGAATCGATGGGGAAACTGTTTACATAAGTAAATGGACGACTACTATTTTTGAAAGGACATATCCTCTTGGTAAGTGGTCTCTCTGACGGCAGGCTGGGGTGGTTAGTTTGTATTTAATTGGAAACGATTGATATTTTGAGATGTTGTTTTGGGGGAACGGAGGGATTCTATGTTTTTGTATTTTGGTTGGTTTGATTTTCCTTTTGGGTTTCCAGGAAAATGAAACATGCTCGTCATAGCAATGGAATAGAAGAACCTCAGAACGGAACCTTTTTCGTTTTCTCTTTTTTACAGCTTACAGCGGATGCTGGGGCTTTCATCGCTCCACTTTGTTTGCACTGGGAAGAGTGGATGGCAATCAGAGGAAAACTAAACGCACTATTTGCTGGTGGCCGTTTTCAATGTTCACAACTTAATTGGTTTCCAGGCGAGCTGTGTTTGATGATGGATTCATCCCAATTAAGAGACCTTCAGTTGTTATGACAAAAGCTTCTTTACCGATTTCGCTGGCTCCTTTGTGGACTTTGTGTACTTATTCACTGAGACATTTGTGGGCAGAATATCGAAACGTGAACTCTTATTGGTTCGTATTCCTTTGACAGATGTGCGAAATTGTAGCGTTCTCAATAGGCAGATGTACAGTTTGTGAGTACGGTGAATACCTATTCAACAACTTTCTATAAGCTGGCATACAATTACAAAAAACAACCTTGGAAACTCCACAAGCCGATCTCAACATCGCAATAGCAGCTGTTAACATTTTGACGAGAGCAGATGCCAAAGAATCAAGGTTAAATTTCATTAATTCCACATCTTGTAAAAAGACTTCTCGGGCCTTTCTAGACGTATGCCAGTTTAAGCCAGAGTAAGGGAAATATACGGCAGAGCAATATTCAAGAATCAGACGGACAATTGTAAATAGCCGACTTATGACAGTAAAGATCCGCGAAATTGAGAACAAGCTTATTTCAGAAACCCAATCTTTTAAGTAGATTTAGCTACAAGTAGTCCATATGAATCACGCAAAGACCTTAAATAATTTTCCAAATGTTTATTCCACATATAGAACGGTCAGGCAACATTATAATATGCTAAACAGAAAAGGAATGACATTTGTTTACATTTACTATTAGTTTGCCAGTTGCGTATTACATTTAAATCCCTTTGGATTCTTATACAGTCTTGAGAATTTCTAACACGGAAAAAAATCCTAATGTCATCACTATACATATGGTAATTACCAGGATCAGGGATCGAGTAGATCTCATTTATTAATATGTTTAAAAGAAGTTATCCTAAATAAGTATACAATACCTTAAAAAATATTTATCGACAGTTACCGATCTTTAACTTTTCTATCCTCTTGGAAGGGTAACTTGAAATTCATTTTGGAAGAATTGAATTTATTGGTATTAACTTCAAACTCGTTACTACTTTCATTTTATTGATTATCTTAATTTTACATTTATCTACATTACTACACTTTCATTAAAATCCTGGAAGGTTATTCTTCGTCAACAACAGTCTAATTTTGGGAATACAGCGATATACATTTAGCTAGTTTTTTAAGACATTGAATTAAAAATCGTAAGCTCGTGACTATGACAGTGTAACGGGAAGATGAGTTCAAAGATGTACTTCATCGATGCAATGCAGTATAACTCTACTGTGTGTAAAATATGCATAGCCATCTAGGGTTACGTTTTTTACTCCTGTTGAGATAATTGTAACTTGAAGCATGAAAAATTACTGAGTCATAGTAATCATCATAGTAAAACTCGTCAATTATAACACACATGTGCACATATTTCTTCACATCGATTAATTTCGTTCCAATATTTTATCAATATTCTTCCACTTTTCTAAGTGGACCGACATTTAGGTTAGATTTTGGAGGAGCTTCCGGCATTTTTCTATTGTTGTATAAATGCGTACATTATGGCCATTATAATTTGGAACGTTCTTCTGACAGATGTGGTGAGCATCTTTCGCCCTACACGCCTTCTTTTATAACCCGATCAACTGTTACTCAATCCTTCCGACAGTTCCGTCGATCAGCGAGCTGAGGAGTGTCTTCTCGGGTTCAGTACAGCGTTATCGAGTGCGGGATGCAACATCGAAAGTACGAGTGGTTAGGGAGCGAGGGAACTATATCGTTGAATTCATTAGATCTGGGGTAGCAAGGGATACGTACTATCCCCTCAAGGGGCGCGGGTGACGTAGATCTTTCGGCGGCTTGGATATTAATCAGCCGCAACCTATGGCCGTCTTAGATTTTTTAGAATATTTTTAAGTAGTTATAAGTTGTACACATACACTTGGGTGGCCGTGACGTTGAGGGTATGTGTATCTACCTCGACTTAACGTTCGATCCCCACGTAAGACCAAGCAGTTATTTTCATGGTCCCACCTCATTCGAGTCACTGACAATGCTAAAAAAGTAATAACTATCTAAAAAAAGCTTCTCAAACAACCAAACGGAGTCGGCCATGACCCTGTAGGTTTCCTACACTCGTGAAAGTACAATAGCTCGCACAACATGAGTGGTTGCTGCAGAAGCTAGGCCCTATTAAATATCTATGTATTAACAAAAAATACTTCAATCCCAAGAATAATATTTTTTCTCATGTCATCATGAGCTGCGTTATAATTGCTTTATACTTATATACTTTAGTAGACATTTTCCCAAAATCAATAAAGCTATCTATTCTCAATTTAATTTTGTAACTGCTTGCCGTCTTTAATAAATTACCAACAATTAGATGTGCAGGTAAAGCTTCAACATTTTTAAAAAGTACGCGAACGCAGCTTTTTTTCTTTGAATAATCACGAAATGGAAAATGTATTCACCACAATGACTTAACAAATAGTAATATTTTAACTACGTATTTAATAATTTTAGAAAAACGATTGTGAAAATTCATATACATTTACAATAGAATGTCTCTTATATAGGTGAACATTTTTTTCAGATTTCGAAATTTATCGGAAATACATCTATATCTTTTCAAATTTTGTATTAAGATGTGTCTTCATAATTCTTTTGATGAAAAACTTGTTTACTGTATTGTTTAAAGTTTATTTGTGTAATTTAAACAGTAATTTTGAAATGTATTTGTATTTCACTGTATCGGGGTGAGATCTATCTTTAGATTCATGAGCGTCCTCAGTTAATCATAAGAATAACTACAAACAAGTGCTTAATTCCGCGAGATCGCGTGGGTTCTCGTAATCCAAGTAAGATAAAAATTTACTGCCGAGAGTTTTAGGAGCAAATAAACAAAACCAAGACGTAATGCGTTAGAAAATAGAAACTTCGAAAAATAAGGGACACTCTAATGTACATGAACATATGTTTCGTTAATATTGTCTACCATTTTCCATTAAATAAAATATATAAATAAAATAAATTTAAATTAATAAATAAAAATAATATAGTAATAATTTGGGTGACGCAACAGTCTCAGGCGGAGTTGAGCCCTGCTTCTGCAGCACCCACTTGTGTTGTGCGAGCTATTGTTCTCTCACGAGTGGAAGGACCTACAGTTTTGTGCTGACACCGAACGACTAAGCTTGACTTTAACTTCAAAATTAATTTTTTATTTTTAAATTCATGATTCTTAAAACTAGACAAAAATTATTAAATCTATCTTAATATATAAACAATTCATGTTCTTAAATTCTATCTTACTGACCCTTCGCAGGTGCTCTAAAATAATCTAAGCCTACTTATCTATTTGCCTTCCGGCGTCTACTACTAATATTGTTTTTTTGCAGTCCATATGGACAATCTTTATTGTTTTTGCTTACTGGCCAAGAAAAATTAGAATAACTTGGCGCTTCTCGGCCTTATGGCTAAGATCAGAGTGTGGTTAAGTTTGAGAAGCTTTTACTATATAGCAACACTCATTCAGCTTTGTCAGAGTAAAACTTAGTAACTTCGGAGATCGAACCTGGCATCCAGTGGAGAAGTCGACGCAAAATCCCACTGTGCCACGGCGACCAGTCTAATCATAATAATAATATTATTAATGACTCCATACTGACACCACGTTGGTCTATCTACATACATCGGGCTCGTACGAAACCGAGTCGCTAGGAAATTAGAACTGCGTACACTTACTCAAAAATTTTAAATATTTTGTATGTTGCCACTTGATTTCTAAATTCGTTTTATGGTTTCTCTTCGACTTCCATACATTCAAGAACTACATGGCTTCTGAAACTGTTCTCCTTAATGCAGCCGTTCAGCACTTTTTGAAACACAATACACATATCAAGACTTACACTCCTCACTGTATTTAATATTCAATCGGATGCTGGAAGCAGTCCTTCTTTATTGCATTCGAGCGAGTTATCCTTATGTTAAATCCAATAACCTCCGGAAGATAACTGCGGCTTGACGTGATAAAACCATGAAATAATACACAGAACTTGTTATCCTCAGAAGATACGAGCAATTTAAAATTCGCCATTTCGTTCATTCGGATAACCGTCCCAGCGCGAGCTACGTACCGCGGTAATGACACGCATAGGAACGTGAAAATTTTCCCATTAAGCTATTAGCATAATTACAAATAGATAATGAACTGAAACCTGCTTAAATTACCTCATTAGGGACGAGAACGTACAAATTTTATCTCCGCGTGGCAGTTGCTTTCTTGCACCAAGGGCACCCCCCCAGATGGTGGTTTGGGGCGCGAGCACGTGTGAATGTACCTACTCGTGTGCCCTCATTATGTGCTGAGTGTGCCTCTTGAAATTTAAGAGCGCCCTCTTAAAACGCCCGAACAAGCAGGCAGGCAGGCAGGAAGAGAGTTTCTCACCATTCGACCTGGCACAATCGAAAGCTGTCACTATTTGCCGTATGACATAGATGCGATGGCGACTAAGTCGTGAGTGACGGATGCCACGGTTGGATTGGTGAACCACACACCATTTTATTCAAATTCCGGCATGTGGGCGTCATAGCAAGGCTCAGGGTGTGTCTTTTGTGATAAATTATCACCATGGTCATCGTCAATGAAACAAAAACCTCATGACAATTTCATCCATTCGAACAGTGGCGATTTATGGTTGAGTAGCATTGCAAACTGCAATCGGTCGGTGGGCCGATCACATCCCAGCCATCCACACGAGGTCTCTTCTGGTCGACTGTGTGTGCATCAGAGTGTCCCAGCAGGGCAATGTTTTAGAAATCTCTATCAAGGGGCCGATTGCAAAATTTCAAATGCTCGAATATTTGGTCTGTGTTCCGCCTGGTGGTGCTGTTTGCTCGACGCAATAAATCAGGTTTGATAGGGCAAATAAAATGTGACATATGCCGCCTTAAATATATGTGACAGTTTAATTCTTCCCCGGGAATTAATGCTGAAGTTGAAATTTATACCCTTGACATCGATATAAATTACAGAATTGATGTTGCTGTGCTCTAGTCGTTGTCGGTACGTGCTGGGGATAGGGATGGGGGAAGCCTGCTCAGTCCTTATCATAGACGATTGGCCCACTGATTGGTAATCCATTGTTCTGTGAAGGATATTGACGAATGCAAAAACCCCCAGGATGCATGGGATATTGTCCGCATGGTGCAAAACGACTTAATACTCCGCCACCGCGCCCCCAACACGTCCGGTGTGACTCGTAATTAGTATTATATGGGATGCTTGCATCCGAGAGATTTGTTATGCCCTGACTTGGGCATCTGTTGCCTGTCTCCGGCGCTTATTGATGGGTTCCACTCCTCATTAATACTGAATGTGCTCGTGATGGTGGGACGGCTGGGGGTGAAGTAGACTGCAATTAAGGATAGCCTGATGTGCGATTCTGCGATTCGCGAATGTTGATGGCACGTTCGCGTCGAGTCGAGTGGAGCTGAGGAGGCAGATGCACACTGATGGGAGCGATATGGCAGATAGGCGGGGCCGCAATTAAGCCATAAAAATAACAGACACTTTTATGACACGGAGCCGCCGCCGCCACGCTGCCACGCAGCGCCGGAAGGATTGTCGCGTCTGTTTTTCGGAATTAAAACTCATTTTCACACAGAATGATAATTGGATGACGAGGAGCGCAGAAATATTCCGGAAAATCACGTTTCGTATTGCCTACGTGCGCAAGAAGAGAAAACTTTATCCTTCTCACAGTCACTCTGTAATAGAGACGATGGGCTGTGTGTCGTGCAACAGCATCCTCAGCCACGTCACCGTCCGCATCAGCATCGCCATCATGCATTTACAAATGAGCGAGGTGCAGTTGTGGGAGTGAATGTCCTAAATTTATTCAAGTCCTTTCTTTCTGCCTCTCTCTGTGGGTGTGTGTGTGTTTGTGTGCGTGTTGCGTGTGCACGAAGAAGGAATATTCTAAGTTAGTGGCAAAAATGAATTCGGAAAGTAGAAGACAAGAGGAAAAAGTTGGGGATTCTTGACGCGTCACTTAAACTCATATCCTGATTTGTTTGCGAGCGGGCGAGGTAGTTTTTACTCCTTGAGTGGCTAGTGTGATGCTACCGCACGTATCATGTGCAGATGTATCTCATTTCCGGCATTTGTTGTTCCAGACACTCGTGCCTGGCTGTTCGCCTCCTAGTTCTCCTCGTGCTCATAATCCCACAAAATTTTGCATTCATCATTTTTTGAACGTTTTAAATTGCATTTTGCTGCCCCGAGAGGGAAGCCGCGACGATGGAGGACGGCACCTGCTGGCTTCTCCCTCTCTGTACGCCACGATCCTCACCAACACTCTTCTTTTTCATATTGCGCATATTAAATGCAGGCAGACGTACCTCCCGCCGCGTGTGCTATGCAGTACACATGTGGTTGTGTGTGTGTGTGAGCTAAAAGCGAGTTGGAACAATAAAATTAAAAATGGAAAAACTTCCTGACCACACATGACAAAAAATTAAAAAATAATGAAAAACGAAGAACGAGAAGAGACAAAAATAAAAATTATTCTCTGGGGTAATATAAACGGCATGATATGTGGGATGGGACATAAACCCGAGCATCCGTGTACATTGCCGCTCCTGGATACATTTCCACTAAGCTGGCGAGTATCCACCATTGGTCACCACCGCGCCGCCACCACTGGCCAACGCTGCTGCTACTACTGCGGCTATCTACGGGCACATAAATGTTTTACACAATGCGGAGACATGCTCCGTAATTATCGGCCACACAAAAGGACTTGATAAAAGTGTGAAACTCATTGTAAATATCAACGCTTTTGGGTCGATAAAGATGGTGTGCACGCGTTCGTAGGTCCGCATGAGGCTGGGATAATGTCCCTGCTGCTGTGAGTGCTTTATCGGTGACGGATATTGACAGGCAATTGGTTGACGTTTAATAATGAGCGGGACACAAGGATGAATGACGTTTTTATGACTGTGGGTGGGAGTTCGAGTGCGAGTTTATGGTGTGGATATCTGCCCTGGTTGTGGCAGTTGTACGATATGCCCAAACGGAATAAAATATATGTATCTCTGAAGTGACCAACGTTTTATTTATTTTCAACAAAAGTTGTATATCTTTTGCCATTACTAAGGTATGCGATCACCGGTTTGAGTGGTATCATTTTTGGCAGTAATGTTTATCAGTATCCTTAAACACAAAATAAGTTGACTGACATCACTGTGACACCTTCTCGTTTTCAGTATTTTTATGTTTAACAGTGACGGCAGTATTCTTCTATTCCGATGTTGTTAATTTTTACTCGTTGTATGACATGGAAATATATTGCTTACGGTCTTCAACCACCGTGCTGTATGTGTCGTTGTTCTCGCACGAAGTACCTGTAGTTTCATGAGAACCTTAAACTACCGAGTCGAATAGCATATTACTTTTATCGACAAAATACCCTGAGGAATGGTGTCGTAAATTGAAAAGTTGGGCTTTATGGTGATCCACTCCCACTACCAATCCCACTAGCCTAAGCGACCACATTCATAGCTATTACTTAAAAATGATAGATGTTCTTACGAGCTCAATACATACGTTGCTCTTGTTTTGAATTAGAACACACTTTGTTTGTATGTACGAGTCCTGAATTCTGAAAAACTACACCTTACATATTCTAATGGCGCAACTGATCGGGAGGGATATGGGCCTAAATCAGGAAGCCTGTCCAGCTGATACGAACATTTACCAGCTACTTGCAAAAATTAAGTCAGGTTGATCGTTCCATTAAGGACACAATTACTGTTTGGGCCAAAAGAAACAACCATTTGCAAGAGATCATAGTCCAGAGTTGTTTGGTAATGAGGCATCCTGTGCCAGATATCCATATGCGGTTTGTATGGGCAAGCGTTTCAAGTTTTAGCAGATGTTTAATAGTAGCGATAGGCATGGAGGGTGGTTCTCCACCGGAAAGAGCACGGAGCTTGTGCCCTTTCTAGCGAGCTCGTCCGCCTTGAAATTTACCTTAAACATAGACATTAACTTGTGCCGATATTTAAGACCTTCACATTTAAGCTTCGATTCAAGGATATCATAATTGAAAGTGAACAACAGTTTTTTACGTTCTTCAAGACTGAGTTAAGTGGTTGTCCAAACTGAGAATGGTAGCTTATTGAATACTATGGGACTGACGGCGCAATGGGTTAAGTGCTTGCCCTTTTTTTAGTGCGGTCCGTGGTTCGAATCCCAGTGAAAGCAAAGTTAATACGTTTCTATTTGGTTTTAAAATCTGGTCCAGTCACCATTTGCCGTTGGGATCAAATGAACGGCACTATCATTGCAGTTGTCAATCGGTGGTAGTAGTCTGACTGTGGTTGTCACAATGGCCCAACATGGACTAAGTGTGCTGGTGAATACACTAGCAGCCGCCCTACTTAACCTAACCTAACCTAATGGGGCTATAAAAGTGTACAAGTGCGAAATATGGGTTTTGCATACGATTGGAACATAAACAAGATGAATGTATGGTAGGTATTTGTACGAAGACTATAAAGATGATTAACTCTCGTAGGAAATTGAATGCTTCTCTTAAAAATTTGTGTATTACTTTAAAGACATAGAGGTGTCTTAACGGTAGAATACGGAGGTCGCTATATAATGACCATAAATAAATATAAAGTCAACTTAACTCTTATGCGAATCTGTTTAATTTACCACCATTGAGCGCCGAGTGTTCGTGTTAAGTGCAAATTCAAAAAAAAACAAGCATTGTTTTGAATTCGAAAGGATCTACAAACAACTTTCTCAGACGATATCTCATTCTCAGTTATTATCTACAGATAAAAGTCTTGGATGAGGAGTTAGTGGGTTCGGAAGCATTAAATATATCTCTGAGATTGTTCACAAGAAAACGCAAAGGACCACTGCGATAGAGCTATTCCACATCGCGATAAATTTAAAATCTTTAATTTGTATCACGGCAAATTCTATTGTGACAGGGTCAGTGATAAGGACGACAAATATATCAGACCCAAAAATCAAAATCTTAAAAGTTTCTATATACGGTTATCCCAAAACGCTCTCCGGGGTAGTTAGTTTCTCAAAGAAAACTTTACTTGCGTATTCGGATGAAATACGAATTTGGAACACATCACGAATTACTGTTTGATTAACTTTCAGAGGACTTGGAGAAGGTGTAAATAAAGAGTTGCACTAACATTTCTCTTATCAGTATCTATATTGTTTGAGGGGCTTTCCTCTTATTAGTCGGGTTTGATGGAACAGTGCTTTATGTATGAGGGGAATGTAGTATTTACTTATAATTTTTATGCGGCATTTAATAGAATACGCCCACGACATTATATGTACTTGTTGGATCTAAATGTTGGAGTAATCTATATTCTGATGCCTGAACTCAATGAGCTTTAATGGTTTTTTGGAATCTGTGCATCAGGATGTAGCCCTTACCTTTGACCCCGCTGTACTTGGCGGCACGACATGCAATTTGCATGACCAATGCTGTGGACGAGGCTTTTCAACAGGGGCCAAATTAATGTCATGTTGAAAGTTACCCGCTACATGGCCGTTTACCCGCTTCTGATAAGTCAGACCAGTCATTTGCGATTTGTCTTGGAATATAAATCCAGTACAGTAAAACTATCTCCGCTCGCGACAAGACAGAATATGCCAAGGAGCGCCAACTAAATAGTGTATACGTCCGAACCAGTTTTCGTTTCACTGGTCAAAAAAGTTGCACATACGCCTTGGTGCGCGTTAATACATATTTTACGGACAATGATTCAAAGTATGTTATTGTATATTAAACTCTTATGCATGCATTTAAAAGCATAAAATATATTTATTTAAGCTATATCAACTGATGGTGTACCGAATATCAGCCATATGGAATGATCAATTTAAGAGAAATAACAAACAACTAAACTGATCTTCGATTATTCGTCGAATGGTAACCATGGAGGGTTAAAAAAGACTTGATATAAGTGTAATAAGGAAATAATACTTTTAATTGAAACATGGATGGTTCTAGAATATCAAGATACAGATGTATTGTTTTTCTCTCAACCTTTTGATGGCGGTTGTCAAAAACTACATCCCGCCATAATTGTCTTTTGGATGATGGCCGTTGATCCTTCCTGTGCTCAAATGATGAGGGCACACCGTTTACATCAACCTCACAATACATTATAATAAAACTACCCTTCCAGTAGACATAAAGTTTTCTTAAAGGAAGTACATGTATCTAGAGTTAAGATACATAAAAATATCTCGTTTTGAGAAGTAATATGTTGTTCAAGGTATGGACTCACGGCAACTTAGAGACTATAAATATTATTAGTGGGACATTCAGCATAAATATAGTAATAAAAATAATACTAGGTACATAACAATAAAAAAAGTAATAAGATATCTCCAGTACCCAAGCGAACTCACGGTGTTGTCTGTAGTCGCCCAATGCATATGACCCTAAATCCATCCTCGCTTGCATAAGCAAAGGACGGTGCTTTGTCTACCTTCGAAGTCCGATAGTTAACGGTAACAAGTGGACAAGGAATGATAACTGAAGAAATTATTAATAAAAGAGGAACAAATGTGTCGCCTTTTTATACTGAGAAAAATTAGCTTTTTCAGTAAAGAATAAAGCTCTTATACTGTTAGTTTAGTGTTTCTAAGTGGACCAAGGTTGCGACTGTATTTATTGGGATTGGTGATACCAATTTTAAATATTATATTATGAAAGGAGTATTAAGAAAATAAGAAAAGTTTTAATGAATGGTGGTATTACAAAGTCGAAAGCGTTAGTAGTTAGTAGTCCTTCGAAAGACTTAGAAGTCATGCGAGTGTGTAAGTAGTTAGTACTAGTAGTCATTCGAACGAATTAGTTAGTTTAGTTAGTAGTCATTCGATTGATTGAGATTCCAGATGTTTTCGAGAAGTTGTATTAATCATACCATTCGAATGCGCCAATCATTTAACTACATTCTTTCGGTTTAGATGGTCGCTATAGACAATGGTTGCTTTTTTTCAAAAATAGAAAGATAACGTGTGCAAATAATAATAATTTTAAACGCATGTTTAAAGTGCATATTTCCCATTTTTAAGATCATACCTTAAGCGCGTAGTAATTACATACAGTCAGTGTAAAAAGTCTGCGTACATTACCACAGGCAGACTTTTTCCCGAGAATTTCCAATTCCAGTCCATTTTTCGCTTCAATTCATATTTTCATTTTCTTCTTTCATTCAGTCGAGCGCTTGAACTATCTGAGGGCATATGTATATGTATTATTTTCTTCACTTTTAAGAGTTTTTTTTAAACTAAAATTATAAACAAGGAACTATCACAGGATATTCGAAAATTAATAGTAAAACTACGTTCGGAATGTAAAAGTTTAAGAGAAATTGATGAAACCATTGGTAAACCAAATTCTTCCGTACAAAGAGTTAGAAAACTACGCACAAACCCGAAATTTTACTTCGAAATACAGATCTGGGCACTCAGCAGTACTTAGAGTCAGAGAAAAACGGTCAGTTTTGGCTGAAGTAAAAGCAAATCCAAGAATAAAATAGTGAAGATAATCCAAGAGAAGTTTTAAAAGTCGGTTAGTTGCTCTACTGTTAGAAATACCCTAAGAGAAGGAGGTTATCATGGACGATCCGGAGGGAAAAAACCCTATATTTCAGAAACCAACCGAAAGAAGCGTATTGCTTTTGCTAAGGAGAATATTGACAAGCGAGAAAGTTTTTGGAATAGTGTATTATTTTCGGACGAAAGCAAATTTTGCATATTTGTATTAAATGGACGCGGTATTGTGTGGAGAAAACCAGCAACTGAATGGAATAAAGAAAACCTATTTTCAACAATTAAACATGGAGGTTAGATAAGACTTGATATGGCAGCAAATGGAGTTGGGCACTTAGAATTTATTGAAAGTGGAATGGATAGATTCCAGTATTTAATCATAATAAAAAATATATATCTATGAAAGTGCCAGCAACATTCAACACGATAATTATCCCAAGCCTACTTCTTACATTGTAAGGCTTTTGCTACTGTATAATGTTCCAAAGCAGTTGCATACACCTCCGCAATCACCAGACTTTAATCCCATAGAATATTTGTGGGCGTTGTTGGACGGGCGCATCCGTCAACATAACATATCGTCCAAAAATATGCTCAAAGAAAAACTGCTTGAGGAATAGTCGAAAATAACTCCTGAAGATACGAAACCCTAAGTAAATTCAATAGGACAATGACTGACGGAAGTTATGTTCAGAAGAGGGTACCCAACAAAATATTTATATTGATTTGTTTTCATTTAGTTATTGAAATTTCTGCATAAATGGCGTATGCAGACTTTTCTGTTTTTTTTTTCTGTCCGTGGTTACTTCAATCCATATTTTACGAAAACTGAGTCAGTTATTTATGTTTTTTGTTTTTGAATTACTTAATTACTATTATCTTACATGAACTCAATAAAAGAGATTTAATTTGTTTGATCGATTTGTTTGTTTTTTCTTTTTAATGAAAGTTTCATGCTTTGTACGCAGACTTTTTGCACTGACTGTATGTATCTGTACTTTATTTCACTCGTACTCACGGTGACCATTCCACTCCACATAATTGAAGCCAGGGTTTTCTTTTCAGAACTAATTCAAATTATAAGTATACGCGTTTGCAAAGAGTGTACTTATATATGTATAAATAATTTCCATCCAGTTTCGCCTCTTCTTTAATCCCTCCCACATTTTATTATGAAAACAAATCTTTGGAGTTTGAAATACCTACATATCCATACGTACGCCTTTGGCATCTACAGAAGTCATATAAAGGCTTTTCCATGGAAAAACACTTACAAAGGTAAGTCTATACCTCCCATTGTTCTATTCATAAAATTATGAATAAATTCGACCCACATCACGAGCTCAAACGCACCCAAATCACACAGCATTTAAGCACATTTCCTCATTAAAAGTCTTCAATCAAAATCCAAAGATCGATACGAAATATGTATCCCATCCCGCCAGGACAATGCTAAAAATGGGAAATCATCAGAAGACAATTTTCAATCTCAAAGATATTTCTGACTGCATTTCAGGCTTGACGACTCGGGGATAGACAGGAGATGCCAGCCATTATTCAATTCCCTCCTTCGCATACATTCTCGTATTCACTTCAATATTCAAATGGAGTGTGCCTGGCCTGCCCCGCACAGACAGTTCCCAAAATATACATATCTAACACGGAATTTAATAAAAATCACTCAGCAGTGTTGTCGGAAAATTCCAGAAGTGTGTCAGCAGCAACAATCGTTCACCATTCTATGCGAAAATATAAAACAGTGAAGACGGATACACTTGAGAACACACTCCACTCAGCATGAAAACGATAGTGCCGTCTGTGGGTCGGCGGAGCGGCGAACATACGTATTCAATTCTCGAGTACGTGCATATCAAAATTTAGCCTTTCTCTTTTTTTACAGAAGTGATGGGGGCTCCTCCAGTCGACGCCAAATGCAAGAATAACCTCTATTCACCCTATCCATGGCCCATAGACACACACAAGCACACTTGGCCACGCGTATCTCATAACCCATGCTCACCGACCAAAATGCTTCGCACTGGATATTGAATTTTGTGAACATCATTTGTTAATTAAGGCGTTCAGTAAAAAAGTTGATCAACAAAGGACGGGCATGGCAGCAGGCAAGGAAGGAAGGAAGGATCAAATTCATCTTCCACCCAATCATCATTCATTGGTCCATATGAAAATCCTTACCTAATGCCTTTCACTTTCCATGTCTCACCAGTTTTTATCCCAGTCAGCAGAACTGCTTGGTCTGGTCGTCTGGCTATCTGGATGTTGCTGTTGGTCCTTTGGCTGGTGTTTGCTGCTTCTTATGCACGCTGTAGTGGTGTGGTTGGAGTGTTCGTGTAAATGGCATGGCTCCATGTGTGTGGATGTTGTAGTTGTTGGCCGTTGGCTTCAAGGATTCTCTCTTTAGAAAGACATTTGATATGAATTAGTGCGCTTTTTACACTCTTTCTCTATCTGTCTCTCTCTCTCACTCATCCTCGTTCAGCTCTCCTGCACAAGGACTCTCAAACATTGACCATCGGTGCCGCCGCGCCGCCCCCATCCCCGATTGCCATCACTATGGATTTAATTACGTTTAATCCATTTAGTGGCGATGTAATGGAATGGAGTGGCTCTCTTGAGCGTTTGTTTGTATGTAGTCGTGGTTGATGATGACGACGAGAAGAAGGACGACAACGACGACGGCTACAACGACCAGTGAGACCAACGAGACCAACGAGACCAACGAGTCCATCGAGACCAACGAGATGCTGGTAAACATCTGGAGTGATGAATCTTTGTACTTTTCGGGACTGATGGGATGTGATTAGCTGCCGAAATGAGTTTAATTTAACGAAGTGTTAGGTTTCACATCGAAGACATCCTGTGAGATATTTTCAATTGCGGTTGCTTCTAACGGATGTCCGCTGTCTCGTCAGTGTTGTCCTCACTGTCAGTGTGGCAGCAGCAGTAGCAGCGATATTTGCGTCTGGCTGCCACCATCCATCGAACTATCGAATTTCTAATTCCTTTTTCGGCAATTAATACAGTCTCTCGGCAGGGTGGCTTAGATGGAACTGAAAATCTATTTGCTTTCCATTTTCCATCGCAACGTAATCCACCTAAAGAACTGCAAGAATAATATTTATGAGAGTTGAAAACAATGAAGATGTGGATGAAATGCAAATATACACATGCAGAGCATCTCTGGAACTGGAATGCATCTAGTATGCACCAATGCATCGCTGCTCGAGTGTCGGCGGGTGTCTGTGTGGGTGGGGCTTGTGTGAAATGTTCATCTTCCTTTTCCTCAGTCTATAAACAAACTTTGTTATCATACTTTTATCTTCCGTTGCATCCAGTTTCCATTATCACAAGTTCGTACGTACACGAGAAAGAGGAATATGAACTTCTCTATTCAAACATTGCATATCCTTCTTAACACACACACAGACATACAGAGACTACTCTGAGTGGTACTGCCTAGAGCACATACGCGCACACACAGGCGTTCCCACTGACATGTCCGTGTTCATGTGTGAATGCATTTTTGAAATCACAAAACGATATAAGGCACAAAAGCCTTCCCTATCACAGAAAAGCACACAAGCGACTCACCAAAAAACGACGCTTTGAAACTCTTAACGAAAACAAAGAAATCATCAGTTGCCGCCATCAGCAGCTCAGTTGAACCAGGCTGGAACCAAAAGAAGGGTGTGTTTGCATTATCATTTGCGTGATACTTCACTCCTGGCTCGTAGCGGTGCGGCTCAGCCAGACAATGCCTTACAATAGCAGCAGGAAGAGCTACGTTTCCATTCAGAAGATGATCCGATTTGGCCTTAAGCATCTAGTCCAGTTCGATGCAATTTGTGTAGTTATGGTTGTAGACGCTATTGGAAGACAACTCGTGTGTGCGCTTGGTGGAGTGAGGCTTTTAGAATGCCCGACTTGACCACGGTGTGCACACGTGAATGCAGGACGGAGCCGGAAGTTACTTCGCCTTTTTTCCTGGCCTTAGCTTTTGTGCTGCTATGATGGTATTTAATTATGCTGATACTTTGTGAAATGAAAGTGTTTTCAAAAATTACTACAGTGAATTAATAACAGTAAAGCTTGCGAAAATCCCATTTGTTTCAAGGCGGGACTGCTTTTCCGACCTAACAAAGGCTGAATACATTATTCCATTGAATTTATTTTTAGAAGGAGAAGAAGGGTACAAACCAACTAGCCATGCTGTTGCCACTTAGGTGCGGCTTGGACTCTTGTGAATATTGGAGACATTTCGAATGTGATTACAAGTGGCGAGTTGATCTGTGCTGTGTTCCACACAATGCTTGATTCAGGTCTTAGAGCTTAGTGGAGTTCGTTCACTCGTTTACAAAAAGAGGACAACTCACTGTCCTATCCGCTTGTAGATCTAGTTTCTCCATCATCTGGTCTCCATCTCAGTCTACATCTTCATCAGTTTTGGTGAGGACTTTTCCCTATAAGACCCTGATTAGTAGCCCTATACCGACAAGCTCCTTTGGCTAATCGGTTAATATAATAATATGGGTGGCGCTACAGTCCGAGGCGGACCTGGGCCTAGCTTCTCAGCAACCACTCGTGTTGTGCGTACTATTGTCTCTCACGCGTGGAAGGGACCTACAGTTTAATGCCGACTCCGATCGGCCAAGTTTGAGAAGCTTTTTCTAGACAGGGCTAATCGGTTCATTTTACAAAAAAATCTGAATAAAAGCGAAAACCAGTTGGGAGCAACAGTGTGTCGGTTGGGTTAAGATGGTGTTCTATTTAAAGCTAAACCCCATGCAGGAACTAAAAGACACTCTCTCGGTTTGCCCAAAAAGACTTAGGTCTAAGGTTCACTTAGTTTCTGCCCTAAAACAGGTAGCAGACGTTATTTCTTTGAATTTATATTAAGTCGCCAGTAGACAGACTTACCGTCTACAAGCCTAATGCTTGTGCACTTTAGTTCAGTCCATAGCGCTCTCAATTTGTTTCAAATCGATTTTTTGAATTAGTTCGTTCGTCTAGCTCACTTAATTCAAAGTAGTTCACTGATCGGGTAATAGAGTCTTGGGCGGTTTTCGGTTTCCGTCTGAATTCATTTATTGCCAGATGGTCAGAGCTTCTACTTATAATAATAATGTTACGATATCTCGTTATAAGTAAAAGCGCTCACTTCTATGTTGAAATGAAGTGAAACTAAAAAACTGTTTCAAATAGTTGAGTTAGATACATTACATAGTTTCAGGAGGCATATCCATTTCATGAGATATTTCTGCTTTGAACATGCCCGCTTTACTATATATGTAATTCAGCTTAGTTCCCTTTAGTTCTGTTGTTCTTACTGATGACACACTCAAATCCTATAGCACAGTAAAACATCCCTTAACGGACATCAAACAACTGTGATATTTTAAACCAGTTAACCTTTTGTATATTCATGTACAATGAAACTTCTCTTGACGGATACCTCTCTTAACGGCCAATTCGCTGTGGTACCGGCAAGAAAGTATTCTTGTATTTCAACCCTTTAAGAACAAACACCCCCACATACTGGACAACCATGATGGTCCCTCTGCTGTTCGCTATAGAGGCGTTCCACTGTATTCAGTTATCGCCGTCGGATAAAAATATTACTTTCGAACAAATTTAATTACCATAAAAAAGGTTATATTGAGTCAATCTTAAAAAAAGTAACGGACCTCTTATAGAACTTTTAAAGAGAAACAGTTCCATCATACATGAATTTTACGTAACTTAAATCGTCACGGAATGTCTCACAAATCAATTATTCTTTTTCCGTTCTTGCAAAATTTTTCATTGCTGCTTTGCTCCTATTGGTCGCAGCGTTATGTTACAAAGCCTAAGTAAACGGCTTTGATAGATAAATGAACTATCCAAGAGAAAAAGTATTTTGCAATTCAAACCTGTAGTTCCGGAAATAAGAGCGTTCAACTAAACAAACTCATGAAAGATGATCGACGACGGCAGGCAAACCATTTTCGATATAAGGACCACTTTTCAATAGCCAAGTCCAAAAATTTACTTTTGCCGATACCTTTTCCTGCCTCCTCCCGGTCGCAGCGCCTAGGGCTCAAAAAATGCGTCCTTCTTGCAAATTCCTTCCTAAATGATTTTTGCGTGACTTAAACCGCCACCGCAGGGACGCAACGGAAGCCCTGCTGTTGTTGTTTTGCTCCTGTTGGTCGCAGAGTGATGTTATAAAGCTTAAAGCCTTCTTCGATAAATGAACTATCCACCATAAATATAATTCTTCAATTCAAACCACCAATTCCTCAGATAAGCGCGTTCGAACAAACAAACTCTTCAGCTTTATACTACTATACTATTAGTACAGATATAAAACATGCTCCGTTCACCTTTCCAAGTTGATCATCTTTTCGGGAGTCAAATTAGAACATATGTATGTCCACCAAAATCAATCAATCAATCATTTTATTAAAAAATATAACAACAAACAAGAAAACGTTTTTAATTGGTACGCTTTTCTCAAAAAACTGCTCTATGGTAGACTGTCGCTCGGAAGACAATTGTCTTACAAATTCGTTCAACTTTCCGAGTTATTCATCTTACTACTCTATCTGCTTATCTACTGTATATTGGCTTACAATTTTTTTTCTTTTTGTTTTTTCTTAACCGTCTACGTTTTTCTATAGTATTCCTCTTAGATAGTGGTCGCCGTGGCGTAGTGGGTAAGTGCGTCGACTCCTACGCAGAGGGTGCCAGGTTCGATACCCGAATTTACCACCTTTGATAATTCACGGCTCTACCTGTTTCGAGTCACTGGTAATGCTCAAAGAGTATTTCTGTCTAGAAAAAGCTTCTCAAATTCGCCGTTCGGAGATCGCATTAAACTGTAGGTCCCTTCCACGCGTGAAAGAACAATAGCACGCACAACACACGTGGTTGCTGAGAAGCTAGGCCCAGGTCCACCTCGGACTGTCGCGCCACCCATAATATTAATAATAATTCCTCTTAGATTACTTTAACTTACTGAACTGCATACCCTTACTTGTAAATCAATTGCATTTTCAGCAGTAAGGTTTCTATAAAACCGCATCTCTGCGCAAGCTATGGAAATAAATATCCTTTACGTACACCCTTCTGTAAGGGACACCTCTCTTTATAGACAAGAAGCCAAAACGAAAGAAGAATGTATAATAGAGAGAAATAAGAATACCCACCGTATGTAGAGACGAGCACGCTTATACCAACTTATTGTGTTTCTAGATTGTGCACATGTCATTATAACGGCTGGTCAAAAAATTGCGAAAATAGGTCACTTTGAAACAAAACGTAGAAGGGATGCATCTACATAACGTACAATTGTGATGGTCCCGTGGTTGTCCGCAATAGAGAGGTTTCATTATATTAACAGAAATACACGTTGATACAAACCGTATGAGTCGATCTACCACCAATATGTCACTGTGGCCTGTGTTGGCGATAATATTCTGAAAGATGTGCGGTCTTTTTTTGACGAGTAATACCACCTTCATGTTGCAGTTAGAAAACTTCCGGATATGTCAAATGAAAGGTTGATGTTCACCTCTTCAATTCGTTTCTGCGTGGTGGCGCTGGAAATACTACTCCACGTCAGTTACACGAAATGAAGAAGATATAGTATTAGTGAGAACTGATTGTGCTGTTGCCCTCCATTCAATATTTCACATCCACACAATAAATGCAAGAACCACATTTCGTAAGCCTTCCCTTGCTGGAAACGAAGAAAAGTACTTTCTGGCTATAAGAGAGTTTTAACACAATTAGCTTAGCTTCTTCTTGTTTTGGAGAAGTTTTTTGCTAAACCAATTGCCCGTTGAATCGAATGACTCCACCGCCAATTCCATCGACGAGGAACATAATAACGGAGAAACATGCCAGCGAGAACGAGAATTTAATATGATTGGTTATGATGTGATTAAGGGAAAGTTAAGGCAACTTCATAAGGGCGACGGAAGATGATGTTCCTTTTGCCATCCACTCATGGAAAAGTTTATTTTCACAACATCAATACGGTCTGAAGGGCATCCCTGGGGAGCAGGAACATGATGAGCGTTTCTTTCCGAGAACAGGACCAGCAAGTTCAATGATGATTAGTGTGGATTTGCAGATCCCAGCTGAGTATATCCTGCTGAGTTGTGCACTGTGGGGACACAAGGGAGACAAGCTGTTTCATCGAAATGAAATTTACATTCCATCGAATGCTTAGAAAAGTCGAACTTCATAGAATAGAAAATATTTGTTTTCGGTTTTGTCCCTTGGAATGGACTCAATGTCACCATTTGTTTTAAGTGTAACTCCCGAAGGATATTATTTGATCGTGCAGTTGGGAGATCTCTCATGTACACGTGCTCTCTTGGAACGATTTAAAACTGAAACTAAGCAAACGAGCCACGGTATGTATTTGGAAAAATATGAAATAAAGTTTTGAAGTTAATTAAAAAAAAACAAAAATATCCTTGCATTGTGAGATGTGCCATTATATTTAATTTTCAAGCGAATTTCCTACATGGTGGATGGATTAAGAGCAATTCTCTTGAAATAAATGAATTCATACGAAAACTGAAATTAAATTGAATTTACTGGAAAGAGTTTAATGTCATGGCATCCTGTTTTAATTTGCTGCTAATTTTAGTATTCTGTAAGAATTTGATTGCGCTCAATTCGGAAATAGCTCGTTTTACATCATTAGATGATCCTACAGATATTATATTTTTTTTATTTTTGGAATTCGATGGAAGTGTCAATGTATGATTGCATGTGTTCTGGATCACGATGCAGGTTATCTTTTCCTCAAAGTATTGAGGTAATCCTGACTGGAGATAAATACGGAAATACACAAAAATAAGGAGAGAGTCTCGTCTTTGGCAAAAAAAAGAAAAATCGGTGAGTAAATCGAGATGAGAGAGAGAGACCTAAAACCTCAAAACTGATCTAAATACAACGCATGTTCAACTATGTAAAAAATGATATCTTTGGTACAGTGAAACGTGTGAAGTTGGTCACCCTTCTAAGTTGGCCATCTGCCGAAGTGCACCATAAATACTTGCAGCGCACCTAGCCAACTTTCGAAGTGTTCACTGTATTAACCTTCCGATATTCCTCAAATTAGAGAAATGAGAAAGGAATTCAATTTAAGCACTTATCGAAAAGTAAATACAGTGAAAGCTCCTAATACGATCAGCTCTTTTAGGTGGACGATCCTCTGGAACACACAACTTCTCACGATCTTGTATTAAATCTTGTATTAAAGTTCCATACATTTTACATTTTCTTTATCGGACAACCCGTAACCCGGACGCGGGCAAATTCAATTCTCTAAGGGGTCACATTCCAGCTCCTTTTTTCCATAGTATGCAAGGAGACAAAAGAACTGACTTTGCAAGGAAAACAGAAAAATAGGGTCAGCACAGTGTATGGGTGATGCACGTGTCATCAAATCGTTGTCTCTACTCATATGGATAACAGATTTTATTTCTGCAGCTGTGTTCTGTTGTTGTATTTTGTTTCTTCTGTCTTTATATTCATTTTAGTTTGTTTGCAAATTTCTTGAAGTAATTCTTTCAGGATGAATCTTTGCAGGAATCTTTTCTCATGGACGACAACTCATTTGACAGGAAAAACCTTGTGCTATTCGTCGCTGTCCGCCTATAAGAGCTTTCACTATATGAAGTGCTGTCACTCTGCAACACCAATATTATTTCAGAACTTTTTTTTTATATTTAATTTAATTTAATCTTAATTTTTAAATATTAATACTTTTATAGTAATATAATATAGTAAATTGGCATCACCAATCCAACCAAAAACACAGGCAACCTTGTGCCATTCAAAAAAAGCTTTATACACAAAGCTAGCGGTACAAGAGCTGTATTGTTAACTGAAAAAGCTCATTTTGGTCAGTGTAAAAAGGCAAACATATTTTCAGTTCAAATCACTCTTGTTTGTTTTCAAATCACACTTTACAAAAGTATGTGATCTCGGTTGCGCATCAAAGAACACAATACACATTCGTTAGTGCTACGGTTTTCTACCGCACAAATACGAAATAGTATTGCCTGGGCATTTGGTTGCTTTCTAGCTAATGACAGATAGTAATATAGAGCAACCAAGAAAGTCGACGGTACATATTTTAATTGCTAATCGTTAATTGGTTCTTTTACTTGTTCCTCATTCTTTCTTATTTTGTTAACAAATTGTTATTGTTACTTATTTCTTTTCTTGTTCCTCTTCTTTTTAATAATTTCTTCAATTCCGCCACAATCATACATCTTGCCTGTTTATAGTTGACTATCGGACTTCGGACTGAATAGATAGACAAAGAGAGGTAGACAAAGCACTGTCTTATGCTTATGGAAGCTAGGTTGACTGATGAGTGTCACTAACCCTCAACACACCTTTGTAAGGATTAAACTCCTACAACTCGAATTATAATATTGTTGTAAAGTGTGATCTTTACAACTCTCTACATATATGCAAATTAAAACAATGTTTTTATTATGTATTGAGTAAAACGGAAAAACGTCCGATCTTGTTCGAGTTTATTTTTTGACTGCCTTATTTTCTAACATATTTCCAATTGTCACTAATCCAGGATAATGCCGATGCACATGTCGTCGAGCATATCCTATTACATAAGTTCTTAAAACATATGGGGTTGAAAGGAAATCAAACCCCTGATTTATGAGGGTAGGACCCTGTCCGGTCTAAAGAACATTAAAAAGTGAATTTATGGGTTTTCGTAGTTTTCAAGAATTTAAATTTGAAACTATTTCGATAGCAATTTTACGAGCATGAAAATTTAGCTGACGGAAGATGTAATGCAATATGAAAAATGAAAAGTAAACATTAACTTGCACACATTCCCTCATCCTATTCCTTACTTATTTACATACATTTAAATACACATATTCCATTTAAATTCATTGCCATTTAATTATTTCACTCTAAATCCCTATGATCATCATTTCCAAACACTAAATCCGAAATATTCAACTCTGCTCCACTTAAAGTTCTGCTGTCCATTCACTGTCTTCTATTTCATCGTATTTCATCGTCGATACGCCAAACCTAAACCCATTCAACTCAGCCGCTCCGCTTGTACTTCCGTTGTTAATTTAATGTGTCTCCTATTTCATCCTCGATATGTCATCCCCAAGCCCATTCAACTCCACTCCACTCAAACTTTCGCAGTTTATTTATTGCCCCCAATTTCATCCTCGATCCAACACATTTTCACATACATTTCCGTTGATCACGCTGACTCATTACACGATGACCCAATGGATCGCCATCGATTAAACGGATGGCGATCATTCTGATTCTGGGAGCGGTATCGTGCGGTCGACTTATTACTAAATATTTTATTCTAAGTCTTTCTAAGTGTGACAGTCGTCGTTTTTCGTTTTAAGTAATCGTTGAACTAGTTCTTTTCAATGATATTTTGCCCATGTTTCCAAGTCCATGTTTTGATTAATTTAAAGTTAGTACAGTGAATGTAATTAGATGTAATAATAAATAATATTAGCTAATATTATAAAATAAATTGTATCTCTATAATAAAAACTAGAACCAAGCAAATAGTGTTTCTTTAATTTGGGTTATGGACAACATAAACAAGATAAAGTAATACCCACTTGAGGATCGTGCTCCTCAAGTTGAAAAAGCAAAACGCACAACAATATATTAACAACTATTAACTACGGTTTTAGGAGTTTTATCGACATACTCAACGTCCAATATCAAAGGTCCTTAATAAGCGATATTTTTATTTCTGAAACAATTTTTTTTGCTTTTGCTTTATTTCCTTAAGTTCCAGCAAATTGAGGTGGCTTTGCCATGCACATTTAATTACTTTTGCCGCTATGGAATCTCGACAGCAGTACCCTAAAAGGCTTGCGATAGTGAGATATTATTGGTAACATAGGGTTAAACAAGTGTTGATTCTGCTAAAAACACCTTTTACTTTTTTATTTATTATTCTCTACTCGAAAATCTACCTTCTCCGCGCTCAGACAACAATCGATTCTTAATTGGATTCTCTATTTTCCAAGTTTTTAATTTGAACTAATTTTTCTTAGTTATTTCTTATTTCAATCTAATACATTACATTTACGCATAATTTCCATGAGGTTAATAGAGCTATAAAAGTAACAACAAATTGAGTACCCGTATAAATTCGTTACTTTGAATCTGAATATTATTTACTTTAATATCGTTACTAGTTACTTTAGTTTCGATACTTCTGATCTTAGGACCGCAAATAGGAACGTCGTATTCAAGTGAATACATTATTAAGGTAGACATGAGTGATATCTTCTGTTTAAGGACGTTATACACAACATAACATATTATACATAAACTTATAACAAATAAATTATTATAAAAAAATGTAACTACGTTACCGACATCAAAATCAAACCAAACAAATCTTTAAATGTCAAGGGAGAAAGGGTAAGCAATCATTTTTGAAATATGAACGTTCTGAATAACACTTGTTTGGCGACTAGATGTGTTAAAGCCAATCAAATAAAATGTATATATCGCAAGCTGCTATTAGTGTATTTTATTCAGTACACACAAATTTTACAGTCCATTTGGAATAACAACTCAGTTCATAAATCCTTGCTGCTTAGCAATATTATAATAATCTTATAAATAACTTATTTGGTAATTTTCAATAAACTTCATCTTCTTTCTATGTTACAAACAAAAGATCACAAAATTCGCACAAAAAAAACCATACAAATAACCATAGCAATTGTTAGTAGAACAGTTATCATTATACCTATCTTTTTAGAAACCACAATGCAATTCCTCTACTAAATTAAAACAAACGTCCATAAAATGTTTGCATTTTCAAGAGTAGGGTATACCAAACAAATGCATAGAAACGTTACTATACCGCATCGATATCTACCTTAACGAATAAATAAATCTTACTGTATACTATCTTAAACATACCTAACCGAGGATACAGGATACATAGTGATACGATTGTATGCCACACAAAAACTTCTAAGACCGATATAATACACACACCTCGGAAAGGGAGGGTATACCATCAAAGTATAGAGACAAAAACAGTATAGAAGATAACAGAATTAACTGAATGCACCAATGTCGGTTGTCGATAGTAGATGAAGGCAAAAAAGCAACGATGACTTAAGAGTAACGATATACATTGGGGAGTAACGTTTCGTTTTATGGTACTTTATTGAATACTCGTTACTCAGTAACGAATAGATACATTTTTCTACAGTAGTGGTAAGGATGCGAAGTGCAGCGAAATTACATTAATATTCAATCGGATCTGAGACTCAATTTTTCGGAAAAAATAATATCTTTAAGTTAAAGCCTATTACTGCAGTGTATTCGATAAACTTATACACCCTTTGGTAGTGCCGGCTCATCCAACTTAATTTCAATCATTCATCAGCAAGCTAATGAGCAACGACTGAATGCAGCGGTGATGACAACCGCACTTGATTCCATTTCAAGACACATCCTTGATGACATCTTGAAGTTCTCAAAGAAACCAATAAGTCTTCAAGTTGCTACTCATGTCAGGCATAAGAAAAATACGAACAAGCATAAGGAGACGAAGAAGTAGGTGCAAAAAGAAAAGTACCCACATCCTTACCACTCACTCAGATCAAGGGTTACACAAGTTACAACTCGTGTGTAGCCCTTATTGCCACTTCCACCGAAAGACTTACTCATTCAAATCAAATCAAGGGCAAACTTTTTCTCGAAAACTTTCTGACATTTCTCCACCTTCGCCGGCTGCTGGCGTACTCTTATTTGCGCCTCTATTCCCAACATCGCCATGTCATATGGCTTCGTTCTCCTTCAATCCAGGATGAAGGATGGATTTATTATGCATGCAAATTAAAGAGGCCAGGCTTGACTACTGCAAGTAAGCGTATGCACCCACGACAGCAGCGACTGGAGTAGGTACTGAGTTAACTAAGAACTTAACGCGAATTAGTTCGCTGTTGCGGTGAAGAGCGGAGGTGTGATTCTCTTTTGGTGATGGAGGATTGCTCTCTCCCATCACTTCAAATGAGTGCTTGCTCGACCTGTTATTCAAAGCGCGCCCGAGTGCTGTGCCACTGTGTGTCTCTGTGTGGGTTTGTGTTGGGGCGTTGCTTTGGTAGGTTGGATGTGCAAAGACAGGTAGTCGTCATCTGAAGATTTACCCAGCAATCCCACTCCCAGAGCTGGAGCCTGCGACAGGGGATATTATTTTATGAGAATATTAAATAATAATGAATATTCATGAGCTGGCGAGCGTTTTAGGAATACTCATCTGCAAGAATTATCTTTGACGCAACTTGTTTTGCATCGCTTAGCAGTTGGATAATGGGCTCCTATCCAGATGAGGTGACGAGGATCCTCCTGCTCCGGCTACGGCCACGACCACGTCGTCGGTCGGTGGGAGACCAACAGACCGCAGTTATATTTGACTTTTATTTTTGCTCCTCACTTTTGGGAATTCTGCTTACTGAGGGATGAGACAAAGGAAATTATCCGAAAATTAGAATAAGACTGAATGGGATTAAAATTTTTGGGTACTGTTTGTTCTCACAGCACACACAGCCGTAGCGTCAACAATCCTTTGCCTCGCTGTGGGAATTATATCGTCCTCTTCGACCGAAGAACGAAATATGGAAATGCTGTCTGTTTAGTGGGAAAAGTGAAGATTAAGAAAAAAATGTTAATTTAATTAATTTTTTTCCGCCTTCGTTATCCCTCAGTCTCAAGTGTGGAAGTGCTCAGTGCTGTTTGAATTTCAATGAAGGCGAGAGAATTGCGTAATCTTGTGGAGAGTGAGTCGGGACTATTTCTGTGGCATGATGAACTTCTTAATTACAAATGTACATATATCCCAAAAGTCCTTAAATATTCACAAGGATGTTTTTGACTTTTGTGACAAGTGGTGCGGTTGAGGGTGAATGCGGTTAAGGATGTTCGTGGGGGGAGGGGTGGTGGGCGCCTGTCAATAGAATGGAAATACTTCAAAGCTGACAAATGTTTGTTTGAGTTACTTTGACATGCGAGTGTGCCTGCTATCGGGTGCTTTGTTTCAAGGAGATGAGCCTGTGTGAAACCTTTTCTGTCCTCATCGCTTATCAGTTTGTGGGTGAATGGATTTCACCACAAGACCAGACTGGAATTGTTGAATTGTTTCTCCATCATCAAGTGGTGAGTGTGTATTGTGTTGCCTGGTGTAGTCAGACAATCCGCATCACTTGAAACTTGCCTGCGTTGAAATGGGTGAGAGAGTCCTTAAATTATTTTCAAAACATTCGTGCGTTTTACTTCGAGTGTGTAAATGACGATGTGGAGTGAGTTTTCTTGTAGATTCGTCACCCTGTGGGCGGACAAGCTTAAGAGATGGCATTTGCTTAAGGGTTACGTGTGCGTGGGATTTATTTGTCAGGACATGTCTTATGGTTCTTAATTATTGTTGCAGCCATTTGGATAACAGACAAGACGGCATTCAGTTCTCACTCCAGATTGTGTGAAATAATATCCGTTGGTATGTCTGATTGTATAATAATGACTGCTGTTTCGTAAGCATGCCTGGTTCTTGTGAATTTGTTGGTCGTAAGTACATGAAGCGTATCTGTAAAAATGCAAATTGGATTCATCCACAGAATATAAGTAACAGTCAGATTAAATTGTAGGCATAATGGTACCGAAACTCAGGAAAGCGTAAATCGACGAAAAATAATTTAGACCGATAACCCTACTTTCGGGAATGTCTAAAGTATTCCAAGGAATTTAAGTAAGACGTATGTGTCGTGTCGTATTTTTGGACGTTTTCCACGCCTTTGATTAAGGTTTCCACAAAGGCTTGAAACATCGATATAGTCGATAGTGAAATCCCCTGTATCATGTCAGCGAATTGTCAAACAAAGCCTTTCGCGTTATACATGCTCAGCATAAAGTTAGGAGTGCCACAAGGAACTATTCTCGGTCCACTTCCATACCGGCTTTATATTTGTGATATCCGGCAATGCACATTTTTTTTCAAATAAGCAAACTAGTTCCCGTAAAAGAAAATGTTGTCGCCAGAGGGCTCTGAAGGGTTGTAGTTAAAGTAAAAGTTATTACATATCTCATATGTTTCGAAATGGAACAATGTATTTTAAATCAAATAAGATTCTGTGTTGTGACGATTCCTCTGTTATTTCTTTATTATTCGATTGTGCAACGTCTTGTTGTGAGTTATTTCGAATTTTGTTCGAACAATTCCAGCAAAATGTCTGACTATGAGCGATTCTGTGAACAGTTTGGGCAAATCGTAGACAGCGATCACCTGCCCCAATTCTCGGAATATGACACATATTAGAGAGAGACTGCAAGTGATTCAGAAGATAATAAAAGTGACAATAGTGTGCGGATTTTATCGGACAATGAATGCGCTTGGGAATATCTGCTGAATCGGCCACAGCAATCAAGTCAAGGACAAGCAAATTCAGTATGTGCTTGATCCAATGACACTTTGCCCGTCAGAGTCGACTATAGATTTCGCTTCTCATCAAGGTTTGACAAGTGCCGACACTGCTGACCAGATGGTTGACACTTATCGGTATAAACGCAGGACCAACCGATGTCTACTATCGTTTTTCTACAACATTCTTGACATTTGGACTTTGAATGCCCTCTTGATCTTCACTGAATTGTTCCCGGAAAGTAACAAGAATATGACAAATGAGGACCAATGATGAAGACAATATCAAAGCTAGGGCAAGAACTCCACATTGTACATATACACACATATGCATGGCGGAAGTTTTTCGTCGTATGCAAGATCCGTGTTCACCCTACTCCTCTCGTTCTCGGAAAGTACTTCATCGTAAAGGAAATTTCGGCATTCTCGATTTTCACCCGTCCCTTTAATCTTTCTTAGTATGTTTTTAGTTGAACTGTTAGTTTTCTTATTTCATAATAGTAACAAAAATTGATATTTCCCGCAATAATCCAGCATACATCTTTTTGTTTGAACTTAAAATCGGCTCTATAAAACACGCAGTCGCGTCAATGGAATTTAAAATGTTCACAGTCGGGAAACGCCTTACAGCTGTAAATTAAGGATGGGAGTTATGAGTGCTTTAGTAAGTTTTAATTTAACATTGATTGGGAGTATACATTTGCTAAGAGACGCCTTTGACCCTAACACTCGCTCTACGATCAGTCCATATACCCGGGTCCAAACTAGAATTTTTTACTATGTGAGGAGTGGGGGTCCATGTCGCCCGTATCTCAATGAGAATTTCAGAAAAAAAAATTATTAAAAAAACAACGGTAACACTTACAATGAAGTACTATACCGAATTTGAAAACTTTCTACCAACAATTTGAATTTCTATGCGCTATATTCAAAAACTATTCACATGAATAATTTGATGTAGATTTTATAGTAAAGAAAAAATGTCTAGCTTTGAAATTTGTAACAGTACTGTTTGAGATTAAATTTCATTATAATTTCAATCCAAACAATGTAATCTAAGATATAATCTAATGATGTTAATTTCTTGCAAAATTTAAATTCGACCTAAGGTTAGCGGAATGATTTGAGAATGATCTGTTACATGTTCTCAACTCATTCCCTCAGCGTTATGTGTCACTTTCATACGTACATACATATGTTAGACTTTTCGAGAATTTTCGTTTTTTCCTGGTCTTGTTGTAAGCGGTTGAAATTTGGTTCGGAACTAATCCTTGTAATTGAACTTCTTTATATTAAATAAAAGAAATAAAGTGAGAATTCATTTTTCGATACAAGTACTTTATTGCAAATTTTGCCTTTGTTTTTTAATATTTTTTTTGGTTTTTCATAACTAACCTAAACGAGGCGAGATGGACTCCCTGTATGAGAGCATTTTCTTCAGTCCACTTCGTTATTCAGCTGAGGTCCTCGTTTAATTCTGCAACTGAATCTTCAACCATACCAAGAGGAAATCTTACGTAGATCTGCATATAATATGACATTTACAATAAGCCAACACGTTGGGAGGATCAGTAATGAACACTGAGTACAATAACGAGACGTGAATAGAATCTTGACGCACTCCTTTGTGAACATCACAAGAAGAAGTTAGTTTTGAGTTATATAAGACAGCTTGAACACGGTTAGAAAGATACGAGAAGATTAAATTATTAGTGGGTGGAAAGTTTGTGACGAAGTATTGTCATCACGAGAGACATAGCTTAAGCCATCTTCAAAAGTCTAACCGGATTTAATTAGCATGGTAATGCTAAATGCGGTGTTAGCAGGAACATTCAGTAAAGGAAAACTGCTGAATAAATAACTCACTTTATTGTAGTATAAAAGGAATACATATATTTAGATGGAGAGTGTTTTCGAAAACTAACTAACTAACACTAACTATAATACTATGAGAGAACGGTCCTCTTAGTGCCTTAAAAAACATGCACCTACCATCGAAAAAAAAAAAAGATTTATGAAAGCCTTGAAAAACGAATATTAGTGAGTCTGCTTCTGGATAGATAATTACTAGACATTAGATTGGATATTATGGATTAAAAGACTGACTTAAGCTCCGAAAACAATCTTCTCCGAATTCTTAAACATGCACTGGTCTATCAGATTACCTGATTATGGCAGTGTTTTTCAAATGGAAGACCTGGCGGTCAAAGAAACGGCCAAAATGTTGGAATCATCGTTGGAAATACCACCGGCTGATATTACCATTCTAATTGACAGTCAAGTGGGCATTAAAGCAATTTCGGCCATAGAAATCAATTCTAAGCTGGGCGCAAGCTGCTGCGAAGAGATCAAGGTTCGTGGTACGCAGCATTCGATCACTCTGTTCTGGGTCCCAGGTCATAACCGGAAACGAGGTAGCAGATGATCTTGCCAGGAAAGAGGCCGAAACCGACCCAAGAGGAGGCCGAAACCAGCAATCCCATGGCTTGATCCGCATCTATCTTATCGTCACATCAAAATTTGTTGATGAAAGAATTACAAACGTACTTTCGCATATGAGAACCACAATGTTCACTCATTGAAAAACTACATACATCCAGACATATGTGAACTATGTATGCGAAATAGCCTTCTTGTATACAGGTCCCAATTATCCAACTTTAATGTACATACATTCGCCCACATACATTTGTAAAATTCCCGTCACATACTAAACCGGAAAGGCTCTCTCAAAACCAAGTCTGATGTGCACAACGCCCATACACACAAAAAAGCAAAGCACTCAATTTAGTTCAGTTTAGTTCTCTTTAGTTCTGTTATTCTTCCTCATTTTTCATCTTAAATGGTGAACTAAATGCTGGTCCAACCACCACCATGCACGATGTTAATTGTGAGTCACACCTTAACGTCAAGTTTTCTTGCCCTATTTAATTTGACATTTCTGTGATTCGGTGTTTGACAAATTCATTCATGGAGAAGTGCATAGTGGAGCAGCGTGAAATAAGCGTTCAAATCAAAATACTCCGAATGGTTGGTTAAACAGACAGAAGTGATCTCAGTGGATTCGATAACAAGCAGAATTGAGGCATTTGGGCAGAATCCACGAGGGATTGTTGAAAAGCCGATGCATCTACAAAGAATGACTGTTTGGTGTGGTTTATGAGCTGGCAGGGTCATAGGGCCGTACTTCTTCCAAAATGATTTTGGCCAATCAGTTACCGTGAATGGTGTTCGCTATCGCGAGATGACAATGGACTTCTTGTAGCCGGAAATTGAGAATATGGACCTGGACGACATACTTCCAACAGGATGGTGCCTCTTGCCGCACAGCCAAGGAAACAGTGGCTCTTTGCGCGAGAAATGCAATTGCTGTGTTCTCTCACGTCGTGGCAAACTTAATTGTTTGTTTATAATAATAATAATATGGGTGGCGCGACAGTCCGAGGTGGACCTGGGCCTAGCTTCTCAGCAACCACTCGTGTTGTGCGTGCTATTGTTCTCTCAGGCGTGGAAGGGACCTACAGTTTAATGCCGACTCCGAACGGCCAAGTTTCAGAAGCTTTTTCTAGACAGGAAATACTCTTTGAGCATTGTCAGTGACTCGAAAGAGGCAGAGCCGTGAATAATCAAAGGTGGTAAATTCGGGTATCGAACCTGGCACCCTCTGCGTAGGAGTCGACGCACTTACCCACTACGCCACGGCGACCACTTTGGGGATATTTAAAAGAAAAAGTGTAACTCAATAGGTACAATTCAAGAGCTAAAGCATGATATAGTTCGGCACATTCACGACATTGAACCTCAATTATGTCTCAAGAGTCTTTGAGAATATGGACCATCGGATAGAGGTATGCAATCGAAGCCATTCCATCATAATAAAAAGATAATTCTCTGAAAACTTTTTGTTTTATTTACACTTTCTAGTGTATATTGGGGGTCAATCTAACTCTGTCTGTCCTAATCATAAAGCCGTTGCACTTATACAGATTTTTTTTTCAGTTTGTCCGCTATAACCGCTCCAATAGAAAAATTATTGTAAATCACAATCAAATGTACTATAGTCTCTGGCACGCAGAAATACTGTAGCTTTCCACTGGTGAAAGAATTTTTAAAATTGGTTCAGTAGTTCCAGAGATTACTTCACACAAACTAACCAACTACATCATTCCATATTAGTGTGATGTGATTTCATTGAACAAATATCTAAGCAATGCCTTATTTTAATGACCTACAAGCGATCTTTACAATCTTTCTCCAGCGAGGAGTTCACTGCCTTTACGCATAACTACCGATCTTGATGGCGCACCCTGCTTCGTCAATCAATATTCTGCATCGGCAAATAAATCTGCTACGCACTCGTCGCTTTAAGTTCTCGACTCGTTTTATGGGCCGTTTCAAAGCGTTCAAATAAATTCCGAGATGATCCTAAACACGTAAGGAGTGTAAAACCAAGTGCTAGACTAAAGCGATAATATGAGTATTCGGTTGACACCGGTGACAAAGTTCCTTTTTAAATTTATATGACCCTTTTCTTATACAGCTTATTAGACGGTTTCTCATCAGAATTTGAAGACATTTACGCCCTCACTTGAGCACATTTTGTCTTTTGGTGTAATATTTGAAACGCTCAAGCTCACATCTCCGGCTCCGCACGTCCCTGTTAATAATTACCTTAATGCAGGCATTGACTCTGCTCCTTGCGCGGATGTAAAACCCACTCACAGCTCTTGTTTTATGCGAGTTATTAAACTGAAATTGCTTAAGGACGAAAAATGGTGTTGCAGCGTTAGTACCAATAAAAGTCCTTGTTCGGTATACAAGGTTGTCTCTCTCGCATTCGTCTTAGTTCTGCAATCTATAAATCCCGCCGTCAGCCATCATAAATAACATCCTGCGGAGGGTTTGTCGAGGAGCAACAAGAACAAAAAAAGGTTGCATCCTCCTGCTGCTGCTGAGAAGGAAGGAAGTCTCCGCCGTCAACGTAGCTCCGTTAACCAACTTTTCATGCGAGTACAACACTGGAGACCTTGATGTGGTGGCAGCAGTGGTGGCGTTCCAGCAACGGCGGCTATGGCGGTGGCTGTGGCAGTGGCACTTCATGTTCTTCACACTGTATTGTGTTCTACCTATTTTTCCGATGCGAATGTATTCTCTTGTGCTGTCATAAATCACGGAATAAAACCCATAAATTTTGCACAAAGTTCGGTTCGGTTCGGTGTGAATGGGGAAAAAAGGATTCACCCATATTTCCCATTACTATATCTGATAGGAAGTAATGGAGGATCTTGCCTGCGAGCCAGTGTTCCCAGTGATGCAGATGCATCGACCACGGAGGAGTGAGTTACCTGCTCTTGCTGCAAAATCAAATGATGGATTGTTGAGGGACCGCCGCATTTATTGATGACAATGTACACGGAATCGTCTACAAATTTTTTCACTTCCCCCGAACACACACTCTCGTGCAATCACCATAATTGCGAGCCTTGCGAAAAGGGAAGACAGATACGACCACAGAGAGAAATGAACTCCCCAGCTGAACTGTCAGGACAGACGCGCGATTTGCGCCTAGGTACATCCGTTCGGTGGCATTAAATTAATTGGACTCGTTTATAACCCTGTCTATGGGTATTCGCGTGATGGTAAACGACTTCAGATTTTATGTTTTGGAAATTCATTTAAGTGCGTAGTTCGTATGTCGGCGAGCAGGGGGAGCAGCTATCAAATAGCTGGATTTGGATTGTCGAGTTTTTATTTCTTGACAATCACACACACGCGAAACTTAAGCGAAACAATTAATAATATCGTCTCGACTTAAGGCCGGCATTATAATTTCTTTTATGGTCTGCACGAATTAGAGCCGAATGGCTACGGTTTCATTAGTTATTCCTCACGAGATAATGGGTGTTGAAAAAATTATGTTCCCTTGGCTGTGAGTTGACGTTGATGGTGGCCTTTTTTGCTCGGCTCGTGGGATCTATTTATTAACTAGCAGTGGCCGTGACTACAAGTTCTTGGTAGAAGTTTCAATGTAAAGTGAGTAACTCGTAAATTGACTGCACGAGTGGGAGCCTTGTTTAGGTGAAATAATAAAATACGTCACTTTAATTTTTGAAAGTCATTAGGAACTGGACGTTAACAATCATTAGTCATGCCAATTTGTGCAACTATGCATACGATTTCATCAGTTGAACGGGAAAATAATTGTAAGTACAGTAGACTCTCGATAACGTGAACCATTAAAAACCAAGGGAGTTCATGCTTGCGGAAGAGTTCACGTTTGTGAAGGTCAAATTTTAATAAAAGAATAGAGCAATCCCACTATGGATTTTTATTTTGAAACGTATTATCTTTAAAAAATTAAAAAAAAATGCATTTGGTCATGGCATAAAATAAAAATAATTATATGATAAGGGTGGCGTTTCAACCCGTGGAGGGCCAGGGCCGAGCTTCTACAGCAACCACTCGTGTTGTGCTCGTGTTAATGTTCTCTTACGAGGGAAAGGCCCCTACAGTTTAATCCCGACTCCGAACGGCTAAGTTTGAGAAGCTTACTTTTGAGCATTGTCAGTGACTCCAGAGGTGAAGGCATGAAAAATTATTTTGGTTGTAACGGGAATCGAACTTAGGCAGCGAGGGTCAGCAGGGTAGGAGTCTACGCAAAAACCCTGAAGTGGCAACTATGGCATAAAGGTAACATTAAATATTGAACACGAGCATTACCGCTACGAAATTATCACTGCTTTTCCCTAAGTATTGGACCAAGGATAAGGAACTGGACAAAATATGTCTTATCCCGTAGAAGTATCCAATCAGAACTTGGAAATCCCAGCATTACCAGAAGAGTTTTCAGGGGCACCCCGCTAGGGGGAGTTCTTTCCCCTCTTCTCTGGATACTAGTAGTAGAAGAAATTCTTAATGAACTCAGTCACGGCGGCTGCAAGCCTACGCAGACGACATAGTCTTAGTCGTAACAGGCAAATTTCCCCAAACCATTAGAGACATTATGGAAACCTCTCTAAAGAAGCTAGATGTTAACCCATCCAAGACGGAACTCGTACTGTTCACAAGAAGATACAAAATACATCCTTTAATCCTACCACAGTTGAAGAACAAGGAACTAAAGTTTACTAATCAGGCCAAATACTTAGGCGTGAAATTAGACAGTAAGCAAATCTGGAAACCAACGGGTAAAACGACTATCCAATGGATACAAAATTCGGACAGAAGCCTGTCGTGACGCAGAAGGACACTTCGTAGTAGATTCGCAGTCGATACTGAGAATCTGGAAGGATCATTTCTGTAGACTGTTAAACTGCGAGGAAGACTCCAATACCGCTGTCAGGCAGAATATTCCACTCAACGCGATATACGATGATCGACGAGAATTCCGTCTCCCCGACCTAGACGAAGTCAAGATAGCGATATCGAGACTAAAGTCGAATAAAGCTGCTGTGCAGACGGACTGTCTGCGGAACTGTTTAAGGCAGCTGTTGATGAGCTGGTAAGGTACATGCACCAACTCATCTGTAAGATATGGTCGGAGGAAAGCATGCCCGACGAGTGGAATCTCAGTATCATTTGCCCGATCCACAAGAAAGGAGACCCCTTTGACTGCACCAACTATAGAGGGATAAGGCTCCTCAACATCGCCTATAAGATCCTCTCTGCCGTTTTGTGTGAGCGCCTGAAACCATTCGTCCTAATAGGTCCTTATCAGTGCGGTTTCAGGCCGGGGAAGTCCACCATCGACCAAATATTCACACTACGGCATTACGATTTCAAGGCCGCATATGACAGCGTGCATAGGGGCGAACTATACAACTCCATGTCTAGCTTTGACATTCCTGCCAAACTAGTTAGGTTGTGCAGGATGACGATGGAGAATTCTCGCTGCTCCATCAAGGTCGTCAACGAACTCACCGAGACCTTCAATGTCAAAAAAGGTTTTAGACAAGGAGACGCGCTGTCATGTGATTTCTTTAACATCATCCTGGAAAAGATCGTGCAAGACTCACACGCCAACACTAGAGGCACGATCTTCCAGAAGTCCGTACAACTAGCATACGTGGATGACATTGACGTGATTGGCAGAACATAGCGGGCCGTCGATGAAGCGTTTGCTGGTATTGAAGCGGAGGCGGCCAAAATGGGTTTAGCGGTGAACGAGGGCAAAACGAAGTATATGCTGTCATCAAGAAAGGACGCAGAACATCGACGTCTTAGCCAAAACGTCACCATAGGCAACTATAACTTCGAGGTAGTCAATGACTTCGTCTACCTCGTCTCGCAAGTGAACAGTACGAACAACACCAGTACCGAGATTAAACGCAGAATTACTCTTGCCAATCGCTGTTTTTTTGGGGCTCAAGAGGCAATTGAGTAGTAGAGTCCTCTCTCGAAGTGCCAAGCTAACATTATACAACACCTTGATCATCCCTGTCCTGCTTTATGGTGCGGAGGCATGGACAATCTCAAAAGCGGATGAAGAAGCACTTGGTCTTTTCGAGAGAAAAGTTCTGCGTTCAATCTTTGGTCCTGTTTGCGTTGATGGGTATTGGAGAAGAAGATTCAACCACGAACTGTACGGGCTGTACAGCGCCATGTGCCTAGTCAGGCGTCTACGGATTCAACGCCTAAGATGGCTAGGCCATGTAGAGCGCATGGACAACACTGCTCCAGCCCGAAGAGTCCTCGACTCCGAACCCGCAATACAGGACGCCTATGGACCCGATGGCGCACCCAGGTGGAGAAGGACCTCAACCAACTTGGTGTGCGCAGTTGGAGACAGCTGGCAAAGAGGTGCTGGCTGGAGAGGCTTACTGGTTGAGGCCCAGGTCCACCCCGGACTGTAGCGCCACCTGAAGAAGAAGAAGAAATCTGGAAACCAAACATTCAGGACCGTATTAGGATGACGGCGGTAGCTGTGTATACATGTAAGAGGATCCTCGGCTCCAAATGGGGGTCAATCCGAAAATGACACTCTGGGCATATACAGGAGTTCGCAGACCAATTCCAACGCATGGTATCCTTGTTTGCTGGCCAGCATAATGCAATACATTCGATCTTAGAAAGACAAGCAGTATACAAAGATCTGCGTGCATTTGCATTACGGGAACACTTCGCTCTATACCTTCAGTCGCCATGGAAACAATGCTACAGCTACATCCCATGTAGTTCCAATCCAGCGATCAAGTTGAGGGAATGCAACCGCTGAAACAAAATGCACAGTTTAGGTTACGTGGAAATAATCAAGAATGCGAACATCCCAAAGCATACAGATTATATTGCGTCCGTTGTAGACTTTAAATTTGGGTTTAAAGCACTGATCCCAAATAGAGAAGCCAGGGCATCAGACGGTATGCTACCCATCTGCAAGTATACACAGACGGATCCAAAACGGATGAAGGCACTGGACTAGGAGTATTTGCGACCTCGCAAGAAATATCCTTCTCTCTGTCCCGTCGAGGAGGTAAGACTTTGCCGTTTATCTCTTAGGGATACTAGGTGCTAGGTCCCTGGGCATAGTGGTATTCCAGGCAACAAAGGGCCGACGAGGGCCGACGAGCTAGCTAGAACAGGGGCGGGTTTGCCAATGGCAAGTAATCAGGACGCCTCATACCGTTCTCTTCAAGTAATAAACACTTTGTTACTTACAGATGCCATCAACGCCGATAATCGGAGGTGATTGGAAATAGATACTTCTTGGACTTCAAGGCTAATATGGCCTTCAATAAATCCCAACAAAATAAGCACTCTTCTAAATCTAAATAGAAAGGAAATCAGCAATGTAGTTGACATTATTTCAGATCATTGCCTATTCGGCACCCACGCAAGGAGAATGGGAACCCCCTATAATGACTTTTGTAGGAGCTGTAGGGATGAAGAGGAACAAGAAACTATACTTCCCTACCTCGGCACCTGCCCAGCCCTTGCAAGGACAAGGAAAAAAACGCTAGACTAATGTCTGGCATTAAAATTCTGGACGTAGCAAAATTTATAAAAAATCCTAATTTGCTGTAACCCAGCAATGGAGTGCATCATCCAGGATATGCCACTAGCATGACAGTAGCCACTAGGATTCTCAGGCACGTTAGTGAGATCACAATGGTTCCAATCAATATCTAACCTAACCTAACGTACCCATCTGGTTTTCACACTAACCGGTGTTTATGTTATCAAGAGTTTACTGTTTGCTTTTAATTCGTTTAATAGTACATGTACACCGCACCCAAAATCCAACATTTCGGGGAAAAAAATGTCTGGAACATCAACATTTCAAATGACAGTATCAATTACTAATATTTTTCTGTGATTGGAAATTAGAAATGGTTGAATCTGTTTTAGCTAGCTATATGGATTTAATGATACATTTTATTTCATATTAAAATTATTGTTGACTCAATATATTGTAAATATCACATAAGATTATTTATTGTTTTGTTCACATCTGTTTTTTGTTATTGTCAAACAGAGTCATTAAGTGACGTGCTGAATTTGAAAAGAGGTTTGTTCGATTTGACAAACTTACAAATGCAGCTACAAAATTCGACATTCCGCTGGAAAACAAGATTTCGATATGTTTGAAGATATATGGCGGAATGCTGAACATTTGGTCTGAAATGTTGAAACGGGTCCGAAATGCTGGATGCGGTGGAAAAGTACTATAAAAGTCAAAGTTATCACTACCTTCATATATTTTATTCAGGGTGTTTATTATGATAGACATGATAAAAATGATGTTTATGTGGCCTGTGATCTGTGTGTCTTTCAGCATGATGTGTGAGTCGCTTTTTTATTTACCTGGTGACACATATAATAGCGAGCCCCTTTCGTGAATTTTGCCCAAAAGCTAAGCCGCTGCTTTTCAGAAAATAACGGTATTTTATTAGAAAACATCTATCATATCCTTTCTTTGTATCGTATAATTCATTTTCATATAATTCGTCATCGGTTCGTAAGGAAAATTCAAAGAGTTGAGTAGTGTTCCGTAAGTGAAAAAAATCAGTGTAATTTGTGAAATTTCTTAAGAAAGTAGAAACTTTGACTAAGAAGGTATGTGCTTTTACTGAATTTTTAGTTACCTAATTAAGGCTTAATGTAACAATAATAATGTATATTTTATTATTTCAAAGGCAAAAGTAAGAAAAAATAGTTATTTATTAAAATATATTGGGGACTGGTTACTGGGACGGAAAAAATGAGGAAAACCAATAAGGAGTCGGTGGGGGCTCGTTATGGGGTTAACAAAAAACAATCAAGTTCCAGTAACCAGGCCGGCTAATTTTCAACCAAAAATTATAATGCGGCATTTTATCTAGATAGACTTTTTACTAATTGCATTTCTAATTAATGTTTATTTAAGTATATTAATTCCAGGCTTTGCTATAAGAGTTGTTACATATATAAATAATGCCATTTAAACTGTAGAAGTCTGATTAGGTATATTTTCACAACCAAGACAATACAATTTTTGTACGACGATCAGGATGATCATAGATTCAAGATCAGATTAAATATTTACAAGAACCCGTCATAGACACGCAAACTTTTGATGTTTACTTTTTTTTATGTTGTTTCGTACTGCATCATAAATAAATATTGTATCATTTATAATTATGTTTTCTGTTATACTTTTTTAACGTGTAAATATAAATAAATAAAAAATAAATATTATTATAATTAACGTTTCAAATAAAATTATGTTTTGGCCCTAAGACTTGTCATGCCATTCTAAGTGATTAATTTTGAAAGATCAACGAAGTCAAAAATTTCGCTACTGGGTAGTTTACCCTAGCATGTAAGTTCTTGTCGTAAACGACCACTGGATTCTCGATCGTCGGCGTCATCTGGAATAAAGCAAAATTGAATGCACCAATCGAATGACCTAAGATATACAATATAGCAGATTCATAAGGCAAATGCACCCGCTACTCTAGGATTTTTTGCTCTTTTTTTGAAAAGAGGGATCCACAAGTTCTCCCCTAATCTCTCAAAGAACTTACATACTTCTCCGACTGTTTCACAGCTCCTGTGCGTTGTCGATTATTTGTAGATTAAATTATGCATTCGGCGAGAGCTGCTGTATCCAGCAAATTAAAAAACAAAGGCTACGGTCATCTATATATATTCATTTTCTTTGTGAACATTTTGTCTGTGGATTAAACCCGATTTCTGATTTGGTTTCGAAACGGGTTAACGAAGATGGTATGCTGCGAGTAATACGTCGTTTCCACCGAACGAAACTGCGAGATTTTATTAATTTTCTCCGAATCTACCATATTTCGCCATGCATTTTCAGGGTCTGCAAATCTCGGGGTTTCTGATAAACCTCGTTGCAGCCTCGTTGAATACATCCCGCCATTCTCTCTGTGCGACACCTAAAGCCGTAGGACTGATAAATTTTTTTCAGTTTTCCTCTAGAAGAGACCACTAACTCCAGTAGAAAAACAAAATCATATCATAGCGCGGTGTATGCTCACACACACTATTAAAATGATCGCTACTAAATCTACCTTGATAGTCGCTGCTGTACGACGGCGGGCAATGGTCACTGAAAGAAAATCGCGGCGATTATTTTTCGTTTGATTCCTTTTAGTGATGATATAATTATCTCACATCAAAAAATATTATTAATCACAAAAAATACAGCCTATGGCACGGAAAAATAATGCAGCTTTCTACTAGTGAAATAATTTTCAAAATTGGTTCAGTAGTTCCAGAGATTACTTCTTACAAACGTAATCACAAACTCTACCTCTTTAAATTATTGTTAGAATTCGGCGCGAATAATATGCATACATTTCACAATATTCTCTAAAAAAGAACAGTAGGAATTGTCAAAATGAATTATCATCCGATACTGAACACGTTTCCATTTTACAATATGCATCTTTAAAGAATATCTGAATGAGATGAATGAGAATTATTATAAGTTACTGCATAATTAGTGGATAACAGCTGGGTACTTGGAAAACAACTTTTGGACGACCATTTTTCAACGCACACAATGTATGTCGAAAATCGATATTGGCATCGAGTTCGAGTTCTGCAACAATACCCGTGGAGGATATTTAAATAATGTTGTGATCCATTCACAATGGCATTGTTTTAACAATATTATATTGAATGCATTTGAAAATTTGATCGATATCCAAATAATAATTTTGATTTATTTAAATTTACTTTCGGAACCACTAAATTGATGTGATTTTACTTGTGTATACAACGAACCTATAAACTGAGATGCCTTTCTCTATAGTCACCCTCCCGAGGCATTAGTTTATGACCCGATGATTTTGGCACCTTTTGTATTTTGTATTAAGTACCCACACACAGTACGACGACATGACTTAAACATTTCTATCTTAACATAGGCTACCCACTTAAATATTTATTTTAAATTGATTATTCTTTGAAGTCCCTCAGCAAAACTACAATCACACCCGAGTCACCAATTGTTGGAGATTTCCACTTCACCCCACAGCACCAAGACACACGGTACCATTAAAAGGTAAGGAAACAATCTCTATCGACCACAAAAAGCCTTTTAAAGTTTCATTCAAATGACATCCAACCCTCATGGGCGGAAGTAAGTCCACTAAATTACTTCAGAACAAATGCGACCCTTGAGCCGTAACCGTCCAAATTTGCTATTTCCTCAGTCAAATTGCAGCAACTCACATCTGCCAAGTTGAACACCAACTTCCACCTGCACAAGACCGACCGACCAGCCAAAGAGCCAGCCAACACCAGAGAGAAGGAGACCAGAAAAAAAAACTTTTCCAATTTCCTTTTAAATGTGTCCCAGGGATGTTATTAAACTGAAAATTACAGATCCGCAAAGAAGTATATTATTACACCGAGGCACATTGTGAGAGTCAGTGGCAGGAGGCAAGGGCAACGCCCACCAAGGAAACTGCCCGACCGAAATGGTCATCTTGGTTAAGCCAACACCGACAGTGTGTAGATATGCGGACACTTGAGGGTATTCACCCCCCGGCATGGTCCAGGACTCTCACGTTTCACTTCCAACAAATCAAAACTTTTCAATGGCAAATTTAAGTTCATTTGGACTCGAGTGGGTGGGCGGTAGGGTGGGTGGTCAATGAGGCTGGTTAGGCACGCTTTAAGCATCCAGTATCAAAGGATATCCGAATATTTATTCAAAATTCAAATTTAAGGCTTTTGCGGAGACGCAGACGAACCCAGAGTGTCTCCCAGACGTACGTGCACTCAAACACACAATGCAATCTAATGACACTCCATTTCTCTGCCATTTCTTGGATCTCAAGGAAGGATTTAAGGCTCTGGAACTTTGCGAGAAGTTGTTTGAGAATTTTCTTGCTTTTATTTGAATTGAAATATGTACTCGTCGCATGTATCCCATCGCATCGTAGTCGTCTCGGGGGGAACATGTGCGGGGCTTTGCCTACATGCCATTCAGTCGTTGCCCTTTAGCACTCTCGCCCTCACTCTCATCCACCGCCGCGCCGCCGTATGGAGAGATAGCGGCCCATGTCGGTTTTCGAATTTCAATTGCTTTAATCGATTTTTTTATTACAGCCATCCCATTAGTGAAGAATGTGCGCCGGGCTTGATGGCCTTAGAGGAAATGTGATTAAAATCGAAAAGGGAAACTTTTACGGCGGTATTTGATGGCTACGACCGGCTTCAATTGCTCTTAAAACCAATTCCGAGTTCATCCCTTAAAGGTGTGTTAACACCTATGCAAATAGCAGCGAAATTGTCATACCATCGACACTCATCCCAACACCGCTCGCACCCGCACACCTCGACATCATCCCGTTGCCGCTGGGTTGTTGCTGAGAGGAAACTGCGTATCGGTGGGGCGGCGGCTTCGATTCGAAGAAGAAGCGCATAAAATATTTAAATCACGTTTAAGACGATACATTTATGAACTGTCACGTTTCCGGCTGGCAAATCCTTTTTCAGTGCTAAGGACAAGCTCTCCGACAATGTAGCTACATCCTGTCGCTGGTTCGGGTGGAGTGGGTGTATTGGGTGTATTGGGTGAATTGGGTGAATTGGGCTGCGGGTGGGGTGGCAATCTGTGATGGAATTTCTTCTTTTTTTTCTCTGCTGCTGTTGGTGTTGTTGATTCTCTCCTTGGCCCCACTCTCGCACGTGGATTTATGTTGAATTTTCTTCTCTTCTTCGTTGTTACTTTTTTATATTTTTATTTACTCGTACTCATCGGCTCCGTTGACAGTGGCAGGAACACCATCATCGGCAAATAATATCGTCGCACATTATCGCTCCATAAATAACCGCTTTGCTTATTTATTCTGAAGCTGGAGCTTCTGTAGAGATGTTGCTGGTGCGCTGGTCCTGGTGCTGATGTAGCTAGGGCGGAGTACTTGGTTTATGCTTAAAGCGTTGCACGGAAACATTTTTCTGAGTTAATGGTCTGAAATTGTAGGGTTATTCGATGGGTTTCATGTGGGGCACCTGAAGAAGGGTGAATGCTATTTGGTGTGATAATTGCTTCTTTTCATCGGCTTGTATTCGAAGTTTTGTTTTTGACATTGAATTCAGTTCAGTTTACAGTAAGGGTTGTAGTTGCCAGTGAAACAGCAATATCTTTCCAATTCAATCGGAGTATGATTTGTGGAATGGACAGAAAGTAGGACATAATTGTTTTCGGGAAAGTGGTTGTTACAAATGATCGACATTTGTACTTACCGCAATTCGATGTACACTCTGTATAAGACCCTGAATAAAGTTAAGGCTCCGTTCAAGTGTTTGACTACCATTATGCCATTTCATATTTCACTGCATGGAGCCATAAACGCACATGCTTTTCATCGGAAACGGAAAAGCGGTGACACGAATATATTGTAATACAAATACCCCCAAATTCAAATGAAATCGAATTTGAAAACCAGATAAAAGCGTATTAACTTTGCTTTCACAGGAATTCGAACCGGGGACCCCGCTAATCAGGGGCAGGCACTCTACCAACTGCGCCATCCAGTCGTGGATCGCCTAAGATCACCTAAGATGGCGAAAAACTTTGTCTCCAAGTTGTTTACTGGAAAGAGGAGTCTACACGAGTAGATATTTGTGTTAGTTGTTGATCAGGTCGGAGTCCTATCGTAAGTAAGCGTAAAGAGGGTAAGCGTTTAAGATTGTGTTTATGCTAAATTTTGTCTATAGTTGGACTGGTGATGGCTTTAAGTTAGAACTGATGTTTTCCATAGTGTGACACGTGGTGCCTTCAAGTTAGGGCTCTAGTTTCCACGTGAATTCATTTATAGTGACGTGCAAGTGTACCCGTGTCAGAATAATGAAATGTCAAAGTGTAACACAAGTGTAACATGTTAGAGTAAGTGCGGGTAAAGCTACCATTCGGGACCGACTTTATATTTCGAACAGCTTGGACTTATATAAATAACTTTTTATGTTTAGACACAAAGAAAGAAAAGATATTTATATTGCAGTACAACCTCACTTGATTTACTGATTTTGTAGTGAAACGTTGTTGTGCGAAAGAAATCGGGTCAATATCTAGTCAATTTTTCAATTTCAAAGAAAAAAATGACATGGCATGTCTTCCAAAGTGTGGACAATTTTATTCTTCAAATGCTTAAACATATTTAAGAGGTTAAGAGGGGAAAAATTGTAGATACTATAGAGGTCTGCATGAAATCTATACTATATGCAATGCATGCACACTGGCGGTACCAAGAAATGTGTCCTTTTGAGAAAAATTAAATTAAACTTTAGACAAGAAAAACGCCTTTCTTTGGCAATTTTACCACTTAAGCACTTTTCATCTGTTAAAGCAAGCGGTTTAACAAAAAGAGCACGAAAAGAAGTGCAGTGTCATTTCCAATGTTAATGTCTCGTAGCCATCCATTAGTTTAAGGACTGAGGACTCTCAACGAAGCTTGCAACATCGGTCTGGTCACGGTTTGTAGCTTCCCCATAAATTGTCCGAAATGTCAAATTGCCCACTTGTAGCGAGCCGGATGATGCATTAAAATGCTTAGCTCTTTTAATGGTGCCTGATAGGAGGATATTTTTACTAAGCGCCAACCGTTTCAATACTAAAACCTTCCGATTTTAAAACAAACGCTATAATAAGATTGCCACTTCGATAAAATATTTTCCTTATTTTTGGTAAAATTTCCGCGGCTCGAGTTTTTTCCGAATTTATATTTTGCCGCTAACATAACGAACACTGAGTTTTGTTTTTTAATTTTGTTAAATTTGTTCAACTTATTCTTTCAATGTTAAGAATGATACGCTTTTCCCGTGATGGTGGAAGGTCATCCGACCAAATTACGAACAAATAATAATTTGTATGTAAAAGGCAGATGCATTTTTGTTTTCAAATTCAACTGCTTTTGGCGCACGTGTTATCCGACGCATCATAGGTTTTTAATTAAAAAATTCAGCTAAATATATATTAAATTTAAAAACAAATTCAATCGAGTGAATAATGAATCCAGAAAAGTTGAAAAAACTTCAAGCGCAGGTGCGTATCGGAAAAGGCACTCCACCCCGAAAGAAGAAGATCGTCGATTCAACGCCCGCTACCGATGACAAGAGACTTCAACCATCGTTGAAAAAATGTTCGGTCAGTACCATACCCGGCATTGAAGAGGTTAACATTATTAAACACGACGATACCGTCATCCAATTCAATAATCCCAAAGCCCAGGCATCGTTGCCTGCAAACACATTCGCCATAACTGGTCATGGGGAAAATAAATCGATTTCAGATATGCAGTCTACTACCATTCAGTACCGACAATAATGTTCCAGATTTGATGCATAAATTCGAAAAAGTTGCCATTGGTGGAGCAGCTGCTAATGCATCTTCAATTCTGACAAACCCATCAGTAGCACCAGCTGCTGCTGCATCCCCCTGCTGCTGCACCGGCTGAAGCTGCCGCTATCAGTTCACCAGATACAACCGCTCCGAAGAAAATTGAAGAAATTCCAGTTGCCTAAGCGGAGCCGCAGCGCGGGCTACTAGACGGTAGTCTGTCAAAGTTTATACATTTATAGAAAGATCACAAAAAAGCAATAAAACATATATAAAAAAAATAAAAAACTTCAATTTTTTGGTTTGAAAATGCATTTTTTTATTCAAGAAATTCTGTTGAGGTTGTGAAAATTGGTGTCCGCGTCCGATTATAAGAGAGTCCGTTTATGAGAGAATTATTGACATTAAAAACCGTGTACTATAAATAATTCCGTTATATGAAATTCGTCTGATTACGAAATGTACACTGTACACCAATTGCAGAGTCAAGTACAGTGGTACAACATTGAATCACCTGATAACGAATTGAATACACTATTCGATTTATCTCTACCAATTTTGCGGGTATCTTACTAAAAAAAAAACGAAGTACACCATGTACACCGAATGTAAAACGAAATGATTGAGGCTTTGTATATTTCTTACTAACATATCCGAACCTGTTTTGGTACTTAAATATTAAAATTGACTGACAATATTCTTCACTAAAACCATTATGGATCATATCCGCCGTCCCCAAATATAGTTTTATTTTCCTGTAAGCATTTAATTAAAATCATTTGAGATCTATACACACCATGTTCGGATACTCAGTGCTGTGTACCCATTCTAATTGTGGGAACAGAACTGAATGTTTAGTCATCAAAGAGTGAAGGACATACTCAGTAGTCGCATATCGGGTGTTCCTTTAATTTCACTTTTCAAGGTGTGAGTGCAATGAATAGGGTACAAAATATGAATGCCTTGAAACTGGTTTGGATTTTCAAAAACAACTTTAATGCGCTCAGTGTTTATTAAAGACTACGAAAGCAAAAAACGAGCCGAAACTTTGGGTAGAGGACCTTTTTTCCTAAGAATGAAGAAAAAAAACTTGTTTGTTACATTTTTCGAATGGTTAGTCTCTATTTCGATCTAACTAGGAGTCATATAAGATATTTAGCACATCAGCCATAAGTAAGGAAAGAAGTTCCAAACACTTTTCCTAGGCAAAGGACAATGCTGGGCAAGATTGGCTGAAATATCTTATGCGCAGGTCGATTCCTACCAAAGGAGCCTTCAAAAACTGTACCGGAAGTTTCCAACTCATACACGACTGGGTAAAATCTAGCGCCTGAATTCCACCCCTGTCGTATTTAACCCTCATCTCATCCTCGCGTAGAAAACTACGCAAGGGCTACTTTTTTGTATTATTTTATTTTTCAAAAACCACATATTGAAGACTATCGAAATGTTCTCACTATACTGTAATCCTTGTTTTACGTCTTTCCGTAGAATTCTGCAAAATGTTTAAAAAAAAAAATGCAAGTTATGGAAAACACTAAAATCCCGTATGAGTATGGTCGATGCAAAAGCACTCTCATTTCATTGATACCTCCGACTCTTCGAACTTAGATACTTCAGGACCATAACCAACCTCCACTGTCAACAAGACTCCTTCAAGTACGAAAAGGTATCCACCATTCACAACAGCGTCGAGATAGAAAGTATCGACAGACACATCTCAAGCTCACCAGCAACTTCTGCAACAACCTCAAGAACATACCGTAGAGCCTTATAGCGAATTGTCTGTAAAACGGAGACCCCAGCGGCAACTTCCTCACTATAAGTCATATCAGAAGCCTGTACAAAATGGGCAGAATCGGAGATAACCGGAACAACATCACATACCACAACACAAGAACGAACAGCGGCACATTCAAGTTTGACAACACTCAGTACCAGGAGAGAGAGAGCTACGCTAGTCGTCCTCCTAATTTTGCTTTTAATTGTTTATAAATGTATTGAGTTGGTATAAGTTGTTTTTTAAGCTAAGTTAAGCATAAAATAAACAGAAGAAGAAAGTGTGCAACACCTTCTCTGCAACTGCCCTGCACTTACCTCAGCTAGAAAAACCACTCTAGGCTCCTACATCTTTGTTAATCTAAGCAATCTGAGAGAGACATCAATCAAATCCCTATTAGACTTCATTGACAGATCTGGCTGGCTGTCGTAATAACCACGCCGGCACCTACCCACGTAGGTCTATTCTGAAAAATATATAATATAATATAATATTGGTGGTGCGAGAGTCCGAGGGTAACTGGGCCTAGCTTCTCAGCAACCACTCGTGTTGTGCGTTCTATGAGTGGAAGGGACTTACAGGTTTATGCCGACTCCGAACAGCAAAGTTGAGAAGCTTTTTCTCGACAGGAATACTTTTTGAGCATTGTCAGTGACTCGAAAGAGGTGGACGACGTGAACTTTGAAACTTGGTAGAATGGGGGATTCGAATCTGGCAACCTCTTCGTAAGAGCCGACGCACCAATCCACTACAACACGGCGACTCACGAAAAATGAAAAATATATAACCATATAATTATGTGACTTAGATAATATCTAGAAAATGTGAACAAATACATGTCAGATATATTTTAAATGTCGCATAAATAATTCGGTTTAATAAAGAAAATTCATTTAACAAAAATTATTGACATCTTCGTATTTGATCGCAAAAATTAAATCGAAGAAAGAAGAAAAAGCTTTACAGAAAATTAAAAAAAAAGCTTTCTTAAGTCCTGGTCATAGCGTCGTTCCGTCAAAAGGACCAATGTATTGTTCTCTGTACTATCTTACTCTCAGTTGAATTTGGCTACGAACTACGATCAATGTATATACATATATATATATATAATATATATATATTGTTTTCAAAGAGCTGTAAGTTTGTGTGTAACTATAACAATTTTAAGAAGACCCATTTCCCATGACTTCACCTCCACGGGTATCATTGTAGTTGAAGCTTCTTAAATTATGGAACCGACAGGGCTTTATTCTTGTGAGAACAACAGCATGTTCACAGCACGAGTGTTTGTTGCAGAAGGTGAAAATTCTCTTCTGCTCTTCATGCAATGCGTTGAATATGATAAACAATGCGCTTTGTCATGCATCTGATGAAACATTCCAAGTACCTACCAGCAATCAAATTCCACGAAGAACGCATCAAGTTCATACTCGAAAGAGCAAAAATAATATTTAAACTGTGCAAATGTTCGTGTCGCATACAATGCGAGCCCTTACACAAGTTAATTTGTTCAGAATTTGCATAAGGAAATTTCAGAGAAGCACATTGAAAATTCATATTTCGAGATTCTTAAATTCGCCGCAATGCAAGGGGTGGGAAATATCGAACATCAATCAATAGACGAAGTGTTGCACTAAAGCGAGCGGTGCGTAAGGAAAGCCAAAAAAGTAAAATCTATCAAAAGTTAAATCCGATTACAGTTGCAATCGCTTCTGCCGTCTATTACGAAGGTAAGTAAAGAAAAGTAGAAAATTCGGCAAGGTTCTTATGTTACAGCTGTGTGAAAAGAAATGCAATGCCGTGATACGACTTTGTCACCACCCTTTTATTTGCGATATATAACTGTGTCCTAATCGATTTTGCATCCCTCAGTAACTTTCTACACCGAAATCATTTACAAAACCAGAAACGTCGATACAGTTCTTCTTCGATAGATGCGAAAACGCAAGCCAGGCGACTGAGCATGTGAATAATGCGCATAGTTTTGGTTCCGATAATTTTAATGTCAAAGATGCACGCATCATAAAAATCTTCTAGTCTGACAGTCATGTAAGCACTGTTACGTTAGCCCAGGAGAAAAGTTCTGCGTTCAATCTTCGGGGCTTATTTGCGTTTATGATTCTTGAAGAAGAAAATTCAACCATGAAGCTGTATAGCGACATGAGCCTAGCCAGTCGTCTACGCTAGGCCATGTAGAACGCATGAACAACACTGCTCCAGCCCGGGAAGTCTTCCACTCCAAACCAGTGGGACAAGTCAATAGAGTACTCCCATGGAATCGATGGCGTACCCAGGTCGAGGACCCCAACCAACTTGGCAGGCTAAATAGATAATAGTTCCAGCTGGAGAGGCTTGTTGGTTGAGGCCCAGGTCCACTACGGACTTTAGCGCCACCAGAAGAAGAAGAAGGAGTTAAACACCGTTTTTAATCATTGAATCAAGATTGCACTCAAAAAGAGGTTCGATGTATGGGTATCACAAGTACCTAACAACATTTGCCCATATTTGAAGCGGTGACTGGCGACGAAAATTGAATCATTTACGACAACGTCAATGGAACACGGCCGGCAGAACTGACTGGAAGACCTTGCTAGGGAATCTAAGAGCTGATCTCGTACGGCAAAGGTTTAGCCCATAGGAGAGGATGTGTGTTCCATCAGGATAATGCCAGGCCACACAAATCAATAGCGACTCGTCAGAAACTTATGAAGCTTGTCAGAACTTTGCACCAAATGATCACCACCTGTTCTACTTCATGGTGAGCGATTTTGCTGGTGAAAAGTTCACTTCGAGAGAGGCTTGTGCATCAAGATTCTATCGCTGAGAAGAGACATCTCTCATACCTGAAGGGATAATGGTTTTTATGAAAGAGGAATAACGACTAAAGACTAATATTCAACGTAAATCGGAAAAGTTTTACAATGTCTTAAATTTCGTGCAAAAATAATGGATTTGTGTTATTACACCCATTATTTAATACCGTATAAATAAAACTGATAAACAGTCAAAATTCAACGAGGAACTGTGCAATTTAAGCATCTACTTGCTAGCCAAGCCAGGATCGAGAGAACATAGCGTGCTGTCACTGGTGAGTTGGCTAGTATCGAAACGGCTGTCAAAATGGGTTTAGTAAATAAGGGCAGAACGAAAACCTGTCCATCAGAAGGGATACATAACTTCGAAGAATTTAATATTTCGTCACAATCGACAGATATAACATTGATGTAGTAAGGGACTTTGTCTAGTTTGGCTCTGCTGTAAGCTCTTGAAACAAAGTTACCTTGGCAAATATAAAACGAAGAATTACACTTGCCAATCGCTGTTCCTTTGGGCTGAAAATGCAATAGAGTAGTAAGGCCCTCGCCCGAACAACTAAGACCTGGATTATCCCAATCTTACATTATTTGTCAAAAGCGGATTAGCATCTCCTGGATAGGTTCGAGAGGAAAATTCTTCGCAAAATGTACGGTCCCTCATGTTTTGACGGGCCTCAGAGGAGGAGATTCAACAACAAACTTTTCGGGCTGTACAGTGACTAGAACATTTAGAGCGAATGGACACCAATGCTCCGGCCCTCAAAGTCTTCGAATATAATCCAGAGGGAAAACGCAGTAGATGAAGACCCAGCTTTGAGTGGCGTGCACAAGGGGACCTCAACTGACTTGGAGTGCTGGAGATGGCTAAGGACCGTGCTAGCTGAAGAACCTTGTTAGTTGAAGTCCAGTATCACCCTGAACTTTAGCGCCACCCAAGCAATAAGGCTAGACAAACGTCGAAAAAAAAGTATCCAAATTGTATGGGGCAAGGCCAAGTAGAGAGTATGAATATATTTGCTTCGCAGCGGCGGTGGCGGACGTTAAAAAATAATCGGGTTTGTTCTTGTAGAACAGCTCTAAAATTTGCCTTTGTCTTCAAATCTCTTACACAAGTGAAGGGAGACTTCAGCCAGCCTGAAGTGTGAAACTTAAGCCAGTAGCGGGAGGAGTGATGCTGAGAAAAAAGCTGAGCTGACCATGAACTGAAAAACCATTCAAAGAAAAAGGCGGACCTGAGCCCAGCTTCTCATCAACCACTCGTGTTGTGCATGCTATTATTCTTTCACTAGTGGAAGGGACCAATAGTTTTATGCCGACTCCGAACGGTGAAATTGAGAAGCTTTATCTAGGCAGGAATACTCTTTGATCATCAGTGACTCGAAAGAGGTGGAAAAAGTGAATTATGAAACTTGGTAGAAAGGGGCATTCGAACCTGGAACCCTCTGCGTAGGAGTCGACGCACTAACCCACTACGCCACGGCGGCTCAAGCTGGAGAATAACACCTGTACGCACACACACCCACCAATGTGTCAAAAAATGCAAATCTTCATTAGGGAATGTTAAAGATCTGCTCGGCATCGGTTGCAGATGGTCCACACAGAAAAAAACAAATAAGAAGAGATCAGATCAATTCCATGAACCCCCTTGCGCATTTTTAAGCTCTTACAAATTTAGTGAGTCAAGCGTTTGACCCACTCAACTGAACACGATTTCTACCCTTCTCCAGCATTGTGATTTGGCGTATCCCTTAAGCTCAGTCGGTTTACTTATTTCCGAAACGAAATCAACAGCGGTGAATGCTTGACATGACTGGGATAAAAGAGGAAGTGCGCCTCCCTGACTCCGAAACTATCCACTCAATTGATTTAAGCTTTAACGGGTTGAATTTTTTCCGAAACACATCTTTATTATGCACGCATGGCTAAGCCCTGTGATCGCAGAACTTCAAAGCAAGCCGACCACTAACCGAAACGGAATGTCCTACATTTTGAGGTTGACCCAGGCGTATGCATTTAATTGTAGCCATTGTGTATGCGACGTGCACAGGAATATGCAAACTAACAGCCACCACCATCGCATGTGTGGGTCCTCCCATAGGAACGTGACATTTAACCATATGAAAGGCTCTAAATCGAAATAATTGATGAAAGTCATTGACTTCGCTCGAAATCGTGTTGCGCTTGAGGCGTTCATCAGCATTGAGAGGCCTACCACCACCACCACCGGGGAACTGGCAGCAGCATACACCGTCAGTCATCCGGAATACACTCCCCCAACCACTGTCAATCATTTCGAAATTGGCTTCGTTTGAATAAAAGTCAGGCATTTCGCCAGTACGCCCTTCACCGTAGTTGCACTCGCACTCGCACTCGATTCTTAAGCACCCTCGAATTGCATACAAGTTACAAGCCCACACCCTGCAACTATCGGATCTGCAGAGTTAATTAAAGCAACTCGCAGTGCATTCCAGTGTAAAAATTAACAGGCACAAAGAAGCCTGCAACAACAAAAAAAAAACTAAAAAAGAAGATGGTTTGCAGAGAGGGGTGGGTGGTAGGTGGTTGAAGGATGAAAATGTAAAAAACAGCCTGCACAATTTTACGTTGCCACTTCACAGAACCCCGAAGGTCCTTGAGAATTGAAAGAGAATATACTACACTAAACGAGAACAGAAAGAGAGAGAGAAAAAGAGACAGGGGCAGCGTATAAAAAAACTCAGCTCACTCCGAAACGAAATAAATTTCTGTTGAGTCTCTTTAGAGCTCTTTGGGAAGATTTGTGTCGTTCCAGATCATAAAACAAGAGATTTATCTCAACAGTTGGGCCTGGGATAAAAGTTTTACCGCCCATTTTGCTGCTAGTCAGCTCCTCACTCTCGCTTCTCATTGCCACTGCTGAGGTGAATCCTTGTCGACCGTGTACCTATGGCAACCTGCACCACACACAGCGACACATACACACGTCCGAAACCTCTTGCCCTCGTCCCGCTGCACCAAGACGACATTTGTTGTGTGCAACTATTCCCACAGAATATTCAACGTTATTTTTAACTTCCGAACTAATACAACTCCACTCAACCAACAGCATCATCCAGAGAGAGCCGTACATCGTTGCCTCCTCGTCTGCCCACCTCTTCGGATCACCGTCAGTGTTTAGCTTTCTTAGTGTCACTCTAATGCACACCTACGGCAAACCCCGGCCGTAATGAAATCTCTGAAATTACGCCAGACAAGATGGCAACAGCTTAAAGTTTCCAAGCACCACCAAGCAAGCACCTGTTTTTTGTGCTTCGTTACTTCCGCTTCGGTTTCTTTGCCTGCAATTCTAATCGGCACATCGCCAACCTCCACGCCAGTGTTTGTTTGTATGTTCGAACCGCCGCCGCACGCCACCCACTCAGGGTCTCTCGCCTCGTGCGGTGTACACGGTGTTGTAGCCCGTGCCGAACACCATCCATTTCAGTTGTCGGGGATTACATAAAGTACTGTTGAAAAATTATAAGTATGTGTGTGTGGGGGGTAGTTTTCGGGGATGGAAGTGTGACATTTCCTGCAATAAGAAAGTTCTTTTAATACTTTTGTAGCCATTATGTTGGTGAAAGGATTATCTGGCTGGCAGTCGGGCTGACTTTTGCTAACAGAGACTCATATCCACATAACCGAGAATGATGAAGTGAACCTAATTTGGTTCTGTGGTTCGGGAAGAGACTCTATTAAGGGAAAAGGACTTTTGGGGACTTACTTCGTTTTTGTTGTTGTGTGGGTGTGTGATCTGTAATCCGGTCTCGAAGACGTGTTGCGAACACACCCCGAACGTTTGTCGTTTGTTATTCAGGCGAGCTCCTGCTCCACGGCAGGAGATCACATAGAGGTTGTCCCACGTGCCCTTATTATCATTCATTATATTGTTTTTGACGGAAAACAATCTGGCATTGGATAAGTACTCGCACAGAGCTGTCCATTAGTGTGTGCCGGCTTCTCGTGGAGGACGTAACACATTTATCCTAACAAACTTAACTAGATTAGGTTGGTGCGTTGACAGAGGGCGTTGATATTTCGCATTTGTCCTCAACAAACCCGCACATGCTTGGAAGTGAAAGGACAGAGATGTCGTATAGTTTGTGGTACTCATGTGACATTTTGATCTACGCCTTCTGTAATAAGATTGTTTTTCATCTCTTTGATGCATTTTCATTTAATACACAAGGAATCTGCCCACTTCGAAATGGAACTGTCACGAGAAAATATTAAATTCTTATTCGTCTCCCTCCCTTTCAGAGTCCATGAAAAGCGAAGCGGAAAATTTTCCCAGCGTCAATCAATGCGCCACTTTGCAATGACAGTACCTTCCAACAAAAGAAGCTGGGGAACAATTTTAAAGAACGTCAGGACGGTCTTTGGAGAACTGAACCAGATTAGTGATTGATCATGAATTGTTGAGTTGCAGGCAAAAAGAAGAAGAATGGAAAAGATGAACCCAATCCATTGATGATCCCTTTCTTCGAGTTAAAAGTTGACTTCATTTGATTTGATTAGTTTTTGATGAAAGGCAGAATTGAGAGATTACAGATTCTCGGTGTTCCTCAAGGGTCTGCACCTGGTCCGTTGCTATTCGTTATCTTTATAAACTTAATACTTTGTCTGCCATTTGTCGGAAAGTTACGGGTTTTTGTTCATGCAGGCGTTTGGATATATTTTAGTCAATCAATCCTTTCTTAGTTGCTGATACAATGTGGGACGTACAAAATTTTACAACAAGATTTACTAGTTGAATCCTTTTCTGTTTGGGTATTTACAATTTTTTTTCAGAATTTATATTGAAATCTTGGAAAGACTCGTCACAGAACAAAGAATCAAAGTAGTTAAATTTTATTTTGAAAGTCATGATGGAAATGCTCCAACAATTCACCGATTGGTTTAGGATTTTCCGGCAGCAAGGGGCTTTTGTGCAGTCCTCCGCGTGCTGGAAGAACTCCGACAGTTCGAATTGTGAACATTGATCGGGTGCAAGCATGTACTGAGGAAAATCCAGAAACTTCCGCCGGGCAATGTTCTCAGCAGTTGGTCATGTCTAGGCGGTCTTTGCAACGAATTTTCAGACAGTTACACCTTTTTCAATACAAGATTCAATCGGTTCATGAGTTGAAATTGTCCAACTATGGCACTCTTGAGGGAAAGTTTTAATGATCGGATAAAATCGCGTATTTCTGATTTTAACTGGCCACGCTCGCCATGGCTGCAGATTTTTTTCTTTAGGGCTACCTAGGTTAGGTTAGGTTAGGTAGCGGGGCTGCTAGTGCATTCTCCAGCACACTTAGAACATATTGGTCCATTGTTATACCCCTAGTCAGACTACTACCACTGATTGATTACTCCAGAGATAGGGCCCAACGGAAAATTATGACTGGACCAGGTTTGAAAAACCAGATTAAAGCGTATTAACCTTGCTTTCACTTTGATTCGAACCGGGGACCCAGGTAACCAGGGCCAGGCACTCTACCAACTGCGTCATCTAGTCATGTTAGGGCTACCTAAGAAGTAAGGTATTTGCCAATAAGTCAGAAATCATACTACAGCTTGAGGTTGATTTCCGAAAAGAAGTAAGGGTGCAGGGACCTGCATTTTTAGAAAAGCAATGGAAAATGCTCTGGAAAGAGCACGTCAAGTCGAAGCAAGAGAATGGTCATCATTGGAGAGATATTATTTTTAAGGCATAATGTGAACATATTTCCAAATCACAATCACTAAATATGCATTTTAATATTCATCACCTCTGTACACCATCACCCTGTATTAATCATGATGTCCATTTGTTGAGGGTTTTGTTTTGTCTTAGTATTTTCAGACTCCGTCTTATATGCCAGTAGAAGTCTTTTCATACATGCGTTTTATTAACTCGGCTGCCACCAAACGAATGAATATAAAATACAAAAATATCGGAATCATGGAATAGAACATAGTTTGACAGATGTAAAAGATGAACAATATGGAATTGAATAATGGAATCATGTAGTAGACGAAGTTAGAAGTTATATGAAGTTATTTCAGAGTGTAGTATGATAATAGTACAATGTCTGTAAGAATTGAAAGTGGTGACAGTATGATACTGAACTTATGTACATTACTCAGTACATTTCTAATGTTTCAGTCGGTTAGTTATTAGTGATTTGATTTTCTCGAATGCAGATGTTAAGACCCCTTGTACAGACCTAGGTCTTTATGACTAGAAGCAGCTTGTCCAAACAGCTATTGCTCAGGCTCGCCACCATCATGGGTCACAGACCAGATATATCGCAGATTCATATCGCCTTGAGATCATATTTTCGTAGCTTCTTTGTGCCCAGAAAGTACCTTGCTTCTAGTATCTAAACACCTAAAACACCAAATGAGTCATGGTGCTCGTCCATCTTAACTATTAATACATTTTCTTTATTCAACAGACTGAACAGACTGCTAGACATGTCTATTATACTTTTGAAAATTACTTTTTTATAAGAGGAGGATAACCAACGACCATAAACTTCGTTGCAACTGGTTATGTCAACTCTGTAGTAAAAATTCTAAATTATCTTATAAACCTTATAATAAATTATATCCTTATAATACAGTTGCTAATATTCAGTCAGGACTTTCTGAATATTTCGTGTCATCTAAATATTTTCCTTCATGAAATAGAAATTCCTTCACATTTGAAGAATTTGAACTGGAGATAAGTCTTGTGAGAAAATTGCAGACTTCAAATAAAATACGGCTATCAGAAAGACACGAGAACATGCCAATTTGTCAAACCAATTTTAGCCAGTTCACGTGTGCAGTTTGACACATTTTTTGAACAGTCAGATTTTTTTTTTGTTATTTTAAAGTTAATTGGACAATTTTTGAATTACCATTGGTGTAAATAAATAAAAATGATATAATATATTTATATTACATAAAAATAAATATAATAGTTTTTTTTAATATTTTTATTTGAAAAATTAGTAGAAAAATTAGCAGTAAACAGTACAAACAACATCAGTACCGAGATAAAACGCAGAGTAACTCTTGCCAACCGCTGTTTCTATGGGCTCAAGAGGCAATTGAGTAGTAGAGCCATCTCTCGAAGAACCAAGCTGACCCTATACAAGACCTTGATCATCCCAGTCCTGCTGTACGGCGCGGAGGCATGGACAATCTCAAAAGCGGATGAGGAAATCCTTGGTATTTTCGAGAGAAAAGCTCTGCGTGCGATCTTTGGTCCTGTTTGCGTTGACGGTTTTTGGAGGAGAAGATTCAACCACGAACTGTACGGGCTGTACAGCGACATGAGTCTAGTCAGGCGTCTTCGGATCCAACGCCTAAGATGGCTAGGCCATGTAGAGCGTATGGATAACTCAGCTCCGGCCCGGAGAGTCTTCGACTCCGAACCCGTGGGACAACGCAACAGAAGACGCCCGCGTTTAAGGTGGCGCACCCAGGTGGAGAAGGACCTCAACCAACTTGGCGTGCGACACCGGAGACAGTTAGCCAGAGACCGTGCTAGCTGGAGAGGCTTGTTGGTTGAGGCCCAGGTCCACCCCGGACTGTAGCGCCAAATGAAGAAGAAGAAGAATGGATTTTAAAAGATTTCACGCTTTATTCAAATGTGGTAGCTTTATTTGACAGTTCCATTTTATTTCAACAAAAGTACAGGGTGTATTGGACATTTTCAATCTGGTTACATAACAATAAATTGAATTTAAAAATGTATGATCTACTACAGTGTACAGTGTATTTTAATGTGTTTTGACTAACAAAGGTTGAAACCTCTGCTCTAGCTGTTGTTCTCCTTAATCACTAAGTAAACTGTAAGTTATCTTTTGTGTACCCAGGCAGTTCCAGATGTGATATTTTTCAAATTTGTGCTTTAAGATATTTTATATTTCGAAGAAATAAATCAGCTGCACCTATTCAGAATTTGCGCCATATTTTGCAAACATTAACCTCAATTTTCCGTACAAAAGCCTCCCCCGAAGTCAAACTCTCTCTAACTCGTACAAATTATGGTATCCCGTGACAATTTGACTTAGGGAGAGTCCACTGTATATTCGAGTTACAATCTACCTTAAATGCATTAGATACTTTTCTTATAGTGATTGGTGATTGTTGATTTTTTGATTCTGTATTAGTGGAATTATAACTGAATTCATTATAAATTACTACATACTGGAACCGAATAAACCAAAAATATTTGTATCCCAGACACCACCCACCAGCAACTCATGAAATCAACTAAACTTAGACAGGTGGAAAAATTAAAAGGGTGTCTGTTTTTGTTTTTGTCCACTAAGATCAGAGAAACACTGTAGTCATTCACAAACTGCAGAAATCAAGTTATCTGCATATATCCCAACAAGGTATAACGCGAACATTATTTTAGCGGTATCTCTGTGTGAACATTTTGTTCTGTGCACTTTATACACATACAACAAACTGCCAACGTCACAATGGCGACCAGCAGACGTTGTTGTCCAACTTGGGCAGTTTATTCAGTACAAAAGATAAAATAATGTAGCAAAAAGTGGGCCCAAGTTCCAAGATAGACACATGGATATGGCCACCAATTACGTACAGATATATTTGAAGGAATATTTGTATGAAATTTTCTTGGCACTACTGCATATAACTGGCAAACTTTTACAAAGCTGGCCAAGTTGACAGGTTTCGCTGTTGTTGCGCCCATACAAATCTGTCCTGTTCAAATTATGGATTTATGGCGTATTTTTCAATCAAATACCCCACCGTGCGTCGGGGCTTAGTGTGTCTATGTGAGCGGACAGTTGTGTAGCTTAGTGTGGGCTTGGTTGTATGCAGCTACCCAGAGAATGGCTTACTCGAATTCCTGTCAAATTCTGGACTGAGGCAACATTGATAGGGAAAATTGTTTGTGAAGACATGACATGTGTGATGACTGGCTTGATGACTTAATGTTTATGCTAGAAGATATGAAATAAGAATATGATTTTTTAAAAGCAACTAGATAGAGAGATTCTGCTTGATGTAATGCTCCCTTTTAGCTTTCCCCATCCATTATCATCCACGTAGAGTCATGATATCTTGATAAGTAAATCTGACCATAAAATAAAATATCAGCATATTTATATCTCAGTTCCTCCAGATCTTAATAATACGCTTTCTTACTCTGTGCAGATAATCGATTCGATTCTCACTTCATTCATAAGCGGTGTACACCAATTGTGTTGTCAACATGCTGCACTTGCATGCGTCATCGGGCATGAATGCAGCATGCATATAGATTCCCCCTCGTACAACTTTCCGAGATGAAGTCCCAAAGGGGGTTGAGTTACTTCAGCATTCGAAAAACATACTTTGTCCCCAGTCTTACCTCCTTCAGGTACAAGCACCTGCAGTGTTTATCATCCCTCCTGATTCACATCGTCAGCACCTTAGACATTCACAGATGTTATTCTTCTGTCTATTAAATCTCCTCAAAGATCAAAGTAGATTCATGTCGTGGAGGGCACCCTGCAAGCTGTAGGTCATCATCCGAGGTGTAGTGCTCACCCTTGAACCCAGGGGATACTCTGCTACAAAATCTAATTCGTTCAACTTCAGCGAACACTCTGAGACCCGCAGACATTACCCAGTGTACCGAGGGGCTCGTGAGGAAATCTGATTTGAAAGGGAAGCGGCTTATCGGCTTCCGCAGGAATTCCAAGTAGCCCATTTATCATCCAAAAATAAACCCATAAGTCACTTTAACTGTGATTTGCTGCAAAAATGAAAGACACGAGGGGAAGAAGGCAGAAAGAACCAAACAAATACAAGTGAGACTAATAAGCTAACAATTTCCGTGTAAATCCTTATCCAGTCGTTTGGCACGCCGAGAATACCCATTTTGTTTCGTTCCACCCTCACGCGATAGATTCACCTGTTGCAGGGCAAGTAATAAGCGCCAATCCTGCCAACAGTCGCCGCGCCGTGCACACGCCTCGCAGCTCACAGCTCACAATCGTTCATCGTGGTAAGACATTGCTGTGTTTTTCTTTTTTGTTGCCGCTGCTGCTGCTGCTGCTTCTGCTTGCCTGCTAGTCTTGTTGTTGCTTTTGTTGTTGTTGACCATGGCGCCACTCAAAAAAGTATACGGGTACTGAATAAACGAAGGGTGGAACTGCGTCAGGAGAGCAAACAATATCTATCTGTGCACGGTAGGTGGGGTGGCAACGATGGCGTACTCATCCCCGGTGAGTGTCCTAATCAAGTGGGGCAGTCAGAAGTATTTGCACTCTTCATTCGCTCCCTCGTGTGATGCTGCAGCAACAGAATGTGCTCGCTGATCTGCTACTGTTGGCGTTTCCGACTTTCTTTTCTGTTTACACATGCAACTGGCTGTTTGAGGATGGGATAGGAAAGGCTTCCAGCAACCGCCATCACCGCTCGTTAAACATTTATTCCGTTAAGTGAATGCCCATTTCTGCTTGGTCCTGTGTAAAAGTGCAAAACAAACTGATTTTGTGACAAACACAGTGGATTTCTACATCAAACCCCAAGCTACGGATACGCGTATCATCAACGCCCCCTCATCCCTCGGGAGATGCACTCGATGCAGGCGGGCAAATAATTTAGGTGGAGTTGACTTAGAGCCGGCCAATGAATGCGGGGTGCGGCTGGGAATTCAGATTGTGATATGCAATCGGTTTCGTATAATGAATCATTTAACAGCGCGTCATCTGCACCAACCGAGGACTGAGAAGCACCGTCGAAAATTTCCAATTTGCATGAGCAGACACATCAGCACCAGGACGGACAGCAGGACAAGCACCGGCACCGGCGATTTGGAAAGATCCTTTTAGCCGAATGACATGGTAAATCAATAACAAAAACGCTAACATTTTCAATGTCCACTCTAAATGCGCTTCCCACCACTGAGCCAGCCTCGGTTGTATGTGACGTACGGTTACGGGTGCAGGCGAGTGGACGTTGTACGAATACGAGTGCATTTGTTGTGTTTATTTGCGACAATGGGAAATGCAGTGACATTTGGCATTTGCATAGGACAGGAATCCATGGGATTCGATTGAATTGGATTGGATTGGATTGTATTGAATGGGATTGGATTTCACAGCTCGGGCTGCAGTTTTGATTCGGAGTGCAATTTCCAGTTTTTGACGTTGAATCAATGCAATGAAGTAATGTCAATCGGAGATTTTGTGTCTGCATCATTAGAATGCACTCATGTGAGAAAACGAGCCTCGAGTACCGAGTGCCTAGTGCCGAACGCCCGATAGCAGGACTGTTTCGCTTACGGAGATGAAATAGTTTCGAGCGAAATGTCACCTTGCTTAGGCGCACAATGCACACATGCCAGTCTTTCCGGGTCTGCAAATAAACACAATCAGCAGTGGGTAAAGCGTAAACTGTCTGCCGTTGGCATCGGGCAAAATTAATAAACTTGAGTGCGTGTGGGCCATGTGGCCTTGCAGCGTTGCCAATAGAAGAGCTCTCCACTGGATTGTCCTGTTTCTGGTACTCGGTATGGTTCTGGTTCTGGTTTGTGCCTTTTATTGTGGCCTTTTTCCTTGTCATGCTTTAGGCATCATAAACTTACATATTTACTGCTAAGAGCAAAAGTCTATTAAGGACAGCCAACCTCGGTTACAGCACTTTTATGGTGTATCATTTAACTTAAGTTGAGAGCTTTGTCCGGTTCACCCGCGCTCTCTGTTGTCCTGTCCTGTCCTGTCCTGTCCTGTCTGTTATGGCTCCTTGATGTGGATAGTGTATTGCCTCTTGCAATTCGATTAAGTTCACTTCCAGATCGTTATTATTTAACACCACCATCACCGCAATCACCACCACTGTGTTGTGTGTCCTTTGTCGGCTTTTTTTAATTGCAAATAATGTTCGTCGTCGTTCGGCCGTTGTAAGCCACGCTTCAGCCATTTTAACAGCGATTTTATGGGATTAAAGGTCTTCCATTTGCTAATTGATTATTACACTTACACGCACACTCGCGGCGAAGTGTTGGGGCGGGATGTTGGGAGAAGAGAGGCGCCATGCTACCGCCCATCACCATCACCATCACCATCTCCAGCTGGACATTATGTAGAACTTCCATGTCAATTATCGGGCTTCTCAACGGTTACAAAGGGAATATCGATTTATAGCCCGTTGTGCGGCCGACAGCGACAGCGACAGCGACTGTGCCGTGGGATGGATGATTGCATTGGATTCCCCAAATCCCAAAGATAATTAAAAATGTCACATTATTTCCTTCGTCGCCCTATTCACCTTGGATAAGACGTGCCATGGCGCGGCGTGGCCTCGGAGTGACGAGGGAGCATGTCATAAAAATGAAGGCACGACGACGCCGACTTGGCAGTCTTATTAACACCCCCATCCGCCGACCGCCAACCACCAATCGCCAACTCAACAATTACAATAATTCCCCACAGTCAGATTGGTGGGGGGGGGGGAGGGTGATTGGAGAATGCTTTGTTCCGCACATCCGAACCGACAGTGTTTGACATCGCTCATCGATATTTCACTCAGACACAAGTGCGACATTGGACGTGGAAAGCTTGCCGAGCAGAGGTGGTGAGTGGTGTGTGGTGTGGCGTTCGTTCACTGTTCATATTACGAGAACACTATCCACTCTGGTCGCCGCTTGATCTAATGCATTTTTAAGTGCATGTACAACAGGTGTAGAGGTGCTCCTTGTTCCATTGCTTTCATGCCCACAACTATTAATGTTGCATGTCTTTGGCTAGAGAACTTCTTTTCGTTTTCCCTTGCTTGCATCAGCTCGTTCCACTCGAGGTGGTGTTTGCCCTCCATGCTGAGTACTCCATGGATGGGAATGCAAAGTCAACACTGGGTTGGGTATCCTTGTGTATCCGAGTGGTAAGAATACCTAGTCTCTCCTTCCATCTGTCTGTGTCCACATTTGCTCCTGCCACTGCACAACCAAGTGGATGCATTAAAAATTCATTTCTTCTTGAATAGAGGATCTGAGAGTAGAGAAAAAGTGAAATAAATGGAAATATCCTGGCAGAAGTAATGCATTTCCTTCAGTTTATCTGAAGGTGATGGTGGTTGGGATTGTACTATTGCCAAATTACACGTGTCCTTAGATTGTTTTTATTTTCGTTTCGCCCGCGAGAGAGTGGATCGTGCTTCACTTTGGTGCCAGCAGATTCTTTCTGTCCTGGCCGTGCCACTGCCATGCCCACACCCATTCCCCGGCAATTTCAAGGAACCCCCAAGTATTCATCCATAGATACTTCGCTCTCTCTGCAAATATATTTATAAGTATGTACTCGAAGGCATGTGTTTGTCTCCGTAGGGGCTTACTGAATTTTTCATCAATCGCAATGGCATTTTTTTCCAAATTTGCATGCGGCAAGGCGGGAATGACGTCCAACTGAGCGTCTGGTATTGATGCAACGGCATCCCGGTTCCACTGACTCCGATGTCGCCTCGCCGCGCCGCGTTCCTTTCTCCTGTCAGCATCATCGTCGTCGGCACTGGTGTCGTTGTCGTTGTTGTTCTGGCCGCGCCGTAGGAATTTCACTCAGATGAAAAATTTATTGGATTTCTTTCTGCATGTCCCCGAATCTAGAAACCATCCTGAATCCACTTACGCTGTCTCTTTGCCTTGTCCTTTATTTATTTTTATTTTTATTAATGATTTCGACTTTCTCTGTTCCTGATCTCGATGCCTGATTCTTCGTGTGTTCTTAAAAAAATTCCTTAAAAAGAGAAATGCAATTTTGTCTCCTGGCGAACTCTGAGTGGCGGTGCAGAAGGGGATGTGAGATTTGATTTGCACAAGCACATACGACTTTCATTAAAAAATATATTGTCAATATTGTGTCAAAGAGCGAATGGTGAATTCCTTAGAGTGCACATCCGAGTGGCATGGTGTGGGAATCTGCATTGCAACCAAGAGTGCAAGCGAATGGCACTGCAAGATGCTGATGTACAAGTGAAAAAAGGTCGCTTTGAAGTGCACACACAAGTGCACGTATGTATGCACATGCAAAATGCATTTGTTTGAGACGTACAACGTGGATGTGAAATTAGACAAATGAAAGAGCGAATGAGTGCATACATATGTGCATGTGTAGAGAGAGAAAGCTCTCAAATTATATTAAATTCAATGGGTAGACTTATTCGTTTGAAATGTAATTAAGGGGGTGTTTGCAGGAATGACATAATCCTTGACATGACAATTTCAACAATGCACATCAAGCATTTATATTCTCAGAAACAAATGTATCTGTTGGACGGCGTTTGTGATATGGACTTACAGAATGTATCTTCTAATGTATAAGTTATAAAAATGTCAAAGCCATGCCGTGGACAGCGGCTGTGTCAACATTTTTTTTCACCTAAGCAAAATTGATTTCCGGAATAAATTGATTCAAAGTACATATTTAATTATACCGTCTGCTCGAAGAACGTAGTGGACTCCATGAAGTGGTATTTTTTTTTTTGAAAAATCATTTGGCGCGCCTTGATTAAACCCGACTCAAGTGACGTGACGGAAAATGGCATGATGCAATCACGTCATCATTCCTTCTCTATCCAAATAATAATACTGTTGACAAAAGATCTATTTAGTTTTATTATCTATTGTATGAGATACTCAGAAATGGAGAAGAGTATTTTCTAAACATGAAGCAGTATTAAATATCAGCGGCAACTTACTATATTTATTAATTGTTTAAATTCAAGACAATAACGTGCTGAAAAAGAGCTGATACGCATGGCTGAGGGAATGTGGTGGTAGGAGGTTGGTTTTTGCTGTTGGTTTGGTTCTATTGCATCACATAAAGTGTATAATGGACCAGTGGGAATACAAAACATCTTGGAAGCTGTTAGCATAGTGGTGCCCTATACTGAATGGGAAATACCGTTAAATTAAGTCTTAGGGCACGCTTTTATTACAATATTAGAGGTTACATTATACTATACAATCTAGTTTGCTCCATTTTGACGGTATATATTTTCGCGGCTAATATTTGTGTCTTCCTGAAATCCAGATCTTTCAAATTATATACAGCATGTCATACAATCGATTGAAATATTTTTTGGTTGTTTAAGAAACTGCATGGTTTCACTTTGTTAAACTTCTTTTTCTTCTTCCTTATTTGGCGCTACAGTCCGGGGTGGACCTGGGCCTCAACCAACAAGCCTCTCCAGCTAGCACGGTCTCTGGCTAACTGTCTCCAGTGTCGCACGCCAAGTTGGTTGAGGTCCTTCTCCACCTGGGTGCGCCACCTTAAACGCGGGCGTCCTCTGTTGCGTTGTCCCACGGGTTCGGAGTCGAAGACTCTTCGGGCTGGAGCTGAGTTGTCCATACGCTCTACATGGCCTAGCCAACTTAGGCGTTGGATCCGAAGACGCCAGACTAGACTCATGTCGCTGTACAGCCCGTACAGTTCGTGGTTGAATCTTCTCCTCCAGAAAACGAGAGCTTTTCTCTCGAAGAGACCAAGGACTTCCTCATCCTCCGCGCCTTACAGCAGCACTGGGATAATCAAGGTCTTGGTTCTACTACTCAATCGCCTCTTGAGCACATAGAAACAGCGATTGGCAAGAGTTACTCTGCGTTTTACCTCGGTACTGATGTTGTTTGTACTATTTACTGCGGAGCCCAGGTAGACGAAGTCCTTGACTACCTCGAAGTTATAGTTGCCCATTGTGACGCTCTGTCCAAGACGACCTTGATTTTGTTAAACTTATAGAAATAAAACACCGACTTCTCTATGAGGAATTGTATCGTCAAAAAAGTGGTCAATCTCCTGTTTATTGAATCTTATATAAACTGATTCCATGTAGATAGATACATATATGTGAATGTATCTTCATGGTATAAGCTTCAATGACAGACACGGATGCCAGGTTAAATTATATAAGCCATTATTATAATTGCTTCACATTTAACATAAGTACAAATGTTTCATTCGATACTGTATGTCTCTGTCCGCTTCTAACTATGCTCAAGACAAACTATCGCCATCGCTGTATTTTGTAATCACGGTTGCCACTTTGGTTACTCTGGAACTTTTTGTAATTTGGTAAGTTTTTCTTTTAGTAAAATTTATGAAATTTAATACATAGGGTATTTATTACGAACATCACCTCATGTAATGGTGATAAAACGTATTACATTGAAATCAGAAACCACGAAAGAAAATATGTTCATATCAAAAGTTTGGAAAAATCGACACCAATTAAAAGCCGGTTGTTGTTTGAGCGCGGAGAAGTTTGATTTCCAAATAAAGTTGTACTTTGCAGAGCACTTGCTTACTTCTTCATTAACTCATTGCCCACAATCTCGAATTTCTTCAAACCATTTAAGGAAATGTTTTACAGACTCCCAAGTGGTAAGTTCCAAGTTATCAAGACTTTTCAGTGGTAAAAGGTCCAAAAAGACTTTGAATTTGAAAATTAAGAGAATATGGGTTCATAGGCGATTTCGACTTCTTATTCGAGTGATAATCGATTCCTACAACATCTCGATTAAAAAAATCACTTGAGTGACTACTGACTACTAAAACTAAAAGTCACAACTAAAGGGAACAACACGGTATATAAACAAAATAAAACGAAGTTAAGTCTTGGAAGATTATCCTTTCGCCAAATTATAATTTCAATCGTTAAACTTAAATTAAACCGCTAGACTTAAACCTACAATAGGAAATGTTTGGTGCAGTGGATGAATGGCTAAAAAGTGCTGGTCATGTATGAATGCGTTGAGGTGACTGAGTTAAGTCTGAATGTGATAAGAGAGTGAATCGTGTGACGGAAGTGCAGGGTAAATGTGCGTGGAGTAAATGTACCAGAAAGTAGTGTGTGACGGAAGTGGAATGTAAGCTATAAAGAGAATGTGGGGGGCAAGTGCATTGTGGAAGTTCAAATGGGGGCACGCCGAGTTGTTGCGGTTAACTTATATGGTACCGTGCTTTCACGCGGTGAAATTGTCAAATTTAGACATCTATTAGGCTATTTCTTTCGTTTTTCACACGTTGTGTCTTACTCACACATGGGTTACATGCTTCCGATAAGCAGAAATGAGAATAACAAAAGCCGTTTTTTGCTGTACCTATTCATGGCAGATTAGACCTTTTTTCTCCGACCGCTGAAATTTGTGTGTGGAATTCTCAACTCAATACTATTTTTGTTGGGAACTACAAAAAACAGGAAAAGTGCAAAAGCTCACTCGAAAGATGATACGATTACTGAACCCTTGCGACACGGGAGTCTGATGTTTTATTTATGATAAAGAATATAATATTTAAGTTCTGAACGAGGTGGACCTGGACCTAGCTTCTCAGCAACCACTTTTGTTGTGCGTGCTATTGTTTTTTCACGCGTGAAAGGAACCTACAGTTTAATGCCGACTCCGAACGGCGAATTCGAGAAGCCTTTTCTAGACAGGAATACTCTTCGAGCATTGGCAGTGACTCGAAAGAGGTGGAGCCGTGAAATATAATAGGTGGTAAATTGGGGATTCGAACCTGGCACCCTCTGCGTAGGAGTCGACGCACTTACCCACTACGCCACGGCAATTCACATCATTTTGAACATACTCATTGCCATTTTTGTGTAGAACATGTCACTATATAAACGTCAATAAAACGTCAAATTCCTTATTCTGGATTCCGCACTCAAACGGGTTGGTTGTCTTTTTATTAACTATCATTTTTCAGAATCATATTTTATCAGGTTATAGGCCAAGAACCCAAACAATAAATTAATTCATCCAAGGAAGAAGTTGTTTGGTGCTTGGTGTTAGTTCAATGTTTCGGTATTTTTTCTATAATTGTTTTTTGTGTGCATTAAAAATTTGCAATAGATCATGGCTTCGAACACCATATGCGTGGAGTAGCTGAGAGGAAGAGAAAACTACGACTTCTGGAAAATTGCCGCAAAATCTTACATGGTTATAAAATGACTGTGGAGTTGTTTCGAGTGCGAACCTGGAGCAAGCGCTACGGAAGCTGAATTGGCGAAAGACCTGAAGGCGAGATCTGAATTGATTTTGTTGTTAGAAACGCAAATCTACTCTTACATAGCTTATGGAACTACAGCAAAAAGTGCGTGGGGTAGTTAGACAAGTGCGTTTGAGGATAATGGCCTGTGCCACAAGGTGGACCTGTTGAAGCAACTTGTGCAGTTCAAATTAAGTGCATGGACTCGATGGAAGACTACATCAAAAAAATGCTGATGACATCGATCATGGTTCGGAAAGTTGCGCTCAAGATAGACGATGGCTGGGCTGCCGGATGATTAAAGGGTTTGGTGATGGCGGAAGAGAACTCGACATCTCAAGTAACAAGAGATTCAGTAAACACATTATTATTACAACAAGTGAACTACGATGCCAAAAATCCTGAAAACGAGATGTTTTCAACGTCAAAATTTAAAAATTATAAATTTAAAGCTCAAAGTAACAATAGATTTCGTTGTCATAATTGTGGAGAGTTCAGGAATTTCGCGAAACATTGTCCATCAAAAAAACATTAAAGCCCTACACACTTTTGTAAGAAAACATTTTCGATGATAGTTTGCCGACGTCCTACACAATTGTCGTACGTATTAACATTCCTCTGGAATCACTCTACCCATGGATGAAATCTGCATTAAAATCCGTTGAGTAGTTCCAAAGATATAAGCGTACATCCGCGTGTATTGTTTTATACCATGTAATAAAGATTCTGATCGTTGGAAAGTGTTGTTTTGAGTTTTTCCGCTATAGGGGAGATATTAATGGATCTGTACGAATTTGCCTTACGTGCAAAGTCTGCTTTCGGTATCAATAGACCGCAAACCCTTCAATTGTATCGAAATAATTACAGGTCATGTATTCATAAGCGTCCGCATAAACAACAACTGAAAAAATATGTTTTCAAACAATAAACGGAAAAGAACAAAATTTATCAAGTGATCACCCCCCTAGAGAAAAGTTCTCGGCACCGGACACTATGTCACACTGAAATGGACACGATTGAAAGAGGACTTCTCTCCCGGAGCAGACTAATCAATTCGAATGATGACAGAAATCGATATTGAATTGATGAGCATTACTCCAGAGGAAAGAACAAAAAAAGAGGAAGAAAATTATTGTCATCGTTTCGACAGTGTACACTGAAGTCCTCCCCAAAGACCAAACGATACCACCGACCGCCAAGAACAACCAGAGGCAGCAGTGGCAGCGAAAGGAAATTGAAATAGAATCTCAAAGTCAATATTCCAAAGGAAACTCAACGAGGAATCAAAGAAACCAAACCAAGAAAATAATAAAGATGAGGAGATCATTATATTTGTTTCCGTTTCCACGAGATATTGATACATCTGCCACCACGGCCACCGCCATCGCCACCATTCTCAGTTCCGCACCCAACATCGCTGTTGTACAAGCCCGTTCGACTTCCATAAACACCGTTTGTATTGACTTTATTTTTCTGCACGAAGGAACACCCTTTTGTCGATCAGAGGAGGAAATAACATCGAGTAAACTTCCGCGTGATTCCTCGAAGCAAAGGAAATAAATGCCAAATACCAAGGATACCTAATAAGGGTGCTACCGCTGTCACTGGCACCGTCGCCGCTGCCAAAGAGTACAACGTCAAGTGCAAACAGACTGCTCACCGGGGCGGACGGGTGGAAAGAAATCGCAATATCATTGCAAAGGAGTCATATAGATACACTTTGTGAATGTCATATCAAGCGGAAAATAAGGACCTATAATTAGTCATTAATTAGGGCATCTGCGCGACACAGCCAGAATTATCGTTAAACGAACGCGAATGCGAGGCTGTGCAGTCGCCCTTGTGTTCAATCTCTCTCTGTCTCCCTCTCTCTCTCTCCCTCTGTCCCACATCCTTGGCCGACTGAGCACGCAGTTGACGTTGGCAACTGTAGTGTCGACGGCGGCAGCGGCAGTGGCAGCGGTTCGATTTCAAAAGTAAACACATTTGCATCATTCACTTAATTAATATTCATAAGTAATTTCCATTAATGAGGTTACGTTTCGTTGTTATTCATTTATTCGTTTGCGTATGGTCAGAGAAGTATTTGCTTTTGGTGTCCCTTCAATGTCCGGCGCCGCGCCGCGCCGTCCTCGCCACATGGTCCACACGTCCAGGCATTGACACACCGAGTGACGAATCGTATTTTAATTAACGATCGACTGGTATCAACTGATGTCGAGCATTATGGGACGGATTGAGATGTTACATTCGTCTCTCATGAATTCTGAAGGAATTGATACTTAAGGACGAGTGTGAGGGCCGGCGGGCGGTCGCTTCTGGTGGAGTACTCAAAGTGGCATGGGGATTGGTGACAGGTTCATGGATTAATTTAACGTTACACGAGGATGTGCTTGCTTCTCAATGAAAACTGACACGTTACGTGGGACCCAGAATTCACGATAAGCTTGTATGCACGCCGAAGAGAAGTGTGCCATGTCCTGGTAGGTATTAATAAATTATGTTCTGCAGCCAAGTTAATCAGTGTATGTATGTAGGCACTCCCTCAGTCCACGGCGCTGACATTTATTGGAGTTGAATCCTGTCCATCTAGACCTACATGGAAAAAAGGAGTTGGTGAGGACTTCGAACTTAATTGCTGCGGCGAAATGCACTTTGTACTTTTAAAGTCTTTTTTCTCTTAAATTTCCGCAAGGTGTTTCACTTTAAAAGACATGTAGATCGGTAGCGGATGTCACTTTTTCGGATATTCCTGTAAGGTTAAGTGCTACTTTAGAGGATAAATCTGGGTTAGGTACAAGGCTTTGCACAAAATTGGTATGTTTCAAATGGCCAACCGGATCTATCATAAAACGATTAGCCTTGGGGCACATCCCCAAACGGACATATGACATAGAAGACTATTAACTGGAGACAAAAACAAAGAAAAAAAAATAATAACTCCCCGCAGATTTCTGATTTGATTGAAACACAATGACTCTATGCCAACGCACAGGTGATCACTGTTCAGAGCGCCACTAGGTTAGGTTAGGTAGAGGGGCTGCTAGTGAATTCAACAGCACACTTGGACCATATTGGTCGGTTGTGATACCCACAGTCAGACTACCACTGATTGACTACTCCAGTGATAGTGACGTTAATTAGATCCCACCGGCGAATGGTGACTGGGACCAGATTTGAAAACCAGATAAAAGCGTATTAACTTTGCCTTCACTGGAATGCGAACCGGGTCCCCGCTAACTATAGGCAGGCACTCAACCAACTGTGCCATCCAGTCGTAGAGCGCCATTACATTACCATTCAAAATGCCTTTAAGACAAAAATGTTCATTCTCTATAAAGCAAAGCTCTAATAAGAAGTGACAACGCCGAAAAACGCGCCGCTTTCGAGATATATACTAGTTGTTCCCCGCGGCTTCGTCCTCGAGAATATCAGTGTAGACTCTTATAGATGACCAATTCCATCATACATGATTTTTACGTTACTTAACAGTTTACGGAATAATTTATTCGCGTTTTTTGCAACATTCTTCATTGATGCTTCGCTCCTATTGGGCGCATGGTGTATGAAGCCTAAAGCCTTCCTCGATAAATGAACTATCCGACACAAAAAGAATTTTTCAATTCCAACCAGTAGTTTCTGAGATTAGCGCGTTCAACCAAACAACCTCTTCAGTCTTATAATATTAAGTATATAGATATTAAGTATATATAGAATATAGATTACTTTCGACGACCGTGGATTGCAGACCCATCATGACAAATCCCGACTCGCAGAACTCGGCGGATTATAGTAGTTGTCGGATTATGGAGCGGCGGATTAGAGAGAGACTGTATAAATTCCTCACTGTTCACGTCTAACCCTGGAGTGCTTCTTGGTTTACACGCGTACCCCAGCTTTTTTTTTAATTCCCACCAATCAATGGCAGCACCAAAATAAATCCAACATGTGCTTATTATTTTTGTGACAAAAAATAAAGTATTGAGTTATAATTGAAGTATCTTTTAGAATTTTCGTTTTCTGTAAAAATGTTTTTTTTTTCTTTGGTACAGTTTTAACCGGGATGTAGCATATGAAGTTTTGCAAAAAAAAGTGTAGTTCGAGGTTTGAGTGAAAATTTAAAAAAAAAATTGGAAATAAAATATTTGCTAGGTACTCTGCCAAATTTATGAAGCACTATAAAGCTTGATTGTTTTACTGTTTGAAAGGGGCAACCAACCTTTAATTAAATTTACATATTTCGAAGGAAATAACAGTCAAAAATGGAATTCACAGAAGGCTATTAATAAAATAAAAAAGCAAAGAGTTCAGGATATATGTATTAGTCTCTAAAATTGGAGAAGCGCAGCAATGCGCAAATTTCTTTTTCATTTCATTTATTGCTTAGTATATAAAGAATATTCATTCTTTAAAAAGTAGAGGGCTTAAAGTATAACATTGGATAAATATAGTGGAAGTGACATACATGGTTGCATTTTACAGTTCAGAATAAATGAAAATAATGGGAAACCTAAAAAGTCTTTTCGTATTTTGCTACCAATCACATTGTGTCATACCATATAGTGTTGGAAAGGTGACATTTTAAGCTTCATTTAACCAAAAAATTAAATTCGGAGAAGTTGAAAAAAATTAAAGCTGTTCAAAAATGAAATGAAAATAATGAAGAAATTCGCTATATTTTGAAATTTTTGTGGGAAGGAAGATTGCCACGCAAGCCACCAATGAAATTTGTGAAGCTTACGGAGACGATGCTGTATCAGTTCGTGTAGCAAAACAATGGTTCGCTCGATTCCGTTCTGAAAATTTCGAAGTGAAAGATGCACCCCGCTCTGGTCGACCTATCGTTGAAAAAGTCGATGAAATTATGGAAAAGATTGACCAGGACCGTCACATAAGCAGTCATGACATCGCCAAGGAACTAAACATTCATCATCACACGGTTTTGAACCATTTAAAAAAGGCTGGCTACAAAAAGAACTTGAAGTTTGATCAGAAATACGAAATGACTTTTTCGACTAACCATTATAAATGTGAGAGCATAATTCGGCAATATTTTAAAAGAAATATACGTGCAACCAAATTCAGATTAAATTTATGGAAATTATTTCAGTTTAAGTTTGCCAAGTAAGGGAAACAAGCTGAGCTAAAGTGTCTGTACTCGGTCTTGGATCATACCTGTGAAGGTAGATGATTCCATAGGCGTACAGCATGAATGAGGAAATGTCTGCGCGATGATAAGCATGTATTTTTGGTGTTACGGATGTGGTCCTAGTTTAATGCAAAGTCTAACCATATACCCTGCAAAGGCGGTGGTATTGTGTTTAGGTTTATACCTTTTTGAAGAAAATAACAACTTCTTAAATGCACTTGCAAATATTCTGCACAAGAACAGTCTTCCCAGTTTATATTAACTGAAGGAACTGAATAACTGAACAAAATTAAACCAAGCCAAAATGTCGTCAATTAAAGCAGAGAATGTAAAATCATATCTTTTTCTGTTTGTAAAGAGAGATTATACGAAATTTTTTAATAATTAAGACTTTTATTTGCAGACGCAAATAATTTTTATTCAAAAATTCACTGACTTCTCTAGTAACATTGGTGTACTTTAACCCTTTCCGATGTATTGAAAAATCGAAAAGTATTCAACTCAGTGTTTAATATTTAATATATTTTTTTAATTTTTAAATATTAATTAAAGGATGAGCTTCTGCCGTCCTTAAAATAATTAAAAAAAAAGTTAAAAATACCATTTAAAAATAATGAGCGTAAACGCTCACATTTCAATTCTTCAAATTTTCATCATGTTGCCCCCCGTATTCTGCCACAACCCTCGAACTTCAGCAGACAATATTCCAGAAATTCATCGCTGCTCTTTCATTATTTGAAAAAACAACGCCTTAATGTCGATTCTGATTGATTTCATTTATCGAAAGTATATCCTGCTTCAGTGCCCTTACTTCGTATATCCATTAGCAACGACAGCATACTTAAATGAAAATTCGCATTTTTAACTCGAAGCCTTTTGGATAAAAAGGAAATATTTTCTGTTGCTGAAGAGGGGGCACAACGGGGGGATGAACGTTCGGTAAAATGGTCATGGCTTAAATGCGAAGTGGTAAGCCTCCACAATGGGGTGCATATACAAACAACACATGGAAGGATTATAAAGAGCAACCGAGCCCTTTGAATGCCTTAACGCCACCCCTGATGGTATTTTTTTCTCATAATTTTTCAATATCGAATATAAATACAAAGGAATTTATATTTATATTTGAAGTAGCATAACTGGGCTTATATTTGCTTTTTGGACGAGGGTAGAACAGGCTTAAGGAGCATGAGCTAGGATTTGCAAGACCTTGCTCGAGAAAGAGGTTATGGGTATGGGCTAGGTTTTGGAAAGGCTTGCTCGAGGTAGGGTGAGTGGTTCTGGACCGCGGGAGGGTAGGGGGACAGACTGAACAATCGATGTCTTAATGGATAGCCTAAGCAGAAACGCCCATGCCCTTGCTTTTTTTTTTAAATGCCGGTTCGAGGGAAAAAGCGTTTGTAGACCGGACTGGTAAGTTCTGCCAACGAAGGTGAATGTTGACCCGGTAGCAAAAAACGTTTCTTCATATGCTCTGTTTCACCCACCAGTCAAATTATTCACCTAGGCTTCCATTTCATCATGACTCGTTCCAGGCCTACCAAATTTGCGAAAATTATCCCTAAAAAAAATAAAAACTTCAGAGGCAGAGGGAGTGAATGGGTTTGTCTGCCTCGGGGCAAACGTGAGCTCCACGATTGATATCATCGTGGAGATCCGACGTAGAATCCCCCTTGGCAACCGATGTTACTACGGTTCATCGAAACAACTGGGTTCAAAAGTCCTTACTCGAAGAACCAAGATCATGCTCTACAAAACGCTTATTTTGCCAGAATTGCTGTGCCTTCGAAAGAAAAATTCTTCGGATATATGGTCCCGTCTGCGTGAATGCGAATGGGCGAAGACACAACCGCGAACTCTACGAGCTGTACCAAGATGTGGTTGTAGTCCGCAAGGCAAAAATCCATTGATAGGACTGGCTCGGCCATATCGAGCGCATGGACAACGATCCTCCAGCAAAGAGGGTCCTCGAATCTGAGCCTCCTTGTTCGAGAAGAGGAAAACCGAACCTCCGGTATAAGGACCAAGTAATCGCGGATTCGAGACAACTTGGTCTTATTGACTGGAAGCAGCGTGCCCAGGACAACAGCCATGGAAGGCAGCAATTGTTCAGGCTCAGACCCTCTATGGGTCTTATGCCTGATAAGTAAGTAAGTGTAAAGAGGCAACGTGTCCGAGTAAATCGCTGGAATGTGGAAATGTTTGTGTGTGAGTCTACCCTTTTGGACCAATGAAACAAAGATTGATGCGAAATAATGAAAGCAACGAACGAATAAAACCCAGAAAAGTCGGTTGAGCGCCGATCGCCTAATTGATTATCTTGTGAGAGCCAATTCGACTAATTTTGGGATTAGATTGGAGCCTACATCTGCGCATGATTGTGCTTTGGCTAAAATTGAAGCCGGAAGTCATATTCAACGCCTGAGCTCCCTAATTAAGCGCTGGATATTGGACGGAGATCCGGATTATGACCAGAAAATCATCATCTTCTCAGAATAGGTCCATTTCGATCTCAGAGGCTCAGAACCAACCATTGTGGCTATGACTGAAGCGAGCACAATTCACAGTTGCTTGATCGAAGAATTAATGCAAAATATACTATTTGCTGCAGTTTATCTTATGGCGAAACCATGGGACCGTCTTTCTTCTGAAATGACGAAGGAGACACCGTTACCGCCAATGGTCTCAGGAAAAGAGCTGTGCTATGCGACTTTCAGAGTACAAAAGCTTGAAAACATTTATAAATTCAAGTTGTGGTTCCAACAAGACGGCGCTAGTTGCCATATCATTGACATAACACTGGACTTTGTGAAGGAACATTTTGGAGAATGGGTCATCACCATAACCAGCGAGATCTAGATCTACGTTTAGTCCTTAGTCTACGCCAACCAAGAGCCTACCATTGTGGACTAGTTCATGGCCAACACTCCATACCCTATTTTCGAAGTAGCGAAACACTTCATAGGCCCAGTCATCATAAGCTGGATCGACTTGGAGAACTGCCATTGTTCGGCTTATATAGAACCGAATTGTTCGAGCAAGTGAAATAATTGCAAATACTAGTGGTTGTGACCGTAAGCTAACTTGGTCTTGATTAAGGATCGTCAACGATGGAAGACGACACGAGTTCATAGGCTTGGCCCTGGACTTGGAAAACACTTCGTGGGCAATGTTTCAAGAAGGATGTAGTAGTATTTTGTTTTATTGATCGCGTGAAATTCGCAAAGGAAGATCACCAATAATTTTAACAAGATATTATGTACTTCAGGCAAATTTTCGAACTAATCAACAAAATTTGGGATGGATAATTTTTAGTTAAAAAAGATTACGTCGACTCTGTTGTTGTTTAGTCTTCACAATATCTAGAAGGAAATCAGAATGTTGATCATGATTGCAGTCGCTTTGTGTTCAGTTGGCAATCGAATGCCAACAAAGCCATCAACCAACCTGCATGTGAATTGCTCCATCACGTAACTTAATGTTACTGCCAATCACAATCGGATCAAATTGCCGCAGCCACCAATTTGCCGGAATTACGGCGCTAGTTTCGTTTATCCGAAATGAGGCAGAAAGCCCCAAGTCGCCATAAACACATCGACGCCTAATCAATCCCCCGATTGTGTAAAACTTATCTTTCTGCCGCCTATTGCGGAACATATCACCCCTGGCTTTCGACACCGCGTTAAGCCAATTCGCACATCACTTGGGTGCCCACTCCACACACACGGTCAGACGACCAAATCAGAAGACATTCGCATTCCGTTTGACCAACGAAAGCGTAAAACAAATGCCCAGCTCCAGCGCCCACCATGGCACACAGCATGTCCACGGGATAACGATATTGAAAGTCCTCTTTATATTTCATCGCTGTGTACACATCCGAGGACGACTCTTGATGGCGTCGTATTGCAAATCACAATCAAATAAACGAACGCGCCAAGTAAGTGCTAGAGGAGCTGAAATCATCCAAGGGGCGCTGGGTGGCTGCCACAACGCTAACGCCAACGCCAGCATGCCATGGCAGGACTAAATCAAGTACAAGCAAGGAAATATCACTATAAAAACGAATCCCGTTTTAATCAGACTTTGAAGCGCTTTCGATGAGCTCCAAAGGATCTTTGATTACGACGTCAAATCGAATGGAGAATGGAGAAACTGGAATTTGCTTTTGCTTTTGCTTCTGGTTTTGGTTTTGCTTGTGCGCCCAAAGCAATAAGGCTGGGGGCAGATAAAGCTGCGATATCCTATGGCATGGCATGGCATCAGAGCAGAGGCAGCGGGGTGCTGGCTGTAGCGATGATGACGCAAAAGACTTTCGTAAGGAAGGTTGTGCATTGCATAACAATGGATGGCAGGAGAGCACAGGGGAAGAGGCACACCCCCATTCAAAATCCTCAAGAGCAGTTTGTTTGCCAGTTGTTTTGCTTGTTGAATGCTAAGAAAATAGAAATAATTGGACGTAATGCGGTAATCCTTGTAATCTGGCCTCATCAGATTGAGTGGTTTCTTCTGACGTTGGCTCGTTGAGTTCGTTGGTGCGCTTGGTGGTTGGTGATGCTCAATGAGAGAACACCAAATTTGCAGCAGCAGAAGCACACGACAGTCGGCAATTGCCTAAGGATCTGCTCTTACACTTCTCCTTAATTCGGAGAACTCAAAAACTATCCGTTGTTGCCTGATTGCCGATTGTACGCAAAGAGAAGAGCACTGGATAGAATTCGCCGCAAAACTTCTTGAAAAACTCTGATAAGACTTTTAATACACCCCCAAAAGAACACCCGTTGCTGCCAGTGGATCTAAGGACGAGGGGGGAAGGGGAGGGGTGCGAGGGACGACTGATGAGCAACGGTGATAGGGTGGCACAGTCCCACCGCTGCCTAGCCTAAGTTTATCTCTTTATTTTCATATAATTTTCAAAAGATTTTAAAACTTTCCTTGCCAAGGGTTCATCGAGAAATGCGAGGCTTCTTCCGCCCCAAAGGACTTGTACTTGCCATGTTGGTCTCTCCTGTGAATATGTGCCCGACTAGAACGTACAAATGTGCGTTGATGAGTATTCAACGAACTCTAACGGCGATTAAAGCCAACGAAAACATTGTTAACATCTGAGTGTGCATTCCCACTGGTGGCACCATACATCGCTCCTCCTCACAGGCGGTCTAACGAACCTTACCGATGCCATTCATCTCATCCACACTCGATTCACATTCCGGATTTAATGCGCTTACCCCGTGCTTGGAGTGCTGCGACGGTTGGTGCCGCTGCAATGGCATTCAAATGGGCGCGGCGGCGGGGTTAAATCTGCAAAACGGGTCGGCTGGCGGTAGGTGGTGGGTGACGGAAGTGAGAGAATTCATTTTAATAAGGATAACTGTAATTGAAAATACCGTTGAGATAATTCATTCATTTTTCAGAGAATCATTTATCTACACATCCCTTAGGACGAATCTTTTCGCTCGCCTTTGTCCCACTGCCATCAGAGAGTTCCTTTTGAATTATCGTGGACGTTGTTGTTTGTCATCATCATAATGGCCGCCGCCGCCGATGGGGGTACTCTGTGCCCTGCATGCACCGCCATCACCATCATCAGCAGCTCAGCAACTCCACCACTCAGCCCATCCCAATCCCGACTGTAAAGGGACATTTTTAATTAAATTGAATTTCCGCATGAAAAAATCTTATGAACTTCGCTCTACCTCCTCCATCCCTCTGCCATTTAGTCCGTTTCGTCTTTTTCTATTTTTTCGTATTTTTTTTTCCATTTCGTTCGTTTTCTTTATATTTGTCACTAAATCCCGGCATCTTCCATTATTGCGCAAAAGTAATCCCTTGGACTGGACTGTGAAGAGTCCATTGCATTCAAACTGGGAGCAGAGTTTATTTTTTTTCTCAGTGATTTTCCTGCCTTTTCCTCGAAAAGTCCATTATAGGCGTGTTCGCAAAGTGCATGGAAGCCGGGAATCTCCTCCGAATGCTGGTGAGCTGTGATGGGCATCAAAATAGCTCTTCTCTGCAAGTCGAGATTAAGGTTCAGGTGGCCAGACCCGGAGCAGCCATACCTATGGAAAAAAACTCACACAACTGATGATGAAGGATGAGAGTCGAAATGGGCGTGGGGAGAGGGGGGGAAAATATGAAATTGTAATGTGATCTCGAAAACCGGAGTCTGGAGAGAACGGACGTCTGTCTCTTGACTTTATCAAAAATTCAGAACTGGTGCAGAAGTATAATCTTGTGAATGCCAGAAGCGATACATCTCTGTTCGAGATGGCGGCGCACCGGGGGGGCCCTTCAGCACATCATAGAATAGAAGATGAGTGAGTTTCGGTTTCGGGGTGTGGGGGCTTGGTAAATGCAGGAGGAGTTCTCTCATTTGAATCGCAAGACGACGTCGTGGCTTTGCGGTTGTGTGCCATTTATGACAGCTACGTGGGTCAACCTGTCTCAGTTGGTTACGACCGCCGACCAATGACTGCTATGTGACGGCTGCAATGACTGGGATGGGAGGTCAGTGGGAAGCAGCCAATGGTGAACAGATGTCATCATATGTTGAGATTGAGGTCATGGATTGCGGAATAGACTCGTTTCCCTTCGGATTTTAAATGATATGACGTTGGCTTGGAGATAATGTTGTCATGCTCGCGTTATTGCTTGCGGTGGCCGGCGAAGATTTTCGGGGCGGATCCTGTGGTGACTGCGGTTTGCTGCCTTATGAATTGCACGTGTCAGTGGTATTTGGGTTAATGTGATGTGAAGCCATTCAATGGGCTATGTGCAGAGGATTAAGGTATTTCCTGGAACGCATGAATGAAGCATAATTTGAATCACGCCAAGCGAATTAATAGGTCTGGGTATACGGTTGAGGGTACATGTTTGGTTGTTTACACAAAGAAAACAGTTCGTCTTACCTGGATTCACGTCATTTACATTAGGGCTACTACACGTCGGCATGATTTATAGAGGGCCACAATGTTTGATGCTACAAAAGCCCTCCTAAATCTTCATTCAATTATGCCAGACAATGAAGCTTACAGTGTGCAACTGACGCCCATCCCCACAGTACCCCATGTCATAGACAATCGATGTGAATGGAATCAAAGTTGGTCCCCAAATAATTTTTAAAACACTACCGAGTCCTGAAAGTCAGCAACTTAAAAGGATAAATCTACTTTACGGCTTGCGCGTGGCGCGTTGGCGAATTTAATGCCGCCGTTTAATTGCAAGCAAGCTACTTCGTTTTATATCTCAATAATGTAAATCGAACTCCATTCCTCCCGTTCCTCCCTCTCCATCTCTCTCTAGAATGAATACTCAACAGCTCAGCACCGATTGAGTCCAAAAGATACACAATGGCATGGTCTGCGAGGGAAAAACAATAAAACAAGTCAGCAACCATGCTTTCATTATTCGATCGAAAGCAAAAAAAAAATCGTATATCGTATATGTATCTGATTGGTATAGCATCCGCTGGGGATTGAAAGCAACAAATTAAATAGAAACAACTCATTAAAAAATTTAGCACTGTGCATAAAACTCAATCAGAAGCTTTCGGAGAGCAGCGTTGCTTCAAAATTATCGTAAAATTGCATGAAACTCTTTCATTAAATGCAGATTGGTTTTTGTGTGTTTCGGACGGAAAAATAGGTCCTTTTTTATTGTTTATATTGAATGGAGATTAATTAACAAAAAAAAAAAATTAATCCTTCGATATTCAATGATTGCTGTGTGTGTATATGTGGGTAAAGCATATCATTGGCCAGTGGATTGAGTTATGCCAAATGCCTATAGATTTGCCGTTGATGAATGACGAGCGATTCGAATAATGAAGATGAGACAATGATGTGATTTGCAGCCGATTTCGGTAATGACGAAATTACTAGAGAGATTAATGTTTTATATTCTGACGCGCTAATGATGGACATCACTCCTAAAAAGCGTCTGTTCGAAAATATTGTTTTATCCGCTTAGTAAGCTTGTCCTAAGTGGATCGCCATGGCGTAGTGGGTTAGTGCGTCGACTCCTACGCAGAGGGTGCCAGGTTCGATACCCGAATTTACCACCTTTCATATTTTCATGGCTCCAACTCTTTCGAGTCACTGAATATGCTAAGAGTATTCCTGTCTAGAAAAAGCTTCTCAAATACGCCGTTCGGAGTCGGCATTAAACTGTAGGTCCCTTCCACTCGCACGCACAACACGAGTGGTTGCTGAGAAGCTAGGCCCTGGCCCTCTACGGGCTGTAGCGCCACCCATATTATTATTATTATTAAGCTTGTCCTAAGAAGTAAGGCCACTCTATAATTTTAGATGAATCGATTTTTTTAACCCTCCCTTCTCTTCCAACACTTATTTTAAAACTTTCCATGGACACATGGTGCCTGGCTAGGCGCCTATCAATTTACATGCATTTGTGTGGAGATATGTGCCACTTAGAAATCAATTTTTATAATATACAGGTCAGTTTTATGCATGTCTAACAACGCTGACGAGTCATGGATATTATTGTATGATGTCCCAGGTTCCAAAAGTATTCCAGCAAATGCATCAAATTCAGTGCTAGACAAATCATTTACATTAAAATTAAGTAGAATTGCATGATATTCCAAATATAATGGTGTCCAGCCAGGAATCATGTATCCATCCGAAGGTGTTTATTTTTTCATTTTTATCCCCTCTTCAAGGATTTATTTAGAATGGGGGTTTCCATAGATCTGTACAAAGAAAATTTTAGAAAACCTACTAGCATTTCAATTCTGTAGATGCATTAGAAATATCAGTAAAATCCGCTTAAAAATGGAATGTGTCTGACTTGACCCGGGTGTCAGACGGAGGAGTCACCCTTATCGTGGAATACGCCGTATCTGAGATTTAGTTCACTTGCTCGATTCACTATCTCTTGCCATATGGCTCGTAGAATACACCGGTAACATCGGTAACCGGATACAACGGTAAGGTAGTCTTGGCGGTACCGCTGCTTTATCATAAGTGACGGCAATTTATGTGGGAAAACGATTAAAAATTTAAATTAAGCAACAGAAATAAGTCAAATAAAAAATACTCACATCTTAGGCATTTTTCTTGCTCTGGTTTTGGGATTCATCCTCATGGAATCAACCAGATCCCTGTACTGATCTCGGGTAGTCGTTTTCTTGTTGCAATAGGATATATTTGTACAAATACTTTTTAATTTTCAAGAAAATGACTCAAGAAACACCCAGATACGCATTGAATTACCTGCGTTTCAGAAATGCATTCTATGATAGGGATGATTGTTAAAGATCTGAAAAATGATGTCCCAAAATATTATGGCCGGGAAAACTCTAAAAGTACTCGGCTTTCGAATTTGAGTACTATTGTTCATGAGCACCTACAACTTTAAACATCAAACGCAGGCAATATAACTTGAAAAATGCTTTGTTTATGGATGCACGTATGATATTTTATTGCATTAGTTCATTTGTTATTTAATAATAATAATATGGGTGGCGCTACAGTCAGAGGCGGACCTGGCCCTAGCTTCTCAGCAACCTACAGTTTAATTCCGACTCCGAACGGCGAAGTTGAGAAGCTTTTTCTAGACAGGAATACTCTTTGAGCATTGTCAGTGACTCGAAAGGGGTAGAGCCGTGAATTATCAAAGGTGATAAAGTCGGGTCTCGAACCTGGCACTCTCTGCGTAGAAGTCGACGCAATTACCCACTACGCCACGGCGACCCATTTGTTATTTGATTTAGGCAAATTTTTCACTTATAATTTTGGAAGCCCAGAAATTAATATATTTGAAAAATACTAATAATACTACTAGCAGCTATTATACGAAAAAAACCTAACAAACATTTTTTTGCGGCCTCTAGATCTCGATACAGACTTGCCAAATCCCTTAAATTATAAACAGAAACATCAAATAGACATTTTATTAAAATTCGAACAACAGCACTTGGTATCAAAAATAAATCCACACATGCCTTCCCTTTCTGAAAAGTTAATTATAAATATAACGTAAGTATTAAGAAAGCTGTGGAAGTGTGCTGTTTTTTTAGAACCCAACGAGAAATTATGCATAAAACAAATTCTTTGAATACTGGAATAATATGAAGCCACTAAGTCCATCATTTTTCCCATTGACAAGCATTCTGACTCAGACTTTTGTCACCGAGGATTTGACAATAACCCGTATCTAGGTGCAGTCAGCAAATACATGAAATTGAGTCGTGGGCTTTATTGGCAGAAGAGGGAAAAGAAGTGTGCAGTCATTATTGAACAAAACGTAGGTGAGGACTTTCGTACGTATCTAATCTATCTTTCTCGGAATAAAATCCTTGTGAGAAAAAGTTGTTCATAATTTTTAAAATTCTTATGGCGGCTCCTACGCCGCTATGGGCTCTGGGTTAAATACCCGACATGAACATATTTCAAAATTGTTTAAATCGTCTACGTATAATAGGTCTTTCAAATGGGAAACATAGGAAGGCAAATCGTTAATAAAAAGAAGAAACAGTAGACGTCCAAGGTGACTACCTTGAGGTTTCCCAGACAAATTGAAAATTACCTGTGATAAATCATTTCTAATGATTATTTAGCACATTATGTTGAATGTTGAACTCGGTCAAATGTCTTCGAGATGTTAGTGTGCGTATATTGAGTCAACTTGAAGTCTGTATTCCGTAAAGCGTAGGCAAACATTTACAAAAATAACCAAATTGATCCAAGTGGATCTTCGACTCACAAAGCCATGTTGATATTGTGATAAACGGTTCCGAACCTTAGAATTTATTTTCTTCTTAACAATGGCATCCAATAATTTCGGGATGGATTGAAGCTTGGTCAGTAGTTCCAGGTTCAAATTTCTGAATAGGAGTGATGAACAAATACTTCAAGGAAAACGATATGTATTTTTTTTGTATTTACTTATGTGTACCAGGGTTGTTTAGTTTGGGACCGACGTGGTTCAAAAAAGAGTCATATCAATTGAAATAGTTGCCAATGTCGTTTTATTTTAGCTCATTTAGCTCAGTAGCTCAACAAACTCAGCTATACCATATTCTGCATACACGAAAATCAGTCATAATAACAGAACGAAAAGGAACTAAACTGGACTTAATTGAGTTATATTTTGCTTTGTGTGGGTATGGGCAGTTACAAAAGCACATCGATCATCGTTGCGTTGCCGATAGTGTATGTGAAGCGAATTTAAAAAAGGATATACAGCGTACATGTATGTTCAGCGTAGGTACATGTATGTACGTGTAATAGTTCACATATGCATGGATGTACGTAGTTCATCAATGAGCGAGCGTTGTGGTTCTTATATGTGAATGTACGTTCGCAGTTATTTACCATCAACTATTGTTGGGAGGATTATTCATTCATACTCCATACATACAAACCAAGCTTTTGTGAATGTCAAACATGTCACATAGAACATAGCTCCGGGAACATGCATATTGCCTTCAATCCGAACATATCGGTGGAACTACATAGTACCGGAAACTACTCCACTGAAAATAAATTTTTGAAGTCAATGAGTATTTAATTTGTTTGTATCTTGTGAAAAGCTATACATCAGCTATCATTTTGGTTTTTCCTCCATAATAGAAATGATAGCACTGTTATTTATGACGATAATATTACGACCAACCGGCGAAAATCGCACAAGACTCTATTGCCTGACAAGTGAACTTCATTGAACTAAATGAACTACAAGAAAGAACTACAGTCGAACTTCGATAAGTCGAATATTTGATAACTCGAATGAAATTGGTTGGCATTAGCACCCAGACTGATATTTAATGTCTTGATAACTCGAGCAGATTATTTGGCTTCATCTGCGATAAGTCGAATTCTGAAGAGAAATTCCTAAATTCTGCGTATTCTACAAGTTGGATAAGGAATTGCTTTCGGGGCACTGCGTTTGTATGTTCCTTTCAGCTAGTATAAACGGAACGGTCCTTTTGTGAATATTCTAAGCGGGGGGAAGAGGATAAATTCCTTTGATTTTCAGAACTGAACGCCCAAACGAAAGAAGTGAGGTAGAATTTCAACTGCAGATGGAATTTGAAACTTGAAAAAATACCAGAAATGTACAATGTGTTACGTATGATGATTTTCTGCAGGTGGATGGCGATATTGTTACTCAGGAGCTGGCCACAGATGAAGCTATTGGCTGGTGTGAATAAAAACTGAGAAAACGAGTAAGAACACATAAGTCGAGTATGTTCGTTAAAGGAAATACTCAATTTGGTGTGAATAAAAAATTGGCTCAAAGTAGGTACCCTCCCTTCAGTTGACGTTTGAAAACTAGGGTTATTGGCGTTTAAGGGTGAGTGCAAAGTCGGGTAAAGGGAGGTACAAAGTATATGCAATAATGTTTTTAAGCATACAAACGCAAATAACAAAGAATTATAACTCATGTCCTTTCGGGGACATAGGGGATAATTTCAAGAACGTGTAAAGATTCGAGTTTGATAACATGGAATGGTTAAGTACTCATATCCTTTCCGATATTACTGAAGAAACCCGTGGTGGTACCTTTGATGTTTTTGGTCTTTTAATGCAATAGGAAGATTGCCCGTTCTTTTTTTTATGACCTTTTGATTTGGTGCGGGCCTTCATGTTATCAATTTTTTTTCTTTATTTGTTTTTTTAAATTTTTTTCTTTCATAGTTTTCAACTCAGATTGCTTTTTACTTTTCACGTCTGGAGTTTGGCTTGCTTCCAGTAAGCACGAAAAATTGCAAACATTTGATGAAATCGTCATCATCCATTCGAGATTTCCTTTTTTTTTAGGATTAAGGCTTAATCCGTCAATGTATGCCTCTTGCGACGCAGTATTTTCGATTTTTTAAAATTGTTTTCACTTTTTTTCTCTCTTGAAGGCACGTCCTATGCACATTCAACTTCTACAAGCGATATCTGAGCATATTCCATAATTCCATCAAAACGGAGGAAAGACTCAGCTGTCTAAATATCTTAGCGGAGAGGATTCGTTAAACTTAACGAAATAAATTTTTATTCGCACCAAAACGCTGAGGAAAACTCAGTTCTTATTCACACCACCCATTGTCGAGGTACTTAGATGAGAATCCGAATCTTCTCAGCAATAACGATGACTGCCGGAGTAATCTAACAGGGAAAGACTTTCACATAATTGAAGATTTTTTTATTCACCTTCAAACAAATTGGTTGCCAATTCATTACTCATTTTGCGTTTATTTTAAAAGACTCATGAAACAACAACCGATTCTGTGTACCTACAATGTTTTAAATTGCATTGTAGGTTGCTTTATAAAGAAATCCGTTCTTCAATCATGTGCAACAGACTATTTTAAGTTATAATTATACTCATCCACGTTTTATATGTTATATTGCTGATAATTAAATATTTATATCAATTTTGTATTTAACTTGATAACTCGAAGTCCTGATAACTCGAATTTTTTGTGGCAAGTGGTGGTTCGAGCTGTCGAAATTCGGCTGTAGTTCAAAAAACAGCATATTTGAACCAAACTGGGTGCTCACTGTTCTGCTAAAAAGCATAAGCTTAATTTGTGCAGGGGTCATTTGGTGAGTCATCGAATTTGGAATAACATTATAGTTTGTAGAAGTATGCCCTCACAGAAGACCACATGGGAACTCAGAACCGCGTGTATCAATGGTTAAGAAGTGGTTTAGTGAGTTCCGTTAGTTCGGACCAGTAGAAGTGTCTCCGAAAGTTCAGTTAGCCCAAATGCTTCGGGAGGATAGGAAAATTAAAATGTATGAGGTGGCGGAGGTTATAGGCATCTCAACTGAGCGGGTAAATCACAAGTAAGGGTGACGACTTCTTCACAAGAGTGAGAAAGATCCATTAACTAGTCTACGAATGGCTAACTTATCGTGCATATTTTCCAGATCTTTCTTGGTTGCAAATCTGAAAAATGGAACAGAACAATAAGAATATCTAAACATAAACAACTTTTATCGGAGTACTGGAAAGATAATTAATTTCCAAATTACAATAACAATGCAATAAGAATAAAAACTAAATATTCATATAAAACATATTTATATGAAAAATATAAGACAATTTCATTCTAACTTCAATCAATTATATGCATGTCCGTCTCGTTTTGGTTGATAACGGATTCTCTTCACGACCTTTAACGAGATTTATTCCCATAATAATAATAATATGGGTGGCGCGACAGTCCGAGGTGGACCTGGCCCTAGCAACCACTCGCGTTGCGCGTGCTATTGTTCTTTCACGTGTGTAAGTGACCTACAGCTTAATGCCGACTCCAAACGGCGAATTTGAGAAGCTTTTTCTAGACAGGAATACTCTTTGAGCATTGTCAGTGACTCGAAAGAGGTGGAGCCGTGAATTATGATAGTTGGTAAATTCGGGTATCGAACCTGGCACCCTCTGAGTAGGAGTCGACGGACTTACGCACTACGCCACGGCGACCACTGATTTATTCCCATAGCATAGGTAATAATTCGCCATTAGTTGTTTTTCTTTTTGTTACTAATTATGTTCAAGTTTAATTTCAATTTATTTGTATGAGATAATTTATTTTAGAGATTTTAGAGGTGAAAATTTCTCTACGACTGAAATAATAAGAAAACGTATAACAAGAAAAGTGGATATATTAATAAGGAAACGTTAAGCGAAAAACGCTTCAATCGAAAACGCCTATTGTGACTCTCACAACTAACAACTCGCGTATCTAAATTGCACCTAAACCCAACTATGCAACATGCAAGAATGCTATGAGTATAGATATATTTTATAGTCAAACATGTAGTTAAAAAATTTACAAATAAGCTCATTCTATGAATGAGAGCATTTGCTTGAAAAATTCTGATGTAATTTATCAATGAGAAATGAGATGGTACTTACATTAGATTTTCGGTGGAGCCGTATGGTTGAATAATGCCAGATGGGATTCAGCATTAACTTTAGCACCTTATTTTGGCATATTTGTAATTTTTTTATGTATGATTTGGCACAATCCAAAACCTGTGTAGGCAGGTGCAACGTATTGTGCAGTGGTTGAAGAATCGTTTCGAAAACTAGCGGCTTGTTATCAACACTAAGTTTCGATTTACGGTTGATAAAGGGATATGTAAGCTTTACAATTACATTTGGTTTATGAACTATACTCGAGCAATGGTTTTCCAAAGCGAGTTTTTTATCGAAAGTTACTCCTTAATACTTACAGCATTCAGACCACTCAATGTTGGTAGAGTTCAATTGCAGGTTTGTTTGAGGTAGGAATTGCTGTTTTCTTTTCTGCGTTCGATGTTCCGTTTGTTGCAGAATGACTGAAACATTTCTAGTGCAATTTGAAGAGAAATTTGCCTGTCCTGTCCTGTCCAGCGAACAATGCAAGAAAATTGTTACCATTAGATATTGGTATATCGCACATGAAAATATTAAATAAAATGGGAATCAGTACCGAACCTTGTGGAACACCAGAGTGACTGGTATGTAATTATAAATATACTACATATGTTTTTACCAATTGAGGTTACAGAAGACATTTTTATGATTGGTTAAGAATTTCTCACGAGGGTAGGGTTGGATTATTTCTCTTTGAAGTATTTTTCTAAAAGTATTTCCTTCATTCATTTTCTTATTAAAAATTACTTTTACCCTTCAATTCAAGTTAAGACATATTACCGATAGGAGGAGGATAGGATTCTATCTGATAGAAAAACAACTTCTTTTTAACTCTACAATGTGACATAAAATAACGTACAATAATTAAATTTCCACTTAAAGCCGCGTATGACTTCAAAAATGTTCACTTCTATTCTTATGTCTATAAGGACAAATAGAAACGACTCGTTCCTTTTTATAAAAGCATGTCAAGCAGAACAGTGAAAATAAAATTTCAATCTCAACACTACAGCGGAGCATGTAAATATACACAGAGTTCGCTTGCCAGGTCCCTGTTTTCATCCACATGCGAGCACGAACATTTCCTTTCGTCCTAATAAACTTCCTTCACGACGACAAGTGCTCAGTTGATCGATGGTATCTGCTCCGTTTATCGGAGCTCGAATCGAAGTTCCTGCAAGTGAATATTGAATAATGGCACTGAAAACTGAGCAGTTGGCTAGAGCTTCATTGCTGTCGTAAAACAGTCCTTAAAACTTTGAAAATAAAACTGTTTGTCGGGACTTTAAACCACATTAAGAAATGAGAGAAATTATTCAGCCAAGACGTACATAGCCGTTGCTGTAGGTACATATAAACGCTTTATGAAATGGTTAAATGTTTATAAAGCAAATGAAGAATTACTTTAGTAAAACATGTACTTTTGGAAATACGGCAGAATTGGTTACACAAATTTTTACTTACTCCTTGTAATTTAATAAGTGTTATTTTTATGTGTGACAGCACGTGCTATTCAGGAGTGGCTATTTCGATTTGCATTGGTTCCTCTTTTAACTTTTAATCGGTTCGACTATACAAATATAATAAATTGATAAATTGTGTTAATGTTATATAGAAGTTTCTATTTGTGTATCATGGTTAACTTTCTTCTTCGTTGTGAGAGGTCCCCCGGTATTGACAGAGCTCCCATTAGCCTTTCTCTTTTTTTGTCTCATTTAATTTCCCTATACCTCTGTGGGCTCATGTTCCTAGTGGCTACAAAAACTGACGAATTCACCCAAATAACGGCGTATTATGCGGAATTGCATTTTAGGGGTAAAGTCACTCTACTTGTTGAGGATTCCGAAATAGCGGCTACAATGGTTTGTTAAATATCAAGAGCTCGTCTGGCGCTCCACTAAGTAAAATCCCCAAACACTTGGCAAGTTATTTAAAAACAATCGATCTTCAGGTCTTCTTTTCGCGACCAGGACACGTAAATCTACAATTAATACATTTTTTGAGCCTAGCTAGATACTACACAACCCCCGTGTAGTGCAAATCTACACTCACTCCATAATTGTAAATTTGATGGCCATATTATGACATAATTGCGTGCATTGAGACGAATCTGTGCAGGGCGACGATGGAATATTATTTTTACTATTTCAATACTGATATCTTAAAATTATACAAAAAGGTTTTTGACATTATAATACGACAAGCTGTCAAGTGACTTCTTCGGTACAAGTCTTGAGTAAATTGTCTTAATTGATTTGTCAACGTCGAAGAATGTTTGGATCAGCATCGTCTGAATGTTGTTTCTGAATACTAATATTTGTATAGTTATAATTATAGTTTTATAAAATAAACTAATTCGAATATGTCACCCATCATGACTTTCTTTTTGTCGCTTGAGTATTAATTGAATTTAGTTCATCGCTCTCCTGTAATTCGAAACATAGCATAGCACCGCACGTATTAGATGATATTGCAACTATGTAGAGTTGGAGTTCTGCTGGAGTTCGGGCGTTGGGCGGAGAGAAAAACAGAAAACGACACTTTCTTCACGACTGTTTATTAACATGACATGGTTTACATAAAGTGGGCGTCATATTTATAATGGAATGTACATAATGTGCTATAGGGAAGATCATTCGATTATGGAACTAATGTAAGATGTAGATAATGATTTTGTTTGTAAATATTTTTAGAATGTCGTGACTACAATACGAGTCCGTACAATTGCTAGAATACGCGGATGACATTAAAGTGATTGGTCAAACACAGCGAGCCGCCAATGAAGCGTTTGCTGGTATTGAAGCGGAGGCGGCCAAAATGGGTTTAGCTCTGAAGTATATGCTGTCATCAAGAAAGGACGCACAACATCGACGACTTGGCCAAAACTTCACCATAGGCAGCTAAAACTTCGAGGGAATGAAGGACTTCGTCTAGTTAAGTTCTCAAGTGAACAGTACGAACAACAGCAGTACCGAGATTAAACGCAGAATTACTCTTGCCAATCGCTGTTTCTTTGGGCTCAAGAGGCAATTGAGTAGTAGCTAACAAGTTAACATTATACAATACCTTGATCATCCCTGTCCTGCTTTATGGTGCGGAGGCATGGACAATCTCAAAAGCGGATGAAGAAGCACTTGGTCTTGTCGAGAGAAAAGTTCTGCGTTCAATCTTTGGTCCCGTCTGCGTTGATGGGTATTAGAGAAGAAGATTCAACCACGAACTGTACGGGCTGTACAGCGGCATGAGCTTAGTCAGGCATCTACGGATTCAACGTCTAATATGGCTGGACCATGTAGAGCGCATGGACAACACTGCTCCAGCCCGAAGAGTCCTCGACTCCGAACCCGTGGGACAACGCAATAGAGGAAGCCCACGGAACCGATGCTGCACCCAGGTGAAGAAGGACCTCAATCAACTTGGTGTCCGCAGTTGGAGACAGCTGGCTAAAGATCCTTTACTAACTCTGTGTATAGAAGAACATTATTTCTTAGGACATTTTTTTTTCATATTTATGTCCTTATTCATCATGTAGTGTATTATGTTCACCGTATGGTAATAAGTATGTAGGGAGCTGTGGCTAAAGAAAAATGCGCTTACCGTCCTGTACACTGTCCTACAAAATCGTTGGAACAAAAAACGAAGAGGCCAACCATTTCCCATCTAATTGGACTAACAAATTGTTGGTTAATCGAGTGATTGCCATTGAGTTCGTTGTTCCAAGCTTGTATCATTGTACAGGCAATGTCACTTGGGCTCTAGCCTTATGACCACATTAAAATGACACTTCCTTTCTCAAGTCACCGTCAACACTCAAAATGTGAGACTGCCATTTTTTCAAGACCTCGCCGTTCGCAGTCAAAATACGACATCAATTCTCTTCTTATTTTGCGAATGAATGCACTCAGAGCTGAAGAAGTTGATGCAGAAGCCAGACACAAGCCCACCTCGGAAGTTCTTCCGAGATCTCCTCTTCACATTTCGTTTTCGTTCGCAGAAGTAGAAAATCCAAGAGGGGTCCGAATAAATTCGATTGAATTAACACACCCTAAATTGCGAAATATTAAATTAAATGCCAGGTCAATGGCGACAACCTACGGACATCTGTTCGTTAAATTTACAACCAGTGTCAGTTTAACGACACTCGCCCTCATCTTTTTGAAAAGTTCACGGCCCCCTGCGAGGTGGTGTGTAGAAAAACCGTTCAAAATATCATAACCAATTCAAACGGAACGCCCCAGCTAAGCCAACAAATCTTCGGTAATAGGAAATGAAAACCTCATACAATTTCCGTAATCCATTTAGCTACAAGCGTGTGTACCTTCCGCCACCATCCTAGGCCCGGGCGCCACTTGTCCCAACAAAATCCACAACTCATTACTTCGTCTTGTCGATTTTTCCCTCATTCTCGGTCGCGCTGGAGTGTGTGGAGGCCAGAGCAGAGCATTTGCCAAGCGATATCATGCAGCCCCTCCTTGCTTATTGACCTCCCTTTGGACGGCTACCAAAAGTTTATTAGGTAATAAGTTCATATCCTGTTTGCTCAGGTCCAATCAAAGAAACATCATATTATGCCATTGCCTTCTGCCCGTCCCCGTTCGGCCCCCTCGGTCGACCGTCCTTCCACATCTCTCTTAATCAAAAAGGAATTACATCCTCAGGATATTGCTACACTCAGTGAAAAACCACAGAATTGTGAACGGAAAATCTTCGGGCAATTTGGCATCGATCCAAGTCCCTTTCCCTACCTCGTGTGTCTCCCTCTCGCTCTCTCTCTCCCGGCTAATTCAAACCGCAAAACAATGTTATCTCTTCGACAATAAGTTGCCAGAATATATGAAATGGAAAATTCCAATAGAACATGTGCTGGGAAACTGTAGCTGTAGCCGACGCCGGAGATGGGCCACTAGATACTGGGATACACAAGTATGTTGTTTCGGTGTGTTGCGGAGGACGGGCAGCGGACGGGCAATGGTGATGGGTGATGGCGGAGCATTTGTTCTCTCAGACTCCTGACTCCAGATTCGAGAGTCTGTTTCTGAAACCCGTCTGACTAGCACACTCACTGTGCGCCGGAAATGAATGACTAGCATTCTTTGTCATTCTTTTTAATGTGCCTCTGCTACTCCCCGAGCGGAAGTTGGCGAGAGTGCAGGCGAATGGTGTGTGCTCGGTCGTGACTAAACACAATCAAGGGATTCTGGCAATGGTCTCAAATGACTCGCAGTCGATCACTTCGATTTAATTATAAATTTTAATTGAGCCTTTGCGGCGGCGGCATTGCAATCAGACACATGGTACACATAGAAGCAGACCTGAACCCGGGACCACCTGAAACAACGCTTGAATATCCCCTCCTGTCACAGTTGGTGGAGCGACTTCCAGGTTGACCTCAATCAAAAAGTTGACTCCGTCGAAGCATGTGTGGGCGACCGCTTTGTTCTTCACTCCAGCATTGTTCGTTCGAGGGCAACAACGGCTGCGGGTGCGGTCCCGTCCCTTGGGGGAGTGTAATACTAGCCTAAGAACTCCTCGACGTGGATCGGATCCATGGCAAGAGTGTCGTTCGAGAAAATGTCCAATTTGCAGGTAGTTGTCGCAAGAGTCCCATAACAATAACCGAGAAACTTTTCTTCCTCATGTCCTCTGAGGCAGGGGCAACCGGCAGGGGCAACCGGCAGGGGAAAGGAGGGAGGGAGTGCGCAGATAGAGAGTTGGTGAGGGTGTCGAGAGGGACCTGCGCTCGAGGACGTATAGAACGTCCCTTGTTTCTGTTTGCGGTTATCGGGAAGTTAAAGTCGAGAAACCGCAGCACTACTTTCCGTCTCTCTCGCATACCCTCTAGCAGCGTACCACCTGAATCCGACAACTGGAACGGAAATGGCTGTAGAGTCGACAGAGCAAGAGAGGTCCGTGTGCAGTCGGTGCGGGAGACGACAATGGGCGATGGTCGATAAATGATTTCGCCAAGAGGAAGCGAAGGACTCGCGAAACAACGGGATGCAATTCGCAGAACCGTACAACCACCGTCTAACGTCCCACGACCATCACCAAACCTACACAGTACAGAATGAAACGAACCATAAAATTGCAATCAATTGTTAATCGATTATTGAATGCTCTAGCATCTAAACGAGCGGGTGGGTGGGTGGGTCATGGCTGCAGGACAAAGGCATCCGACCGACTGTTCGTCCGCCCGCCACAGTCTGCCCGCATTTTGTGCCGGATTCCAAAGGATTGAGCAAATCGAAAATAATTGGAGTTTCCTTAAGACAGCCACAACCAGCTAAGGAATCAGTGCTGTGGTCGGTGCGGGCTGTGATTAATTTTCTCACAAGAACTTTCGGTATTTTTCACCCGCGTCAATGGACTGTTTCACAGAAACCGATTCCGATCCTGGTCCCGTCCCCATTCCCGCTCCCAGCTATTTTTCGGTCCTTGCCTCCGCTTTGCTTTTATATTGTCGGACATTAATTGAAAATTAGTTTTCCATTCCAAATTTTTTCCCCAATCCCACCCTCCACCCGGCCCGGGGTACATTACGGCCGCACCAATTAGTGGGCACATTTTCATAATGACTGTGGCAAGCGATTCAGTCATTCGCGCACGAACTGAGTCCCCGACTCGGCCGCGTGGCGATGAAACGAAGAGTGACATTTACAGCTGACTTATTTCAATTCAATTATGAAATTTGGATTCATCCTGATTCGACAGTTGCCCATTATGCAAATTTCACCACGGGTCAGCGCAGAGCTTCCAACACATGGCCAAATGCGAGGAACGAAGAAAAACTTGAACGAAAAACGGACAAAAAAATGTATTCCAAGCCACATTTCACGGTCCGTCGATAATGGTAAATGTTCGTTCTGATCAAATTGAAATCATAAAACACAATTTATCTAATCAGACAATGAAACGCGGGGTCTAGGCGTCCATACCCGCGGCGGCAGTGGTGCCAGGGTTTCTTTTGTTCGCAATTCGCATTCTAATGGATCGGACATGGGGCCTCGCAAATGGCATGAATCCGGTGGTGACGATGCGGTGCGGCGCGGCGGTGGCGGTGGCCAACGAAGATGAGGCACACGAATACTAAAAACGTTTCATGTTTCATAATTAGCATTGTTTGGCTGGTACACGACATGACTCTATGCTCGACCGCCGCCCGCCGCCCGCGCCGGGCCGCCACTGACGCCGAATTCCCAAACCACATTCCGGTTGAATTGAAGTTAGAAATTAAAAATTTTAAATATTTATTCGCTGAACCGCAAAAGGTTAATTCAGTGGAAGCTTTGGTAGATAAGTTTCAACTAAATTGGTTTTTGGGGGTTTTCCTGGCTGTGTGTGTCCCGATTTCAGAATTCGGTTTGGTTTCTATAGAATTTATTTTTGCGTTGCGAATGATTAACGAGGGAGGTGTTAATTAAGAAATTGTTGTTCCGCACGTCATCCTGGTGATGTCATCCCTAAGCGAAAATTAGGGGAAATTGGGAATTGAAACAACGGGTGTCCGTAGAAAACAGACGCGTTTCGATACTTAGTCTTGCTTATTTATAATTCCGTATTGATACTACGGGAGGAAATGTTGTCTTTCCGGTTAACAGCTTTGATTGACGTTATCAAATGAACGACCGACTTTTTGAGTGTTCTGATTGACAAATTTAACTATAACCGTTTTCCGTCGTCATCTGCCAATTAAACATGCCTGCATTCATTTCGGAGCAGCTTATCTTGCCGCTGAAAATGCGTCACATATCCAGTGTTTTTCTAGCTAGAATCAATGTACATCAACTTTTCACATTGCTATCCAATTTCAAACACTATCGACTCCGCCGACTTAATAGAGAAACAGTCTCCAGAAAAATAGATAGTTTGTCCCAGATTTAGTAAGACTCACACATTTACGCTAACATCCGCTAAAAGAAGCTTATTCGCAGAACTGTGACGGTATAAGTAAACACGAAAAAGTTAAAAAAATGAGGGGCGAGAATGGAGACCAATCAATTTGTCGTCGATCTTGATCCAGCCAAATGAGTTGAATGTATAAAAGGTTTTTTTTGTTTGAAACCGTAATTTTATGCCATTATTTTAAATCGCGACTGAATGGTCCAAGTGAGTTAAGGGTTGGCGCAAATTGTTCATTTAAGAAAAATCAAACACTCCTACACCTTGCTAGCTAGATTCGCTAGATTATTATTCTATTCCATTAGTTCGACTAACATGGAAAAGTCTGCTTTGAGTGTCAGTAAGTACAAGCCTGTTGTAAAAATAATTAAAATGTAAATTATAAATCGCTATAATACGTGTTGAAAAAGTTACACAAAGCTTTTTGTTGTCAAAAAGATTTTTGTACATTTTAAGCAAATGTAGTCTGTTAGACTACGCCTTAGTCTTAATATTTGGTACAGCTCGCCTCAGTGTTCTGGGGTTAGTTATCAGTAGAAAGACGCAACAATGAAAGAATTTAATTATTTTTTGTTTTGTATTTACCATTAGGTGTTACTTGGCGTATCAGAAATAAACTTTAAAATCATACTGAGTGGCATCAGCGAGCTGCTGGCTGAATAAGTTTTTTATTTTTAAATTTAAAAAAGAAAAAATAGAATGTACAGTACAAACTCGATTTACGCAACTAATAGAAATTAAGGCAGTTGGAGGTTGTTGCACTAACTAGGTCACATTTTTTCTGTAAGATATAATAGTCAAAACGACTATGTTTGTATACAGAAAATGGCAATGTAATAAAAAAAAAACACAGTTTTTAATCGAAAGCAAATCATTATTGTTGAACACAGTTTTTATAAAATCAGAAAAACCAAAAGATAGAATGGAAACATATACAAGCGAAGATTTTCTAAAAAATTGATTATTTTGTTGAGAGAATCGGAGAGTTGCGCGAATCGAAGGTTGCGTGAATCAAGTTTGTACTGTAATATGGGTGGCGCTACAGCCCATATACCGTTTAGGTTAGGTTAGGTAGCGGGGCTGCTAGTGTATTAGCACACTTAGACCATATTGGTCCATTGTGATACCCCCAGTAAGACTACTACCACTGATTAACTACTGCAGTGATAGTGCCGTTAAATTGATCCCAACGGCAAATGTTGACTGGACCAGATTTGAAAGCCAGATAAAAACGTATTAACTTTGCTTTCACTGGGATTCGAACCGGGGACCCCGCTTACCATAGGCAGGCACTTTACCAACTGCGCCATCCAGTCGTTTCCACCACACCGTTTACAACAACCGCTAGCGCGTTATTTTCCGGCCGCAAGTGGAAAGTACCTACAGTCTTATGCCGACTCAGAACGGCCAATTTTATAAGAATTTTACTGGACAGAACTATCAAGGCTCCCTTAAGGAATTAGAACATTGTCAATGGCTCAGAAGAGCTTGGGCCCTGATAACTATTTTATTCGTAGAGGGAATCGAACGCAGGCACTGCAGTTCAAGTACGTAGGAGTCCTCGCATAGACCAATAATGGCACGACCGCCATTAAAAAAAAAGAATTAAAAAATATTGAAAAAACGGTGCAGTCCAAAAAAAACAATTTTAAAATATGGGAAAAAAATATAGGCCTGACAAAATGACTGCAAAGAATAAAAAAAAGGGGCCGCAAAATCAACAGGTTCCAGTCCGACGGAGACTGAGGATTTTAATCAGTAAGGAACAAAAAGTGAAATGATATATCCAGCTTTGTTCGTCACTGTATTATATACATACCTGTTACCTTGTTATATTTTCAGATATTGTCTCTTACGCAAAGTTCTACCTTTTCTCATACAAGCTTTAAATGTCGACAACCAATACCTCGAATGCTGTGAGGCGTAACGAACATTCGATAGCCCCAATAAAGTGTCATCACACTTCGAATTTTTCTTACATCTGAGCCGAATCAAATGTTTTCAATTCTCCAATCAAACTTCTAGCACTTAAGCATTTATCCGTTCGATTCGCCGTAACAGAGAGACATCGTTGTAGGACGTCTTCAAAGTCTCAAAAAAGCAGGCAACATAATATTACTGTGTTGCCACCGGTTTTGCGTTACGTAGGTAGTCCATTAACGAACACCTTGAAATGACAATCTAAATTTATCAGTTGTTATCATTTCACTTTATCTCAGTTTTCATTTGATGCAGAAAGATTTCACAATTTGTAAAAACCTTCAATTGAAGATCAACGGAACCAGAAGTCAAGTGCTGTTGATTTAAGAAATCAAGCAGTATTGACAAATCCTCTCTTGACTTTTAGGTCTTTTTAAAATCACTTTAAATAATATTTTCGATGAGCAATCATGGTGCACTGATGTATATATCCACAGAAGAGTCATTTAGCAATGTTCGCTTCATGAAAAAGTAAAAACATGTGTCATTACAGAAGGAAAGTCCTTGGTACTTAAATTTTGAACAGATCACACTCTCTCATGAACTCACATGTCGAAAACAGTTCAGGTAGGTGTAAGTGAGAGAGTGCATTCTAACGGTAATTTAACCTCTTTTTATAAAAAAATATAAAGTACGGTAACATGTCTCAGTTTTTGGTCATGGCCCTTTTATTGAATTTTGTTTAAAAAAGGCAGCATTGTGATTCATAAAATCCACCCGTCCTGCAGACACAGTAAAAACCCCATCTATGATTGACGTACATAGTGGATATTACTCCATTTAAGCAGGTACACTGTTATCCATTTCGTTAACTTTTCTTGTGTTAACTTGAAGGGGGCGAAATCAATCGCTACATGAATGTTGGTATTGAAATTAAGCTTTTAAAGCAAAAATTGGTATCGTTGAAGTTTGACGATACTTTTCATTACTTTTCTTTGTTTATGCCATAAGGAGTTACCTTCCTACGGTTAGATAGTTATATTATTTTTAGCAGAAGTAGTAGAGGATGTATTCCAATCTTATTTTAATTCCTACAGTTTTGTAAATGAAAGCGACTTATGTTACTTCGTCAATTTTCTCCTAACCTACAAGTTTCGCCATACATTTTCGGAGTAAGGAAACCTTATGGTTCCCGCTAAACCGAACAAGCCTGCAGAGTGAACTTTACTTTATTTTGCCCATTTTGGTGATCATTTTCTAATTTTATCTCCTTTTCTTTTCTATTGTTCTCACACTACTATTTCATATCAACAGACAGCCTTTTTGGCTGCCATAAGCAAATTGAGAGCGAGTTCTTTGAAAGTTGAGAGCGAAACCACTTCAAACGGCCTATTGAGGTTTCATTAAAAGTTCATTCGAACCTCGCTGTTTCTGGTCGGTGGGAACGTAGCATTACTCTGAATATTCAAATTCATATGCCGTTAAGTTGAACGCTAACACATGTTAATTCTCCGACCGCCCAATTTCGTTTCATTATATCGACGTCTTTTGGCGTGACTGGTTTCCTTCGTTCCCGTAATTGTTTTTTTTTTTCTCGCAAAAATGAAATTTACTATTTGTAATTTTCGTGAATATGCTTTCAATGGTTTCCAATACAAACTGAATGCCGCATGACGTCAAACATTTTAAGTTGCCGAACGGGTAGATCACATAGTCACGGACTTATGACGGCCGTGACACAAACAATGAAATACCTTTATGGCATTTCTTGGATTCTTAAAACGCCCGCCATCTGTGCCATTATTGGAAATCACAGTTCTCACTCCGATAAAAAAAATATCCAAATAACAGCCCACTCATGTCAGTCTTGGAAAAAATTTACCAGGGTTAATCGTCGTCAAACTTAACCGGAGAAGTTGGGTAGCGTGGTACAGGATCAGCATACGATTATATAGTATTATTTAAATATTAAAATTGAGTGAAAGCGAAGTTCTTTCATATTGCTCCAACCACTGTTCACACACATTGGCAAATTTCGAATATCGTCAAATGTAACTTCCTCTTTTCCCGGAGGGAACTATTTATGTTTATAAATCTGATTCCTTTTGAACCAATTTGTTGAGCGTTCTGAGAGAATTATTTCCAAATAGTTCTCCAGTCCTTATCAGATCTTGTGCAAAGTTTACTCTCTTCCAAACGTTAACCCAATGTAAAGTGAAGATTGAAATGTTTTCCAATTTCAGTTCGGACAACATGAAAATTTTGATTTCTCTTTTAATTCGATTTCAGTTGGGAATTCACATATTTTTACCATTTGAACATTTCAAAATGGACCTTTCAAAGTAATCAGAATTTTGTGTGTAAGCCCTTTAATTCGATTGATATTTCGTTTGACCAATTCCATGCACATCCATTGTTTTATTCTTTGCAATAATTGCCTTGCCCAAGCTCAGTCGGAGCCCGCCTCACCGCAATGCACACACCGACAGAACTTCGCAAGTCAATGAAATGTTGCAATATTTTAACGCTTCGCTGTTCCGAACTACTCTTCGGGTGAATGCGTTTGTTCAGCTTTGATTGCATTCAATCACAGTTAATCCGATTAACAATACCATCCATATAGTATGTGCTCGTAGCAGTAGTTGTATTTCATGTCGTGGAACGAATGTCGCGCTAATTGCGTTTCATGGAAAAGATTTAATGAATTTTTTCACACAATCACGCAACACAAGGACTTCCCCCCTGTCCGACGGCGATTTACGACCATCACGCACACACCCACACACACCCCCGACGAAGTGAACGAATTGCCAATCGCGCAGCGAGCCCTCTTATTCATTCTCGCCACGCTGCACTCGTCCGCTCGGGTTAGGTTCACAACAGACCGCATTTTGTTAATTCTTTTTTTTCTTTTTTCATCCCGCGACATGATTTCTCGCATACTTGGGAGTCAGGATCATTTGTCAAGTTGAAATTAATTTCATCAAATTATCCCTTCTTGCTATTCGTGACTAAAGGCCTGTCCCTTGATGTTTTCTATTTATTCAGTTTTTTCTCAGGCGCTTTGGGTGGCTGGCTGGTTGGCTGGCTGGGTGCTTGGGTGGTTGGTGGCGGGATAGGCGAACTGGAAATAATGCCCGTTGTATGAGAGAGAACTCTGCCAATTTATCCTCTGTTTACTGAGCGCTGTAATGAGTTCACTCATTGCATAGGATTCCATTCCGAACGAATTAACACGAGTAATAAAACTCTTCAACCTCAACTCATTTGGCTGTCGGTTATTCGGTTCTTCCAATGGGTTGACCATTGCTCCTGTTGGGCGGGGAGCAACCCTATTTTGGTTGCTAGCAGCCCCTCAATGACGACGGCAATGGCAATGGCAATGGAACAACCGAAAGCAGCGCCGCCGTCGTTGGGTGATTTGTTGTCGTTATTGCTACCGTGCTTCAACGTCGGTCCTGACGGCTAAGACACGGAGGAGGGCGCAAGCAAGAAAATGTCTTTTCATCTTTCCATTCATTTTTCCAGTCGACTTGAGTCACTGTCGCAATTTTCTTGTTGAAAGTTGTTGTGGCAATTTCTTCTTCCTCCATCCAACATCGACCCACCCACCCACGCCACTCCATCGGGACGGTTGCCTGGCTGGGACTAGTGTAGTTTTCTGGCTTCTGCCTCTTTTTCGGGTCCTAATTCCGCACTTATCTTGATTTTGGTTTAATTTCGTTTGTTTATTGACTTGTTTATTTGATAAGACCCATCGAGCGGGCTCCAGGACGTTGAGGACGAAAGGGTGCCAGGACGACAACTGGAATGTATTAGTTTCCAAAGGGAATGACAGGGAATGAGAGAGTCGGAGGATGGACAGGATGAATTACGATACTTCCTCTGCTACTCTCTGCTCTGCTCTGCTCTGTTGTACTGTGTGTTTACATTCTGCGGTCGGAAGGGTAATATTTGATGCTGCTTTATTCTCGAGCACGAGATTAGCATTTTTCATTTTGGGTGAAATACATGTAGTTGTATCTGATTAGGACTAGAGCGTAGACGGCGCGATGTCGGAGGTTTGTGGGGGCATTTAAATTGGATGCCAAAAGAGATATATTTCACATTTTATTCGCAGCACTAGGTCACGTCCTTGGGAGAGCTAGCCAGAAGCAGTTCTGCAGAATTTATGAAATGTCATGTTTTTTGTTTCATAATTTCTAGCAATTTAACGCGTACTTTGCAAACAATTTTTGAGGCGTCTACAAAGCCAGATCTTGATTGCACTGCTACGATTTATGTGGCATATCTGCCGAACTTTGGAGAACGTGTCAAAGGAGTCTAGTAGCTTGGCTTGGCGCATGAGTTAGAGCTGGTAAATGCCCTAAATACATTTTTGTTTACTCAATTTTGGCAATGTATTCCAAAACAGAACAACATCGGCATACACAGGAGGCAATTACATTTGTCACTTCTTTGAGGATGGTGAGAAGTCAAATTAGCAATTCTCTTCCAAGTTGTCGTCATCTGAAATCTGTTAATTGTATAATAAATAAGTTATAATATTTAAGCCCCGATGACGAACAACTTTTTTCTGGAAGATTATTTTAATATGCAAAAAGCCAAAAAGTATTGATTCATTTATTGGCAACATCTATGCTTATACAGTAAGACCCCTATTAATGGACACCATATTAAGTGGACGACTCGCTTAAGGGGGCAAGATGTACTGTATTGTTTGGCTGGTAGACATGATTTTGTTTGATTTTTCCCCCTTAAGCAGACAAAAACTCCGATTCCGTAGCTGCCCACTTAAGACAGTAGTAACACCAATGATATGTAAAAATATTGGTCTGGTGTACTCCTGAACATAATCTCCTCTTCTGAATATCCCCCAAATAAGGGTTCGGTGGTGACCACGATTTCTTCGGCTTAGTTAATCTGAAATCAGGAAACGAAAAAGCTTATTTTAGTGCACAGAAAAGAAGTAAATATTGATACGGAACGAGTTTTGTTAAAATGTCGCCTTAGTAAAAAACATTAATATTCGACCCAAAGTTAAAGTTTCTGATGAAGTTTACACCTAGTCTATTACTATCTATTTATGAGCCATCAGATTAACATGACAATCCAACGCCCGAGTATAAAGTACTACTGTTCTAAACTAGAAACAGCTAGTGGGGCAATGTATTGGATGGAGACTGAAGAGGTTAAGGGCCAGAATTATAACGCCACACAAAATTGTATTTTTTTTAAATGTTTGTCGATTAAATTTCGAAAGCACTTTGCTTAAATCATGGACTCGGACATAGAATACATAAATTGGACTTCAACTTAAATAATGCCAAGGTCAACAGGTAAACCGATACCCACCACTGTTTTTGTTTGGTTGATTTTTATTTTCCAATTCGTAAATTACTTAGGCCTCTTGCTGATACTCAACTTAGCCATTTAAGAATTATTTAGCAATTACAGAAGAACTTATCGGTTTGCACGTATCGGAAAGTAGATTATAAGGTCGGCTAATTATAACTTAAGCTAAGTGGATGAAATAGTTCATCATACGACTCAAAGCTGCGCTTTAATATTGATAATGACATGAAATCGTGGAGAGATGTTCGTTCTTTCATGGCACAAATTTTCTTGTTTTACAATATTGAGATAAATCTGCTCAAGCTTGCACCAAACCTTGCTACTGAGAATACAATTTTAAGTAATTAAATGATAATACATTATTGAGAAAGTAAAGAAAGCAATACAATTTAGTGTCTGTTCGGAGGAAATCTATGGCAAGAATTTGTGAATAAAGAAAGGAATACTGAATTTGAAAATTATAGTATGGATAAAGTATTATTTGAAGATAATGTGGAAGGGATATCTACATATTTCTATACTATCAACATTTTTGTTTTTGAGGATCTTCCGCTTTAACCCTCATCTCATCCTTGCGTAGGAAACTACACAAGAGCTACTTTTTATCTTATTTTCTTTTTCTCTTCTGAAATTTTCTGACTTTATTACAATCCTTATTTTACGCGCATTCCCTCTTCCGTAGAGTTCTAGAAAAGGTTTAAAAAATAAAAATCATGGAAAACACACTATCACACTAATACCACGTGCGTAGAAATCTACGCACAATTGAGGACGAGATGCGGGTTTCGACTAACCATGATTGTCTTGCAGCACATTTTCAAATCGAGAATGTCCTTTCAACGGGTACGGTTTTCCTTTTTAATTTCCATTGATATTATATGTGATAAGAACTTATTTACAAGGGATTACATTATGTAGGAATGCAGGCTTCAAGTGATTCCATGATCGTACATCACATACATAATTACCGGAGACACCTATGGCCAATGCCAAATATTTCTTTCGAATAGCCTCATTTCCATTATTGGTTGGCGTCATCTATGAAGCCCACAGTAAAATTTTTTTCATTTACTTTCAAAAATAACGAATTTAACATTTAAAATCGAAGTGAAGTTGGTTGCGTATAAGGAAACTGCACCGACTTAATGATTTACGAGCAACGCAGAATATGTTAAGTTGAACTTAAGGTTTAAATGTTTTAAATGTATGAAGTAGATTTAAGTTAAAAATAGCTGTAACTTAGTACTGCTTATAGATATGACCAAAGCCTTCGACATGGTCAACCATGATATTATTTTAGAAAAAATGCATAGAGCAGGATTAAGAGGTGTAATTCACAAGTGGTTATCTTCGTATTTGTCGACAGCCCGCTACAACTTAATATCGGTGTACCTCAAGGTTCGGTTTTGGGTCCATTGTGGTTTTTGATTTATATTAACTCACTGTTTCGTCAAAAATTTAGTAGCAATATTACAGTCATTGCTGATGATATAGCATTGACTTATGACAAAAAATATATTTGTGACTCTGTAGTTCAGTTAATTATGGATCTAAATATTCTCCGTCAATGTCTTACTAAACACGAAATACTCGTAAGCAATAAAACAAGACTATTGTAATGTAACCTAAAAGGCATTTGTACACTTGACTATGATACCATTTTTCATTCTAGTGCATGTCCCAAGTCCCCGATTTCTGTCCATACTTGTGGTAAAGTTAACTATCACGGTAATATATCATGTGACTCAACCCGTTTCAAAATAGAAGGGGTTGAGAGCTTTAAATATCTTGGCATTCTTATAGACAATAAGATGACTTGAAGGGCATATGTGGAAAACCTTAAGAAAAATATGTCATTCGAAAAATGTATTTGTTAAAGGAGCACTGCTCACAAAAAATATTGTTGATGTTTTATTATGGTCCTGCGCATTCCAAATTACAATATGGTATCGTCGGTTTGGGGGCACCTACAACACCACACTTGATGTATTGCATAAATCTCAAAAGCATGCAGTCATAGTTATTTGCAAATGTAAAAGACTTTCTCACAATTGGCCTCTATTTCTGACATACTTCCTCTAAATCGTCTTCTTCTTCTTTATTTGGCGCTACAGTCCGGGGTGGACCTGCGCCTCAAACAACAAGCCTCTCCAGTTGGCACGGTCTCTGGATAGCTGTCTCCAGTGTCGCACGCCAAGTTGGTTGAGGTCCTTCTTCACCTGCGTGCGCCACATTAAACGCGGGAGTCCTTTGTTACGTTCTTCCACGGGTTCGGAGTCGAAGACTCTTCGGGCCTGAGCTAAGTTGTCCATACGCTCTACATGGCCTAGCCATCTTAGGCGGTTAATCCGAAGACGCCTGACTAGACTCATGTCGCTGTACAGCCCGTACAGTTCGTGGTTGAATCTTCTCCTCCAGAAACCGTCAACGCAAACAGGACAAAAGATCACACGCAGAGCTTTCCTCTCGAAAAGAACAAGGACTTCCTCATCCGCTTTTGAGATTGTCCATGCCTCCGCGCCGTAGAGCAGGGCTGGGATGATCAGGGTCTTGTGTATAGTTAGCTTGGTCTTTCGAGAGATTGCTCTACTACTCAATTGCCTCTTGAGCCCAAAGAAAAAGTGGCTGGCAAGAGTTACTCTGCGTTTGATCTCGGTACTGATGTTGTTTGTACTATTTACTGCGGAGCCGAGTTAGACGAAGTCCGTGACTACCTCTGCCCAAAACGTCGATGTTGTGTGGCCTTTCTTGGTGAAAGCATATACTTTCTTTTGCCCTCATTCACCGTCACAATGTCATACGCGTATGCTAACAGTTGTGCAGACTTCTGGAAAATCCTGCCTCTAGTGTTGGCGTGTGAGTCTTGCACGATCTTCTCCAAGATGATGTTAAAGAAATCACATGACAGCGCGTCTTCTTGTCTAAAACCTTTTTTGACATTGAAGGTCTCGGGGGATTCGTTACCGACCTTGACGGAGCAGGGAGAAATCTCCATCGTCATTCTGCACAACCTGACGAGTTTGGCAGAAATGTCAACATGGCGTTGTATAGCTCCTCCCTATGCACGCTGTCATATGCGGCCTTTAAATCGACAAAAAGGTGGTGGGTGTCGATTTGCATTGCTTGGGTCTTTTCCAGGATCTGCCGTAGTGTGAACATCTGGTCAATGGTGGACTTCCCTGGCCTGAAGCCACACTGATATGGACTTATCAGGTTATTTATAAACGGCTTCAGGCGAGTACACAAAACGGCAGAGAACATCTTGTAAGCGATGTTCAGGAGACTTATCCCTCTATAGTTGGCACAGTCAAAGGGGTCTACTTTCTTGTGGATCGGGTAAACGATAATGAGAATCCACTCATCGGGCATGCTTTCCCCCGACCATATCTTACAGATGAGCTGGTGCATGCGCCCAAGGAGATCATCTCCAGCTGCCTTAAGCATTTCAGCGGACCGTCCGCACCAGCAGCTTTGTTAGACTTCATTCTTGATATTGCTATCTTGACCTCGTCTAAGTCGGGGGGACGGAATTCTTGTCGATCATCGTCCATATTGAGTGGGACATTCTGCCTGACAGGGGTATTGGTGTCATTATCGCCGTTTAGCAGTCTGCAGAAATGGTTCTTCCAAATTCTCAGTATCGACTTCGACTCTACTACCAGTTGTCCATTCTCGTCCCGGCATTCTCTCTGTCCGAAACTTATCTCCACTGGATAACTGTTTCACCCTCTGGTAAAACTTACGGACATCGTTCCTGCCGTAGCACCTCTCCATCACCTCGATCGCGCGCTTCTCGTGCTCTTTCTTCTTTCTCCTGGGAAACCGGGTCTCGTCCCTTCGTCTTTTTTTCGAAGAGCTTACGAAACAAACTTCCCCTAAATCACCTGTATATATTTAAGGTCTTAAAAATGTTCTTCCTGAGAAGCGGATATAGCCAAATGTTAAGATGTAGAAATACATACATACAGCCTTAGAATAAACAATATGGTTATGCCAAATATTCCATTCTTTAAAAAAAACGTGCTGCTTTAAATTTTATACTCCGACAGCACCTAGGCTTTTTAATAAATTGCCGCTATACATTAGGAAACTGTCGCAACCTAACCTCTTTTTAAAGGAGATAAAACATTTTCTTTCTAATTTGGAAAAAATTCAGCTACCAAAGTTCTTTAAAGTACAAATATGTAATTTATAATGAAAGCCTTTTTTTCCTTTCAATATTTATAGTTTTTGTTTTGATATTTTGAAAGCATTCTCATTTCTTGCTATTTTGTAATAATGTAAACATTCTTACTTTTCAATCATATTGTATTTCATGTTGAAACTTTTGTTATACCTCACAAACGACAAACATTTATGTATGGCTGCGAGTTTTTTCAAAATGTTCTCAGTCATTGTAGTTTTGACAACAATTCACTGCACATTATATTTTTTTCCTAAAAAAATTATTAAATAAAGTGTGTTCATTTTAGAATTCTCATTTTCTCATTCATATACGAAACTAAATTGTGATGTAAGCTTAAAAAACATGTGCCCAGTGGCATAAACGGCAGAGATAATGGATGATAGAGATATCCAACTTCGGCCATTCTTACCCCTAGCCCACAACGAAGATGTAGTGGTAATCCCTTGTATTTTACAACGCTCGTCAATTCACCACAATATGGCGGCCGATTCGTGAATTTTGTGGGAAAAAGCGGCAGATTCATGAATTTAGTGGGAATCCATGTACTTTCCATGTAACGTACATGGGTATGTTGTTCGGGGGGTGTTCAAAAGTTGACTAGTACTTTTAAGGGAATTTTCTTACATTGTTATATGGACTTTCGTGAATAACAATGTATTGCAATGTCCATTTAACTGGGACTATTTGACCTTAAATCAATTAAATCAATACTCATAAACCATACCTGACAAATTAACTCAAAAAATGAAGCCCGCTTTATACGCTTAAATCATGAATTTTGAAAAACTCATGAATTCAATTTAAACAATTTGATAAGAACAATGGCAATATATATTGCAACTTTTACTAATGCTAAAAAATGGTTGCCAAAACATCTTATTTGTGATTCACGCTTCAATAATATTTTTATTATTGGTTAACTGAACGTGTGAATGTATTATTAATTTGTATTCATATGAAAAAATTCACACTATGTTGTGAATTCATTAATTATGTCCAAGTATTTCAGATTGTAAATTGCTCAAAGTTTTAATGAATCGACTTCATGAACATAAACATTGTTCGTTCGTTTACCCCTCCATACTGTGTTGAAAATTGAACACCGAAATTTAAAAAAACGTTCAAATAACGAGCGAATTTTCAAATAAGAACTCTAATTCACCCCATTATTAAGGTGGGGAAGGGTATCAGATGTCTCCACAGCTGTTCTCAAGAGCTCACACATACGTTAGATTAAGTCGAAAGACATAGAATAAGTTTAAGTTTAGCTTAGAGTACCCGCTCAGGGTCAGTAAGTTAGAATAAGTAACTAACACTGTTCGACCAACTAGTTTTAAGCATTTTTGTCTAGTATATAAGTTGTCATGAAGTAAAAATAAAAATGAATTAAAATGAAATGAAATGAAGAGCTCACACGTATTCACAGACAGGGGACAAAAAGCGTATAAAAAACGCTGTCCGATGAAATCAAGGGGCAAGGGAGGTAGAAGTTGGATATCTCTATTATAGGTTATCTCTGGTCTTAACTGATGGATCATTCGCCTCTAGTCATTATGGACTATAGAATGATGCATATTCATTTCTCAATTTGAAATTTTTTTTTTCCACGTAATCTCCTTAAATTTTTTCAATTTCAAGGAATTTTTATTTTCAGTTTAAATTTGAGTACATATTTTTATCTGCAAAGCCGGAATGGCTTGTCTGCAGAAAACTATTCACAAAATTATTTGATTATAAAAATATTGAAATTCAAGTATTCACAATTCATAAATAATGGTACGTTGAGGTATATCGTTTCTTGTCAAGTAATTGTAATAAAATATATAAAATTTGTAATTGTAATACCCATAGACAATTGTAATATAATATATAATAGATAAAAGTGCTGAAAACTAGTTGGGGAATAATGATTTTATTTTTTTACTGACTGACTCTCGGTGGACTACCACCGTTGAGCATTCTATTTCAAGTTTGCTGTTTTCCTTTTTTGTTATGGGTGGGAACAAGAAAGCCGATTTCACCATTTGACCATTTTTTGAAACTCATTCTTCGTGTGATTAAAGTCATTCTATTCAAATCGAGGGCAGATCATACTTAGTTGTCTTCCTCTGATTGCGACATACCTTTGGACTGAAATAAATAATCCTTAATAATTCGTTTCAATATCTATCACGGATATACCCAATATCAGTTCGTACGTACATACATACATACAAACCCTTTGTCGCTACTCTCTCGCAGGAATATCATTTTCCAAATGAAAAATCCCCACACTGAATCACTGAAACATGTAACTGATTCGTGTAAAAACCTTTTTCGATTTTCTAGAAAACTGCGAACAAGATTTATGGAATTTCTTGCACGCTCTTGATTATTTCTCCTTAGCTTTGCAATTATTTTTCCACATTGCTGCTGACACCGGCTCCAACCCCCAGGGATCTTGTTATTTTCAAATCGAATCTTGGGCCAGCGGCACAAGGATTTTCTAATTATTTCTTAATGAGTTCAGTATCAAACTCAGTAACGTCATAGCTAGACTGCCTGTCCTTTCCGTAAATAATTTATATGTCAACGTTTCTTTTTTTTTTTTCTCTCGTTCTTTTGCTTACTTATTTTTATTTTTTGTTTTTGCAATCAACGTCCTTTATTTCGAGGCAATAACAATCGATCAAAATGTCGGCTCAAGTAGCCAGCATCATCTCCATAACCAGGAGGGCCAGCTACTCGAGGAGAAGAACAAGAACGACGACGATGACGACAGTCGACGGACGATGGACGACGAACGACGCGGTGCAAAAGGCAAAGTTAACGAACCGTATTAACGACTAAGGAGAACTGATAGGACGTGAATATGGACCGAAGATGAGAACACGAAAAAATAGAAAAAAAAAAGATGAAAGAATGGAAGGGAACCCGAGAAGTTTATTTTTCCCGTGCACTCCTTACTTTCAGGACCAAGGAAACTAAATTCCATTCTTCTACCGCCCGGTATTATACTTCGCGGGTAGGACTCTCTAATTAAAATTTTCCTAATGACTCGTTTAGAGAACTTTACTCTATAGTCGTCGTCTTCGTCTTCGTTGACGTAGTCGACGTTCATCGTTGGACGCTAGTAGCTGGTAGCTTTCGCTTGTCGGCAAAATCCCCAAAGGGGCGGGAAAGGAGTAAGAGATGGAAAAAAAGGAGCCGCGTTGTCCATGCAGTAAGAGGTCGTCATAATCGCTGTTTGGTTCGGTTGGTAACATTTTTAATTAATCAACGTGAGCGGAGAGAGAGAGTTCCATTCTGTCTATGACTTCGACACCGCCATTAGATTTGACATCAGCTGCAAATGGACACATAAAAAGATCAATGAGTGTGTTCTGCTCCCTACTCTCCCACATAGACCAGTTTGTTGTGTGCCTAATGCCAGTTCGGTAATCCGAAATCCGATGATGGTGGTCCGAGTTGTGATTAACAAGAAACGCTAGAAGAGCGTAATCCGCTGCCGACAAGAAAAAACACAGAAAACAGAAAATAATTAGGAAGTACACTTCGCATCTCTTATTCAGTTCCTCTCATCATACCCAGCAGCTCAGACAAGCTCAAGGATAGTCACCTCTTGTAATTAAGGTGCAAAGAAAAAAGCGAAAAAAAATTGCTTAATTTTTCCGGATGGTGCGTTGTTTTTGTTACTGCATTACGCTGTTCATTGAAATTTACTGCAACATTCCTTGTGGTTGCCACCAGAGAACTTCCTCCGTCTCTGCGCCTGTTCACTCGCCTAACATGAACACACGTGCACACACAAAGGCATTCACCAGAATAAGTGGGGGCCAGAGAAAGTTTTTCAATCCGAAAACCTCAAATAAATTGTTGCCACCTTGTTTAATTCCCTTGTACTGAGCGGTTCCATTCTGAGATAAGGGAAAAGATAGTTAGTTTTTTTTTTCAATTTACAGCCCCCGAATTGTGGGTTGAAACAGTTCCGGCTCGTAAAACAAGCCATACGCTTCCCTGAGTCCGGAAAGTTTCCTGCGAAACCAAAGGTTGGTTGGCTTGTCGGAAGCCACACTGCCAGACTCTGCTTAGATGTCACGTTAGGGTTGCTATAAATATTTGTGTGCGCGGAAAAAACTTTCCGCAGGAACCACCGAATGCCTGCATAGCCTCGGGATGGCAATCCAAACAAGTTGAACGAAGATAATTCTGCTCATAATTCTGTGCGCGGACTATTCGGACTTTGCTCCAGCGACATATTATTAATTATTGGGCTAAAAGGATTTCTTCTTCTCCCTCCCTCTCGTGTTTGCTGTACACTCTCGCACAGATATGAAGCGAGCAATTCCGCCCAGCTCCCCGTTGGGTGATACGGTAATACGTGCCCAGAAAGCTAATTTCATTTATAATCAATATATCACTCGAAGTCGTATATCCTTCGAGGCAGCATTTAATTCAGTGCCCCTTCGAACACAGATGGAGCTCTCTGTCTACTTCTCAACTTCGTCGTGTCTTTGGGTTGTTCTCAGACTAGAACTGGCTTATTTCATAGCATCTGGTTCGATGGAATTCATTCAAACGTGACAAATATACCACAGACGTAGGAACATCTGTTCTTGATTCGTCCTTACGTTTTGCTAGCTATTTGCGTGGTATTTTGCCAACATTAGTTGGGTGCAGAGAATATCAAGCAAAAAAAAAAACAAGAAACGAGAACCGGAAAAAATTTGAGGGAGGGCTGCTGCAGATGAATTTCGAGGCGGCAACGCTGTGAACTTCCGCCAGGCATTTGTTATTCGCGCTCTGAATGTTATCCTTTGAGAACGGGTCATGGATCCTTGGTTGATTGCTCCCGCGAATACCTTCAAAGGTGAGTGAGTACAACGAGGGAATGTTGATCATCAATCGTCGAAATTGCGGGCATTTTGGAGCTGTGGGCACATCCACTTGGAGTCCTTGTGAAATACACACATTCTCCTTTCTTTGGTGCTGGCGGACTATGCAACTGGCCAACATGATTTATCTCGCTTTCACTCTGGTCTCCTGGCAAACATCTATTCTCTGGCCAGGCGCTGACTTAATCGTCGCACAACAATGGGACAATTTCGCCACCTCTTTCACTTCATTTTCATTTTTTTTCTCCACTCCGTTTTGGCTTCTCCAGTGTTATCCTTGGTCTTATCGTTCCCTACGTACAAAATGATATATTAAACAAGAGGCTGTTGTAGTTTGGTTGTGTAGAACGATGACAGAAATCTTATGTATGCGCTCACACTGGCTCGGGAGATAAATAGACGAGCGTAGCCTTGCCACTGCGGCTGTTGCCTTTCGCCGCCACCGACCGCCAGCAGCGAGGAACAAGAGTGAGAGAGATAGGGGGTATCCTCCACCCACGAAAAAATACAAAAAAAAAATAGAAATTCTAAAGCAAGAGCCGCACCGAGCAGTCAAGAGGCTGAATGTAAAAAATAAGAATGCGGCGAAAGGCAGACAGGAGACATTAGCTTGAAAAATGATTCATTTTGCCGGAAATTTATCTAAAGTCAAATGACATGTAAGGAAAGATACAAATGAACGCTTGTCTCGGAGTCAAACGAATGCCATAAGGGTCGAAAGGAGAAATTGGATGCTGCAAATAATTTTTTGAATACTTTTCATGTTGACTTTTGCCGTTGCTCAATGTCAGAGGCATTGTGCTTGGTGTGTGCTCACTGTTCTCCGTTTTGTGTTGTGTTTGATTCGTCTCCACCCTCCGCCCGTCCTTTGTTGTGTGTTTAAATCACCCACAGTCTGAGGGAGGAACTCTTGTGGACTGGTCTGAAAGAAGGGCGGACGTGTGCTCCAGGAAATGTCATCTTTTGGAGAGCTCTTAAGCAACAATTATTTATGATGAAATATTCACATAAATTGTTTCATAGGAACACGCCCGTATATGTAGGTAGGATATTTTTGAAAGCAAATCACTGAGGAATTTTCGGAAGGTCCGTCAGAGGCAGAAAATGAATTGAATATGTATGTATGCATGTGGTAGTATGCATGATAAGAATCTTTTCTAAATCGGATGATTTATCTTGTCTGGGGACACGAGCCCACACAGTTTTTGTGCGGCAGAGGCAATCGGTCCTGCTGGGGAATGGGTTATAGCTTCTTGAAGGGAACTTATGTCAAGTATCAGAGATTTCGACTGGAGCAATCATCAATTCTTTGACTCTTTGATGTGTCTGTGGATACCGATTACTGAGCTTCTTCGACTGATGTGCCATTACTTAACATTGTTCTTGTGGGTTCTGTTGTCTACAGCTGGGGGTATGGCTTAAGTACGAAATGCCATTGAACGGAACATTTTGTGGGCAATCATTTTGTAGATTGCTTTCTCAATAAGTAAGAAGTTGTGTATGGAACCTAGGCGACTTTCACTCCAGATTTGGCTTTTTGCCTTCTTAGAATTGTCTTAAGCAAGAAATAGAATAAATGCCCCAAGGGCATGAAATGTGGTAGTTATTCTGATAAGTTAGGAGGCAGTTACAGACGGATTTACGGGTCCCCATTCGGCAGGCAGCTCACATCATGATTTTGTGTCCCTTGTGACTTTGATGGGTCACAAGTGCCCACCGGACACATCTTTGCTAGAACTCACTACATGCATAATACTAAAATCGATGGTGCTCCTACAATTTCGGAGATGATTCAGTCAACTTTCAACTACAAATTTATCAAAAAAGATTAGACATGTATGGTCAACGTTTTTCCGATTGCAATTTTCAAAAAAATGTCCTACTGCCTACAACCTGCCCATTTGAGTCAAGTTGTAACGTAGGTTGGGGTACGTTGTAACAAAACCTTAAAAAGTAATATTGTTTTTTTTTATGATAATTTAACAAAAAAAGTAAAAGTCAAAGCAATACTTACTAACTTATCAGTCTGGCGACTCATGCTTGGCCCAAGCCTGAGGAATACTGCTTTCCATTGCTGGCGGTTCTGCTTCCAGTCATCAAGATAAAGCGGTCTTGCACCCGCTATAACTTGGTTCTTATACCGGAAATCCGATCTTCCTCTCCTTCTCCAACCAAGATCCTCGGATTCGAAGAACCTCTTAGCTGGAGCATTGTAGCCCGTGCGCTGGATGTGACCGAGTCACTGCAGTCGACGGATCTTTTCCTTCCGGACTACATCCAAATCCTGGTATTGGTCGTAGAGTTCGCTGTTTTGCCTTCTCCTCCATTCGCCTTTCTCGCTGACAGGACCATATATATGACGTAGAACTTTTTTTCGAAGGCACCAAGAATCAACTCCTGCAGTTTTACTCATCGTAGAGCTTTCGGCTCCATACTGACAAAATAAGCGTTTTCTAGAACATGATTTTCCTTCGATCGTCCTTCGAGTCAGGAGTTTTGACAACAGTTGTTTTGGTTGTCAAGTCCTCCTCTAAGATGTCATTCGTGGATTTCATGTTTGCCTCGAAGCAGACAAACTCCTTTACTACCTCAAAATTGTAGTTGTCGATTGTGATGTTTTGTACTAGGTGGTGTGCGGCGGACCGTTTCTTGCTGGATTACTCCCGCCCGCTTCGCCTATTCTTCAATTGCCGTAAATGCATCAAATAGCTCCTTGCGATGAATGCTGACGTATGCGGCTTTAAAATCGATAAAGAGGTAGTGCGTATCGAAATGAAACTCGCTGGTCTTCTCCAGGATTGGCCTTAGTGTGAAGATTGGGTCTATATTCGATATGGTGGGCAGAAAGCCGTACGTGCCGATTAGTGCTGTACAAAACGGCCTTAGACGTTCACACAGTACGCTTGACAGGATCTTGTAGGCGGCGTTGAGCAGGGATATTCATCTATAGTTGTTGCAAGAGGTGGGATCGCCTGTTTTATGGATGGGCTGAAAAGTAAAAAGTCAAAGCAAACATATTTAAATTCAGAGTCATCATCCCAATAGTTGTTCATGCAGATTTATTAGTGCAGTTTGTGTGGTGTGTGTCAATAACTTCCAGAAATAGTTTGTTGATGATGGTGACAGATGGTGCTCAAATATCGCTCACCATCGGATAAGGCATTACATCCTCAGCGTGGAAAAAAGCTGATCGTAACGCCGATGGCCTTGGTAAATAGTCGGAAATTTCATCTATACAATATGTTCATTATATCAATCCATTATTTACATATAAGTGTAAATCTTTACTTAAATATATATATATATATATATATATATATATATATATGTTATAAACATCGTAAAAGTGCATTAATTAAGTTTCACCTTCTTGTTCATGTGGTGCTACCGTTCGGAATTGCCTTGACCAACAAGTCTCTGAAGTTAGCGCTATCTCTGGCTGCCTTCAGTTTCGCATGCCAAGTTGGTTAAGATTCTTCTCCACCTTGGTGCACCACGGGAGCCTTGTGCTCTGTTGTACCACAGGTTAGGAGTCAAAAATTGCATAGACGGGAGCTGAGTTGTGGAACTCAGGGAAAAAGCTCCAATAATAATATAACTGGAGCAAATGTTCGAAGTGGACCTGGCCCTAGCTTCTGCATAAACCACTCGTGTTGTGTGTGCTATTGTACTTTGCGGAGTGGATAGGACCTACAGTTTTAGGCGGACTCGGAACAGCAAAGTTTTTCTGGACAAGAGTGCGAGCTGGTATTCATTCTGGGAAGTTTCAGATGTCATCTTCAAAATGAAAATGAATGTGAAACATTCTCGGTGAAAGGTAAAGCTGGGCGGTTGTATTTCTGCCGGGACATAGCTCTAGAAAGTGCTGCTCCAGTTGGAGCAGTCTCTTTGGAAAAGAGGGACGATAATCACAGTTTGCCAATCGCGAAAGAGCCATAAAAATCCCTCTTTACAAATTGTCTTAAGCATTTCTGGCCGGTTTCATCCACACCGGCGGATTTGCCCACTTTTAGTGTTTCAAACGCCAAAATGACTTAAGACTATGGGCTTGTCATTCTCAGTGCCCTGATCGGACCTTGTTGAAAAGCAAAAAAACACAGAAATCGTCCCAGGTTGTTGACCTCCTCTTTGTGTGGGGCGTTTGCGGTGTACGAATTTATTTTCACACATCCCAAACCTAAAGAAGCTCAACCCGCACGATGACAAAATGGAGACGATTAGGGCCCTATTTGTGGCCAGCTCTGAGTGCTAGTACAATGCGAGCGTCTGGTGGCCGGACTGTCCCGCTCGGCACCCGATAACGCATAGTCCGAAGGAATTACGAGCAACCGGTCAATGTTGTAAGTCAAGCCCTGCCCTAGCCAGTGCGTGCGGGAATCGAAATGTAACGGACCTAAAGCATTAAAGTTTCTAGTATTTGTAGGCTTTTAGCGAAATGTAGTTTTTCGCAAAACGTTCAAAGATGTAAGCCTTGTCTGGTAATTCGATATAAGCTTGTTTTTACAAAAATGTTCATCCCATTATGCGAAAATATTAACTTCGATTCAGGATTGCATTTGCCTTGTCATAAGCAATGCTCACACAACCACAGCAACCAACCATTGACGTCTAATTTTCCAGTGTTTTTGCCGCAAACACCGTCCGGCTCATGGATCTGTTTACATTAAATTCAAATCGAATTTTCATTAAAGTGCGTAGGCCAGCTGGCCACACCTGTCAAAAAAAATCATCAGCTCTGTCAATTCTGTGTGCTGTTTTGTGGGCGGGGTGAAACCTTGTATTTCACCTTGTTGCTGTTGGTATAGTGACATCCTTACGCTCAATTGCAGAGTAACTGCGGACATAAACCGCACACCAAAAACCAAATAATGAAACGCCCACAATAGCCAAAGCGACACATTTTGACGTTTATGTATGTAAACAGTAGTTATTAGTTGATACAATGACATCGTTTGACCAGACCGCACACGGCCGTATTTGGACATTCAGCTGGACAGCGCAGCGCGTCCAAGGCCAAAGGATGTGTTGCTGAATGAACCGTGTAAACATCATCTGCAACACGTTGCCAGGCGATGTGGAAAAACTCATTATTCGTGCTAAGGACATTTGCGTATTTTGTGCATAACCACACCACGGCCGCCTCTACCACCACCACCACCACTCCACCCCCAACAGCACCATTACGATTCACATCGTCACCGAATGCGAACGCTGCCCGAGGCAATGAAGTGGGCGAACAGGTGGCGCAGAGGACGAACCACATTTCGTCTCGTCTCTCTGTGGTGCTATTTCATGCCAGAGACAGGATAAGACCCTGAAAAAAAGCTTTTAGCCTAAGAACCAAATTAATCCCGCTTCTTAACGATTAACTATGTCTTCTGCACCTTTTCACCCGACTCACCCTGCGCCTGTTCGGTACGTGCAACCGACCCATCACTAGCGCCGAGATTTTTATAAGTTTACGCTTCATAATGTTGCTTGAGAGATTTTCTGCCCCTTTTTGTCGTTTCGGCTTCGTCGCTGGTGGGCGCGGCGCGGCGTTGCGCGACGCAGAGGTTATGCCAGCGTACGTACACTTTCGCCTTCCCTGCTGCAAAATTACTCTTAAATGGACTTTTAAGGGCAATAAATTGAAGTTGGGTACAAAAACTGGTGGCAACTTTTTATTATGCCCATGTTTCGGGCAAAGTAATAGGCTTTATGTTGTAGACAGCTCATAAATAATTTCGAGATTAGTTGGGATTAGGGGCGAAGGCACGACTTGCAAACGGGGACTGGTTGCTGCTGGAGCTTGTGGAGGGAATCCTCGGTTTGGAACGTATTTATTATTTACAACAATGATTTCCGTTGGGTATTATTCGCTACGTTTTGGGTGGAAGCGAATTTATTTTGTTCTTTTTTTTCCATTCGGGACACATGGAGACCATTTTAAAATCGTTGCAAAGGAAATGAGCTAGAGATTGGAATCGAAATATTTGGCCTGGACATCCCTCATGTGGGAGTTATCGAGTGGTCAACAAAGGCTTTAGGCGACATGTGGTTGATGAATGGGGGTCACTTATGACTTGCAATGGGCCAACAGTTGTGGGTTGGGGTATGGTAAGGAGATTTTTCTACGAAATTGTTAGCCTGAAAAATTAATCATAATAAAATAATATTTTTAACGCAAAATATTCTGTTTATGTTGACTGCGACGTTTACTTTTTGAGATATATCAAGTCTCTTTATTTTCTTCAAAAAAGGGCGGAAGTAAAGATAACCAAGGACTAGGCGACAGCATCCTCCACGAACTTCTAATAAAGTTCAAAAAGTGACTTTGGCGTTAGCTAAGCAAAAAATTGGTCTGTTTATCTTCTGGAGAGTGAAGAAATTTGTTCCGGGCAGCAATGGGTGATTGGTGACAGCTTTGATTTTGGAAATGAATTGCTGCTGTTCCGACTGCATTTGAATTTATTAATCAGGGTCTACCTTCTATTCTACTAATCAGTGTCTAGCATCGACTTGTGGAATTACTTGTGTTGTCTTTTCTCTAGTCGGATCCACCGTTTTATGCTGAATCCGACATTCATTAGGACGTTTGTTAATAACATAACTATACAATTTATACGCCTTGTAAGATGGTTGTTTCGCTTTATGTTTTTGGCTTCATTTTTTATTGTTTTATTTTTGGATATTTAATATTTTACCTTTGAACAAAATTGATTAACTTAGACAGAGGCAAACATTAACACCAAGGTTAACTGCTGCCGAGACCGGTTTGGGTGTAACTGCCAATAAATGTTTCATTCGTTCGGACCTTCTCTCCTACTTGCCATACGGCAACAGATTGTGCAAAGCTATTTCTAGTCAAATTCACTATACATTTGATCATTTATATTTGTAAAAATTATTGATATTTTGTCCTGAAATAAAGATAGTAAAAAAAAAGGTAGCTTTACTTAATTGGAAGAAATCTGGTATCGGAAGTTTGTCCACTGTTCGGCGAACGACATTGCGGATCCTGTATATGGCCAATCGTGTATACATAAACCTGTATGTATACCCTTCATATAGGCTTCCCCTCATACGAAATATAATTTCAATATAAAAGTAGAATGGGTTAAAGATTGGGTACAACTGGCAGAGAAATGTGGCACCAGCTTAAGTGTTCAATATGATGATTCTGTACTTCTGAAATATATGTGGTACACAGTTGAACGTGGAAAGCATGGACTGGGAAGATTCACTGCACCTATTAATAAAACAAATAGATGAGGAGGCGAGAAAGAAATTTCTGGAGAAAGCAGCGTCTTCAACGCATCGCAGTACGTACAACCGGCTCCTGGGAGTAGAAATTATTTCAAAGATTCGAATAGTATCCGCGAAATATCAACAATGTTCAAGCTGCGTGGGGAACTTCTAAAACTTAATTTTATTCCCCACAGGGAGGACCTCCCGGTACTATGCGGCATGTGTAATCTAAATGAAAGAGAAGATGTCATGAACTTCACAGGCAGGTGTCCAATTTTGAATGAGACTAGAAGAAGTGTTTTTGAGAAAGACTACTTATTTGAAATGGAAACAGTATCACTGCTCAATGAAATGAATGTAATAAAGCTATTTAAATACTGTGAAATTGCTTTAAAACATAGGGAAAGTATATTAACAGAATCTTTTTAAAATTGCTAGAGTAATACACTTAAATTATATATAAATTAAAAGAAATTAGATGCAATGTTTAGTAACGTAATAATTGTCAATCTGGCAGACGGCAAAGCCATGCTTATTGATTTTATATAATAATTTTTATTAATAAAATTACTTACTTACTTACTTCTGAAACAACAACTCTATAAATTTTTGGAAATACCTGATATTATCCACAAAAATGAAAGCAAAATACAAGCGACATCTTCTATTAACAGGTTGATATACCCTCAACTTAACCATGATCTTAATGATAAAAACTATTTTAATGACAGTTATAGCATAAGGTCGATATCTCTAATATGTAGGGCAAGTTGCGAAATGTTAAATTTGAATGGAGCTTCATTTATAAAAAAAACAACAACAAATCTTTGTACTATATGCATCCTTCAAATGGAAGAAGATACATTCCATTTCCTGGCAAATGTCTAATTTATAAAGGCTTAAGGCTTATTTACTTCGGGAAGTTATCATTAACAATGGAGCAAACAAGAAACCTACTTGATGGCCATAACTGGATAGCACTTCACATGTTTATTGAGAATGCATCTTCGTGTAGAAATAATATTCTAACCGAACTTATATAAGAAAACAAAAAAAAAAAAATAATAAATAGGAATATGACATGGTTTTCAATCATTTAAATTTTTAAAATTGTATATTATTTAATTTGTAAACTTTGTAGCGAGTCAATCAGGCAATATTTATAGTTTATACTTTTTTCTGTAGGTACTGTATTTAATAATGTAAATTCAAAATGTAAAATGTTATTTGAAAACAAAATTAAATAAAAAAATAATTTTAAAATCTTTAAAATCTTAAAAAAAAATCATAAAGGAATGCTTGGGCTGGACTAAAACAATTCAGAAAGACTCTCCTATGGTACATAAAACTGAAATAGTATGCCCAAAAGATCAGATTGCAGAAAGAGGCCATAGCGTAATAATAAAATGATTTATCCTGCTAATTACATTCATAGGGGAAGGTTGAGTACCTCTAACCAGTTTCCAGAAAATGTATGCTTAAATCATTTATGCTAATAGCATAAGCATATTATCTCAACATAGAGATGACTCCTGCTATGTAACTATAGCCTATTTACTATTATTTTTATTTATGAAATCAGACATGATTTTCAAAGTTTCACTCAAAAAGTTTACCTTGGACCATACTCATTGAACAGCATATTTCATCGATACCAATGAGTTTATGTTTAATTTCATTGGTTGAAAAAACAAAAGTATTCTTAAACTGAAAATTCATAACAAAAAAGTAATACAGCAAAGACTCGAAAAAGTTAAGACGCGCAAAGGTTAAGTAGGTTCCAATCTCCGTTGGTGACTCTAAAAAGTTAAATTTTATATTAACATTTTCGAGTCATTACTGAAGTTCTGACAATTCTTGCAAAAAGTTGGGAAAAAAGGTTTTCCGAGTCTTTGTAAAATTATACTCTTAAGTTTTGTCAACCTTTATAACAATATAATATGGGTGGCGCTACAGTACTAGGCGGACATGGGCTTAACTTCTCAGCAACCACTCATGTTGCGCGTGCTGTTGTTCTTTCACGAGTGGATGGGACCTACAGTTTAATGCCGACTGCGAACGGCTAAGTTGAGAAGCTTTTCCTAGGCAGGAATACTCTTTGAGCATTGTCAGTGACTCGAAAGAGGCGGAGCCGTGAATTATCAAAGGTGACAAATTCGGGTATCGAACCTGGCACCCTCTGCATAGGAGTCGATTAACTTACCCACTCCGCCACGAGCCACCTTTTGTTTTTTGTAAACTTTTAGAATGTCCAAAAATGTGTCCAATGAAGTTTGTCGACCGGAGGCGACGTAAAGGCGTAGGCCACGTAGAGACTAGAATCAAAGGTAGAACAATCAAAATGGTTATGCAGATGAAGTAAGAATCAAGGTGTAGCTTGACAGTCCAAGGTACACCGAAAATGTTGGACTTAGGTACACCATGAATATGCCCTTTACTCTCGTAGATGATGACCTAACAGAAATAAACAGCATTAGTATTAGTCATCTCATCGCTAAATAAAAAACTTTGAATGATTTGCAGATTAGGATCAACTCGATCATTGTGGCGTACTATGGCCTAAGTGTGACTGTTGATCATGACAGTCAGCCACCCTAACTTAAGCTAACCTCCAATTTATTCGAGTCAATTATGGTTAGGCATTATCATTTTAAAGAATAAATGTTAATTAATAGGAGCTAAACCTAGGTGGAATTAACGGCGCTGAATAAGAAGAGAGCTTTAACACTGGTCAAGTATGGTCAAACGCTACGGACCGCCTAACAATGACTTCTGCAGAATTTGAAGCAACGACGAATAGAGAGAAACTATCGTTCTCCTTCGAAAACGACATTAAGACAGGTGGTTATTTGATGCTGTATTGAAGTCAAACTGATTTTTTGTCCGTCACAGGTCCCTTCTTTAAAATTGTTGCTTGCACAAATTAGGTAAGTGCGTTATATCAGCTGTAGTCAGAAAGAATCAAAAACACCTGAAAGTCAGAAAGATTTGAGAAAAGTGGGAAAGTCTTTCCTTAGAATTAAAAAAAAAGACTTCGTGTTGAAATATACGTAAAATTTGATTGATTGACTAGACTTTGGTAAAATTTTGAAAAAGCAACGTTCATAAAATTTGAATTTTTGAAGTCATAAGAAGTTAGTTTGGGGAAGATGCAGGTCACTTTTAACTCCAGTTCCTTTTCAAATTCAAGTATATTACCTCCAAAGTCGAGCAAGAAGAAAGAAGCATCAGCAGTTCACTTCAAATCTTTTACTCCTTAAGCCAAAGGCCAATTGAGGATCTGAGCTAAATCTGCCTTACCGGTTACAGTGATCAGTACCGAATTTATTTAAATTACAGAACTCATATTTAGACCATCGCTCTTACCTGTTAATCAGTTATTGAAACCCTGCTAGCCAGCCCAAATCTGTACATAGCCTCATGCACACCAAGCAACTTACATGATAACACACACGCATTTCATAAAACTCCACGAATCGAAATAAGGATCAACCCTCAACGCTGTATACCCTTTCGAGAATTTCCACCAATTGACCACTGAAAGTTGGTAATCCAATTTGTTGGCCAGCATATCAGATGGGGATTTGTCAATCAGGCCACCGAACACCCGCAAGGCGCACGCAAAGAGAACACGGAACACTTGCAATTACAGCGACATTGTCAACTCTCCATCATACATGGACGCATCTTAATTGCATAATTTTTCCCCTTCATTAAAACAAATTAAATTACAAATTTTCATTAGTATTAATTTATAAATTAAACCCTGTCCCCGGTCTGTCGATGGGTGGGCTTAACATCTTTTGTTCCAGCCCAGCCCGGCGGCGGCTCGTATGGCTGACCATGCAATTCGGCCTCGTCACTGTGCGCTGCCGATTGAGGGCGTTTAATTTCTTTTTATTCATTGAATTTAATACAAATTGAAATTTATGTAGTCGAAACTGTGAAACGCCGGAAAAAATTGAAATGAAATTGAAAAATACGACTTTGCCACGGCTCCGGCTATGGGGCCGTGAATCGCGGTAGCGGCGCGGTGGTGGCGACTGATGGTCAGTAGCAGCAACAGCAGCAGGAGCATCATGGCTGGATTGGGAAAAGCGAAAAAAATACAAACACACAAAATATGAATTGCATTAAGTTTATCGGGATTTTGCAGCCGGCGATGCTGACCGACGAGGGAGGAGCTCCCATCTCTTGCAAACACCATGGGATGCGGTTTCGCAGTGACTTTGGCTCGGCTCGGCGACCGGGATGAAGAACTCTTCTGTCACTCCGCACCTACGTTAACTAGTCACGTGTGGGGAAGCCATCGATAATTGAATTTTTCTGTGGATATTGATTAAATATTTGATATGCAATTTATTGACGGTGCGGCACGGGCACGGCACGGCTTGACAGCACGAGCGGAGGCAGAGACAGTGGTAGTCGTTGTTGATCAAAACCGACGAAAATTCGAACAAATGAACGACCAAACGACCCTTCATTGTCGACTCGATTGAATGGGTGTGTGGCATGGTATTGAGGTTCGGGCGGACGCGGGCACGACGCTGAGAGGCTGAACACTCTCGGTCGGGTGCAGTGATGCGGTGGCGAGCAAGCAAAAGGACCGCCACACCATCACCATCAGATCAATTCTGATGGCACGACGACGGCAATGGATGGGTGAAATGGACTCAATTCGATTGACGATGCTGCTGTGCGCTGTTTCTGCTGCTCCTCGTGCTCCTGCTCCCGATGACGATGATGATGATGATGATGAAGCTACCAACACCACTGACGGGCAAATTTGAAGAGTTTCATTCCAATTATCCGACAAGCGGATGGACGAGTATTGATTTCTGTGTCCGAACACAAAGAATCAACATAATTACAAACTAACTATGGGCGCAAATGGATATTTCATTTCACTGAATAGGTATTGGCTTCATTAATTTGCTTTATGGAATTGTATTGCTGACCACAAGGGGTCGCCGCGTCGGTCGGCTGGTTGAATATTCGCCACCCTTGCTCGGGTCGTCTCTTGGATTGGTTCGCCGACCAGGGGGGTGATCGACTGAAAGCTTCAGTAATTTCTGGCACTTGATTAAAATTTCAATTTTAACATCGAATCAGGTGATGTTTTTTTTATTATTATTTCACTGGACCGTCCAAAAATGCTGCTAATTCCCCCCTAAGTGCGTGTGAGTTCGAAATTCTGCGACTGGACTGATTAAGGCCATTGATAGGGGTCAAATGTCGACAGGGCAGCCGTGCCGCGCCATGTGCACCCGATGTATAATATTATGGGGGCCACTCAACCAAAATGCAATAAATTCACAACTAATAGCCAGAGAGCAAATGTGATATGCCGGATGGAACTAGGTGGCTGGTGTTGGCCGTTGGGACGTTTGTTTCTCTGAATGACCTCGTTGCATACGAGGGCATCGAATGCTGGCGCGCATCTATATTTGTCGATTTTATTGAATTAATGAGTGCACGAGAGCTGATTAAATTGTCCGATATTCGAACATGGTGGCGGCGTGAATTCAGAATAGCTGTTAGAAGGAGTGTGTCCTAAGCCTAAGCTGATTATATTATTAAAACTATCGGCAAAGTGGTTATCTTGTTTCACAGAATTTGCTGCAATACAGCCCCCCCCCCCCCACATCACTCGCTAAATGAATTCGGTACACAGCACGTAATCCGTCAAAATGTTTCCCATTCCGTAGCCCAACCGCCACAACTGCACCACTGGCCCATCGAAACAGGATACAAGACTTTTCAATTAACTAAAACGCTGAACAATTTAGCTGAGCCAAAGTGAGCGCGTTGGGATTTCATGCTGCTGACAACGCAGTAGAAGTGCTCTAACGGCTAACGGTGTGTGGTAGGACCATGATGGCGGCTGGAGCGACATCAACGTCGTCGGCGCGCGGTTGGGGTTTGTGTGTTGACATTTTTTCGTTTGAGTGGTAAACAAATATTTAATTATTCCATAGTAGATGTCATTCTATTTATACCCACAGCTTGACATGTTCAATTATTCTGATATTAAAAAATGAATGGACGCACACACATGACAAGCAGATGCATTGGTATTCATCAAATGCAAGATCTGACAGGGGCGGCGATAGATTTGCTGATGGTAAGAGTGTAAAGTTTTTTGTCATCCCTGTCACTTTGACACATAGTTTTTGTATGACATGTAGAATGTCAGTTAAAAACTGGAAAAAAAGGTTCAGCGGATGGAATTGTTGTCTATTGTGTTCTGATTTTCTGCATTCTCATTGGATTTTGAATTTTGTACTCGTGTACATACGGTTTTGCATTTCAATGGTGCCTACTTTTGAATTTCTATCTGTTATGGACTTTGAAACAGTTTTGACGATATTACAATTTGTGTATCGTTTCTAGGAACGGGTTTAGATTTTGACAGTACTCTACATCCTTTGAGCTGCTACATATAGGAAATTAAACAACGTTATGCAGTCTTTCAAGTTAACGGAATCGTACAATTAATTACTTTCATTTCCGTAAAACGTTGGCCCAGCATGGGTAATTTTGCGCCAATAACGAAAAGAGTTTCATTATTTTTTTACCCCCAGACATGTAAAGCTTTTTTAACTTTGGGTTGTAAGGTGTGTATTTTTTAGAGCAGCAGAACTTTAAATGTAAATCGAAGGGTGATAAATCATAGAATATAACTTAGAGTATGAGAACACTGGTGCACACATTGTATAATCTGTATAATCACATTGGCGATTGTTTGTTCGCAAGCGGTAGTGTTGGACGAACAAATTTGTAATCAAGTATCTGTAGCGCTAACTATTAGACCATCAATATATGATAATTGAAACAATGTGGGTCAATGATTTCGCGCACCAACCGGTAAGTTTTTTTGGTTGTAGTGTTGTAGTAATAATAATAATAAATTTATATATACATATATGGGTGGCGCTACAGCTCGTAGAGGGCCAGGGCCTACCTTCTCAGCAACAACTCGTGTTGTGTGTGCTATTGTTCTCTCACGCGTGGAAGGGACCTACAATTTAATGCCGACTCCGAACGGCGTAGTTGAGAAGCTTTTTCCTAGACAGGAAATACTCTTTGAGCATTGTCAGTGACTCGAAAGAGGTAGAGCCGTGAAATATGAAAGGTGGTAAGTTCGGTTATCGAACCTGGCACACTCTGCGTAGGAGTCGACACACTAACCCACTACGCCACGGCGACCCACTAATATTTTTAATTAAATAAATTTAATAATAAAATGACACGACATGAAACTTTTCTAACCCACTGTACTCTGTCAAAATCAATCCCTATTCCTTATGTATCCCTCGTTAGATTTTACTCAGCTAGCACTGCCTCTTGTCAGCTTAAAATGTAGAAATGTAATAAACAGAAGAAAGAACAGAATATAATGAATCGGATCTAATTGTTCCAAAATGAAGATTACAGTGGGTACCAGGTTAAGTCCCTGAATTTACCAACTTTCATAATTCGCTTCTCCATACTTTTCGAATCAACGACAATGCTTAATTAATGAGAGACGAATTTTCTCAAACGCAGCCGTTTGGAGCCGAATAAAACTATATAAAAGCCACAACGCACAAAACGAGAGGTTGCTGAAAAAAGCAAGGCCCTAGTCCACCTTAAGAGGTCGCGCCACACATATTGCCATAATGGTATTTCGTCAAGGGCTTTAGTTTTAGTTCAAAGTGAATTGAGTCATATTTTTCACAATAAATTTGGACACAACTTATCGTATTGGCCTAGCGTGAATCTAGTCAATCAAATCCATCCAACTTCGGCCAGTTTTTCCCCTAGTCAACACCGGAGAAAAATGCAAAAGTATTGGTATTCCTTGCATTTCAGAAATACTCTTACACAAACCTTGGATCCATTACGCAATGGCGGCCGATTAGTGGATTTTAGTGGAAAATGGCTGCATATTCGTAAATTTGCCCACAATTCATGTACGATTTATGTAACATACATGGGTATGGTGTTTGGAGGGTGTACAAAAGTTGAATCGTATTTGTAAGAGAATTTTATTACAATGGGATATGGACTTTCGTGAATAAAAATGTATTGCAATGCCCATTTAACTGGAACTATTAGACCTCAAATCAATTCTTAAGTATATATAAATTAACGACAAAGACCGTTTTTATTTTATTTTCCCTCTATGAGGGACTTTATTTAAATTCAAATCCGATCTTGCGTCGATCACTGCTTTCTTAAAACTAAACTACTTTCCTTAACCTATCCTAATTGCTCGATGTCGAAGATCAATGGTCTTGACACAATTGCGTCCCACGATGGATTATCGGCGTCGGAGGCATCGCTGTGCCTGGTCCCACTTTAAACTCTGACCTAGCATCTGGCTGTTTGCACACCTTTTGTTGTCTGGCTGCTCTCACACCTTCCGGCGTCTGGCTGTTTGATCAAATTTGTAACGTGAGAGCGTGTTAACTTGTACAGACTTTTCATAAACCGTACCTGACAAATTAACTCAAAAAATGATGTCCGCTGTATACGCTTAAATCATGAATTCTGAAAAAACTCATGAATTTAATTTAAACAATGCGAAGGTATTGCAACTATTACTACTCCATAAAAATGGTTGTCAAAACTTGTTCTTTTAAGTGATTCACGATATGCTATGAAATTATATACTATTAATAAGATCTAACTATTAGAGACACTTATCAAAATTCCTTCTCTGTTAAAAATTTTAAAAATATCGAAATGAATCGTTGGTCTCAAATGCGAGATCAGAAAGCACTTTATCTCTCGTTTGGGGCCTGTGAATCGGCCGGTGACGCATAATACAATCGATTAGCTTGCGTCACTTGCAGACTTGGAAGATAGCGAAAACACTGTTATCAAGATGAAACCTGGCCGCCTACGGTGCAAGTATCTTAGCCCAACTTATACAGATGATAAGTTGAGCTAGACAGATGAAAAAAAAAACAGACACTCTCTTACAAGTTGACTGTAAGGGTGTCTGACTTTTTTTCTCCCCGAAATTCAGAGAAACTCTGAAGTCATTTAGAAACTGCAGAAGTGAAGTCATCTGCATAATTCATCCCGAAAATATTTAACTTGAAATTTATTTTATCGCTTTGTTTGTCTGAATATTTTATTCAAGGGTGGCCAACTTGACAGGTTTCACTATAGTAAGATATCAGAGAGTATGCATGAAAATTTAACTATCTGTATCCAGTTAATTCCACTAAATTCATAGTCATGATCAACATTTACATGAAATAATCAAAAAATTTGATATTCTTACTAATAATAAAATAAATGGTGAGTGAGGCAAATATGGGCCACGTGGGTAATATGACCCACTCTTATATTTCCTAAAAGCGGAAACTCACAGAGTTAAACTTGATTTCACAACAAACTTATTAGAATCGGTCTCGCCCGAACCTATCATCATTGGTCTGGTGCGAGAAATGTGCAACATAGGAGTGTAATTGTGTTTTTTCTGTTTTCATTGTAATTCTTTGGTTTGTTTTAATAAGTCTTTTCACAGTGACTGTTTGTAGATTTCATGAACTCTTTTTAAGGTTATATAGTACTCAATGTGTTCTTATTTTTAGTCATATCAAAGTTAAAAAACAATTTTATGAACCGTGATTAAATTGAAGAGTAGTAAAAAAACAACATTGTGTTTAATATGGGCTACTCCATGTTTCTGCAGTATCGCCAGTAGACCACATTTAACATATGATCTTTGCCAGCTTCATCTATTGCGCCAGCCTGCGTACAAAGTGTTGTATGTTAGTGGTTGCAGAAGACTGTGCAGGCAACGAGCAACGATATATGTGAGTTTTGTACAGTTAAACCCAGAAATCATTTCCAGGCCATATTTAACACCAGGTAGGCCAAATTAGCCGCAAGATACAATATGAGATTACTCTAATTTGTTCAGTATATCTTTGTGTTGTGTATTTTAAAAAAGGTTTATGTTACTTAAGTGTGACGGTAAATTGATTTTAATGATTATAAAAAAATCAATAAATGAAAGAGCATAAATTGATGGTTTTATTTCGAAAAATATTAAGGATGGGCCATATTTGCCGAACTTACTCTACCCTTTAGCTAGAATGAATGCTGTCACATTTGGTAACCTTTGTTTAGTTCTTCACATGAAAGAAACCAGATTTTGGTATGACACCCATTGATCACCAGTTGGTCACAAGTTCCATTTTAAAATTTCACAAAAGTAACGAATGCAAACTCTTTTATGACATGTACACCATTTATACGCCTTATTCTTTTATGCTCCACGTACGTAACGACAGACCGATTTGTGCTGGCCACCTATCCATTTGCGAAGCTCCAAATAAGAGAGCCCTCCGACACTCCCAATGATCACCGTAAGCATCCAAAAATGCCCAAAACGAAACCACCTAAACACACGCCTGTATCAAAAATTCTTAGGGCTGTAAGCAATAAATTTCTCATTCATCATCTTCGATTGAATGCTGGTCCAATCCCCCACCCCACCGAGCACTGCCAGGTATCCTCGTGTTTTCCCAGCTCTAAGTCGATTAAAGTATAATGAAATAACTTAATTGCTCCTTGGTGAATTCGGGCATACATATTTCATGATCGATGCCAGTGAGCTGGGGAGGTGTGCATCCGAAGCTCTTCGTTCATGGAATTCCTAGGTGTTAACGAATGTCTCATTATGCCGTCTGATGGGATGAAACGCAATCAATTCTCGTTTCCCCATGCCTTGGCAGGCCACACTCTCTCTCTCTCCCATCCTCGGCTTCTGCTATTGAGGTACGCATTTAAATCTAGATACACATCAGATCTGAATTGATGGATGTAATGCATTATTTATCACCACAGGACGCATACTGATTCTGCATTCGGGCTTTAAGAATTTAACCCTCCGCACTGAGTGATTGAGGTGAACTCAAACCCGGTCGTGGATCGAGACACAGAGCAAAACACAGGACCCCCAGATGACAGCAGCCTGCCAACATCTGTTGCACGCTGTGGTCGTAGCGTTGTCAAGGCGTTTGGATAACTAAAACATGATCCTGTTAATCATGTTCTTATAGCAGGCATAAATTCTCATCTGCCCGTCGTCGTCTGAAGGGGGTACGGGGGATGGGCGCCTTTAAAGCTGCGAGAATAAAAAATCACCTCTTTGATTAAAATTTCCCAACCGAGAGCTTCAGCCTCTGCCGCCAACTGTGCCGAGGTATGCTGCATAGGCGCCTGGACTGGGCTGGGTTGGGCTGTGCTCGCCCGGCTGGGGCTAGAGGACCAACTGGCAGGAGTGCTGATGATGATGAAGAAGAAGCGAGAAATACAAAAAAAAATTAAAATTGTCGTCCGCGCAAAATGGCCTTTATTTCACAAGGACGTTAGACTATCAAGTCGCCACGGCTGAAGGGTTGTGAAAAATTAAATGTCCTGGGATATAATCTCTCATTAAATCTTGTGTTCAGTCCTTGTCCGACAGCCCATGGACATGGAACGGTGATTTTCTGGATTTATGGATTAAAAAGGATAATGGGGGCTAATGGGAAGGAGTCGAGTGAAATGACAATGGAGCCTGCTGTTACGATTCGTCTCTGCTGCCGCTGCTGCTGCTTGTGCTGCTGCTGTTGCTGCGGTGGAAGCCTGCTAATTAGTTCTTGCGAAATGAGTATGGCAGTGGCTGCATTGCCATACCTTGCCTCGTCCCCCCATGTTCGCACTGTGATACCCCCTTTCCCATCGGTAGTTATGTCAGTCGAAGCTGAACTGTGGGTACACACAGCAGCTACCCGCGCCTTAATTACTCATGGTAATAAATGCCAGGCTTTGGAGGGCAAATTATCCGCCCATATTATGTATTCTGCGAATACAATCATTTGCCTGACTTGTGCTGCTCTGAATGTGTGTGCTCTGTTCTTCGGAGGGTTCTTACAAAACTTAGTCCTCGTCAATGTCGTTGTCGTTGGCGGATGGTTGATGGGCGGATGGTAGCTGGTGGGGCTGCTGGCGTGCTGTGGGCGAAGGAGAATACTTATGTAAATAATATCCTTTTCAATTCCATCACATTTCCCTCGATATGAAATTCACTCACATATGCTGCGTACAAAATTAGAGAATGAGATGTGTGCCGAGGGTGACTAGGCTCTACAGCCGCACCGCGCCGCGCCATAGCGCAAGGACATGACAGCAAGCATAGGCAGCACAGCACAGCCAGAACAGACAAACAATCGACACACTCGCACGAGGGATAACGACAACAAAAAACGCGCCCGGAATGTAATGCCGAGTAATTTTATTTATTAAATTACAACGCAAACCTGATTATGTATTCACAGTGCGAGTTTTATCTTTGAACGGGTAAATACTAGTCCTCATGAAAAATCCAAAAGACGTCGACGCCGACGACTCTCCATCACTGCCAGCATTTGCTGATCTGCTAGCTCTGTGCTGTTACGCTCCGAGATATGAGGGAACCCTGTGTTGTGTGACTGTCTGCAAGCGCCTCTGTTGTCATAGACGCCGTCGCTGCTGCCATCATTCCGAAATCTGTTCCACTCGTTACGAACAGTCTGTCGGCCTATTAGTTTATGTGGAGGCACGTTTGTGCGAATGAGTCAGTTTATTCCTTTGATATTTGACTCCATCTGACAGGCATAAATAAGCGCAAGCATTTTTGGCCAGAAGGAGGTTGTCCCGGCCACCCTCGACGAGTTGTGGGTTTGCGCCCCCTTGGCAGCTCGGAAATTGAATTTATTTTTTTTTGTTATTTGTGTGCCCGCACTCATATTAATCGGCGGCGACGGCGCATAGGCCGACCTTCGTCATGTGCCAGTCATGTTCACCCCCAGAATCGTGGGTAACATATGTCCCTAATGATTCCGAGGCACTTTAGAATGATTTTAATTAAGAACTTTGTTTAACGGTGTCGGTGTTGGTGTCGGTGCGACGATGGCTGAGAAGGAAGTTTGACGAAGTTTCGCTTTCAAAAGAGCGCGAGTGGCGCGGCAGAGGAGGACAGGAAGAATTTATGAAAGAACAGGCATTACACGAGATTTGAAATTAATTGATTGAACTGTCAGGTGGTGGGTAGGAAGAGTATGATCGATGTACTCGAGCTCAGCATGACACGTTGTGATGGTGCTGCGTTGTACGGCGCTCTTGTCGAAGTTGGGTTTTCGGGGATTGTGGGAGATTAAAATGTATGCGATGCTCAATTTCCACAAATTATCAGAAAGGATTGTTTACGCAACTCAGCCATGCGAGTGCGGCAATGAAATGCTTGGGTGAGCGAGGCATGTATGAGGTATGTATGATGTATGATGTAATAATGTATACGTTGGCAAGGAAAATGGAAAGGAGTTTGAAGGTAAAGGAGACTTTTCTTTGTTAATCATAATTATCGTGTTCTGCAACAACCCAGTGGATGTTCTTTTCGACTGATTATTATTTTACACAATTTTTGGACATAAATTCATACAATTTCTACGGATGATCATTTTATACGTAAATTCAATTCTTCTACTGTGCTCATGCGGTTGAGGCAATTATCTATAACATTTCCTTATCGACTTTTTTTCAAGTGGCCAGGGCTTTTAAGTATCAAATAAGAGGTGTAATGATGCCACCCTTTTCTACGTCTCGACCACTCCTCAGTACTTGTGTTCGAATGGCGTAGCCTGATTTTACAATTCAAGCATTTAGAGCATTGGGTAGTCCAGATTTAGACTTTCTACGATCTTGCGATGTTTTCAAATCTACCATATCTACTACCAAAAGCTCAAAATCTACCCCACTTTGTTATTCTTCCTCTTTATGCATTTTATTGTCATTTTCAGTTCTTTAACCTTTCTCACAGCACATTTCAAAGGAAGATATGATTTCTTTAATTGTAAAGATGTGTAATTTACAGCGACTGTGTCTTAAATTTTACGCCCAAGAGAGTTAAGGGCTCTCTCATCTCATTCCTGGGAACGTTACCGTACCGTATTTTAATTTTCTTAGAAATTGTGTAGGTAACCGAGATCTACCACCCTTTTTTTAATTCTACCACTCATTTTCTCTAGGATCTACCACACTTTGCAAACTTCAAGTCCCAACACTGATCACAAGAAGAAATCGAGACAAAAAAATTATACTTCAAATTTTTTTGTGACAATGTGAAGTCCTCTCAATGTGGGAGAAGAAAAAACGAAAAAGAGAGCGAAAAGAACAAATTTTTGACATGAAAATGAATTCACCACATCATGGTAACTACTCTTGTGAGGTTTTTGCAAGGAAAACAAATACCTAGCTGAAACCTCACAAGTCACCAAGTAGGCATCAGAGTTTTCGCATCACAGGCATTTGAGAGTTGTGACCGCATCACAACCAGAATAGAGGTGTAAATATGAAAAAATTCCGCAGCCTCTCATTCACATCTCTGATCTGCCAAATACAAGTCTCACATCTCTCTCGGCATACAAATTTTAGCTGAACAACAACATCAGTGGTTGCTGTAGAAGCTTGGCCCAGGTCCACTTTGGACTGTCGTGTTATCCATATCATTATGATACTATTATTTTTCTGACCAAGAGCTCCTTTTTTACCCACAAATCCAACTACTTCGTGCATTAAGCCCCTCTCCACCTTCTTCACTATGTACTTCATGGAAGCCACTCATACCGTGTACACTATGTCTGTTGAGTTATGTTTAACTAAATGTTTAGTCAGTTTTTCGTCGTGTCTTCAGACTTTTAGTTGGTTTATTTTTAAGTTTTCAACATTCAAACACAGTGCTTTCAAAAATGATTATTATTGGACTTTCTTACTTTAAACAAGATTTTAAGTCGTACTATGAAAACCAAACCTAATACATAATAGGGTGATGGCATAAGTTGTCAGCCCCTTACCAATTTTTCATATTCAGTTGGTCCCTAAAAAAATTCTACCTTCGTACAGAGAATTTGGATTATCTGATGAGTTGAATATCTAGATTATACATCTTATACGTTATTTCGCTATGTTCCTACGTAAGATAAACTATTGACAATAATAGCGAAAAAAATGTAATTCTGGAGTAGTCAGCCCCCTCAGATGCAGTTGTCAGTTACTTGAGTACCCAGTAGTCTGCGTCAATGACGCATTAATTGAGGCAGACTATAAGAATTCAATATGGGTGGCGCTACAGCCCGTAGAGGGCCAGGGCCTAGCTTCTCAGCAACCACTCGTGCTGTGCGTACTATTGTTCTCTCACAAGTGGAAGGGACCTACAGTTTAATGCCGACTCCGAACGGCGTAGTTGAGAAGCTTTTTCTAGACAGGAAATACTCTTTGAGCATTGTCAGTGAGTCGAAAGATGTGGAGCCGTGAAATCTGAAAGGTGGTGAATTCGGGTATCGAACCTGGCACCCTCTGCGTAGGAGTCGACGCACTAACCCACTACGCCATGACCACCCAGCCACGAGGCTGACTACTGAATATAAATTTGTAAAACGTATTTTTCAGTAGTTATCTGGGGGATTGAGCTTATGAGAATTAAAAAAAATTCTTTATCTTCTAAGGCCAGGCAGCACCCACCCTCTCCTCATCCCTTGCAAAAATTAAAATGATTTATTTTACAATGTTTTACAGTTTTTTTACTCGAAACATGAACTATAAGTGACTGACCTACATCTAATCATATAATGCAGTTGCGTTCAATATTTTTGTGGTTATAGTACTTCTTCCAAAATACTTCTACTTATATGTTTTTTTACAGAAAACTCAGTAAACCGACGTTTACGAAAACTTCAACCAGACTTTAATTTAGCAGCTGCACCGACACAGATAGCATTTCAGGCAAAAAAAACTTGGGGAAAATAAACTCAAGCATTTACTATTTTTACTGAAATTTGTAACGAAATGGCTGACTACTGGAGGGGCTGACCTTAAATGCCATCACCCTGTGCGGATTTCCTTATGGGCACAATCAGAATGTTTGCTCTCATTTAATTTTCTTCTCTGTTACAGTATGTATCACAGATAGCATACCACTCAATCAACGTTGTATTGAGAGAAAGGTGTACATAGATCTCACGTTGATGATTATGTTTTAAAATTGGCTCCAGTTTGGTACTTTAGACTTTCTTACAAGATGGCCTTGAACTTATTTTCGAGATTATGTCAGGGAATGGGCAATTGAATCGAGCAACCAAACGAGCTCTGTTATTCTTGTTATACTTTCTCATAATGCTAATTCGGGTAAATTTATTTATTTATACCTTTTACTTTTTATTTAATTCTAAACAAATATTTCAGAGGATTCAGAAGCGCTGCTTTGAATACTTCTGTCGGTATTCCAACAAGTCTATTAACATTGGTAAATAATAATAGAGGTGGACCTGGGCCTAGCTTCGCAACAACCATTCGTATTGTTCTTTTCACGAGTGGAAGCTAAAATCATTTTTTCTAGACGTTAATACTCTTTGATCATTGCCAGTGACTCGAAAGAGGGTGGAGCTGAGAAAACATCACCAAAAGAGCACAGAAGTCATTGATATGTCTATCATGGCCGGTTTGGCAGTCCGAAGATGAAGTGGAAAAACGGATTTCACTAATAATTATATCGAATACAAGGCATCAAAATCTTGGACATAAACTAATACAGGCTATAACTTCGCTTTAGTACGGGACTTCGTCTATCTCGGCCTCTTGAATGCAACACATTACACATCTACCGAGATCAACCGCAGAAAAACTCTTGCTGCAACTGAAACCAACGCTGTTTACTTGGGCTTAAAAGGCAAGAATAAAATATATGCTCTGCGGCACATTGGCATGTACTATTTAAATAGCGGATGGAGTTTCGAGGGAAATGTTCTGCATGTTATCTTTGCTATTGTTGGCGTGAGGGCGCCTGGTCGAGAAGAATCAACCTGTATGAACTGTATGATGTCAAGAGTTCAACCAAACGCCTTCGGATCCATTCGCAAAGACGTCGACGTGGAGGGCATGGATCCTAATCGACGGGTCTCTCTGAAATTTTTGGAACAATGTAATACAGGCAGCATCCCGTCCAAACTAGTGCAAGTTCTTACCAATGATCGATTAAGCTGGAGAGGATGTTGAAATTGAATTTTGAGGTCCGAGAATGCCAGAATAATAAATAATAAAAATATCACCAGTCTTCATAAAGGCAAAAGACACTAGACTGATCTGTAATATCATCTAAGATCATAAACAACTTAAGACTGGGTGTACTTGCGGTGTGATGGAAATCCGAAAGAAACATACGGATGGTAGTTACAAAAATTGTAATCCTTGCTGAGAGGCTGGAAACCATAATCGACAATGCGAACCTCGAATACAATGTCAGGTTGATTCCTATTTCATGTGCATGCAGACGTGTACTTTCTCTTATGTGATATGTACGTCGATATCGCTCATCCTTAAGGACAACACCATCCTCAGACTGAACATGTGACATGAAAGGACATACCCTATGTTTACTGTCGTCTGCTACTTCATATGGCTTTGTCTTCGAGCCCACTTGGCGAAGATAAAGTGATTTGATTGATATACATGAATAAGAATATTTCTCGAAGAAGAATCTCCAAAGAGTGAGGCATGAACTGCAAACTACATCAGCGGGGGGAAGGGTTATTTTACAATATCTTACAATTTTTTTTAAGTGAAACATAAACTATAAGTGACTGACTATACTTCACGTGTGAATTTCATTTTCCCATGCGTTTACATCGCTAAATGTTCTCCCCACTGTCACTCTTCCGCTGGGTACTCCTTGAAAGCGCCCTACGCACCACAAGAGCTTCAAAAGTGCAGCTGACTGCAAAATGAGAGAGATGAAAACGAAACCGTGAAGAATATGGATGCACAATGAGTTTAACTGATTGACGTTTTACTGCGTGACTTGCATGCATGAGAACAATAATCCATTGCCTCATGCAGTGCAGTGTAAAGTAACGATAGGAACATGTCTGCTCAGAGAGTGTCTATTTTCTCGTTCAAAACGAGCCGTCAAACATTTAAGCTGACATTGCCTGGCACATACAAGGCTGCCATGCATCCATTACAGAATATTCGTTGCAGCGTCCACAGTAAATTCAGTTTTGACAGGCACTCTGCATAAGGTACTGGCGGAGCACTTACGTCGCTCAACTCCTGTCAAATACCTAGTGTGCTAGTGGTATGATGTCGTGGTTGGGTTCGTGGCACACTTCGATGAGGGACCAGCAGCGGTTCGAGAATCTCGTCACCTACACCAATCAATGACACTTCAAACGAATCGATTCCATTTAAGAATCGAGTGTAATCACCTCGAAATTGCTGTACTAGAGGTGTGCACCCACCGAAAAGAGGGTATTGCCCCTTTACTCCACCACACACATACGCATTTATATACCGACAAAGAAAGGAGGACTAACAAGGACTTTATGCAATTGCAAATAACACTCTAAAACCTTTCATCAGACATGTGAATAAGAATACGCAATCCAGGGAACACAACACTCTTCAAGGATAATTTAACGATAATAAAGGAGCAAAACGTACGACGAGCGAGTGTGTAACAGCGTATCCTGCATTCATCTAAGCATATGACTCCTTCACTCTCAGCGACACAACGATGACAATTTGGGACTTCCATCCAGGAAATCATTTCAATTACATGACTCAGAAATCGTAAAATTTCCTACGAACTATGGCTCGAGTTGAGTCGAGTATACTCTAAGGTCGTCAGAATGCCTTGTTGCCGTGCCATGCCACCAGTGCCAGATACCTACCATTTCAATCTACTTAAGTGAATTGTGTAGCGAATTGTATTTGTGAACAGTCTGTATTCCGCAAAAGGAGATAGGAAAAAAGAAAAAGATACGAATAAACCAAAAAGAATGAGATGCTTCTCGGGGAAAATCCTTCTTTCCATTCAGATGATGGAGCTGGAGATGGAGATGATGACGTTCCAGAGCTGAGGAATCAGTCATTTCACAAATAGACTTTTGCCTCTTCGCACAAAACTACAAAACATCGCGACACTGAGATATGGTGACGGTGACGGTGACGGCAATGGTGACGGTTACGGAGCTCAGCCCGTTCCCTTAAGAGGAGCAAACGCGAGCATCAGCATCTTCTTAGAACTTGGCTCCGCTACCTGATGACAAAAAATTGCACAAACTTATTTAAGATTAGGGGGCGGGTCGGCTGGCTGGCTGGCTGACTGGGATGCCACCGCACCAGTGCAGACTCGGGATAATATAAAAAATAATCCGCACCGAATACAAAGCTTTAGGAATACATCTCGTACCCATACATCAGAACATCGGTACTGCACAGAGATGAACATCAAAAATGCATTACCCCTTCGTTGGGATCCCATTTTTCCCCGTTGTTATGCATTGTTAGCATCCTGGGATGCTTGCATTCTTCCGGAATGCATTGTTGTCTACTGGGAGTGCACCTCTTTGCCAGGAGTCATTAGGAATGCAAACAACTCTGCACGTATGACGGATTACATTTTGTGCACATATGTCGCTCCTTCAAGGACGATTTAATTTCTCCCGAACCACATACACACTGTGTATGGGAGCTGAGAGGGATAAACGAAACATACGACTACGAGCTTTGCTTGAACAGATTATTTTTCAAAAATTAGCACGAAATGGGTTTCATTACACGGTTTTCCACATCGGCAACGATTAAACCACTCGTAACGAAGCCAGGTTGGATTTGGCGCGATGCGATGCGATCCGATGATGGTGGTATGAGAGAAGACACAGCGAGCGAGCGAGAGAGTGGAAGGGAAATTTACATGATTCGCAGGATTCACAGGATCCACGGGACTAAGCGATACAATTTTCGGCAGTGAATTTAAATTTCATATGCCACCGACTTTGCTCCGACCCCAGCCAACTCTGCCGGCTACGAGGAGCAACGCAGCGAGATTACAAATTCGCCTCCAAACATTCAGTTAACATGCACATGTGGCTGGCTGTCGGCAATGGCGGCAACGACAGCGGCGCTGGCGGCGCGGCTCGGCGGCGGTGGCATCAGCGATAGCGGATGGGCGGCTTGCTTGGTTTCTCGGTTGACTGCGAACATTTTGGGTTCAAATGCATCGGTGTGGGCGCTGGCGAGAGTGCGGGTTGTGCCCAACCACATGAACTACCACGCAAATGAATAAAACAGTTAGAAAATGTGCTTCTGGTAATGCAAACTGTGTGCCGTAGAGTTGAGCCGTGTAAACAATGCCGTCAGTTGCATTCGACAGCGGCTACCTTTTAATTTCTTTTTTTTTTGCCTTCCACATTGACGACGTATTGTAATCGATTTGGAAAATGTCTGGCACGACTAATGTATGCAATCTCAGCGCCGCCGTTCGTCTTAATCTCGATCGATTAGTTTGCGTTTATGAATTAATCGTAATCGACTGAAGTCCGGTTGAAGAGGCTTTACCACCAACCACTCAAATACAACCGCTTTCGTGCTCTTATCGCCACTCGACAAGGATAATCGAATTAATTTGTTATCACATTACAACAATTCAATTTTCGTTAAATACTGTCTCGGGTTCTGGCCAACCGCCGCCGCCGCCACCGGTTTGGGTCTCACCTTTCCAACAACGAACCCTAGCTGCTCCTCTGCGGCAAACTGAGGTTTGTGCTTCAACAGACCTGTGGCAGCGGAGGTGCGGCGGTGGCGGTAGCGACGATGGTGGCAATATTCCACTGAATAGCAGATGTGTTCGAAAACACATAAATTTCGATAATTTATCCCATATTCCTCCACTTAAGTCGTTCAGATTTCCATAATAAATTAATATGGCCGCCTTCCCGGAGAACCAATTTATTCCTTTAATTTAGCAATTTTATTTACAAATTGCTGTGTAGCTGTGTAACTGTCTACGGCTGTGTGTTTGTGTGTGTGCGGGTGCTATTCGAATTGAAATTTATTGCTCTGTGGAGCCCGCTCGGTATTCCGGGATGTGGTGGTTTCGGTGGGTGTCAGGGATGTGCGGAAACTTTGTGTGCTTGTCGTTGGGTTATTGTTTTAGATAATTTTGTCGATATATAAATTATTCCTAGGGCGGAGAGAAAAGTTGGATTTCTTTGTGTGATCATTATAGCGAAATAATATTTTTTTTCTCTCTCGTTTTCTTGTCATACAGAAGTTTGCGGAAGGTGAAGGCTGGGTGAGGGGTTCTCGCACTGGAGGAGCGTTTGAAGTGAACGGAAGTTGTAATGTTGTTAAGGATCAACCTGAGTGCGAAAACGTAGTGAATGTCGTATTCATACAAACAATGGAGTTTCCTGTGGTTCGATACGAGCGTACACAACTGCGCATACATTTGTATACCCTGACAAGGATTTTTGGTATTTCTCTGAATGGGCTTACAGCATTGGCGGAGGTTGGGGATCTCTTGTGTTAGGCTTATCTTTCTAATTGGAAGCTGTGTGTACGTATCTATGAATTGACAAATGTTGGGGGAAGGAATAATTTTCTGGGCGGGGTGGACACTAGATAACGGAGTTTTGTGGATGGTGAGGGTGATTGGTTCACATTGACCTTTAAGATTTATTGAGCAATGTAGTCGCTTGTTGTACGAAAATGTGCCTATTACATAAAGTTCAATCACTTTTGTGCAGTGGCACTTTAAGCCAAGACTCAGGCTCAGCTTTAGCCTTGGCCTTGGCTTTGGCTTTGGCTTTGGCTTTGGCTTTGGCTTTGGCTTTGGCTTTGGCTTTGGCTTTGGCTTTGGCTTTGGCTTTGGCTTTGGCTTTGGCTTTGGCTTTGGCTTTGGCTTTGGCTTTGGCTTTGGCTTTGGCTTTGGCTTTGGCTTTGGCTTTGGCTTTGGCTTTGGCTTTGGCTTTGGCTTTGGCTTTGGCTTTGGCTTTGGCTTTGGCTTTGGCTTTGGCTTTGGCTTTGGCTTTGGCTTTGGCTTTGGCTTTGGCTTTGGCTTTGGCTTTGGCTTTGGCTTTGGCTTTGGCTTTGGCTTTGGCTTTGGCTTTGGCTTTGGCTTTGGCTTTGGCTTTGGCTTTGGCTTTGGCTTTGGCTTTGGCTTTGGCTTTGGCTTTGGCTTTGACTTTGGCTTTGGCTTTGGCTTTGGCTTTGGCTTTGGCTTTGGCTTTGGCTTTGGCTTTGGCTTTGGCTTTGGCTTTGGCTTTGGCTTTGGCTTTGGCTTTGGCTTTGGCTTTGGCTTTGGCTTTGGCTTTGGCTTTGGCTTTGGCTTTGGCTTTGGCTTTGGCTTTGACTTTGGCTCCGGGTCTACTTGAGACACCGGTCCTGGTTCCGGCTGGGTAATGGCTCGAATGACTGCTGTACGGTATTTAGCAGACTCTAGAGACCTAGCAACAAGATCCGAAATAAAAGATCTGGGGAGGTAGGGTGAACACGTTTAAGGGACATGCAGTGTAAGCCATGTCACTATTATCTACTTTTCTGAGAAATCATCATTATCAGGTAGTCTGTAACTATGTTCATCCGAAGTTACCAAATACAGTAACACATGTGCATCCTTTTGCACTTTTGCACACCTCATGCAGTTGCATTCCCCCAAGTGGATAAAAGGAAACATTTTTCCAGCCACATTTCATTGACGTTGCCATTTTTGTTCGACTAATGAACGTTGCTGTGGTCAGTTGTGTTCTCGTTTGTTTGCACGAACCAACACACCAATTACTTCACTCAGCAATCAGTAGCCAGCAGCACTCATTATTCACGAATTACAGTCAGTCAGCTACTTGGGATTGCAAGCATTCACAAAAAACACTGCAAACCTTTTCAATTACATTTTAAAGTGCCGCACAATGGAGCTGCATTTCAATGATGGTGCCCAGAGAGCAGCAATCATTTGGAAACCTTTGTCTGGCAGTCACTGATGGCTTAGCAGAGTACAAGCGTTCGAACACATTCGCTTGCAAGCGCTTCTCCCATACACAGTCCATATTGCACTCCTTGACGCAGCACAATTTCATAAAATGGAACAAATCAAGCTTTTCCGAAAAATACAGACATGTCAGATGGCATCAGATCAGCTTTGATCAAAGCAACCCATCCTGGCGAATGCCATTGTATCCGAGGTACCTTGTTAATATTCTATCGTTGTGAAAATTGAAAATTTTCCACATCAACGAGCCGCTCTGTGACGTTATGAAGGAAGATAGCCTGCTTTAGCCAGGGTGCACTTGTTATTTTAGTTCGCCCCAGTGCACGGACTGAACGACCGACCGACCGTTCGACCAACCGGGCGGTTGCACCACAATGGCATGTTTAAAGCTTAAACTGTGATTCACTGGCTGCAGGACAAATGAGATACCCTGCCACATCATTTGCACCAGGATTCCATGGACGCATGCATACATTTGCCGAGACAGGCGGAGTGGTTAGACGGGCAAACAGGCATACAGTCGTCGGTGCCCCCACTAGGCGGACCCCTTTCGTTTGAACAAAATTACAAATCACAATGATGCCATCAAACCGTCCGGCACGGTGGTCGCCTAGTCCTCGAAAAATCGATGCATCCGCTGATGTGCAGGGATCAACATCGCCCGGTTACAGTCCTGCCTAGGCAAACACTCGGACGTGTGTGCGCTTGGATGTGGGGATGTGCGCCGCCTTTGAGAGTATTTGAATCTAAATCTCCGAAGTTGAATTTCCTATTAAAATTTCCCATTGTTTTTTGTTTGGGGATTTAAATGGATGTGCACAGACGTGTGTTTGCGGGCAGGCCTCCTCTATGGGTGGGTGGGTGCGCCGGCCTGCTGTTGCACACTGCAAATGAAACCTTGTGGCGACGGTAAAGAGCGACAGATGAAATAACCACCGACCGCCAGTAATCCAAGCAATTTGCTAGCTGGCACACACAAACAATGGGCTTCGTCCTTTTTTCGTGTTCGCTTGGGAGTGTGTAGTCTTGCACTCTTGGGGCAATGGTATCAAAAACTATGCTAATGGCTGCCGGGCTCCATCCAATTAGGGATGCAATTGCTTTGTTTTGATATAACAACGAACAACGGCCAGGAATGGTTCTGCTAATAAAGTAATGATTTCAGTCGAGTCGAGTCGTGTCGGTTGAGTTTTCCCAATAACAGGCAAGCACCCGGTCTGATTTGGGAAAACATTCTAAACGGAACGGTGAGTCGTTCTGCAAGCATTGTTCTCCGCTGTTCTGGCAAATTGTTGTTTCCATTTGCCACCGAAATCGTATTCCAATTTTGCCTCAATGTCACTGAGCATCAATACAAATGAGTCGGGGGTGCTTAGTATCTTAAAACAGAGGCATGGGCTCACCGTGCTCACAATGGAGTCCTCCGAGAATTGAAGACATTTGCGGAAATCGTTTCCATTTATCATAACCTATGCGGTATTGAAAATTGCTGAAATTGAACTTATTTTAAAGGACTGTTACGACAAGCAGGTAGCTTTTGGTTAGAATGGTTTTTGAACTGACGTTAGTTGGTAGACAAGATTGTTCACGTTATCCCATCGAGTTTAATTACCCAAAAAAATACACTTGAACAGGAGTTTTACTGATATCTATTAAGATTTAATTTGTTTTCAGAAGATTCTTAATATTTTTCAGTTTTTTTTTTTTGCAATACTTTCAGTCGAAAAAGTCTTTTCGTTTTGCTAATCAAACATTTTTCACAGACAATTCATGTGGTACCCAAACATCGAGCTTCTTTTTGTAGCCAGCCTTTTTTAAATGGTCCAAATGGCTGCTTATGTCGCATAAGGTACTGGTCAATCTATTCCATAATTTCATCTACTTTTTCCACGATAGGTCGACCAGAGCGAGGTGCATCTTTCACATCGAAATTTCTAGAACGGAAGCGAGCGAACCATTGTTGTGCTAAACGAACTGATACAGCATCGTCTCCGTAAGCTTCAAAAATTTCGTTGGTGGCTTGCGTGGCATTCCTCCCTTTTTTATACAAAAATTTCAAAATATAGGGAATTTCTAAACTTTTTTCAACTTCTCCGAATTTTTTGGTTAAATTAAGCTTAAAATGTCACCTTTCCAACACCATACGGTACGACACAATGTGATTGATAGCACTGGAGATAGACGACTCCAACGACATCTATTGACATAATACGAAAAGACTTTTTCGATTACCCATTATGTTGGCATAATCCGTGATATTAGCTTCAGCCCATTCTCTTGCTCTATCAAAAATTGGAATAGCTTATATATATATAATTCAACCTGGTTTTTGCCTTGACAATACTCACTGGCTTTACTTTGTGAAGGCCAGTAGCATTTGTATATTCTATGAACGTAAGCCTGGCCATACCATCAACATCATCCAAAACAAACCGGACTTATCGGCATCATAAATTTGGTTCTTATACAGATGAAGGTCAGGAATTTCAGAATGGCACAACTGAGCACCGATCGGATGAAAGTTTTTCCCCACAGGTTTTTAGAAGCCGAGCTACATAATGTGGCTTGAACTCACTTAGCTAACCAGAACTGGCATTGAATGCCCTTTTTTCCTTTAGTTGATTTTGCAATAGTTTCACTTTTTCCTTCAGCAGCAGTAGATTTTTAACCCGCAGCTTAAAAAACCATTTTATGACCCCATTTCAAACGAGGACATTCACCTCGCTTTAAGGGTTTTCTTTTAACGGACTGATTTAGCTAGTGGTGACTTCTTTTAAGATTATATGTTTTCCTTATTTTTTACTCTCGCTGAAATTGTGGAATTGGCCACATCGTAATGCCGAGACAAACTCGACGCTCCTTCACCACTTTCCAATTACTCTTTTTTGTTTCAATGACAAGCACAAAGCGATAAGTATGCGCAAACAGGCAAAAAAAAACAATCCAGAAAAAAAAATGATATTTTCAATCGTGTGCATACATTTTTGGTTCACGTTATCGTTGTTTCTATTGTTCACGCTATAGAGAACTCCTTATAAAAAAATGGGTGTTGACGCTAGCGGAGAGTTCACGCAATCATTAACGCTAACCAGACACTACTGTATAGTGTAATAATATGAGCTTCAAGCTCTATTACAATGAGGTAGGTGCGGGTAAAAAAGCATGTGAGCTAATAAGGCCTAAATTCCAAAAAGTAGTTTAATGTAGTTGTGAACACAAATGGCCAGTCTATTATGTAGCTAACAGTCAGACTTGTCGCTATGAGTTCGCTCGCTTATCGTTCTCAGGTAGTGTTAATAAAACATCGATAGTTTAATCAATTAACCGACTGTATTAAACTATCGGGACTATCGATAGCTGGGAAAAAATATCTATAATATTTCTAGTCGATGTGTTTTGTTTTTGAGGATTTGATTGAAAATGGTGCTCGAATTAAAGAAACAACCTAATCCTTATAAGGGAACTATGAACTGCAGTTGGTTGTTGAACGGTCTCTTTCCAATGAACAATGTTCTGTTTTTGACATTATTAATTGTCCAGACTCAGCACTTTCATAGGGGGAGTCCCGTATCAAGAAAAACACTACACTGTTGTATTTTTTTTTAACTTAGACTTCTAGAACCTTCTAGAATATCTGTTGAGTCTTATGTCACTTCATCCTTAGTTAAATCTCTTATACGAGGTATCTCTTTTGTTAAGCTTGGAAAACTATTTGATAACTATTCAAGGCCGAGAGGTCTTGCGGTCCTTGAATATCTCCATCACCCAGAGGTTGAAACCTTTCAATACCAGGACTTTGAACATGATTTCCATATTAAAGGATCATAAATTTTTGGTTTTAGAACAGCTAAGGAAGCAGATAACGCATCTCAATTATTACAAAGAGTATGCTGCTATTACTGCGTCCTCGGCATCTAAAAGAACAGAAGTGCCAATGCTTGCGTCTACAAGTACAGAAAGTTGGAGCTGAAATGATTTACTATTTTTGCCTAATGAACAACTTCAAATGGCAACACCATTAAGTGACTCAATTATTGACCTTCGTCAATATTACGAAAAGCCGGTGATAGCAAGTGACCATTCGCTTTGGAATACTGGGATAGAAGTAACAATAGGCTACGTTTAATAGGAAATATATATTCGCCTGTTCCTTCTGACCGATTTTTTTCAAAAGCGGGTCACATCAATACCAAAAGAAACAGATTAAGAGATAAGAATCTGAGCACATTACTATTTATTCACCATAGCTATAATGTATTCAAGAAAATATGTATATTAATGAATTGAATTGTAAACATATTTCTTGATGTGAATTAAAACTTTATTTTGTTTTATATTTAAGCTAAATGTGATGTGTATTGAAAATTCTTTTACTTGCTGTGGAATTTTATTTAATTTTTTATACATAAATATGTATAAATAAATGAATACTATAAATTATTTGCCATTAAGTATCAAGAATTCTATCAATATTTATTGGTAAGTATTGCATTTGGAAAAGAAAAATGAACTCGAGGTAAAAGTCTCAATTTGCTAGAAATATCACTACCGATATTTTTATCGACTATCGAAAACTCAAACAATCGATGTTTTATTAACACTATTGTGCGGTCCAAATAATGAGAAATCATTCCATTCAATCGTAGGTAGTCTTTCTCAAACTACACCAATCTTTATAAATTTGAGCTTAAGTTTTTCGTTGTTTATTGTTTTGTTTACATTTTATGTTTGGAAAATGTACTAAAATTTCAGTAGTGATTTATTTAATTTAACTTTATAAATAGTGTAAGAGGTTATTAAGGCCTACCAAATTTTAAAACCTCATGTCTTACTATTCTCTTTTCTTTTTTATAAAAATTTGTCAGTATGAAAGTTTATTTCATGTGTTTTTTAAAATATAATACATGTTTTACCCATTTTCCAGTAGTAAGATATATGATGTATCAAATCTCTGTAGTAGATACTGTGCGATAAGTAAAATCAATGTAAATATTTTATGACGAAATAAATATCTATCTATCTATCTAAAATCTATAATACATGTTTGTAAGCAATTACAACTGTTTGATAAAATATTTATTGCTTTTCTAGCGATTAGTACTTATATGCATGTCAAAGATTAAGGCCTTACTACCCCATCGTAGTTTAATGTGACCTATTGACAAAGTTCTTAAAAATGTTGAATTTTTGAAGAGAGAAGTTGCAATAATATATTTTTTAAATTAATTAACAATGAAATGTATTCTGATACACAGGTTTTGCTTTATTTCAAATCTTCCTTAGCTAGGCCTTATAACCCGCACCCACCTTACTCCGAAATATAACTTAACAATCAACAACATAGAGATGTTCGAGTGAAATGATCTAACAGTTTCGTTTAGATTCGTGTAGATTAACACATAACTTTGGCTTAATTGACAGAATAGTCAATATGGGATGCAAACGTACATATTTCGAGAATCAACTATGTGATCTGTCGATAATTTCTGCAAAAGCAATCGGATTGCAAATTGTGTAACAAGAATATTCTATAATTGAGCACCACATTTAAAAGTTCAATTACTAAAAATTTGTAAATGAAAATGTATGCTTTTCACGTTAACTAAAAAACCAGTTACACTTTAAGCCCTGTACTTCTAAAAGAATGGAGTATTCTTAATGTACAGCGATAACAAGCAATAAATGAAATGAAATGCTTGGTATTTAGAAACATTCAAAAGCACAAAATTAGTTTCACATCATTGAGCAAGTCCAAGGACCATGATATATCTTCAAGCCATCGGCAAACAGCAAGCAAAGATAATTCTGAATTAGAGAATGAATTTTAATACCAAGTATTAAGGAAGAGCAAAGGTCCCAAGTGGCTACCCTGAGGGATACCTGATGGGACTTCGATACGATCCGGCATACATTTTTTTAACTATTTGTACTCGCACAGTATAATATGATTTACTAGATTTAGAGAAAGATAAATGGAGTACTAATAAATGAGACATTCTGTAATAAAAAATTGTCCTATCAAAAATCTTGTCCGTAAAAATAACATCGTTTTGGGATTTATTTGACAAATTTTTGGTTATATGGGTTTTAAATCGTTAATTGGAGAAATTACAATTTAAATGTATTACTTAAACATAATTAATAAAAATTGTATCATAATATAAAAACATGATTGTACAAATGTATTCTATTTAAAAATTACACAACGCCCAACGTCACTACGGTTAAAACTCTAGCAGATTTACTCATGGGATCATGAGCAATTAGTTTCCACAATGACTTTTTGACAACTCCCGTTAAATTGACAGCCTTTATTCCCTGACTATTAGTCTAAACTGAAATGTGACCACCTGCGACGTTCTTATTCTTATCCATACTGGGTAATCATATGGCTAGTTATACCATGGGTGCAGACTCATCAGAAATAGAAAATACCTTCATTGCTTCAAACAGAGCAATGTTTATAAACATTAATGAGATATTGATGTTTCATCCTCGCAGATTTCATTCTAGTTTTTCCCTTGATGCCATGTGCATTTGTTGTTCACTGTCTAGCACAGCCCTAACTGGATCGATGCCGATCGAAGTTAGTAGATTCAAGCTGTTTGTCATTTTGGGCAGTGCTATATTCAGGCCTTATTCTTATCTCCAGAAATATGTATTGATTCGTGGGAACATTCTTTACTTGTTAGATCTTAAGTAGTAGAAGTAAAGTTTCTTTGTGAACGTCAGGTTTTTCCACTGGCAAAATTCCAATAGACATCGCCATAGTTATTGAAAAATTTGTTAGATTACTTGGTTAATTTGAATAATTTACTTGCTTATCCCTTGGCAGGTTTTTATCTGCGGGTGTTTTGCATCCCACTCGAATATAGTTTTCAGACCAAGCTCGCGTGGAAGCATGGCGACTGAGTCTTATGATAACTACTGCTTGAAATTAAAACTGGTATTATATGTAACGACCACGGGACAAGCCAGCAACAACACTGCCCCTGGACACATTTCTTCTGTTCAACCTGCTCTTTGGAGTCCTAAATTGTCGTAGCCGTAGTTAAGCAATTTGCTGTGAGTCATTAGTATTTTGTCTAGTAGTAATCTATTAACACTCTATGCGGATATTACTCGCGTCTGCATTTCAGCCAGAACTGCTCAAGGTGACTAGCCTATGAACACGCAGCGCATGTAAAATTCGGTTGCATTCATCGTTTCAAAGGGAAACTGGACAAACAAACCCGCATATTCCTTTAAGCAGTATGCTGCGCTAAACGTAGGAAAAAAACAATTGAAACAAATTGAAAAAAGTATGTACCCATATGTCGTATGACTTTTTTTGTGTTGTGCACCCATTGTAGTAACAAATAAGTTTCCGGAAAATGAACAGCGTTGCTGCACCCGCCTGGGTTATAGACTTTTAGAAAAAAATAACATTTCGAATATTTTTTCGAATTTTCCTTCGCGTAATATACAATCCATCATCAAATTAGCACACTAGCTAGTGCTAATACCCACTCAAACCCTTCTTTCCTGCTCCCGATTGCCTGCCCCCTCCAACGCCATCACGGTTTGCGCCAGACTCATCTGTTACCCCATGACTGTGAACAAACTCTGAATGCACTACCCCCTCGCTCGGAGTAACTCGCAGACAAACAATTTCCAAAACTAATATGTTGCTACCGGGAGACAGTGAAGGCAAAAAAAAGGCGTTGCATAAACTTTGTCATTTATCAGTTCTTCATTACTTTATCGCTCCGCAAGCATCAGCAGCAGTGTCGGCAGTGGCGGCGGTGGCGCGACGCTCCATAGCCGGAAGGCTTAATAAATTTTTCACAATGTTCGGGGACCGCTAAAAGACAAAATTAAACTCACATCGGTAGTTGCAATGTAAAAATGCTCGAAATTAATCATAGCTTGCGCCATTGGGCAAACTAAAACGTACGACCGAATGTACCGACTGAAGAGTCGACTGAAAAAAAAAATTGCACAAATAAATTCGCAAAAAAAAAAACGCTCAAACGACTGCCTCGGGACGCAGTATTCAGCTGCTTACCTCCACAATTGGTCTGCAACCGGATATCTGGGTATTCTCTCATTCGAAAAATTTTTATTAAAAAACTTTCGCTCAACAGCACCGAAATTGCACTGAAAACATGAATTTTACGAGCGAGCAGCATTAACAGATGAAAAGGGAAAAAATGGAAGTTTTCCCAAAAAAAAAAAAAAAAATTTATTAGTGCACCGCTCCCAAGCAAGTAATTTATGTTTTAAGCATGACTGCCTGTCACGTGCTTCTTCAGTTAAAGGGAGCCCCTTTTTTGGTCTTGCTCTACCGGGAGGGACTACGACAACGGAAGCTAATTGACGCAATTTCGAGTCCAACTCAAACTTCGAATCCTTCCCATCCGATGCGGATGAGGAGCATGTGTCTACGGATGTGCATCCACAGTGTACAATTCGTACTCATCGCTCTCGCCAACCAGTCGGGTGGTAACAAAGCTTCTGAGATATGTACTTTCGAACTGCGACGAGCGCATGAAATGATGTTCTTCATGTCTTCAGGAATCGGGCAGAGTGGGGCGGAAACAGGTCTAGATGGAAGAAATCAAATCGAATGGAAATCCTTTTCAAATCCGAAAAAATGCAAAAGTTCCACACGTACTGGCAGGCGGTGTGGGGTGGCTCCCCACGTAGGCGGGAGCTAGGAGACAACTCACTCAGCCAGCCTAACCCCAAGATTCTTGCTGCAGTCGGTGCTTTTTCGTAGTTTTTTTTTTTCTGCTCCTCTCTTCTTTCCCATGTATATGTGTGTGTGTGTGTGTTTCACTTCCTGAATTTTCCCAATTTCCCAATACTACAAGAAACGAGCTTCATCTTCAAGGATCATTAGGTTCCCATTGTAATCTTTTGAATACATCTCTCCCTCATTTGTATTCTTGTATACTCATATCATTTGCTGCTGCTTCTTCTTCGGTCTTCTGCCTTCTGCCGTCTACCATCTCCGTTTATCGTCTGATGCCGCTGTCTCTGCTGCTGTGTTGCTTACAGTCCTTCCTCACTTGGCTGTCTCGCACTCACTTTGCGTTCTCCTCCTCCGCGCTGTGTGTGTGTGTCTGTTTGTGTGCACATCCGAGAGGACTTATATTTCTATTTTGTAAGAACGCTCGTATCTAATATCTTCCTTTCTTCCGGGAATCGGTATTTTTTTCTATTTCTTCTTCTTCTTCTTGCCCCAACCACCTCCAACCACCTTGAAGGGAGTGAGAGTTATAGGACGATACATACTCCTGCTCCTTCAGTAATCCTACAGTCAGTTCTGCACACATACGGCGTGCACCATGTATTGCTCCGGCTGACGATGGCTTTTTATTCGCCATATTCCTCCGTATGGGAGCGAGTTTTTCTGCCAGCAACAGCAACAGTGAGGGGGTTTTAGGAGGGGGCCAGCAACAGCAACAGTGAGGGGGTTTTAATATTCATACATCCGTGCGGCGATAGGCAGATGAGACATGTGCGGATTTATCAAGTACGTGGAGGGCCATAAGCAGGCACATATACATCCACAAATACACATTAGAGTTTTTATCAGCCCACGCAATCAACTTGAGAATCAAATCAGATCTCCTCCATCTCCCTCAGCTTGTCCATGGTCCACAGCCTAGCACACACACGGCACACACGTGTGCTGGATTGTGACCATTTGTTGGCAAAGGATTTCTGTGCAGATTTCTCTCCTAAGAACCATGCTCATCCGTTCAGGTATTTTTTGTGCCGAGCCAAGTGGGTGACTGGGGAGTTTTTTAATTGCCACGCATTAGGACACCATCAATCAACGGATGGGAGGTTTCTCGCATGCGAATGTCGGTCGGCAAGGAATGAGCTTGATTGGTGAATCATTAGAGCTAAGCTGAGGGATTTGGCGACGACAAGGCTCATTTCTCTTCCCAGCATTCGCCCGGATGACTTCTGTATCGCTGACCCTGGATATGTGTGGGAGCTGGTTCAATTATCATACGCAACCATCTCCGGAGGGCTTAATGCCCGCACATCTCTAGTGTATAAATTACCACCGCCATTCCTGCTGCCGGCAAATAAATCAAAGCACTTTGGTCTTGGGACCTGGAAATAGACCTCCTGATCTCCTCCACCCGTCCCACTTGCCGTCTCTAAAGCAGAATAAATTCACAGCATTTTCTAATTTTCATGCCAATTGTTTCGCAGTCTAACACCAGGTCGGAGCTGGCATGGCGCACATAAATTCCCGCAATGATATTAGTCCCATAACTGCCGACATTTATTTAAAGTTGTAATCCTTTTGCACATTTCAGTGCGATTCAGTGGCTGCCTTGTCGAAGGTTGAAGGATACAGGGGCACGAGGCCAGAAGACACTCCACCCGAGACTTCTAGCAGGCAGGCCTGACTTATACCCTTTTTTGTGCAGTACATGAGCAATGGACGTGGCAGACATCGCAGGAGATTGTCTCTTCTGCCCTTGCGGCCGTCGTCGAAGTTGTGTGTAAGAAAAAGGACATCTCGACTTGGATATAATGCAAGCCTCATAAAATTTTTGCATGTACTTCTCACACCCTTTCAATGACGGGTGCAAGGGTTGCAGCTGGCGGTGAGTGGAGGACGGGCGTGGTAGTTGCGGTAGTGTTGGTCGATGTCTGCGAAGCGCTTTTATCGTTCGCACGTAAATTTAATATTTTATGCGATGAATAAAACATTCCGTCGATAAAAATATTTCCCAAACAGGGGCAAGTACAAGTGCTTGCGGTGTGCGGTCGTGGCAGCGAAGGCGGTCGCGGTGTGGAGGACGCTCTAAGACCGATGACTGGGCCGGGCCCAGCCATCTTCATTATTTATGTGGCGAGGACGTCAGAAGTGGAATAGCTGGCAGCGGCCACAGAATTCCTCTACACAAAAGGGTTATACAATTGACTTTGGCGTCTATGGGCGTCTATGGCTATGGCTGGCTTTGGGGCATCGTCGATGTGCGCTTTACATTTGTATCCGGCAGCTGTACCAGATTGGGTATTTGTAGTATTGCAACGAGGCAGGTATCGCGCGGGGATCTTAAATATTTAATTTTATTTTCAAACTATTCAGAGTTCAGAAGTGATGCCCTGAGACGTGGTGTCCTCGACATCCTGGCAAGTTGCGTGCATACGAAAGGTGCTGGATTACCTATTCAGCGAGACGTGGTGAGGTTTGTTATAAATTATAGTCGTTTGTTATGGATGTGCGAAGTCGCGAGTTAGACGGATGTTGGCGAGAAGTTTGCGACTAACTTTGAAACTCTCTTCTCGGAATTGAGTTGCTGATGGACTAACTTTCTCAATCATCGTCAACTCTGTGTCGTATTGCGTGGTGTTCACTGGAGCCGCAATTGAATTTCTGTTGAAGATAAAGACAAAAGAACATTTTGACAACAAGCATATCTCACCGGGGTGTGGGCGAAGCAGACACTGTCATTCATGAATTTGTCTCCATTACCGGGACTTGATGGATTTATAAGTTTAATAAGATAAACAAGCCAGATGGGAGAGCTTTTGCTCAGGTCCTACACAGAAACAGGGTCAATAATTATGTGGCCCATATGTGGCATACTCGCTTCAAATCGCAGTAATTCGAGACTGTTTTTGTTCACAGATTGCCGCTTCCTAATATGCAACGTTGAATAATGCCTAAAGAAACCATAAAAATTCACTATGAAAATATGTATTTGAATTTTAATTCAGGGACTATAAAAACCACGACCACAAAGATCTATTAGAAAACTTTCTTTTTGCCTATAATTTAAGTGCTGGTTTCAGAAATTTGACAATTTATCTAGATGGTTTTTCTTGGAAGTCTTTCCTGTTACGGATTTATTTTTAGCATTAACCCGTCTCCAGGAAGGCTAGGACGGTTAGTACGGGTTCCACAATTTCTTTCACTTAGCCACAGTGCCTGCAGATTTCTGTACTGATAAAATCCTTTTTATGGATGTGATAATTGCATGCTCCGTGTACTGTTATTGCTCCACATGTCAGCTCTGTTAAGTTCTAGAGCTTCATTGTCCCGTTCGGGACTGTTCAGTGAAAGCTCCCATAGGCGGGCAATGACGGTCTTTTGCACTTTTGTCTGGCTAAGGGAGAGTCTGTCCATGGGAATGCATGGAGCTTCAATTCAAGATCCACGGTCGTGAGAAAAGGTCTGCACAAGGCGATTGGCCTCATAACAGAGTGTTCGTAATATGAGCTTTTTCACTGTAGTTTTGTTCCATGAACATTCTTCAGTGCTTAATACCCGATTGGCTGTTCCAAAACTGCCTCATGCTCTTACTTACCCATTTGTTTAAGTGAAAGAAAGTGCCTGTATTGTTGAATCCATAATGGGGCGAGAGGACAATAAAGGGTATCTAAGTACCTGTCGGCTATTTTCAGCAAACGTATTTAGTATTTTTTGGCAATCCCAGACTGTCTTAGAGTTGAATGTCCAGCCCTATAGCGCCTTACGAATCGTTTGGCTACCTGAAAATATATATTTTGGCATTCATTTTCTACCACTAATGCGATGTGCAGCTTCGTTGATTGAAATATTGTTGCTTCCATGCAGAGAGGAATGTGTAGGCTGAATCTCGGATTTATCACACCAGCCGCTACTTTGTTTTCAGATCTCGATCCATATTTATACCATAGTTGGGCTCCATCCTTCATGAAAATGGGATCGCTTTTCCATTCCTCGCTAAATGGTAAATACTGCTTTTTAAGTTTAGCTTAGAGGACATCATGTCACTTACAGTTAGACTCACTACTACACTTACACTTGCCCTCAGCTCCCGAATGGTGTATTTTGGGAATTTAAAGATGTCCAACAAGGTTTCCTTCTTTGTAATTGTAGATTCTATATAAGGTTAAATGTTTACAGAAAGCTACATCTTCCGGTGTATACGCTAGGTCGCTGAGTTATCCTTAGATTTGTGTCTTCGAACAACTGGAGTGTTTTCCAGGCAGAAATAATAGCCACTCAAGAGGTAGCCCTATTATCAATCACTCAAATAGATGGAAGGTGTATTGTTATACTAGTTAACCCAACACAATATCACTCCACCCAGGTAACACGCGCAGACAGTCCAACACGCGCCGAAGTTAAGTTGCCGATCAAGCACCTTTCCCACGGTCTGCGTTCAACCTGCTATCGATCGGATCAAATAGCACGGGTGACGAAAATGCAGGTCCAGTAATATGTTTGTATTTAAGGTAGAAGTAAGAAACCATTGTAAGTTCAATTGTGAAGTAGGCAGAGTCGCTGCCAGTTCGAATAAAAAATATTTTTTATGCAAAGTAAAACAAGTTAATTTTAATTTACTTATACATATATAATCAGGTGCTCATAAGGGCTCTGGAAACACCATCCATCAAATCCAAGATACTAAAACTGCTGCGAATCTCTAAGAGCGATAACGGACAGACGCTAGTATACCCTATGCTGGGTCCTTGTGCACGAGGGTATTGCGGGCAACGAAAGAGCCAATGCATTAGCAGGAAAGGGGGCAAGTCTACCATTGGCACAAAATCAGGAGACACAGATCTAGCGAACGGAAATATCAGGGACATCCTTAAGCATCTCAAAACCACATACTGACTATAGGTAATTAAATCAAAACAGACATCTGCAGATATGATTCCCCAAAACAAACGAAGAAATATGTAAGTGAGTCAACGAAGGGTCGGATATATCCGTTTAATTGACAGCACAATGGACCTTAAGGGTCTAAGTGAAGCATTACTTCTTGTGACATCATGCTACCATTCAGGTAGGGTAGCCTATTTTGCAGCTTCAGCGGGACATAATCAACATCTATCTGATTGTAAACCAATTCGAAGAAACTGACTCTGATAAAAATTTCTTGAGGAATAACTTCGTAATTCATGCCCTATTGTAACAGAGTTGGAATAAGTCCACATGAATGGATTTTGATTTAAGCAAGCACAGCTTTATGGCTTATATTGTGGCGTCGTATGCATTAGGGCTTACATCTACTTCCTTACTTATATCAATTCACACTTGAATACGAAATGTGTAGGCCACAATGGATGGTCAATAATAATGTAAAATTTTATTCGACGACGTTCAATTAAGCGAACAGTCTAAGTTAAGTAAGACAATTTACTCAATCGTTGAATCGGTAGCGTCTGATTTGACTTATGTTGCTGTATAGTCCATACAGTTCGTGGTTGAATCTTCTCAAATAGCTGACGTTTGCTCTCAAAAATACCAAAATACTTTCATTTGCTGATATATGCTCCAGAGATCAGGACAGAGAATATTAAGTTGCTATTTAACATCAACATGGTCCTTCGGGAGTTGGCTCTATAGATCAATTTGTGTGGGATCTAGTAGTGTGGTTATGTTTCTCCCAGCACGTGTAAACAAAAACGACAAGTCAAAGCATGTGCAATAGCGTCACTTGTGAGGCCCTCCAGAGGACAGACGCCCGACTTTGGGTGAGAGACCAGACCAGTTCGTTGATAGATGTGGAAGGAAAATATGCCCGACAAGTGAAAGCTTAGTATAATTTGCATCAACCCATTGACGGCGCCAACTCCGGAAAAAAGGATAATGTCTATCTCTGTTTATTGCAACTGGAACTATCGCCCGGTATGGCTGACCAGCTGGCTGATAAGCAAATCAACATCATTTGACTGCGCTCGTCTGATGTCATTCATTAACAATCTGTTGGTAGCTTTTTAAAGGGGCCTAAGGCCGAATAGATAAGACCTTGAAAACCTTGAACACAGACACAGCAGAATGTCTGCAGAATGTCTTACATGAGATGTTTTGCTCTAATCGTTTATGAAAACACCTTTCTTAGGTTTTTTATAATAATTTCTAAATTATTTTCAATATATTAACACAATATGTAACTATACTTATAAACCTTCCTCTTGAGCTACTATATACATTGATGAAAACCGCATTAAAATTCGTTTCCCAGTTTAAAAGATATAGGCATACATCTGAACGGACGGCTATCATTATACTATGTACGGATTTGACAGCTCAACTTTCAATGTGTCATCACCGGTGCTGATTTCTTTGAAGATTATATGCAGTTTAGTCGTTACAGTCCGAAATTAACTTGGTTACTTTAGTACAAGTAATGATGTATTTATGGACCATCTAGGAGAACTAGGACTAAGATTCAGTAAGCTCCCATTAGCAACCAGTTCATCGGATCTCTTAACTCGTTTCAATGAGGTTTCCTCCCACACATCTCATCTTCTTGGCGCCCTCATTACAGCCTTTTAAAAAAGGTCTATCCAAAGCAGTAGAGCTACCTTCTTCCATCGTCTTCGGAGAGATTATCTGCTTTAAACCCGCTACCCTTTTAAAACTATTTCCCAAGTCATTTGCGCTCTCTCCGTCATTAACAATGCATGCGCTCCCCAGTGCGGATGTTTCAGTCGCTCTCCAATGTCCAGGCGTAGTTTTTCCAGTGCGCCGCTCAAACTCCCCTCGGGGTTCGTTTATAAGTACTTGCCCCACTTTTACCCAGCCGACCAGACCACACGCACACTCCCACTCACACATATAATTATTGCGGATTTTTTTTTTCATCACATTCTACACGTAAGAGGAACGAAGGAGAGGGAAGGGAAAAAAATTGTATCCTCGACTAAATTAATAACACCGCACCGAGTTTGAGGAAGTTTTGTGAATTGTTTTTTTTTTCTCTCCTGTTTCTTGACCCCTTAGGAGTACAAGAGGAGAGCACAACACAATTTCGTAACGGCTTTTCAACCAAGGCAATATAAAGACAACAAGGATACAACCTAAATGCTCTTATGCCATGCAATCCGGCTGGCGGCAGCCCTGTGCATAGGGGAAAACTTTTTTAATTTCGAACGCCGATGCCGAGGGAATTCATTTTTTATACTCTTGCTTCAAGTTGCCGCTTCTTGCTTCTCCCACCCCCCTTTTGCCCCTCTCCAGCTACAACGCCGCACCATCGCATCGGCTCCACTTCATGGCAACTCGTGGCTTTTTGAAGTGGCAAAGTTGACATGTTAATTGGAAAATTTGTGGGCGACGAAGTCTACCAAAAAAGAGAAACTAATAAAAAACTTTAAAGATGAAGTTGAAGGCAAATAAGAACGAACGGCGAAACGAAACCAAAAAAGAGAGAACTCGGAAGACGCACGTCATTTCTCAGTACGTCAGTTGACGTAAAGATGGATGAAAGTGTTTGCTGCTTTGTCAGCCACAAAAGAAGGAGGACAAGGCTGCGCGGGAAAAAAAGAACAGGAAAATACTTGCAAATTTCGTTGGCAGGGCAAAATATCGCATTAATTAAATTTTCGTCAAGTACGCCCACCAGCATCCCGCCCATCCAAAGCACACATACAGTCGGCATCCAACAGCAGCTAAGCCCACCGCACACAACCGCATCGAGCGTCCTAAGGTCGGATGCTTACCAGAGAGCTATGTGCACATACTGAAACGGATGAGAAACTTGTGTGTGCATCCTGCGGTTGGAATCGGTATAGAATTCTATTAGTGCGGTGAGTTATAATCGCATTATTCAGCCTGTAACTGAACTTCGCTTTTGCATGCGATTAGAAAGCGGTAGTGCTGAGTGGGAGAAAGCGGATGAGGCTGGGTTGGTGGTGCTTCAATAGCTGCAGCACAGCCTCATACTGCTGACTGTCGCTTTAATATTTGATAGTCGTTGTCTTGCTTCACATGGGGAGCTTCCTCGAGTGGAATGAGGCGCCACCAACAACCAGCAACCAGCGAGGTTTTGTAAGTTCAAAAGGGATGCTACAACGTTGTCGAAGGCATGTAGCCGGAGGTTAGGCGTCGAATCGTTTTGTCTCAAGTATCTGGAGAACGCCTTGGGCATTCAATTCTCAGCGTTGTACATACATCCCACTTAGCACGGGAATCATGCAGCTTGTCACCCCGGCCTGGCGGCGATGTCAACGTACCGTGACAATAAAAATTAAATCACATGGAATGGTAAATCTTTGAGTTATTTTGCTTATTTTCTTTTTTTTTTCTTGTCTTGTTTCGAGTTTTCGAGTACAAGACTTAGCTCGTTGTCGTGGAATCCGAATGCGCTTACACACTTATCGCTTTACGCGCTGAGGAGGGCCCATCCTGCTCCGGTTTGTCTTTGTTGACAACTCATGACGTGTGAAACGACGTTGAACTGTGAAGGGGAAAAGAGAGCAATTGTTCCGGGTAATCATTTCAGAGTCATTTCAAAACAAGTCTGTAAGTCCTATGACACTGGTTCATCGTGTCTTTTGACGGATGAGTGTGGGTACTGAGGGATTGTCTTTATGGGGTGCTGAGAGTTAGTCTTCTGGAATGGATGTAGTAAGTCGAAGAAATAAATGTAGACACACATTCAGGAATCGAGTAAATCGAAATAAGAGTTGTTTCGATTTAGTTTCAAATTTTGTCAAATTTTGTTGTCAATAAATAGTTTGAGTGCTGTTTTTGAATGAAATATAAAATAATCCAAACTTTAATTTTGAAAACAATAAAAAATAATTTAATTTTAATGACAATTCGATACTTAAGCGCCCAAGACCATTATAATAATAAAAATAATATGGGTGGCGCTACCATCTGAGCCCAGCGCCTACTTCTGTATCCCAACCGCTCGTGTTACGTGTGCTATTTTTATATCATGAGTGGAGGAGACCTACATGTTGACTCCGAACGACCAATTTTTAGAAAAAGAGGACAGTGAATAATTTCGTCGTCGTCGGTCCTCGGACTACGTGAGTACCCAGGCATGGACAACACTTCTCAAGAAAACCGATAGCACGCACACCAGGAGAAGCGGCTCAGGTATCTTGGATTGTACATTTGGAGGAATCTAGCTTAAGGTCGTACGACCTCGAGAGAAGCTGGTTGGTTGAGACCAGACTGTAGCGCCACACGAAGAAGGTGAAATAAAAATTTTAAAGATAAATATCAAATTCCAATAAACTTGGAAAATCGCAATTCCCATAACAAAACCCCTTCACTAAGAGGCTTTGTGCGTGGAGTTCCACAAGGGTCAATTCTTGCGCCATTATTACCCTGTTTATTTCACCACAAACATTTGTGCACAATTCACACAATATTACCAATAATGGGAGCATTGATCAAGTTATATTATCCTCTACTTTATTTCTTCAAAACTTTTTACGAACCAAGCACTACTTCAGTCGGTCAGATCAATGTTATCTCTCCCCATGGAAAGTCGGTGAACACCGATCTATACTGTGACAGTGTCTTCTGCATCTTTTTGAAAGCAGTATTGCAGATTTGTAGGAGGTTGATTCACAATGCGTAGATGGGTTGGTGACACCCCACAGTCAACCGCGATTCCATAAGCATAAGACGGTGCTTTGTCTACGTTCTGTTTTTGTTTATTCAGTCCAAAGTCCATTAATTAAAAATTAACAAGCAAAAGTAATGTACCCCGATTACGAAAGGCGTTTTATTAAACCGACACAAGGCGTTTTGAGAGACGATTCGATTTTTAGGCGTTTATGCATGGGTACTATATAGCTACTATTGCAGAACCATTCCAAAGCTAACTGTCACTTTGAAAGTTCAATTTCTTTTTCTGTGTGGTTTTCATAAATTATGCCGGAATATATATTAATAAATAAATACACACAGCATTTCTTGAGATATAAATGATTAATACAAAATACATTTCTACACTGTTCCGGTTAAAACACGAAGAAAATGCACGTTATTACTTATTTTTCCATTTTTTTATCGTTTTGCTGGGCGCTTTAGAAAACAAAATCGACTTTCTGAATACCGACAGCAAAAATTAAGTATTACGGAAATGCCAGACTTCTACCTCTCTTGCCCTTTAAAATTTTCGACAACTGTTTTTTATATCGTTTTCTCAAAAAATTGACCAATCAGAGAACGGCATGCACGTTATTTCGTAAATAACCGTCAAAAAATCATGAATATCTGCCAAAAAGAACTCATTCCTCGATGGACTAGAAGGCAATCAGCTGTGAAGTCGGCTGTCTCTGTAATACTTCATTTCTGACCGACACACGACACCTGTCACACAAAAAATACGTTCCACATGAGCTTATCGCCAGTTGTCGTTTTATGACGTTAAACGACTACTTTATCGACAATCGTAATACCGACATGCCAGGTGGGGTTTCGACACAAGGCGTTCAACAACTTTTGTAATCGGGGTGATTATTCATAAAAAAAAGGAACAAGGAATAAGTAATAATAACAATTTATTAACAAAATAAGAAAGAATGAGGATCAAGTAATAGAACAAATTAACGATTAACAATACAAATGTGGTATGAAGGAAAACAAGCACAATTCCTTATTGAGATTGAGCAACCCAGTGCACAACTTTCAGCATTCCGTAAGTGAGCGTTTAGAAGAAACCGTAGCACTAACTGTTGTACTATTGTGTTCTTTACTTCGCAACAGAGACTACAGATTTTTGTAAGGTTTCTTAGGGGCAGTAATTAAACCGTCTTAAGATGAAACACCAGACAAGAGTGAGTTGAAATGAAAATGTGTCGCACTTTTATACTGTGAAATATGAGCTGATTCAGTAAAGAATAAAGATCCTTACCGTTAGTTTAGAGTTTAAAGCTTTTGTGCAGTTGAGCAAGGTTGCCACTGTTTACTTGTTAGGATTGGTGATGCCAATTTACACTGTTATATTATTATTATAGTATTTAAAAAATAAAAAAGGTCTTAATTAATTGGTGTTACAGATTTAATTTTTCTTATTTTCTTGGATGTTCGAAAATCATTTTCGGGTTCTAACAACTGATGATTCAAAAGGTTTTCGCTTTGTAAGAAGGTAAACATTTTCTTCACGAAAATGAAGGATTTACCATGAAAAGGAAAAGTAGACAGAAGGAGAAAAAATAATGTGCCGCTGCGTGTCGACACTTAGGTTAGATTAGGTTAGGTAGGCGGGCTGCTAGTGCATTCACCAGCACACTTAGACCATATTGGTCCATTGTGATACCCATAATCAGACTACTACCACCGATTGACTACTGCAGTAATTTGATCCCAATGGCAAATGTTGATTGGACCAGATTTGAAAACTAGATAAAAGTGTATTAACTTTGCTTTCACTGGGATTCGAACCGGGGACTCTGCGGCATCCAGTCATGCCGACACTTAAGTTTTACGTTATTTGAAGATAATAATCAACCTTCAAATTAGCAAAATGTTCCAGGATTGCACTTAGTGCTACAAATGGGCCAAGAAATGAAAAATGTAGGTTTGAGTCGAGTAAAAAATGTACCAGTGCATTTAGTTCATAGCGACTAAGTCTTACTTATTATATTAATAAAAATACAATTTATAAAACAGTGGTCTCGAATGGAAAATTCCGACATTTTTGCTTCAAATAAATATTTCACAAAAAATCTCGAATATAGCAAAACTTTTGTATCCCGTATTTACAAAAAGTACAAAAAAAAGTCTCAAAAAAAAAAAGGCAGTACGCCGATTTTCAGAACTAAAAAATGATTTTAAAACACATTTCTAATCAAAGAAAATCGTCATCAGGCATGATATCCTCTGATACCGAGTCTAACGCATCAGGAGTTAAAGCGTAAAATGGCGAGTTTTTCGTCTTGATCCTGCTAGTGACCTTAAATCGGCCACTGTGCGCAGTGCAATTGTGGATTGCATTCGCTCTAAAAATGGCAACCAATCTCTATTTAGTAAGTCTAGTAGGATCTACCCACTATGGAACTGTTCCACAGTGCAATGAATTCCCTGCACACGGATACCATGGAGTGTATGGCATATACTTTTACAGAAATTGATTACACTTAAATCGAAAGGATCAACAAAGGGTTGCCAGATTTGAGAGCACTGCAAATATATGTCCTTCACCCATCAACGTATACTTCGAGACCCAGAGGACTGGACACGTGTCGATTCTAAGAGCATGACATTCTCACACACTACACTTCGATCGATAGCGGATTCCTTCAATTACAACACGTCAACACGAAATTTGAAACAGTCCCGGAATGCAGTCAAGCACCCTCACAGCGACCTATTCTGTTGGTGGTTTCAAATTGCTGCGGATGGCTGCAATTATCGCAGGGCATATTCTTCCAATGTGCGGTTGGCCAGACTACCTGCTTGCACACCTGCATACGCCAGCCATTAGGACATAGCTTGGCATTAATTGCACGTAATTAATTCGGAACACGATTTGCTGATCAACTGGTATCCTCTGTGTGAGTGCGTGTTGCGAGCTTCCGTATGCGTATACAGAGAATACAATGGCTCGTTGCCGTAACCGTAGCCGCATGCGACAGCTCCAACGCAGTACGAGATATGTACCTCTGAGAGAAACGAAACGTGCCAAAACCATTGATGTCCCCAATCTCGTGCGGGGTATGTGGCCAGGCGATTCAGGCTATCAATTGTGAGGGTTTGTCTTTTTATTGAACCGTAAATGTTTATTTCATAATAAAGGCACACACTCACAGGCAATTTAAATTTGTGAAACGATTATGGTATCCCAATGATTTACCTTCCTCACCTGAGTTTCCGAAATTCAATATTTAATCATGCTCACACACCTCACCGCATGGTCTATTACCACATTGCCAGCGGCTGTTACGGAGGCAGTATCTTACAATGATCACATGAAAAAGTCCTTTTTGGAATCCATATGTATGCACGAGTGTGTATTTGTTAGAAGTACCCAGAATGTGGGCCGGTTGTCTCCTAAGGTCATACAGGATTTAATAGGGATATTCAACGATTAGTTACCAATGCCCCTGTGCAAACAGAATCAGAAAAGTAAACCATTGATTGTTGGGCTTCCTTGGTTGGCAACATGTGCTCGGGTGGGAATGCCGTTGCTGAGCAGCTCTTAAGTGAGGTATTCTTTTCTTGGAAATTACACACATTCGGGGAGGAATATACATCGTTTCGAAAGAAGTGAGTGTTCGCTAAAAGCATTGCGGTGGAAAGCGTTTTATAGTGAAAGCCCGCCTCACACGCCACCACATTCAATCAGCACCCACCCCAGGCACAGCATCGCATCGCAAAACCACAACGATCATCCACATCGAAAACACTAGCAACTTTCAAAGGTGATTCGTACTTCAGAAATGGAAGTCATAATTTTCTTTGGCCCATTGATTGACGTTCCGCACAGAGAATCAGTTCATCCTCCATTCCTCCGGCAAACGGATGTGTTGGCAATTATTGCAAAGATATGCTCGGTCCGACTGGCCCCAGGTGCAGGCTGCTATACACGAATATGCATAAACACAGCCTTAGCCCGGCCTCACACAGGCTCTCTCGGTCGTACACGCTCAGTTATGGACATTTTGTCTGTGAACACTTCCAATTACACGTTCCATTACGATGGCAGTGGCCATTGGGGAAATCCAATATTTTCATTGCGAATCCTTGGGTGCACACACAATGGGAGGCTGTGCTCCGACTGGTCCCACTGCCAGTGCCAGGGCTGATGCAGCCGCTGTCGATTTTAAAATGCCCTGTCCATGGGGCGAAAAATCCGGTGCCAGCAGCTGCGGATTCACCGGACACACAGAATGTGCCAATATGACAATGTGAGCCGGTTATAAATTCCGGTAAAAAGTTTGGCTTTTCGGCCACCGCCCAGGTAACAACAGCGAATCCAAGAATGGGCGAGGTGGGATGGTGCACGTTACACTGACCAACCTGTAAGGGGTTTATGCTGGACACAAGTGCGGAATGGACCCACTCTGTTTCGGGTTCGTTATTTCATTTCATCCTCACAGACTCACGACTCGGCGAGGCAGAATGGCGTGCATGCATCCCAGAGGACGGTGGTACAATAAAATGAAAACATGACCCCAAACTTCCTGTAATTTCTCAAAGCGCTTCTATTGCAGTTACCTGCAGCCATAGATGACCATAGAGAATAATCGCCCGAAACGACATTGTCCAGTGTGTAGTGGCATTTGGCCCGGTTCGGTGACAACGCACTCAAGTCCATTCCGTCCATGATTTGAGGCTGCAGCTCAAATTGGATTTTGGTTTAATGACCTCAATCGCCACATCCTAGTCATACTTCGTGGTATCTTACTGAAATACTATTTTACGGAATTAATGGAAAATTCATTTTTTCGAGAAATGCTTGATTGCTGTATATTTCATCGAATAATAGAGAAGTCTCATTGTGACTAAAGGGGGCATGTACAATCAGGACGATAGACAATGCTGTTCTTGCTATTAACGGCACAGCATGTAGGTGGGAGTGTAGTTTGCGACCAGGAGTTCTTCAGATGCACACACTTAAATACGGAACTAAGTTTATTGTTGATTATAGAACAAATGGTGTCACCTAAGCGAGGGTAGGCCACTTTCACGCTTTCGACACTTCTTGTATTCGACAGCTAACATTGGGTGGTCTGAATAAAAATTGAGTTCACTTCTTAATATTTTTTTTCATTTCAGTCGATCCCTCCATATTGGTGGGAATAAAGATGAAATGTATTGACTTAAATCATGAAGAATTTGAGTTTGTACTTCAATAAATAAAAAAAGGTGAACGAATGAAGAATACTGTTTCGGAAGAGGAATACTTTGACGGACTAAGTCTGTTCATTTGAAATAAACTTGATCCGATTTTAAGTATTGTCCTTGAGGAGATAGTATTGCAAATCTTATGTTTAAATACGTTCATGTATCTGGTGTCCTATCTATTACAGTTCTGTACGGATTTGAAGAAATTATATTCTGAATTACTTCGACTCCTTTCTTATGTCCATCCCTCGTCATTCACCACAAAAAGCACCAAAAACACACATCCTTGTCACATCCGCCTGCTAGGTGTCCCATTTGCTAACATCAAACCAGTGACGTTTCTTATGTCTTGGTGCTTATCGGAAGAATTTGAAGGAATTTATAATTTTTATCATTGTTCTGTGGGAAATATTTTGGAACAACTTTCAAAATGGGTGACCTATCTGATATCCATATTGATCCATACATATACTCATGCTCATACAATTAAGCCACATATATCGTATATGGAAGTACTTGCTGTAGCTGGTTAAGGGCCTAGGTAGCCTTAGTTGGAACGTCAAAAGCAGGCATTTTTTGTCCACCACCACTTGTGTTAAGAACAATAATATAATCTTTTTTTTTTGTCAGCTCGGAGTCCACAAAAAAAAATTGCGGTGATCACTGCAGCTCGTCATGGATTGTCAGAAATGAAATCAAAGGCCATTAATTCCACTCCGATTGAACGGCGGAATTTAAATAATGTCGATTTCTCTAAAAATGGTGGACGTTGAAGGTGCGAGTATAGAATAAGTGATGAAAATTTCACATTGTTCGGTAAAACCGTTCTAAGGTTACAGTGATCACCGAATTCGGAGACAAGTTTTCGATTGAAACGTTTTTAAAGTTTTGAGTACCGTTATCTTCATAATATATATTTCTTCTCTTCTCTGCATAAATAATATTCCGATCAACCTAACATTTGCAGAAAAATATTATTGCGTATTTCTCAAAATCGCAACTGAGACTACCCCCTTTATCGCCCGCCCTTCAATCGAGTGGTCCCCGGTTCAAATCTCTGTGAAAACAGATTCAAAATGCTAATGATGGTGATGTTCAGAATAGAAGCACCCTTAAAAATAAGTAAAACGTATTACGAAATTTCCGAGTCGGCGAGTAAGTCATAGTCTAGTGAACAACGTCTAAGTTTTCGCTGCTGGATGGGCCAGGAACGCCCGGTGTGACGATGGCTTTGTCGAAGCGGTGAAAATATTTTTGTCGTTTAAAAGTCAAGACCTCAGTATTGAGCATATGTTGTAAGGATATCTGTTTGCACCCTTATAAGTTGTACCTAAATTAAGGACTAACGATAAAAAGGAAGTTTCTAATTTTCTATAAAGATCAGAGAGGAGGATATCATCCAACTCACACTTATATACAAAAAGGTAAAGTTTGTAAGTTTGTTTGTTGGAAGTAATGCGTGGAGCTACTAAGCCATTTTTTAAAATACTTTCACCAGTAGAAGGCTTCATTATTTCTCTTTGGCATAGGCTATATTTGATTGTGATTATTAATATTTCTTAGTGTGAAATAACAATATTTTTTCAATCGATTGACTAAAAGAAATCAATGAATCTAAAAGAAATCAATCTTCCAATGGAGACAACGCAATCGTACAGAAGTGGCTATCAGAGTGGTTTTTGAAGCTATCGTTGCAATAGTGTGTATGAGTATACGACCACGTGATGACATGATTTTGCATCTTGTACTGACATAAAATATCTTTATCGCTGCTACGGCTTTAGGAGTTACACGGAGAGAATGACATAGATGGACTGGTAGAATATACACAACAAAAATAGTTCATATCTTTGAATCTCTATTTTGGATAGATCAGCTGCTTCGTTGCAATAGCGTGTTTAGTAGATAATCTTTATAATTATTGTCAAATTGTGAAGTTGATTTTATATGACGTATACATAGATTAACGACAGAACTAAGCTTGCAAATTATGGAAAGTTATGTTGAAAATCATGGCAAGGTTCGCCAAACTTATCTATTTCACGGTCGAAATAATCGTCCATCTCAGTCTCCATGATCAATAAAACAACAAATAACACTGAATATATTTTTGTGCAATCAAGTTTATTGTGCGTCTGTATCGATTCGCAGACTAATGGAGTGAATCTCTCTTTATTCAGATTCTCTGCTCTCACGCCGTTAGTCCCTGTTACATAATGTTCCCATTTTTTTATAAATGTGTCTAAATTCGTTATAAGGACTGGTTGCTTCATATTTCAGAAGTACTTTTTACGGTTTTTATGTGAATTCACCAAGCTATACCGATAAAAACGAGACGTTGGACGATGCGGAAGCCACCATATTGCGGATAAATAGCCCCAGTTGCCGAAATGCCTTGTTGCTCTTCATTCGAGTTACCAGTAGCGCACACTATGGCCGTGGTAACATTTTAACATTAATGGCATACAGTTATCTACTAAGAAGTACTAATATCATAGACATTAGCCTCAAATGTTTTATTGAATTTGTTTGCCCTTAACAGATGTGCACTTAGTAACTTTAGATTCACTGACGGACAGCAAATAGACGTTGGGTATATCCTTGGTTAACCAAAGGACATCGAAAGTGTGCACTCAAAAAAAATTGTCTCAGTTATGATGACAAGTCATAATCGGTAGATGGTGCTTAGTCAGGCAGCTAGCATCGGTTGTGTAAAGCGATACTGAAAGTTAAAACTCAAAGAACGTAGTAATACGTGTGCTTTGTTATGGATAAAATAAAAAAGAGGGGGAATATAGCCTTCGGTCCGATGAAAAATCTGTAGTTTCCGATTCCAAAGGATTATGTTTGCGTCAATCACTGTCAGCAAAACGACAGCATGCTTACCTTTAGCACAGTTTATGTCAAAACTTCCCACAGCACTACTCGCATTACGTAGTGCCTAAAGCAGCCGCCTTATCAATCCCCGTCAATCGTGATTAATATTCAATGACCCGCAAACATAATTTCAATCTTCAATCTCCTTCACCCACAGACTCACCCAGACTCACTCAGCAATATCATCAAAAAGTCGAGTCCGATAAGGTCCACAACAGCACACCCCAATACAACCAGCTACCAAAGGAACAAGAACAAAAAAAAATACATAGTTCATGAGCACCACCGCATTATCGAAAAGATTTACAGATGCACATCACTCAATGGAAATCCATCAATCCAACTTTCAAATCCGGATTTCTGTCCATAATCCTTGTGAAACATATTAATTTTAATTCTACCTGCGACCAGTGCCCTGGGCTACATTACAAAACAAACCATCGGACAAGAGGTGAATGCCATAAAAAACATGAAAAAATAGCCACCCACCCGTCGAACAAATTATTAACCGTCAATTTAAAAAATTTCAGGACGAATTGGGCAAGGATGGCGTCACAATGCAAACACATGCATCGACCACACTGCATCATGCACATGCATCCACCCAGCTACATTGTATTAATTTATTTTTCGACGTCTCTCGGCGCATCCCGGTCGATGGTGTGCTCGTAATCGAAGGATGCCTTCCTCTCTTCGCGGGGAAACACACACACACAAACACGCTTACTGGGCGGCGAAAATATTGCAAAAAACATACAAAAAAATAAAAAATAAAAAAATATTCAACCTCATCTCTTCGATATCTCGCACACCTATAAATTTCATTTTTATCACAATGCTCGCGGTGTGCAATATTTTTTCGTCCTTTTGCGAGCGCTCTCGGGTTTTCTTTTTTGTTTTGTTTAAGGGAAATTTATTTTCCAAAAGGGAATAAGTGTGGTGTGATCATAAATTTATCTGATATCCTGAATAAATGAACTGCCAATATGTGTCCCCGTTGTGGCATTCTTCTGGTTTTCTGCCCCCTTACTCGGCTCCTGGTTGGGGGCTGTGCATGTGTGACGAACGGGGACGCGGCTAAGTCACAAGCAAGTCCTCGAGTTTGGGCTGCCACTCGGGCTAGGCCCTTGGAGAATTCTCGTAGCATCGGTGCGCGATTCTATTAACATTTCCGAAATTTGTTTATTATTTTGCTCGCAGCCCGCCGTTGGATTCGTTGAAGGCATACGAATATGTGCGAAGGGTCCCAGTGGCGAAGGGGCACAACCCACTCCCAAGGAGCACTGAAATTTATTTACCTTCCTTACGAAATTGAATACTGATTTATGGCCCCATTGGATGAGGCAGTACTCTTTCGGTGTAATTCTCAACAAATCATTGCATGAATTTCAATTAAGATTGACTCCGCACGTCGCTCGACCCGGCCGCCGGAGAACGGGCCATGTTCCGCTGAAGAGCTGTATAGGGAATTGAATTAACTAATCAGATGGTATCAGGCATTTCCTTCTGTTGAGAACGATTTCAGCGCGCACTAAATCAGGGTTAGCGCCTCCGAATGCAATTGTGTGGCCATGAGCAGCTGTGTTTCGGGCTGAACAGTGAACAGGCCTAGATAATCATGGGCGCAGTTGTAACACACTCCTCCTGCTTTCGATCGCAAAATAGTAGTTTCATCGTTTGTTTCAACGAGCGTATAATTTCAGTGCTTCTGCATGCCGCTGGGGAGGGGAATGTGATACACCGAGACTTTGGTTTGGTTTATTGCACTGAATCATGCTCTGCGAGTGAGGTATTGGAACTGCCAAATACCATGCAACGGGTGGTTCAAAATTTAGATTTCTTTTAATTTCGTATATTTTTCTTAACAGGAAGTATGCTTGTTAACTGGAATTTGTTTTAATTGTAATAAAATTAACCCACGAGTATTGCGATGACTAATCACGGTTATTGAAAGTAATATGGAATGTTCTGTGCTGACACCATTCAAACTTCCACCGACGAAAGCTGACAGAAAATATTACGCATTCAGACTGTTCTTTTGGAAGTCTACATAAGCTTGAACATGGTTAACATGCTGATTATACATTATCCAAGATGATCGTGTAAGGTAAAGAAAAAATGTAACTTTATATGTTTTTATATTTTTTAGTTAAATTATTTAAAAGTAATCGAAAAATGGAATTGCAGAAATTGTTGGAGCTCCGAACACAGAAGAAGACATAATGTCATAGAGCTTTAAAGACTCTATTTGTTATTTATTTTATAATTAGATTTTTATTTCAGATATTCAACATTTTCTGCAGTTTTTTTTAATACGAAACCACTGATTATTCATATTTTCATAACTACCACAGCTTTTGACGTTCCACAAGGTTCAGTTCAGGTCCTATTTTCTTGCTAACTTTCATATCCGAACCACAGCTGACACATTGTCTTGGACGTTTTCCATACTTTCTTTCCTGACGGCACAGCCCTGTTCTCATCGAGTGTCGTAGTACAGAATCCCTTATCCTTCTCTCCTTGCAAAGATGTGATCAAAGAGAGAGCAAGTTAATATTCAACAATTTCCTTGTACAGTTGATTTAGAATCGATGTTGTAAATGCATTTGATTTTCTTTTTTTCTAATAACGATCATCTGGATTGCGTTATTGAGACAGATGACTCCCTTATTCGTTTGTCAACATTGGAGGTTGGAGTGACATTTGAATGCAGAGAGAGAGGCGAACGTCTATTATCCTTGGAGTTCAGGGCAACTCTCGGTTTTTAAGGGCACTGGCGAGAGGTGGACAGAGACAGTAGAGCAAGCTCTACAGCGAAATTGCTTATTTGAATTTTGAAGAAAAACGACATATTCTTGTTGAAAATTTACACAACTCCAGTGAAAATATTAGTTACGACCTATACATTTAATCCTTAGATTTCGTTCCACTTTTACTTGTTTCGTTCCACAAAAGACATTTTCATTTATCTTAGAAACTTCTATGAAGAAGGAAAAAAAAATACCCTACACTGATTTATCACAATGCAACATCTAAAGTAATTCTCAAACCCTCAAGCTTAAGTTCACGCTGACTTCCCTCATTGACTGTCGCGGACAATCTGCAGCCATTCATCAAAAACAAGTTGACTTGTACCCCGCATCTTTCAGTATTTTTTTTCCCTTTTCAACAAGAAGACTAAATTTCAGTGCCTTTCATTCGGTGATCCTCTTAGCTGAAGAATTGGTGTTCATTCCCTGTAGGTCGCCAGGTGGGAGGAGAGAGATGTTTCGACAATGCCTGTAGTTTTAGTTTCTCGAGTTGAACCATGTTTTTCAAAATACAATTTTGACAATTTCTAAACGTTGCTCCGGCGTTAGTCTATTCAGTCGAGTCAAAGCAACCGAGCACTCTGAATTCAACTGTCATAAAAACATTCTTTAATGTAACTGGCAATACATGCGTTCTGTACAATATTATGTTGGTCCTTGAATCGTTACGTCAACACCCAAAAAATTATACATAAGCATATACCCAACGCACTCCGGTGTATCATACGTTTTTTGTGCGTTCACGGGCGTTGGCAGGAGTTGGTTTTTTCTGTCAATTGTTTCTTAGAATTGTTTGAAGTGTTTATCCAGTCGAGGACAAATCTATACTGGTATGGCAAAAAAGAAACAGATCATGGCGAATGTGTGGTCAAAGGTTTGTATTGCAATCTGTTTTGTGGAAGTGCTCGAAACATCGTTTGATTTTTACTATATTTACAAGCCATAATTCGGCTTCTACTGCGATGGTAGACTACAATTTTTCAATATTGGGAACTGTAGACAAATGGCCTAAATTTGTGCCAGACGAATTTTCTAATCCAAAAGGAAGAGCAGCAGCATCATCAAAGTTTAAATTTAGCAGCAACATAAGTACTAGCAACACTCTAGTATCGAATTTGAAGGTCCTAAAAGAAAGCCAGAAATGTGCTCGTTTACAACAGTAGTAAAAGAGGTTTTGACAATATGGACAAGTGCATTGGTGAAACACTACAAAGAGACGAACTAAGAGATTTTTATTACATTGTGCATGTGGCTGCATTTGCATCATCCGTGATATACCGTAGAAAGTTGTTCCTACAACTGTTGAGTGAACAATTGGACGGGGCAGAAATCCAGGATCGTTCACAAGGGGGTTAGATATAAATCTTATATATTTATTATTATGACAAAATCACTTAGATCGACACCGACGACAGCACTATTCTGTTCTTCATCCTAGTCGACATATTCTCAGAGAAGGCTTAGATGGGCAGGATTTTGAAGTGACAAATCCGAAGGCCAATAGTCTAAATTATCATAGTTGAAAATATACACCAAATACAGTGAAACTAAACTTCCCGGATACCCCTCTATAAAGGACACCACTCTTTATGGATAATTCGTTATGTTCCCAGCATGAAGATTGGACTATACATATAGAACAACTCCTTTACAACTATGGTCTATACCGGACACAGATATGAAAATTAATGCTTCTTGTGCAGTTGCATCCTGAATTACGGACACCGGAAGCAAAAACAAAAATGGAAAAATATTGTTCATGTAGGTTAATGTGAATATTTTTCAATTGTTAAAATTGTTAATGTGAAAAATTTCCAATTTACACCATTTGAGTGTTACGCTGTTCAGTTCATTAGTTAAATTGAGTGTGCACGCGTTTATTCTAAGGGACAGCAAAACATTTCTCACATTAAAACAAAACGCTGGAAATGAATTGTATTTGTCAACTTTCAGAAATAATTTACGTTGCCCCTAGAACGGATACCCCTACAAAATGGACGATTACGGTGGTTCCGCAGGTGTTCGCTCTAGAGAAGTTTCACTGTACACACGTACGTGGAAGGGCTGAGAGCCCGGTTGTTCCAAACGTAACCACTCTTGTCAAACGCTGTTTAAAATCATGTAATCAAGTGGATTAGTTTAGAAAACGTCCACTGGGTTGAAATAAAATTGGTCAAATAGACGTCTGCGCTTAAAATGCCATTCAGTTGAGCTTATCTGGAAGCTCCATAAGTGGATAAGTACGTCCCAGCAGATGTATGATAAGCGAAAAAGTGCACTTTCATTCAGGTAAACAGCTAAATTCGCAGCTGCAATCAACGGTGCACCCTGCACTGGAATTCAAATCGAACCAAACAAAGTACCTAGTTGAAAAGTTTAGCTCTTCGATGCGATATCACTGAAATTTATCACAAAATGCAAAACAGAGTATCAGTTTCACAACCGCTCTATGCGATCCACATTAAAGGAGGTTCTATGAGTGCCTCCCACACGTCCCATGCCACCGACGCGACGACGCCCATTTGCATTCAAGCAGCTCACCTGTTTACAATGAGGAATGCCACCACCTCCACCCAGAGACAAGGCGAAATCCAACTTGAAAATTGGATCTGATAAAAATTCAATTTCATATAATTAACCATAAGTCTGGCGGTAGCTGGCTTCGTCTTGGCCGCCAGGCACTCCCCCGTACAGCTGGCGCTGAGGGGAAACGATAAAACTGAAAACCTAAATAGGAGTTGAAGGGTTAAAGGCCATATAAAGTTGAATTATTTATTGCACCGTTTAGTTTTTCCATGTTCCATTGGCATTATTCGTGTTGCTCGTGTCCTCCTCTTCCCCTCCCCACCGCTGTGCACTCTCGAATGGCCCGCCCGCCATACCAGTCGACATGAAGTCATATCAAGTTGCAACAACGACGACGAAGGTGCTCTGAGGGAAGGTGCATTCCGAGTAAACGGTGGCAAGTTCTCAAATCATTTCCAACGAACGTCTTATCTCCTGAAAACAGAGCTCCAATCTTGAGCCACCAAGGGGGTGGGCGTGAGCTACCACACCACACCACAACGAATCCGGAGTGTGGAACAGAAAGCAAATGGCAACCGTTCTATAGTATACTATGTGCGAGAGTTAATTGTATGTGGTGCTATGGGGGCCTTCTCTCTGCAAATGGTGAGGTTATTGCCGGCCAACTAATTTGTAACCAACTTAACTTTTCTGTCAGTTTGAGTGCACACAGTGCCACCAGGGCCACAAGGCGCGCACTCATGGCAGTGAGGCAGTGAGCAGTGAGCAGTCCTCCTTGGGCTTCATGAGAAATGCATAAATAATAGCCCCAAGTAGGTGAGCCGTCGTCCGCTTGATCCGGAACCGTAGATGTACGAGAAACCATTGCCTGCCTCGACTAAAGGGTTAAATTGTAATAAAGTTTTTAATTAATGGCACTTCTGCACAATATGTTGCTGGGTCTGGGTCTGGGCCTGCGACTGGGACTGAGCTTGGGTCTGGGACTGGGCCTGGGTCTGGGCCTGGCAATGCCTCTGGAATGAGTCAACGGCTGGGGCTGTTCGCAAAATGCCTTCCTTTGATTTTTCCAAGGAAATTCTTTAATGAATTCAGATGCTTGTCTAACATGGCCTTTCATTGTGGCTATTTATTATCCAGCCAGCACTGCACAGCACTCACTCAACCTGAGCAACTGCAATACACAGTTTTTGTGCGTCATTTTTGTGTATGGCTGTATGCGTTTGAAGACCCTCGACTTACCCCCACCAGGCCTTGTCAGTCCCCAATTAGACGCTGGGTGTGTGTTAATTTTCTTACCACCCATCGGAGGCAGTAGCCACTCCACTCGTGTGCCAAAGCTTATGCTTGTTGCAGGAGTTATGATTTTATCGCTCCTGCTAAGTTGTCAGCATAAGTTAACCCATTCAAAAAGTTTGTTGCGTGGTGCAGCCGAGTGTGTGTCCGTGGTGGTGTTGGACCTGTTCCTGGAACAGGCGGGCGCATACACTGCCACTGTGCTTGTGCATTGTTCGTGGTGTTGTTAAGATCATTATTAGAGGTTTTTGCCTTTGACCATTGTTGCAAGTCATGTATATGCACTTCAATTTGCAATTTAAGTGCCCCCTTGTACACACCAGCCCTTCACAGGTTCACAGCAGTGGCGGTGCTGGTGTTCACGTGTGGTATTTGCTCAGAATACTGTCGACAAAGGAGGTGCTCCGCTGCAGAGAGCAGTTAAGGCTTTAACCTTAGAGAGGAGAAAGAAAATTCGAAGGCGACATGTCCTTAGTTGGAGATTGCTTTTTGAGCATTTTTGGACAGCTTCCAGAACGACATGACAACACGGACACCGTACCACCCCCGCTCGCTTGTTCGCTTCTGCTTCTCGGAGAAAGTAATTGCATTCGCCAGCCTTCTCCCCAGTGAGCAGAGCGGTCGAGATGAGAGCCGAAGAAGATATGCATCCTGGCCGGGAGAATCCTCTTTAAATAATGATATCCGGAAGAAAAAATCGCACAAGGGAGCAGCATCGCGTCGCGTCGGTCGCCCGTCCTTCGAGCGGAAGGACGGCATGCTTACGCCTACAGACTGCAGACTGCAGACATCGGGTAGTCGTCTGTCGTAATGAAATGTAATTATTTTTCTATTCTCTGAAGTGCTGCCAAATGCCTTCTGCTCGGAATTTGTATTCGCATTCCGTTACAGAACTCGAGGATGCTCATTATTTTAATGTGATTCCTCATTGTAATTAAATGCAACGACGTGTGTCCTGAGAACGATCCCATTTCACTTTTTCATAGTTTCCCGGCTATCGTTGCATTGTTTGTCTCAAGGAATCATTCCTCCCGTCTCGGGCGTGACTGGGGGGCAGCAGAAAATTCGATGGATATCCTTCTACGTCGCATCCAAGTCATGCAGGCGATATTTGTTTGCTTGCTTGTGCATGAGAGTGCAAAAAATCCAAACGTTTTTGTCGGGCGCTGATGGTGTTGGTGAAATGTGCCAGAGCTGCCCCCGTTTAGTGAGCGTAAGTGCAAATTTGAATTTTGAATATTGAAGGAAAACCCAAGCGTGGTGTGTTGACTATTATCCTGTTGCTTTGTTCCTGCTCGCTGCCAGATACCCTATGCCCGGCGTGGTCGGAAGGAGTGTTCATGTTTTTGTGGATTCTTGCAAACAAATGAGTTGTGCAAATAAACATTTTAAACAACTGAAAGGTAAACTGTGCTGCAGCAGTTTTTCAATATCCGAGCGACTGTGTTTGGTTTGCGTCTAGACTCGGGTTCGGAATGTCTCGTCGTATGAACAATTCACGAGAGGGAATATTGTTATCTGGAAATTGGTTTAGTCAAAAAGGGTTTTCGATAAATGTTCCAAGGAAATGGACATCTAATGGGGTAGAAAATAGAATAGGGCTACGATGGTGCAATTGTTGAACCAAGATGGTAGCTTCTGAAGGTTGCATTAGGGCTCTTTCCTAAATCATTATATTATTACTACCATATTTAGATATTTATTTTTTCGTTAGAATACACAACACAGTTTGGTAACCAGAGTTGCATGGGTTCTTATCTAATCGAAGTCCGGCGAGTTTTCAACCTTGACTGACGGGGAACATTGAATCAAAGACTCGATTCCCCCAACGAGAGTATTGCTGTTTACAAAAAGAAAATATGATTAAAATCCTTCTTGAGATTTCGACCTTGTAAAGCTTTTTTTTTAAACGATGGAAGAGAGAGTTATACGTACAGTACCGGGGAAAACTAAAGCACCCCCCATAAGCGAACTGAGTATTTCAAAAAAAAATTTCCTGATTTTTGAAGTTTTATTAAACAAAACAAACACTTAGTTGTGGATCTTTAGTATTTCAGATTGATTTTATAAGGAAAACAGAAAGTAACCATACTACCATCTACAACTTTTTGGCAAATTCTCTAGCGCTTGGTACATTTTATTTGTATTTTACTTTATGGATGACAATCGATCAAATTTTAAAGTCCTAAGAAGGATGTTGTCATTTTGGTGGGTTCTTATTCTTGGAATTCCGCGTATTTACAAAATTTACACCAAATAATTCATAAAATGTTGACTTAAAATGTGCTTTTTATTATTACTACTTATATAATTAAATTACAATAAATCCTTAGATTTGATAACATTAATATACATTGGTGTGCTTTAGTTTTGTCAGATACTGTATATATGCTCCGTGTCGTGACTTCTTCATTCGACAGCACCATCTGAAGACGATTTTTGTGTAAAATGGAAGGAAGGTAGCTCCTTCCAAGTTCTGTCATTTACAGACATTCGGAAATTTAAAATGCACGATTTTGTATGTCACGTGTGTTGAATATCATGAAAAGGTATGCTCACCATTGTATCACAAGATACACTTACATTTTACAAAATGAATAAAGTGTGGCATATCCACATTTTAGCGCGAACTGCCAGCAATTATTCAAAGCCGGAAAAAAAGTTGGGTCCCACATACTCCATCTTCCGTACAAAGCGACAAGGAATGTAAAAACTGTCAATTCAATATTCAAAAATAATATCTGAAATATTGATATTGATGTTATTGATACCATAATATTTTTACGTGGTGAGGGAGTTAACCTCACGCACAACCCCCAACTGGGAGGCCAGGCCCTATTAAACTATAGGGATCTTTCGCCGCCATCTCAATTCAATTCAAGGCCCCGACCTGACCTTGAAATAACCTTCTAGACCTGTGCTCCGAAAATGTCGAAGTAGCTCTAGAAGGACTGCGCACCAGGTAACTCCGTCTGACTGCAGTTTCGGATGCCGCCGTTGGCCAGGCAGTTTCCAGCTCAATGAGCCCTGGTACAGGCACACTCTTCCCCCTCACTCGTCTGCAGCCGCCAACGACGTCCCACGGGGGTTTGTTACCCCATCTTCGATCGAAGGTGCTCGGCTCCCAGATATCACCACGTGGAGGTGAGAGTAGGAGTTCGCTGATAGAGGCTAAGTGCAGACGCTTGTGCCAGCTTGAGACGCCATATCAACGCTTTGAAATCCGAAATATTGAATTATGTATTTGAAATTTTAATAATAATGATTATTATTAGTATGACCCTATGAACATTTCCGGTTATGCCGAAGACTCGTATGGTCACTCCAAGCGAGAGCGTAGTACTCTTTAAAACCAGTGGCAGCATTTCCTATAAGTTTAAGTAAATTGAGAAAATAAATCAGTTTATTTTAGACTGCAAAGGAGACACAAGTCCTATAATAACTAAAAATACAATCGAATTTCGATAACATGGACATGGACTTGCAAAAACAAAAAATTCGAGTTATCATTTGCGATTGCTGCCTAAACGACTAGCCCAATTAACTCAGTTTTTGTTTTGTCACTAAGGCCGTGTGTGATCTGGCGCTGTCATTAAGAACTCAAATATCCATGGTTTTCCACCTTCCTAGCCTTTACATAATTTTCCAAACAGTACTGGTAAGCTGCTGAGCGCCCTCCCGTTTCAAATGCCTGACTTGATCGTTTTAATATATTAAAAAATATATTTATTCTGCACCTAATTACGATCACAACAAATTTTCCTAACTAGGTTAAGAATATCCCTCTTTATTGCAATAATCAACAAATATTTCAGGCGTTTTTTGAAGGGACAGACACTACTTCAAAACACAATTGCACAAAAAATATCTTGTTTTATTAGTCTTTAAATAGCTATAAGCGTAAAATGGTTAATGATTTCGATTTGCATAAAATAATCATCCAAATAGTTCTCAATTCCATAACCCTTCGCTGTCATCATTAATGTAATTCAGATTCACATCTGAATATCTCAAAAATATCTTCATCTGAAAATTCCGAAATAAAAAAATAGTCATTCATCTGCAGAAAATCATTATTCGTAACACCTTGCATATTTTTGGTATTTTCCAAGCTCTAAATTCAATCTGAATTTCTCTGCTATTTCTTCCATCTGAGCGATCATTTATAAAAATTAAAGGAATTTCAACCTCCTTCACCGAATATGCACCAAAACCACGACTTTGTTTATATTATATAACAGGCTTGTAGAATGCGCAGATTTTATGAATTTCCATTCAGAATTCGACTTATCCAATGTGCAGCCAAATAATCTGTTTGAGTTATTAAGACAAAATAGTTTCAATCGATGTATCGAAGTTCGACTTATCGGTGTTCGAATAATCGAAGTTCGTATTTCAGACATTTCCAATTCACACTGTCAATTGACGCTATCCCCAGACCTAATTGATTATGTCACTATTTCACATAAATGCATTAGATATATATTTTGAAAAGTAGTTTTTATCTATTATATAAAATTTTCCTGTCATAGTGTTTGTGGTCGAACTCCTCCAAAACAGCTGAACCGATTTGACTGAAGTTTCGTATATACATTCGTTAGGACTGAGAATAGGTTTGTATCTATTCATAAGTGCAATTGATTAATAAATAATAGTCATTTTCAAGTTTCAACATAATTTGGCATTGTGTCAACTTTATTGGATGGAGGCTGAACTGCTCATTCAGTATATAAGCTGAAACTAAATATTCAAAATAACCCAGACACAGTGTGCAACATCAAAAAACAATCGTCCATGGCCACAGTACTGAAACAGTGTAAAATTATTGTCTGGGTATGAATGCACTATGGCTCACAAATATTCTCTTGAATAGGAAATATGTAAAAAAAAAAAACAACGGCCAACTATTTGCCGGCACTCTGATACTCCTCTCAGGTGATTTCAGATAAACACTCGCAGACATTTCGCGTTCAACATACACTGATGAGATCAACGCGAAAACCACGAACTGACAGTGAATATGCGCGTTCTAATGCTTCAAGATCCATCGGCTGAAGCTTTCAAAAACCACTGTTAGATATCGACGATGGAAAAGTTACTGCGGATTAAACTGGGTGCATTAATCAATCGTTAATTCGCAGGATGCTCTTATTGACCAGATATTTCCTGACGTACATGCACAATACACTAATCATGAGTGGCTGGCAGAAAGAGCAATTTTGGCAGCAAATAATGTGGACGTTAACGGATTGAACTTCAAGATTCAACAGTCCTGGCAACCAGCGGACTTAGTGTCATACAAATCTATTGATACAGTCTGCGATACAACCGAAGCTGTGAATTATCCGACAGAGTTTTCGAACTCATTGGATTTACTAGGCATGCCACCGCATAATTTACAACTGAAGGTTGGATCTCCGGAAATATTGCTTCGTAATTTGAACCCACAGCGGCTGTGCAACGGCACGCGATAAGTCATTAGAAAAATTGGTGAATAATGTTACCGAAGCCATCATTTTAAATGGCAGATTTCGAAGTGAAAATGTATTACTACCTCGGATTTATTATACCTACAGATGTCAAAATTCAATTCAGGCGGCTTCAATTTCCAATTCAATTGGCATTAGCAATGACCGTCAATAAGTATCAAGGCCAAACGATGTCTATTTGTAGCTTGGATTTGAGTACATCATGCTTTTCACTCGGACAATTATGCGTAGCGTGCTTTCGAGTAAGTAAACCATCCAGTTTGCTTGTGTTAGCTAAATATGGGATAACTAAAAATATTGTACACTCTATTGCATTAAGGGATTATTATTGTTCTTAGTAATACTGTAATAATAAATGATGTATATATAATTTTAAAGAACCAATTACAATAAATTTAAAATAAAATGTTTAGCGTTTTATATTTTTCTTTATCCGGCATCGATCACAGCGCTCCATGTCTCACACTCAAATACCACATCCTCACACTCATAATAAATTAGTTCCCTTTTTCTAAATAATTAATAGTGCAACACAACGTTTGCCGGGTCTGCTAGTGTCCATTTAAAATTATTAAACGCATACCTTCACAAATTATTTCACCTGATTTAAATATAGATTCTTTAATTCCGTTTAATTGCAAAAGCCTCAACTGTACATAAACGATTTCAATACACATTTTATATGTATGCGTATGTTTATATAAAAAATATACCTTAGAATGTACGTACACTTCCTTGTATAAATTTGCTCTATTTTTAATTACTTCTTTCATTCATGACTAAGAATGATAGAATCAAAAATAAATCAAATTGTTTTTACCAGATATAATTAATGTGTGCTTGCCGTGGCGTAGTGGGTAAGTGCACCGACTCCTACGCAGAGGATGCCAGGTTCGATACCCGTATTCACATCCTTTGATAATTCACGGCTCCAGCTCTTTCGAGTCACTGACAATGCTCAAAGAGTATTCCTGTCTAGAAAACGCTTCTCAACTGCGCCGTTCGGAGTCGGCATTAAACTGTAGGTCCCTTCCACTCGTGAACGGACAATAGCACACACAACGCGAGTGGTTGCTGAGAAGCTAGGCCCAGGTCCGCCTCGGTCTGTCGCGCCGTCAATAGTATTATTATATACATTATATTATTATATAAATAATTAATACTTTGGAATTTTATTTTTATTATTATTATTTTACTATTATTATTATTATACAAAATATCGGAACTAAATGAGAATCTGTAATTTCATCATAGAGTGATCGACTGATTTTACTATTTTACTCCTAATCGTGAATTGAAGCACGAGATTTATAACTACTCCGTCAATTCGTAGTATTTATTTTCTTATTTTCAAGTCTAGTGTTCTATTCTCGAATTTATCCTTAGTAGAAAAAATAAAGTCCTCTCAAAAAATATTCTCTTGAAAAGTAAGCATTAATAACTCGCACATCGATGCACCTTCAGAAAATCATCATTAATTCGCTCGTAAATCTTGAAACCCATCATCTGTGAAAGGGATTAAGACTCTTGCAGTATTGATTGTTCTCTATCAGTGTCATAACTTCTCATCTCTGGCTTAACTTACCTTCAAATCCGGTGCTAATCCTTCCAGGACTGAGTCTTATTCAAATACACGTATTAGTACAAATCTGATTTTGCATGCTCTCTTTGAGACTAACAACAATATTTATTTCCTTTTTCGTTCTTTCTGTGCAGATTTCATCCTAAGCAGTTGTGAGTGCTTTCCCAGATAGCATGCAGATTTATTTAATATTTGATTTATACAATCTGCAGCACAAGATCCAAGCAACAGTCATTGCCCCTCATCCCCCCTCCAATCGGGGAAACAGGATAATTGATTATGTCACGTCAGTCAGAGCATTTGTCCAAATCGAGTGAAATGGCTTCTTTTTGCGCATGCACTTTTCTTCCTCGACTCAATGCTTAAATATTCTACCCTTATCGAAGTTCTAGACCTCTATTTACTGAAGGCATTGTCGTCTCAAGCTACAACGTTCAGATGACAGTCACATAAGCGTTATAGTCGCTTTGTCTCAAAACTCCCTCTGTGCCACTCCTCCATTCCACCATGTGTAACTGTTCTGCAAAAATCTTTTGAAACGTTATCCGGCTGCAGTTGCTTCCACCCCGTTTGCAGCCACAAACACAGGCTTGCAGCAGTATCTGCTCACGGGATTCAATTTGTTTGATGTTTGGACCAACTGACAAGCTCATTACATGCAATTGAGATGCAGAAAATGTGAAGGGCTTGTGTAATCCGTCAACATCAAGCACCACCGTCGCCTCACCCAGAATGCTATAACCAAAGGGAAATGCCGCCCACACAGCCCCCTCAGCAGGGAACACAAAACAAAGCAACGCTCCTTAAATTCATATTTGCTCTTAACCAAATTGGATTTCTCTGGGATATTTTCTGGCAAACAGGACACATATGCACGTACACCGAGCACATCTGGGTGGTCCCACCACAACTTAGACTACATCCTGCAGACCGCCATTCACTACCGCACAGGTAAGTTTGCCCAATGGACGCTGACACACAAGGAGGATATCTCAAAAGACGTTAAGGTTTATACAAAATCGAACGCTTTCGTTTACAGATTCATGCACTCTCACTCACTCTCAGTGTCGTACGAGTAATGAAATCTGAACTACACGAGAGTGTGACACATTCCATGTGCTGGCTGTTTCCGCACTTATTTGGGACTACATTTGGTACTATTGCTGGCAAATGAATTTTATATTTTATTCAGGACCCGAATACGGTGAGCGGCGACTCCTTGTATGTGGATAAGGATATTTAGGACTCTGGGCAAATGTGAAGGCCGAATTTAGTGACTTCCGCTTGGGCTGGGCTCCTCCGAATATAAAGTGTTTTAAATGAGGACAATAGTTTGCCGAGACCTGGGTCGCTTCTTTTGGGTTGACTCGTATTTCATTTGAAAAAATACACTCAAAGTCCGAGGCAAAAAATGTTATGTTGCATATAAAATGTGATTGTTATGGCGATCTGGCCGGATGATAACTATTAAGGCGACGACGCTTGGCTTTATTGTGATGGAAGGCGACTTTATGTAGTTTTTGAGGCCACGATGGTTGTAAAATTGAGGTCTTGTGTATTTGGACACTGAGGGTGGTATTAAATTGCATTTGTAAGTCCATTAGGTCAGGTTGAAGGAAATTATAGTCTGTGGACGGTGTTTTAAATGTGAAGAGCTGTGTTAATAGAATACAATTTACTCCCGAATATTACCGCCAAATGAATTTCTTACTTCACTATTGTTTAGCTTGCCGTAAACTCCAACCAACTCTTGAGTTGACCCAAAATTGTTTCACTGTTTATCTCCCAACTCGAAAGTTGAAACTACTAGAGTTGTTCAAAATGTGTGACTGTTTCAACATTAGATTTGAATTAATTAATATCTATTGATTGGAAGCTTAAGTTTCTGAAAAAATAACAAACAAGATGTCCAAAGTGGTGGGGGATTTCCATGCATTGGAATATATCCACAGAGCATAATAATTAATTGCAAGGCATTTTCAGGTCAGACATTATCCTTTTCAATTCTTCACTTTAAAATTAGTTTGTTTTGAAACCGAAAATAATTTTTTAAAGAATAGAACTAGAAATTCTGATTGAAAATTTCAAGTTTGCTTCTACTTTTTTGGCGAGTTGAGAAAATCACAAGTTGTTCAACTCTAGAGTTGAATAAAAACAAAATTGAAATAAAACAAAATCTGTTGAAAATAAATATGTTCATGTCTCGAATTATATTGACGATCACACGAAACGAGATTCTTTTACCGAACTGTAACAATAACATATCCTACCTTAACCTTCTGCTTGTGTAAGAAAGAAATAAACTTTGAATAGTCCAATGACCTCTTTGTTCCTTCCTACTCATAAATCGCGATGATCGATGCACTGTCACCAAACAGTTTGTGACGCCAGTTTATATACCCGCATGCTTCTAATGTAACACTTGGTAAAAATTTAAAACTACTGTGTGTAAATTGTACAGTTCAGAAAAGATGTTTTTATTATAATTGTATTCGAGAAGCGCGTTGAACAAGACGCGTCGAGACAGCGCCGTTAAAATCACGTATTCGGCATTTGGTGGTAAATTCGATTTGAGTTGGCAATTATCCCGCATAAGTACTTATGTCAACGAGACACAAAGTCAGTTGAAAGCATCACCATATATCGATGATAACCAATTTCTTTTGTTTCAAATTTTAGGATATGTATGTGACCGACATGATATTCTTACAGGCCTGTGGTTCGCACCTCGCAACGCACACTGCTTTTGACATTCTGAACGAGCGATTTTAAAGCATGGTTATATGATGTAGGGACGACGTTGACTGGCCACAAAGACCGTGTAATTTAACCCAATTTGACATGTTTGAGGATTCCTTAAATCGGCGTTCCAGGCAAATAAAGCACATGGCGGGCTTTGACAACAAGACCTACTCGTATGCCATGGCGGCGAACGGCATGACGTTGTCACGAAGGCTCACCTCTTCCGCAAGCGAATCAAGACACTACTTTTGCCTCCGTTGCGGTAGTACGAAAATGCGTCTAACGTCATTTTACAATACGGGCTGAGCCATCTAGTGGTTTTCTTTTAAATCATTTTTAATTGTTATTTTGACACTGACACCTGTTTCCCGCTAAAAATAAATGTTTGCCCAAAATGAAGCACCCATCGCGACTGCTTTAAGTTCTGCAATTTTGGGCTAAGTTTGTGAAACTGGTATGCTAGTGGACAACACTCATGGTCCCCGTCGTCGCACGGTGCGCACAGATGACAATGGCAATGTGGCTGAGGGTATGATTGGATCATTCTTCTTGGAAAATGAGGCTGGGAACAACGTTTCGGTCAACTGTGTGCGTTAAACAATCGTGTTTGACTTTTTGTTTTACTGAAATTGAAGACATGGATCTGGACGACCCTTGGTTTTCACAGCATGGTGCGCAATGCAACACAGTCCATGCCAGAATCGATCTTATGCGTACCAAATTCTCAAATTAGCCGCCTTGGAGCTGCTATTTGAAATCTTTTTTTTTGCGGGAAACCAAGAAGGACTCAGGAAATGATTCGAGCACTTATGGCCGACATCGTATAAGCAATCCGTAAGATTGAGCCTCGGATTCATTGAATCGTCTTTTTCCTCCTCTTGATTTCGGGTCCAAGAGAAGACCAATGTCTCTCGAATTTTCGATATTTCTCTTACAATGGCTTGGATATGGCATCTTTAAAGTCATGGCCCACAGTGGTTCAAAAGCGGGAAACCAAAAAATTCCAAAAATGAAATTGGCGATACGGAGTTACAGTTTTTATAGATATATTGTTATGTTGTATGTTTGCCTATATTTTCCAAAAGTTTGGTTAAGTTAAGTCAAGCAATTTGCGAGATACAAATGGGTATGAAAATTGGGGTGACTGACAGCCAGCCGAGGCAGTCACTTGAACTACGCTGTATTTCATAATTAATGGGATTAATGGGAATATTTGTACTCACCAATAAAGCAATAATACATGGACAAAATAGATTTTTGTACACCACAGAGAAATAATACACAGATGTCTTATCCTTATGGAAAATCAAGGCATCGTGCAATGAACTTTTTTTTTGGTATCTTATCGACTTTCTTGTGATGACACTTTGGTTAAACATTATCGTGATTATATTTATTTGAGTTTGGGACACACAGGCATAGTAGTAGAGTTGCGTGTGGTAAAAAGTACCACATAATAATTCAATTTATGTGAATTAAAAGCTAAAAAGCAATGCTTACTACAAGTCATCACTTAACAGCACTCAGCGAAAATCAAACATCAACGTTCCTGGATTTTCTCCAAAGAGTTCTGGTAGAGCTAATAATACGTTCATTTGATTATCTTCTATCAGTATAGTAAACTTGCCTTAAAGTACACATTGGGAAGTGAGCATTAGCTACACACGACTGGACAGAACCCCATCAACAGTCAATTAATGGTTCTATACCGGCTTTGGTTACACAAAAGAGGTATAAAATGCTCGGTATGGGCCATCCATTCTTCCTAAGGTACCCGTATGTACACAAACCCCTAACAGCTTTCGTCCCTTTTCACTTCTCCACGTCAAGTCCTGTTAGTGCTTCTCTATGGCCACAGTGGAGGAAAAGTCTAACATTTGAAGGATTTGGCTAAACTTAACGCAACTTCCCTAGAAATCTGTGAAATTATTCCTACATGGATGTTGTGGATATGGAATACATTTGGGTACTCACATGAAGGCAAGGAATTTGGATTCCTCTTTTTCTCATAGGCAGAAATTCTGATAGTCACGATGCGGTCTTGGACTAGGGATCCACGCAATTTTCTGATGAGCGTTCTTTCCCATGAGTTAAAAATGTAACCTAACTATTTACAATTTTCCAAGTCAAATAAGTACTCCAGAGTCTGTAAATTCGCATGAACTCACGTGCCTTATTAAACGACATCATTTATGTTGATGGTTCTCAATCCAATCTTCTGATTTCACTTTCATTTACATTTGTATTGATAGCCTTGTTTCTGGGGATGATTTTAAAAATAATGTTTCATCTTTCTGGGGAGTGTTCGTTCGTTGACAGCTTGGCTAAACATGGCGTTGGAGGCGTCCTCGGGTTCATTGAATCGTATTTTTCCTCTACGCCTTCGTTATTGATTTCGGGTCCCAGAGAAAACCAAGGCCTCTCGAATTTTCAATATTTGTTATACATTGGCTTGGAGGTATTGGTTCAAAAGCGGTAAAAAAAATGCAAAAAATGATACTGGGAATACGGATTTATAGACATATACCTGTTTGCCTATATTTTCCCAAAGTTTGGTTAAATTAAGTCAAGGAATATGCGAGATACAGAGCGCTAAAGTTACCTTTTCTTTCAGTTTTGAAATTCATGTATTTTCTCGCAGTAACTCGTTGGTATGAAAATTGACATTTTTATAACTGTTTGTCCAAACCCAATTTCATCAATAAATACTAGCCGTGTTTTTTTTTTCAAAAGTCTACATATAAACAGTGAAGCAGAATTTTCCAAAAGCTGCCGATAAAAATTCGACTTCGATTTTTTTTCATACATTTTGACATTAATTTCGAACAAATAAATTTCTTTTTTATATATTTTGCCAGATAAAAATCAAAGCCACTACTAGTCGTTTTTCTGAATGTTACTTCACTTCACTATCGATAGCGATGAAAAAAACACGGCTACTATGTTATTTCCAAAATAAAAGAAGTAAAATTTGAGTGTTTTAGCTGGGATACACCAAGTGTACTAGAATTAATATTTTATTATTTTTTGCCTTGAGTTGTAGCTCCACAAAACTGCAAGAAGTGGTTAACGGTTTAAAAAAGCAACAGTATTCAGCTAACTCTTCTTAAAATAAAGCATATCGGTTATCGGCTTAATCGGTTATTTAAAACACGATTTTGTCTTTGGTAGTTTTACAAAAGTTACTATTTCCTGGCTCTTAATGATTGGAAACAAAGCAGATAAGGTTTAATTTTTAAAGGAAGAATAAATCCTTATTTTAGAAACATAATTTTAATATCTTTTTTTTTTACAATTTGCGCGTGCTCAAAAGATTGCTAATACCCATATAGGCCCGAAGGTATAGAGAGAGAAAGGGAGAGGAGGTACCTGTGCACAATGGTCCTAAATATCTGCGTGTTGTAGTCTGTGGGAAATATTAGCTTATTTAAGTACATCTTTGCAGGGGGATGTTTTATTGCTTGTTGGACTGTAGAAGAAAAACTGCAAGAGGCTCCAATGGGAGAACTAGCTCTTCCTCAAGTTGGAAACGGGCTTTGTATATAATATACGCCTACAGAAAATTTTGGCCGCAAGAGCCTCTTAAGTGTAACAATATGTTGACATCAACTGCACCTTAAATTGATCTTATGAAGGTGCTATTCATTAAATGCTGATATAATCGGAGTTCTGTATTACAAGCTTAAGGCCTCTACAATTTTTGGCCAATGGAACGAGCTCTGATCATTGTATCAAATTTCATTAAGGTTTGGATTTTACAGAAAATTTGCTCCTAGTACTTGTAAGTTGATACATTTCTTAACCAGAACAGTTGGCAACGGTTGGCCACAATCGAGTAGATTTGCCACGATATTTTCGATTGCATCTCTTTTGGCAACTAGTATTCGATAGGTCTTCTTAGTAATCGTTTTCACGGACGTGAGTGTGATTTCTATGACTGTTGTTGCACTTTTCTAATCGATCTATAGTTTTGCCCGTGTTTATAATTCAATATGCCATTCGGGTTTATTCAACCTGTGCCTCTGCTCCGCGATTGCCGGGGTGTAGTAAGGAAGAAAAGGCCACTCGTTCGAATTCTCGCTGAATATCGCCTCTCCTTTGAAGTGGTTACACGATTGCGTTCATTGCAAAATTTTATCTATCCTGGCAGCTCAGAACGTGGCAGTGGTCCTATAATGGGTAGTTCACAAGAGCACTGCTGCATTTATTCTAACGAATGAAACACGAAACTTCTCTGATCCGAAATGCACACAAAAGACCACTATTACTGTTACAAACTTTACAATTATTCTTTGCTGCCTTTCAGGCTGAACCAATTTTACACTTTGAAGAGTGTCTAATTCTCAAACTGATCTGTAATAATTCTCCAACTGAACTTTGTTCACTACCAAACTGTACTGTTTTGCTTCGACCACCGTTCCGATATTTATACCCAAAATATTCTTTCTGCAACATACTGCCGCCATCTGACTATGGAAATTCCCCGCTCTCGATTATAGCTGTGTTTTTTTTTTGCAGGCGTATATACACTTAATTTCCAATATGCATGTAAAATACACCAAAAACAAATCCTAGACTACACCCCTGACTGCTTAGCAAATGTCATAAATGTCGTCCGTGCTGCGAAGATTTTATGATGAATCATTCAGCGCCGATGATCGTTTTTTTGTGCACTCCAAAATTAACCGTATATACGCTTGCAAAAAAACACAGCTTATATACTTCATTCTTTGTATTCCATGTGTCTATAGATGGCTGCATTTACATAACCGTGTACAACAATAATTTCGGGAATACTCTTCGGAGTTGTGGTCAGTTCATCCCCTTGTGTATAGATCTGGTGGTTTGTGTTGTGGACAGAGAGGCGGTGTATTGATTTGTGAACTGAGGTGGTTCGTGTCCGCACTTAATACTATTCTCTTCATAATATTTTGCTACCAGAAAAAAAAAACCACAACTTCAAATTTAGAATGCAGAGAAGTCTTATACAATTAACATACTCGCCCAATACACACTAGCAGCCAATAAGAATTAATCTAAACATCCTAAACACTCGACCCACACAGTTTTTATATCACAAGTAAAAATGTTTGATGCGAAGTGGGCAGGGGTCAGTTAATATTTACATATTTTGTTTGTCGCACCCCCGATAGTAAACTCTCGTTAAAAGTAATCACGGACAAAATTGTCAAAGGACCCTCAAAGCTTGTTCAAATATAATAATTGGTAAATGAAACTCTTAATGGGGACTGATTGTGGCACGTCAAGTTTAAACAAAAAAAAAATGTGTGTAAACATTTTTGTCAATCTTGCCCGATGAGAAAAGTCAGCAAAAAAGCACGTCACTCTAAGATTGTTATCAACTGCGACTCACCACCTGTGCAACGTTGTTGACAGCAACATTTTTCAAATTAATTTCCAACTTATTAAATTCGGCTCTATTTACTGAGATATCTCATTTGCATAACGCCCACCTTACGCCATTAAACGGAATGTACCCAGTCGAGGTACGTACATCATCTCCGTTTAGTTCTTCCGTCCAGCGTTTTCTGTTCGGCATCCCAAACACGTGCTTTATTTTTATGACAACCAAATCAAGATTGGATGATACTTGATTATCTTTAGCATCCACACAAGCAGTCGCCTGCCAGGAACAACGGCGGCATTAGCATTACGTGAGTAGGATTATGTTCATCAATAGTCTGTACAGCCTGGAAGACCTGAAATAATCCGATACATCACATTCAGGCTCGGTTATCGATTTATACTTCGGAACGTAAAAGGCCTCCAATATCCTAAGCAGTGCGTACGCTTAAAACGCGTATGGGCCCATTCCAATGGTTTTGCCGGTTGGGTTTGGTCTGCAAACAATTTCAAGGAAAATATCCTTGTTGTTCAGTAAATACGACACCAGAATGGTTTCTCTTGTTGATGCTGTGAAATGATTGGCGACTGGTTCGGTTGGGCTGTACTGTACCATGGGATTGCGATGAATTTGTCACCGATGACCCCTTTTGGGTGAACGGACACAGTCCATAGGTTAGTCATGGTCAGAGGCAATGTTAAGCTTTGCATTGCATGTTCGATTGGCAATTCGCCTCAACGTTGATTTCTAAGTTGGATTTACATTTTCGTTCAAAGTGCCGAATGTAGAATTTACAGTAGGCTTTCAATTTGTACTCGATCTGGAGAGAGATTGGATTCGTCTGAATGACAAAAATGATTCTGATTGAAACTGATATTGAATACTTACTTTAAGCTTTTTGTTATTAGTGAAAACCGTCCAAGTGAGTGGTTTGTCATGAAGTCATTGACATGTTCTAGGGATGACTTCAAAGTTTTTGACAAGAAGTTCTATTGTACTTGGAGCAATACATCCTTTTCCGACTTGATGTTTAAAAATGGTATATTGTTTAAGAAATGGTCACAATTGGTACGTTTTTATCACTCTGTTCTAATGGCATTGTGATACAAAAAACACATTTTTGAAACGAAAAAAAGCGTAATACACTAAATAAGTGCGACGACTTTAGTGATCTGAAAAACGTTTGCTTGTGCTGAACAACATGAGTAACTTATGTAACAATTTTCATTAAATCTGAAAGCAGCGTAGGACTTAGAGGTAGTACTGCAGTAAAATGCACGTATTCGTTACTGAGTAAAGTAGTTTATAAGTAAAGTACCATACAACGAAATGTAACTCTTCAATGTATATCGTTACAATTAATATCCCTTTTTACTTGTACCATCGACAACCGCCATCGGTGCATTCACTATCTTCTCTTCTCTTCGAGTATACATTGTCTCTATACTGTCCAAAGTTCAATATATTTGTAGTTAGATTTATACAGTTTTAGTTACATCTAACATGCATTATTTTAGAGATACAGAATAAAAGTTCTTTACAACTAAGATAGTTCAAAGTATATATAATAAGAAAAAAATATTTAAAAAATTCTGATGTAATTTATCAATGAGATGTGACATGGTGTTTACATTTGATTTTTAATGGAGCCTCATAGTAGAGAAATAACAGGTCAGATTTAACAGTTGCTTTAGCACGTTGTTTTGACATATTTGTAGATTTTAAAGTGAGAATTTGGCACAATCGGCCCACACAGGTGCTCCGTACGTTAAGACTGGTTGAAAATAGTAGTTCGTTAGCAATACTAAGTTTTGATTTACGATTGATAAGGGGATATAGGATTTTAATGATTAGGTTTGCTTTCTGAACCGTACTCAATATATGTTTTTCAAATGTGAGTTTCTTATCGAAAGTAACTCCTAAATACTTACAGCTTTCAGACCACTCGATGCTGGTCGAGTTCTATTCTAGGTTTGTTTGAGGTAGGAATTGCTGTTTTCTGCGTCGAGCAAAACACATAGCCTGAGATTTAACTGCATTCGGCTTGATTTGCCATCTGAAGCAGAATAACTGAAACGCATCAAGAGCATTTTGAAGAGAAGTTAGCGTGTCCTGTGTGATGTGAACAGGGCTGTGTCATCAGCGAACAAAGCTAGGAAAGTGTTACCATTAGGTACTGGTATGTCGGACATGAAAATATTAAATAAAATGTGAGCCAATACCGAACCTTGAGGTACGCCAGAGTGTGTGGTGTGTTGTGCCCCATCACGCACCGTTTCAAGGTACTCCTTTTCCGTCCTGTGTGTGTAATATCTCACTTGAGCGAAGAGCGTATTTAGAATGTTTTTGAATGATATTAAAGTTACAAGTATTCAGGTTCCAAGTAACGAATACGTGGCGTAGTAGGTAAGTTCGTCAAGTGCTACGCAGTAGGTGCCAAGTTCGATACCCGAATTTGTCACCTATGATAATTCACGGCTCCGCCTCTTTCGAGTCACTGACAATGTTCAAAGAGTATTCCTGTCTAGAAAAAGCTTCTCGACTTCGCCGTTCGGAGTCGGCATTAAATTGTAGGTCCCTTCCACTCGTGAAAGAACAATAGCACACACAACACGGAGTGGTTGCTGAGAAGCTAGGCCCAGGACCGCCTCGGATTGTCGCGCTACCCATATTATTATTATATTATATATAAGAATATTTCCTCTTAAGTTGAAATTCACACTGTTGCTAAAATTACCAACCGTTAATTGGTTGAAAAAAAGCGACACAATTATTCCACTATTTTACGGAGTAAGCGCTCCATATGCGAAAATTATAACAACTTCCTATAGAATGGTTCATTTTGAGCCACCTTGTATTTGGCAACAGAACTATTTCTGATTGATTTTCAGTGAAGATCCTAAGGAACTATGTTTACATTATTCTTGAAAGATATGTGTGTGCTTAGGGTCTATTGCAACTACAAATATTTCTCTCTATATGAATTTAACCTTGGCCATAATGCGGCAATGCACTAAGATCGTAGCTCTCACGCAAATTGTCCCGACAGGTTAAAGACTGGGGTAATTTTACAAACGTATTAAGACGCAGTATTTTTCCATTGCCCTTGTTGTTTGTGTTAAATTGAAAGACAACAGTCGTATTAACACAGTATTGTATTTCAGCCAAAAACAAATCACGTGGAAAACCAACAATTTAATTAGATCTATAAAAAAGTGCTACAGGACATTGCAGAGGCCACGAATGTCGAAACTTATTTCTAATATGAACAGTGAAAAAAAACTCTACGAGTAGTTGCTCCATAGATTGGAAGGAGCTCAAAAAAGAAAGAAGCATTTTGCTTCGAAAACTACGCATCGCTGACCGTATACTCTCGTGTGATGAAAACCGAGTTTATTACGACAATCGTTAAAGGCATGCGCAGTGTATAGAGCTTGTATATGAAGAAAAAAAACCGCAACATACTTCAAACCTTCGAACAGAAAAGCTTATGAGCACAGTTTGGCGGATTTTCCAAACATTTGTGTTCTTAAAGATATCTATACAATAAAAATTTATTTAATTATTACCTTATATCCGAAGAATGAAAAAAAATTGAAAAAAGTAAAACTTTATCAAAAAATTGTAAGAAATCTAATGATTGATCAAATTGTCAAGGGAAAAATAACTAGTTTGGGATTGCTTTGCACAATTGGCTGGTCATGATGTCTGTCAACATCGATAGCTGAACGTCGATGACATTAACATTGATGTTGTAAAGGGTGGTCGAACGAAACCCATGGTAATAATTGGAAGTAAAACAAAAAGTTTTCAGAGGATTATCTTAATATTTTTATTATGATAGGAAGATCTATGACAATTATGTGTGAAACAAAATATTGGTTAGATGTTCGCCACGGCCTAGGTGGCATACCTCTATCCGATGGTCCATATTTTCAATGACTCTGAGACATAATTGGATTCAATGTCGTTAATTTACCGAGTTATATCATCATTTAGCTCTTGAATTGTTCTTGGCTTATTGACGTACTCTTTTTATTTTAAATATCCCCAAAGAAAGACGTCCAGCAGTGTCAATCGAAACGAAACCACTGAGGTGAAAGTGTGCCTCATCGCTGAAGATGATTTTCTTTGTAAAGTCACCATTCAATGTCTGTTCAACCAAATATTCGGCGTATTGACGACGCTTGTAATGGTCAGTAGGCTTCAGCTCTTGAGTGAATTGAACCTTGCAAGCGTGTAAATTCAAATCTTTATTCAAAATTCGCATCAGTGATGTTCTTGAGATGTTCAATTGTTGGACACTATGGCGAGACGAGGTTGACGGCTCTTATTCCACTCTGTCGCGAACAACAGCGATTATGCTGAAAAAATCACGAAGTGCACGAAATGCATGACAATGCTCAACAGTCTTAGCGCGCTTCGCAATTGTGTACCACTCCATGGTTGAATTTGTTAAACACTGAAACAAAAAAATCTCAAATGAAGTTGGGCAAGAAAACTTGACGTTAAGGTGTGACTCACAATTGACATCGTGTATTGTGATTTTACCACCCATTAGAATGAATTTATACAATTCCGATTACTAGGATAAAAAACTATCTACATAATGTATGAACATAATCAACATGTATTCTTCATGAGAATACCAAGAAACTCAAAGCATTCTGTATATTCGGAAGGGGGAATATTGGAGTCAGGCTCAAGTCCAAACAATCCATGAACCAATTCCAAGAATTCTCTAGATTAGTGTTGTTTCTACGAAATGCCTACATGATTATGCTATAATTCCAGAAAATTATTCAAAATCCGCAATTAATAGTATTGACGATCGATGGTTAGCAGTTTGTTATTAACATCGGTATTTGGTCTCTGAACATCGATGACTTATGAACATCCCTAGTGTACATGATACACAGAATTCAAGGTATCATACTTTTTATATGTCAAACCGTGTGCCGTCACCTGTATCCCTCGGTCATAAGAAAGTAATTGAATCTCAGATTGAAATTTAATTTCTGTGCAAAGATTTTATGATTTAATGTATATACAGATATGAAAGTGTTTTTATTTACATATTTCCATATTAATGAACAAGTTATATATTTTTTTTTGTGTGCAATTTATTTTGGAAGTTATTTCCGGAAATGGTTCTATTTTGAATTCTTATTCTAATGTACTTTTACATTTTACATCTAAAAAAGGTTTTAATAATTTGCGCGCTTAAAGTGGAATTTAAACACTTTTTGTACATACTATTTATATAAATTGTACCCGGTCTTAGTGCATAACCGTTTCCATTGCATTTATTAAATACCTGATCTATGTTTTCTAACTCTGCCATACATTTTTGATTCGGCTTATGAAGACCTCCTTCAGTTACCACGTGTGTCCAAGTCAGATCAGTGGCGTCTATCCTTTCCGCGTATGTGTCCAGAGGTCACCCAATTTCGATGGGTACCAACTCAGCCAGATACTCCAGTTTGTCGTATTTTATGTCGCATCCGATCTACTGCAACATCTGTGCTATCATCTTCATTTGATATGTGGTCCTCATCAGCAACTAAAACTGAAAGATCTGAAAATGTCTCCCTCTATACCTTCGGCCCGTGCTGTGTCTTGACCCCGGACACCGAACCACTTGCGTGTATGGCTGTACATTTGGATATATCATCCAATGACAACTTTATCCTCGTGAAGAATATGATGTTCGTTGTACTGCACTCTTGTTGGAGCTTATAGTCCTCGTTGGTCAATTTAGGCACCTTTGAGTGCAGTATTTAATTCTCCTTCCAAAATTGTTTCTTGCAACTCTAACTCTTTGGCCTGAAAGTGTGGAATTAGTTATGGTAGTAAAATAGTACTTGCAAAAAGTTTAAACTTACCTGGTTAGTTCGCGAGAGCTTTCCTGTGTCTCAAGCTCATCCTCGTTATTTATTAATCGGGCTTCCTGACTGTGAGATTGTTTGACCAAGAATCCTGCCACAACCTGATAGTTTCTTTTTTGTGCCCTTTCACCCCCTTTTTTTTATTGAGAAACGATAAATTTTCACTTCCCTGTCTGTGTTTTCTCTCTCCATATTATTTGTATTGCAACCAAATATTGCGCAAATTGCCATTTTGATAATATTAAAAAATTACACACAAGAGAATGAATTTGCATATACAACTGACAGATTTGTAGGATACACGTGACGTCACACAAAAAACGAATGAAAGAAATAAGGTTAGGGAAGTGGTTACCTTGTTTTCAGTGTATCATGCCTAGTGTAGATAACACATTTGCTTCAGATATAAGAATCAATACTTACTGAACTCCTCAGTTACAAGATATGGAAATCGAACACGGAATGTGAAGAAGTTACCTTTAGCATTAGATGTACACATCTGTGATCATACACAGATCTGTCACTATAGTCGTTTAAAGAAAAAATAACAATTGTCTGTATCCGCATGCAGAAAAAACTCGATATACGCAAATCTTCGATTTTCACAACTCTAAGATATACAATTTCTTTAGAAAGTACGCTCACTTTTGTTTATATCGATTCTAACTTTTCGTTTTCTGATTTTATAAGAACGCGTTCAAAAATAGTGATTTGCTTTCGTTTCAAAAATATGTTTTTACTTTGACATTTTATTTATATAAACTACGTGTTTTAACATAATTTCTTATTAAAAAAAATGTGATCCACAACGTGTAACAAACTCGATTATTGCAACTGCCTTAATTTCTATTAGTTGCGTACATCGAGCTTGTACTATACAAGTTTTTGTGTCTGACCGACAAAGGCTCCGAAACTATACGTCGCAGAGCTCTGAAATTTTCGACAAAAATTATTCTAAAATTTAGATGCTGAATGTGACAAGCATCTAAATTTTAATTAAAAAATTAAGTACAACATACGGTTTGGAAGTTCGAGTACTTTTTAAACGGGAATACAATTCTCAAAATAAGGGAGGTTGCATCAATCCGGTATGAAACACTTTCAAGTTGCGTAGTCATGGATATCAACCATCCCCCAGTGTGTTGTAACGACCATATATACACACACATTTGTCATATTTTGCTTTGGTGCAACCATTCATTTTTTTCTACGTCTCAATCGAACTTATACGAACGACTGCCTGAGTCACCAAACGAAAAGGAAACAATAAACATTTTCGCACTTTTTTTATTTTGTCATACGCAAACTATATATACATGTACATATACACAGCTACAGACAAATCATTCAATTTTGCTGAAATTGTGAATATTGAACTTCTGAATGGATTAGCCGATTTAGATAAAATTTCAGAGCTAGACTAATTACATAATGTGTTACAAGATAGGCTAATTTTTTCATGGTTCATGAAGTTTGACTTCAATTTGCACAACAAGTGAACATCGCGCGCAAGTACATACATGGGATTTCCAAGAACTGTTTTTTATGAATCGCTTGATATCCCTCCACGTTGTGTGTAAATGGCTGAGAAAAAACCGTAATTCCGTCCGTTTTGCTGCAGCACACATTGATAATTCAAACTTCAACTTGTACGCAGTCAACGAATTGTACTCATTATGAGTAGGGATGTGAATGAAAGATTGGGATAGGCATCAATGACAAAATAAAATTCAAATTCTTCTCTGAGTTCTGGTTCGAGCAGTCTTATTATTGTTTTAAATTAAAAGGTGCGGTAATAATGCAGGTAAGGTACCGGGTGAAGAAAAAACCCGGACAAAGCCAGGTACGAAATTTAGTATTATATATATGTAAGTACATGATGATGACACATATTCAGAAACAGAATGGAAAAATCAGCTTGTAGACTTGTAAGAAAAAATATTTTTCAATGGATGTAAACATTTCTTTAACTTAAATCCTGTATCCTATCATCGCTATAACCGATTCCGTCGTTATAACCGATATCGTTGAAAGCGATTCCATTAAATGAAATAAAATAAGCTCTTTAGATTGTCCCAAGAAACACTAACAATATGACTTTCCTAAGCAATCTCCTGTGTATAAGGCGATAAATGAAATTCCACAGCATTTTTATTCGATATCACGTTCTGATATTCTTCCATGTGCGTCAACAGTCACACGATCAGCGACTATTCCGGTCTTTATGGAGCTATTGCAAGTTTTCTGAGGTACTGTTACAAAAAATAGGTTCATATGAACATGCATTCACAATTGGATGGCACACGTCCTCAACAACGACAACGGTACAATTTAAAAACCAAAACTATGGTTAATATCAATTTATTTACGATGTTCAAATCTCTCGAATGATTCAGAACAGGCAGCAGAATAAATAGAGGACAGAACTCATAATTCACACACTGTACACAATTTCAACAGCGACCATTTTTTATTAAAACTAAAAACGCCGCACCCTATTGACACCTCCGCTATTTGAGGATACATTTGCTCACCACTTCTCCTCCACTGATGGATACGAGTTCGCAAACAATTTTTAACTTATATTTCTAGATATTTACCCGCAGGATATTTCTGACAACCGGGAGGAGAGCATGCGACCCATCCCGCCTTCCAGGACATGGGCTTAGATTTCGCTCGTGGCTTTTTTGTTTCAGCATGACTCGCATATATTGAATAGAAGCCCGGGGGGTATGGGAAAAAAGTTCGAATCCAGTCAAGTGAAAATTTCAACAGGAGAGTGTAATATTCAGACCGCGTTCCATTTGTCGTATGTGCAGCGAATTAAGCAGAAAGAACAAATCCATGGCCGTGGAAGGCCTAAGCGGCAACAGCTAGTCATCGACTCACGGTCTCCACACTCACCAGTGCCGCCCGTCACCTAAGCCGGGATAAAAATAAACAATTTGTGTATATTTATTAAATTCATTGCACGTACGTTGCCTCCCCATCCCGGCAGGATATTCAAATACTTGTACACATGCTGTACAAATGTATCGCCGCCGCGATGATGGTGCGGTGGATGGCGTCGCCAGTCATGGTGATATGAGGCAGCAACAGGAAACCGGGGGTGGGTGGAACTGCGCGGCATTTTCTGAGCCCTTTTCGGTTGAGAGGCGCGTCTGACAGCCTCAAAATCGGAATGGTCTGAAGGGTCCCTCGTATTGTGAGAGCGGAGGCCGCGTGCCTTATTAAATTTGTACAACAGGATCAAACATCAAAGCGTAACGAAATGTGTTACAAGGAAATGTATCCGGTTCGGGTTCAGTTCGGGAGGTAAGATGATCCTGCGCAGGGAAAACGTGAATTCGTTTTGGCCTCGTCCTTCGTCGCTCCCGAAGCGATGTGGGGTGCGTAATTATACGGCCTTGCAGAGATGCTGGTGCATTCCACACATGACTTAGTAATTAAACTCAAATTCCGGATTCCTAATCTTCTTTGAGGCTTTCTTGCTCCCAGAAGAGTCAGTGAATGAGGCAGGACTGAGAGTTGTGTGCAGAGGATAAAGTACCACTGAAAAATTCACCACTCAGGAAGAATAAGCAAAAATAAGGACACAAGCAAAAAAAAAAGAAAACAGAAGAAGGACCAAAAACGAAGCGCATAAGACCAGAGGCACAGACGTAGATACAGTGGCAAACGCAAACGATCTGAGGAAGGAGTGCGAAAAGTGTTAGTTAGCCCGCCAGGAAGCTCCACTGAATTCTCATTTCCGAAAATTGTCTGTTAAACTGTAATTGCATCAGGCGAGCAAACAAAAGTTATAAAGCCAACGAAGGAAAGTGGGAATCAACTTTCAAATTAAATTTACACTGGCTCGAACACACACACACACACACACACAGATACCCTGACGAACACACTGCCATAGACGGGCTCACATTAAGGAGGAGCAGAGGAGAGTGCCAGCGAAGACGGGGACATAAGTGAGAAAACAAAGAAAAAACAGGCGACAACAGCCACCGACAAGGACGACAAAAGACGACTGCAGCCCAGAAGACCATTCCTCCAGCTTCTCGTCATACACATGTACTGCGGTCTATAGCAAGGTGTGTACGCATAGGGGCGACCGTCTCTAATTAGATTCGCTCTGAAGTTTCACCGTCACCCAGTCTCTAGGACAGCATCCATGAGCTAGCCATGAGCCACCCGCATACTTAATGCGCATAAACGTTGCTTTTAACTGCGTTCTGTTGGCCTCACTCTATCTCGCTCTCTCTCTCTCTCTCTCTCTCTCGTCCTGGGGCTGAAAGAATGCGAATAGCATGTTATGTGGATCCGCAAGCCACTGTGCAAATCCAGTACTCTCTATACGACCGAGAGCATACTCGTATTAGCGGAATTACGTACGACCTTAACCCGCAAGGAGGCATAGCCTGCAAGAGGAGGAGTACGTGTGCAGAGAGTGAGAGAAAAAAAATCACTCTTAAGAAGGACCTCTAACCCACCGCTGAGATCTCCACATTGCGAGCGAGCATCACATCACCGAGCCAGCACGCTCCAACGCCGCCGACGCCGCGACGAGTTCATTACAGCAAATTGTTATTAGCATATGAAAAGGACTTTTGAGTGTGAAAGAAATCATAATTGGAAGAAGTCACAGGCCCTTCACCCCAAACCCAGCACCGCTTGTGCACAGGACCGTCAGCCTCTGTGGCAGTTGAATGGGGCCGTGGAATGACTTTGTTTGGAGCCATTGAACATAACACAAGGCCCGCCAAGATGAAGTGACATCTAACCGCTACTACCTAAGCGGAGAGTCCTTGTGCGTGGCTCATTTAAATTCAAAAGGCATCGCTAATTGGAGGGTAGCACAGGAGTCGGAGATGTGTCATGTGCCTTACACCGTGCATGTGACAACTCGCATTCGGATCCGCCTGTGCTCACTGTCAGTCCAGATGTGCCCAGACTGTGAGAAAGTGGAAAGTGTATCTACAAGTGTGTTCACTTAATGTTCACCTCTTTCATTGCAAATAAGTTAAATCGTTCGCCGCGACAGCTTTGATTATTTTTTACTGCTCCCGGACGGAAGGATTTATGACCTCCTTCGACTTGACATTAGCTGAGGCTGGAGCTGTAGCTGGAGCCGGATGCCGGCACTTTCATTTCATTCCCATGAAAGCGTTACCGTATTGCTGGGTAATTTGTTGGGCAATCTTCGCCTTCAGGAATTAATTGCTCGTGTAATTGAAGTTGGCTAATTAAAACTTCTTCACCGGGTCTCGCTTCTGAAACCGGAGCTAGGAGGCACAGTCCCCATATGGTCCGTGCACAGTTTTAGTGTTTAGGTGGGATCGCATTGAATTTTTCGGAAAATCCAATAATTTATCCCAGGCGCCAGCGGTGAATGGTTTAGCTGCTTCAGTATTCGACCGCATCCTGGCAACCGCAGATAGCGATTCCCAACGCTTCCATCCTTCCATCGCACCATCATTGTACATGTGTACGAATTCGGTTATTTAATTTTGAGATTATTTTCCCCGTAAAAGACGACGATGGCACAGGAGTCCGTAGTCCGTAGTCCGGACCACGAACAAGACTCACGCTTGGCAATCGGAAAACTTCCTGGCGGCATGCCAAGCAATATAAGGCTTCTTCTTCTGCTCGATAGGGTCCTGTGGCCCTCGTAAGTATTATGGATTTCATTCATTTATTCCGGACGTCGCGGCGGTAGTGCTGGCCTTTTTCTGTTCTCTTTATTTCACCCTTGAATTGAGTTGAGTTGCCTGTTTAATGAGGTAATTTCAATTAGGACGGGACATTTTCAGTGGCCGCGATGATGATGGCGACTGGCTCAAGTGGCCCGGGACGAGTGCGGGACGATTGGGCCGAGGAGAAATGTTGGAATTAGTTTTGGGTCGTGTTTGGTCATTTATTTTGCTTCGCGTTCACGTTCGTGAGAGCTGCCGTGGAAATTAATTCAATTTTAACAATTCCACAACCGTGCCGTACCCGCGCACGGTGAGTGGAAAATTATTTTTCACGGCGCGGCTGTGGCACGGTGTGCTGAGATTTAAACGCTTCATAAAATTGCACACGAAGTCCTTGTCATGAATGCCTTCGTCTCGTCGTCCTTCTCACGAAAGTCTACGAGGGTTATTTGCTCAATACACTTGCAGGATAGATGGGTGGATGAAATATCTGTTCATTCGCAGTCCTAGCTTGTGCTGTGTCTGTATCTGCTGTAAAAACGACTTATTACAGCTCGTGGTGTGGGCTGTGGTAGCTGATGACGTGTCCCTCGTTACCGGGCGTCTGTGTGTGGTGTGTGATTTCACAACAGGTGAATATGGCGTGCACGGCGGCGGTCAAGAAAATTGTGAAAATTATAACAAGGTGTCGGGCTAAGGAATTAAGTGCAAATCATCTCTTAAACTCGATAGCCTACCAGCAAATTGTTTTATTATTCTTCTCCCAGCTACGAGTGCCTTGCTCAGGCAGGATTTTCATTAATTTACTGACCATTTGTTGACAAACTCATCGAGTTGCCTGCATTTTCATTCGATTTGGATGGCTCCCAGGAATCTGCTCAACATGAAACACTTGCGGACTGAGTGCATCAACTAAGCATAACTAATAGAATTATACTCGAACGTTTTTTTTAATAACAATCGCTTTGTGAACCCCATACCAGGAATTGCGGCTTCATTGCAAACAAACAAAAAATATAAAAACATCCGCCACTATGTACACTGTTCAATATTTTTTTTTCTGCAGTACCTACCATTATGGTATAAAATTGAACAAAATAAATACGGGAAGGCATGAACATATCGGCGGGTGGGGTGGGGAATGAGGGTGCATAGGAATAGAATGGGATTACTAATTAATTAATTAAATCAGGTTGATGATGGTAACTTCAAATGCAAATGTGTGCACGCAAATATAAATATGTGTGCACAAAGGTTTCTGCAAACAAGGAGCATACGACTCAACGTGCAGAAGCTCACTCCAAAATGCTAACAACGATTTGTAAAAGCTCCAATATTTGCAGTGCTAGGAAAATATGACTATAATTTAAAAATAAAGTAAAAAAAAACTTGTTCATCTCATTAATGCTTAACTGGGTGCAAGGAGGAGTGCGTGTGCAGTGAACTGGAAAAAAGGCGGGTGTCAGGAGAGCGCTAGTGGACAGATTATTAAAATGTGACCTATTTATTTGTCGTTCAGGGGAGTAATTTGTAAGCCCTTGTCATTTGTGACATATTACGGGCACTTTCTTCCTATGGATCTTCGAATCATGATTTCCTTTTAAAGAGTTTTCTAATTGAGATTTGACAAATTCAAACCTTCAATGGGAACGCGTCGTTAAACTAATGACAAATATTTCAGTAAAAGTCAAGATATTCAGTAAAACAGCATTTTAATCAATGTGCATTCAGAGTGTCAAGAACGAAAAACACAAATACTTAAAATTTATTACAAAAATTACAAATCTAGAACCCAATGCGACAACGTATTTCGCCTTATATGAACGATTGGCTTGGTTATTGACCAATGTCCTTTCACAAAATTCGCCAGACTGTGGTCTTAGTTAGCAATGCTCAATTCTTGAGAACACCGTGGAATGTAAAGCTTAGGCTCGTTTGACGCGTCTTGTAATGTAGACTAGAATGTTGGATGTTGACGTCGATGTCATATATATTATAATTCGTTCTATCACTATAAATGAAATAATAAATAGTTCCGGCACCAGGCTTCATTCATTCAAGAAACCAGGTCTTCAGATTTTCAGTTCTTATGAGCGGTGGTCACAGATTAGCTCGCATACAAAAAATACATATTTTTTAAAGAATAAGATTCTAAAATTTTTAATACTTAGACTTTTGTCTTAAAACTGCCTCAGGCGACGTGGAATGCTCTCCACCAATATTTGACATCTGCGAGTTATAATAGAACTCCATCTTCCCTATTAAAGTGCCAAAACTCCTCCAAATGTTTGGGTTTCTTCAATCCAATAAAGGATTCTACGTCGTTCCAAAGATTCTCAATTGGCTTTAGGTCAGGACTTGGTGCAGGCTAAGGTAAAATATTATTTTTTTTTTTTGGCTATTAATCCAGCCTTTTACAAGCCTTGAAGTGTATAAGTCCACGCCAGTGGCAAATTGACATCAGCAAACGGATCCATGTGATCTTTCAGTGTTCGTTTACAGTGGTACTGATCCATTCAGCCGTCGATTCCAACAATGGGAGCCACACTATGCTATGAGAATGCAGCCCACACCATAATGCACCCGTCACCTTGTTTGACCGTCTTCTTAGTGTAGCGTGGATTAACCTGTGGACGCCAGACATAACGCGTAAAAGAAGCGATTAAATTTCCATTAGCCATTCCACAAGACATTCTTCCAAAATGATACAGACTTATTTCCATATGTACCCATACGACCGTTTTTTATGACAATTACTTAATTTAAAGAACTGCACACACTTCTCTGACCACCACTGTACATGCCTAGTTCGTTATCGCACACTTCACATCAACAAAGAATGAAAGAAATACATAAAATATGAAGAAACTCAAAGCATTCTATATACTCGGAAAATCAAATTTTGTTATCAGACTCAAGTTGAAACATGAACCAATTCCAAGAACTGACCAGTGTTCTATCTGTGAAAGCCTTCGTCATTATGAAAATTATTCAAAATCTACAATTAATAGTAGGTTTTATTTTGCTAACATCGAAGGCCGGTGTTTTGTGCTTAACATCGATTATTAAATGCGATATCTTTAAATCGATGTCAAAACATCGATCATTTGGTGGCTCAACATCGATTTTTTGTCAACATAGATGAACACCGAACTTCTATAATGTTGACCTAGGGCAGAGAAAAATAGTGTGTTATTTTGCAAACCTAGCGGAACTTACTGTGGACAGCTATAACCAATGGTATTAACAAAATGCAAACAAAATTCCCAAGAAACTGTGCGGCAATAATCGTTGTGTGACATCGCAAACAGCCAACATTTTTGAGCAAGAGAAATGGAAAACATCAGTTACATTATGCGAGTCTAATTCATCGGGTTCGTATGAAGTACGTATCACCGCTAACCTTCTAAATTCCCTTTTAATATCTTGTCTGTTATTTAATAAATCTTTTAAGTAAGATTGAAAATTACGACCTCGCCAAATGGTAGCAATTATCGTTTTGTTTGAAAGCCTTAGAATTATTAAATTTTTTTACATTGTAACATTTTGTAGACGACTGCATGGCGCAGTTGGTTAAGTACCTGCCCTTGGTTAGTGGGGTCCTCGGTTCGAATCCCAGTGAAAGCAAATTTGATACGCTTTTATCTGGTTTCCAAATCTGATCCAGTCACCATTTGCCGTCGGGATCAAATTAACGGCACTTTCAGTGGTAGTAGTCTGACTATGGGTATCATAATGGACCACATTATCTTTCGGTATCTAGATTCTTAAACTCTACTCAGGAAAGTATTTATTGCCCTGTTAACGGCTCCCGACTTTTTCCCACCTAGGATCAGTTCCGGTGTATCAATGAAGAGAGCGACTAATTTCATATCAAAGAATCACGTAGCAAAGAAGGTCCCGCACATGACGACCTATGTGGCGCGCCTTGAATGCGATTCCATCAGGTAGGCAACGACTTGGCTGACCCAGGAAGAGGTAGTTCGACCAAGTCCATAAACTCGCCTGGTTACGGCATAACCTCTGACGAGTTAGAGTCGATGGTGAATGATCGAGTTGCCTGGAAATCTCTCGTCCGTGGTTTACCCCAGTTACCCCTTTAGTGGATGATGACGATGAAAATCCTAATATCAAATAATCAAGAAAAAAACATAATGAAGAGAAAAGAGGAAAGAAATAAATAATTATAAAAATGTGCTTATCTTTTATTTACGTTTTACAACTGACGTAAAATGTGTTAGTTTCATCAAAATATATTGGGCCATATTTTTTGAATGCTCTACTATATTTTCTGAACATTGGATTGGATAATTGAAACAAAACCGGTCTATTGTTATTTTAGTTAGGAACATTTGTATCTATGCTGTTTATGGAGGATAGATGGCGTAGGCTATGCGCCTCCTATCCATTATGGCTGTATGTTTTAAGAACTTGGTAAAATTATTTGTATCCTGTCACCGAATAGAAAAATCCTTAGTTTAGCCATACCAATCGCAATAGGAATACTTAGGCTACGATACTTACTACGAGCTGAACTTGTTTCCAGATATCTTCTGTGAATTCGCATCTGCTTTTGAACACAAATTCACTTTCATTAGCGACACTACGTAGTTTCAGGATCTCCTTCATCAATAAGCAAATATTTAAAGAAACAATTTTAAATCATTTAATATTCTGAGAAAAAAAATCTAATAAAATTCGCTTCTACGTAATTTGATTAAATCTGGCATACCCACCCACATAAGAATTAGACATATTAGTATTACAGAGATAGCCAACTTCACTGCTGATAGCCTCCTAGTCCATCGACGAATTCGAGTGCATTTTTGACAGATATATATGCATGCATTTTTGACGGTTATTCACGAAATAACGTAAATGCCGTCCTCTGATTGGTGAATTTGGTTTATGAACACGTTAAAAACAGTTGTCAAACATTTTAAGGGTCAAGTGAGGTAGAAGTCGGGCATCTCGGTAATACTTGATTTCTGAGACGAATAATTCAAATGTCAAATCCTACCTGAGTTCCCCGCTATCTGCCTTACATTTTCTTTTGCGAGTGATTGGAAACAAGATGCATGAGTTAATGTTAAAATTATTTTGGTCCAGTTATGCTATAAATGTATTATTAATAAGGAAGGCGAGCGCGGAAGATTTCAAGGAACAGAATGAAAATTAAATAAGGAAGAAATTTAGATTTGGATATGAAATATATTCAGGAATATCCAAAACGTAGAATTATTCCATCAAATGTAGTATCTATCTAAAAGTGGTCCATAGAGAATGTTAAAAATAGAAATACGCAGAAAAATACAGAAGTGTGTTGAAAAATGATTTAATCTAAGGTAACGAAGAAACCAGGAAGGTTTGAAGACGATAAGTTTAACAAATGCAAACCATGGCTCTGTTGCAATATAAAAAAGTAATAAGCATAATACCGGAGCTGTAACCAACTTGACACGATCTTCAAAACCAATATCACCGGTGATTGGTGAATAACAACATATTTAATAAAAAAATGAAGTACAGTGGACTCTCTTTAAGTTCAATTCTCACGGGATGCCATAATTAATTAAAAAGTTAGAGAGAATTTGACTTAAAGAGGTTTTTTTATGCGTATGACGCGGGCTGCGAATGTATGACCATTTTAACGTCATCATTTGGCCAATGTCGTTCTCGGACTTACAGGTTGATTGTCGTCGTTGTTAATTGCAAATCACATAGATGTATTTACCCTTCAGGGTGGAGCCTTTTCTGATGGAACCTAAAGTAATTCAAACATTCAGACACCATATTCTTATACATTTCGAGAACAAACTGGTGCAAAAGTCTTTGGCGTGTTAGAATATGATAGTCCGGAGTTTGACAAATCATGAGAATGTTCCTGCGAACTACGTGTTTGGGCAGCTTGATCTCGACATCGATCGTTGATCGTCGATTAATACTAATTCGCAATGGCATGACTTTTAAAAATACCGTCAGACCAAGAAAAAACCACACATAATTGATGTCTTTCTACCGTGTTATTACAGATACGAATGGAAACGGTTTTTCGTTGTGCATTTTATTACACAGGAGAAACGGTTAACACAACACTGGCAAAATACACTGACTTTGATTTTACCTCGAACGATTCTGAATATAGTGATGTAACGAAAGCCCTATAGGTTTGTGTAAAGTAGGCGTTAATTTTATCAAAGAACATAATCAGCTATCAAATGGTATTCCAGTTCAGTTCAGGCTATAAGCTTTATTAAGGGAATGTAATTTTGTTTGTCACACATTTTCACATGATATCAGTTCTTATGGACCATTCTCCGTCGTTGTAGTGAATTCCACAAAAAATGTCACCACTCATCCTCGCCGCTATCATTTGTTCGTTTGTGTCAACAGTAGCATTACTCAATACCGTAATTATCTACATCAAAACCACTTAATCCTAATTCGAATTTACCGTGAGTGTTACATTCCCTTAGCCCGCGACTGTACATCACCCGTTTGCAGCTGAAATGGGCATAAATAGTAAAACAAGAATATGGTGTTACGACGTTCGCCGGGTCAGCTAGTATTAAATAAAAATTGTATATATTTATTAAATATAAATATAAACCATTTATGGAGTGTGTACGAAAAACTGAGAAATTGCCGGTTTAAAAAGCTTACCGGCTTTTAAATTCATTCTTAACGCTTGTATTAAAAGGAATTTCTTGGCAACTACGATCCTATATTCACCTGGTAAGCCGTATCATTTTTTGTATGGCATGAGAAAACTCCCATAAATTGATTATTATTATTATTCACAGTTAAATAAATATTTTTTTGCATTTTATATATATATCTGCAATATTGTCAGCAGTTTCTTCTCCAATCATGGGTTCTGACATAGTCCACTTACGTTCTGGTGTTCCTCAAGACACGGTTTCTGCACCCGACTTGTATAACCTGTTCGCACCAAATTTATCATCCACTGTGAATTTACCCTACTGTGAAATAGCTTTATTTGCTGATATTTATTTGATTCCCTTGAGTATATTCTATGTAAGTTGTAAATAAGATTAAATGCGAATAACAAAAGTCTGTTTCCTTCGTAGTGGACAGTTCCAGGTGAATGGTGCAAAAATAACAATAATAATATGGTGGCACTACAGTAAGAGATAGACCGAAGCTTGAGATTGTACAGCACACAGATTTATCTAGACAGAAGAACTCGGCGACTCGAAATAATATACGCAAAACTTACCGTGGCATCTTTCAACACGCGATATTCACCAAAGGCCAATGGTGAATTAATCATGGACAGAATACAGAAATTAAAACAAAGTTATAGTTCGCTGTAATTTTGCTGAACATCCTCTTTTATTGTACCTCTGCACTATAAAACGTACGACCATATATCTGAACATTTTTAAGAAACATTTTTTTTTATTTTGTATAACCTCTGTATCCAAACCCTTATGGACCCAGTTGCATAAGACTCACTTACAATAAGACACTCAAAGTTTCAGTGCCACTTAACCTTTGTGGAAGTAGCTCGATAAAGTAATGTAGCAAATTTCCTTTTGCTGGCGAAATCCCTACCATTTCCAGTAAGTAAGCTTCGAATGTTTCCTAAGTGATTTCCCCTTGAAATAAGTCCAAGTTTGCATTGGACTTTCCCTTGCCATCAAGCAATGTTTTACTTTTCACTGAACAGCATTCGCAAACAGACACAATGCATTGTGACTGAATCATTTTACATTTCTTCGCGTTATCAGTTCAGACCATCGATGCTGTTCCAGAATCGAAGCAGTTACTTTTTCTCACAAACCTCTTTCATGTCATCCCCCTTAAGGGTCAAAGTCCTTTATACTTTGTTCGCGCGAAGGTAGCAAACTACTAAAGGATGTCACGAAGATATTATTGCATTGCTCGAAACATGCAAACTGAATAAAAACTACGTGAATATGAGATGACGCTGGATGCGAGCTCTTCCATCGTTTCAGGAAGTTGTGACATTTAGTGATATGTGCTAAAAGCAATGAAAAGAGTAAGAGTGAAACGGTAACATGGAATGTACATCACGTTGATATTGGGCCAGTAAATAATATCTAGGTCTATGATTTTAAGTACATTGGTATGATGTTGATCATTTTAGGGAATTTAAGATTAAGCTCGATGGTGATTTTGTCTACATTCAACGAGAAAGTAATTTTACCCACATCGAAGGGAAATGCATTTTAACCAAACAGTTGGATGTTCACTACTGCGTCCGAATGAGACATGAAACCTTGAACAAGATTTTCCAAGTAAATTTACTTAATTATGTCCTGTATCACTTTGTGGGTCCTTGGGCCACTACAATGCCTACGCGCCATCGAGTGGGGTTTCTGGAATTGTGCCTGAGCTCTCCCCAAATTTTACTCAGTTGCCGTGCTTCCTTCTAAACTCTTCTGTGCCACGAACCTAGGACCGCCACGCCCCCTGCCATTCTGAGTAAGAGGGTTCCATTGCATAGATTGGTTAGATATGAGCAGGTCACCCTTTCGTTGCCGTATGGCTGTGTATATAGGTTCATGGTCCGATCTCTGACAAAGCTGTTAGTTAGAGATACGGTTTGGCTAGAATATCCTAAAGATGTAGCGTATCCATGGACAAGCACTTTCCCTCCACCTACCACTTCCATATAGCAGCACGGATTCAACGGATTCCTTCGCGAACGAGGAAGATCGCATTCGGTACCCTCTTAGCTGGAGCTTTGGTATACGCTCCATGTGGCTGAGTCTGTGCAGTGGAAGGAATCTTACCTTATCAACTACATCCACATCTTAGTGCAGCTCGGAGAGTTTACGGTTCTGTGTTCTCCTTCATTCACCTTCCTCAAAGACAGGACCTGAAGTATCAAAATCTGTTCTGCTTCTTTCAGCTTCGTCTCCATAGAACAAGAACTGACAGAATAAGAGTTTTATAGATTGTTTATGCGTTTGAGATTTGTCTTCATAAAATGAGTCCACCTTAGAGCCTGTGATCAAAACGTGATACGTACCGTGAATTAATTTGAATCTGAGTCTGTAGCAGCAACCGAATCCGTCAATAACCCTATCGACAACATGGGACCATTAGCTGCAGTTTAAATAGGATGCGTGCGGTACTGTGGTAGCATGTAAAAGAACAGGGTTTAGTCATTAAGGACTATATTCTTGTTGATCAGATTTGGTTCAAGACCTCTTGCACTAAGCGGACAGAGCTGCTGAGACTAGATTGAGGGACGTGAAATTGTTTATTTATCCAGTTGAAGTGTTTTCTTTCTATCTACATACATCTCCCCCACAAGTTGACACAACAATACAAAGCCATATTTCCTTGGCCAAAAATGGATTTACTTCTTACTCTTCTCACCAAGGATAACACATTTAAGATAAACCATCGAATGGATTCGTAAGGGTTAATAAAAGTGGCTTGCTGGTCGGATAAATGAAAGAAAACTATTTTTGGAGACACCCAATTCCTTCTCATTCGATGACTCGCAAGTGCAATGTATTCAAAGTTTTGGCTGCGAAACCACATGTCGCCTCGGCTTCCGGTTTTCGTTTCATTTTTATGGCGACGACTATTCCTCCTTGGACTCGCCATTCAAGTATTCAAGTATCCCTTGCACGAAACAGTTTCTTTCCCTTCTTTTTTTGCTCATTCTTTTGGTTTTCAGAATATTCCAACATGATAGTGGTCATGGCAGGGTTCCTGTGGTGGTCGTAGGTCGTCTCATGGTTTGTTGGCCAAATTTTGCTTTGACGGAGAGCATGGCAGCTGGCGAAGTGACAAAACCAAGTCGCACTTATATTTTCCGGGACATGACTTCCGCCTGGTGGTCATAAATATTAGCCAGTCCGGCCTCAAGTGTTGGGGACTCCTCAACACGCGCAAATTCTTCTCGTCTTTTTTTTGTCCTGTTTTCCTCACATCAAACCGAAAACTAAGCTATCTTCTCCCTTCCGTTTGGCAGCCACTGCCGGTGGATACCGAAGATAAATGTGGGAAATCCGTGCGCCAGTGTTTATTGAATTTTAAAAGCAACTCAAAAAAAAGAGGACGGGACTCGATGATTTTTATCAACACCATCAACACATAGCAGCCCATCACCCTCGCAGAGCTCGCAGGATGATGATATATTGACAGATCCGCCGACACATGGAGTTCCAATTCGAAAGTAATTCAATTTTGACATATTCTCCAGAGGAGCGCAGTACACATTGTATCCATCACGCACCCATATGGCGATGAGAGACCGGCCCTTGGAAATATCTGATTTTGCAGCTTTGCCATTTGTTTCGTTGTGTCCCTTCCATCCTCAAATCAACGGTTGGTTGGCTACCATCCCCAGAGCTCTTTCCACCACCCTGCGCCATCCATGGACGTCGTCCTCGTCGTCATCGTCGTCGTCGCAGTCCATCAATGATTCTGCTCTGGCAGAAGGGAGAACGGTTCGAAAAGGGATGCCTCTACTGCTGTGTTGCTGCTGCTGCAGCCTTCTGCCGATGTTGTTGCTTCTGGTGGTGTCAGTTAGTCAATTCAAGTGGAAAATCGTTATATAGGAACGTCAATCCGATTGTAGAGCACTGTCAAACCCCAAACCCAAACGCAAACCCACAACAGGCAGGCGTATGTGGCGTGGGGGCGGGCATGAGTATGGATGGCCGTAGGAATGTGTGCGTCCCTTATTGTGGTCGTTTATGCAATGACTTTGCTGTATATTATTCGATTTGGGAATCATCATGTCCTTCGTTTTCACTTAGAATAAACAAAGCGACGGGTGAATGCCCTCCCACCCCCACTTCATCGCACACACACGACATTTTGCCTCCCTCACTGCCATGTCGTTCCGCAAGAATTTCAATAGATTGATATTCCTGTGACATTTCAATTAAATTTTCACCAGTCGAATTCAATGACGTACGTACTGGTCGCATCCTTCATCCTGTTTCTCTTGAGCCATCGTTATAGTTAATGGTTTTTGCTGAAATGGCTGGGGGTCGGGCCACCCTCGCTGCTGTGCTGCTGGTGTAAGCCACAGTATCAGTTTTTGTCCAAAACGACCACACATTGTCTCCTCGGTCTCACTCCCTCGCCCCACCCCTGACTCCAATAATGGTTCTTTTGAGAAAATTTCAATTCCCGCACAATTTCCTCGTTCTATTCGATGACAACATCGACGACGACAACGACGACGAGGTCGTCCTCAGCGCCCCTCGGTTTTGTGTTAGCACCCGGCTTGTGCATGGCGTCCCCGGTGTTAGCATAGTCATCGTCATCTTTTGATTCTCGATCAAGGCACGACCGAGGCAGAAAGTAAATGAAAAATGACAATGGATAGCGAAGCACAAAGCCCCACATCCTCATACTTCCTGCACATGCACAACGAAACACTGTGATCGATACTGACTGACTGACAACGCACACATCTCTCATTACGAAAGGATGTGACGAAAATCAAATTGAACGCAAACACTCGCTCACATCTATCAATAAAGAAAGAAAGCTTCTTAAACATGTCCTTGAAGGCAGGTTGAAAGAAAAATCCTAATGGATACACATCTATCCGGCGGCAACTGCGGCTTCGTCATCGACGATGGCGCTTCTGGTGATGTTGCGATGTTGACGCGCAGGAACGCAAAGAAACCGAAAGTGCAAAGAGATCCGAATCCTGGGAATGGAGGGGATTGCGTGCAAATTGAAAAGTAAAATTCTGCGGCAAGCCCAAGTAAACAAGGCGGCGAAGGTTAAATCAATTCCATCGCGCACTCCCACCGACCGCGACGCTGACGACAGATACGCGGAAAACAAATTCCTTCAGATGACTATGATTGAAGGCGCACGAAATTCGATTTGAAAGCATCCACCCGCCCCAGCCCACAGCCAGTCGAGTGCCCATGAATGCAATCACGGGTGGGCTCTCCCCCATTTCGATCGAAATCAAAGGAAATAAATAATTTTCAAAGAATATTGAAATGGAAATCTCGAGGAGATGCGGTTACAAACAAAAGAACTCGATGAGGACTGTATGCTAACCGCGAAGTGACGCGCCGGGGTGCCCGCGGATAGGCTGCGTGCTTGTGGACGAGGCAGTGAGTGAGGCGAAATCAAAGGAAGTGAATAAAATTGAAAACGCCACCAACTGAAGCGGCATTAAACAAATTTATTCTCCTAGCAGCGCCGAAGGATGTATTATTTTTTACGGTGTAAGTTAATACACACACGTCGGTACACGCACCTCCCGCAGCCACGATGAGGTTGAGATACTATTGATTGATGATGATGTAAATTCGAGGCAAATTTGTGTCAACACGTGTGCGTGTATGCGTGGCGGCGCGGCACGGCGGCTTACCTTGAAAGGTGTTTGCTAGTTGAGGAAGTAAAGTCGCTCGCGAAGGATGTCGTGCGTAAAAGAGTAATTTCGTGGAACTGTTTTGCCAAGCATGTGTGCTGGCTCTGTGTTTGATTTGTGAAAGGGAAAGTAGACTTCGTTTATGCAGGCGACGCTCATATTAATTCATACGCACGCAAGTTTCATGTTTTTCTTTTCTATAATTAGACGTGGAACGTCGTCGTGGGGCTTCGCTTATTGCGCATACACGGCGCTTGTATGTGCTGCGGTGCAGGCAGGTTACAATTCAATACTGGAACGATTGACAAATGGTGGCTGATGGCTGGGTTGGAAGAAGGAAATCAAGTTGTTCTATGTTTCGTTTTATCGTTTTGCAATGACGGTAATCGAAGGACGGCTTCGAGGCGACGAGGAAGGCTGTGTTGCTTTCGTGTGTATTTTGCACAGGACGACGGAGGGAATGGGAATCTCAGATCGTGATGATACAGTTGACTCTCGATAAAGTGAACAATTAAAAACCAAAGGAGTTCACATTTGTGGGAGGGTTCACATTAGCGACGGTCAAATTTTAATAGTAGAATAGGGCAATCCCACTGTAGACCTCCATTTAAAATCGTCTTATCTTTATATAAATTAAAAATGGTGCATTTGTTCTACTACATAACAATATTTTGAATTCATTTATTAAATTTCAAGCAAAAAGTTATTGGATAAGAACGTATAAAATAAAAGGTTATGACAGTAAATAAAAATAATAATATAATATGGATGGCGCTTCAACCCGTAAAGACCCAGGAACTAGTTTCTACAGCAACCACTCGTGTTTTGCGTGCTACTGTTCTCTCACGAGTGAAAGGGACCTACAGTTTAATGCCGACTCCCAAAGGCCAAGTTTGAGAAGCTTTTTCTAGACAGTTATTACTCATTGAGCATTGTCAGTGACTCCACAGAAGAGAGGCCGTGAAAAATGATTTTGGTCGTACCAGGTAGGTTCAGCTGCACGCACTAACCCGCTACGTCGTTAAGTCTTGAACGCGAGCATAACCAATACGAATTTTAATGGACAAAATCAGTCAATCCGTCTTCTCCAAAAGCATTCTCACTGCATTTCCCTAAGTATTGTACCAAGAATAAGGAATTTCAAGCTAAACAGTTAACTGTTAAATTGAAACAAATATTGATTCACAATTTGGAGTGTTCATGATTTGTTCACGTTTTAGAGATGTGAAGCAAAAAAATCTGTTCACGTTATCCGGTGTTCATGTCTAGTCTACTGCATATTCAATATTTAAGAAAAAACTGTCTTTGTTATGTTTCCAGCCAACTTAAAAAATCCAGTTTTGAGATAAAGTTCTTTGAAGTTTTGAGTAGAAGAAAAACATGAATAATTTTGCAATTTTCTTTGTGCTAAAATTCCAAAGCATAATCTTTTGAGACATCATGTTTGAGGTCTAGGGACAATTAAAAAAAATTCAATTCAAAAATTCTAGAGTGGCCTAACTCCTTAGCAAGCAGAATGATAGGATTTATGCTCGGAACTGCATGTATGCAACTGAATTCATTCCGAGAGTTAGACGTAAACATCGCCCAGCCTTTGTAGTGGTTTGGATGTGAGCAGCTTAGGTAATGATGCAGTCACCAAATTACATTTCTGCGAAAAAGTTGTTAAAACGAGTTTATCAAACGGATGTTTTAGAGAACGTTGTCAAGCCTCTTAACACAATACAATTTGAAAATAAACCGTGGTAAATATTCAATCAATTCCATTTTATAGGCCATGTATAGAAACTAGGAACAACCGAATAATCAATTTCATTGCTGCTAGTCATTCTAGGAAAGTGCATTAATTCAAATTATTAATCAGAACAGATAGCCCGACTGCCATGACATTTTTAGTAGGAAACACAATACATGCAGTATTATACGTTGCCCGTTGATATTTCACAGTCCGCAATATCGTAAGCCCCAGCAAAAAGTTCTAGGCAGAACTACCCTCTTCTCTACTCACAGGGAAACTTTGATAGATGCCAAAAAAATATGAATTTATTTCACAGTTTGAATTTTTGGCTACTGTTTGTGTAAATAATTAATTTTTTATGTGGTTTCTATTCATAGTAACTTAAAATTTTTCATGGAAATTGTATATCTGAACATATGACTTGTCACGCATTTCAATCAGAAATTAAGTTTAGTCCATCGACAAAAATCAGTGTCTTTTTGACAAATTTTAATGAGTTTTTATGGTTGTTTACGAAATTATGTGAATGCCGTACTCTGATTGGTCAATTTGGTTTGAAAAAACGATTGTCAACCATTCTTAGGGACAAGGAATATGGATATATGGACAAAGGAATATGTATATAATAATTCCACCTTCTCGGTCACTTGGTGCCGCGTTCTGACACAACATTCTCATTGGCTCTGTAAAACGGGGTCCAATGCTTGTCAAAGACCGACTGCGAGAACGCGCTGTGTGAAACTGGGGACAGCAGGCGGGAGAGACCTTTTTAGTGAGGCCCAGGTCCACCCCGGACTGTGGCGCCCTTAGAAGAAGAAAAAGAAGAACTTCTTCTTACTCTAAGGCAGAGTTTCTCCACTTGCACGTGTCACTTGCGGACATCTTCGGTTGCTCCGCTTGGCTCCCAGTTGAATATTCTTTGGCACAAGTCTCTCAGAAGCAACACGCATTACGCTGTAAAGCATTTTAAGTTCGTGGTCGAGACATCTACTCGAATTTTCATTTTTTCAATTTCAATTTTTATTTTATTCATTATTACATTGTTCACATAGATTTTTATCTGCAAAGCCTTAAGGGCTTGTCTACAGAAGACTGGTTTCGATCATATACATTAAGTTAAGTTAAGTTTAAACGTTAAATTTATCTTTTATGTGAATTTACTTTAATAAAATAATACAATATAAAAAACAATAATTTACGCTATAAAAATGAAAACATGTATATTTTACACACTGGAAGATAAGTAGCTTTCTTTAGTTTTTCATAAAATTTCAGATTTTTCTCGGAAGTTCGTTAAGCACTGATGGAACTGCAACATTAAGGGTCCTTCTGCCGTACTCGTTCCAATACCTCGGGACTTCATAGACCTGCTGTTGTCTTCTTCTGGTATTTACTGCTTGTTGCGTCAGAGTTCTGTATGCATCGTCGTTGTAGAAGTGTGCAAGCATTTCTAAATTGTAGATCTGTTGAATATTCAGAAGGTTTTGGTCACCAGGGTTGAGTCTGGGGTTGGGCACTAATTTTTGCAGTCGCACATGTGTTCTTTGTAGGGATTGCATTTGCGACGCTCTTCCCCGCGCTAATACGCCATATCTCAGATGTGATTCGACTAAACCAAAGTAGCATTGTCTAAGAACTTCAGGTGTGCAGACATTTTTTAGATGGACGAGTGCGTGAGCGGATCGATGCAATTTTTGTTTTAATTCTCTTATATGGTAACTCCATTTAAAGTTGTAATCAACGGTGAGTCCAAGGTACTTGTATGTTGACACATTGTCGATATATCCATTGCATCTATCATTATCTCCTACGTTACACCTATTTCTGTGAAGACATTCCATGTCATGCATTTTTATTTTGAGTTTAGTTTTTGGGATATGCGGCAGACGAATATGAATTACCTTTGTCTTCAGTGCGTTAATAATTAGTCCATGGTCGTGACACCAAGCTGTGATTCCTTTGAATTCTATTTGTAGTAAGCTTGCAGCTTCATTTACGTTCCTGTGGCTAATTACAATCGCTGTATCGTCCGCGTATGCGTATCCTGTACTGTACTTCAACACTGACATCAGATCATTGGCGTAGATAATAAATAGGAGTGGGCCCAGTTTTGATCCCTGTGGTACACCATATACAACATCTTCATCTTCACTTACGAATTCGCCAATCTTAACTTTAAATTTTCGGTCTCTTAAGTAGCTTTCAAACCATGATAGTGTACTGCCCCGAACCCCAATCTTTTCTAACTGCCTCAGTAATTGTTTGTGGCTTAATGTATCGAAGGCTTTTTTAAAATCAATGAACCACTGTGCTGTGGTTTTTATCCAGGCTTTGGTTTATTTTATTCGCAAAATCATCAACACAAATATCCCCAAAGATATAACGCAATTCCCTTTTCTCTAAAATTTTAGGGTTGTCAATGCAACTGCGCCGTAGGTCAGAACTGGGATGATCGGACTTCTTTATAGAGGCAGCATAATTAGTGCTTCGAGCGATGGCTTTTATTTTTGTGTAGCGATTTGCATACTTTTTTGCTCTGGGTCCGCTGAAGGCAACTGAAGTCATATGACGTGCTTCGTTTTGATTAAAACCTTTTTTGACATTAAGGATCTTTATGAGCAAGTAACCGCACTTGAGGGAGCAGGGGAAGTACTGTGTTTTCACCCGACATGTTTAGCAGGAAAGTCATGACAAGATAACGCGATGTAGATATAGTTCGGCTCTAGTGGTGCCATTTAGCTTTTGGGAGGAGTTCCTTGACCTGGAACTAAGTCCCACAATTAACACATTTTTGCTAGCTGGACTGTTACTGAAATCCTACAAGACTATAGAAATTCATACCTTAAACTCCAAATTGGATTCCGTTTCCGAATGAGAAGAGTGTAATAATCAGGAATCAGATCTGTAATACTTTTACATGCGAAGCAAACACAAAGTTACTGAGTAAAACGTACTTAGTAATCATTACTGACTTTAGCGTGAAGAACCGAAATCCGTGTTGGCTTAACTACCAACACTATAATATAGATGCCGTTGATAACAATTCTTGAAGATACAGCAGAATTATCAGCATTGTTCTCATGAGTACATTCTATATCTCGACAAAGGATAACATATCTTAATTTATAATCCATCCATCCAAAATCATATTTGTACAAACATTGGCAAGCAAACCACAAAAAAGTAATGTAAGTATTAAGTGAGTAAAGTGCGTTTTATTGAGAATCATTACTGAGCTGAGTATAGATTCACAACAGCCCGCCTAATTACTTAACCAATTTGGTTACAATCTTGACCAATCCTATGGCATGACTCCCTCACAACAGCAACCTATCAAGGCCATTTATTTCTAATAATTTTGCAAACATATTTTTTCGGCGAAATTTGAAAATATTAAAACTTACTTTTCCAGCTTTGATACACACCATCCTTTGTTTTCAATTTCATTTCATATGCAAATCGTTTGCAGAGCTCGCCACTTCGCTCGCCATCGAGAGTCCATGCAAAGGTAATTGTATCTTGTTTGGAAACGTGCATAGTTCTCAGAAAGGCGTAATTGAGCGCTTGTGTGCAAATTTTTCACTTTGACTGCGAATGTGCTGGGCAACTGCACCCTCCCGGGCGGAACTCCAATGATGGATTTTGGCTTGTAGCAGTCCGCCCATAAGTTTAAAAAAAATAAAATCATCTATGTGAAAAATTGTATTCATGTTGCGCATTTTATCCGATGAATGGAATGTGACTAACTGCAAGTAAATAGCGGAACGGAAAGTCACAGCTTTTTGATGTGTCAGCTTGTGCGAACTTAGCGTAGAAGTCAAGCAATATGTGCAAACATCGGCCTATGTTTCACGAAATCTCCCTGCCAGAGCGAGTATTCCATCTGGTATTGCGGATATAAATAATCTGAGGTACAGCCACGTTAAACTTATTACTCATGTATCCGTCAAAATGCCTTGTTATTTTACGCCTTTACGTAACGACAATTACTCCTTTGATATCCTATGTTTATTTTCTCTTATTTACTTTCCACAGCGTTTGTAAATATTTTAGGAATATACAAAAAGGATAAGAAAGAACAAATTGGTCAGTGGCCTGTATGCGGAAGACTTTACGTTTGATAATACTAATTCATCTTATACAAAGTATTCGTGCTTTGAACACAAATCGAAGAATATGGTGTCTTGGTTCACGTTCAACGTACGATGGAAGATTCAAAAAACAACGTTGGTTTTCAAAAAATATCCGCACAAAAACACTTTGATTTTGAACCACCGGTGGGTAACATGACACTGAACGCATCACGCTATTGTCCAAACCGCCGAGGTTTCGCTATAAATTTTCAAGATTTCGGAACTTTGAAACCTTTCGCCGAAAGCTAGAATTCTTCCATCCGAAATATGTTGTCAAACAGAACAAGACTGCAGAATGAACTTTAGTTTATTTTGGTGTTAATTTTCTCATTTAACGTTAATTTTCTTTCTCTCCCTCTTTTCTGTTTTTCTCAACACTGTATTTTTCCAGCCACTTCGAAATTGACGGTTAGAGTGGTTAGTGACATTCATCCAAACCTGGCGACTTGGGTTCGGTGGGTACATAGACTTTCAGTTGCACACCAGGAATGGCGAAAGTGCCTTTCTAACCTAGGTCGATGAGAAAAGGACTTGTCCTTACTTAAAATGCGCTGAACATCGTAAGTAATGGGTGATTCATTAAGACATGTTATATTGTTTTTTTTTTTTAAATAAGACTTATACAAAACTTTATAATGGTCTGCACAATAGACTCTGACATTTACTTCTTAAGTTTATTTTTATAAATGTTCCCTTTTCCATTCTGAAGGTCCAATTTGGCATCACTGCTTCCATCATCGTGATGGCAAAAAGCTGTTGCAAAAGAAATTCTAAGGAAAATAAATGTTTTTAAAATTATGTTTTTTAATACTATTCATATAGGCTAGTATTAAAAAACTCCATTCTAAATTGTCTTTAAGAAAGAACACTCAACATTCAGTTCCAGTGGGCAATATTAACAATTCCAGCCAAATTGAACACAGAATAACTCTTCCCAACTATTGATTCCTTTTAGTTAAAATACAATTGCGTAATAGAGCCCTTTGTCGAAGTATCAAGTTGACTTTATTTTTTTTTTCTTTCTCAGTCCTGATATACCACGCATACGCATGGACATTTCAAAAGCGGATAAAGAAGACATCGGTCTCTTCGAGTGAAAACTTCAGTATTTGATCCTGTTTGCGTATAGGGTGTATGGAAGAGGGGTTTCAAAGGTCTTCGACTCCGATCCAGAAGTACAGCGCAATAGAAAACTCCCTGTTGAAAATGGTCCACTCAAGTGGCAAATGCAACCGAAAACAAACAAAAAAACCGGAAGATATAGATCGTGCTTGTTGGAGAAGCTTATTGGTTGAGGCTTCATATCGAAACTTGGCATCACTTGTCTTTGCGCAACAGCAATGTTCCTCTTGTCTCCATTGATTTTTAAAGGAGCGAAGGAGTCTTTAACGCCTGTTGCAAAATTATTGTTGTGGTTGTCGACTGATTGATCAGACAAAAATGACGCTTATGGCATTGCTATGACATCAGAAGAGAAGAAAATTCTCTCCTGATGACTCTATCAACGACATCCCCCTTAGTGTGTTTAGAAATTCTCCATAATCTTGAGCGTGGTATAAAAAGATTCAAGCGCACAGACTTTTCGGAACTCAAACACCACCCAATCCTGCTCTGATTCGCATGATCACATCTCGTTGTTAACAAATGCTGCATTTGTGACCAATCAGACGGAACCAGTCGAACACAAGTGATTCGCATGCCACGTCGAACAGACAAACCAGGAAGGCGCACTAAACACGTCTTTCCGCACTCGTGTCAATCTATTAAACACAACAGATTCCATTTAGGACAAGTTCCTGGTCATTCCTTTTCGAGGACCTGACTTCAGAGTCAATTGAAAAAATTACCCTTTCACAGCGAATCCTCCCATCACGAATCATTTCCTCGGTCGAAATCGAAATTTTGGGCTATGTCCGTAGCCCATTTCGGGAGAAAAAAAAAACAATATGGGATGAACCATTTTATCAAATGTGACAATTTCCCTTCAAATGATGTCCATTTGGTATTTTTTGCAGCGCCCACCACTCTACACGCTGGCCGCTCTTCCATTCTGTCGTTCTGATTTGACAGACCCACCCCCGGTTGATGTCTCAGTTATTACCTGGCAGGAATCACCCCAAGAAACTTTTAGGCCGGCCATTTACTCAGAACAGAATCGTTTGATTCTCTCTCTGGCCCATATGTGATGCATTAGCAGCAGAGGCCATTTGAAAAGCCATTACTTTCGCTTTCGTGGCAGCCGAGGCGGACGGACGTTAGCACGGCAAGCAACAGACAATTTCGGTAGAGAGTCCAACCAAATGACGGCCATGTGTGCCGTAAATAATAATGGCCCACTTGCTTTCCCATAAAGGATACGGTAGTTTTGTTAAAGCTATACGAATATCCTCCCACTTCGTCTGCGCCCTCCTATCACTACATTACCACTACCCGAATGACCATTTCCCACCTAACGCTGCTACAAATGGTGAAGGCTTTCTCATCTTCCAGCGCACAGCCTACTGTCTACAGCTTGCTGTAGGTTTTCTGTTTCGTTTCTTCGTCTTCGTCCGTCGTTCTCGTCGCCGTTGTAGTCGTCGGCGATTCTCGGTCGTTGGTCAGGAATGTAGGTCCGAAATACAGCGCCAGCCGTCGAGCAATCCCTGGGTTCGAGTTAAGTGCTTTCACAAGGCAATAAAATGCCATTTTGCCTTTGCAATTTGTAAACCAAATTACCAAATTAAAGGAATGAAGCGCTTTCAGCTCTCCCAGAAGTAGATGGACCGGCAGCCGGGAGGGTGGAAAAACGAAAACAATAATAAATTATGGATACCCGTGGTGTGAGTTCTTGCACTCTGGTCGATCGTACACATCTGCTGCGTGTCTCTGTATTCACAGAACGCTCATTAAAGGGTCCTCATTGCCTTGAAGGAAAAAAGTGGGCAATTTTCAAGGCACCCACCATCACCACGGCATCTCACACATCAATTCTGTGCACGAGAGGGAAGGCTGGTGGGACGGGCCTGTGGATGAGGTCTTACGCGTCCATACGCATCCATAAATATGTAAATGCTCCTCCATTCCCCAGTTGTTCCGACCCCGAAAAACGATGGCGTCACAACATATCTTCCAGACACTTGAGCTTTGAAAAAGTCTATTAAAGGAACTTCCATACAATAGATATTTCTTCGGGTGTATAATGGATTAGAATCATTTCATTTGCACTTATTCCCTATACGGGAACACGGAGTAGAAGAAATGGGCCATTAAGTTCACATGCTCAATTCGGAGCAGAGGCGTCTGGGACCGTATTGGAATCGATATTAAGCAGATTTCGTCGGCCGTGTAATAATTTTGAATGGTACACGGAATTATTTGCTCCGATGTGTGTATGTACGAGCTTTGGGACGGTGTTTATGGGTTGTGTATGGAAGGCATTTTTAAAGAGAGGCCGTAGCTTTAAAGTCATCAAAGCTCACAAACAATGTAATTGTTGACTGTCCATAAATACGACCAGCTGTGGGATTCGTGATTGCTTCTCTAACTATTTATTAAATTTCGTGGCTTGGGGACGGTCATGCCTCATCCGTAAACTCAACAACTCAACACCAGGCGGAGTTATTGCACACAAATTTGGTTTGGGCGAAGGATTATTATACTATACCAAACGATATCGGAACAATGATACCCTTTGTTTTCATTTAAAATGTTCGCAACCAGTTGTGGATACAATTGACATTGTGTTTTGGTTTGAATTGATGCCAAGCTTTATGTTCATCTTCTAATCGAGAGACGGTTTACTTCAAATTCTTGCGGCCGTTAAGAAGATAGAGGCCTTAACATTCCTGTGTAAAAATTGTGTCCCTTTTTTTTTTAATTTTATTCGAGATTGCTGGAAAAATCAAAACTCACATGTATCCTTGCAAGCTGTGGAAGAATAAATTCATCCCTTTGCTTTTAAACCTATAGCTCAACACTTTCCAAGCTGTGGATCTATGAATCCCAATATCCTCACCAACCCCACTCAACACTTGGACTTCCGGGTCACCAATGTATCGAAGGAATATTTTCATCTTTTCAACGCTTGGTATGGCACACCACGGATTTTGGAATATCGAAAGGAACTGATTACTTAACCATTCCATGTAATGAAAAGTATCCTCCGTGTCCCTGAAACGCCGAGAATTATAGTCCTTTGTTTCCTGCGTTTGTATGTTTGAAAACAATATTGCAAAAACATAGGTCCCAGCTTTGAACAAATCCATTTCAAGGCCTCTAACAGAAATGAAACGCTTCATTGCTTAGTAATAGTGAATCTTTTTTCTTGGATTTAATCCTTAAATTTGTAATCCCTGGATCCGATGAAGAATCCGAAAAAATAAAATTTTTCTTCAGGATAGTATTTTAGATTTAAATAATAATATTTAATAATAATAATATTTAAGAGGAAAGATGTCTCTATGTTATTGTATTTAAATTATCGCATGCGCCATTTAAGAGATTTTTAAAACAAAACAGAATGTTTTTTAAAGAAGGTTATTTAAAGCGGTTATATAAAATGTTATTTTATTGCCACAAATCGATTTTTTTCAAAATAAACTTAGAAGAACAGATCAAAAATGGTTAAAAAAATGGAAGTCTTGTTAGATTAACGTTCTTAAAAAACTGCGAAAAAGGGTCAACTTTGTGGGTAATATTAGAGGAGAAACCTAACTGCCACTTTGTAATTTTAGAGGAGGAACCTAACTGCTACTTTGTAATTTTAGATTATAAATAAATATAGCCGCTTTGTACTCCTGTTATTATAGATAATAATTGCATTACAGAAAACTAGTTTATTTGACCTTGAAAATTTGACTCTTGGCCTATGGAAGAAACCACCGTGCATCGTTACTGCTGCGACATTAGTTTCAAGAGCCATAGAAATACCTTCTACCTACTTCGGATTGTTGATTTTGAACATCTTTGTTTCGAAAAGCCTCGACTAGTAAGAATTTATTTTTGTTGTTAGTCTAAGCACCAGAGTATTACTCAAAATGGGCGTAAGTGATCAAATAAACCTACAATTCTGACACATGATTCCAAATTGAAGTGTAGGCAGTCCTTCGCGAGTTGCAATCACCTTCTTCATAACCAACATACCATGTTTCAATATAACAATGTTTCTTACTACAAATTTTCTTAGACTTTGAGAAGGCGTCGCTAAAGAAAACATGCTTATAATAATATTACTAGTGGCGATGCACCCCGTAGTGGGTCCGTGCCTAGCTTCTACAGCAATCCCTCGTGTTGTGCTTAGTATAGTTCAATAACGAGGGGAAGTGACCTAGATTTTTATGCGGAGCTCAAACGGCAAAGTTTGAGAGACATTTTTTTAAGCAGGAATACTCGCTGTATCGCAAGATGTGTAGCGGTGAATTATGAAAGCTGCTAAATTCGCGGAATGAAACTGGCCCTCCGACATAGAAATCAACGCACCAACCCACTCGCCACGATGATCATGCTTGGATTTATAAGCAAAGATAAAATATTTTATTTGTTATATTTTATTATTATAATATATTTACTTTTTTATTAAAAAATTGGGTTATTCTTGTTTTCAATTTCATCTTAATTTATTACATATACATACACACCTCCGGTGGTACAACGACGTAAGTGTAAAAATGTGGAGTCTTCAAAAAAACGCGATTATAATATTTTGCCATAATGTGCACGTTATATTCTTTCCATAGGAATTTCAATAATCTACAACTGTCGTCTTAGAGACTGTTGCTTCTTTCTACAGTCACAGCAGATTAAGAGTTGCTGCGTTGATTAAACACGAAATCAGTTCTTTCTGTATCCAGATATAGTAGAATCTTGATAATGTGAACCCCGAAATTGTGAACTATCCGATAATATGAACTGGAAAAATTGTGCATATTTTCCTATTCGGAAATATGTAAGAACGTTTTCTTAGCTCGTCTTTGTTTATTTATTTCCTTGTAAATTAACAAACCTCATAGAACATCCCTTTTTGAATGGCAACTTTACAATCGACGGGGGAAAATGTGTCAATTCCTACTAACTGACACTGGTTCAGAAATCAGGCAATTAAATGAAGAATTCGATGGACTTTGATTTGGTTTAATGCATTTTCAGCAAAAAAAAAGGTTAATTTTTGTGTGAATCTCTCTAAACTGTGAACTGTCCAATTTTAATTCACATTATCGAGATTTTACTGCATTTATAAATGTTTCCCGGCAGTATAAACCGAACCAACGTCAATTTTTTCGTTGATTTACAACGGCATCCTTAAATGATTCATTAGCGTCTTTCGTTGCCAGCGATGCATTATGTCCCCGATTAAAGTTATAAAGGAAGATGATTGAATATGGAGTATAGAAATAAACATACTTTCAATGGCCACCTACCACGTCTTCAAATGAATTTAAATGAAAACTCCTTAGAACGCTCTTTCTAAGTGTTATCAGAGGGCGTTAAAAAGATTCATACGCAATCGGATTTGACAATGGAACTCAACAGAGGTTGGCAAAATTGTTGAAGAGCGAACATAATGACAGCTACCAGATGGCCAAGTGCTATTATCACCAAAGTTTTAATGCGACACTACTTCGTCCTGCGATGGATTTCTCGAAATAGTTTAAGAACAGAATGGGAACTGCATAAGTATCTACATATCCCTCTTTCAACAATTCATTCAAATCAAGGAGCAAGGCTACATGTCCCGACAATAGCTAGATCCTCTCACAAAAAAAAAATAACTTCCTTCTTCTTTTCGAAAAATTTCTAAGAAACTGTAATCCAAAGTTTGGCGAACATAAAACACTTGACGTTACATGTCAGACATCCAGTGCTGCTCAACTATACTGCACACTGCAAACTGAAATTGGTATACCCTATGAGAAATCCTCTGGAAACGAAGAAGGACTGCATAAAAGCGACTGCTCCACGAAGAGGTGTCCCACCCCCACTCGGCAACTGTTTGACAGTGAAAACTGTGTGGTATAGGACGCCATCTTGACTTTCTTTCAATGGTCTCCATTCTTCTGCACTGCCTCGCCGTCTGACTGCCTGGCACACAAAGAATGGGAATAAGTGCGAAAATCAAGGGATATCACAGAATGGCATGAGCATGGGCATGGGCATGGACACGGATACGTTCCAACATGTGAGTGCAGGAACATTTGCTCGAAGTACTTTGGTATTGTCGAGCTCGTGAAGGCACGTCCGTGCGGCAACATGTGAGAAACATGATATGTCATATTGTGCCACTTTCATTTTGTCATGTACACGAGCGACAGAAGCGACGGCTGTCAGTGAGATACATTCAAGAGAACTTCATATTAACACCCTGCGTGGGAATCGTCGTTCGTCCGCACCACCCACTCATCCACACACCCACCGTCGCCGCCAACGTCACCAGCGCCACTGGGTGCGGAAGCAAGCAAGCAAGAGTAAACTTGATTTCGAACTTTTAATCATTTTCTTTCTTTCTTAAGCAAGTCCCGAAGCTCTGGCAAAGCTGAGGAACGTCTGAAATTTTTCTCCCTCGTCTAGAAAAGTTTTTGGTCATCTTCTCGTCGTCTTCGTCTTTTTGGGAAAATTTTTGTAATTGACTTTTGGGGCTAAAACTACTTCCGCCGCTGTCGATGCTGCATTCCGTTGGGCCTTCCATTCTACGCCCACACCCGCATCCATGCCCACCTAGCCACCTAGGAACATAGGCACAGGTCTACCTGAAGGGCGAGTCTTATTGGATGGATGGATAGATGTTTGGCGAAAAATTTGTCTTTCGTCAAGCAACCGACAGCCTGACTTGTCAGAACTGAGCCAAAGAAAAGTTTTTTCGCCACCCGACGAGCAAGAGGTGGAGGAAGTCTAGGGCGATAAAGGATACGGGAAGAGTACACAGAAGAAGTCGGGTGCCCAAGAAGGCGAACCCCGTCCTGGCGAAGGGTCGAAAGGAGGGGCATCAAAAAAATACAGCATGTCCTTGTTTGTTTTCTGTTTTTGTCATCCTTGTTGGATGTTAGAGAGGAGTTGCTGGATCTAAGTTGGAAACTTTTCACAGTGAGGATGACTCCTTGAACTGACGAATTGAGGAAAAAAGTTTTGTCTTCCTTTCCCCGGCAGTGAGTGGAGTGATTATTTCACGTTTTACCTATGGGCGGGCTGGCTGGCTGGCAGGCGACCCAGTGAGCCAGCACAAGTACACCGGGGGTAGTAGACATCCTCCAACATCCGGCAGCAGCCACCATCCAGCATCAAGACATCGATGTAGGGGTTCTCCGATTTTTGGATGACTTGCTGATCTTTTAAGCTCTTCAAGTCCTATTTGTTTAATGAAGTTCTTTCTAAAGTTTTTCTCTTAGAAATATTCTCCGGGTGTGCGAGTGAGCGAGTGTACGAGTGTGCAAGTGTACGAGTGAAAAGCGGGGTTGAATTAGTGATTTGGAAAAACAGAAATTGTTGAATGGTAAATTCTTGAAGGATTTTAGATGGCATACGATGAAGTTGCAGGAAATTATCAGCAAACAGCAGTAAAAAAGTTTCGCTCAAGTGCAAAGTGTTCTGTAATGTGTCAATTTGTAGCATATTTTATGGGAATCCCTAGGGGCTCACCGGGCGGGCTCTGTGCGGGCTTTGGGCAACTAGCAATGACTTGGCATTTCGGACTGATAAAGTTGGAATGAGGTTAAGTATTTCGAATTAATGCAGCACGGAATCGGATTAGACGCAATTTTAGTTCTGGCGAAAGTTATGGCCGTCCTAAGAAGTATGGAAGTTGTGTTGATAAGTTACTCGGGGTTGACTGGAATTTCATTTGGTGGAATATTTAGTCGATACAGCGCGAGGGTAATTTCGGCGTGAACAGCAAAAGCATTTGTTCTAACCGAGAGGCGACAGATGTCTGCTGCGAAAGCAAAGATATAAAATCACACTTCAAGGCTTATTTTTATGTCGGTTTAGAGTGATGGGTTTGCGTGCTTTTGGAATGATTTAGTTTGTTTGTCTTCATCAAGCGATGAAACTTATAACAAAGGGTGGCGTTTTGCTTTGATGGGCAAAACGTTTGTTGCCTGGTGTGTGTGTGGGAATAGGAGGAGCAGAATATTTCTGGAATCACCTCCGACACTAAATGAAGGTAGTTAAGGTGCACATGACATCGGCTGTAATCAACCAACTATTCGATGACGCTTGTAGAAGAATTGGTGGTAGAATCTATATAGACTCCAGGTGGGGCATATTTTTTTTTTCGAAGTGAAGTATGAAGTTATGTACCTTAATTTTGTATTGTATTCAGTTTTTGTGGGTAGCCGCGGCGTAGTGGGTTGGTGCGTCGACTTCTACTCAGAAGGTGCCAGGTTCGATCCCCGCGTATGCCAATTTTGAAATAATATAGTCTATGTGCATAGAAAAAGTCAGTTGAACGTCGAATACAACCCCTAGATCTTTATGCGAACATACTCCTGTTAAGATTGTATTATCAATCTTATATTTATAGATTACAGGAGATAAAATTCTAAAAAAATGTCAAATATTGAAATGTAGTCCATTCAAATCGCACCAATTCTGTACTGATGAGATATCATTTTGCAACTCCATTGAATCTGCCAATGATCACACTGATTTAAAAATTTGTAAATCGTCAGCGTATAAAAGGCAGTTAGAATGGAAAACATAGGAAGGCAAATCGTTAATAAAAAGAAGAAACAGAAGAGGGCCGAGGTGACTATCTTGAGGTACCCCAGAGGAATTAAAAACTACCCGTGACAGATCTTTTCCTATTTTTACAAACTGTCTGCGATTTGTAAGGTAGCTAGTTATACCTTTCAAGATTTTAGAATGAAAACCAATCATCTCTAGCCTTTTTATGAGCACATTATGTTGAACACGGTCAGTGTATATGGAGTCAACTTGAAGTCTCGCTTCCATGGAACTTAAGCAAAAGTTTGTAAATATAACCAAATTGGTCGAAGTTGATCTTCCACTCACAAAGCCATGTTGAAATTGTGATATTTGGTTTCGAACTTCAGCATGTAGTTGTCCAGATTTATGAATTGGGGTGATGAAAGAATCCTTCCAGCAATCCAAAAATTCGCCGCGAGCCAGTGACATATTACAAATGATAGTCAGGGGCATGACTAATCCGTCCTTACACCTTTTTAAAAAAAGCGAGGGAAGATTATCAGGCGCTAGGCTTCCACTAGAATCCAGTGAGGACAGCTCAGAAAGAATATCATCATTCGTCAATTCTAATCTATGTCTGTGATTGTCCTTGCTCGAATTTCTGACCTGCAACCTATGCCTTAATCAACAAAGCTTGACTGAAAATGTAATGCAAACATATCGCATATAACCTTACAGTCATCAGTAGACTCATTGTCGTAGGACATATTCCAACAGAATTACGTTTAGTATTGATAAACGTCCAGAAAGTTTTTGAGTTCTGTTTGATCCTTGCCTCAAGAGAAAATATGTATTGCCTGTAAACAATTCTCTTCAGGAATTCATATTCTTTCCGGTGAATTGTCTTTAGCAGATCTCTTACATATCTTGTTTAAAGCATTTTTGAGTCTGCATAATTAGCAGATATCTTAATAGGAACAGACCTGGATATGGCATCTTCTAATATGTTTCGAAACTTAGTATAAACTACGTTTAAACTTGGGAAGTCAAAGTTTTATCCCAGTCGACTGCCTTAAGTACATAGCATTCATTGAGTCGATGACTTCAAATTCGAAATTTTCAGTAACATTATAAGCAAACATACATTTGTCTTCTTCAGAGAAAAACCATTTTAAATCAGGTAAATTAAAATCACCAAGCACAATAGTATAAGAATTATCAGGTAGATGATCGACAATATTTTTAATATTAGTTATGAGCTTGATAAATTGCATTATTAGAGCCCGGGGTATTGTATGAGACAAAAACAAAAAATAAAGTAGAATTACTCGCATTAAAATATTCAATGCACACACACAATTTATCAATAGCAGCCAATAAATCTGATAATGCAAATTTGTCTGCTCTTAAGACATGAACGAACAGCCAGCAGCACACCTCCACCTCCATCCTTATCAAGTTGAACATAACATCGATCACGTCGATAGACATCAAAGTCCGTGGTGAAAAGTTCAGCAGAAAAAATGCCTTCATGCAACCAGGTCTCAGTTAAGGCGATCATAGCATAAGAGCAATCAGCAGCAGCGACAAATAAATCATTAACTTTAGTTCTCATTCCTCCCACGTTATGGTAATAGAGCGAGAAACAAACATCGGCATTATAGCGTGAAGAAAGAGACGGTGTTATGTTTGTTATTCGAGTTCGCCTTTACAATTGGGATCAAATTAATGGCACCGGAGTGGTCGATCAATGGTTGTAGACTGACTGTTGGTATCACAATTGATTTAAATGGGCTAAGTGTGCTGGTGAGAATTCACCGAACTTGTAACCCTTGTAAAAAGGCTTGAAACAGTTGATGTTTAGAGTATTTTAAAGAACTGTCACTTAGACTAAATCATTCGAGTTAAGCATGCAAACGAATACTGTGTACTCAAATCCATAAGAAGTGGAGTGCCGCAAGGATGATTTCTCCATCTCTTTTACTTGCTTGATGCTAGTGATTAGAGTTGGTCTACGTCGCAATTTCATATTCTCAGGTACAACTGACTGTGTTTGCGATTTTCTTATCACAGTGATTTTAAACTACGATTACAAATTGTGAAGTCAAATTTGTTATATAGCTGTGTGATTCTTCGATTTATCACTATGTACTCCAAATATCACTCTGTTAAGTCAATCATTCTGAATTGTATGGATCTGTGTATACAGTCTCAGTGCAATGAAATGAAATATCAATAAATCCAATACTCAGAGGGATATTTTTTTATTGTTTGCTGCCCTACGACGCGATATTCTGATTTACAAACACACTTCAGTTACATGTATGAAGTTCGAACATTTACCACAATACAGAATGCGAACGGATTGCCTTTGAGCGCTACTAATATAATGTGTAATGAATAGAAGAGTGATATCACATTCAAAAATATCAAGGGCAACCCAGGCCATAACGATACTCAATTTTTGCGCACCGTTTCATTCGAATTTGCAACAACTGTCATGAAATCGTTTGTGTTTCACACTTTAAATCACTGTCTATCGCAGACACTGTTAAAAAAGCCAAGATGGATAAACCACACAACACCCATTTTAATCATTCAAATAGTAAAAAATAAATGCAACTTCCTTCTACTCAAAAAAATTATTGTATGCTAAATCCGTTCATATAAATTTTACGTATAAGAACGTGAATAACTTGCTCTTTTTTACACATAATGTTCAAATACCCTTCGGCAATGAAGCGAAAAACCTCGGAATGACTCTGGATGTAAAGCTTAAATGTAAGGAGCACGTCAAAAAGAAACGCGAGGAGCTCCATTTAAGATACAAAGACATTTACTGGCTTATTGGAAAATATTCCAAGCTAAGTACAGACAATCAAGTGCTGAAACTCGTCGGGACGTAAGGTATACAACTATGGGGTTGTACCAAAGAAAGTAATAGAAACATACAACAAACTTTTCAAAATAAAGTTCTAAGGGCCATCGTTAAGGCACCCTGGTATATACGAAACAATGATATTCACAGAGATCTTGGAATTTCATCAGTCCAAGATGAAGTTACGAATTTTGCTCGTAAGCATAAGCATCGCCTGGAAGAGCACATAAGCTCTGCTGTCCTTCTAATTCTCGACAAAAGAAACTCTTATCGCCGTCATCAAAGGCCTAAGTCCCTTGACCTAGCATGGTGAATTCAACCCGCGTTTAGCTGCGGTGTTAGCAAGAATTTCTCAATGGAGAATCTCTTGCCAAATGCGTCTACACCAAGAAAGTAAAACTGCTGGATAAGTGTACAACTTAGTTGTAGTGGAAATATATTTTATTTGAAGGGAGGTGGTTTTTATTGGGTAAAAATCCCTTTCGCTATGTGGGAACGGTCCCCATAGTGTCTTTTGAAGATTTTCACCTACCCTTGCAAAAAAAATGTTTTTAAAAACGGGAATCAATTCTAAATAAATAATCTATTTGATCCATACCCTAGCCTTAATGAAAAATATTTTTTTGCTATCGAAACCAGATCAATTTCTGTGGACCCCCACATACAACTGATGAGTGCCCATTTAATTTTCGTGCCAACATAGACCCCCGGGTGAGTCTCTCGATCACTGTGGACCCCTGTGGGTCCACCAAGACCACTTTGGGAATCACTGCTCTACACTAACGAACAACTGTCACAAACTCGGTCCAAAGATTGTGAAACACAACTTCTGGATACGTTGGACACTTTATTTTTGTACAAACGAGAACATATTCATAGATTAACCACATTAACTGCGAGCTTTCGAGTTCATAAGCCGTAATTTCGCGTTAGAGTCTATTTATAGAAAAATGGTAAACCACACTGATAGCAAAATCAAGTTTCATTTATCCATTACCTGCGATTGCGAATATCACTGTCATAATGAAAAAAACACACTTTGAACCGACCGATATAAGGACTACATGGCATTTAAAATAATGACTACTTACTCATTCGAGCAAACTACTATTTTATTACTAACTATTAATAGAAGATAACTCGATAAATGTTTCACTTCAGCGCGAGAACAAGTAGCAAATAGTTCTCAGCAAGAAATACTTATCAGGGACATAACCGGAATCAAAGAAAAACTCAACGGAAACGATAGTCGAGTTCTTTTTCAATCACCTCTACACCTCGGTTCATTGATAAACAAATTTTTAAAAATCGAATTCATTCGAATGGCTTTGATGAGAGGCATTGATCGAGTTCTTTTACGTTAGTGGTTAATAATTCGTTAGTCGTTATTCTAATGATCTTGAGAATCGCGATTTCCTCGAGATGTTGTATGAATCGATTATCACCCGAATTATCATTCGAATGCGCCCGTCACTACTAAAAATATTAATTAAAAAGCTTTGATTAAAATCTTTGTGGGGCAGAAGCTCCTATTATGGCATAGATGAAAGTAGAAATATTGATTGCTTATGTTATAAATGAAAATGTGAGACATTCCTCCAAAGCATTCGGTCTAGTAGGTTCAGCAAAAGTTTATCTGCTGTTGCATCCTATGGCTAGTTGTGAAGTGGACCTTGTTCCTCTTCTTTATTTGGCGCTACAATCCTAGTTGGACCTGGGCCTCAACCAATAAACCTCTCCAGCCAGCACGCTCGCTGGCTAGCTGTATCAAGTGTCGTACGCCAAGTTGGTTGAGGTCCTTCTCCACCTGGGTGCGCCACCTTAAACGCGGGCGTCCTCTGTTACTTTATCCCACGGGTTTGGAGTCGAAGACTCTTCGATCCGGACCTGAGTTGTCCATACGCTCTACATGGCCTAGCCATCTTAGGCGTTGGATTCCAAGACTGATGTCGCTTTACAGCCGGTACATGTTGTTTGTACTATTCGCTGCGAAGCCGAGGTAGACAAAGTCTTTGACTACCTCGAAGTTATAGCTGCCCATTGTGACGCTCTGTCCAAGACGTCAATGTTGTGTGGCCTTTCTTGATGACAGCATATACTTCGTATTGCCCTCATTCACCGCTAGACCCACTTTAGCCGCTTCCGTCTCAATGCCAGCAAACGCCTCATTGACGACTCGCTGTGTTCTGCCAATCAGGTCAATGTCATAAGCGTATGCTAACAGTTGTACGGACTTCCGGAAGATCGTGCCTTTAGTGTTGGCGTGTGAGGCTTGCGCGATTTTCTCCAGGATGATGTTAAAGAAATCACATGACAGCGCGTCGCCTTGTCTAAAAACTTTTGTAACATTGATGGTATCGGTGAGCTCATTACCGTGAGTTCTCCATCGTCATCCTGCACAACCTGACGAGTTTGGCAGGAATGTCAAAACCAGACATGGCATTGTATAGCTCGTCCCTATGCACGCTGTCATCTGCGGCCTCGACAAAAAGGTGGTGGGTGTCGATCAGCATTTCTTGGGTTTTTTGCAAAATCTGCCGTAGTGTGAAAATCTGGTCAATGGTGGACTTCCCTGGCCTGAAGCCACACTGATATGGACATATCAGGTTATTTATAAACGGCTTCAGGCGAGTACACAAAACGGCAGAGAAGATCTTGTGAGCGATGTTCAGGAGACTTATCCCTCTATAGTTGGCGCAGTCAAAGGGATCTCCTTTCTTGTGGATTCGGTAAACGATACTGAGATTCCAATCATCGGGCATGCTTTCCTCCGACCATATCTTACAGATGAAGAAGATGTAATTTAGGTTCGTCGGAAGCACTGTCAATTTGATTTGGCGGCTTATTGATGAGGAGTAACGAAGCTTAGACAAAATTGGCTGGTGCTAAACCAAAGTCAACCCCGGTCGCCTATTTCGCAAACAAATTTCAGTTTTTTTACAAATTTTTGGCCCAAACCACCAAATTTTCGTAATTCACGGTTTCACCAGATCACAAGATTGCAACTGTCTAGAAAAAGCTCTTCAATATTGGCAGTTTGGGTTCGGAATATAACTGTAGGTTGTAGATTTCTTGAAATACCTCATCATTCGAAAGTTGAACTTCATTCATAGTCAGTACAAGGGACACATGCCCAACTGCCACTACGGAAAGTGCTGCCAAACGTATATCGTATCTCTTGAAGAATATATGTACCTTAATTCTTCTACTGCCACTAACAATATCAGTCTCAGCGACATAGCGCTTATACGGGCGTAACGAGAAGCCGGCATCATTTAGACGCCGATAATGACAGAAAGTCAGGATATCCGGATACCGAATTCTACTTCGAAGCACAACTATGGCTTTGAAAACCACACAAAAGCAGAACTACGAGCACATTTTTTCGTATATTTCACGTTGAGTTACTCATTCCGAGCAAGCATTCATCCCTTCTGCACGGATTCTCAATTTCACACGAAATGTTACTTTGTCAACATCCACCTCAACGCGCTGCAGTCGAAATGGAACGTTTATTAATGTTTCCTGAATTCGGTGCTGCTTCTGATTGCCTCGTCTGTCGGTACAGCAGCGCCTTCGGCCTCCAGCAGCCGCAGCGACATTGGCTTGCACTCCACGTAATTCATAAATTGTAGGTAATGTGTATTTGGCCTCAATCAACAATATCCGATAGTTAATATTCCGAGTAGAAGTGAGTGAAATTTGTTTGCGATCCGATAAAAATTTGTAAACATCAAAGGGAAACATCAGCTCTATAATCCTTGGGATTTCGTTGCGAGCCAACCTACGTGATTGGAATCGCCCATCGGGTGGATGAAAGAACGGAAAAATCGTCTTCATTGTAAGGCTGTTGAAAGTGGGCGAAGGACGAGGTGGGTGGCCTTGATGTGGGTTGGGGTGGACTGGAGGAAATCTCACAGTTCTCTGCAACTGAAGATGTCCTGAGCTTGAAGTTCATCCGTCACACACCGAGAACTGACTGTTTATTTATCTGTCCGATGTGAGAAGTGTCGGTGCTCTGGAATGTACACGGCCAGCTGCATTGGCACACTCTCGACGACTAGTGCGGCAGAAGGCGCCACAGTCGCTTCCACCACCACCTCCGCTGTCGGCTATTGTGGCTCGGCCTTACGTGACTGTGAGTAATTAAACTTTGCTAAATTAGTGTTCGCTTCAAGTTAATTAGAAAACTTCATTTGCTGCACGCTTTTAATTACTGGGTTGCGTCAGTGCCCAGGGAATCCGAAATGGGACAGCGCCGCTTCCGCGGACGCAAACAGCAGTGTTGAGAGGACGCTTTCGAGTGTTTTGACACCTTATCGGGGGAATTGGTACTCCACGCTGGTGGAGTGGACTTAGCAAATGAGCTGTAAGCGTTGGAGTAAATCACTCCCTCCCACCCTCACTGGCCGGTGATAATATATCGGTCATAAGTTAGGGCAGTGGTGTAAAGGCCCACTGTGCAACTAATGCTTGACCTCGTTTGGGGTAAATCACTGAAGATATCCCAAACAGTCGAGCAGTTGGTGACCTCCCCCACGTACTGTACACTCGCCGCACGCCGCTCGCCCACACTCACAATGGCACGAGCAGGTCATATCTTACTTGCGTCAAGTCATCCTTTTCCTTGAAGGGATATACATAAATCATGCCTGACCCGTCTGTTCGTAACAGTTTCTGACCTTTTAGGTATCCATTTTATGTACACAATTCTTTATTGCATCCTTCGTCGGGCAGGGCAACACAATTCCTTAGTCCGTTGGCTTTTCCGCAAAGGAAAAAATCTTCTGCTGCTGCTCTGGCTGCTGAGGCGGTGTCTTCATCCGTAGCGCGGATCCTTCGTGTTTGGTCAGTCGGACGGACGGACGGACGGGCAGAAGGACAGACGGACAAACAGATGGACGGTTGGCCGTCGCTGAGTTCTTCCGCCGCCCGTCTTGGTGTCTTGGTCGGTGTTGGGGTTAAGATAGCAATGTTTGGGATTAAGATACTGCTTCCACTACTCTTACTGTCCTGTTTTCGGTGGTGGTAATAGTGGTGGTGGCTTGGTCTGGTTCTGAAATATGTCTTTAATTTCCCGGCAGACGAACGAAGAAGAAGAGAATTCATTCATCACCGAGCACAGCTTTTTGCAATGTGCATCTATTGCTGAGGGTGCTAGCAACAGCTAATTTTTCCGTCTCTCATCTCCCGACTGCCGGCTCTCGGCTTCCCTTGCAGCTCTCACAGCCGTCCGGATGATGGAAATTTTGGTCCGTAGCCAGCGATTGCTATCCTTCTGTTTCTTCTCCATCGTCTTCGTTTCGTGTCCGTGGCCGGTTCACTTTTGAAAATTGTGACTTTTTTCTGCGCTGCTTGTGCTTGTACACCTCACACCACACTCTCCGGTGGCATTGTCTGACGATTTGTGTAGAAATCGGGATTTTGGGTGCAGCAACAAGTTGACTTAGTGATGAGCTATGGGTGCAGCGGGGTTGTCTTCGCTTTACTTTTTTGCTGCTGTTGCTTGTCCTGGTTCTGTGAGAGATTCCATTCTCGGGGACATTCCATAATATCAATTGGCTTAATGGGAGGTAAGTTTCCGGATGAAATTATTTAGGTAACCATTGTTTAATGGGGGGTGGTGCCATTTGTCAGTTGTGGACCGAAGTGAGTGGTGTTAAGGTGTGCATTTGACAAGTGGTGCTCTTGGTCGGGGATGCAGGGATTTATTGTAACTTGAAGCATTGAGTTGTGCCAAGCTTTTCTGGGAATTTACGCTTGAGAGAGATGTGCTAGTGCAGGTGGAATGAGAACACCATGATGAGACGGAAAAGGGGTATTTTTTAGATTTTAAGGACATCTTTTCAAATAAGTAACTGACAATAGAGGTCTTGGGCTTAGTTCGGAGTTCATCGCATTTAGAGCGAATTTGTAGTGAATTTTCCCATGCTCATCCTCTGTGATTCACTCGACCGTTGGCCGCTCTCTCTTTTTTTTTCCTCGTGCAGTATCGCTAAATTTTTTTAAGCATATTTGTGTCCGCTCATTTAAGTTCACAGCAACAGGGAACCCAGATGAGCACCCGGCTTCCTTCTCTTTTTGCCCCAAAGGCTCGGACGAAGGCTCCATACAGGTACCTCCCAGTTTGATCTCGGTATTTACTCAGCAGCTATATTTACATCACTACCCACCAACGACTTCATTGGTGAATACCAGGGACCTGTCCTGTCGTTTTTTAATACCTAATCAACCATGTATGGTCCTTGGACTAGGATGCTCAACTGTGGTACCATATCTCCTTGTGTTATTCTTCATTTTCTTTGGTTTTTCAGTTCAGTAGTAATTTCGATCGTTTTTGAAAAGTCATACCTTTGACGTAACGAAGGCGCGCGATTTGAATTGCGTAGCACATCAAATAAAAGGACCGATTTTGTTCCTCAGTAGCCGCATCTATATTCATCTGAAGTCTGATATCCAGATCGATAAATCCATCTAAACTTGGTCCCTCCAGAAACATATGCTGATAGCATTAATTAAGACTTCCTCTGTTTCATTGCATTGAAGTGATATATCACCTGGTTTCCTGCATATGAGTCTTCTCCTTGTGCTCAAATCACCCCCCATGATGATGATGCACTCGAACTTCACGTTTCTCCAATCAAAAAATAATGCGAAGCCATGTTACCCCGAGCTCACACTGTGTGAAGAGGGCTTTTACTGAATGAATTAGACCGGGCAGCAGTCGAAAAACCTCACTTTACTTCATCACTACCTCCTCTTAACCCGTCATTCTCACTTATGGACTCACATTTAACTCCTTGGTCGCAATCTTGTTCTTCCGCTTATTCTACATCGCAAATATTACTATACTGAAAAACTGTGTGTACTTACTCCTAAAAATTGACTATTTCTTCTTTTTTGCTTCTTCGATTTGCAGATCAGAATAACAAGGACACGCCATCACACCCAGCATTGCGGGAGAAATATACACGCCGCTACAGATCCTCCAGGAAAAAAAATAATAAAAAAAAAATAAAAAAAAATAAAAAAAAAATATTAAATAAAAAAAGAGGTGCACAAGGGCGTGTGGATTATATATGTTACGCATATACATAACATACACGCCCTTGCGTACACGTCCGTAATATTACGCACATAGATTAAGATAGATTAAGTATTTTTTAATAGGTAATAGGGTTTAGATTTAGGTTAGGTAATAATAATAAGAATGTATAGAGCGCCAAGTTTTTCTTAGTTTTCTTGGCCAGTAAGTCCTAAACAATAAAGTCTGTCCTAAGGACAAAAAAAGACAATAGTGTAGATGCCGAAAGGCAAATAGTAAGTCTGTCCTAAGGACAAAAAAAGACAATAGTGTAGATGCCGAAAGGCAAATAGTAAGTTAGATTAGAATATTTTAGATTACCCGCGAAGGGTCAGTATGATAGAATTAAGTACAGGAATTGTTAGATATTAAAATAGATTTTTACGTAATTTTTGTCTAGTATAAGTTGTCCTGAGAATTAAATAAAAATGAAATTATAAAAAAAAACTCATGCAGGACAACCCAACATTTGACTATCGCTTGTTTCTTTTCAAGCACTAATCCCCGATTGCACAGTGCAACTTTATCTGCTAAGTTAAGTGTTGAATCGAACTTAAACTTCACCCAAGAATATTTCTTTATCACATTCAATATTTAGGGGTGGTTTAGGTCAGCCGTGGATTGACTGGCATTGTGATCTATTGAATTCCACAACCATGAAAATGATGAACAGAATAGTGATTGTGATTGAACACGAACAGCACCGTGCGGAAAAAAGGATAAGAGAACATTCCAACTCAACTAGCGAATGTTCATGCATGTGAGGATATTGTTATAATATCTGCGCATCTATAAATTTGTGTGCTCTCTATTCTGTTCAGGAGCATTGTTAGACAAAATAATTGGTTGCTTATGCGGGTTTTCTCTTTGTATTTTGGGGTTGAAATTATTTTAGTACACTAATGGCAACTATGCACTGGATTAAAACTTAAGACACGGAAATCGGTGGCTCCAGTCAAACCAATATTTAAGTGGAATTTATCACTTAACTTCCACTCTGAAAACGAAATTTCTACTTATTCTGAGCTTAGCGATGGATCGACACCAGTGATGAAACTTGGGAAATGAATAATGGTGATAGATAAGCAGAAAAAAAGGGGTAGAAAAGTGGTAGCAAAGACAAAAAAGGTTTCTATGTTAATTCACTTATTAATTTGATGATGATATATGATGCATGAATCTGAATTAATATGTATAGTTACGAACAAAACAATAGGACCACCGAATATCTTTAGTAGCTCCCAACTTCAAATCGCTGAAGTCAGTATGCTGTATTTTTTTGATGCAGCCCAAACCAAATTCACTTTTGTCTCATCGTCATTCCTATTTTTTTGCTTTTTGAAACTTAAGTTGTCTATGGGTTATATCTGTGGTTTATCCTGTGCTGTTGGTTGGACTACTACACCTTCCGACGAATTTTTTTCTTCAAGTCTTTTTTGTATTATTGGGGATTCGACTAGTAAGTTTAATTCAACCATAATCTCTATAGCTGATTTGAAAGGGCCTTTCATCGGCAGTCCTTTAATTTGGATATAAGCTTTCAGGAATTTTGATGGCTGTAGGGCATTAAAAATTATTTCAAAAACAAAATAAATAATATCCCGACACAAACCAAAAATTAAAAACAAGTACCCCGGTCGTATTATTTTGTCGGCACCATTTTGTAGGTCGATCTAGTTTACTGAACAATTTTCTCTATCCATTCATGCATAATGTTTAATAATTCGAAATAAATTCCATTAAGGCACATCTTCGTCATCAGTCGTTTCTATTATTTTTTATTCGCCTATAAATTTCATCCAATATACATCCACTTCAATATTCACTGTCTGTCTTTTGTGGAAATAAATCTGATAAGCCCCATAACTATTGGCATTGTTCAAGACACAACCTTTTTGAAACTCGGCATTCTAAAATTTTAATTTTAACATCTAACTGACCACATTTTTCTTTTTTTTTTTACATAATCAGAACAGTACTATCGATATGATTAGCAATGGGCAAAATGTGGGAGATTTAGATTTAAGGTTGGAAGTTTTCCAACATTGCAAAAAGTGGTAGAAATACCACTTAAGTGGTAGAATTCCCATGACTGATCGACACTTAAGCTAAGTGGTACACGGCGCGGCACGATGTTCGCGAGTTATATTATGATCCCACTTTTGAAATATAAAAGGCGAATTTCTTTCACGAGCATACCAACGACAGTACCCTTTCACGATCCAGAGACAATTGCCCGTGCACATCCTCCCTGATTCACCCGATCGTTGGCCACTCTCTCCTTCGCACAAGAAGGTACTTTATTTGCTGGTTGAGTCGATTGAGGAATCAGCAATCGTCTCTTGCTGATTTGAGAAAACAGAAAAAATGTCAAGCTTTCTAACATCCAAATTTAAAGTGAAACAAAGTTCCACTTCCGCCCGCCTCGGCTTCTTCAATTGCCTTTGGAGACGAGGTAAAAGTCAAATTCTATGAAAGCCAATTCCTGCAGTAGCTGTCATTCTGTCCACCAAACTCAGTCACCGCTCTTCACCTTCTATCATCATTGCCAAGCCAAAATCCACTCTGCAAGGTGCTCATCAATCAATTTATTTAAAAAATTCCTTATCGCTTCCATTCAACGTCATGAAAGAGAAGAAGAAAACTTTTTTCCGGCGCGGCGCTGCGGTTCGATGAAAGCCTCCTCAAGGAATCCGAAAAAGACTTCTTCTTCATTAATAACAAATCTGCCCCGGCAGAAGCAACCAGTGCTATCTAAGACGTCGTCTCACTTGTTGAACTTTGGCGAATGACATCGCTCCGGCACACTCCGCACGTACGACGGCAGCCAGAAGAAGAACAATGGGCGAACGATGCTTATCGTTGTCACACGATGACGTGCACTTCGGGCAATGTCATGAAAAGAACGCACTTGCCAGCCCGACCTGAGGGGTTTGAGCTGCATAAATATTTTTGCTCCGAGTGCATGCTCGAAGAGTGCTCGTGCCTTGTGCGCCGGCCAATGATGATGCATTTGTTTGTCTTCCTTCCTCTGACAACACGCATCCGGAGAGGCATCGATTGCACTTAATAATGCCATCGACCTCCCCTTGGCTCGGAGTCGAATTGCCTTTGGAATGTTGCGCTGCACTGAGATGAGGCTGGCTGGCGTGGCTGTCACCTGCCCACACAACAGCAACAGCTCCGGAACCCTTTCTAGGAGCTTTCCATTTACATTGTTCGCCATGTCGGTGTATAGGTGCTTATGGTAACGCGATAAGCACAAGCCCTATCCTGCGACCACCCGTCCTTGCCCCAACATATTCAGATCTTACGAGACTCAAGTGGGCAGAAGGAGCGGACAAGTTTGGACGGTCGCCTGCTCGGTAGAGGCGGTGCTCCAGCTGAGAGGATATCAAGTCTGCTTTTGAATATCCTTCTTTGAAGGACTCATAAATGTCATCCATCCGATACACAGCCAGTTATTCCATCCCCCGGCGACAGTTTGTCTTTCACCTACTCCATAATCCTTTGCGAAGGGAATATTTTATTCTGCGATATTGTTATTTCTAAGTGTCCTACAGCGGAGACACTTCTGGTGGGGAGTGCTGTAAAGTGAACCCTTCGCCGGTGTCCTGCGATTGAGCACGTTCAATGAACACCGCTCCTACTCCACCTATCGTTATCTGTTTCGTGCGACTGAAAGGTGGGATTAAAAAGGGTTGTGCCAATATTTATGCTTTGATCCTCGCTCCCTCGTTTTATTGGTGTTCCTTATGACTCGCCAACTCGAGACTCTTTTCAGTGGATAGTAATTTATTGTGTGAGAGCATAATGAGTGGACATCCTGGAATTAAAAAAGGTCCTTTCCATCATAATCTGGAGCAGCTGGGCTGCGACTATGTGTCTTAGCAACGAGACCCTTTACCGCTGCTGATGGGCGCTACTTAAGAGCTCAGCAGTCGAAGTCGTCGAAGGAAGACTTTATATTGCTTAAATGCGTTAGCAATTTTCGGGTGTCAAGACTTTATTTTTAGCGAGGTCTTCCTTCAATTAGCGGGTGAAATACTTAATTTCTTCGGATTAGGAACTATTGTCACCAAAATTTGTTATTAAGTTGGTGTAATCTAGAATATCCACGATAATTCCGAGATACTTCAACTACCACAGAGGGGGAGTGCCTGCATATGTTGGAAAGAATAAAGTCAGACAAAGAGAAAGAATTCAGATTTGTTGGATTCATCTCCAAATCAGAAAGAATGGTTCATGGAAGAAGTGTAAATCGCTCCCGCAAGATTCGGGGCATCCAAGAGAGTATCTCGGCCATATCAAGTTTCGATTACACGCTTTGAAATCATCAGAGTAGAAGGCACAGAATTTGTAAGTACGTCTATTGGCTAAGAGGTTAGAACCAGGTAGAATGTTAAAAAAATCTAAATTGTTTGTATTTTTTGTATATCTATATATTATGTGCGTTTACGTATAACTCACAAGAACGCAGGGACAAGCCTGTTCACGAGTAGGGAAAACTGCGGATATGTTTCTAAAATATTGTTTATCACAGAGCCTTACAACAAATTAATGTAAAAGAAAAAATAAATGTTTTCTAATTTCTTACAAGTAGAAGTAGAAACGTCTAGCGAAGCGACAGGTGTAAGGCTAGCTTTGTGTGTTCTGTCTTTTGTTCAAGCAATGCATGCAAGCGCATGACTTGTTTGACTTAAACAATATAAAATATATAAAATAAAATTATGGAAAATAAAACACAATTAATATAAAATGTAGAGTATATATCTACTTTTATCATTCGGAAGACTTAATTCGACATCATAGAAGAGAATAAAAAAGATTTTCCGAATTCCAAAAAAAATTGCACTTATTGCAGTTAAAAATATAGAACTGTTAACCAGTTGATCGAGCACCTTCAATTCGTACTATGTTTCAAATTTTATAAAAATCAGCACAGTGGTTCGATTTAACAGAATTATTTTCCGAGAATCACTTGTAATGGAACCACTGTTGGCAGGCAAGTCGTCACACTGTGAGTAAACTCTTTTGGACCGTAAGCCACCATACAGACAGAGATTGGTGCGAAATAAACCGAATTGTGGATCACAAGATAGTCAACTTGGGTTTTTTTCCCCCTGACCCTTGGGATTGGGATACATCCGTATAAGATGGGATACATCCGTATAAGATGGGATACATCCGTATAAGATTGGGTTGATGCACTAATTGAATCTGAACACCATAAGCAATCTAATTGAGCGATGAAAATATTGATCGGAGATCCAGATTCAAGCCAAAGAATCATCAAGTCCCATTTATAGCTCATTGGCTATATCAACAAGCCGAAGACAATCCGCAAGTGTTCGACCAAGCATCAATCCATCCATGACTCAGACTGGTCGTTCCTCTCAGTCCTGACCGGGTTTATGGCACGGTGGCTGCAGTGGACCTTATTGCTTTCGAAATAAGGAAAAATTATTGTTATCATAATTGGGCTGAGGTGTATAAAGAGGTTCACCGACTTTCTGTGGCCAAGGGTCGACAACATACTGTGTTTTCATCAACATCGTGCTACATGCCATACAAGAGATGCAACGTTCGAGGTTGTGATGATGAAATTTGGTGACTGTGTCATCTTGTTTCATAAATTGACAGTCGCCATTTGACTTGACACGACTCTAATTTTGTTTAAGGACATGACGCTGCTGTCCTAAGCCTACCGTAAATAGCTTTGGATTCCATTTAAATGATGCGCCATTTCATACATAACGACCTGAATGAAGCTTCAAAACGAAGCAAGAATCAATTTTAGAACGCACTCCACGGTTTTTTTTATTGTTATTATTTCTATAGATCTTGTCTGATGGCCCTATATTATGAAATGAAAACGTTCGTGTTTTGTGGTGCTCTATTTATTGGAGCACTAAGACTCCTAGTAACTTACGTTTGCAGAAATTTCTTGGTTATCTTAAGAAAGAGCAACAGGCGCTTCTGTGATGGGTAGCCTACATCATCAGCTCTCACTACATCAGCACCAAAAACATGGCAGCTGATCTGAGCAAAGGCGGGATAGTGAGAGGTGAGAGAGGAAGTGCTCTGCAGTGTCAAAATCTTCTCTACAGGTGTCGCAGAGGGTTTCTTCTCACACTTCGATGCTTGGCGAAGGAGCATTGTCCCATTTGTCCTATCGTCTGCAGTCTTTTTTGTCAAGAGATAACAAGAATGCCGCAGATTTCTTACATAGGTTAGGGAGCATTCGCTAGGTCTGTCTACATCCTGGAGAGTCATGCCACCTCCGATTGTGTTCTCGAGAGGCCGAAACGTCGAAGGAAGCTCTTACTAAGGACTGCGGTAGTCCCAGCGAAGGTTCAGCTGCTTACAGAGAATGTCTATCCAGGAAGTGGTTAAAGGATTGAGCAAGGCCTTAAGTACAGCTTGGCTGTCACTACAGACACAAATATTACGACTCTTCCACCTATTATTCACAATAACCCCGATTATGAAAGTCGTGTTTGTAAGCCGACACAAGGCGTTTTGAGAATCGAAGCGCTTGTTAGGCGTTTACGGTTTCGGTATTACGAACCTTTATCGACTCGAGATTATATTCCACATACATTCGAAAGCTATCATTCAACAGTTTTAATTTTAAAAGTTAAAACTGTTACTTGGGGAAAGTTTCATAAATTATGGCGGAATAAACGTAGTCAAATTGATGTTTTGTGGGATATTGGTTTATTTAAAAAAAAATACATGTATGAGTAAATTACAAAACATTTCTTTAGAAATGGATAGTAGTGATGAGGACTATGGTCAAGAATTTAATAAAATGGAATTGCTTCAAATAAAAAATGCAATTCATTCGATTTAACAGGCGCTAAGCATAAAAAATGTGGGTCGCCGTGGCGTAGTGGGTTAGTGCGTCGACTTATACGCAGAGAGTACCAGGTTCGATGCCCGAATTTACCACCTTTGATAATTCACGGCTCCACCTCTTTCGAGTCACTGACAATGCTCAAAGAGTATTCCTGTCTAGGAAAAGCTTCTCAACTTCGCCGTTCGGAGTCGGCATTAAACTGTAGGTCCCTTCCACTCGTGAACGAACAATAGCACGCACAACACGAGTGGTTGCTGAGAAGCTAGGCCCAGGTCCGTCTCGGACTGCCGCGCCACCCATATTATTAAACATAAAAAATACATGCACTTTTGTAATCCCTCCTTCCAACCAGTTTCAGTTGCATATGTTCAGGGAACAACTCTTTCGAAATTTGTTGCTAAATTTATGTTTTTTTTACATTCACGTTATATCGTGAATAACCGTCAAAAATTTATGAATATCTGTCAAAAAGCACTCAAATTCGTCGATGGACTAGGGCGCAATCAGCAGTGAAGTGGCGATCTTTCTTAGGAGATCAAGAATAGTTGGAGTTATAAAAAAAAGCGCTGCTCTATGTGAGTGGCTTGGACTCCTAAACGATGGAGACCAACTTTTCTCCACTAACTCCATCTTGGCGTCCTTGGCACTTGTTCAAGCTACTTCTTCCACACAATGTTTCTTCATAGGGCCATCTTTCTGGTTTAAAGTGACAAATAAGAGGGCGAAGCACCATGAATGAATTAGTTAGGAGCCTAGTTTGTCTATTTTGGTCATAAAAAGCTCGCGTAACATCTGTAAGTTAGTATCCGAATATATTTCAAATGTCAATCTCAACAAGAATGATAAATTAGAAGCATGAGTCTGTCAAGAGTTTGGGCCGCGAACAACGTTTACAAAAAATGTATGTTTTTAGACCATTGTTTTATTTATAGCTTACTTGTACACCGAATAAAATAAATTGAATTGATTTGAATTATTTAGGAAGCTTTAACAACAATTGAGGAACAGCCAGAACGCTTTGCATTTCAATGAGAAATAGACAAATGTGTTGCTTCCACCTGGGCAGAACGCAAACTATTGGCCACACCCACAAACAGAGGATCGCCATTTACAGCCGTGCTTAGATGTAGTTTCCACTTTCAGTGGCCATCTCTATAATACTTCATTTCCGATAAACACATGACACATGTGACACAAGAAATACGTTCCACATGAGCTTATCGCTAGATGTCGTTTTATGATGTAGAACGACTACTTTGACGACTTTCGTAATTGGGGTGAATACAATCCGTGGACATTTACCTAAGGCAGGTGTACAGTCTAATGTCGCCGCTCTTCACTATGGCGTCAGAGCCAAACCAATGAAAGTTTTGGAGTCATCCCTAAAGATTCTACAGCATTCCTTTCCTAGCTCAGATTCTGGCCAGATCTAGCCCTGATTACAAGCAAAGTCGACTTTGTGTGTATGTCGCATCGCTGCTGAAGTAGCAACTGGTATCCGTGTGTCAGACGGCATATTCATAGGACTAGGGTCAAAATAAAGCGGTGCGCAAAATTATCAAAGATCCAGTCCGATTTGTACCAACGACCACTTCTTTTTTGACGGAATATACCTTTGAAAGCGGACCCAATGATGTGGAGCTCTATACTCGCTCCTAAACAACGTGATGTCAAGACTGCTTGTCCTCTGGATTAGGTCAAATATATGTGATCGATGAAAGGCACTTCCTTTCAATCGTCTAGAGTAGATATTAAGCTCTTCATAAACCGGGTACCTTTGGGAGTGTGTCATAACACGACGCTGATAGAAAACTGGGTATTGTCGCAAACGAAAAATATGAAATGTTTCAAATACATCATCTCTGTATCTACCTGGCTGTGGTACATCTTTGTAAGCCTTAGATTGTTTGACTAAAGCCTAAAAGCTTCTATCAAGAGCATACTACGGCTTATTGCCATCCAACCGGACTCTTTCAAGCGGACAAAGTACATGTACATTTTATACCTAGCACACCTAATTCACATTGCACCCCTACAAATTCAACAAAATGTCGTCCATAAGTACAAGTTTAACACCATCGCGGGCGACTGTTTATGCCCCTCAACTACGACCGTGACACTACTTCCCTTAGGACTCATGCGAACGCAATCCGGAAGCAAATTTCGGGACCATCACATTCAGAGAACAAATCGGCTACACTTTAGTTGGGAATTCGCAAATATCCGTGCAGTCCTTTTTCGGCGTTTTTTTTTTTAGAATTAATGAGAACGTATTTCAGGACAGTTACAGAAACAGCTGCGGCAATCTTTTACCTCTCGCGCAATAAAAAGTGTTGCGCTAATATTAGGCATTATTTATGAAGGTGCACGCGGCAGAAACGTATCTTTTATTAGCCACGGCAATCATGCGGCTAGACATAACTCAAAAGTGTAATTTCCTGTCAACACGAGATAACTTATTATTAATTTCACTCCTTTCGCACGGCCACTACCCACGTTTATGGCTCTCAGGGTGCCCCCTCGCACCTACCCCTTCCCACCCTTCATCAGGCATCACCATCGTACCACGCCATGCCCACGCAAATTCAAATGGCTGCGGGCCCCTCTGCCATAACTTACAGCAGCGAGTTTTATGGAGCTTGGCAAAACATTTGTTACTCCGGTCGACAATGGTATTCACTTTTTTGTATCCTTTCGAAAGTTTAATAAGCTCCCTGATACCTTGTTTTGATAGAAATGGAATCTTCTTGTGGAGGGTAACGCAAACGCCTCGAGTATGCAATCGAATAGCCGTCGCTGTTACATCGAGCTGGTGCTGCTTCTGCTACTGCTGCTGGTGCGTCCGTACGTCGTCGTTTGTTGCCGACGAACTTTTCTATCCTCTTATTCCTTCATCTCCGTTTTCGTTTAGTTGAGGAGTTGAAGGCACCTTATCTCGCATTTAATTTCTCACAGTTGAATCCTGGAATAAAGTAACAAATTAATTTTCTTTCGCTGGAACTTTGTCGTCACGAAAATTCGTTGGCAGACAGAGAATGCGCTGCGAGCACCATCGGTTCAGGTCAATTTTGCTTCGAAATTTTAATTTCGTTAATTGTAACGGCATGCACCCTCTGGCGACCTGTGCTAGAGAAGGTTTGTTATCCGGTAACGTCTTTCGAAGAACCAACTTTATGGGGGCAACGACAAGGACAGTCTTCTTTTTGGCCGAGGTGAGGTGTCTACCCAAGTGAGAGTCTTGCGTTTGACAAGAGCTATAAGGTAACCCCTCAGACCAGACTGAGTGCGGTTGCTTCCTCGCCCCCTGCGCAAGGAGGGACAGACATCTCAAAGCAAGCAAGCGAATTGCTGTACTTAACGATGATATACAGATCTCGGGGCTGCTCTGTGCAATGCAGATGTTGCTGATTCTCCAGCACATAACGAGGACGGCTGCCATCAAATTCGAAAGCAATCGCAACGAGATCACACCGTTGGCTATCCATCCCATCATCATCATCGTCAGGCAGTTGACGAAAAGAGAAGTCGTTGTCGTTGCCGTTGCCGTTGCCGGCGACGACGTCGACTTTGTCGCCCCTCATCCCGTCGCGTCCTACAGAAATCTTTGGCTCTACGAATGACTGAATGACTACCTGAAGGCTAAGATGATAGCAAACCAGAGGAGAAACTAGGGAAATCGGGGAAAACGAGTACTAATTCGAGTCACTTTGTTGCAAAGCTTTTCACAGACACAACATTTTCTGCGGCGGCATCCCTGCATCCAGCATCCCATCATCCAAACATTGAAACATCCCAGCATTGCAGCACTCTTCCTCTTTGACGGTGTGGTGGATGGGTGGTGGTTTTGGTGGTGACACTGAGTGTAGTTGGTTTTGTTGGTCTCGTTGAGCACTCGGCCAGAGTGAGCAGTGGGTGGCACCGTGGTTGATTCTCTATGGATGACGGCTCCTCGGACAAGTGGCGGTGGCTGCAATAGCATACCTCCTGGGTGGAGCTCTTATATTTTCACCACTCGAGCACGTCCGAAAATTGTTGTTTTGCTTTCGGTATGATAATTAAAAAATAAATTCTTAAATGCGCTGCGGGGAATCCCCAACGACCCCACTACAATGGTGGCAAATACTCGTGCTTGTGAGCGATGCAGAGGATCTCTTCTTCACTCTGAAGTGTACACTGCTCTATCAGGAATCCTCATTAATTTTCAAAATACTCTTACTCGTACGAATACTGGGAGATTTCGCCAATTAGCAGAAGGACTTTGGTTTAAGGAAACACTTGTCCCGATTTGTTATGGCAAGCGTGAGAGGCAATACAGTCAGTCGCAGCGCAGCACACTCATGTCCCGTGTAACGTTAGCTCGTTGGGGATTTGTCTTGTCAAGGATTTCGAAAATAGCGGCATCAATTTGTACATAACAAAAGAGAACGAGATGCCTGAGGTATCTGAGTCATGAGATGCGGCTGTCATTTGAAGAGCAGCCGATGTTGACATGATTGCACGTCTGTGCCAATTCGCGGAAATGAAAGTGATATCTAGGAATGAGGTGGAGCCAATTTGTTTGGTGCGCCATCCAAGAATAGAATGATATTTTTGACTACAATAAATAGGCTTTTCCGTTTGTTCCCTTAAATTAATCTGTCACTGCCAGAAGCAACCTCATTAGTTTGCTCACTATTTGTGGAACAATTACGCATCAGTCCGGGGCGCTCAACGTGTGAGTGGAACTGGGTTTGATTGACATTAAGAAGGAAGATTGGAAATCAATGATGAGATAGAAACCAAAATTTCCCATATTCACGCCGAATGAACTGAGGATAGTTGATGGCACTAAAGTTCTTGGGACTTAACGTCGGAAAAGTTCCTTGATGAAGGAGTGGGTGGGCTTTCTGCCGATTCATTCCATAGTCTTGATGTGGTCTTAAGACAAATCTGTACACTTTTAGTGTACACAAGTACATGACACACTTTCATGCATCGATGCAAAGGGAAATACGGATGACTTGCATTGTTAACTGCAAGACAAAAAGCAGGGGCAAGTGTACACAAAACTAAACATCCTCAGGGCTTTTTGCATTGAAGTGATTTAACTTATCAAATATATTAGTTTAATGCATCTTTGCTGAGGAAAGCAATCTTCGGATGACTGCATCTGTAAGCAGTTTGCAGTTAGTTGGATCCCAAGTCAAACAAGCATTTCCTCAAAGGGCTCTAACTAAAGTGACTTCCACAAAATAAATGCGTTTCGGGGGAATTAATTAACTTTGCTGAGGAAATCTTGCTTCTGAGAATGAACTTGTTGTCAAAGTCTCTATGGAAGATTTTTATTGAATTGTCTGTAATCAATTTTGGTGTCTGGTTAAAGGTGGGAGTCGGAAACTGGGTTAGGAATGCTGTTCAGTGTGCGATAATCAAGATGCAGGTAAGACTCAAACAGAAAGCGAGACTAGGCCCTGGTATAGGGTATGTAGGTAATTGCGTGCCCTGACGATTTTCTGGCTATGGCTCCCTAAGACCAACGTGTTTGGACCATTGTGCACTTACTAAGGAGTATTATACTTCCTTCAGAACTACTACGGCCCCAAAATCAGCCAGATTCACATACGAATTCTAGTAGATTTTTCAGTTTAACACCGCTTAAGCCATCGAGCTCTGTAAAGTGTTGCATTCCCAGAAACTGTTTTTTTTTTTGCTGGCAAGCACAGATGTTGGATTGATACTCATCTCTGCAGCTTCCGCCCAATTCGTTGTGCGGTACGTTCAGGCGCACTGCAGGTGTACCTATGGCACAGTGCCAAGTAAGGTCTTCTATTAACATGCGCTATAAAAGCTAATATAGCCCTTGCTGAGATTAAGGTTTCGAGCTCTGGCTCTTTCCATGACTTTGTCGTCTGGTTTATTCCTAATAGGCTGAGCGGCATGTGCGCATACGGGTTTTCGAGATCACTTTTTCGCTCCATGTCCGTAGGCCCCGGTATTCAAATTTTTTTACCATGTTCACCAAGGATATCTCAGTTTCTCTTCCTGTAAGACCTCTCCAGCTTGGAAGTCAGAATTTCAAGATGGCATGGTCTTTATTTTGGCTTGTCAGAGAGATTGGTTATCGATTTTCCGAGTGGCGCGTCGAGTATCGCAACCACTTCGGCTCGAAAAATGCACCTGCTTGGAATGGTCTTAAGTGCCTGTAAGCCCTAACCGTTCTACCTTTTTAATTGTTGATCGGAAAGTAGTCGTGATGGTAAACCCATGAGCATTCCGCCTGATACTTGATTTCGGAAGGCGGGAAATTTAATTTCAAATTAACACTTGAGATGGAGCAGAGACGAAAGTTAACGCATTATGTCTCTTATGAATTCTATCGATCGCCCTTTTGATGATGAGGTCCGGACATCTGGGCCATTTACGAGCGTTATTCTCAAACTACGAGCCAAATATCGAGCTTTTGCATTCTATGAAGAAACTTTTAAATTTCCGTAATGTTTCATGGGGACTGCTGTCATTAATGGGTAGTTATCATTAATGGCTTATTTTTGGTTTGATCAGGTGACGCCACCGTTATAATTCTATGATCGGAGGATCTTGAAACCAATAAGTGCAAAGAATTGAAGTGGATTTGATGCACACAATCATTTTGAAAAAGAGAGAAAGAATATCAGGGAGAAAATACAACCTTGTGGGACACCAGCGTTTATACGGTGAATATTATACTGGAACCCCCACACTGTTCAAAGAGCATTTTTCATTCTGTAGAAAAGGCAGCGTTGCCATTGGCACATATTATTAAGAAACGAATGTCCAAGTGTAAAAGTAAGACTAAAACCCTGAAGAGACACTAGACACAAGATGACTATAGAGACGAAGACTTCCCCAGTTTTCAATTGCCTACTTTACTTTACTTTAGAGAAAACAGATTGGACAATAACAGTAATCGGTTCACTCTTCTCGCAGGGCGCGTCTAAGATGGACATGCTGTTTTACGCTCTTGAGTTAAATCTAGCTTGCGGATGGCTAACAACCCTGAAGATGGAGTTTCCAAGGATTTGGTGGAGGGAATATAACTTTAACCAGAAATTGACAGAACTCTGGGAAATGTTAGTCGCACTAAAAATATCTCAGAAGGCCTACGCCGCAAAAGCTTATAGCCGATCCGTGTTTTCATTTGAATATTTGTTCTTAGATTTGGTGGAAGTGGAATGGAGGGAAATACACAACCAGCAATAATTGCGGCAGTCGTTCAGAAGGCTGACGTATAATTAAAACTGAAAATTACATATTTGCGGATCTCTTTCTCCCAAAAGGCTTAGGGTTACAGGTAGGTTTATTTTTCTTAGATAGAAAACTTATTTTAGTACATATGAGATTTCCCAATACAATTACTCTTCCTAAGTCGAACTCTCCATAAGTCGAAACTTTCTCTAACTCAAACTTTTTCGCCCTAATTTCCATACATTTCCCTTAATTGCAAAAACCTCTCTCTAACTTGAACAAATGATGGTATTCCGTGACAATTCGACTTAGAAAAAGCGTGAAATAAGCACGAAAAATTCCAGTACACAATACATGGCTATTGTACAGCACATATGATCCTGAGTTGAAGAGTTGATCACTACATTTTTGTAATGACAGTTTTTGATTACTGATCGTTCCTTACGTAACAATGTTGTTTTCAAAATGTAAACAGTTCCACAGCATTTATTTATTTATTTATGACAATGCTCCAAGACTTAACTATAACTTTCTAGAAAAAAACTTGCCCGTTCGGCGTCAATATAAAAATATAGTTCAATTCACTCATAATAGAAGAGTTGTACGTAAAACGCGTTGCTGTAGAAGCTTGACCTTGGGACTCTATGGGCTGTAGCGCCACACATATTTTTATTATATTATATACCGAAAGCCATTCTGCTCTTTCTAATCGTAATCGATCGTGAAATATTGTCTAGCTTTATTAACGTCATAAGCGGAGTTCCTCAAGGGTCCAACCTTAAACCTGCTTTATTTTCATTGTCTTATAAGTAACTTAACTAGAGTTCCAAGCTTGCGTCTTATATATTGGAGGTAGGAGATTTGGGATCTTAAAACTCTAGCTTGAAACCTTGGCTCTATTCCATGTGTAGGCACCAAATCTCGGATCACAGTATGCAGCTTTCCTGGAAGAAGGTGATGCTGGCCTTGAAGGTAGTTAAGATATATTCGTAAATCCTGATGGGTGACTTCAATGCTCATGTAATGACATGGGCATATGTTATTAGGAGAAACGGTCATTCCCACCAGAACGCGAACGGAGAGAGGTTTTTTATTTTTTCTCTTTTGCTGCCAAATTTGAGCATGTATATATGTTGAACAAATTCCTACTGTTCCATAGCATGTAGATGAAGTTTCGCGACTTTTACCAACGGTTATCACTGCCTCTGCACGGTATGCATAGTTTAGCACGTGACCGGAGCACTGAAGCGCGATAAACTTGCAAATTATCTCTGCGAAATAGCAGTCCTTGAAGGAGTTAGGGTCTCTCATGTCATTAAGGTCACCTGGGAACGACCTGAGACAACTGGCGAATGGTAAACTCGGGTGATTGGCCCTCTTTTAAAAATTGGAGAGAGAAGACTGAACCTATATCAGGGGAATAGCTCTTTTAAGTCTTTCCTCGGAAAAGACTACCCTAAAGTGTTGGCTGCGTTCTAGATCTGTGGTTGATGACTTAGAGTTGATGGCGTCGGCTCGAGCGTCTTGCAGATCTCTCGAGTGTGCCTTAACCCCACAACCCCTTTATTGGTAAGGGAATCAATCACCATACCGACCTTACTTAACTATATCTAAGTTTGAAAAAGCTTTCATATCTCCAAATGTATTATTTACTAGTGTTCAGATCTTAAAAACTTTTGAAAAGAATTTCAGATCTGGTAAAAAATTAACTCATGTATAGTGCCACGTACTATTTCACGTGCGTCACATTAATATGCCAATCATTTTTGATTTTACGTGGGTAGTGTAAAGGACTACGAAGGACATTCGATCAATGCCCCAGTAGTTATATTGACACATCAGAAAATAGACTCAGGTTTGTGGTTGTCACAGGGTGGAACGTCGCTATTACTTAACACCCAAATGAGGACACGTTGACATCCACAGAGGGACTTAGTGTTTCTCTGGCCAATCAACAGTCAACTAGATTGATCTGGATCTCTGCCGGTAGTATCCCAGTGACTATTTGAGTTCTACGCAAAAATCTCTGCAAAAACAATCAAAATACAAACAAAATAGAATGCAAAGCAGCTTGGGAGGGAGATATTGTAGAGAGCTAACAACAGATCGAGCCAACTTAAGAATCTTTTTGATTTTGCATCAGGATTATCCTGGATTTTGACTTATAAGAAGAAGAAGAAGAATAATGAAGAATGATAGGTACGAAAGCAGCACATACGAAGTAATCCTCTTCCTTAAGATCCGAATACACATTTGTAAATCTATCTTTGAAGCCACCCCATCCGATTGAATGCGTCGTTAGCAAGAACATCCTTCCTTCATCCACATTTTGTACTTGTAGTCCTATAGCCAACCATCTTCACTTCCCTCCGTTCAGCCTGGCAAGTGCCCATTCAAGGAGCACACCAATGTATCTGGTGATTTTCACTTTTGTCTTCCAGCACCTCCACTTCACTGCTGCAATGGAAACACTTAAATCATTTGTGCTCTGGTCTTGAGTTGCATTTCAAAAGAAACCCCCCGTCCACTGATGTTTCAACTTCGCCGTCTACTCACTTTCAACTGAAGGGGTAAATTTCCCTGCAATTAGTTGCGGTTAACACAATCAAACGAAACCATTTCCATGCCGGTTCATCCCCCCATTCCCGCCAAAGTGCCAGTCAACCAACCTTTTGTCCGCAGAGAAATCGCCTTATCTGGCGTATTTGTGTGTGCACAGAGGATTGCTCGGGAGCCCCAATCCTCCGCGCACTCGTGCTAATGCCAGCAATTCATTTTCAATTGCACTCGCTACATTCCAAAGATGATTGCCGGCAGTTGCGAACCGCGATTTTTTTTTTTGTTTTTTGATCTGTGCTCGTAAATCAACCAGAGTCACATTCCTCTTAAATTAAATCTCAATCAAGGCTTTGGGTGTGTTCTCAAACATATGCCTTGAAATTTGCATTGCTTAATTAAAAAAGGATTTCATCCGCACTTCAGAAAACTGTCATTCCTCCCCTCCTCGTCTCTCTCATTCCCTGCAGCTTGTGACGGGCGTCATTTTGGGGATATTTGTTTGTTTTTGATAGGTCCTTAATTCGAGAATGTCCGAACTTTTGTAATCCCACTGTGAGTGAGGCTGAGTGTGGGAGTGGGTGTGGACTGTGAGTGGGATGTGGGTGCAAGGCAAAAGGGATTCAACAACTTGAATTTTGATAAGGGTCAATGGATAGATGCTTTGTACAAAATGCTTTCTGGGTTTTTGACTTGACTTATCAAAAGGGTATTAAGTAGTTGAATGCTGCTTGTTGTCGACCACCCGATCACCCAGACCCAGGCCCGGACGGGAACGAGCTTCGTGTGCAGAATTGCCACTGGCTTGAATCATCGTGTCTGGCCTGTGTCTTATCGCATTGCTTACCTTTGAATTATTGTCCATACTTACACTGGCATCTTGAGCTCTCCTCTGCTCTTCCTCTGCCTCTCTGTCACCAATTGAAACAAACTTTAATTTTGCATGTTATATATGTATATATATATATATATTTTATTTTTAACTTTTTTTTATATAATTTTTCTTCTTCATCTTTTTGTTCAAAATAAACCTGACCAAAAATTTCGAACTAAAAATATAAACAGAACTCTGGCTTACAAAAGAAATTCTTCACATCACTCTGCTCAGGGAGGAAGGACCTTTGAGAGTATAACTGTCTTCTTACATAAAATCTTTTTGTGACTGACTTTTTCGATATGACATCGTATATGTACATCGTAACTGTTTGTGTGTTGTCATTTTCTTTTTACTTCAGCTTCATGTCTCTTCAGCTTCTTCGCTTCTGTGTTTGAGTTTATGTTTTTCCTGAGGGAGGAAGTCAACAACAAATCGACAAATATGTATAAATCAATAATTTGTTTCTGCGCTTGTGTTTGTGTGTGTGTGTGTGGATGGAGGGTAGTAGGTGTATGTGTGTGTGTATTTGTTAGGGATTGTGTTCTCTCAAGAAAATGACGTATCATGCTACAATTTTAGTTCGTTTCAATAATAATTTTCTTACCGACATTTTCATTTTTATTTTTATAAAAATACACAAATATAGGATATTTGTTGGGTTTCACATTTTTCATTTGTTCCATCGTAATTATTATCAGTTAATAAAATATCTACAAGTTATTTACACGGCATTTACAACAACAATTTCATTTATTACTTTTGTCTTTTTTAATTTATTTTTCTCTATTCATGTTCAATATTGGTTAGGTCCTTCCCAGAGGTTGGCATTCATCCTTGTCTTCCTCCCTCCATCCCTCCCTCCACTCACTCTGTCTCAGCACTCTCAAGTGTGTACTTTATGTATGTACAATAATCAAGTAAATTCCATATTTTTTTTATTTTTTATTTTATTCATTTTTTACTAAAATATTTGTTTTATTTTTTTTGTTAAAAATTATTAATTGAGTTTATTGTTCGCTTTATTCGTCACGTCACAAGGGGTGTGCATTTCTCAAAGATACACTGATACAGTGCACACCTCCTCACCGTGGTGTATGTGATATTTTTTTGCTTTTTTTGCGTCTGAGACTCATGTTAGTACATGGAGCCATCCATATTTTTTTTTTGGTTTTATTTTCATCAGTTTTATAAAAAAAAAACTATACAACGCAGAGATAGTTTGCTGATATTTGATGATAGTTTGTTTTATAAGGTAGTGTGTATTTTTGTTTGTTGGTATGTGTATAGGGGGAGCGATTTGATTATTGTTTAGATTTGAGTTTGCAGTAGATATTATTTCATCTCGGTTATGCCCAGTTTTGCGAGATTTCCTAATGTGGTTGGATCACCTGGTTGCAGTCTTAAGGCTTCCTTATAACTAGCCGCAGCATTATTTATGCGTCCTAACAAGTGCAATATGGCTCCCAAATTTGTGTGGGCTCTCGCATCGTCTGGTCGCAATACGACTGCCTATGGTGTTAAATTTTGTTTACATTTCTGATTGCAAGGAGTTTAGTGTTAGTGACACTTACTTTTCTATACCATGCTTCCGCTTCAACTTTTCTATCTAAGAGTCTTAAGGCTGTAGCTACTGCCACTACCAGCGAGTAGTCGTTTGGTGAGAGTTCAGCGGCTCTGAGGCGATAGTACAGAGCTTCTTCGCCTCGTGCAAGGCCTGTAAGAAATTCCGCTGCAAATGGGAAGATGTTATGACATGATGTTGTTTGTTGCCAAGTCTGCAGGCTAATGACTTACCGTAGTGGTGGTAGACACTTGGTTGTTCCGGAGCCAGACGGAGGGCTCTCTTAAACCACAGCTCAGCCTCAGCCGCTCTACTACTCTGAAAAGGACGAACAAATTTAGAATTCAGTGAAACGTGAAAAATAAGCTGCACATAAATTCAGACAATACATGATGTGTATAGAGCAAGTGCCCGTAGTAGACCTAGCTTCTATAGACACCACTGGTGTTGTAAAGGGTGACCAGAGCTCTTCACCAGCTGTCAAAGTTACTAATGTCATCTATCTGTCAAAATATTCAGTAAGGTCTGACAATACAAACCGCATCGCTTCAAGCTTGCCTAACCCGCAGACAATTACTGATATTCCGGCTTAGTTGTAAGCTCGGAGCTCGGCTTAGGCCTCTATTCTGGACATGAAGCCACAAACCTAACATAGATTGCGAAATAAAGACAAAAACGGTCACCGTGACGGTCAGTCAGATGAAGGCCTAGAAAAGCTAATTCGGCACAGATCCGCAAAAGCAGCCATCGCCAGAGAAGTAACCTGGTTCAATCATGGCTACATCCACATAGAATTATTTTTACGCAAGAATTGAAACATTACGAAGACCGTCAGCGCAGTGACTTCACTAATCGGACTAGTTATTATACAGAGTTCTGGATTTTTTTCAAACATTATTTTCTCTGATTTCTTGGCTCAGCAAGCATCCAAGCAAGTCAACCAAGCATCAATGCATTCACAAACATTGATTGCTTGGCGACATCATAGGACTTTATATGTCTCGAAATGGAGTATGTTACCGTTACCGTCAATGATCTGACGAATAGACTGTCTGTACTATGGATCCAACACGCGCCACGCAACTTCGCACGTAGTTGTGAAGAAGAAATTTAGCGACAGGGTCATGTAAGAGGAGCGTTCTTCATTATTTATTATTATTTATTTATTTTTTTATTCCATGGTGCCTGGACAGCTCTCGTTTACTGTCTTTGGTTTAATTCTTGGTCTATGCTTAGCGAACCACATTAGACATGCCAAGTTTCTAGGAATTACTGCCCGCATATTGGACCGGGTCTAGACAAATTGGCAAGGGTCTTGAAGTACTTCAAGCGAACGTCGAGGCGGGAGACTATTGCTGACTCTGCCAGGCAATGCAATGCTACAGCCTCGGACAGAGGGGCTCCAATCAGAACAATGGGGTGAAAGGCGAACTAAGTCTAACATCCCCCTAATCCAGGGTGTCAAGTGATCCCTGCTTATTGTAAAGCTATGGAAGGGAGCCTCACCAAGCAACCTTGGGTAGTCTTGTACGATCGTACAGGGCGTAGTTTTGAATTACAAAAGGCTCACAGAAGGAAGCATACGTACTGAGTAAAGCACAGTTTTCTAATGAATTGTGGCATTCAATGGGCTAATATATTTTCTTCAGAAAGCCTTCTCGTATACGAATTGCGAATCTTCCACAAATGCTGTATTGTGCCATGGAAGAGCAGCAAGATGTTTTAAATCGAGTGAGAAGAATTGTCCTATAATTCATGAACTTATTTGGTGGTCCTCAAGGGTTTGTGGCTTTTGTAGTATAAGCCTAGCTTTTCAATGTCCTCGACAAATGCGACCACTTGCACTGACTTGAGGTAGGTCGTGTATCTAGAGTTGATGTCTGAGTCAATGGCAATTGTCTCGAAAATGGTTGTGAAACATCGTACGTCGACTTGCGTACATCGTTTTCTGACAGTTTAACAAGTTAATAAAAATAAACAAAAACATATTTCTTTGGTATATGTCCGTTTGTGGGACTCTGAGCCTTAAAATTTAACTTTTTGGTAGCTGTGGTGGTACTTTAAAAAATTGTTCGACCAATTCTGCTTAGCGGTCTTGTCGGTCGGTGTCTATTATAATCTTTGCTTTTGTAATGTGTTCACAGGAATAGGGTAGAAAGTTCTCGAATAAGAATAAACGCGGGTTGTGGTAGGTCTAGATTTACGATCTACCTCATTTTCTATCTAATTTTAGTTAGTCGCTTGTACACAGAAGATTTTTTAACTCGCTATTCTTCAAATTCCGGCTGTACTTGAGAGCATTGATTTCACCATGGGACCAATCCACTTCCGCACTCGTACAGTTGCAAGAGTACTGAAAGATCTCGACGTGCATAAATCCGCTGGCCCGGATGGTATTCCCCCTATACTTCTGAAGAGGTGTTCTTCTGTGCTGGCAAAACCACTGCGTAAGCTTTTTCATCTATCCTACTCTTTAGGTCTCTTTCCGAGCAGATGGAAAACAGCATTTGTCCAGCCAGTCCCTAAAAAGGGCGAATCTTCGTCACCCACCTCGTACCGACCCATAGCACTTACGTCCCTTCTTTTGAAGATCATGGAAACGCTGATAAATCGTCAGCTTATGAAATATCTTGAATCGCGGAAGCTTCTTAATGACCGACAATATGGTTTCCGCAGCGACAGGTCCACTGGTGATCTGATAGCTTATCTCACCGAGAAGTGGAACCAGTCTTTGCACATTGCAGAAGAAAGCAAGATCGTTGCGCTTGATATTTCTAAAGCATTTGACAGGGTTTGGTATCAAGCTCTCTTGTCGAAAATGCGTGCCTATGGTATCGATGAATCTCTTCTTCTATGGATTAGAAATTACCTTTCCAACCGTTCAATTCAAGTTGTTTTGGATGGGTCCAAGTCTGATATCCACCAAATAAATGCTGGTGTTCCCCAAGGCTCAGTTCTGTCTCCGACACTCTTTCTCATTTTTATAAATGATCTCTTGTCTGCTACTTCTAATCCAATCCATTGCTTCGCTGATGACAGCACCCTTAGCTTTTCATATTCGTTCCAAGACTCACGACCCCGCCCTTCGGCAGTAGAATTGGAACGGCAGCGTATGTTAAGCACGTTGAATTCCGATCTTGACAGCATAATTAACTGGGGAAAAGACAATAGAGTGGAATTCAATGCTTTAAAAACTCAATGCTGTCACTCAAGCGAACCCTTCATAATAAGCCATTATCCATGAATGGCGCTTGTGTCGATGAAACCGGAAAACTTTCCATCCTTGGTATGTGTATCAACACAACACTTAGTTGGAGCGATCACATATTTGAGGTCGCCAAAAATGCTGCGAAATGTTTAGGTTTTCTTAATCGATGCAAGAAATATTTCACCCCTTCTGATTTGGCTTTGATTTATAAGGCGTACATCCGCCCCAAGCTTGAGTATAACGCTCATATCTGGTCTGGTGCCCCTAAGATCACACTGCACCTACTTGATAGAATCCAAAAGCGAACAATACTCGTCTCGCCAGGAATGCCCATCAGTATACCCTTAAGCCTACTTTCGGACGCACAGTTAAATTCAGAGATTCGTTCTTCAGCCGCACTGCACGAATGTGGAATGCTGTTCCCAAGCTAATATTTCCCACAGACAACCCGCAGATATTTAAGACCAATGTGCACAGGTACCTCCTCTCCCTTTCTCCCTCTATACCTTCGGCTGGTGCTGTGTCTTGACCCCGGACACATAAGGAGCACGCGCAAATTATAAAAAAAAAAAAAAAGCTACACATTCGCGTTTCATATCAACAGTGTCTTAGTCAGACCTCCTCAAATAAGCATTTCTGTTCAACACAATTCAACTTCCTCAAAGACCACAAACGAAAGAATTTAAATAAAACAACAAAAAAAAGTACTTACATTTCTAGCAAGCATGTTCCCGTAAGACAGATGTGCCGCCACATGATCCGGTTGTATTTGCAGCGCCGCCCTGTGATGCTTTTCCGCCTCGTCCCATTGCTGCAAGCGACCAAACACATCACCTATCCTATGATAAAGCACCTCACGCTGATAGTACGCCGGCAGCGAATGCATTGCCTCCCTGTAAACCGCAAGAGCACGTTGCAGTTTTCCCTGTTCCGCATACAGATTTCCCAACTGCAGGTACGCCGACATGCGTGCGTTTTCGTGGGCAGCCCGATCTCTGACTCCAGTGCCATCCGTCTTTGTACCCTCCTGCAACACTTTGGCCGCTTCGTGGCACTTGCCCAAGGCTATTAGCGATGTTCCCAGATTCAGATAAGCAACTATACGCGGATGCATGATGAGAATGAGAGAGAAAAAGGATGAGGTGAGCAAAATGGCGAATACAGGAAATCATAATTGTCCTAATAGCCGTGAGCTCGGCGTATGAATTACCTGCGAGATTGGGGCGAAACTGTATCGCCCGTTGAAAGTTCTCCACTGCACTCTTGAAGTTCTGCTGATTCTGATGCAGAATTCCCCTGAAAAGCGAAGGTGAAAAGAAAAAAAGATATGAAATGAAAATTTATCATAATCCTGTTGATGCAAGCATTCGCGGAAGCACAATTAACGCTTATGGCCATGCACTCGGGTGGAAGTGGGGAAGTTACCCGGCTTAGGAAGGAAGCAAACAAACAAGACAGCATCCTCATTCCGTCATCACTCGTGGTTGGTTTTAACCCATTTTGCTCGCAAGGACCTTCAGCGGAGAGGAACCGGCAAGGTAAACAGAATTGCTTTTTTTTTCGTTTTGCGATTTCGGGTTATCTTGCTCGGCAGGTGCTGGGTGGTGGGCGGTGTGGTGGGAGGGGAACTACAGGTGGCGGAAAGGTACACTCGCATATCTTCAAGCATATCCGAGTCCGCGCTTTTATTTCCCTCCTAATTTTTTATGCCAAGGATTACGGCTACACAAATAAAACAGTTTCATCCTTTGTTGGTTGGCTGGTCCTTACAGACCATCGGTTTGGGTTTGGTGAACGTACATCCATCAATTCACTCATTCAACCCTGCTCTGATAAAAGAGTAGGAATCAAATTATTCGGTTCAATGATCATCACTTTTTGTTATCGGTGGTGTTCACCTCACCAGTACGTCCCGTCGACTCTGGAGGAGTGCTCTCCTGGGTCTTGTTTCATTTTTTTTTTCTTTTTTCTGCTTTTTTTTTGTTCGTGAGTTTTCGTGGGGAGATTTACCAACTGACTCCGCCGTCGGTGGCGTCCCTATTGAATGGTTTCGTCGAGAGTTGGGCACACCATCAGCACAACCACACACTGACTGAAAGTGCTACGGCAGGCTGTGCCCACATGTAATGCGGACTCCATTTGGGCCTAATGATGGTACACCCCTATTCATTGAACCAAACCGGTCTGTGTCAGGGAGATAAGCAACACAGGCACTGGGACTGCGGCCGTGTGGCTTATGGTGGCTGCTGTGCTGTGTTGTATCCTTTGAAAGGAGAAGAGTCAATCGAAACCTTAACGAATTCATATGATGGGCACGTGCTCGGCAGACGTGCGATACATACCTTGGGCTTGGGCTTTGGCTTCGGCTTTGGTGTTCAGTTTGACAATCTAACACAATTTCATGTGACGTTTGTTATTGTTTGTGTTGCGTTCGATTTCGAACACGATATTCGGATCGACAAATTATTTCTGTTCTAATGGGTTCAGTATCGGAAATTAGAGACGCCGCCGCCGTGCCTCGTCGTCGTTGAGTGATGGAGACGTTGGATGTTAGACGATGGACGTCGTCGGCTTGACATTGCAAAGTGTAAACTCTAATTTGACAGGTTAACACTGCGAAGGTTAACCTACATCAAAGTTAGTTAGGCGCTGCTACGTGAAATACGAGTACGAACTTGTGACTCCACTGCGTGGGAGAGGACTTTTTCACTCTTCGTGCGGAAGGGTGGAGAAACGTGAGACGACGCATGTGGAAAGTTAAAGGGTAACGATTAGCAGTGAGATACCCTTTGCTGAGCTTGGTGGTGTAGCACAAGAAGGCAAAGTAATTGGGTGCGGAACTGACAGAAGTCAAAGTCTGAAATGAAATTCAGACAATTGACAAGCTGTGTTACAAGCCACAAATTGTTTAGTTTGCATAACCTTCGATTTGATGTGTATGTCGAAAACTTAGTTCTGTCAATACTAAACGTTAGCAATGGGCCTCTGCATCAAAAGCAGCCACATTAGCGTCTACTATTTGTCATGCATACTCCAGTACAAGGGAAGCTGAGTTACATTGGAGCATCTTAAGTCGGAAACGGCAACCTTTATTGAAAGCAAAGAGAAAACAAAAGCCAAGATGAAGCAGGTGAAGTTCAATGATACTGCGTTGAAACAAGAGTTGGATAAAGTTCCGATAAGACTTCATATTCGCGTTTTTGATTTTGTCATTTTTAGAGATTTTGGTTCAAATGACCAGAAAGGTCTTGGCCGTTTTGCGTCAATAGCATTTAGAGAAGAAAATCCAGCCATGAACTGTATGCTCTGTACATAGACATGTGTCTACATCTGGCCAGGTGTCTATGGATCCAACGCCTAAAATTTGCATTTAGAGAGCATGAACTTCTCTGCTCCACTTCTACTCAGTGCAAGTGGGACAAGGTATTAGAGGACGCCCACGAAACCGAAGCTGCACACATGTGAAAAAGGACCTCAACTAACTTGGGGGTGCGTAATTGGAAGCAGCTGGGTAAAGATTGTGCCAGCTGGAAGGACTATTTGGTTGATCTCGGACTGTAGTGTCTTCGGAAGAGGAAGCCCAAACGTAACGTGACATCATGTGGCGCGTAACAGGACGAAACGAGAGCCATCGATGTGTGCAATGTAGCCTGCAAGTTTTCTGATGGGAGCTTTTTTTTTAGAGGTGGAGAAATTAAACATGCTATGACTCTACATTGGCTAGGCCATGCGGAACTCGTGGATAACCCTGCTCTTAATCGAAGGGTCTTCAACTACGAGCCAGGGAGACAACCCAATAGAGGACGACCACGGAAGCGATGGGGGGAAGGACCTCAACCAATTTGACGTGCGAAATTGGAGGTACCCGGCCAAAAATCGTCCCGACTGGTGAGGACTGTTGGATGAAACTCAGGTCCACAAATTGGCAGTATTGTTTTCTGGGCTAGTTGATCAGATCTTACCTTGTTTTGATGTTAATTTTGTTTCGACAATTTATTGTGAACACACTCACCTCGGGACAGCATTTACAATTTGGTCAAATTTTATTTTGACATTTTTTCAATTCGAGAAAGTCAAACTAAAGCTCCATTGGTAGAATCATTGGTTACAATGTCAGCAAAAATGATGGCGGCCAAAGCACGACAATGAACGAAGATACATTATTACTAACGTTTCGTGCAACACTTCGACACGTTATTGTCAACATACAGTCTGATGTACAGCTAAGACTAATGCAAATTTGACCTACGGATTACGACATTTGCTGTCACATGAAAAACGCCCTTTCTAAGACATTAACCTTGGATAAAAGGGTTGAACATCTTTGAGGACATGATGTTATAATAAATGTTATAGAATGTTATAGAAATCGTTTAACACAACCGATTTAATTTCAACACGTGCTTTTGTCTGAGCAATCGTGCTAGACGGTGTCGAATGCTTTTTCTACTTTAAGTAATTTCGTCTTTGGACTTAAGTCTATGTGCAATTTTTCTGGTGACTCGCTGCAAGTTGAAATGACTTCGGAAACAGAATTTAGAAAGAATAGTACATTGCTTTCATTGTCCTCCAACGCCTTTGGCGAAAAAGCAGAAAAAGTTTGTTATTTTGTAGAGATGGCCCCACAATCTGATGTGGTTATCATAAGTCAGAATCTGTAGACACCCCCACCTCAGCTAAATCAACCCGCACCGTACTAGGCAGAATGGGACTTTTTTGAGCATCATGACCGGCAGTTGCAGGAACTCTTTTCAATAGTACATTTTATCTGATTCACATTTCAAAAGACTGTCATTTTCAAAAACGACGTTTTCCATCCTAAGAGATAAACCTTAAGGATTCCGTAACAATTATGATGGTCTTCTAAATGAAATGCACTTTTTGCATTCACTCTTAAACCCACAAAAGGTAGTGTGTCCCCCCTTCGACCTGCTTAGATGCAAGCCAACGATTATCAAAATGTCCCAGGGACTACATTTCTTCATGATGTCGTCTCGTAAAGATGTTATTTTCGATTAGGACTCTTCTCATGGCACAATGCCGGAAACGTGTGTCTGACATCCCCCTCACTGGCGAAGTCCTTGCGTCCTATTTCAGACTCGCACAAAGGCACTTTTATTAATTACATTTTCATTCTGTTTTGTTCAAAAGGAGATTTCTTGATAAGTCCAACGAATTCAACGAAACCCCTCCAGTGCAGATTGCAGGTGGTACGCAGTCAACTTTTCCACAAAACCTTTTTATCTGACCAGAGATGTTTAATACACTGCTATGGTGAACGCAAATTTAACTTGCACATCAAGATCCGTGTCTTGTGTTCTGCGGGATGGTGCTCCAGACACACTATCTTCCTGTTGTACCCGCCTGTATTCAAAGCCAACAAATAATTGCGAAAGTTGGCAGTCATCCACCACAGGACAAACTGGACCCTCCGAGAGAGCCCGTACTATATTGCATTCAATTGACGTCCTGTATATGTGTGAGTTACGACGGAATTTCTAAGGTCTCCACAGCCCAGCAGATGTATGAACATCTGCCCAAGGATTCACCATTTATCGCACCCTTTTCAGGAATGGATACAAGAGTTTATCGACGCAGGGATATTGTGTCGGAAACTAAAAGCCTATTATATCATTGACGTTCTCTGCGATGTTTCGCACACACTATTGTTGTTGTCACAAAGAATCATCTATTCTCACCCGAACGTGTCATTTCAGGGCTCGCACAAAATGACAGACAACGAAGGAGCGATGTGCATGCATACGGCTCCCACACGTTATCCTGCTGGTTTACTCTGCAGAATGCAGCTTTTTTTCGTTTTCATTTAAAAAAAACGGCATGAAACGACGAGAAAGAAAAAGAAAATGCAAGAGGAAAAGACACACAGAATGCCAAAGGATAAAGATGAATGTCTATACATCGTTACGCTGCCATTAGCTATTCCACACGAAGATGCCACAAAGGATGTCAAATGCACAGCCTCGTTTAGAATCCAATACCTGTGCCGTTTGGTCGGCAGGCCTTTGAATATTTGTCGCCGCAAAGGAGCAAGCTAAGTGCTTTCCATGCAGTTATCCTTCTTTTTTTTCTTTTTTCCCCGAAAAAGTGAAAAGGTGAATGGGCATTCACCCAGAGAAAGGGACAGAGATGCATACAATCAGATGCGAAAATATGCACATACACATCACTTTTTTTCGTTGCTCCCATGCCATCCTTTGGATGAGGCTGCATTCTTCACGAACCGTTGTGGATGGCGACGACAAAAATGCGAATTATACACTTGCTCTAAAATCCGATTCCATTCAAACAACTAGTGCTCAGAAAAAGCCAGGATTTCCATGGCAACGCCATGGGAATGAAACTACGAGAGACGAGACGACAAATACGCCGCGCCGAGCCGCCTAGGACGACAAGGGTGACGTTGACAAGGAATGACAGAGTGGGCCGATAAATGGGAGTGAACTTAGTGCACTGTGCATATAGCTATCGCATTAACAGCATTTGAATGGTATTCACCACTGCGTTGAGTGATGAGCGCTGAGTACACGGACGAAGGACCTTCCAGCAAACTACTGGTAGATTATAGTATCGCATCTACTTAACATCCGTTACAGATACAAAAAGGGAAGTAAACTCTGCACACCATCGTTCCACGACGCCAACCACACCCACACCCACACACAGCAGCAGCTACATGGCATAAGCCATCTGCCATTGATATCATATCACTGTAATTTAAGGAAACAAGAATTCTCATTCAAAACTAGCCTAAGGACACAACGAAGAGACACATCCACAGTCACCACCAGCGGAACTGCGCTGCAGGAACCTGCTCGATGTGGAAGGGCAGGTGGTAGTCATACTCGAACCAGAGCGGACTGTACAACAGTCGCTGTTATAGCAAATGTGTGCTACACGCTGCAGGATAGGATGGAGGATTAAAAACTGGAATCTAGGTGCAATGAGAGAAGAGGCGTGGGAGGCAAACAGAAGAGACACACACAAAAAAAAAGAACGAGAATGCAAAAGCGGAAAGATCCCCAGCTCCCGTTCTTCAAGGCGAATTGTAAAGCTGCCTTTTTTCAACATCACAAGGAGCAGGATTAAATGGGAAAAAAGGGGCCAACATGAAAGCAGCATCAGCAGAAGCGGCAACATCAGCTTCTCGTACCAGTATCAGCAGCAGGCGCAAAAAAAACCAGACTACTCGTTTACCAGCGAATGAGACATTCGAAACTGGAACATGAACAGTTATACGTTTTTTCCTTTCCGATTCCGGGCACACCAGTGTGGCGTGCGGGTGTCAAGCCAGAACCGTTCTGGTTTGGGGTGATAGAATAGAACTCAACCGGATTCGAGTCCTTTTTGCTCATAAGTGAATGCTAGTGGGGATAAAGCGTACCATTCAGAATATCACTGCTCATGTCGTGTATCGAGGGAGTCCTTCTGGCCCATAAGTAGCATTGGAGGTTATAATGAAAATTAAGCTAAGGGCTGAGAATGTGAGCTATTTTTCATGGGAACTTTGATAGACTTTGTGGAGAGCTCATAAGTCGGCTCATTTCAGAAGCATGTCACAGAGTCATTCGAATTGCCACGTGTTTGCCGATTTCTAGGTTAAGCCCACGTTTTTTGTGAGGTTATGAATGTTTTGGAATGCATTGTAAATAATTTGATGACGTGAGTGAGATAATGGGTAAGAATTAGACATGTTTTCGATTTACTTAGCAGAAAGTTGAGGACCTTCTGGATACTTCAGACATTGTTCTGAATTAGGTTTGAGGACGGATATAAACCACGGCCTGAATCATTTGCTCGGAGGAATATTTATTGAATGAAAGCCTTTGTGTACGATCGTCCAATTCGTGAGCTGTATTTCACATCGCTGTTTAAATCACATGAGTCAAGCCTAACTGTTATCCGAGACAGTACACGTTAGGTTGAGATATGCCATTTCGTTCTATGAGATTCTGCCTCGCACCTTGTGAATAGATTCGGTAAAGTAGGGAATTTTGAAATAAGTACTTTTTTGCACCACTGTTTCTCGTGTTGAACCCATATCCTGAGTCAGTAAGTTAGTTGCAAAAAAATGGTGTATGTTGGATCATCCGATGAGGTGACTTATTTGTACATAACAAGTGCATAAAAGATCTGCCAACTCAGAAGCAGTGCTCATGAAAGGGATTATCACTCACTAGCGGTTTTGTCCATCTACGAAAAATGTCAAATCCAGCATCCCCCCAGATCATACTGGATGTCTGACCAACAAACGCTGGATGGTCCTCTGTGAGTCTTCAAAGATGGAGAAGTTAGTAAATGCACTGGCACTGCCGTTGCTCTTAGGATTTAAATATTGAATAATCATTGCGTTGCATGGTCTAAATGGCACAGAGGAACCGATTTCACGGCTGATTAAGTATTGGCTTTGTCCAACGTCACATTATTTTGCTGTTTGATTATCATATGCACCCAGAAAATGTTGGAGTTTTGAATTCAGCAGACCATGGAGTATTTAGCAGATGCCCGCATATAGTGGTTAAATAGGTTTGCTTGGCTGACGAATTTTCGCATACATTTTTTCCATCCAATGCATCTCATTTTCAGGCGTGAACAATTTCTGGAGGAGAAAATCCAACCACGACATCTGCGAGCTGATGAGACTTGAGTGGTGGTGGCAATGGTTCTCGGTTGAAGAAATGGTCGGGAAATGGATAGAAATAGATATTTAAAAAAGACGGGGTCAAATCCAACTAAATAAGATCATCTGATTAGGACTTATTGCATGACACATTCTCTGAGTTTTTTAAGGCTTTTTGGTGATTTAAAGCGAGGCCAGGATTGTGTGATTTGTTGTGGATTGGATTTATGCGTGGGATAGTGTTTTGCACAGCATCGTCCTATTCATGCTTTGAATACGATTACAGGTCAAGTTCTTCTTTGGCATATGGCCCTGCCCTGCCCATTGCCGAGAGACAATGGCATTATGTCTCATTGTGAAAGTGACATAAGACAATATTTCTAAACAAGCCATTCTATTCAACATGACCTTGTGCTGTGTACCACAAGAGGCGTGGCCTTTTCTGCGTTGTCTCTTGGGGTTGGAGTCGAAAACTTTCCGCCCCAGAACACTGGCGCCCATTCGCTTTATTTGACACAGCCTTTATCCAGATCGAGCTCGTTCAGTTCGTCGTTTACTCTCCTCATCCAAGCACCATCCGCGCATACAGTACCAAAGACAATACGATGGACTTTGCACTGTATGTGACCAAGAATCCCTTCGTCCGCTTTGGTTAGTGTCTATGCCTCTGCACAGTAAAGACTGGGACTATATGGGATATCTAGGTTATTGGAGAGACGCTTTTATTCCCCGTTTACCTTCCCAGCCTAAAGACACAACAATTGACTCTTTGTCTAATATCAGGCAATAAATATGACGATTATGGGTCTTGCTGTGTACAAAAATCCTATATTAACATCGACACCTTTGACTAAGCGTTGATACACAATTTGTCTACCTAGGCTCCGAAACTAAATCAATCAACCACAACAATTCGGAACAAAATGGCAAAGGCCACCCTTGTTTGTCAGAACCGAGCCCTGAGTCCAATTGCGAGAGGTCTATTGAAGGATTGAATTCTCTGGAGTGAACTTTTGAACGACATCATAAGCATCATCTTCTGTTCCGCATGGACAGTATCTAATCACGATGAAACCGGAAGTGCAGTGGAAGCAGTTCCAGTGTCCTTCATTGGCTAGAGTTGAGCGAAAAATCACTAACGGCTACTTTTCTACAATGTTTGAAAAATCGCAATCACAGTCCGTGATCAACTGTGATTTAAACAGTGAATACGTTCCAAACAGTGACTACGTTCATAACTGATATTTTTTCACAATCTCAATCCTAATGTGGAATCATACACACGACTTGGCCTGCTACTTCGCCGACCACCACCACGGTTTGGAATCATAGGGATGCCCTAGTTACTACTTTGAACAACCCCATTCGCATTTTGATTCACACAAACGATTCCATGTTCAATGTCCTGAAGTGTGGCAGATGCGAACGAAATAGTGAGTGTATAAAAAAAAGCACGAGTATGCTCTATCGAGGGTTTCTCTTCATATTTGATTCATAGATATTTCATAAAGTGCTGCGAAATATTTAGATTTCCTTAATCGATGCAAGAAATATTTCACCCCCTCTGATTTGGCTTACAGTGGGTCGTCGTGGCGTAGCTGGGTAGTACCAGGGTGCCAGGTTCTATAACCAAATTTTCCCCCACCTTTCATAATTCAGCGTCTCTAACTCTTTCGAGTCACTGGCAATGCTCAAAGAATATTTCATTTTAGAAAAAATCTTCTCGTTTTGCCGTTCGGAGTCGGCACTAAACTGTAGGCCCCATCCACTCGTGGAAGAACAATAGCATGCATAACACGACCGGTTGCTGTAGAAGCTAGGCCCAGGTCTGCCTCGGACTCTCGCATCACCCATAGTATTATTATTATTACTATTTAGCTTTCAGGCCCCAAGCATGAGTACAACTGTCATAACTGGTCTGGTGTCCCCAAGGCCTGCATCTACTAGATAGAATCCAGAAGCGAGCGAACCAAACTTATAAGAGACAAAAATGTGGCAGTGTCATTAGACTCCCTTGAACACCACCGTACAGTGTCTGCTCTGCCTTTTTTTATCGCTATGTTTACCATAGCGCAGTCAAATTTAGAGACTCGTTTGTCCGCCGCACTACACGAATATGGAATGCTCTTCCTAGCCCAATATTTCCCACAGACTGTAACCCGCAAATGTTTAAGACTAATGTGTACAGATACCTCCTCTCGCTTCATCCTTTTATACCTTCAGCCCGCTCTGTGCTTTAACTCCGAACGCTTAAGGGTATAAGTTAACACTTGGGCGAGCGCAAATTAAGAAAAAAGGCAGACCTTCATTTGAACCGCACTATTTAGAAATAAGTGTTGGTCGCTCCATCACCGTTATACAGTTAAGCCAACACTCTAGATCCCAGGTATCAGCCTCCCTACCAACCAACCCTGGATTGCGACGTAATGATCTCAATCTTGACTTGCATGAATGCGGTTAGCATCCCACGTCTGGATAACCATCTTCCAAACCCAGTTCTAAACCCAAAACGAAATAAAAGATGTGTACTTACAGATTAAAGTGAACATCAGCCATGTTCGGCCGATGCTTGATCGCCTCCAGGAGCACTTCTTTCGCTTCAGCATAACGTGCTTGCGAGCTAAGGACACTTCCCAAATTTCCGAGCGCTGTGAATTAAAATAAAAAGACCAAGCTCTTTATCCATTCCAGTTAAACTACTATTAGGCATAAGATAAGAGTCACTTACCTTTTGGTGGATTAACACTAATCGCACTCCTGTACAAGCTTTCCTCGTCTCTCCAATCTAAGTTGCGACGATACGTACGTACACTGAGTACACTTAACGTTAAACTTAAACAGAGTATGACCGCAATTCTCTTATTGCGCTTGTGCTTAAGCGGTTCCATAAGCTTACTGATGCCAAAGCCAACTAAGAGGCAATAGCCGACACTAGGGAGATATAACAGCCGTTCGGCCACCACAAAGCCGACGTAAAAAAATAAATTCGTTGCAGGTAGAAATGGAAGCGTGATGAAGGCCATCACCATCAGCAGGACACTGGCATTGTACGTCGCTGAGTTGCTGCTGATGAGAAGGCTATGACAATTACTATTTACATTGAAGCTGGTCGAGCTGGTGCAGCTGCTAGCGCCACTGCTTGAGCTCTTACTGCTAGCCGTGGTGCTGTTGCTGCAGCTGCTGCTGCTGCGGCTGCTGCGAGGCGTTATGCGGCAGTGCTGATCCGTGTCCACGTCTGCAGGTGGCTTGGAATGCTGATGTTGTTGCTGTTGGACCATGTCCATCCTGTCCAACAGCAGTTGCGGACAAGCACACTCACTGAAGACACCCGTCGACAATACGGTGTTGTTGTTGTTTATCGCCCTACAAGAACTGGTGTGCCGCGCGGTGAGCTCCTGCTTGCACACCCTGCAAATGCAATCCTTCTTTAGCACGAGTGTCGATGCTGCGGGCGATACCTCCACACAGGGCGCGTACTCCGGGAGGAAGCCATCGATGGGGTTTTGATTTATAATCGTGTACTTCTTCTTCGTCCTGGACTTTCGATGGTGGTGGTACTGGTGTTGCTGGTGCAACGGTGGTCTCTTGTAGCGATGTGAACCCGACATTTGTCTCTCGGCCAGCCTCTTCGTGCTGAGCCAGAGGACTACCGCCAGTGTAGTGTAAAATCCCGCACTCAACACGTTTCGCTTATCCCACAGCGAGGTTATCCGCGGAATTGCGTCCATGCCCCAATCGAAGCTGAGCACCGTCGGATTGACCAGCAGTTTAAAGTTGAACACGGGCAGATAAAGGAATGTTAGGAAACGCGTCCACATCGAGGTCGACTTCGCTATCGGATTGTCGGCCGTCGAAAAGTTGCCCTGCGGTCGTGGCAATACCTGCAGGCGCATGTATACAGTGCAAGCGAGCGCCACAGCAAGGATGCCCAGCGAGCGGAAACGATTCTGAAAGTAAACGTCAGCCGTAATCAACGTGGAAGATGCTAATTAAATTTAATTCAATTCCAGGGGAGTATACGCACCTTATCGCCGAATCCACATAATCCTCGGATGACATCGAATATTCCGCAGACAAGGAGCGATGTGATAGCAGTTTCCTTGAACAGCAATGCGCACAGCGAAAGGACCACGGCCAGGATGATGGCCAGCCACTGTCGGCTGTCGTTTCTCTCGCGCCACACAATGTGCCGGATGTACGTTAAATAAGTTAGCAGGTAGAATATGCACGCGGCGAGGTCGGCCCGACCAACAATACCGGCCACTGCCTCCGTGTGAATTGGATGGGCTGCAAATAGTGCACCAGTCGCCACAATGCCCCACATTGACGAGAGGAAATTCCGGGCCAATTTTACCACAAGCCCGGTAGCCAGACAATGCATTAAGTTGTTAATTAGATGGTAGCCCCACGGGGTGTAACCGCCCAGGATGTAGTTTAACTTAAAACTTAACACACACAGCGGCCGATAGGAGCCGTGGGAGCCCGTGTCCGTCAGCGGAGTGCCCCAGTAGTCGTGGAGGAAGGCCTGCTGCCAAGGGGTGGTGCCGGCAACATCTGTGTTACTCAAGATGGCACGTCTGCAAGTGAAAAGAGGGAATACTAATGATGAACACACAAGTCCGATAATTGGGTGCCGCGAAATAATTTCGAATATTAATTGGTCTGATTATAGGCAAGCTGATGGACTTAACATTCCGATAAGCTGATTGTGTCTCCGTTCTCCAGGGGGTTTGTCCCGGTCAGGTGATTTAGATGTTCGGCATGTTCCGGCCGCTAAATTGCTATTAACCCGCCAATCATTCCGCATCGCCGGCGTGTGGGAAGTTTAACCAGATGTTAGTGTTTGATTGCGTGATAAGAACGGCTTGTTATGGAATGCAAATGAGATTGGCATTTACATTGGAAGGGCAAACTTGCGTGAATATAGTTCACTAAAGGATTCAGAACTTTGCCGGTGGTCTTGGGATGAGATTCTTTAAAGAGTCGATAGTGACGTGGGACAACTTTTTGAGAATTTCAATATTTCAAACATTTTATAAAAACAGTTAATTAAGAGAATTTTTTTTTTGTGACAATTGTCATGTGACATATTCCATAACAAAGCGGCCAGCAAAGGGTGCAGAATAGAACATTTACACAAAATGCGCTCACATGGATTTACTTGAACTTTTAACGTCTGCGACCCAGAGCGTCACACATCACCTCAACAAAGACGTCACCAACAAATTATTTCCATTACACCATTGCTAGATCTTCACAGTCTCAATACTTTGGATTACCAGCAACCATGGTAATGTGATAAATTATTCAGAAAACAAGGAAATATTGGAGATTATCTGAATTGTCCTCGCGGCCAGACACATCGATAAGATACAGTAGACCAAATATAAATATGGCAGTTTGAATACAGATAAAGTACACAGTACACACACATGATCCGCGACTTGCGACCTGCGAACTGCGAATTTCGCAAACTCCGCCATTTCATTCACATGGAACTGTTTCTGCTTGGAAAGTAGGCATGTATTTGTGAAATGCGATCGCCGATGTTGGATGGCGGTTCGTCGACAATTCACAAATGAAACAAATAATGCACGGAGAAAATAAAGTCGTTAGGCTGGATATCCAAACTTTTCTGGTATAAAAGCTACTCGATTTAAAAAAAAAATCGATATTCAAATAAACCACTCCTTGCATTCGAAGAAATACACGCTTTTCTCTAATTATGGTGAAAATCGCAGATCGCAAGTCACGGATAGCGTGTGGAGTCTGACTGATTTGCCAAACTTGTCAGGTTACGCAAGATGATGATGGAGAATCGTTGCTGCACCCCATTAAGGTTAAAAACGAACGAGACCCCTCAAGTTGAACAATTAATGGCGATACTAGGCCCTGGCCCCCTACGAGCTGCAGCGACACCCATACTATTATTATTATAAGAAATGACACAATATCGATTGGCACTTTAACTTCGAGGTATAATTGTTGGGCACTTCGTCTAAGGTAGCACACAGAAGTCGGCAAGGATCTCAAACAACTTGGAGCGCGCAACTGGATGCAGCTAGCAAGATATCGCACAATATGCTTGTAGTTTCAGCCACAGGTATTGCATAAAAACGAGAAGAGCTATGACAAAGAGCTACATTGAATTCGTGCCAAAGACATATTTATGTTAGACTGTGGTTCTTACCCAAGTGCATTGGACCGCCGCAAATGCGATGTCATATGATCTAGTAACATCAATCTTGGAAGGGGTCCTACAGTTCAATGCCGATTCCGTACAGAGTGATTTCTAACAGAAGTAAAAACGCGAGGCCTACTGTTAAGCTGCATAGAACTTGTATAACCACAACACCCCACGAGACATAACAATTTGTATGCATAGCGGTTGTCACACCCAACCAAACATGCATTTTAAAGCTCCAATTGAACTACGAGTACCACATTCACGTCAAACATATGCTCTATACGTTTGACAAGCCGCCATTGTCATGTCACACAATGAATATGGAACGGCAAAACAATTTTCTACAGCTCTCAGTCCGAGCCACAAACTTTTAATTGTTGCCTTACCGGCCACATTAAAAATTTACGAGCAATAATTGCAAAAATGATTTGCGTTTCGCCGCAGCCTCAAATCAAAAAAAAAAAAAACAACACTAAAATACGTTTCACCTTAATTTTCCGCACCAGTTGTCGATTTGTTGGACTCACTTTTTGTGTCAAATTTAATAATATATTTAGGCAAATGCGTTTTTTTATCACGTGTGGTTGACATTCAATTAGCAAGCGGATCATGTCAGAATTCAATTAGAAATTAAATAACAATAATTTTCGAAACCTAATTACCTAAATGCCAAAACAAAACAATTCATCGAAAGGGAAGCTTCATTTGTTTGACAGTGTAACGCGTTCCCCCTGAGGTATGAAATGGGTGCGTTGAGGGCAACAGTTGTTTCAGTTGAATTTGGGAACTGTCAGGTTTTGAATTTAGAAACCATTGAATATCGTATAACATGAGGTATTTTAAAGTTCGATACACAAACACCTTCAGTTGACTCTTGTTTAAAGCATTCACTCTGCCATTTCTTGGAATTGAAAAGCATTCAGCTTTATGCAAAATCACTCAATAATATGAGGCTATACTTTTTCAGGGTTGGTTTCGTCGTTTCCTATGGCTGTCACCCTCATAGGGCTGTCCCTGAATTTAAAAACTTTCATAATTTACGGCTCCAACTCTCTCAAATAACTGACAAAGTGCAAAGAGTGAAATTCCCAACCCTGGTCCTTCTGAGTCGGCAGAAAAACTGTAAGTCTCATAGAATAGAACAATAGCTTACACAACACGCCTTAGACATAACATATATGTCCATATAAAATTAAATAAAAATTAGTAATCAAGTAAATTAAAAATTATACTTAGGGAATGAATTAGTCTGTTTCGAGCTGAAGAAATTAGCAAAAATGGCTGAACAAAATTGAATATATATTCTACCATAGAACATATCCGTAAGGGTTGGTGATTCCAGACAGATGCTGTCTGAAAGGCTCTTTGAGTACCTTGACAAGTTTTCAGTTAAGTTTGTGGTATACTTATACCTATTAAACTGTAACAGTGTCAAACTAAATGCATAGGTGGGAAACTGGAGAAAAGATATGGTTCATCAGCATTCCTTGCATTACTTACTAACTGTCACAAATTCCCGCTTATTGTTGCATCTGAAATGTTTTACGATACCAAGAGAGACAGTCACGTAGTTTTGAACATATTCTATGTATCTGCAATTGTAATTCAGGATCGTTCAGCATCGTTGCAAGACTATTGCTGCATGATAAAAATAATAAAAGACCAAGAATAAAACCTTGGGCCCTGCCTCTTTTTAAAACATTGCTCATTCCGTTGCAATTTATTTCATGTCTGTAGTGTATTTTGTTTCCAAGCTAAGTTCGTTTAAAGTCGAATAAAACAACATTTTGGACCAAAAAAATTTTCAAGATTTTGGACCAAAAAAAAAACAAATTTCCATTTATTTTATATATATTATATATATTATTTTATATATATATTTATTTTATATATATTATTTTATATATATAAAAATATAAAAAAATAGAAAAGTGATACAATGTTATCAGGAATACCTTCCTCTCTTCAAATTTCAGAACGTTGTTCCTTCCCCCCCCCCCCACAAAGCAGTCTCAAGACGATTTTTTGATTTTGAAATATTTTTACCCGTAAAAGTTCCAAACTTAAATTCGTTGCTTTTCGATGCATATGATGATTTCATGGGGAAAAAATTTTAATCAAATCAAAAAATAAGGCATTAGACGGTTAATATCACGAAGGTATGAATGTTAAAGTCACCAATGGCATTCACCTGTCAAACTACTCAGTAAGTTTTTTTTAGTTTGCCTTATCATCATCCATCGTGGTACCAATGCGGGCTCAATTGTACATACATATGCAACGTGCATTTGATGGTGAGTTCGGTCCTCATCAACACTGAAGTCATAGTGTTTTCGGAAAGGTTTAAATGTAAACCCTCCTTTTGAACTTAAAGCCGCTAACCAGACACAAATTGGAGCAAATTGGAGAAGTAAAAACCTCAAGTATCGAAAAAAAACAGAAAGGTTGACGAATTTTTTTGCGGTTGGATTTGTGCCTAGATCCGTATAAGATTGTACTGGCGCACAAATTCAATCCTGACGACGACGATTAACGCAGTGAATTTGCAATTTATAAGGTCCAAAATATATTCTCGTACGAGACCTTTTTTTGAGCTAAGCGGCTATGTCAACAAGCAAATTGCCACATTTGGAGCGAACACAATCCACAGGTGTTGGAGTGGAGCAGTACAACTAGACTGTGTTCGATAGGGCTTAGCCAATTTCTTAGCCAACGCTAGGTCAGGTGAGGTCAAAGTGACTCTCACAACTGAATTAATTGTGATCCACTTAGATCCTGATTGGATCCATTGTGCTATCCCTGCCGGGCAATTGATGCAACGGTTCCTCTTTTTACAAGCGGACTTTCTAAATCGAGAGAAATAACTACGGGTGGCCTATCCTACATGATAAAACTATTTGCTGAGTATCCAGTTTGTATTCTTGATGATTTTTGCTCTGTCCAGAATTTTTACGCCTGACATTTCTTCTAGGCTGCTGCCGATCACCTTTTTCCTTGTTCACGCAAGGTCTGAACAAGTGACGAGGTAGTGAAGCGTAGTTTCTTCTTCCCTCATCTCCATCCTCTCATCTATGTAGCTCCTGCGTAAGTCGTTCTAAAACGAATAGGAAAAACAATTTGAACGAGCTTCAGGCCAACATTCACGACTCTGCTGCCGAGTAAAACAAATTCGCTCAAAGGTTTGAAGCAACGCAATCGAAGTCGCAAATGGGGTTTGATTGAATTACCATTCCATATGAAAAGTCAAAAGTCATAATCAATACACGTCACACCGATGTTCGATTGGGGTGACCGAACGGTCAATGCCTGGCTTAGCAACATTTTTTTTGTTCCTCGGCAGTGACTCTGTCTGGTGGAAGACAAAGAGTGAAGGAAAGAAGGAAATTTTTACCAAACGCACCAATATAAGAAATATAATATACAGTGAACTCCCTCTGATTGCACGCCCTCTTAAATGGACGATGGTCTTGGGTATGCCATGTGTGGCTGGTAGATATGATTGTGGTTGTGTTTTTTTTCTTCTTAAGCGGACGCTCTCTTATGTTGACAAAAAGTCCAGTCCAGTGGCCAACCAGTGTATAAAACTCAGTGAATCCTTTTAAAAAACGTAAGACCGAACGTGATTTGCACTAAAAACGAAAATAATAAAATCAGTCGTCTGGAACACTGGACAAGGGACGATCAGGCGTGCCAAAATTCGATACTGAAACGCCACAACTTTTGGCATCATCATCCTCATTACTGATCAACGGCGTTAACTTTACTGTAGCACTCAACAGTAAGATTATAATTCCACTTGTCCATCAACTCAGGTCATTCAGCGCGATTAGAGTTAACTTCCCCTTGGCTAGTTTCCAAACCAACTGAATTTTAATCACACTGATCTTGACGGGACTGAGACTTGTCACAAACACAGAATGCACCGCATCTAAAAATACATACAATATGCTTAAATAAATGCTCGAGCCCTGTCATTAAATAATCCCTACTCCACTTCAGCCAGATGGATTAAGGAAATTTGTGCCACAAGCTAAATCAAAGCCAGTTACAACCAAACTTCGGAGGGTCCACCCTAAAGTCGCTCTCAAGGTCGTTATAACTGCAAATCCTATAAAACTCATGAAATAAAAAAGAACCCTAATGCTTTTATAGATTAACATTCCTGTCAGCACCCAAACGATTACGATGCTGCCACAGTCCTCTAAGGCCGCACAGGACCCTCCGCGCCGCTCGCATTTCTAAATCAAGAAACAAGGAGAAAAAACAAAAAAAAAAGACACGTCCACACATACGCAATTCCTTCCACGACAATAGTCTATTTTTTACGTCCGTGTTCAACGAACCTTCGGGGTATCCAACACATGTTCCAGATAATCTACAACATTGAAAACCATTTAAGCATGAGAACAAATCGCCGACAAAAAATATTTCGTAATACACCGCATACAGCAAATTGTTTCTTCCAGAATCTGAATGACACAGGCAGGGGCGCGGGCACGTGTGTGTGCGGTCGTAGAAACAAGGGCGGCTCCTGGATATGAGAGTTTTATCTGTTTGATAATCCTTGAATCATATACCCAAACAACAAGCCTATCAAAGGAGGCGCCCCCCGACTTCCCACAGCCGTCATCCCTCTGAAATGGTTGTCCACAAGTAAGTAAATTTTTAAATTTTTACTTCTCTTCCTTCTCCGATTTTTTGTGTCCTTCAGCAGTCCTACTTCAGTCACCCACTCCAGTGCTTCACCATTTTGCTCTCTCTCTCTCTCCTACCAAGTCGTCGTCTATTCCTTGTCATATTTACAAAGTTTTCCCCATTTCATCGAAAGAGAGTAAGGGGACCAGAACCAGAACCAGAACCAGAACCAGAAAAAAGAACTCCGCTTAAATGAGGCAATCCTTCAAAAGGTTGAATCCCTCCTTGTTATTGTTGAACTTTTGGCAAAAAGAATTCTCCACCAGACCAGAATGGCCTTTTGGCATATTCAAGGGTGAGAAATAACTTTTCTTTTTAAAATTCCCTGTGAATGGGGTGTTAATGACACGGGCAGTAAATTTACGCATTCAATTGACACATGATGAAAATGGCCCGTAGGCGGTGCTTCGCAACAGATATCTTTTGAATTTATCCACACCGCACATCGTGAGAATGTGCTGCCGTCAACCCGCTTCTTCAAGATGACTTCAAAATTGGTTTAAATGGAGAGTGAGGAGGGTGGAGCACTCTTCAGATCTGAAATGAAACACATAACTGGGTCATGCAGCAGGGATCACAGAGTACAAAAGCTGTATAATGGAGGAAAATAAGTTAAAGAGGATTATTAACCTAGACAACAGGTATCCACCTCAGTGCTCTGTCTCTCTAATGGTGGCACGGTTGACAGTACAGAACGTTGCTGTCGTGTACTTCAAGAAGTTCCTGGCAGGAATCCATGGCAATAAAGAGGATTTCACTAGGTTATGTACAAATTGAATGAAGCACACCCTGCCGCCCCCTACCTCCACGGTGTACACCATCGATCCTTGGGTACATAAGAGAAGGATACAGCTGCTGAACGCACAGCCATTGGACATTGTTACGCTCGATAACGTAATTGTAATCTCTGCCAATTTTACACTGGTTCATAAATTAGACGTCCGCCATAAAAATCTGGTCGTTTCCGATTTCTTTGAGTGCTGCTTCACGGATTGGAAACGACAGTAATTGCGATTCGAGTGCGTGGGTACGTTTAAACTCCACCTGAATTCAATTTTATATCAGCGTGCATAAAAAACGAAAGATGTATCCTTCCATCGAATGGATGCCATTTTGTTTTCGATTGGTCGAGTGTTTCACTTTTGCAAGGTAGAGCATTATTATTTCGCTATTTGTCGGTCGCCGATTGGTCGATCGAATAGTGGACCATTGATTTCATGTAATTTTATCAGTTCAACAAAGAGGATTGTGATTGTGGTTTCGTGGCTTCGAGTCAGCATATAATTAAGTAGCTTCTACTGATGGAATTAAGACAATGCTCGTGTACATACAATAGCTCTTGAAATGGCAATAATTGATTCCGATTCACTCGAATAGACAAAGTTTGGATACAATGGGCGTACGTAGGATAGCGTGGTCCCGTCTCCCCATACAAAGCTTCTGGATTGGGAAATATAGTTCAATTATGCTGCAAATGTCAGGGGCTTCAAGCATTCTATGGTTCAGCAACATATTTGAATGAAGCCTTATGATAAGTTATGTCCCAAAAAGATAGCCTGAGGTCATAATCATTTTCATGCTCAAGGGACGCCTAAGAAAAACCACACCACTGTCGAGGAGTACCGTGGATCTTGGGGTGGATTGGAGTGATTTTTGGGATTACGACAGGTCCAGTCATCCCTAGGTTATCTTATCTGCACCAAACGAAGCGACGCAAGAAGGAAGAGTCCTGTCACCTCTTTTATGTATCATAGTTAACGAGATCATAGAAACGTTGGAGAGGTACGGGCTTACAGTGGCCGTACTCATTAGCAACTACTTTTAGAGAAGGACTCAGTTATGGGCTAATTTTAGTAAATAGCTGGACAACAGCTCGAGGACTAAACGTCAAGCCGAATAGATTGGAAGAGATTCTTTACCAGAAGAACCTGTCCAACTATAAATGAGTTTACCTCAAACTCTCAACGACAGCAAAATACTTAGGTATTAACTTGATTCCAACCTAAATCTGGAGGACCCTATAGTGGAAAGCAATGGAGAAGAAATATATTCTAACGCAACATACCTAGGGATAACAGTTTGTCTAAGAGCAACACCGACGGCAGTACTCGAGTCTATCCTCTTCGCCCTCCTCTCGACTTAATCTCCTGCAGCAGTGGAGACTCATCGGCTCCCAGTCTTAGGGCGGCGTGTTTTTAACAGGAAACAAATCATATGGTGAGGCTGCTATAATAATATGTTGAACAGCAGACAAATATATTCCAGCCACGGAGATGTCCTTCCGTCAATGGTTTCCATACCGGAAACAAAAGCAAGAACAAATATTAAGGGCAGGCACGTGTCTCTTATGGAGAAATCTCTCGCAATAAGTGATGACTGCAGAGAAACCACAACAAAACCGACAAATCGAACGGTTAAGCAGTCAGGGGTGTAGTCGTGGAAGGTGGTGGTTGATCTTTGATGGTCACAATCTTCGTTCTTCGACTGTGTAGCATGACCATCACTTTAAAAGTAAAAACACTTAATAATTGTAAAATAAAAAAATGTTCATCAAATGAAAAGAATCGTTTACGAAACCTAAACGGAATGTATAGCAAAGACACTCCGGGTATACCAAAAATTGCATACTTATGGATGCCAAAACAATTAAAAAAGATCTAATGCATCAACCACACCTGCAAATGTAAGTCACATACAGCAACCTAAACAATAAATGAATAAATTCAGAATGAACACACATAAAATAATGATTGAAGGCATTGTTTTTATCCACGTTTATTTCTTAAGCGGCGATAGATATGATGAGTAACTTAAGCGGATATAGGATTTGTTGTTTATTTATTATTTTACATGCAAATTGAAATTTAAGCGTATATACGCTTGCAAAAAAACACACCTATCATTGGCGAACTCGGTAACCCAGGGCAGAGTATCGGAAAATAGTGGAAACCAAGGTAACCAAAAATCAGGGAAAAAGTGATCTCAGCTAAAGGAAACTCTATGAATTTGATATGTTGTATTTCACTCAACAAGAAAAAATCGAAGACAAAGCCCTGGCTAAAGCCAAATCTCGGTGGCTTGGCCGGGGTATTGGCCCGACATCATCAGCAGAGCGGGCGTGGTGTTGCGGGTCCGTGAGTCGACAGTTACGAACGGTGGGTAGGTTTTATTGCGGTTACAGCAAAAGGGCTCCGCTTCTTTTGATTCACTGACAATGGCCACAGAGTTCTTTTGTCTAGAAAAAAATTCTCAAATTTTGGCTGTTCGAAGAAGGCATGATTGCAGGTCCCTCGCGAGAGAACAATACACGCACAGCACTAGTGGCTGCTGTAGAAGCTAACCCCAAGTTCACCTAGGACTTTCGCGCCACCAATATTATTATCAATTATCATTGATCATCGCATCAACACACAACTCTAGAGCATCTACGATTATTTTGGGAGTTTCAAAGCATCTCTGTTCGAGCAACATGTTAGCCAACCCAAGACACATTTATCAATATTTACAAATGACAAGAAACTTTCTATACATTTTTTTTCCGATTCGATACAATAAGTTAAAATGCAATCATGTGCATTCAAAATCTAAGGACAACACAGTTTTGAATTATTTATAAAAGTGGTACCAGCAAATAGGCCTTATTCAACGGGGATTAGCTTCAGCCGCAAATAACCCGCAAATCATGTGCTAACAGCGCCACAAAATAGTGATTGATAATCTTTCATGCTCACGGAAATATTTTCATTACTACTATTTACTGACGTACTGATGAATGCATGGAAACCGTGGCGGTTACATTGTGTTCACAAAGTTTGCGGTTTAATTGATTTACAATCAGCAGCGAATTACATCATTAGTTAATGGAGTTGCTGTTGAGCAACAAATAAACAAACTTAGCCGAACACATTTTAGACTACGTAGCTGAAACGTATTTGCCTAATGAGGAAGACCTTTTAAGCATCCAATTTGCTTAATGCAGTTACTTTGAACGCACCATCTCGTTGCGGTCAAGTGGATTTTTGTTTCGGAAACAGCGAAGTATTTACACGTTTTGAAAATGGCAAAACATCACTTGAAGCCCTGAGATCGATAACGAAAGCGCTATCTGGTCAATTGATAAAGGATGAATCTTTTGAGTTCACGGATTAATGGAAGACTGTTTGCGGAGCTCTATCTTTTCAAAACATGTTGGATATAGATGACTTTTACGTAATTGGTGGGTTTTGTTTTGGATAAGGGTATAAGCTGTGTTTTTTTTCATTTGTAAGATTTAACTTCCTGGGGTCTGCGCTGCGGGTAGGAGTGGCGACTTGGATGCCCGAGTGTCTGGGTTCAATCTCCGACACAACAACTGTCTGGAAAAGCTTCTCAAATACAGTCAGTCGGCACATAACTGCCCCCTTTACGAGTCAGAGTACGTAATGTACATATATTCAAATTGCGACCTGCCTCCAAAGGCCATCATTTTCATCATGATGAAGGTCACGTACGAAGGAGACTTACAAATATTTATTACCAAAATTTCGAGTCAGTGACGACAACTTGAAGAGGGATAAGGCTAAATTTCGACAAGAAATGTTGTTGCCAACTGGCTGCATAAATCGTGTGATTCAACAACACTAGACTTATTTTCTGTTTCTTAAATCATTGGTTTACGAAAACAAGACAGCGACGTTAAAAGAGTTCAGAGTTAATATTCAATCCGAGTTAGCCGCATTTTGGAAATGTGCGGCCGCGTTATCGAATAATCCAACGAATCTCCTGCAAACGTGAACGTAGAGGGCATAATGAAGGAGGTCGAATTCGATACATAACTATGTGGATTGTAATTCAAGCCAATACAATCTTCGAGATACTTTAGAAGGGTTTCGTTGTATTTGAAAAAAGGTTGTCAAGTTCTTTTTGGAAAACCCGTCGCAACACGTATGGAAAGTGTAGATGATTTGGTGCAGGCCTCAACAGTTTTTCCTAGTAACACAAAGTTATTAGGGATGCACTTAATTGTTACCGTAAATGAATTTAATTTATGGTGGCCGAGGCGTTGTAAGTATGTGCGTCGACAACTACCCAACATAATCTGGCTGCCTGTGATCGATTCCCGATCGGTACGACCATATATACTTTTCACGGTCCTTTTTCGAGTTACTGACAATACTCAAAGCATGCCCGACGAGTGGAATCTCCGTATCGTCTGCCTGATCTACAAGGAAGGAAACCCCTTCAACTGCGCCAACTACCGAGGGATAAGTCTCCTCAACATCGCCTATACCATCCTCTCTGCCGTTTTGTGTGAGCACCTGAAACCATTCGTCAACTGATAGGTCCTTATCAGTGCGGTTTCAGCCCGGGGAAGTCCACCATCGGCGAAATCTTTACATTACGGCAAATCCTGCAAAAAACCCATGATATGAGGATATATGTCAAAAAAGGTTTTAGACAAGGCGACGCGCTGTCATGTGACTTTTTCAACATTATTCTTGAGAAGATCGTGCAGAACTCACACTCCAACACAAGCACGATCCTCCAAAAGTCCGTACGAAAGGACGCACAACATCGACGACTTGGCCAAAACGTCACCATAGGCAGCTATACCTTCGAGGTAGTGAAAGACTTCGTCTACCTCGTTTCGCAAGTGAATATTACGAACAGCACCAGTACCGAGATTAAACGCAGAATTACTCTTGCCAATCGCTGTTTTTTTGGGCTCAAGATGTAATTGAGTAGTAGAGTCCTCTCTCGAAGGACCAAGCTAACATTATATAACACCTTGACCACCGCTGTCCTGATCTATGGTGCGGAGGCATCGACAATCTCAAAAGCGGATGAAGAAGAACTTGGTCCTTTCGAGAGAAAAGTTCTTCATTCAATCTTTGGTCCTGTCTGCGTTGATGGCTATAGGAGAAGAAGTTTCAACCACAAACTGTAAGGGCTGTACAGTGGCATGAGCCTAGCCAGGCGTCTACGGATGGCTGGGCCATGTAGAGCGCATATACAACACTGCTCCAGACCGAAGAGTCTTCGATTCCGAACTAGTGGGACAACGCAATAGAGGACGCCCACGGAACCGATGGCCCAACTAGGTGGAGAAGGCCCCAAGCAACTTAGTGCGCACAGTTGGAGACAGCTGGCTAAAGATCCTGCCGGCTGGAGAAGCTTGCTGGTTGAGGCCCAGGCCCACCCGGACTGTAGCGCCACCAGACGAAGAAGAAGAAGAAGAAGAAGAAGAAGATAATGCTCAAAGAACAATAACTGTCTACTGGTAGACGGCCCTTGGCCAAACCATATTAAACTTACGTTAAGCAATTATAAATTTAAAATTATGTTATGATCAATAAAGTTTGCAACTACATACTCCTACTAATAACTGTCTAGAAAAGGCTTTTCAAAATTGGCGGTTCGGGGTCGGCAAAACACATTAATGCATCGTTATTCATAGTAATACAAATTTCAACGAGAACATTCCCCAGGGCTTGTGCATCTCGTCCGATTCCTCATGAGTCTTAGGCACCGATGAACGCCTACTGGCGTGCACACACCGTGTTGTCAGGCACGAACGAGAGTTCGTGCGTATGAAAGACAATGTGAGTTTTTTCTTAACTCAACACCACAGTGGCTTAATGCCATCCCCTCATCGAATTGTTCGCGTTTCGATTGTGTATGTGAATTAAAACAAACCTCGTGACTTAAGACAATCACCCCTTCCAAGGCATCTCGAACTTGAAGACATTTCGAAATTTTCTCAAGGATCGTGTTCAGCACCTCTGACTTGAAGCCTTGTATTCCAAACAGGATTCGGTATCAGGTGGATTGGAAAAATGGGTGAAAACCAAAACGAAAATCGTTTAGCCACTGAGGACGCAAGTCGGGATTATGTACCTCCTCTGTTTACCTAGGGAAATAATGCTTCTGCCTTATGGTTCTAATGCCAAATGAGTGTCCGTGATATATGAGCATGTGGTGGCAGTGTGTCTCTTGTCTGTCACCCCTCCCAAGGGACTCCTCTTACCAAAAGGAAATCTTTAAAGCCATAAAAATGTTCCACAAAGAAAATTGTGAATAAAATCTGAATATATTCACCTCAAAGGTTAAACTCACATGTCACAGAGTCGACTTATGGTATACACTCACACACGTACAACATCCAACCCAAACAAATACCGCCAAAAGGGATAAAGGTGATTGTCAAAAGGGGTTAGACGGACTTGCGTCGGGATGTATGTGTATGTGTGTGTTAGTCTGAACCACATGAAAGAATGGGAACTATAAAGGAATTCCATTATCTCGGCTGGGAGACACGGAAGACGATGGAGAAGACGAAGAAGGAAAAGATTAAGTTGACTGTCTCTCGCCGTGGCTCTTAATTTCTTTGGATCCTCCTGTGAAAGCATAGACTTGCAAATCTTTTCATCGTCGTCTCCGATTTGCCTAAGTCGCTGTGAATGTAGGATTTCTGAGAAGCTCTCGCCCGACGGAAGCCATTAAAGAGTGCATATACGTAAGTCGAAACGTACGAAATGCGAACAAAGGCCCGTCGTGATTCCTAAGGTGTACCTGAGCTCATGCCCGTACGGCATACAGTGCCAGTGCCATCTTGAAGCACCACCGGTAATGGGCATAATCGATACTGATTAGGATTCTGCCCATCACTCAATGCCTTCCGTTGTTGGTCCCGACAGGTGGGATCGTGGCGCTGGCAAACAGGAAGAGGAGGAGGGTAAAAAACGCGAACCCATGACGTGACAAGAAACTTAAGCCGGATAGTGAACGTATACCCGGTGCGATGTTTTTTTTTTTTGCCTCGCCTCGTTCAGCTACCATTCGCCGGCTGTTCGTTGCTCATTCACGTTAATGACAGTCTCGTTGGCATATGGCACGTCGATGCCAAGTTTACACCCCATGAAATCCGCGTAAATTCAACATTCTCACAGAGGATGCCATGCGTCCAGAAGGTCCGCAGTTTATTGAAATTAAAACAATTTGTCACCACGTCCCGCTGAGGGATATCCTTGTCGTGGCAGGCTGAAAATGCGGTGCGGGCTTACCTGTCATCATAGACGAATCCAAAGTTGAGCGTGTTTATGTACAAAACAAAAGCTAACGCGCAGCAACCCAAGCTTGTGTAGTCCATGCTGAAATGAGAAAATCAAAGATACAATCGTTAATTTCAGGCACACACCGAAAATTCACGAAGTTTAATTAAATGGTGAGTGGGTTAGGAGGAGATGGCCACCGTCGTCGGTGACGGTGGCGGTTGTGGAGTGAGAATTGCAAAATTGATTAGAAAATTAGAACAGAGCCCCCGTGCGCGAGCTTGGCTGATCGACTGAGTGGCTAAAAGGCTCCTGTTCACCAACGCGACCGTCCTGTGACTGATTAAGCAATTAAATAAAACTATAATTATAAATTTCGCTCTCCTCCTGATTGAGCTTTAATTAGTGTGAAGCCCGACTGCCGGCTGCCCGGTGGTGGCATGGCTGATGACTTGTGGCTGCTGGCTGCTGGTTGGTGGCTAGTGGCTGGCTGCTGATTGCTAGCCGCTTTTTCTCTTCCTCCGACCATTTTGAAGGGCCATCGATAATTACTGTAATAGAAATGATTTATGGCCAACGGACTTCTAATTTCCCAATATCTCGCAATTATTCCTCCCCCAGGGAGAGGGCGTTTGGTTCTTATTTTTTCCATTCTGTTCTTCTGCTCGCTTCTGCTTTACCTTGTCATTACCAACTATTTTGATGATTTTATCGCCTGCTCCTTTGAGCAGCACGATAATCAATCATGGCTGCCCCCAGAAGATGATCTGCCAGTGGTTAGCATTGTCGATAAAGGAGACAAAGACGTGTCCGTTCGTTAATTCGACGGAATTATTATATTCTTCGCACACAATCTCATTGAGACACACATCTCCTCCCCGACACCACACCACACACACACCAGGGATGACTTCATTATCATTTATAAATATTTATCAAGGATATTGATTTTCAACACACAGCACACAGGATACCAGTGTCCAGTTGGCCCCCTTGACCCATTGACTTAACAGGCATTGGCGGCACTATGTCAGAGGCACAGGATCTATACCTACTCGTCCTCGTTTATCATTTTCAACGAGTGAGCCGTGTGGCAGGAAGGGAGCACAGACCTACCGGCTCGTCGTCGTCGTCGCTCAGAAGGTAAAATGGTTTGGGCGAACGTTCGAATTCGGATATCGGGGTCAATTTACATGGAAAAACGTTTTAAAATAAAATACGGCAAATCTTTTGGGAATATACAACATTCGGGCACACAATACACAAGTACCTACACAATTGAATGAGAGGTGGCAGCACAAATTGTATTCAATAGGTTGGAGGGTAACAGTGGCAGCAGTAGCAGCAGTGGCCACATGTCGTCGTCCTTGCCGTTGTTGGGGGCAAATTGCCTGTTTTGCTTCTTTAGCTTGTCCAAGTTTTGTTGCGACTGGTGATTGGTGCCAAATTGAATGGAAAATGTAAACATATTTTTCCGTTGGCGCCCACCCCGTAAAGAAATTAAAATTAAGTGCTTCCCATTTAAGGAGGGCGGCCATAAGAAAAATAAGGATGTAGAACTCGTATTCTCGGATTTTTTTCGTTTTATTTTGCCTTCAACTGCTCGTGGTACGGGGGAAATGAAAAAAGTTTTGTGTAACCTAAGTCAGTGCGGTCGACGATTTATTTATGTATTTTGATTTCTTTTTTGGTTTCATTGCCTGGGAGTGTTTTACATTCTTAATTTGGTTCAGGGCAAACCAAACACCTCACAGAAGTTAATTTTAATCTTTTGAAATCAAAAATTAGGCCAGGCAAACAGTCCTCTGTATTTCTTTTGTATTCTTACAAGAGGTCACCAACAGAAGGGAATGGGGTACAACTTACAAATATGACATTTATGTAAGAATGTATGTTTTCAGATCTTATCCTTTTCGCAAAAGTGTGTGTTAGTGGAGGCCAAGTATTCCACCATTTGATGTGGGTCCTGGCAAGCTCGATGGACTGAAACGGCACCAATCTTATATGGTCTACGGGCATCGACGCCTAATCTCAACCCGAGACGATGAAGTAAACTGATCAGACTGAGCTGGGCACCTTGGGACTCTTTCAGGCGTCATTATATTGCGCCACTGGAATTCACGTCTTTAGATTGGGTCTGCCTCGAAATGACTTCTAAAATAGAAGCACCTTCATTGCTCTACCAGCGCCCTTTTTTCCAAAAGAAAAATTCACCTAAGGTCGCACCTTTTCATTAGCATGGCAAAACCAAGCAATCTTCATCGTTTTGTCAAAAGAACTAACTGATTTCCGCAGTAGAATCACTGAGCTTTCACTGGCCTAATTCTGACAGTCGCACGCTGGCAATCAGCCATCTAAACTAACTTTTTATTAGATGCTGGATAAAAACAGTGATATGTGTCGTAAAGAGATACAATTCTAATTAAGCGGAAATACCTTAAGAATATTTTTTAAATGTCACACTTGTGTCAGTTTATCCTGCGTGTGGGCTATTCCGTGCACCACTTTCTAGCGTGCCACATTGTCACGCTTGCAGAGACGGTACGGAATCTGCATTGGGTCCTATTCCAAACTGGATACCATCCAAATGCAGATTCCGTACCCATTTGGAATTTTCTTCAGTTTTTCACCACAAATCACAAATTCTATCCTGATGAAAATTGGCAGGTGGCAGATTATCGTTTAATATCTATATGACATATGCCATCCATTGTTTACTTAAAATTGCATATTAACTTCTATAAATTAACAATTTTTCAGTGGAACAGTTCTTAAAAACAACTTCATTCTGGTAGATTCTGGACAGAATTTTGTTGTCATCTTTATTTAATTTATCCATATCCTGACTGTAGAATATACAATTTTACCAAATAAAGGATGATTTCATTGCATTTTCGCTTCTTCAAATTCTTGCTTTGTGAAAAATTCCCTTAAAGGACTAAACCCTTTTCTGGTACGTAGTCCGGTGGAGGAATAATTCCCCTACTTTGTCAAACATGACTGTGAGAATAATGATAGCATCTATGACGCCTCCCAACCGTCCAATGATATCTAAATTTGTTGGTCTCAAATACACAAGCTGAACCTGGTCGACCTGTGGTTCCAGCAAGGGCCCACATGACGCGAATTGTTAACGAGAAGTGTATTGTCATTTTGAAGCACCAAAATCTCATCTCTAAAATATTTGTGTAATAATAATAATATGGGTGGCGCGACAGTCCGAGGCGGACCTTCTCAGCAACCACTCGTGTTGTGCGTGCTATTGTTCTCTCACGAGTGAAAGGGACCTATAGTTTTATGCCGATTCCGAACGGCCAAGCTTGAGAAGGTTTTTCTAGACAGGAATACTCTTTGAGCATTGTCAGTGACTCGAAAGAGGTGGAGCCGTGAATTATCAAAGGTGGTAAATTCGGGTATCGCACCTGGCACCCTCTGCGTAGGAGTCGACGCACTTACCCACTACGCCACGGCGAGAAGAAAATATTTGTATACCTATCCTTTTTTAGAAAAAATTCTGAAAAGCCTGTATTTTTGTATTCAGTAGAATGTCGAGAACGTCCGACATCAATAGTGCATACATTTTTTTTTATTCTTAAATTCACCAGGGTATGTGATTTGAAACGCTGCTAAATACAAATAAGACGGAGCTTACTATAATGTCTATTGAAAGTTGGTAGGTGAACGAAACAATGCTGATTTTAAATCATCTACGAGAGCCCATAAATCAGTCAGAGGTTTTATGATCAACGTTCATATCGGAAATTTACGAGAAAGATATAAAACCCGACACCTTAGATGAAAAACAAGGGTTCCAAAGTCAAAAGGAAAAACCAATACTTACGAGTACATCACAACTTTTTCCGTTAACAGGTGCCCTTGAGCATTTATAAGCCTTCTCACTCAAATAACATTATTTACACCATCTACCCACTCTTTGGTTCCGGCCTCAACAACATTCTCGCGAAGTCACGTCGGGGTCTGTGGCACTTATTTCGAAACACCATTTGCTAAAGGGCTTCAGACAAAATCAATTGTTTTTGATTAGAATTTCATCGTTGCCAATGAATAATGATGACGGTGAAATTAAGGGCCACACAATCGAACCCTGCCCACCCGAACGCAGGCACTACAAAAGTTCTCTCTCCTTTCGGCTGCTGCTGTTGCTGCCGGTGCCGCTGCTGCTTGTGTTTAAATTTAATCAAAAACTTCGCATCAAACCAACCCATCCAAGTGTCAAACATTCTCAGTACGACGTCTAATTTTTCGAGCATTAAATATTCAAATCTTAAGCAACCAATTTCTGAACTCCCGGACGTTTATGAAATTTCCATGCAAATTAACAACAAATCTCTCCCATGTCCTGACAGCAAGTGCCAGTTCTCCAGCAACTCCTGCAAACTCGCTCGCCCATCACCAACTGAAGTATTACAAGAACCAGGCAACAACACTGTTGTGCCGAGTTGAAATAAGTAAAAAATGAAATTTCTAAATTATTCACCGAAATGCGGGAGAACAGGCGGCGAACTTTTCGCCTTTACATAACTTAATACAGACCGTACGACCATCAATCCCCGACCACCGCAGCCAACCTCTCCGTAACCTCACGCAAAACAAGGGTTCAAGACCGCATAAACATCCATCGCTACCACCCCGCGCCGCAACATTGCGAACAATTCAGCCCCAAACAACGCGGAAAACACCACAGGACTTACCTTTAAAAATTGGTACATTTAATTTGTGCTCTCCCACCCCACCGGGGCCCATTCTATCATCCTCACCACCGCGCCGCCTACACAAGCCTTCAAAGTTTCAACGCAAAAAAGAGATAAAAAGGGGAACAAAAAGATGAGAAAATCGGACAACAGCAGTGGTGGTCGAGCAGGCGGGTGGGGGGACAATGAGGCAAAATGTTATAAGGTCGCGCGGGAGTACATGCAATGTGCACAATGGGATGACAGTGGTGAAAAATGTTGCAACACTCATTTACTTTTCCACAAGTCAGCACATTGGACCCCATCCCCACCCACTGCTTGTAGGAGAAAAACACAAAGCGTACCACAGAGAGAAGAGAAAAATCTGCACAAAAAAAAAACGACAAACTGAACTGAAATAAAAAGTTGCCAAGTTGCCGACCATGATTCGTGGTCTTGATTTGGACATCCCCACTGCAAATTGGGACACTGGTTCTCTTCTCGCTCGGTTCTTTTCTTCCTTTAATTGCAAATCATTTACGAGTCCTTCGAGGTACCAGTAATAGCATTCGCGGTTCCTTCTGACTCTTAACTCTGCGAACGAAGTTTCCCCAGAAGAATACGAGCAGAGGAAAGGAAAACCGAAATGTCCTTCGTTCTGACGGAAACTCTAACTTGGTCTTGTCTCCTCTGCACCCCCTCACCCACTTGTGAGTTCAAAGGAAATTGACAAAAAATGCAAATGACGCAGGCAAAAGGTACAGAGCGGGTGGCTCAGCAGATATCTACAGCTTCAATTTGCCACGCTGCTGGTGGATTGACCAATATGTCCGCCCTGCCTGCGGTGTGGGCAACAGTGTTGTGCAACAGTTGAACTTCTAGCTCAGCGATTTATTCGCCTGCGTAAGCGAAACGGACCGAACAATGTGTTGTCATCGCAGCGTGGTTACGTATTCCGTGTTACCCCAGACAGCAGTAAATGAATGTGTTTTTTTTTTGTTTTTGTTTTTGTTTAGTTGCCATGTTGGCTGTCCCATAGCTGAGCGTTGAAAGGATCTGTCATTTTGACAAGTAAAAGCACAGTGTACGGTGTCATGTCCCTTTATTCTAAGTGCATGCTGCCATTTAGATTTTCACCTCTTTCCGTCACTACAGTCGGACTCGTGTCACCCCACCTGTCGCATCGCAACTATTGTTCAGTTCAGTCGACGTCGACGTGTCGTTGGAGTATGTGCATGCATGCGTCCTGCTCACTGCGACCAGACCATGAGGTTTCGTGCATAAGTTCGTTTTGTTGTCGTGACATTTTGCTTCTCACACATTGAGAATTAATTAATGTGACATTTTGACATTCCGACATTGTCCTTTGTAATAATTGTCTACATGAGTCCACACCTAGCGGTAAGTACAAAAGAATGTTTCGTTTTGTTGTCAGCAGTCGTGGCTGCTGGAATGGAGTTGGTTAGCCAGGTGAGACGGTCACCTGGTGTGGTTGTATTCTGATTTTATTCGCTACGCACGCAAACTCCCGCTGTGGCCATGCTCTGGCTCTGGATGCCATTAGTTTAGAGCTCCGTGCAATCAAAAGTTTCTTCTGGAGCATTAACCTCTAGAAGTAACTTTCTGTAATTTCTACTGAAGTTCATGAGGTCAACAGAAATGTGTGTATAGCCCACCGATTCCCGGGATTCCTCGGGATTTGTCACTCGCATTGGCAGCGATCGATAAAAATTACTCTCTCGATGAATGCTGGTATGACAGATGCCAGTCTTGATTATGGATCTACCGAAGTGAATACGAAACGAGCTACTATTTGCATCTACTCAAATGTGTATGTATCTCTGGCAAGGGAAAACACGACCTTTTTAACTCGCTCCAAGAGAATACTGACCTTTCGAAGGTTAAAAAACAAGAATTATTGCAATAGTTTCATTTCAGTCCGATTTCTAAGTCACCGCGACCAGAAGCCTTGGATTCAGTTGATTTAATGAATACTGCATAAATTGCAGAGCACTTCTCTCCGATGGCCAGACACGATGCCCCACAAACACTAAAACCCTCAAACACATCCTTTCAAAAAAAAAAAAGGAAAGCCGATTCGGAAAATCGAAAACCTAATTGAACTTCATGGGCCTTTGGGGGAAGAAAGACATACACTTCACAGTTCACAGAAAATGCTTCGCAGTCCCAGTCGAATGTAGTGTTCCTGTGCTTGGTTCTCGCCTCTTCAAAGCCCAACCGACCACCAAAGTTCGCCGGCCCTGCAGGCGCCCCCTGGAGCATTTCATGAAACTAAAACTTTCTACCCGACCGATGATTGAGTTAGCCGCACTTGAATGATTTAATTCGAATTTGTTTGAGGGCCAAATAAATCGAAATAAACGATTGATCGAATAATCGCAACTGAGGGGACCGAAGCAATTTTCTTGAATGCACTCGGGGAAAACAAAAGGACTCCACATAGCCACATTGCCACATTGGTAATTGTGTTGTGTGTGCTTCCCTTGTGTCAATCAGAAGTCAGCGCCAATAGTCAAACACAGTGAATGGGGTGGGATTGGACACTAATCACTGATTTTTGAGACTGTCAAACATCGGACTGTGTCGTTGTTGTTTGGCACACATCCACACCCATCTGTCGCTCCACCACCCAGCCAGACAGCCATACAATGACACAATACAGCAATGGAATCTTTTATTCCATTCACATCGTAACATGTAATTCGGATGTAACGTCCACAGTTCGATGTCATGTAAAGTGCTTGCTGGCTTTCTCGTAAAGCGAACATGTGTCGGATGTTTAAAATGACGGCACTGAGAATGGTGGTGCTGGCGGTGGGAGGAGTGGATGTCTGTTCAATGGTAATTGTGTTTGTCCCGAGACGGAATGGATAGACGGACAGACATTGCGAGCACTGAAATAAGATAACCAAGGGCAGGACGGCTAAGAGGGTATGTCTGAGCCGGACACATATGGTGCTGCCGGTCGTCGTGCCATGCAGCTGTTGCACCTGATGAGGACAATATAAATGAGGTCGGAAAGCAGCAAGTGAGTCCCTTTGAGGAAGGAGAAATGAAATTCAAAAGATACTGCCCACCGATAAGGTTAAGGGTCCTGATGTCTACATGTGAATAACTTTTTTCCGAAGTTCATTGTGCGAGGTAGTCTATGTCTTATTGGGCCACTTGAGTGAGGGTGAGTGCCAATGAGTAGCATTGTCTGGCTTGTGTGAGACAGTGTGTTGCAACTCATGGGCTACATACTTTGTGACAGATGATGCGCTTGCATATGATTAAGGGTTGCCCAGAAATTGTATTATTTGATTTGAATCCCCAAGACTTCTTAAGATTAACGTTGATTTTCTGTAATTAATGGCACACTGGCGAGTGAAGAGAGATCATTCAACTTTTTGTGATTTTCGATCAATAGTTAGTTTCCTCATTACGGAGTCGATTGAAATGTTCAGCTTCCGTCGAACTGGTGCATGTTGATTTTTACTCGTTTCCAGTTTTCTGTAGTTCAAGTTATATGTTCTATATAGAAATGATGTCGGCCTGCATTTTTTCTATATTTTTATATTTTTTTTCGAATAGCGCTCTTTTTTTATTTTTGTTTCGCGAACATCATGCCAATTCAAACCAGTGTCCTTTTGAAAGTCGTCTCGAATTAACTGTACCCTGCCCTGGGCACCCACGTTCATTATGCACAGTCTCAAGTAAGTTGAACTTCCTACAAGTCGAAGTGCCTACAACTAGAACTAATTTTGATATTTCGTGAAAAAGAGGGAGGCGACTGGCTGTGTTTGAGTTTCCACTTAGCCAACTATTACTCATCGGGTGTTGTCATATGAGTGACAAGGAAATCAATTCGATGACGACGTATTTACGAGATAAAGAGGTATTATATTTTATAGGCAAAGCGTTTGGCGCCTGCACCCGAGGAAGTCTCTCTCTCCCATTTGTCCACTCAGTCGATAGGTTAACACTGTCTTAGCCTGGAAAAAGAGAAGGAAAAGCTATAAATGTCTGCTTGTTGTTAATGTCAACAAGATGGCTTGGCAAGTAATTTTTTTCTGTTGAATGTAAATACACTCCTTTGTTTTAATTTCACAAAGTCGTGGCATTACCTCAAGATTCCCATCCAATCACATTGACATTTTTAATGGTACACATGGGGCTTGACAGATTTGTCTGTTTTTCCGTATGGTACTCCCTGGGCTTGAAACCAACAAATCACCCTAGCTAACACAATTCTCGTATCTATTTCAGTACGTCATCATTTAAAGTGTCATCCAGTCTATACCCCAAATGCATCTAACTGAACACATGATACTTATCGGATAATAAAATAAAAAAAATTAAATATTTTTCATCTATTAAAGTTTTTTTCTTTAATTATGAAAGAAAACATCATTCAAGTGGCTATAAACTTCCTTGATGATTTTGGACTCACGTATTGCTTGGCTGCCAATGGCCCTAAATTCATAAATCGTTTTTTATTCACGGTTCCCCACAAAATTAGTCTAAAGGGGTTGCAGCTATGAGGCGGCCAATTGACGTAGCCAAAACATGGTGCGCTACCCTGCATGAACCAGAGGTCGTCAAAGTTTCATTTTTTCGTTTTCATTCAAAAAAATTTCAGTAACTAACGTCCAATGTAGACCGACACGTTGTTCCCAGCCTCATAAGGAAAATGGTACAATGATGCTCTCGGTCACATCAGCCACATTCTCATCTGTGCGCACAGTACTACGACGAGGGCCATAAGTGTTGGCCGCAAGCACACTAATCTAACGACCTTTTGCACAAACTTGCGTACAGGAGTAGCCCTGGATGCTTCACTTCGGACAAATATTCTTTTCAAAAAACGCACGCTTTAGGCTCCACTTTGGAAATAAGTTTTAAATATTTTTCAAAGTTGCATAAAACGAGTCCTTTCGTTCCGCGGAGGTGTATGATACTGACTTTCTTCCAAGAGTGGAAAACCGCCAGCAAAAAAACCACTAGGTAGTCCTCGCTGTTCATTTGATTGGGATAAGCTAATTTGCTCTATCCACTGCGAAGTTTACAAGACCCTGACTACTTCGAAGTTATAGTTGCCCATTGTGAAGCTTTGTCGAAGACGTCCTTTCTAAAAGACGAAGTCATATAATAGCCCTTGTTTTAAACCGTTTTAGCCACTGAAAGTCTCGGTGATTTCCTTATCAACTTTACTGGAGCCGAGCGAGAGTTTGCACAACGAGTTTGTCAAAAATATCAGAAAATGACTGAGCGGCTTATATCTTCCCTCCAAAAATATATGTGTTCGTCTGCTTTGTCTTGTGTGAAAATTAAGTCTATTGTGGACTGCACTATCGAGCGATCGTTGATGATCATAGCCAAGCAGCTTCCAGTCATTAAGACCAAGCTACCTTGAGGTGGAGATAATTTGATGCTTACACTGGCGTTTGGTCCTTTCTCTCCTTCTCATGCCATGAGGCTCGGATTCGAAGACCGGCTGACAGGACCATATATCCAATGTGGAATTTTGGAATAAGTTATGTTATCATATTCACAACGAACTTTCTATACCTGTGATCATGATATACATCGTGCGATGAAATCCTTAGTCACGTTAGTCAAACTAATTAACTTATTGAAACCCTTCTCCAAGTTCATGCATAGGTTTTCTAGTTTTTATTTCATTGCATACGGTAGCTCGAAAGATCTGACGTGGTTAACATTTTGATATTGGCAAGCGAATTATTTTTTTTAGTCAATATGATATGAGTTTCCAATCATCTGACGTCATATTAGTACTAATAATTACTGAGAGAACTTGCATAATTTACAACTGCAGCTTTGGCAATCGGAGATGGCAATATGAAACAAAAAGACCAAGACTAGCATTTGTAAGTCTCGCTGTCACGCTTCATTGACTTTCTCGGTTTCCCAGTAAAGCCAAGCCTTGGCCTTCTGCTCATTTTGTTTGGAATCCGTAAACTACCATTAAAAAGCATTTGGTAGAACACCATTTGTATATCAGAACGGCAACATCAACTACGAGTAGCAAAACCCATTCAACTCATCATCTCCTCTTCGACTTCGTCAGGAGCGAGGGGCGAGTCAATGTGAAAGTTGTTAAACTGCTAGCCAAAGAACATTACGCCAGTTACAACCAAGTTTTACGAACTTCAGCAGATTGAATTCGAAAACACTATATTGAGGAGAGAAGTAGGGTGAACAACAGTCGATAGCATTTCATTGATACTACACAACATTCAATTGTTCGGTTACTTTTCCGAGGCGAACCGTTCCCAAACAATTGAAAATCACTCTTCAGAGTTAATTTTATTTTGCATTGGCTTCACAAGCAGACCGGAAAAGGAAATACCCTCTACAGCTTCAACGCGCCATTCAAAGGCACATTGGCATTGCCTTCATTGGCACCCATTTTCCTCATCGCCACCATCGGCGATCGCCGTTTGTGCCATTTACGCCATTTACGCCCTTTCTCCGTCACTATCTTGTGAAGTTATTGGAGCAAGGATTTTAGAGAGTTATTTTAAACCCATTTTCCAAGGGGGGGCCAGCAGCGCAACCATCCGGCACGTCTCCTTTGGTCGCCGCAGCCACATTACCGAATTCGCCCAGCATCAGGCAGACGAGCAGGCGTCTTCCCCCGTCAAAGAGGCTTTCGATACCAACTAAGCGGAAATGTTGAAATGTCTTAATGAGCTTATGGCTTTAGTGGCTTCCCCATCTTCACAGGGATAATGACGGGGAGCTTTAGACTAAAATTGTTCTTTCGCTGCAAACTAATGGACGCCTAAGCTGTGAGAGATTTTCGAACCTTCGTGACTTTTCATTTTACGAGCAATCTCTTTGAACAATGGGGGCTTTGTTCCGCCGCTAGCGTACCCCGGCCGTGGCGCGTCGTAGGTTTGATTATATTTATGGAGCCATTGAAGAGGACCCGCAGTCACCGGAAAAAGGCTGAGTAATCAATTGCACTGTCAATATGGGATCAGGTTGAGCACATCTCCACTCGCAGCGACTCATTTCGCTTGTGCTTTCAAATCAATTTGTCTCAAGCTCACCCCGAGCGGAGTGTGTGCGCCATTAGGAGAGAGTCAAGTCAGTCAATCTCGATTTAATTTCCTCTTTTTTTATCGTATGCAAAGAGAGAAGGAGTCCTCCTTTTGAGGTTTTCTTCTATGGCAGTGTGTGACGCTGGCACTGGGTTATTGCACCTCGAGCAAACTGCATGCCCTCGCGTTCTGATTGAAATCAGAAGAGGAACAATCAGACGTTGCATGTCAAGCGGCATTCCTCTTTCATCGCCCGGCTAGCATTCGATTATACCGAGACGATGTGTTTTTCTGCTCGTTTCACTCCTTCCCAACTCGACCCAGTGAGAGAGGATTGGGTGTGAAAGTGACGGGCGTATGAAGAGCAAGAGTACATATTTTAAACCACAAGACCGTAGAAAACCAATTGGGTCTGGGAACGGAATTGGGACAACGTCTAAGTGCAAATAGTTCGTTTTTATTAAAATTCCCGTGATTTCTGTGGAAGTGTGCGGCATTATATTGATTTTTCGTCCTTGACACACCCACTCACCCATGTGCAGAAGCCCGTACATGTACTCGCACCCTACCCCGCTTTTCAGCCCGCCGCAACCCAAAAAGCTGAGTTAGTTGAACGCCGCGCCGCTTATGTGCGGCACGAGTAAATGATCCCAGTCTTCGACAATTTGCAACTTCTAAATTCCCAAGCACTGTGGCCGAGTGTGGGGGGGGGCTTTGCTTCCTCAGATATGTGGTGGTGGTTATTGGGAATGTCGAGGAGCGCTGGGGAGGGGAGGTTGGTTTGTTTACTTCGCATCCCCGTCCGATCGCGTTCGCCATCATTACACAGATTGCTTTGCTACTGTGTTGTAGGTTACAGGGTTTGCTAAGCGATACCTTTTCCCTTTCCGGCACCCTCACCCAGCCGCTCTTATGAGTACGATGACGACAACGACGACGTCGAGGACGAGAACGACGATGATGGCGATGACGACGATGAGGACGATGATGACGGCAATGATGATGGTTATGGCGTTGCCGGTGGTAGCAGTGGCAATGGCGCTGGCGGTGGCAGTGGCGTTACTGATATGGTGGATGTGCGCGCGTGTGTTCTTTCGCAGGAGGTACACCAAGGATGGCTCCCAATACCGAACGAACAGAACTGGGGAGGGAGTGAGGCCAAAATGGTTGCTTTTAATTTAAAATGAAAGCCAAATTTATTTGCTTTCTGGCGAAATATGTTTGCTGCATTATTTGCTGAACGTGATTGGTAATACTGTTGGCTGCTTGTCGGCTGTCGAGAGGCTGACTGCAACCAGCACACGTCGAGGGTCTATGATACGTTCGCTGGCCCGGCCTTTATATACACGTACACGTGTGCTGGAGTGCTCTTGTGCTCTTGTGCTCGTGTGTTGCGTACATATACGTATGCCATATATTCGGCGAAATTGAATCAGTGAATCCTTAAAACAAACACGAGGCAAACAAACGCACACAGCTGGTGTGATGGAGCACTTTCCTTTCCGCCTCAGCCTCTGCGCCTGGACGAGCGCTCTCCCACGTTGCCTGCACGTTGGTTATGATGGCATAGTCGGTCCTATCATCATTTGATATCACAGCCGTGCCTACCACTTGGCCTTCGTCATTGAAAGATAGTCGCTCCGTGTGTGCCGTCGTATGGGGGATTGTAATTCACTTTGATCTCACTCTCTGCAAACCATTAGAATGCTTGCTTTGGGGAAATATTGTCGTTTTCATTAATTTACATATTCAAAGGAAATTAATTGGGGCTGCAGGATGTTTACCTACCTTACTAATATCGTCCACATGCAATCACGTTACATCAAAGGTGGTGGTCGTTCGGGCGGGGATTGTTCCATGAGCCTGTGCACCATAGAGGATATGAATTTTGTGTTACATTTTTCCATGGAATGGATAACATGTTGTTTGTTCTGTCATGTCATGTTTGGAAATGTGAGAATAGATTCACCTTTCCGATTTGAGATGGAATTGTTTTCCCAGGAAATTTAGGTGCTCTTCATATATTCAACGATGCAACATTGACATTTCGAGTGCAAACCATGGGAGGTGAGGAATGCTATAATCAATGCAGCATCTCTGGTCACTCACGGGAAATTTACCTTAAATTTCGTTTAAAGTTATGCCCATTGCTCTCCGTCCCCTTCACTTTTGCAAGGTTCGTTGGCATCGGCCATTCTGATTGAAACCGAATGTTTTTCTTTGAACGCCTCGGAAAGTTACGGACTTTCTGAAGTGAAGACACAGCACTGCCCGAAGGCATTGAGCGAGAAGGGGGATGAAGTCTTAAATGTTTGTGGATTCTCGAAAATGAAGGGGAAGAGTACTTCCATATTGGTGTGCTATGGCTTCGAACTTAATTTAACGAATAATCTGGAAGCAGTCAGGCAGGAGTATCGGGAGTGGAATGGAAGCAGTGTTTTTTTTGGAACCGTATATGCGCTTAATTTATAAGTGCACAAAAAAAAACGATCATCGGCACTTTAAGATTCATCACAAAATCTTGGCAGCACCGACGACATTTATGACATTTGCTAAGCAGTCAGGGGTGTAGTCTTGGAAGATGATGGTTGATTTTTGATGATGACGTGACCTTCACTTTAAAAGCAAAAACTGTTTAAAATTATAAAATAAAAAAAATGTTCATCAAATGAAAAGAATCGTTTACGAAACCAAACGGAATGTATAGCAGAGATACTCTTGGTATACCAAAAATTGCATACTTATGGATACCAAAACAAATAAAAATTATCTAATACATTAACCACGCCGTGAGCAAAGGCGATCAGGGACTAATATCGTCAGCCACATACAGCAGCCTAAACAAAGAATGAATAAATTCAGAATGAGTACACATAAAATAATGATTGGAAGCATTGCTTTTATCCGCGCTTATTTCTAAAACACATCTGGAGTAGGCCAGCTCACTCCAGCATAGTTTAATGAATGATATCTTCATCGCTTGACGAGCATTTACACAGAGATTGCAAGGTATTTCTGTTTCATCGACACATGGCTAATGTCCGATTTTGAAGGATTTAGTTAAGTGACTAGCGAACTTTCTGTACTGCTCTATTAGTTTTGGTAGTCTAAGTCTGATCCTAGACACTAACAAATTTCATAATTCATGTTTCCTTCTCTTACGAGTAACGAGGATACGTTACTACCTATAGACCGAGGTTCGCCATTTCTCAGTTCTCCTCCTCTTGTGTGTTAACAATTCTACGAAAAACACGAGTCGTTGCTGTAGAAGCTAGGTCCAGATATACCTCGAAGACAAGTGATTGACATACCCGATTGTTTCAATTCTATGACCGAATCGCAGGATCGTGATGAAGATTTTGGAACGAAGGATATGTTAACCTGAGAACAAAATTGTGAATTGGAAGCGTGTCCCTAGTAGTTAATTATTTAAAACCTGAGAAAAAAGTGTAGGGGACAAAAGTGAGCCTTGTGGGACACCAGCGTTTATTTGCTGCGTATCAGAATGGAACGAATCCAAAATGAAATTGTCTTGGAAGACAGTTTATAATTCAAAGAATAACAGACCTGAGCCATTGGAAATTATTTTCTACAAAATAGTTATAAAAAACAACAATCTTGCTGTCGAAAATATTTATAACACTTTTCGCTTAGATATACCTTGAAATAAACAAAACTACGTTGTATAAAAATTAGAATGGATAAAATGGTTAAGATTGAAAGAAAATTTTCGAGCCGCATTCTGGAACAAACTGATCACAACTTCCAAGTGAAGAACTGAAGCTAACAACGCAAAAATAACAATTGTTGAAGCCCTCAAGCTCTCTAATAACGATCAGCATAATTTCCATTTTTGTGCGTTACACCACTTTTGCGCTTATAGCCTTAACTAAGAATCAGGCTTTTTGGTACAGCAAAATATCTAGTTCCTGTTCTGAAGACACATCATGACTACAAGTCATGAATTCGATTATACTTTGAACTCAACGCTCATATAGTTTAATCAGACTGACTATGACTTCTCACTCTTATTGGCGTTTTGATAAAAATACGTTCGCTAAAAAATCGTTTCTGCAGTATCCACAATTCTGCCATTTACTTATAATTGCTTACATTTCAATTTCTCGCTGACACCATGCGCCAAGGCGTCATTTCCATACTTGCAATATTGACTCCAAGCGCTGGGTCAGCATTAATTTGTAATCAAGAATCAGTACAAAAAGACGAAGCAAATTATTCAATTTTGTCTTGTTCTATTGCTATCCCCCCACCGGTGGTAAGGTGGTAATAGTTTAAGCCTAACGTACAGTAAGAGGAAACCATTTCGCACGTTCTCTGTCCTGTCTAGTTCACTTGAAGGAAAGGTAACTGAAGAGCTTGCTTTTTGACCACTTAAGTGCTAGGTAACTTAGCTAAGTAATGTGAGCCTCTGAGTCACTCAGTGAGCCTTGACCGCTTTATTTAAAGCAGACATTTTCAGAGTAGGAGTCAGCGCGGTAGCACAATGGATGCCGGAAGTACGGCACCCGGGACGAGTGGTTTAAGTCGATTTAAAACTTTACATCTTTCGACCTGTGCTGATCCAAGGCTTCATTGTACTAAAATTCAGCCTAATGGGGAATTTCATGAAAATATCTATTTTAGATGTCATATTCGTCAGAGCCAAACCGTTCAATTTGGTCGAAAATGTGACCACTTAAATATAAATAATGCTTTGTAATACAAATACAGTGGACTCCCCCCAAGTCGAATTGTCACCGGATACCAAAATGTGTTCGAGTTAGAGAGAGTTTGACTTAGAGAGAGGTTTTTGTATGGTTGAGGGAAATGTATGTAAAATATGACGAAAAAGTTCGAGTAAGGGAGAGTTTCGACTTAAGGAGAGTTCGACTTAGGGAGAGTCCACTGTATAAAGTTATACCTCTTATACGATTATGCCAGTTCTTTCACAAACTGGCAATGTCCTGATGGAACACAATTCATCACCTATAATCAAAAGCTAGCCAATTCTGAGCAATGCTTGCTTTAGACAGTCCAATTGTTGACAATATGGGTCTGAATTAAGAGTCTTGCCATAGAAGATCAGCTCATAGCATATGATTCCCTGGCAATCCCACCAAACACACCGCAAGAGCTTCCTAGCTAGACCACCGTTAGCGTCGACTCACCGCCATTCGACCACGACCGTTTTCTCTGGACCTTGTCTTGTCACCAGTCACCATCTGCTTCAAAAATTGGTCGATGTTGTCATGTTTTAGCAGTTCTTTGCAGGTGGAAACAGAAGACTCTCTGTCAAATTTTTTTAGAACGAATCTTATCTTTGCGACTGCATTTAGTTTGTTCCGATGGGACGTATACTGTATACAAGATGAGATAGAGATTACTAAAGCCATCTCCTGGGAAAATAATTGACTTATTCTGACTACACCGGCACATCCGCTCCACTTATTTCAAACTTTAATTAACGCCACTGTTTTTTATTTACATTATATGTACTCCACATCAAGTTCATTTCACCCTACTTCAACGAGAAGGCCACGAAAATCATGTCAACTCAAGATAAGGAAGAACTTCTGGTTCGTCATTTCGTGACAACATCCATTCTAAGCTTTACGTGTGTCAGAGTTTGTAAACAAAACAACCTCCGAATTAACACACAAGTCGGTTTGTTGCCAGTACATCCACCTTAAGCATGCACACGCCTCGCCGCCTTAAATATTCAACAAGTGTCCGTAGTTTCACTCGGAGTGACATAACCGAACAAACGGTGTGTACTCAATTAATCTTAAGACATCTTTAAACAAAACAACTTTCGGGATCTCTTCAAATGACCACTGCAATTAACCATTCGGACGGAACAGCAAGAACTAATAGAACTTTGCCTTCATTCAATGAACTCCTCCAATCGATTCCACTTCCACCCGACTCCAGAGGGAACAGTGGAGACTAATGGCTCTCGTTTCGATCGCACACGCCCCTTACAGACCGCAACACAAACATCCCACTAACAATCGGTAATTAACTGTTAAGTAAACAATCAATAATAAGCACTTAATAGAATTGTGTGCCAGAGAACCCGGCTAATTGCTGACAGCCCGTAGATTTTTTTTTCCTCAGGTGTGCCGTCTGCCGTGTGCCTTTTGCTGGAAAGTCAAACCTCAACAAAGCTGACTGAATGTTGTCGGAAGCTTAATTGTCCAACATCTGGCGGCTGTTTGCTGTTTAAACTTTCACTTCAGTCGCTGTCCTGCCCCATCAGCACTAATGAGCCGGCTCCGAAAATTATCATGTCAGCACTGAATGCTTAATCGATAAGTTGAACCAGCAATCGGCTAACTCGCAACCCCTTCAATAAATACCTGTTGCTCGGGAGCCATCCGTCGACAGTCATTATTCGGTGTAGACACACCATGAAGTCGTCTAATTTTAATTAGATAATAAGGCACTGAGCACTGAGTATTGAGAAGAAGGGGACCACTGCTGGGAGCAGCACAACATGCACGCCCATTCGAGAAACAGCGATAAGACCTAATTGGAATGAACCCATATAGATCCGCAGGATGTTGCGTTATTTAAGCCCTCGCCAACTCAAGTCTTGACTCAACTCCACCATGCATCGTAATTAACCACTTCAAATCGACAATATAATTGAACTGTTGCGCCAATCATACCGAACCACTAATTAGTTCATGTTCCTCATCCACTTGAGACCGCATATTCGAGAGGAGCTGGTGGCTGAGAGCTGGGAGTGGGAGTATCCACGTCTCGGGACTTCTGTGTGCAGTCTGCTGGAATCTGCGATAATTGAACGTCAGATCGTCATCTCTGGAACACAGACTTACATTCATGCATATGCATGTGGGTACGTCCGCACACCACGGCTTCTTTGGTTCGGGTTAGGTAAACTCGATCAATCGTATATTTCGCTCCATTCAAACGAATGTAAGCATGAGCACATTCAAGTGGTGATGATGTGGAAGGCCTCCCGGCATAGTGCTGCTGCTAATGCTACTGCTGCCGCTGAATGGAGTCCTTGCCTTCTGAATACGGTGCGGCGTAGCTGAGGTGGAGTATGGAATTCGATTGAAACTAATTAAGAAGCAAAAACCGCTACTTCAGCCGCCTACACCTTCAAAGCCTTTAAAGAAGTGCTGTTTGCTTTTCATTTGAATTCAAGCGAACCACCGAACACGCAAAGGAGCGAACGTCGTCGACACCGCCACCACTACCGCCGTTGTCGGCTACGTGCTCGTTCCCTACCAACCAGTACATCATCATCATCGTCGTCGCCGTCGTCGCCGTCTTCGTGATAGTCGTCATCCCTCTTGAGCAGCCTGCCAGAAGTTATTAATTAGCGGTAAAAAGCGCAATTTTGTCGGTTGGTTCGTCAACGTGAAATAAGTCCCTCCATCAGCGCGAGCAGCAGCAGCAGAAGCAGAAACGGCAGCAGCAATGCGATTACGTAATGAATTTCGAAAATCGTCGCAGGGCGGAAAATCTAATGAAAAGTTTCGATGTGTGCCCGCACCAGTTCTCTAGTACCAATTCCAGTCTCACTCCCAGTCCCAGCACCAGTCTCAGTCCCAGTGCCAGTGCCAATTACGCGAACCCAATCCAATTAGGCGATGAATAAACATAACAAACGGGGAAGTTACCACTTCGCATCCGCGCTGTATTCACAGCACTGGGGCTAGGGTGGATTTTAATTGAATTCCCCCCTCTCGCTGTGAACCGAACCATACCTAGAACCCAACAACAGGTGTGTGTATATGTATATAGCATTCTGTGTTCCGGCAGACATCAGGACACATTAGCCGAACAAAATTGCAGACCGATCAGCCATTAATAGGACTTCATTAAAAAACAACGCGAAATTTCAATTAATGAGAGCGAATATGAATTGCCAATGGGTTGCGTTGGTTTGTGTGTGGTTGCAGTACACTCATTCGAATGTGAACAAGGAGTGATGATCTTACAATGGGAACATGGTGGGTCACTGGGGAAATAATTCGATTTCGTTATTTCATCCGCTGTCATGTAACCAATATCGCGAGTTGATGCCGATATGGTGCGTTGAACTCGAAAATGAAAGCAGTTTGAGGACTTTAATGTTATAGCAGTTTCGATTGGACATTTCGACGAAGCCGAAATGTCATCTGCTATTTTAACATCTTTAGTACCATTTAAGAAACGTATGAGGCACTCAGAATTTTGCCACCGCCTGGAGACGCAGCGCTGAATGGAAGGCTGCCTAAAAAGGCTGTTATGGCAGGAAGCACGGTACAACTCGAATAACACACATTCGTTATTATGACGCGCTGCCTCAGCGGTGACGCTGCGATGCAGCAATAGTTGAATGCACACATGCGGGTTTTTGTCGCAGGACTCAATGTGCAGTTCGCGTTTGGCTTGCAGGATTGGAGGTTTATTGAAACAAACGAGTAATTTCCGAGTACATAGTGCCAAAAAACTTAATGTTCTTAAAAAGAAACGACGTCATTGGGGTTACATCCTTTTGTTGATCTTCGTCCGACAAAATGAATATTTTATTTTGCCGGTCATGGTATGCCTCGAAAGTTTTTTATCCCATTTATAATTAATTCTATATTAAATTCTTCTGCTTGACCACACGCGATGCTGCACGCACATGTGTATAAATTTACTTACTTTAAAATAGCCCATGTGTGGACCGGGCTTTAGAATCGATACTATGGATAGTTTTGTAAAAGGTTTGAGAAAAACGTAATAAAAGTAAATATCGAATCTTCCCCGTTTTTATCCTGTTTTGAACTTTGTTTGTCACCATTACCACCACCTTTCACGAATTTCAAATTCCGAGTGTCTACAATTTATACATAACAGAAGATTTCTTGTTTTACTTGAAACATTGCATCAGCAGTATGATGGCCTCAATTCCTACTACCTAAACAAAGGTGATTTCAGCTCTCCACTGTGAATAAAATGACAAGTTAATGTAATATGGCAATTCACACTTGTCCTTAAAACCTAAAGCGAAAAATCTTACATGAACGGCAGCTCGAAAGGGCATAAAATCACGTAAGATCATTTGATAGTTCGATTACTTCTTGGAAATATTAAAACCTTTATTTCGACTTGATTACTTTTTAATACGTTTTCGCTGAACTACTAAATGGCTTTCTGCTCCTGTATGTGCGTGTAGCTGCATCCTGATCTGGTTCTAATTGTGAATCTGTTTGTTCTTACAGTTCATACGGGTTTTTGTCCTTTTAAGTAGTCGAAAAATAACCACTTCTTCCCGTTTGTCCCTAAGCTTTCTTGAGCAAAGAACATTTGACAAATTAAGTGTCAATACTAGCTGCGTTTTTTTGCAAGCGTATATACGCTTAATTCTGAAGTGCACAAAAAGACGATCATCGGCGCTTAACGATTCATCATAAAATCTTGGCAGCACCGACTACATTTATGACGTTTGCTAAGCAGTCAGGGGTGTAGTCGTGGAAGGTAATGGTTGATCTTTGATGGTCACAATCTTCGTTTTGTGACTGTGTAGCGTGACAATCACTTTAAAAGCAAAACAATTAATAATTATAAAATAAAAAAATTTTAATCAAATGAAAAGAATTGTTTACGAAACCTAAGCGGATTTATAGCAGAGACACTCCGGGTATACCAAAAATTGCATACTTATGGATGCCAAAACAATTACAAATAATCTGATACATCAACCAAACCTGCAGGTGTAAGGCACATACAGCAACCTAAACAATGAATGGATGAATTCAGGAATGAACACACAGAAAATAATGTTTGGAAGCATTGTTTTTATCCGCGCTTATTTCTTAAGCGGCGATAGATATGATGAGTAACTTAAGCGGATATAGGACTCGTTGTTAGTGGATTTTACATGCAAATTGAAATTTAGACGTATATACGCTTGCAAAAAAACGCAGCTACTATGAACCGGCTCGTGATGTCGATATCGCTGATTGCATGGAAACGAAATGAATAAATACCCTCAAAATGTGTATTAAACAATATCTTAGGAAAAAAAAAATCACGCAAACCGCAATGCCTTCAGAAAGACAAATTTCGCTCATTTGGTGGATGAATTGTGAATTACCAAAAATATCGAAAGTCCTTCGATGATTTTTTTTTTTTAACTTTCGATGTACGTGTTTTCTCTCTTTTGGTAGACACGTCTCTTTGAGAACGACGCGAAGTCAGCCAGACCATCACCGTCTTCGGCGAGCGCGCTACCGATGATAATCAATTTCTTTTGGCCTGAATTCCACGGCGGTACGTGCCACACAGCACGACCCACATTAGCAATTCTTCACGAGGTGATGTGCACTAGCACTAGCCAGAGGAAGTGCGAGGTGACCCCGATAGACTTGTTGTGGTGGGGTTTCCTAAAGTAGCAGTTCTATGCGAATAAGCCACAAAACAAAGCGGCCCACGAAGCCAACTTAACCCAAGCTATCAGTCACATTCAGCCTGATTTATGAGCCGTGAGAAACAGCGGCGGACATATGAACACTGTAATATTCCACATACAGTGAACTCCCTCCTAATGGACACCCTCTTAAGTGGACGATTCGCTTAAGCGGACAAAATGTACAGTCATTTTTGACTAGTAGATTTGATTTTGGGTTGTTTTCTTCCCCGTAAGGGAACGTGCTCTTATGTGGACGAACATGTCCGATCACGTGGATCTCCAGTTCACTGACATTTATATAGATTGGTTATTTTTTATTTTGTAGTACAGCTAAACTTAGAAAAGCTTAGGGCACAGCAGCGGGACCATAATGATTGTCCGTTACGTAGAGGTGTCAGTTATGAAGATGTTGAAATACAGGAGTACCTTCATGCCGGGACCCTGACAAATTATCCGTTAAGAGAGATGTTCCTTGTAGAGGGGTATCCTTAAAAAGAAGTTTCACTGTAGGTACATTCGTTCTTACAAAAAATGTTCGTGAAGCTCTACCTCGGCAAAGGCTTCTTCCAGAGCAAGGAAAAGTTCTTTATTCCGACAGAGACTTCCAGTTGAATTCAAAAACCATTACAGTGAGACAGAAAGTGAAATGTAAAGTCTTCATTCGATGCGAAGTTTAACATTTCCGACGACCGGAGAATTTTCAGTGCTTCATAAAGACATTCAACAATTAGGAAGTTAAAAATTACAAGTTTTTTCCTATTTAAACCAATTTTACGGTTTCAGAGAGCTTGAGTAAAAATATCTACATCTTTCAATGCAACAACAATTCGTATGCCATCACTTTACCATGTCTCTTTAGACCTGATTGAACACCCGTCAAAGTCGTTGGCCACATCAAAACAAAATTCTTTAAAAAGAAGCCGCAAATAAAAAAAGAAAACATACCCAAACAATCAAAGTTCGCTTTGTAAAAGCCACGGCAAAGCAAAACACAAACTGGTCTCGTCTGAGAGCGAGCGAGCGGTTGTTGGACTAATGATAAATTAAGGATTCCCTTTCAGATTCCTTTCATGTTTAAATAGCAAATGGTCGTAGTCAAAAGGCAACCGCATCCAAGCCAGAGGCAGAGGTAAATCGAATCAAATATTTAAAGTGCCATCGACTGGCATTACTCTTAGCAATGTAATGAAAAATAAATACGCTGCAGACGACCGTAGTCGAGTGTGTGCATATTTTTTGTTCGATAATTTAGATTCGCAACTTTAGAATGGACAATAATTGAATGTCGTTAATTTATTCAATCATTTGCTGTTAATTGTCTTGCCTAGGAGTTCATATTACTTAAGTCCTCTGAGTGGAATCGGTGTGGGGTGGGGCCATGTAGAATTAACTGATTAACACAAGGTATCGACTTTATTTATAAATTTTGTTTCTATGCTCCTATGCTCTAAACATACAAACAGAATTTATAAATTGTTAAAAAATTTGACAATGTCCACTGTTCGAGAAAAAGTGCTCTCGAACGGGGTACACAGATTAGTGGGACATTGTCCAATTTTTCAGAGGTTTGCTAGGACTTTGCAGTTCGATTCGCAGGAACAGGCGCTTGACGTATTCAATTTGGGTGGATCATCTATTATTGTAAGAGTGCAAAAAGTATGTCGAAATGAACAATTTGTAGTCTCTCAGTCACTGTATTTGTCATATGTCGATCGTGTGTATTCCCTTAGTCGCATTTCATAAAAAAGTGAGATATGGGTGTATATCCTCGGTAAAATATATTTACTAAAGCACTATTTGTGCTCATGTATTGTGTTAAAATAACAATAATACAACATTTTGAGTTATATAATCATTTTAGAGGAGAATTTAACCATAGCATCTACAGATTCATTCACATTCGGAATTCCATTTTTTCGATCCATACAGTAAAGATAACGCATCCTAAAATTTCAAACATTTGCAAATCCAACCACCGAGGACACAATATGCAGCATGTGTTGCCAGATAGTTGAATTTGTTAAGAGTAAGAATTTGAATGGTCTTTTGTCACCTTACTCGAACTCAAGAACACAGATTTTGATGTGGGGTAACAGAAACATGTGAGGCGACAATTTGTCACTTCGTCTTAAAGAATAAGGGGGAATAATTTGCGACTCAAGTAGACCAATTATTTTCAATAATTCAATTTTGACAGATCACGCCTAACTGGTCGTAACTGTCATGTTATTCTTTTTCAGTATTCTTCGACGAAACGATCATGGAGAGACTCGCACCTCATCAGTATCTCAAAAGTATTCAAGCACCATATCATTATCATCGACCTTTCGTGTTTATTATTGGCTTTAGCATCCGTAAATTCAAAACTGAAGCAAGTGGACGTCTTTATGGAAGCTTTCAATAAGTGTACTAAGTGACACCACGCCGAAAACCAAACCAAAGATCTGGAGTTATACAGGAAGCATACCACATCTATTTTTTACATTACATTACGGACACTCTATTAGGCTGACAATCCCCTTGAGCAGACAATTTTCTGATTGTTGAACTTGAATGGAAGTTGCATACATTTTGTATTCCCTTTAGCGGACACGCCCTAACCCGGACGCGGACAGGCACATCAGCCTCAATTTGGTCAATTTAATTCTCTTAGGCGGGCAGCATTTTTCTCGGCAAAACTTTCTAGAAGCTTTTTTTTTGCATGGTATGAGAACTGACTTGACAAGGAAAACAATAAAGGAGCAACAGCACAGTGTGTGTGTCTTGTCCTTGCCATCAAATCACAGTCTCTACTCAAATGGAAACTGGATTTTATTCCTGCAGCTTTGGTTTGTTGTTGTATTTTCTTTCTTCTGTATTCATGTTAATTTTAAATTATTTGCAAAGTTCTTGGACTTCACATGAAATAATTTTTTCGGGATGAATATGTTAATCAATTTCCTCCTATGAACGGACTGCCTCCGTTCCCTTAGCCGCACAAAAAAGCTGCGACCGTCACTGTCCACCAATGGGAGCTTTCACTGTTTAAGAAAATAATCAGCTGTCTTTTGTGCTGTTCGATATGAACTTTGCTTGTTGTAATTTTTTTTTAAGAATTTTAATATTTATTTTTAAAGAAATACAGTTGAAGCTATATTTGTCGAACACCCTGAAATGAAATTTTCTAGAATTCGAACAAAATTTGTGTAATGTTTCAGAACTTAGACTTGAATTTCCCATTTTGTATGGTCCACTACACGAATATTCAATGAATCTGTAAATGTTTAAATTATTTAGGGTTCGCACTAAAAAAAATGGTTGACTTGTACTGACTAGTTCATTCTCCTGATACGAACTTATGTACGTGACCCTGACAGATAGTCCTGCCGACAAAAAATATAGACCAGGGCGTGTACGACTGCCAACAAAAACAATTTTATATCCCTACAACCGTCAGAGAACAAGTGAACGCGGAACACCCATGATTGTTTAAGAAAGCGTGCGCCGGACTACAACAAAAGAATGTATTTTGTCGATCTTATTTTATGTTGCATCATCATGGTAAGCGCATGGTAACATGGACGATTCGGTTACCCTTCTGTACGCAGTGCAATTCGTAGAATGTTTTTAAAAAATTCATCACGTCACTTGACAGTCTTCCCTTCGAAAATATTCGGCACAGCTTCGTGCCAGCAAGCTGAATCAAATAGACTAATTAAGAAAAACAGAACAAGAAAGATCCTGTCCGTTGAACATTCGCAAAAAGGGGCAATCCGGAAGGCCTCTCTCCAATGCCATGCAAGGTTCAACGCATCAAATTCCCTCGGTGTATTCTGCTATGAACTAGTGCAAGATTGCCAAGTCAGCCCAATCGCGCCCCCTCGTCTGCTCATTCGGAAACAAAGAAGAAATTAATTAAAACGAATTTTACGTGACGTGGCTGCAGGATTAAGTAAGCCATACCTTCCTGGGGTTGCCTTCAATGGCGAGAAGTGAAATGCAAAATAAAATCTACACAGTTCGCCAGATGCACACGCCTGAGTGCTACAGATGAATCCCTATTGTTCGCGTACAGAGGAACAGCAGTCGAATTCTCTTTTAATTACCATCCACCCACATGCAAACTGACAGGCGATGGCAGTTGTAGGTGGTGTGGGGGTCGGAGGTTATGCGCACACCACAGAAGGACGAGACACGGACAGCGACAAAAGCATGAAAAGAAGCACATGCCCAACTCACAAAAACTCTCAACTAAAAGTGCACAATGTGGTCAAGGATCGCTGCCCCCGCAAACAAGTGGGCGATGGGTGGAGTAGAACATCATTGGAGGCTGCTACCAAACCGCGAAACAATCCTCCACTGTCCACATAACACCGCAATAACACCGGTCTGAGTGGAGCCACTGCCACCGTCACGGCGGGTCGGAATGGCGAGTGTGTGTAAGCATGTAACACCAGCCCGTCTGTTGCAACAAAATAGTTAGCTAGATTAAAATTAAACCAGAAACTCCCATCATTGCCCAGGAAATGGTGCCGGGGTCGGGGGCAAATCGGGCACAGCATGGACATGGATATGGGCATAACCAGCATATCCACGCCACGGCATACGCGACTTAGGCAAACTTTTAAATGGAAACTTATTCTCCTCGTGATTTGCATAAAATTTTAGTGCAAATGTGAAGGGGAGTGCTATACTGTTTACGTTACCATCTCACTGCCTTGCCACCTTCCTGATGGCTCCTTCTTACTGCCTTGATCCTGTTGTTCTTTTTGTTGTTGGTGCGATTGCCAGTGCGGGTGCCCGTCCTGTTTTGGATTTTGTTTTCTTGTGTGCCTTTTTCGCTTTTGTTCGCTTTCGGAACGGTTTTACGGTTTTGAACTTTTCACCAGTCGTTGTTTTACGAATCCCGACGAGGACACTATTGCGGTCTGTGTCTGTCCGTTTCGTGCTCCGACGAGAGAGAGAATGGATTCTCTGTGACCCAAAAACGACTGGTGGGGGTTTTTTTATTTAATTTCATTTTTTTTCCTGCCCACAGCGATGAACACGTATACAACAACTGTTGTTCGTACGCCGGGTCTCCGTCCGGGCTATTATTGGGTTTTAGTGTTATTTCCCTCGTTTGGACGGGTGACACCGTGGGGAGGCATGCCGCCCAAAGAGCTCTCGAAAGTTTTGTACACAAATGGCGGGGGAAATAATTACACTTAACACCTTTAACCCCCACAATGGATTAATAAGGGGTTTTGCGCCGTCTCTCTGTCCTGTGCTGTGTTTTCTCCTTTGATTTTTTTGTTTCCGTGTCGAACCTGCAACTGTGAAGTCAGTGGCTGATGTGTGTTCGTGATGGCTTCACGCCGCGCTATCAGTGAACCTACACCCTTATCCCGAGCCGGCTTATCTAATTGCGGGTAATTAATTGCATAGCATGCACCCTTGCGCGGTAATCGATACAGTAACTAACGTCGAGGTCGATTGCGCTGGAAGGGAATTTGAATATCCTATCAGTGCTCGTTCCGCCCACGTGATGACGTAAAAGTTGTCGTGTGGTGGGGTCGTCGAGGGGGTCTCATTCTACGGAAGCTCAAGATAATGTGACTTGATTAACGAGAGTAATTTTCGTAAAACGAACTGACAGAACGGAAATTGAAGGAGAAACCCAGAGAGCCGCCAAATATGATACGCCCACCACCACCGCCGCATGCCTGCCCAAGCATCTGAAGTACATGCCTGGCCTGGTGTGGGGTGGGGAGAGGCACCTGCGCCAGAAAAATGCTTATTATCCTGTTAAGCTAATTTTGTTGTGCCCTCGTGGGCCAGCGGGTGACGGGACGGTTGGTGACACCACCGCCTTTGTCTTTTTGAATTTCTTCTCCCTCGTTTGGTATAATTACCGGCCTGGTCACACACCAGCACAGCCGGCAAGCAGTAGTGGTACCGTTTACAACGTTAATAGCAGCACAAAATTCAAGGGGGAAATGCGCCAAGTGGCACCGAAAGAAAAAGAAACACAAACAAGTTGGTTCCAGTTCCTGGATCCACCATTCCCGCGAAGTGCTCTCTGGAGGGAGAAATGATAAATCTGGCATTCAGAATCCAATATTAAGTGGACCCGGCATCATCGTCCTTCGTGCCGGTGAACTGTGGGCCGAGGACTGAAGACTGAAGACCGAAGACTGAGGACTTTGCTTTTGGAAAGTCAGAGTTCTCTCGAGAGTGCTACAAGTGCTGCTGCTTCTGTACTTGCTTCCTCATTTTCTCTGAAACTGCGCCAGCTTAGAATAATAAATAAACGTAAGCTCATTCGGTCTTTAAGGGGGTGCTCCGCTATAGCCCCCCACCATTTTCACCCGGCCAGGCACTCTGTGTGTGTGTACGAAACTACGCAAGGAGAAAATTAAATCACTTTGATACGGGGTTGATGGTCGTTTTTAATGTGGGACAACATTTCAAGGAGCAAATGCGGATAAAGTTCGGACTTGGACGATGCTGTTCGTAATAAAAATTGTGTACGTTATAAAAAAAAACAAAACAGATACAGTACAGTGTACACGAAGGGCGAGAGAGAGAGAGAGAGAGAGAGCTATGTCTATGGCAACGGAAGGACTCAAGGAAATGAAAATGAGATTCCTTGTCGTTTGCTTATTTTATTAAAGCATAATTCCATAATGTAGACGGAGATTTTCTCAAGACGGTACACGCAAATTGGGTGTGTCCCAAGTGCTTGTCTCTTTGTGTGTGCGTGTGTTGATGTTTACTGTGTCTTACTTAGTTTACTGCTCGGGCTTTGTTTAAAAATGCACAAATAATGCCGTCTTAATGGTGGTTGAAGACACGTCGGCAGAGCACTGGATTTCAGCACTCCATTGCGAAGTTCATACATGAATCGTCCCTAAAAAGGACATAACTTTGGTGGAATTTGATGGCAGGACACCGGTGTGAGGGTAGAATTTCAATCAAATGTAGTTGTCATGCCCTTCATAGGGGCGCATATGTCGCAAAGTGAAAATAAATTCGAAAGTGCTACTGGCACATAGACAACACACGAATGGAAATATTCTCTCTAGCAGGGATCTTGAAAATGTCACGTCGCTTCGTATCTATGCATGCGTGACAGAAAAACGCTGAATCCGACTCTATTGACAAACCTTATGAGCGGTCATGAAAAGTCAGGAACACATTCCTCATGTCAACAGGTGACGGTTGAGCTGGCGAACTTAATTAATTAACGTGTCGTTGAGAGAAAAAAATGCTTGATTCTCACTACTTACTTCTAAGGCCAGCGATCCATGCTAGTGTCTGAGCAAAACCTGCCTTTTTCAAGCTTTTCTGGCCAGCCCTCTGGCTGCATAATATCCCTAATCGTAAATATATATTTCACAGATCGATCAATAGCACCTGCGTAGGCAAAGACTTTAAAACCTATCCTTTCTAGTGTCAATAGAAGGGCGATCACCGCTAAGTTTCACAAGAGAGGGTAGAGTACACCAACCTGTGGTGTTTCTCCGTTAACAGCTCTGTAGATGTTAGTCTCTTCGAGCTTTTTTTTTTAGGAAGCTCGTCAATAAAACCAACTAAGGACTTTTCGATCACGAGCCTCTGGAGTGCTGAAATTATTGCTGAGGTTAGTTCGATATTGGTATATATGCTCGATGTAATACAACGGTAGTAAATGTGGGCTCATTTTGCTCGAGAAATTTTTCTTTCATGCCTATCAACACGTGAAACGTGCTGTTTCCACAGATCCGGCCTTGCGGTAAGGATTATTTTTTTCAAATCTGTCTGACAATCTTTTTATATTCGACATTTTATATGCGATTTATAAATACGTCAATCAGATATTCCACTGCAATAAAAAGTAAGATAGACTTACATATATCCTTTGGCTTGCGAACATTTTCCTTCCTTTGGTGGTCGTTTTCCAGAGCTTGAATACATGGCCAAGACTTAAGCAACCTTGAAATATATTGACCATTCAGGGAGAGGTGAGGACTATTATTTGTGGAGAAAAATAAGGTCGCTATACTTGTGCCAATCGTACTCAAAACGTTTTTTCTCAAAAACGAAGAAAAGAAGAAACTTGAGAACGGCTTTACCGATCAATTTTAAATGCCAATTATTCTATACTAGCTATTTTGTATTCCGTATTATTGAACGATTTTTTACGATAATTTTTAATAGTCTGTAGTGAGAAAAATGTTGGTCAAAACTACACACTTGAGTTCAGACAGCAGAACACGTCAACGTCCGCCTTTATTGGAAAGTCAAATTTTCTTTAAGCTAATAATTTTTGATTTCACATAATCCAGTGACGAGTTATAGTGATCACAGCAAAGCCATTTTTTTGGACTCAGCACAAATTTATTGTTTTCCACGTATTTTTTCCATATTTTTTACAACAAATTTAATATATTTTCTATGTTGAACAACTTTTGGTAACAATCATTTTAAGGTGTGGCCACAAAAAATGGATATTTTTTGTAGGTTTTAACCATGTCCAATCCCTTAAGTTCGTTTCAGCAGTTTCCGTGTTAAATCATAACCAGCGATAAGGGATAATTGAAATCTTCGGCCCTTTTTCCCCCTAGTCCACACCCTAGAGAAAAATGCAAGAGTAGTGATATTTCATTGTATTTCACAAATACTTTTACACAATCCACGGATCCACCACGCAATGGCGGCAGATTCGTGAAATTAGTGGGGAAAATGGCGGCAGATTACTGAATTTGCCCACGATCTATGTATATGGTTCGCAGGGTGTTCGAAAGTTGGCTCGTATTTTTAAGTGCATATAATTATATTGTAATATGAACTTTCGTGAGTAAAAATGTAATACAATGCTTATTTGACCGCAATTTAATTCTTAAGTTTATACATACACGGAATATTCATAAAACATACCTGACAAATTTTTCGAATAGGAACTCTTGTTGGGGAAGGGTTTCAACTGTTCGCCAGCTGCTTACAAGAGCTCACAGTATTAACAAGCACAATCGTATAGAAAACGCTGTCAGGTGAATTCAGGCAAAGGAGATACAAACAAGGTTCCTAGGCAGTTTTCATTTATGGCTAAGAGTTCTTTATCGGTGGTATTTTCAAGATCCCTCTTGATGGCTAAGCCGCAGAGCAACAGCGATGAAATGTCTTGTATTTGTATGCACATGACCAATTTAATGGTCGGTTTGATCCACCGTTGATCGTAGGTTAGTGCATGAATACTTTTTTCGAGGATATAACAAAATACGCGCTATTGGAATGGCGGTTTTACTTGTACGACATTGATTTGACTTGTACGTAGAAGACTATCCTTTGTTGCATATATCAGACTGATATAGAATCTGCCTAGAACGTGTAAACCGATGGAAATCAATGAAACCGGATCTGACTTTGTGCCACATCTTATGACAGATTTGTCCCTGCCTGAGCTTGCTTCACAATTCAATTTCGCAATCAAAAGTTGTCGTCGTGGCGTAGTGGGTAAGTGCGTCGACTCCTACGCAGAGGGTGCCAGCTTCGATACCCGAATTTACCACCTTTCATATTTCACGGCTCCACCTCTTTCGAGTCACTGACAATGCTCAAAACGTATTTTTGTCTAGAAAAAGCTTCTCAAATTCGCCGTTCGGAGTCGGCATTAAACTGTAGGTCCCTTCCACGCGTGAAAGAACAATAGCACGCACAACATAAGTGGTTGCTGAGAAGCTAGGCCCAGGTCCACCTCGGACTGTCGCGCCACCCATATTGTTATTATTATTATAATCAAAAAGTCAAGAATGAAAAATACGCGTTGAATTGCAAATTAATTTTTTTATTTATTGATTTGTGGCATTATGTACTAAAATACAAAATTGAAAATGCAAAGAGATGTTTCTAAATGTGTATGAAATGTTATTTTGTTTCCGCCTTAATATTTCGGTTCATATGAAAATTTCCACGATGACGACACCCATCGTTCCGATTTTCAAACGACTTTTCAAAGCGAAATCAGCAATATCAGAAATATGAAATTATAAAAGCGCTGCAGGCTGTTCATCATGAATAACGACTAAACTGGAAAAGGTTTATATAAGTGTCTGCCATTTGCTTGCGGTTGTATAGGAAATTTGCAAGCTCACTCCACAGTACTCAACGAGCCTGTCTCAAATCAATGAAATACACATTTATTTTCTGTAACAGACCCTTCCACGGAAAGGCTTAAATAACCAAATCTCTGTGGATTGCAATATTTTAAAAGCAATCCATACATATTTACGTTGAAAGAGAGATGAAAAGCCGCTGTATTTCCCACCAACAATAATCCCACCTAGGTTTAACTCATAACCCAACAGCAGCCATTTATGTTGTTGGCATTATCGCACTCAGCATGCAGTTCACAATTGAACGCCTTCGGTTTACGAGCGAGCGCAACATTCAACAGACCAAATGAACTCAGAAACAGCACCATCAACATCCACAACAGCAGCCCCACACCACACTGAACCAGGTCCTGGAAGGGAAAATGGAAAATTAATTTTCCCCTATGCGAGCACAAATGCATCCTTCTTCCCAGCAAACGATGCGAGCTGAGCAGCAGCCAACTCCAGCTAGAGCTCCAGCGCCTGCCAGCGCCAACCAAACAGCCCGGTCGGTCCGGCCAAGCAAAGAAATTAATGGTGTTGGAGTGTAAATAAACTCCAGGATAATTAGATTAAGAAAATGCCCTTCTGTCTGTGTGTGTTTGCTTGGGTATGCTTGAGCGCCCGTGTGAAATCAAAGCCCAGACAAATCAGTATCGCTATTAATACCCGGGAAGCAGTCAAGTCCTTCTCAATTGCTCGCTTAATAAAGATAATAGAAATTCGGTATTGATTTCTGATTTGCCGGCACCTCAGTGCCATCCTTCGCCCGTCCATTCACATCCAGCGACAGATAGACTCACTAAGAGTGTGCCCAGATGTATCGGCCGTATCAAATGACGACGGAATTAATTTGATGTTTGCGTTAATTTCGCAATTCTTTGAGTAGCCCCAAAGAGCACAGACCTGCCGCAAGTGTTTGTCGCTGGAGAAAAATAAAGCATAATAATTGGTATTCCAGTGGGGCGAGGGAGCAAGTGAAAAGGCACGTTAATCGCGCGCACATGTCAACTCACACCCCCACACACAGTGGCTCCCGAGTCGGTCCTCCATCGCCGCCGCCGCCTACCAACTATGTGGCGGTGGTAAATGAACTCAATTTCAGGAGAAGAGAAAAAAAAAACCTTTTCCCCATTCACCAAACTGAGAGAGAGAACGACGACGCACGGGAGGCTGAAGCTGAAGGGGCGTGTGGAGAAAAAATATGAAAAGAACTCTTGATTCTTTACAGTGAATGAGTAACAAAAGGCAGGCATGTCACAGCCTTAAAAAAAGGATATTTTACGATTAAGGTTCATTTGATACCGTGTTACGAGTCATGTGTGTACGTTTAGGCGTCACAGGGGCGGTGTGGAGCCGGGGACAGAGGGCGAGCGGTTGGTTGGCATTCAGAGGAGCTCTGTATGTGTGCCACGGCTTGGGGCGGAATAGTCGCCTACACCGGAATTTCAAATCCTTTAATGTCCTTATTGCGGGCTCTAAAGAGGAAAAGCAGACAGAAAGAAAAAAAAGAAGCGAAAAGAAAAGGATTGCACGCCTCATGAACGTACGGGCGTAGGAATAAAACGAAATGGAAACGGCAAACCAAAAACGCGCTCCTCTTCCAAAGGTTTCGACATTAAAAGTGATAAATGTTCCAGAAATATTTCAGCCGTGGGGATGGGGGGTGGAGGTGGGGGAGTGGAAAGGTCCTGCCTGGGCACCAAAGCGCTGCACACTCAGCCGGTATGAGCCTGGAGTGGGTCATGTATTCTCTGCGTGTATCTGTGTCGGACACGTTGTGTTTGGCTTTAGATAGAATCGAATTATTATCTCCGTGTGGTGCGTGATAGTTGGGCTCGACTTTGATGTCCTGGAAATGAGAAGGAGAAAAAATATAAGGAATTCATGCCACAGCCTCCCCCTACAGGTGGATGTTGACCGATGAAACAGATAGCCGGATAAAAGGCATCATCACGTATTCATTTGTTAAGCCTGTCAGATGCAAAGCAGCCGTAAGTTGGCTTCGTAGTGTTCACATAAATTGCCAACAATCTGGTCTAGTCATTGGCCTCTCATGGGGGAAATGGAGCTCAGCTTCGTCGACCTATTTCTGTGTGGTGGTGAACGGGGAACACACGTGCGTTGGATGTTTCAATTAAAATGGGAATTACAAAATGAAGTCTCTGAGACTACGATCGATGATGTATGTGCATCATCAGTAAGTTTGTTATCAATAGCGGAAGTGGTCGACATTCATAGAATGGGTAGTTGTGCACTTAGAGTGTAGCTGCTCTGCTGAAATGGAGTTGAGGATTGAAATTGAAAATTGAAGATTGAGGTTTTGATTCAAGAATCGGATCTCCTTTGCTACTGGAGTTCCGACTCGAGTGAAAACACGCGTCAGATGCACCAATATAGTGAACTGAGTAAAAGGATTTACGTGAGCGATTAAAGGACTCAGCAATGATCGCCATTCCTTTACTCAGGCAATTTTTGTTAACTTAAGTGACGAAGTTTCTTAAGCTGCTAAACGGTCTGGAAAAGAGATTTTAAATAAAATAAGAGCATTCATAATTTCACCGGTCGGTATATCCGTTCGTTCATTTATCTGTCACCCTTTTATAGAGTTAAGACCCTGAATCAATTTATCAGAATGAACATCTCAAAATGAGGGCATTTTCGGGTATTGACTAAAATCCACAACTCCCCACAAGGCTCGGTGGTGTCTCGCACTCATAACCACACAACAACACCAGTTGCGATTGTGTGCGAAAGGACTCTATAGACTGAGATATACATACAAAGATGTATATATTTGTGGTAGGATGTTGATTGGAAGTTTGAAGTCTAATCAGGTCCAGTTCAATGTGCTGAATTACATTGAACTGAACCAGATTGGGGTCGTTGTGGAATATTCCAAATTGCTTTTTTAAAAGCATGTTTACGTTACATGCAAGTACTTCAAGGTAACCAGCTTAAGGCGATAAGATCAAAGTAATAAAACAATAGCGTTGTGGGGAATACATGACACAGGCCTTATCTTAAAACAACATTGAAGTCATTATTTATGGACTAGCACTTCATTCGCCTCGACAGTGTTTCGACAAGAACACGAGCACTCGGGTAATGCGGGTAAAAGATAAGTTGGCGGGTATCCGGCATTGTCGGCCGCATTGCATACCATCTTTTCGGGCAAACTCTAATTCAATACAAAAAAATACTAAGGGACACTTTATTGGTGAATATTATACCACAAGAATGAAAAGGAAAACAGAGATGAAAAGTTTAAGACATTGGTGGAGGTGTCCAAAAAACTTATTAAATGTATAATATCTTTTTAGCACACATTAAGGGCGGATCATGTTTGAATCTATTGTTAGAAACAAATCAATATGCTCTAAATTTACGGGTGTCCTAAATATTGTGGTCGCATTAGAATAATAATTTGATTCACAATCTATTAATACAATCTCTCGAGAACATCTCGATTACTAAAATCATTCGAATGATGACTAAAACTACTTACTTTTAACACAAGAGATCTCGGTAAATGTCTCTCATCACAATCAATCGAAAGAATTCGAGAAGTTTTTTTTTTAATTTTAATAGTATTATTATGTTCTATATTATGTGTTTATTTTATTTATATATTAAGTAGTTACTACTTCTTTATGGCATGAAATATAAACTGAAAATTAACTGAAAATATGAACTGCCCTTTCTTTAAGCTTGCCTATTGTTCATAAAAATACAAAATCTTCTTAATGTACGAATTATTACACGAATAAATATCAAATATAGAAATAAGTAAAAGTTTGGTAATACTTGAGTAATGTTCTTGATTAGTATTTCTCGAACTATTTGCTACTCGTTCTCGCGCTAAAGTGAGACATTTATCGAGTTAACTTGTGTTAGTAGATAATAGTTATTTCGTACTCATTCGAATGATTTTTAGAATCGACATGTTGTGTTAATAGATTCCTACTCGAATAATTATTCGAATGCGCCCATCTAGAGTGATCATCAGTCTCGGTTTTCCTCAATTCTCGATTCTTCAAATTATTCGAGTATGCCCATCACATTTTGTGGATCCCACAACCATACGGGAACTCTATAATTTGGTTACGAGTAATACCCGAACATTGAGGTACCCCGGTAGCTCTAGTCTCGAATGTTAGCCTATAGCTCGTCCAAAGTGGCTGCCTTTTGCGAGTGGATTAAAGACATGGCGTAACATCATTGAAAAGAATCGAGTGATTTCTAGACACAAGATCATGGCGATCAATTCATGAATACTCCCCGTGAGATGACACAGTCTCTAAATTTCTCTTTTTCTCAACTGTTGCATCGCTAAGATGGCATATTGCGCAGTCTTGTTGGAACTTCAACCTAAATATATCGATGTTGTCGAGCTCTGGCTAGAGGAAGCCGCTCAACATCGCCTATACCTGACCATTAATGAGAACTTCGTACTTCCTCATTTCGAAGGAAGGCCAAGATCTGTTCTTAGATCAACATTTCCCAGCGCCCAATTACAAATTTACGGCCTTGTCTATGGTCGTCCTCAGCTTCAATGCATGCATAAGGAAGAGGTAGTTCATTCAACCGCAAAATAACCCGACTTGACTCTATGGCGATACACAATTCAGCTAATCGGCGTCTAAACGACATATCAGAAACTTCTTCGATAGTGGCTTAAGATGTAAAAGAGTGTACGGCAGATATGGCCCACGTGGGTAATATGGCCCACCCTTATATTTCCTAAAAGCGGAAACGCATAGAGTTAAACTTAATTTCACAACAAACATATCAGAATCGGTTCTGCCCGAACCTATAGTCGTTGGGCCGGTTCGAGAAATATCCAACATAGAATAAATGTTGTTTTTCTGTTATCATTGTAATTTCTTGGTATGTTTAAGTGCTTTCACAGTGATTGATTTTTGATTTCGTGACATCTTTTTAAGGTTAAATAGCACTCAATTTGTTCTTATTTTTAGTCATGTAAAAATAAAAAAACAAGTTCATGAAGCGTGATTAAATTGAACCCCATTTGGCTGCAATATCGTCTCGTATATCATATTTGACACATGATCTTTGCCAGCAGCTACAAAAGTGTTGTATGCTCAACGTGGGTACAAGAAGACTGTACAGGCAACGAACAACAATGTATGTGAGTACACAAGAATCACTAACACGCCGCATTTAACACCAGGTAGGCCATATAAGCCGCAAGTTTTTCGAAAGCGAAATATGAGGTTACTTTGGTTTTTTCAGTATACCTTTTTGTTTTGTTTTTTTAAATATTCGTATTACTTAAATGTGAAGGTAAATTGATCTTAATGATTACAAAAAAAAATTATTAAAAGAATTCAACATAAATTGATGGTTTTAAATTTTTAATTTTACATTTGCCGAACTTACTCTACACCCATTTCTGTTCTTACACGGTTTAAGTGTATCTAAATTCAAACATTTCCACGGTGCTATCAATGACCTGCACCCGATGACGACCGATCTTACGACGAAATTCAGCAGACCCGAAATATCGATATTTTCCAATACTTTCCCTAAGTTCGGTAAGCGTGACGCTATGCGTGATGAAATGGTGAGTCTTACCAATCTACCACTTGTGACCACTAAATGTTTCTTGGAATAATTCAAATTGGATTGTGGTCCCATCATCCCTGGGCCTGTTTAAAATATAAATATAACAAATTGTCGAGTCTAGAGGATTATTTGAGGTAAATTTGGTATGAATAATTTAATTTCATAATTTGAGGGTAAATTCTAATGCCTAATAAAAATAAACGTGCCATTCCATTTTCAAGCCGCCCACAGCTAAAAATATGCTAAAAATAAGCCCCTCTGTGATCGACTCAATGTGGGCGCAGGCTATAGGTCAGGAGCAAGTCTCCACCCGCCTGTGCGAAAAAAATGCCACGACTGTAGGCTTCCTCGAAACATGTATGGGTGCACTTTTTGTTTCAAATTAATTCCGATTTAATTAATTTGCACACACACCTTAGCGTGCTGTGTTAACGTATTTTATGAATTCGTAATCGGCAGGAGCTGACACTGCGCAGCGGAAAAAAGTATCAATTATCACATCAACTGCAAAAATACGAAATGTGCAGAGTTTTGAACGGGCAGCGTGTCAAAATTTAGTGAGACTAATAAAATTCCACACAGCGTACACAGAATGAGGACAGAACTCATCGGGCAACGCATTGTTTCCACATTCGCTATCCGCATTTATTTTCCGCCAAACGAATGCCGTTGTGTGGCATGGCCATGACTATTTGGCGCGCGGGTGGTAAAATTCAATGGCGATTCGTTCCCATAGCTGACTCGCTGCAAAAAAAAAAAGTTTACCATCACTTTGTTCTTTAGTTCTGTTCAAATTTCCTGTTCCATGTTGTTCACTGAACCGTCGGCATCGGAGAGGGAACTTCTGGTCCCGACTTTTTCTCACTTAATTCCCATCCCCACGCGCCCCATACACACACACAAACCAACAATGAAAAGGAGATCGAGCAAAAAGCATATTTTAACAATGACTACGTGTAGTGCAGACTAGATATTTTGTCGAGGCTTTATACTTCTCAAACTTTCCAGCTCTGTGACAGCTCTTCGCAGATGCAATGTGTGCTCTCCATGCCTTGCGCTCTGCGCCCTTTGTTATTTAGGAGCAGCGGCAGCAGACAAGCAGAGCAAGCCCCGTGCACATAGCACTCTGATAATAAACAGACTAGAAGCGATTTATACGGAATGTAAGACAAAAGGAGAAATATAAAAGAATTTATACTCTCTCTCTCCCTATTGGACAGTTTACATTAGCAGGCTCCCGACTCGTAGAAAGGAACTGACTCGCTTAAGGATCACCTCTCTTCCGTCGTTGCCATTGCCCAGCGCTGCCATCAAAGCAATTGTTTCCACGACGAAAGCTAACACATGGACCAGCTCTCGCTTGCAGACACAACCCCACCGAGGGCCCATAAAAAAACCTTCAACAACTCCTTCTCGGGAACTGCAAAATATTCGATTCATTTTTAAGTTTTTTGTTCTTCCTTTTTAGCACTACAACTACCTCCCCCGGTCCGGGGATTATCAGGAGCGATGCTAACATGCGAAATGGGAAGTAGGTTGGGCACCGGAAACAAGAAAAAAAAAAATATACTCGTAATCATATTCTGTGCTCTCAAGGGTAGGTTGCAAAATATGTAGGACACTATACACTCACACCTACACATAGTTCTACCCACCTGACTGCCCTACATACCCAGACAACTATTGCAAAGTGTTTATTATTATTGAACACCGGGGAGCTTTAGGGGGCTCAGATAATAGCAGGGCGGGCGACTACGTGGCTCCCCAGACATGAACTATTTTGCAATTTCATTTCAAAATTAAAATTTTTAGCCCTTTCTTGCCGCTGCAGGGCGCAGCCCACCCTCTCGAAGTGCACATGTGAAAACGATCCTTTTGAGAAATTTTTGCAAGTGCAGCAGTGCATTTAGATGAAAATACAAAATCCCACCCACACGCCGGGTGCATGTCATATCACCACATTTGCTTTCCGCAGCACATACCGCCGCCACATTCCCCTGATGGATCGATTCCTCGCTCCAGGATACCCACGTAGTGTGAGTATTTGTTCATTTATTTATCTCTTTTTTTTTTCTCCTCATTCCTCGTTGCTCGCTGTTTCGTGTTTATGCGGTATCCTTTCAGATGAAAAACCCCGAGCGGTAGAAATAATCTGCAAAAAAAACAAAAAAAACCCGAGTCTGTCTTCACCCGAAACCACTGAAGCATACCATCGGCGAACACAGCCAGAGAACTGATGTACAACGCAACGGCGAAAAAATACGAGCTGTGGAAGAAATGCCAACGAGAATTCCTGTTTCCGTTCAGCTTGATGTTTGGATTGAATTTGGCCCACATCCACGGGCTCCGATATCATTTCCGCCAGATAATATCCACCCCCGTTCCATGCGCGCCTCAAAGTCACAATTATTTCAGCCGCTGTTGGCGAATTAAACACGGCCCTGGCTAGTGTGTGTCTGTTATCAGAGAAGGATTATTGGTTGCAATTTTTGACTGAGTTGGATGCTGGTTGAAATTGGTGGTGGATACTAATTGCGGAGAGCGAGGAGTGTATGGGTCATCCAATCGAATGCACACTCTGACATGACAGCAGAATGATTGTGTATGAACTGCATTTGGTGAGCGGGTTGACTTAGAAATGACTTACTGTCTTTGGTTTTGTCCAAATGCTGTAAATGTCGGTCTTGCCTATGGGCAGACTCCAATACCAGACAGCCATATCATCCATCACTACTCATCTGACAGCTGCATCAATTGAACGAATAGGCGTCACAGATGGGTGCCATAGGACAAAAGTGCGGCTTTGATTTCACACAGAACAGATGCAAGAAGTTAATCAACCATATGGGCGCGCGGTGTTACCAATTTTCTGACAACGCTAATAAATCATGATAAATCATCGCTCAATGTATCTGAATGCTTACAAGCCTTAAATCTAACATTTTATGGTCAAAATCAATGGTCCCTTCGAAAACATACGCCAGCTTTAATGTTATCGGCACCACTCTTCACCACGAGTCTGCGGTCGACGCTCAGCAAAAAGAGACCATCATCTCTGACCAGTTTCAGTTGCAAGAAAGCAAGCATGCTAACAGGAGTCCATACCGGACACAGTGCCATGGGTAAAGATGAATTTCGTTTGATCTCTGAACACACCGCGAATTTGGCAGAAGCTACAGAGCCGCGTCAGAAATATAATCTGTCCAACATCTGCTTTGTGAATCCCCAGACCAAGCGATGTAAAGGAAGCATTTCCTAGGAAAACACGTCTTTGTACAGCTGGCGAACTTAAGCGGTGTTGAACTGAAAAAGCTTCTTAGATTCATAAATGTTTCTGGATGCTTCTAGGAATAAGAGAAGGTCTAACGATGGAAAAACATCCCCAATTGTGGGAGTAATATATCAAACACGTTAGTTTAGGTGAGAAACAATCGTAAGGTTATCAGAGTAGCCTACCTACGTACCTATCTACCTTATATTGGTTTGCTACCATTTGCAAAGACAATTTATGCAGTTGCAGTGGAGAAATTTGAAAAAGTCGTATGGTTAGTCTTCAAAATCATAAGATCAAAAGGACAAGAGTAACGACATGAGCAATCACGCACCAAGTGGATGTCATCCCAGCATGGAAAGAGAACCCCTTGACACACTACGACAAGCAATAAACGACTACCCTTATGTGCTTTTTTGAGCTATACAAAAATACCCAATACCACCTCTATCTGCACATTTAACTCTTACGACGTTTGCTCTGCCATACTATCTATTAAAAGTGAATCTTTAGTTCTAGATAATGTTCATCCCGATTTTGTTAAAGTCCTCCTTCCTGTTATTCTTCCACATATCACGCACATTTTCAACACAATATTATGTTGTTTAACATCAAAATATCCCGTACCGTCGAAAAAAGCTAGGATTGTACCAATCCCTAAAAATGCTAGTAATATTGAATAACGACCAATAGCTATACTTCCTTTTTTATCTAAAGCTCTCGAGACTCTCTTGAGCAGCCCGATTAGATTTTACCTTGATGATAAAAATCTCCTTACATAAGAAATGTATATATGAATTGCTATATGTGTATAACAGCAATTTTAAAAGTATCTGACGACATACGACAAGCGACTGATGAAAATAAAATTACATTTTTAACTCTACTCGACTTCTCTAAAGCATTTGACTGTGTTAGTCCTTCTATACTCTGTACAAAATTTTCTGTACTTATTAACTTCTCAGATTCTTGTTATAATTTAATTTATTCATATCTTAGCAATCGTGTGCAAGCTGTATGTTTAAATGATAAGTTGTCTTCTTTTTGTAATGTTGTAACTGGTGTGCCCCAGGGTTATATACTGGGTCCTGTATTGTTTCCAATGTTTATTAATGTTATACCCACTGTAATATCTTACTGTTCTTGCTACATTTATGCCGATGACGTTCAGTTATATATTAGCTCCAAGCCCAACCTAACTGAGAGTACTAAACGGACTAAAGGACTGTTCCTAAATCCCACTAAAACCAAAACTATTCCGATAGCTAAACAAGCTGTTCACCACATGAATTTCACTTCTATTCAGCTGAATTCAATCAATATTGAATACGTCTCTCAGGTTAAAAACCTGGGTATAGTTTTCAACAACAAGCTGACGAGGAATAATCACTTTACAAAAGTTGTTTCAAATGTATATGCAGCTCTTAGAGGACTTTCAGTCACCAAGCACTTTTTGCCAATCAACGTTAAATTGAGACTTGTGAAATCCCTTATTTTACCATTTTACCAATTATTACTTATGGATGTGAGATTGTGAGATTTTTGTTGATTCCGATTTTCATTCGTTTCATAAATTGCAAGTTGCCTTTAATTCTGTTGCGAGCGCAGGCATGAGCGCATTTCATCACATTCGCGTAAAATTTTAGGTTGTAATTCAAAAGCGTATCTTATGTTTTCCTTTTCAAGTTAATACATAAAAGTCAACCTGAATACTTGTTTATTATTTTGTCATGTTTTTCCTATTTTTCTGCTTTAAATTGAGAATGCTCTTTAGTTATTTTAGCTTTTTTTTCTATCTCCATTTCTATTTCTTTATCTTTTTTTTTTGTTTTGCTCTTTCTTTCTTAGTATATCATATTTCTATTTTTTGTCCTATGTAATATGTTCTCTTTTAAATGTGAACTGTACTTATTCTTAAGAAAATGTCTTGTATATACAGAAACACGCAATAAATACAAATACAAAATATAAATGCATATGGGTGGCGCGACAGTCGACGAGACATGGGCTTAGCTTCTTCAGCAACCACTCGTGTTGTACAGTTTTATGCTCCAAACGACCAGGTTTGAGAAGCTTTTCCTTGACAGAAGTACTCGTGCACAAAATTACATTGTTAGACTTATATCAAATTTTACACAAATTTTTATACTGAGCTATCGAAAATTTTGGTCCTTCGAGCCGGATCCACTTAGGCGAGTTTATTTGCTTCAACAATAAAAGCTGCTGCTTCACCATCGAATGCCTGTTGATGATTGTGGTGAACATGATCTTGGTGTTGATTCACCGGAGAACAAACGATTGAAGCATTTGGCTTGGAACACATGCAATCTCGGCACCACCCATTTCTCTTCGTCTAATCAATGAATTCCACTTGTTGATCATTCATTTCCTTCCAAAGTGTGCGAAATTACCTCGATGTTTTCCTTGAAACACATACAGTTTCTTTGCCCTGGAATTCATAAAACACGCGATTGGAAACGTATATACGCGACTATATGTTTGGTAAGTAAGTTTATAGTAATATGTCGCCGCTGCTATTGAGTGGAAGGGACCCACAGTTGCATGCCTACAGGCACTGATACCATTTCAGTACACATTCTGAACGATTATCTGTTATCAAGGCATATCGCTACTGCAAAACATCAATTGAAACCTGCAAACTTGTTTATGGAATTCGTAGATGATCTACTGGCACATGATACCTCACTAAAATACAATTATCACCTACTCTCGATCCGATCACACAGCTTGCTCAGAATGAGTAGGCCCAATCTCAGAATTCTTATCAACGTCAACATTGGGAACTGGGCACTTGGAACTTAATTCTCAAAACTGGGTCGGCCATTCAACGACTTCCAAACATTATATTGTTTACAATCAGATCTTTCGCACAAGGTTTAAGGAAAAGATCCGTTGTGCGTGATGCTAACTCGTGACCCTCACTACGTAGCACCAAGTTGGGTCAGATCCTCGGATATGGAAGTATTTGACATTGATGACCCCAAGAAACGTATTAGATTCAACGATTTTCAATTAAACACGTGCAGCCGAAGAACTCGCGTAGGCATCGGACTGAAGACTATAAGGAAGAAAACTAGGAAGCGCGTAAGGCCGCCAAAAAAAGGATGAAAAACAGCGCCATCTACTACGGTGATTGCAACAGAGAGAGGCGCATTAGCACGCACAACACGCAGTGGTTTGTGAGTTCATTTATTAAGTTTTTTTGCCATTTTTTCTTAATATAAAGTTGTACATTTAAATTGATTTTCATTTCGTTAAACAAGCAGTTAGATTAAGTCGAAAGACATAGTATAATATTAAGTTTAGCTTAGAGAGCCCGCCGAGGGCCAGTAAGTTACTAGTTTATGCATTTTTGTCTAGTATGTAAGAATATACGTTATGAATTGAGAAATAAAAATGAATTTAAAAAAAAAGAAAGTGGTTTATGAGAAGCTTGGCCCAGGTCCGCCTCGGTCTGTCGCGTCACCCATATTATATTATTATTATGGATTTGTTGTTCAACTTGGGTAAATAGTCTTAACCTTTCCCTGCCATCCGACCATCAGCCGGATTTGCGCCCATACCACGACGGAGAACAAAGATGACAACAGCGAAGCCATCTTCTATAATCTTCTAGAAAAGGCAAATGATCAATGCCCAAGCTTCAACACCAAGACCGTTCAACGCAAAGCTGGGTAAAGGGGACATCTTTTCTTGAATATTGATAACAAACTCGCTTGTCTACAATTCCACGGGGCGTATTCTCTCTATATCTAGTACGTTGTTCCCGACCACAACTTCAATAAAGGGACTGGGTGGTCCCCTGATCTATCGACCGTCAAACGGAGTGATCAGGCACTCCTCCAGCAAACCTTATGTCCGAACGTTCCGAGGAGCCAACTTCCTTATTGTAGTCAAGGTTAGAGAGAGAGGATATCAAGAGAACAGCGTAGACGACACGGCTTGTCGTTGAACAGCAACACACCTTTCCCTTCCTGATTTTTATACTTCTGCACAACACACTTTTCGATTTGGAATAAATGGCATTGTTAATCGGATACCCAAAGTCATGTCCTTTACCCAATCGAAAATCTCTGAAGCGACGAAATTAAGGCTTCTATTTCCCTATAACATATCGACAAACTATGGCCACAATGGTTATCTGCAGACCCACCGACCCCTATTCGATCTTAAATGTGAAATACTAAGCCCCACCATTAAAAGCACCAACTTGTAAAAAGATAAAATGGCTAATCACATCGTCGCATGTGCATTTGCATCAAATTCTTGTGAAAGAGTACCTGATCAGCCCACACATCGCAAAGATCCGCCTCAGGTCAGACAGAAGACTGCTCAAACACACACCTACAGGTGTCATCACCAACTTCCGTCGTCGGGATACAATTAAGTCTCAATTCCCCTCCCTTGGACCGGCCCACAGCACGAATCTGTTGCTCAAGAGATACTCATAGCAGCTGCAGGCCATCACACTCCGACCACTGTCCAAAAGCAAACGAAAACAAACGTCAAAAACGTCATTCCTTTTCATGGATTCATCCAATTACGGCGCCTCTGTGATGCATTCGTCTGCTCTTGTCGGCCGGCTGTGAGTGCCAGTGCCCTCCACTCGTTTTTGCACCAAGAAGGAAGGTGATAAAATACCCCGAAGCCGTCGCGTACGAAACGATACTGAGTCCCCAGCTGAGCCCAGAGCTACCTGCTGCCCGCCCGCAACTATCGATTTCCCCCCCACAGTGATAGAACTAAAGAGCCCCAGAAGAAGCGGCTTATTTCATAAAAACCCATAGACTGGTCCTTTCATTTCCAGTCGATTCGATTCGCCGTGAACGGGTCCACAGTGCCCGGTGTGTGCCTGGGCATAGATGTGCAAATATGCAAATGAGGGATCAGTAGGCTTTTGCAATCGATTTTCATTTTGCCACCGCCCCTGCACGAGACTCGAGAGGAGAAACAAAAGAGCCTTGACGAGGAAAATCGTTTATTGAGCCAACTATCCAAATACGAGTTCCGGACACTATGCTGTCCCAGTCCCAGCCCGGAATGGTGACTAAGTCGGAGTGAGGACGATGATGACGACTCCTCAAAATCAAACATTCTGCTGATAGAACTTTTAAAACGTCAACGAAACTGGAGGAATGTCCAAAATGGACTTCAGCCAGTGTCTCCGGGCTCTAATTCCATCAGCGGGGATATTCACAACACGAATGCAAATCGAGAACGATCCCCACCAAATTATCAACGTAAAGTGGGATGTGCAACGATGATGATCATCAGCCATCACCGCCCCTCCCCGCCGGCTTTGCTGTTGAAAGGACATAACTTTTTCAGCGAAAACTTTTGACTGAAGCGAATTCTAACGACTTTTCGACTGAAGAGGAACTCAAACCATTTCTGTTTCTTCTTTTCCCGTCGGACAGGAACGTGGAACGTGGTGGTGCAGAGCACTGATTTGGGGAGGCCATGCGATTCGGTGATGAAGGTTCCTTTTGCTTGTTATCTGGTCGGTATTTTGGCTGTGCAGATGTGTAGCTATGTTGGCGTATTCATTTGTATGATTTTCGAGTGCGCTTTGGAGAAATTCCACTTGCCAGCGGCTTTCGTGCATCAAATAAATAAATTTCGTTTCGGTTCGGTTCGGCCTGGGCACACAGAGCCTGAGAAAGAGTGAGGGCGGGTGAACTGCATTCCACCTACACTCTTGTACACAGCACAGTCTGTTAGGAGGAGGCAGAACAACTCGACGACGATAGCAGGCCTAGCTGCTGAGGTTGGCATTTGTATGCACAAATATTTGAAATAGTTGAGACTTCAAGGATCGCATAAAATATTCTAATTTCAGTCCTTTTTCCGCAGGCTCCCGAGCCACCCGAGGCTCATGAATTCCAAGGATGTTTTGTGTGACTGTGTTTTTTCGAGTCCGCCTGTGTGTGTCAGTGTGTATCTGCATTCTGATAATGTTCCCGGAAATCGTTGTTTAAAAATAAACTCAGTACAGGGCGAGCACAAGACACAAGCGAAATGCACCCGAAACAGCGTTCAGCAGCGCGGCGCGGCGCTGCGCAACCCAACAAGGAGTGCTCGACGAGAGAGAGTGCGATTTATGGCCGAAGGAAATGCGCCATCGTTTCGCTTAGCAGTTTAGTGGCAGTTTCCTGTGCAATTCTTATTGTTTTTGGAACATTGAATTTTAAATTAAGACCCCCACCATATTTCGGGGCGCGCTGATTCTGTCGGTGACAAGGCCCTACCCTTGACCTGGTCCTTGGCGCTTAGTGCATGGTGCCGCCTGCCGCCTGCCGCCTGCTGCCTAATGATGAATTCTCCTGCAAAAACTTTGCACACACATGTGCGGCGGGTGTGGGATGTTTCCGGCAGATTTCTCATTTTGTTTTCGATTTACGCTCAATTTTGTACTTTCATCGTCGTCATCGTCATCGTCTGCTGACTTGTCGTCGTCGTCGTCGTCATTGCCACTGCCGTCGTCGTACTAGTCGTCATTGTCGTTGTCGTTCGCTCCCCTTAAATATGTATTCCTCTGGTGGGACGGAAAATCCAATTTCGGGTCTCGGGCTTCACCCCCAACAGAGAGAAATTGCTGTTGCTTTCTGCGGCGGTTATTGTTGGATTGGAATTTCAATATACGTCGTCGTCGCACAGATGCTGGGTGGTGGCACACAACTGTGTGCGACACTGCTCTGTACGTTTGCGTGAACGTGTACGTGTACGTGTGGGCGAGTGCTACTATATAGTTGAACAATGGATTTCTGGAACGATGACGGCGACGCATGACGGGGGTGGCTTTAGGTTGGTTCCGGCCAGGAAGAAACATTTTTCCATATTCGCTCAAGAAAAACATAAACAAATTTTGCGGTTTATTGCCTCTAAGTCCCTCGATTTGCTTCGTCTTCGCTTGCCTTTCCTACCCCGCATGGGGCATTTGTATTCTGCCACTCTCTCATCGTCATCCTCCTCCTCCTCCAGATCGCCCCATGATCTAGGGGTGAGCTGTGTGTTTAGCAATGCGGCTGTATGTGAGATGACTATACCGGGGGCGCACTGGATGAATCTCATATGATTTCGCTTCAAATGAAATGGAAATTTGTATCCTTTTTTATGCCCGCGTACATTTGTACATTTTTTTATGTACTCCTCTCTCCATCTCTCGACTCTGTGTATGAGTATGATATACGCGGAGAAAATGTAGTACTAGTGACAACGGTGACGGCGACGGCGACGACGGCAGAGTCTGTCTCTCTGCGACTGTATGCCGTGTCGTCCTAGGTGGATTAGGATTACAAATGGATGGGCGCACTGAAAGGCAAGCTGTGGGTGGACTGAGTTGGGAAAACTTAATTTTTAACATCATATTCAGGGAGTATTTTTTTGTTTGCCTGTGCGTACGAGGGTCGTTGTTTGGCCCTTCATTCGTTTTTCGTGTCCTTTTTTCCGGTTCTCTGATGGAATTTTGTAACATACAGAGTTTTCATAAATGGAGCATAAGTAATTTTTTCATTTTAGAAAATTGTGAATTCTGCGAATTCTGTTGAGGCAACTTCTTTATGATGATCCCTTTTGCTTTAGTTCGGTTTGGAGCATATGGTTAGGGGGAGACAGGAAGGAGTAGGGTAATTTGGCTACTTGATGCAATGATTCATGAGTCCTCTCCCTCTCCGTCCATCCACCCTTCAAGCGCCTCCGCGAAAGCAAACTCTGGGGAGAACATCAAATGGCGGCGAAAATTGTACAAAATTGCCACTTCGATTTTGAAGAGGTCGAAGCGTCACTCCCTTCTTGTATCGGAATGCCTACGCGACAAGATTAGGATATTGCCCTGCGTATTGATGGCTGACGGAGGGTGTCGACGGTGGCGTGGAGAGGGGAAGAACGCGTTGTTCCATTTAATTTAGATTTTTATGACTTTCTTGGAATAGCGTTGATGGCGGCGACGCGAAAAAATAATGACTACTTGCTGAAATGTCGATTCAGAGCAGTTGCTCAACCTCTACGTGACGAAAATATGTATTAGGCAGGCTGGCGGTGGAAAAAATGCCAGCCGTCCCAGAGGTGGATGTTGTCGCTTTTCTCTTCTCTTCGAGTTTTTAATATTCTCTCGTTTTCTGTGTTCGATCACAGCGGCATGTCGTCCTTTGTTACTCACTCGCTGAATGCGTATCGGTTTGGAGCATCTTAACAGCTCAAGAGTCGACTGAATAGTTGTGTAAGCTGAACGTGTGCCCCTCTTGAGGGATTCAGACATGTACGCAGTAATTACACAATGTCAACGGTGGTACAGATAAGGGGTTCTTGACAGTACCACTCTGCCACTTTGGAGGGGGGTGATAATATCCAGCTTGCTGTGCCCTAATGGAATTCCTAATAAACCCCCTGTCAGTTGGGAGTGACAGATGTTGGTTAACGTGTAAAGTAGTAGTTTTTAAGTTCTGAATTCTTGACAAATCAATTTGATTGACAACTGTGTCAATCAAGCGTCCCCACATTTGGTTCCAACAGTCTGCAGTCTGTTCAATTGGAGGTCCGATGTCCTTGAACTGGAATAGACCAGGGCCGCTGTCAGTACCGAAAATCAGCTCTTGTGCAAATCTCAAATAGGAGATGGAATGAATTATTTTGATTTAATAATAGAATCGGATACCCCGATCCAGACAGATTCCGCCAGACAGTCGTGACTACCAGAAATACCTGCTCATGTGCCTGCCTATATGTGTAATTAAAATGTGTTTGGCTGGGAATTAGCATCCCTTTTATGTTGATAACGTTGTCCTTGTTAATGAATAAACTTTTTCCATTAAAAGCTTGAGACACCGATGTATACAACAAACCGATTTTACAAATTAACATTAAGCATGAGCAAATTTTAGAAAACATCGTTTGATAATTTCTCATTTTGCTCTACTGTTGCTTTCGGCCAACAGCACAAGTCACAGCCGCAACATATTAATAATTCACTCTTTACATCACATCTGTTTGACAATGCCATCAGGCGCCGCCGAATTTCGCTAGTGGGGCATTAGGTTGTCATGAGTATTGAATTTCATTGTGTGAACACAAGTACAAGGCGTTCACTAATCTTCAAACATATTGAATAGGTTAATTCTTGGCCATTGAATGAAATCCCTTTCTCCTTTTAATACACAAACTAGCGTTGCCCCGTCGGCTTCGAAGAACATTGCCTTTATTTGTATGTTTAATTAGAAAACATTTTTTTTCTTTTAAATGAAGTTATTGAAAGGCTCTTTGATAAAAGATATTTTTTGATTTTCCTTTATGTGCGAACAATATTAAAAAATCTGAAGGCACACGTTAACAAGCAGTTGTCCATGTGAGAAACCGTTATTTTCCAAATTCAAACCATGCGCTTGCAAAGATTGTATGTGTCCGAAAATATACATTTTGCATTTTCAAGAGTGAACAAGTTTTTTTGAAGAAAAGAAATATATCTTTTTTTTAAATGTACCCGTTAGTTAAAGCTCTACACAGATTTATAAATTACATTTTGATCTGTTTGGTGAGAGAGCAGAAAAATTTAGGCTAATCACCACAAAATGGGGAAAAAACTCGAATATTAAACAAATTTCAACAGAAACGCCACCTATCGTGTCAATATTTTTAAATAGAGGCCTATGTCCTTCGCATTGTTTTTCTGAATAGTTTAAATGAAAAACGAATCAAATTGGATAAAAGGTGCGTAAGTTATAAGTAAACGCACAAAAGTAGTGCGTCAACTTAATTTGATACACGTGCAAAATTGTCATTATCTCGCCGGCTGTCCACGCAAGGGTTTCAAACAAACAAAGGTCTTAAAAATGTTACCAACTGCGATGGAACACATATTATTTCTTGAAGCTCCATTCCTAGTTCGCAACTATATTCATGTTGTCTATTCCATATAAATTTAAATTTACCATATAAATTTAGATGGTCCTAAATATCCTTTAGCTGTACTTATGTACCAAGGATGTACTACTCCTGACTTTTATCACAAAAATTAGTACAATATTATATCAGGAGGCATTATTTTGGCATTGAGACGGAAGCGGCTTAATTTTGTCTAGCTGTGAATGAGGGCAATACAAAGTTTATTCTGTCATCAAGGAAGGGCATACAACATTGACGTCTTGGACATAGGGTCACAATGGGTCACTTCCATATAGTCAAAGACTTCGTCTACCTTCGGATCCGCAGTGAATAGAACGAACAACAAAAGTACCGAGACCAAGCGCAGAGTAACTCTTGCCAACCACTGTTTCTATGGGTTCAAGAGGCAATTAGAATTAGAAGGACCAAGTTGACTTTTTATAAGGCATCGCAGTCCTGCTGTACGGCGCGGAGACATGGACAATCTCTAAAGGGGATGAGGAAATCCTTGGTCTCTTCTAGCGAAAAGTTCAGCTTGCGATCTTTGATCATGTTTGTGTTGATGGTTTTTGGAGGAGAAGATTCAACCACGAACTTGTACAGCGACACTCAGGCCTCTAGGGATCCAAAGTCTAAGATGGCAAGGTCATGTAGAGCGTATGGACAACTCAACTCCAGCCCGACGAGTCTTCGACTCTGAACCCGTGGGACAAGGCAACAGCGGACACCTGCGTTTAAGGTGCCGCACCCAGGTGAAGAATGACCTCAACCAACTTGGGATGCGACAATAGAGGCAGCTAGCCAGAGAGCGAACTAGTCGGAGAGGCTTGTTGGCTGAGGCCGAGGTCTACCAAAAGAATAATAAAGAATATGAAAAAAGCCATTATTTTCGTTTTTGCGAATGTTTTTTTGTATAGCTTAATCTTCATGTTTGTTTTACAAGACACCTCCCACCTCCTCTTACTGGAACTCCATATCCCGATGCAACAGCTTTCTTGTACAAATTCAGAACTTCTTGAGTCACATAACCTATAAACATAAACACGTCTCAAATTTTAAGGGAATACAGAGCAAAATAATTATTGAATTTAATTTAATCAATGTTACGAAACAGATTTCTATCTGAACTCACTTTAAACATTCACAGAAAAAGAAATCGATAATCCAAGGCCTGATTTTTTTTTTTCGGAAAAAAAAGAGAGCCTACAGGGCCTACATTTCGCTTCATCTTTTTATACACAAAGCATCGGACCCATGTTCATGCTGAAAACCACTTGAGTACATGTCAGTTTCTACTAAGAACCAATCGAGCAAACAATGCCTCTTAAAGCTTCCTGCTCCCACCCTCCAGAGGGAACTTTAAACGCTCAATCAAGCTCGCACTCCATCTTTTTGGTACGCTCTGTAATCTTTTTCACCCGAACCCCGACAAGCGCTTTTCAATGAGCCTGCCACTAGTAAAATGAGGCGCAAAAAAAGTACACCAACCGTTGTTGGAAAACAGTGAAAACCCTTAAAATGATTTATGGATCCACATCATTTCTGTTGATTCGAGAATATTTATTACTTTCTGTTGTCGAAAAAAAAAACAGAATTTCTTTCATCCCGACAGCCGAGATGGCGAGATGCGTACGGCAGGATTGGAAGAAGATTTCACAGCCATTACTAGACAACTTGGGTTTCACTCCGCTCACGTAGGAACAACAAGACTGTCTGTCTGTCTCGCAAGTGTTACGCTTTAAACTCAGTCACTCCCCCGTCCCAACATGACCGACAATTTGCTGTCCTTGAGCGAAAATAAACTCAAGCGTACCAACAGAGAAGAAAAAGAACATCCTAAGCGCACGGGGCTCCATCCAACATAAATCATTTAATCATAAATTGAAACCGAATTTATTACGCGCACACCCTGCGCCGCGGAGTTTCCTTTTCATTCATGCATATTTTCCCTACGCCCCTGCAACCGGAACGTGGCCGCGATGGGTGGGCCGTGAGGCAGAGGGTTGCACGGACGCTGTTGCTGGCAGACAGTGAAGTTGGCAAATAAAAAATGGAACGTCACAGGCGCTGCTGTAGGGCAGCGATTTCATGTTTTCACGATTAAATATGTCACGCATGTGGTGCACACACATGCCGAGGACATTCTGACTTGCCGCCCTTTATGGCCGACATCCTGGATCCCCCGTTGCGCGAGCTAATATGCGTTAGCATGAAATTGCATTAGCGTGCTAACTGTGAAACAAATTCATCATTTGCATACATACCACACGGCTTTCACGTCGGTACAGTTGCGTGCAGGGCTGCGAGGGCGGCTAATAGGTCAAACCATGTTTCCTCGACGCCACCACTGATGACGGTTAAGGTCATGCAGATTTTCATTGAACAAAGGACGGCCTGAAGTCTGTCACTGGCACACCAAACCAACGGTTGCTAATTGATTATGACTGAAAGCGTTTTACGCTTGACTTGTCTGTCGCCTGGTCACGACACTGCTGTCAAGGGTTCGCCTTAAATCGAGAAAATTACAGACGAGCATACAACGTACGCATACAAAAAACGTTCTCTCTGGCTCTTTGTAGGAGACAGCGGCATCACAAAAAAAAAAAAATAAAAAATACCGGAAAATTGGGCACGAATTTCTAAATTCGAACCCATTCACTAGGGAGCAGGCGAACGAGGCATGAAGAGCAAGAAAAAACGAGTTAAACCCAAATTGCCCCCTTTACCGGAAACTCGTGTCCTTGTTCCATACCCGAATGGAAACAAAAATGAAATCAATTAGGGAAAAATGGGGAAAGAAGTTGCGCCCAGCAGCTCCCCGAGTAATCACATGGCATGGCCGTGTGTTAGGTGCTCGTGGAGACTTGACGAGAATTTTAAAAAGCGATTTGGAGCAGACCGTTTAAATTTGGGCAGCTCCACCGCTCCTCTGTGGATTCTCTCGGTTCTAGTGGACAGATTTTCCCCGGAACACGCACACGGATTCTGACGGATTAACCGGAAGCGTATTTGCAGAAGAGCCTAGTCATCATCATTCGACAATCGGAATACTGCTTTCGGGTCATAAAGAAGCTTAGAAGGTGTGGGAGCACACGGAGGTGGGCAGAGTAAAAAGGGACTGTGTAAACTTTCATCTACAGAGGCATACCTGTTGCCAGACGCCGCCGCCGCTTCAAAGGATAAATCACGACGCGCACTATCCAGCTAAGCAACACCCGCACCGACCCCCCACAGACCATTTGAAGTGAAAGCCCTCTAGAATTTGAAATTCATTATTATCTGAATAATTCATGGCCAATGGATGAGAATCTCCAAAATTATCGTCCCTCGACCACAAGTCGGTGTGGGTGTGTGCCAGCTCTCCTTCGACTCCTCCAAGATTTCAGATCCAATCAAGAGAGCTGCAAATCCGCCCTGGATATACACAGTGCAGGCGACAAAAAGACGACACGCTAGCGTTCTTCCGCCGTTCTTCCACAGTGGTTCAGTTCAAACGCTCAGATTTTCGATTTTCAATAGGAGAGGAATTAAATCGCACTTATTTAGATTATGCCCCGATCCCTTTTTGCCTCATTCATCCAAAAAGCGGTGGCCGCCAGCACTGCCGCCACCACCACCACCGCCACCGCATCCTGCGATAGGGTTACAAAACACAATAGTCGACTGGCTGACTGGCTGGCTGCTTGGCTGGTTGACTGTCTGAATCTGGAAGGATTTATTTCCCGACCCTGCATAAATAAATATAAATTTGAATTTGATTGAACAGGATATCGGCTGGAGAGGAGAGACTGTCTTTTGTTGTATACTGTGTAAGGGGTCTCGTTCATAACAGAAACGAGATGCGGTGTGCCTCTCTGCTTCTTTCATATCTTCGCGGACTACATTTGTACGAATCCACCCATCCAGTCATTCTTGGAATATCGAAATCTCGATTAAGGACGAGAGCCGAACAATTTTTCGCACATCCCCGCCCACGGCAGTGTGTGTATTATTGCCTCTTTATTGTATTCTGATTCGAATTAGATATAAGAAAAGTGATAAGGAATCTACTCCCTTAATCGAATTTAATTTAAGGCCATTGATTGAGGATGGCGAGGCGGCTGGCAGGAGGACGCGTGTCCCTTCCGCATTTTTTTGCTTGTTCACTTCGTTCTGGAATTTTGTATTCCGGATTCGGGCGGGTAATACATTTAAAAAATACAAAAAAAAAGTAAAGAAAACGAAAATGAAGATTGAAGAGAGAGACTGAGTGAGCGAGAGAAGACGGATGAAGTATCGATCGAATGTGTCATACATATACATACCTTGACTTGTTGCGGAACCCCTCGGCTAAATTCCTAATCCACATTCTGTTCTCACAATTTCGACAATTTGCATTACACTTTTGTGTATGGCCGTAAGGACTTTACTTTTCTTTGATTTTTCATCACTTTGCGCTCTTTTGTACACACTTGAAATTTATTTCTTTTCTTAACACATTTTTCCCGAAAAAAACATTTACGGATATCCGCCTCCTCCTCGCTGAGCTGAATTGCTGAACGCTGAAAGCTGAAAGGGAATAGAAACAGAAATAGAAATGAGTTCGATTTGAAATAAAATAAATAAGTAATGTAATTATCTAAGGGAACTCGGTTAGTTTGACATTTCTGTAAGGACTTTCGTGTTGGGATTTCGTAAGTGGACGGCTAGCCCCGGAGCACGTGTTCACTTCACAGGGCTGTCGATACTCGATTGTGTTACTTTCATTTGGGAAACTAAATATTTAGATAAGGAGCATGTGCAATTAGGAGAGCTTAGTTTTTGCTTTTTTTTCCGACTTCGTTATCTACTTTCTACTTTGCATGCATTTTTGGTGTTTCGTCTGTAGTTCTTCAAATTAGTAGGGAAATAAAGGGAAATGATTGCAGCTGATTGAAGAGATCATTTACATTTCGGCTGTGGTGTCGCAGTCATACAGAAGGTGTGATAACAAAATTTTCGGTGTTCCCATGACGTGTGTCGGCCTTACCTTGGAGACGATATCTGAAACAATTGTTCGCTCTACTTTGAGGGTGCCTAGTGTTTAGTAGCCAGAAAGCAACCGAGTTCGCTATTCGCAAGTATTTTTCAGTAACTCCACAAGATACAGGTTCGTGGTGTAAATCTGCTTACCAAAGTGCAGAATGTGTTACCATAAAGGTACAAAAAGATCGTCAACTAAAGGGGCTCACGTTAACAAGCAAATAATGGTATGAAAGAGGATACGTTTGGTTGGAAATATAGGAAAGATATTAGTCCAATTGAAAACTACAAGTTTTTAGAATCCGGACATCCACGCTCTTAGCTTCTCGCTGTAGTCAATTATCTTCTGAGGGTATATATAAACACATTAATCAAACACAAATGACTAGATGGCACAGCAAGCCCCATCAAATAAACAAACTATGCAAATGATCACTCTGTCTGTTTAGACCAACACTCATGACACTAATGGTCACGTCATAATGGGGGCACCATAGAATTGGCACACCACCCGGGAGGATGGGTGTCCCGTATTAAGATGTCTACAGAATCTGCATTGATAGAAGGGAGGAAGAGAGCATATGTCACTCTTTCTGCACATTCAGTGCTATGGCTAACCGTAGAAACATACATCTAGTCCCTACTTTTGTTTAAGCTAAAGGAACCTGAACCACGTCAGAGCAAGACATGCCAACACCTTCGTTGTAAGCGCCAACCGGTTCCAACAATAAAAGTTCTTAACTCCGGCTCGTATCACAAAGGTCCTCTACTGGACTAAATCTGACTTATTTCTACATCCAGGCTTATAAACGTAAGCTAACCTCGACATCTAAAATGTACCAACGCAAGTCATCCGTTTATTCCGTTTATTCTCCCTTTCCTGCGAGTTGTTCTTGCTTAGTTTCGACTTTAATTCGGAATGGACTCATATTTTTTAGACGTCTTTTGGTGAGAATGTTCCTTGTCAACTCTACGATCAATCGAAAGGGTGAGTCTAAGAATTATTGGCTATTCTGCGTACGCTGCTTGCCGTCATTAGGATCAAGTTATGTAATATCCGCGATCGGTTGGGCTTTATTCGGGCGACTATCTCAGCCAGAGCATGTGGATCGATGGGAATAAAGCAGGCACGAAATATAAAAATTGTGTTCGTCAATAACAAAAAATAAATTGACTTACAGTGGCCAGTAAGGCTGGATCAATTTTTAAAGCTGTTTTCTTATTTAACTACTAAAAGAAGGGGTGATGAGTAAAATAAACGAAAAATCACGTGGATCCTATGTAAACAGTATAGCACGTGTGAGTTTTTCTATATTTTTCTTTTTGTACATTTACTGTTAGTTCTGAACTTGACATATCACACTTTGTGGTATATTTCGTCATTCTGATCTTGGCATCATACTGAGAGGTAACAGCGACATTCAAGGGGGAATTAACTTATTCCTTACTTATTCAACTTATTATTTCAAAATTGTTTAATTTTAATAAAATATGAAAAATAATATAAAGAAGTATATAAAAATATAGAGAACAACATCCTTTCCCTGTCTCAAAATCTTCTTTAATCATGGGACGTAGCACAAACGAAAAACACGCAAAACTGTTGATCTTCACCTTATTGAGATCGGTATAGCAAAACACCGAAAATAACTGCGTACATACTGGTACGCGGAACAGAGTGGCTAGTGGACTTTTAAAGGGACACTCGGTAGTATTTGTCTCCACTGTAAAAAAAATACAAATTCAGCACTTTCCGAAAAAGACATATTTTTGCAAAGAACATAAGAGCTGATGACTATAAAGGAGTCAAAATCAACAGGTTCCAGTCAGACAGAAACTGAAAATTTCAATCAAATCAAAAATGTTGTTGATAAAAATCAGTATGTATCCAGTTTCGCTCGCCACTGTATATATTGTCACCTCATTGGAAGCTAGCCACAACCCCATGTCACTGAGCCTGTACAAAGATGTCAGAAAATGAAAGATCTATGATTGAATATTAATTTTTTATAATTCTTACTCACGGCCCTTTTTAAGATTCATTTTCTTAAAGCAAAGACTTGAGGTTATGTTGAAGCTGCTGACTGCTGCGCAGAGGGACAGGGGCAGCCACACTTAGGCTAGCAGAGGCCCATTGTGTTACCACCCGTATCTAAGGATAACTTCCCCAAACTAGGGGTTTTAAGAAAGCGAAGTCAGCCATATTGATTCTTTTGATTTTGTTGCTTAGTTCACTAAGTTATCGAAGTAGTGGGCCTCCAGATGGCTGAGTCTGCGGGAACAAAGAATACTGTAGCTGCACAGCAATTGCTCAATCGTTTCTTCCTCATCTAGCCTCTGAAGCTTTTGCATCAGTCATTATAAGGAAGGCCTAGTCTAGAAGCGTGAGTTCCGATGGCACAGTGCCATGTTAAAACGCCAATGAGAGATCTGAGATTCAGCCTTCTTAATCTGATCACGCTAAGGTGTAGTTTAGGAAGAATAATATGCCAGAGTTGTTTGGTGATGAGGCCTCCTGCCCCTAATGTCCATCTGCAGTTTGTTTGAGCACGTGTTTCAAGCTTTGGCATATGCATTGTGCCCTTTATAGATTGTCCGCTTCGCAATTCTCTGGAATGTCGCAGTGTCCCGGCGCCCAAATAAGATGGATCTGAAAATACATCGCCATCTCGTAAAAAGACAGGCGTCATTTAGGGAAGTCTTGGAGTTAAAAGTGACTGAGTTCAGTGATTTGATCGCTACCTGGGTATCGGAACAGACGATTCTCTTTTCGAGTGCGGTCCACCAAATTGCGACGCCATACAAGGTGAAGTGGGTCTGACTACTGACACAAATAGCCAGTGAACCATCTGAGCTTGTAGTCCCCATTTGAACCCTATGGCCCAATGAAATACAGACTAAGTGCAGCAACAGTTTATATCAAACATACAGGAAGTTATGTTATTTTTATCGAATAAATTATTTACAATTCGTACAAATAATCGCGATCGATATTGATGTACTTCTGCTGTATTTTAATATATTTCATGAAAAATTTATCGAAAGAAAATGGGAATAAAAAATGCATTTAAGCTTAATTCTTTATTTAGAAATCAAATTGAAAATAATGATTGTGTATAAGATAAACTGAATATTTGATATTTTCAAAATTTTCTTAAAAACATAAATAAATTTCAAAATATTTTATAAAATAATTCAAACATAAGTGGTTTAGAGTAATGCGATAATTTTGCAGAATATTGAGAAAATGCTTTTAAAATAGGTTTGAGGTAGCGATGTAGACGACGTGCGGTTAACGGCTAACAAATTGTAAACTTAAGAGTAGCTTATGTCGATATAGGCTACTCTGACAAATTGCCACAGAAATAACGAAAAGTATCCTGTGGACAAACTCAGTGCATCCAGTTCCGGTGATACTACTTGAACACCTTGTCAACTGTTTGTGAAAATGTGGAAAAATAAAGAACAAAACATTAATTTTTGATGCTTGTCACTTTGTGTTTCTGTACACGCTACTCAGAGAAAAGTTGAAAATGACAAAATAGAGTCACCAAATAGAGGTAGCCACAAGGACTACGCGACTACATTGAGTGAATGTTATTAATACAAATAATTTCGCGGAATTTCTCATTTTGCGTGAACTGTAAGTTGACAGGTTAATGACAAGAGGAATTGCGAGTTTTATACATTTTTGTTCTGAAAACTCGGGAAAATGCATGAACAATTTTCACAGAGCTCAGGCTATGAAAATGATTCTGGGTATCACATAAAGTAATTTGTATTAATTCACCCAGTGTAGTCACTCAACTTCAACAAATGTAATTTTTGCAACATAATGTATTAATTTATATATAATTTAAAAATATAAATATATGTATATTTTTAATTCTGAATGCATACAGTCAAAACCGGTTATAACGACCATCAAGGGACTATCGAATTTGGTCGTTATAACCGATATCAGGCATGTAAATTAATTTGATTGGTATACGTCAACCGGAACTTTTGTATTTTAAACCATACAAGCAGAGTCAACTCCAGTGTACAGTGAAGCCTTTATTTTTTTGCGGTAAGTTTTGCTTCCTCAAATTGTATTTTCGATACTTTCCCCATTTGCAAGGCCTTCATATTGCTCTCCAGCATCCAATCTAAAAATTATACTCTTCATTTTATTTCTTCATTTCTGATCCATTTTCGAATTCAAGTTACGAACCTATAAAATAAACCTTCACAACCACTCGTCACACAGAACAATTTACAAAACATAAACAGCGACATTTTACAAAACTCTACGTGTATTGCATGTGCTGACAACCAGCTTACCGTTTCAAAAAAAAAAATGCAGTCGGGCCAGCAAATGCGTCCATTTTAGTCATTGTTAGCAATAATGTATTTCAAAAACATGGACAAATATGTTTGTTTGAGCTGTTTGTGGTTTTAATTGATGGCGTTGTATACTATATGTTATTCAATGGGATTATAATGAGCCTCAGCCGGTACCTAAGAATTTGGTCATTATAACCGATAAGTCGTTTTAACCGATGTCGTTATAAGCGTTTTTGACTGTATTTAAAACGCAATAATCTCCTGCGCCTGTAGAAAGGTCTCCCGCAACATCCCAAAAAAGCCAAAAGCTTTTGGCGTAGCGTAGATGGGAATAGTAAATGTGTTTAAGCTGCACTCCCAACAGATGCTTACCCGGCCTGACGTGGAGAGAGACATAGGGAATCACGAAATCCTAACTCCAATCGACGAAGTACTCCTCCCACCAAATTTTGAAGAAGTCGACACAGCCATTAAAAAGCTGAAAAACAACAAAGCTTTAGGCTGGAGCTGCAGATCATCCGCAGAATTTGGGATGACGAGAGCACGCCCGACGACTGGAATATCAGCTCCATATGCCCCATCCATAAAATAGGCGATCCTACCTCTTGCAAGAAGAAATATATGCTGTTGAACAAGAAACGATCCGCCGAACACCACCTAGGACAAAACACAATCGACTTCTATCGACAGCTACCTCGGAGCAAACGTGAACTCCACGAAGGACTTCACAGTGGAGATGCTACTTCGCTTTATCAAAACAACTGGGCTCAAAACTGCGGATTCGAAGGACCAGAATCATGCTCTATAAAGCTCTTATTCTGCCAGTCCTGCTATTTGAAGCCGAAAGCTGGACACTTAGCAAAACTGCGGAACTGATTCTTGAGGCGTTCGAATGAAAAATTCTGCGTCGGATATATGGTCCCGTCTGCGAGGAATGGAATGGAGAAGAAGACATAATCGCGAACTCTACGCAGCTCGGAAGCAAAAATCCGTCGACTGCACTGGCTCAGCTACATGATGATGAGGTATAATTAAGACCAAAAGTTAATCATAAAAGATTAATGAGATGACGAGGGATAACCCTAGGTTAAGTAAACTATGTCATGCCTAGTTATGGAAATTCGAGCTAAATAACAATTATTGATATGGGAGGACCAGGAATTAGTATTCATTCCAAGAGAGCGTACATTTATTCATGACAGAACAAGCAGTTCTAAAGACCCTTAGAAATTCACAAGTGGCGCTCCACTTGGCTAAGATAGTGTCTCAGTTGATCATGCAAATGCCACCCGTTCTACTGAACTGAGTAGTTATTTGTTTGCATGGTTTTTTCCTAGCTTTCAGACAAAAATCGGGAAGCACATAATTACCTTATGCACTCTAAGTGGAATCCCATTGAAGGAGGTGGAGAAGTTTAAGTATCTCGGGGTATCTTCACGAGTGATGAAGGGAAGAGTACTACTGAACTTTCCTGTCCTGTGTGATTGGTTAAGCTTGGGCAGTTTTGACACAGCTTGCGAGTAATCAGTAAGGCCTAGCTAAGTGTGAAAGCCAAGTTAGCAGTTTTCAACTCAGTATTTGTTCCAACTCTCACCTATAGTCATGAAATTTGGGTAATGACCGAAGGAATACGTTCGCGAATACAAGCTGTTGAGATGAGATTTCTTGGCGCTATTATGGGAATTACTCGCCGGGATAGGGTGAAAACACGATAGTGCGCGAGGAACTCAACGTTGAGCTGCTTCTCCGAACGGAAAGAGCTATGCTTCGTTGGTTTGGTCATGTAGCACGAACGTCCCCACCATCACGATTCCATCAGGTAGGCGACCATGGCAGACCCAGAATGAGGTGGTTGGAACAAGTCCATAAGTTAGTCCATAGTTAGAGTCGACGACGGAGGATCTAGTTGCCTGGAAATCTCTCGTGAGAAGTTTACCCCCGAGACCTCTTCAGTGCATCATGCGGAACAGAAGATGATGATGACTCAAAGAATAATTTTTCCGACATGGGCATATTCGTTAATGTCAGAGCTTACTCAACACATTTGTTCTTACAAGTATGTGGCGACAAGCAGACAAATAATGTCTCCAGAGCCTTCCAACTGAGACAATTTTCACTTTTCTTAATCGTACTTTATTACTACTGATGAAAATGAACAGCTCTGTCTATTTGCAACAAGCCAGCAAGTATGTGTCATCTGTCTCTACAATGTTCTGGCCAGTGTTCGGCACGTACCGAGCATTCATTTCAACAATGGTTAGGAATTTGGCAAACATTATCATTTTCAATGCACAATATACTTTTACTCGAGCCATTACGATCTACGAGACAAAGATGACGATAATGCATTCGCATGACACTAATAATCAACCGAGTAGAGATATTATTTTTACAGGACACCCTAAAATTCGTCATGTCCTCTGAGCAAAATAAAAGAGATAACATTTACGCTTTATATAAAAGGCATTTAAATAGCAATAAAATTCTGCAGTTTAGTACTCAAGGATGTTCTGCACAAAATGGACCTGTTGGTGGTCTGGTCCCATAGTTAACTGTTTTATGTTTGTCTTTTTTTAGCCCGTGATGGTAATTGTTGATGGTACTTCAAAAATATGCGACACATGATTCATAGGAATAATGATAGACGTTAGATTTAGACGTTAATGATTGCGAGTGAGGATTATCTCTGGTATGCCTATTGAGTGGTATGTTTGTAAGGAAGCACCAGCTGAAGGATTTTGAAGGCAAAAAAATCTGAAATTAACATTCACTTCATTTACATGGAATCACCTACATTTTTATGAATTGCGTTTCTCAGTTTGACAGGTTAGCAGATACAATGATTGATTTGCAGAACCATGATTTTGAATCGATGATAAGAATATTTAAGCTAAATATTTTTTGTGTTTCTTCTAGATGATTAAAAGCATCGATCGAATTAACACAGGCTGGCAATCTTAAGCGTCGTAAATGCGATGTTATTTAAGGGGCGCTGGATCAAAAATGAAAGGAAAAGAAGTATATATTTATACAATACAACATCGCTGGTTCGCTTGCTATTCCAGACACCTGGTTAGTCCGGACACCTCTATATTTTGGACACATTCAAAGTGTAACTTTTTCAGTGCGGACAGTGTATTAAAATGGGTACATATTTGGATTCTGTTCTATGTGCATACATGTGTACAAATGTATGTGAATACAATGATGGGACTTCCCCTAAAAAATTCGAAATTTTTCCTTATTTCAAATTGTCGGTCAATATTTATGTTTATCTATTTACATAGGTCGTTACTTTAGGCCGAAGGACATAGCATAAGTTTAAGCTTAGCTTAGAGTATCCGCCGAGGGCCATTAAGTTATATTTAATATCATGTTCGTCTAGTTTTAAGCATTTTTGTCTAGTATGTACGTAAGTATGTATGTATGTCAAAATGAATTAAAAAAAAAAAAAAAACTGGAGTTCCCCTAAAGTAAGTTAACGTATGGGTCAATTGGATAAGGAGATCCTCCTACTGAGAGGTTGCGCGAAAAAGCCGAAGAGATGATTTTTGAAAGAGCGTTGCAGCCAAAAGTAAACACATACTTTCCTGATATTTAAAGATGTTTGAAATTCGGTTTTTGAAAAGTTGTCGGTTGTCCACTTTATTCTTATTTTTTTTTCTATAGTCCGGACATTTTGCTGTTCCGGACACAACAGTAACTTTATGTGACCGGACTAGCGGGTTTGTACAGTATATATGTGTATTCATATAAAAACTATCAAACTAGCTGTGCCCCGTGCTTCCACACGCCCTAAATTTGAAATAATAATATAATATGAGAACCTGGGCGTAGCTTCTCAGCAACCACTCGTGTTGTGCGTGCTATTTTTCTTTCACGCGTGGAAGGGACCTACAGTTTAATTCCGACTCCGAACGGCGAAGTTGAGAAGCTCTTTCTAGACAGGAACATTCTTTGAGCATTGTCAGTGACTCGAAAGAGGTGGAGCCGTGAATTATCAAAGATGGTAAATTCGGGTATCGAACCTGGCACCCTCTGCGTAGGAGTCGATGCACTAACACACTGCGCCACGGCGACCCACTCTAAATTTGGAATACACGTATAAATAACAATAAACTAGTTGAAATTTCCGCAATTAGCCACCTATCTAACGCAATAAGAATTTTTTAAATCGGGCTGGTAGTTTCTGAGAAAAAGGGAAACAAACAAACATACTCTACTTATTTGATTGACTCTACTTATTCCGCGCCCTGTGGTTCCACGGAAATGTGATCAATTGAGTTTTGCCCACTTTCAATTTTGTCAGTCGAGTTATGTTAGAGTATGTTTTTAGCAGAAACACACTACAGAGAGATAGTCGACTTCACAGCTAATTGTCACTTTGAAAGACATTTTGACAGTTAATTATGAATTTCTGATGCTTATTCACGACATAGCATAAATGAAATTTTTCGATGGGTCCGTTTGGTTTAACAAAACGGTCTAGTAGAATTCTGCTGTCTCTTCCTACTTGATGAAATGCATCTTGGTTTGGTTACGAAAGCTGTTTTTACCACGATAACAGTGTTTAAAATCACTGCGCGATTATGGCTTTTCTTTTACCTTTGGAATGTAATAAACAAGTGTAACTGTGAGGCTCCGTGAAATGACTCCCATTATGTATCTGCAAAATGTACATACCGAAAACTTCCGTAATACTTTATCTGAAAGTACATGATAACCGAAATTTCGACAACATTTTGTTCGCTCGATCGACAATCTTGAACCGATGCCTATTGAAACCATTCTGAATATTTTGACATCCGAAATGCCATTGGTAACTTTCACAGCTGGTATTGAATCATGACTATTGCAAAAACTGTACTTGCTGTCTTGTCACCTGCTCACTAGAACTTGTCGATCGCTGTTTCAGAATTACTTCTTCAATCGAATAGTCTTAATAATAACAAAAATAAATACATGCGTCGAATAGTCACGGCAACAAATATTTTGTTCGACTTATGAAATGTTCGAGTTATGGAGAATAAAATGTGTGCTGGGTAATCTATCTTGAGGAGGAAAAGAAATGTCTGCAAAAAATCGGAATAATTAGAAATGTACTCGATTTGCACGCAGGAATTCAAAGTAGACTGCGTTTACGAAGACGCCCAGTAGAAATTAAAAAAGTATATTATGCCGGGACTGATGCACCAATTTGCTGTTCAAAAATTATGTCAAACTCAACAATATGTGAGGCTATTCGTTCCACTATAGTGATTATTATATTTTAATAATGAATAACAGGCAGTTTGAATATGCCCCCACACAGAAGCTTCAAGAATCAGATTACACACGTTGCGTTTCTAATTTGTACAGCCAAAGCTACATACATTCTGTATATTTTACCCATTTGCCACTTTGCTGGAATTGCTGTAGATCGGAAGTTCGAAATTTATATCGACTGCCGAAAATTCGAACCTCCTGCATATTCACTTCAGGCAATAAGACAATTTTTAGAAAACTTTTGGGAACTTACAGCAACAGCAGAGTTCTTAGAGGATTTCATTATTTATTATTTTAACCAGTCTCCACTGAAAATGGAATTAAATGTGAACTTGCTTTTGTTTCAAATTACTTATATATATTTTGTTTGTTTTTTTCAAATCTACTCGTGAAAATAACCCAGAAGTCGTATAATTGGAAAGTTTCCTAGAGGTCTTATTTTTCATCCAAATAAAATATAACTTTATACATAGTCCACCAATTTACCGTTATTTGGTCAAATTTTTCAAAAGAATAAGGGAAATTTTTTTCTCTGGTGTTGCGTATCTAAGTTTTGACAGCTTATTTCTCGAGAACGGTGCGTGCTACGACAAAATTACAATTTTGTAGCTTATGACTTGCTCTAGATATTTTTTCCTCTGCAAAATCGACCAATGCCTTCTTATGAACTGCACATTTACGACGTTTAGGAAAAATGTATCTGACGGTCGACCTGCGTTATAAGATTGTGAGTATATGAACACAGAAAATGTAAGCCTTTGTTTAGTTTTATGTCTGAACTGGACACAGCATTTTGATCAACTTCACCTTTTGAAATATGTAAAATACGAATTTTTGTTTTAAACACGTTGTTTATAAAATTAATTAAACACGAATAAATAACACCACTAAACGACTAAATTTGTTCGGCAATTTCAGTTCCAAAAAAATAATATTCATGGCACGACATGGAACGACTCAATTGACAATGGTACACTTTATTAAAAAATCAATTTTCAGATCTAGATTTGAGAAAGGCGTGAATATGGTACTTCAGGAGTAGCTCCTTTTTCATTGGATATCAAGACTTTTATGATGGTGTTTAATCTACAGTAGAGAACACATAACAAATTACAACTCGATAGTTGTGACTAATAAGCAATTTATATGTTTTAGAGTTATTAACACCTTTTTTTCGCTTCAATATTTTTTTTAGCCAGTTCATAATCTGAATTCCATTCACCACTCTTTTGCTGCTGAAAAGTGTTTTTCTTGTTCGAATAACAATCTGAGTGGCATGATGCTACCTTCACTTTGAGTCTGGAATCGGAGAGCACAGAAATCGGAGTAAAGGAACATCCCAAAGAATCCCAGTTCCGAGGGAATGCAGTTTCGACTACACTTAGGCGATGTGTGCCAATAGAAAAGTTACCTAATTTACCTTGGCACACCACCAATTAGTGTTCAGCAACTTTAAAATGTTAGTACCTTTTCACAGCACTTGAGAAATGAGCACTATATTTACTGATCAGAAATTCACATGGATAAACAGAAAATGAGATCCACAATCTCACTTCATTCCCAGTTGTATTTTTTTAGTCACATTGTGGCTTCCATTCTGGTAGCCGTAAAATTCTAAGAAAGCGACACTTCACAGTAATTTCAAAATATGAAATGGAAATGGAAATATGGAACGCTTTACAAGATTCATCGATAGTATTCACACAAAAAATTACCACTTGACAAGTTTCGAATGTAGTACAAAATCTCAACGAAAGCTGTTAATAAGTACATACAGTGAAATCTTGATTATCGCAACTAATACTGGGGTAGGGATACTACGGTAGTTGCAGTTAACGAGGTTCTGTCCAGTTGAAAAGTTGCGATTACTGTTGCGAAAACCGAGGAGTTGCGTTAATCGAGAACGTACTGTATGTGGAATTTTAAGAAAAAAAATAATTAATGTCAGTGAGGGGAGGATTCGAAAGCGAATTGTGAACATTCAAAGAGAGTACATTTTTTAGGAAACCGATTTCACCTAATGGTGTACCACTTCACTGTACCGGTCACAGCAGTCAAAAAGCTTGATTTCCCTTTAGAAAGAACCTAATCTAAGATATGTAGGTACTAGTACGCTTTGAGGTAAGCGAGCGCCGAATTCCTTGGTAAAATTATTTCCCGGAATTTGCTGACCACAAAGCTAAATATTTCACGGAACGATCTATCAAAACGGGTGAAAAAAATCAATCTTCTGTTGACTACATTCACAAAGACCGACTTCGCGGAATCTCAGCACTGCCAAGTATGCACTAACTAAGACTAAATTGCAGGAAAGAGAATTTCATCTAACAAGGACTTCAAAACTACTCCACCATTTCGCAGAAACCAAGAGGATTTGTGATGTCCCAGTAGCAAGCTAGACAAAAAAGTACGAATTCACAACCATCATCAAGCAAGCGAAATTGACACACTAAAGGAGCCGCCACCTTTATGGCTTCAAATTAAAGTTTTTTTTTTTTGCCAACTCTCGCTAATGAGTGACTTTGAATGAGTGCAGCCAGACTTGTTCCAGTGGGGGAAGAAGGATACCGGGAATGTCATTGAAGAGAGAATGCTTAGATGATTTATAGAATTTTATTCAAACCGCATAATTGTGTAGAAATCTGCTGGTAGCGCGCGGAGTAGCGCCAAGGCACGACAACTCATCCTCCAAGTCACGTGGAGCATTAAATTATGAATAAGCCAGCATATCCTTGGCTGGAAAAGTTTCTCCTTTTTCTGTGCACCGCTCCCGGTTCCCAGAGCTGCTTCGTTTTGTTTTTATTTTATTTTATTTATTCAAATGTCAGCCTCCTTTAAATTGCAACTTTAAATTGAGAATCCATTTTGCTCTCTCTGACAATGACTCGAAAATTATACTAAAAGGGATTTGCCATTTACGCTATTATGGTGGCATCATAAAACCCCCAAGACCGTATTTGTTAGCTCTCTCCCTTTCGGCGACATCCCCTCACGGTTGCTTGCTGGGTTCCATCAGAATTCAAACTACTGAAGCAGTGCTTCTTAAATGAGAAGGACGAGGGTTGATGTGGCTGATGGCTGATGGAGGGCGAGTGGGTGTTGGTTTGATGGTAACGAAACAAAAAAAAGTGGAGAAAGGAATGCAATTGCTTTATTTTGCACTCAACATGCAACTACTTTGCGAGAAGACGTTGATTGGTGTGTTTATAGTAGATGTTGGCCCTAAATGCATCTAACTAGTAAGTTTCACATCCCAAAAAGGAGCATATGTACATGCACATGGGTGGTGTAAGTATGTAAAGATGTGTGCGAGAATGCGAGAGCATTGTGCATGTGGCCTTGTGAAAGTTTTAAAATATTTCTGAGGAGTAGAGAAAGGGTTTAGTTTTTTGTTCGTTTCGAAAATGCAACCTCACCCCCTTCTCTGAAGACCACCCTTTCCCCCTTCACCATAAGGAGCTAACAACTAAATAATGCAATCTGAGGATTGGAACATGACACACATACTACTCAGAAAACCCCTTCTGCTCTCGTTCTCTCTCACTCTATCCGTTTTTGTTGGTATTCGAGGTATCTGAAGTGGCTGGCTGCTGCTGGAAACGTCGTCTTCGCTGCTGGTACTGCACGCGCCGCGTTTTCGCCGCTCGCTCGTCGGCAATATCATCTGTTCGTTGCAACTTGAAGTTGGCTTTAATACAATGGCATACCACCAGCGAAGGGCGCTGGTTGTGGGTAATAGCATAATGAACAACAATGGGATGGAACCCCCAACGTTGCAAGGACACATGAGAAGGTAAAGCGAGGGGGCGGTTGGGCGAAAAGCAATTCATGGATTACTTTAAGACTACTTATCTAGCTGGAAGGGTTGAGTGAAAATCAGCACAACAGAAAGCATCTTTCCTCTCTTGCTACTCCGCTGCAGCCCAGCGAAGAGCAACAAATAACATGGGACTTGTTTTGCTTCTATTTTATGTTTGCTCTCCAGCAAACCGGACACTTAGGTGGAGTCCCATTTGTGGTGCTCGTTCACATCTCTTAGAATACTTTTTCCACTAATAGACAATTTCCCTTCTCTTGTTGCACGGGAAGATGGAATTTACCATGAGCACACAAAATAAAACCGAAAATGTGAGTAACGCAAGGAATAAAGCAAAAAACACACCACAAAAAAAAAACAATGCAAACTTGAAAGGTGTCCTTGTCCGAGCCGAGAGAGAAAGAGAGAGAGGGAGAGAGAGAAAAAATCATAATAATAAAATTTACATAATCCGTACGAGACTGGGGCACACAAAAAAGGACATGCATGAGGGTACAGAAGATTGTACAACCGAATTCAAGTGGCGCTTAACAACACAAGTACATTCAATTTGTGTGTGGGTGAATCGAGCTGGGGTGATAGGGCGGCCCTTAGTGGGTTACGAGCTATGGGCTACGGACTACAGACTACGGGTGACGGCACAGAGGATGGAAGGGTAGACATACATTGAGAGAGAGAGAGTACAACAAAAACAGAATTTTCACTATTCGTACCAGTACTGGATGATTTTCCACTTCCACCACTTTAATTTTATTTTTTTTCCTCCTTTTTATTTTTTTATTCGTCGCTGCTTGCTTTTCTTCCTTTCATGCGAAATTGAATACACACTGAATTTACATATTTTCGTTAATAGGGATTTTCCCAGAGCTCTCACACTCTCTCACACTTAAAACACTCACTTCAACACAGTGTCGAAAAATCGTCGTCAGCAGCGACGACGGGACATCTGTCACACGTTACTACCATCAAGTCGGGTTGAAATAAGAACAGAAAAAAAAATCAACAGAAAATTGTTGAAAAAGGACCCGAATTTCGCGAATACTTAACGTTATCTGAACTGAACGCGTTTTCGATGCACTACTAACAGAGGGAAAATTGAAATTGAAATCGAAAAAGATAAAAAGGCACCTTGCATACACAAGAAAAAAAAGGGTCAATCAAAGCCGGTTGAGGTGCTACTGCCTATTCTATGATGCACACACATTTCCCGACACACTACACCGATACTGAGAGTGTTTCAAACGTGTGTATTTTGCTAAATCACCGAAACGAATTAATTGATAGATACAGTTGCTGAAGGAATCGAAAGGAACACACCAGAGATACAAAATTTATTTTCAAAGATTTTCTCTATATTCCTGGTGAACTCTTCTGTGCTGTGCTGTTTTGTGTTGTTGTTGTCATTTATAAGGGGGAGGTAGGGCTGCGTTTCGAAACGACCCTTGCGTTGGTTTCAATGGTATCACGACGACTGAATCGTGAGGCGACCAAACGCGCAGTTATATACGAGAACGAGAGACAGGCGAGTAAAAGTTCTGAAAAGGATATGCGCGGAGTTTACTTGTTGGGAGATATCCTGCCACTTGATGGTGCACCAGACTGAGGTGCGGCGTACTGACGGGGGTTGTTTTGAGTACGCGTGTTGAGAACACTAGAGATATCTGATTTGCAATCGTTGTATGAGTGAAGATGAGAATATATTCCGAAGAGCCAACGTTATTGTTAGTGGTTTGGTCGTGCTCACACAACTTCAACTACTAGCGCTGGGAAATTTCCCACGGTGGGAAATTTTCCAAATCGTTCGTTCGTGTACTCTGTTTATTTTGTGGTGAATAAGATACCCATTTGTTGATTTTCTGGACACGTTCCATATGGATACTCAACTCGTGCTCCTTCGAATATCCTCTACGAAATATTCCCTAATTGCAAAAAAAAAAAAGAAAAAAAAACTGGGAAGTTATTGTATTAGTTTTGTCGCTCCTTGAATGGATGCTTGCCAAATATCTTTTCGTGCGGGAAATCCAAACATATGGTGGGATTGATAATTTTCAAAAAATAAAATTCCCTGCTAACTGTTGAACTCGGAAATAATACACGCCGCAGTGTTTGAGAAAACGTACAATTTCGTTATGTTTCAATGCAGTAAGGATCTGAGGGGAAAATTCGTGGTCGTTGTGATGCTTGGAGTGGGCTTGAATTTAGCGGTTACATAAATTAATTTGTATGATGTTTGCTCGGTAGGAGAGCGCATATGTTTGTGGCAACGCATGTAGCGTGTTTTATGATTTAAAACCAAATAATTGCCTTATTTTAAAGTACCGGAAAAAAATTGTTGTCGTAGTTTTAATTTAGAGTTATAAACAATATCCAGTCATATTTAAAATATTCTGTTTACTCTACTTTTAGTTTTAAGCTAAAGCTAAGAGCGTTTACCTGGAAGAAAGTAAATGAAGTTGTACATGCGCTGTGTACGTAGACTGACGACAAAAGTATTAATTTTTTATTAAATATCATTTTAATTATTAAATATCATTTTTAGACTGTTAATAATGCTGTTAAATGTGCATTGCAACTTTTTTCTTTAACACCCACATTCTACTAATTCTAAACAAACCAAATAAATTGATTGTGAAGAAAAATATTCGTCGTAAACTAAAAACTCTTTTATTTTCACTTAAGTAGGTTCTCAGGCGAGAGCAATTTCAACATTTATGGATTAGATGTTCACTGTTTACTATACAACTTTGTTAAAATGGTGTCAGTGAACAGGATTTATTTTTTTATTTTATTTTGAGGACATCAAAAGACGTCGATTTTTTTTTTGAGATGATCCATGTAGGACTAATAACTGCAGTCTCTGGGGTACCTCAGTTCTGTTATTTTAGTCCCCTATTTTTCATATTTACAAGTCAGCTGGATATGGGTACGTTGAAAATAAACATTTTCGCTTGAGAAATAATTTCTGCTTACAGCAAGATAACGAACACAAACCTATGGCAGATACTAATGCCAACAACACCACAAATTTAATTTACTTTCGAGTGGGGAAAATGGTATAGTTGGTAAAAATAATACATTCACGCAACTAGTTTCCAATCATGTTGAATATTTCTTCTAGTTTTGATGAAATGCCTTCTTTAATAGCTCTCAGTAATTTTGAATATTGGTAAAGATTTTGAAATATACACTTAGTATTAAATCTACAATTTTTTAAAATATGTTTCCCTTTATTATTCAATGAGGCTTAAAGTTAGAAAATATTGTTTTTCTGAATTTACTTACTTTTACGGGAAAACTTTTTTTAAACTTTTTTAACTAACTGAGAACTTCTAATATATGTCGACTTCTATAACCAAGTGCTTAAATCTAGCAATTCCCTATAATCCTTCCACTCTGTAGGTTGCCTCTACCGCAGTGCAGAGTCTGGGCTACCTCAGCATTTTTATCCTAGCCCCCTACTCTTCACTTTGTAAATTTGCGATGTTAGAAGCTTGATAACAAACTCCAAACAATTTTTAACGCTGAAAATATGAACTTTCTCAAGCACATAGATAGACTTGCACAACTACAATCGATATACCTCCCCGCTCGATGAATCCAAATTGTTGTTTGTGGGTCGAAAAGCCACTCCTAAAGGCTAAAATGTATTTGTGTTACAATCACACAGGACCTTTTATTTCAAAATTCGTCACACAACAGAAAAAGATTTACAAAATTGCTGTATGATCACCACTTTCAGCGAAGAACTATCAAATCACTACTATTCCACACCCTCACCATCACTGTATTCCACATTCACTAATAAATCCGCTTGAAATATGATAAAAGATTATAATGCGGAGGACATTCTATAAGAAAAAAGTGTTCAATGCTTGTTTCAAGTCAATTCAATAACCTGTCATCACTGCGGACTGTGATCCCGTCGGGAATTCAATTCAAAGACCTTAATATGATAAATTCGTAAAATATTTCACAACGTAATTCGATAGATGCTTTTTTTCAATAATTCAATCGATGGCTGATATTATGTGGACAACATCAAATCAAAATCACTCGCGAAGGTGTTTGTTACTCGAAACTTGAAAACTAATTAAATAAATATTGTACAACTGTATCCACTGACGATAATATTATTTTTATATTGTGGAATAAATATTAAGAGCGTTTCTTATTTTCCAGAACATACTGCACAAGCTTGCATATTATCTATAGACGAATAATAATAATGTGTTATATCAAATATTGCACAAAGATATTGAGCGTCTAGGATAATAGAAATATTCCATGTGCACAAGAGGGTCGCCACATATGTACTTGCTTGCCGGTTGATGCTTTTTCTTAATACAAAGTTGTTCATTTAAATTGATTTTCATTTCGTTAAACAAGCAGTTAGGTTAAGTCGAAAGACATAGTATAATATTAAGTTTAGCTTAGAGAGCCCGCCGAGGGCCAGTAAGTTAAAATAGAATCTTTGTTCGTCCAACTAGTTTAAGCATTTTTGTCTAGTATGTAAGAATATACGTTATGAATTGAGAAATAAAAATGAATTTAAAAAAAAAAATGCTTTTTCTTCGCTAATCTGTCTAATTTTAAGTTTAGAAATATAAAGAATGTAAGTAGGTAACCTATTATTCATTTAATAGCTCGAACTCAGAATAAAATCTACTCAATATACGATTTACGATAAAATCTTGATGTCATATTATTTTATACGTTTATTAAGTGATTATGATCAGTGATCTAAGGGTTAATATATAGTATATTGCCATACATGGGCGCAAACCATAAAAATGTATTTTTCAATATTTTAGCTATGAGACATGACACATGATGTGTCAAATCAGGCCCTTTCCAAGGACGCATTATATGTGCAGTAATTTTTTTTTTGGAACTGGTGGTAACAGGTCTATGTTTTGAAATCATTTATAAAATGGCGCAAATTCACATTAAGCTTAAGCAAAAACAGCAACTGTTTTCAAAAATATCATGAAAAGTTGTTGTTTCTATTAATGAACATAAACACACATAATTATTACAAAAAATATTCTAGAGAAAGTATATAATGTATTAATAATTAAATAAAAATGTATTAAATATAAATTACCCTATATCAGGTTTACCTTGCTCCATGTTTTCCATTTTTTTAACAATGTAAACATCTATTCCTATCTCTTCTTATATATAAGATATTAAAGAATTCTTAAGTGAACTTTTTTTTTTAATTGTAATTTATAATATATCTTTTTGTTTTAAAAGAGGGGTTAATTACAGTGGACTCCCCAGGTCAAATTCAGAAAAAGTTTCGACTTAGTGCGAGTCCAGTGTATTTTAAAAAATTTATTAAGTTTTTTCATTTTATCACCAACCAACATCTAAGGGTTTACGGCCAATTAAAACATAAAATAAAAACTATGACAAGCAAAATAAATATTTCCGATCAACTTGTCTACATTGAATTTGCCTAACACACGTACCTGTTGAGAACATCACTCTCGTTGATTGAGATTCTCCACAATCACTCAGCTCAACGATTCATATCAAACGAGTCACACTCAATTTGCGAGCAGGTACTCCCAAACGAAAATTTCCCTCTTAAGCCATTGAAGTCGACGCCTGCGCTCTGCGCACTCTCTGATGTTTTATATCGAAACTTATATTCGAATTCCCATTATTCTCCTGTCTGTATACAAAGGAATTGAAGGAAATTCCTCCACGTCGTCGCCTGAAAGGAACTTCATTCTCATATGTCATCTATTGCGTTCACATCTCTCAATCATAATTATCTGGCTGCGGATGTGGGAGTAGAGTACAAACTCCGTCAGTCGGTGATATAATGAAAAATGCGTTTTCCAATACACTTAGACGCCGAAGACATTCACCCCGTAACGAGGACCCAATCGGCGCATTCCCGCACCGAGGGTATGTCCCCGAAGCCCCGACTGGAACTGCTTCTGAAAATGTGCTTCAGAGCATCCATTAGGAGATTATTATGGAATCACATTTCCGTTTCGCTTGTGGCAGTGTTATTTTGCGGCACATTCGCTGCTAGAAACTTTTCAAATTTAAAATAATTTTCCCAGCCCCCGAGGGTGCATACGGCGCAGGATGGAGATGCGATGTTGGTGTGTTCCCACTCGATTCACACTTCCCAACTAGTTTGCCACCTAATATGTTCGAGTGGAATTAAAACTTTTTTTGGGAATATTTCCGTTGTTAAGTTGCTGGAACATGGCTTGGGGAAGGATTGAGTGTCAATTACTCTGCAAGGGGAGCGAGTGGGGGGGGGGGGGGGGGGGGTCTTATCGTATATCACAGCCTTAACGATGCGTTCACCTTGGTATCGCGGCAAGGATATTGGTTACAAATTTCACGGAAAAGCACGCCCTCAAGAGTGGGCGGCGATGAACTCTGAGCTATGACCTTCGCCTGACAGCAGAGATCCTCGAATGTCGCTTCAGACGAAGTCACGTGTAGCTTGTAATTCAACCCGAGAACAAACGTGCACTTCCAATTAAAATGAGACATTTTCCCTCTAATAATTACAGAGCCCTGGTTTGGGGAAGATCAACTACTACTCCCAGTTAAACACGTCTGCTGGCTGGCGGCTGTGGGCTGTAATGTTGGCAGACGGATGAGAGGACGAATGCTTCTGCATGAGGAACCCTCCAACTGCATGGAATCAGCTCCGGCATGGATGGAGCATCTGCGTGTATGTGTCGCTCAGCCAGCATACATCACTCAACACTAAAATCCGAACAAATTCATTCCGACTGACTTCTCGACCCAGCACTGATAAAGTCATAGCTGTGGCAAATTGTCATTGCGATGACTTTCAATTTTCTTAATAGAGGGTACGGTGCGGTGACGACCGAGGGCCATATGTTGCCAGCGACACAGTCTGAGGGTTGCTCCCACAAACTCACAAACTAACCACCATCACTAACACAATCACTGCCACCACCCCATCGCCACCGCCACGATCAACCACCACCACTATTCTCAGTTATTGGAAATCCATTTAGATGTCATTATTCTGGACGCACATATGCAACGGCAGCAGTCCTCTCAGCGCGCATCGAAGGGGTGGTGGTGCGCTGTGTCACATCACATTATTTCAAAAATTCCCAGCAGAGTGACACGAAAGGAAAGGCGGGGGAGGGAAAAAATTGAAATGGGGTGCAAGCACCCTAGCCATGCACAATTTATTCAACCCTAAGCGATTTTACCTCGAAACGTTTAAGCATGAAACTTGTTGGTTGCCGCATGCAATTCAGTCCCCCACATTCTAACCCTCAACACCGACGGGAGTCCACCCCTGCGATTTGTTGCTCATCCCTTCTGGCAGATAGCTGTGCCTGTTTTAGCGTTAGGGTTACAAGCGTAAAAGCAGAGTAGAGCAAAGCAAAGCAAAAGTAAGACCAAAGGCATAAGCCTATGTTCGATTGACATGGGGTTTTAATAATAGTCAATGTTGTAGCTTGTAAATAAATGAAATCACCCACCGGGGGTTGCTGTGTGCTCGTGTCTACCCATTGAGCTGTATGCTGTGGTGGTGTGGTGCCGGCAGGACAAACAACAGAAATCACTGCTTGTGCGAAAACCTATTTCAGAGTGGGCATAGATGACGTACGCTCTCAAAGGTTTTTGCCGCCGCTCTCCACCATCCGTACATTTTTTTCTGCTGGCGTTGTCGTTGTTGCTTTCACACCATGCCCGTCCTCAAATTAGAATTGATTAAGTTCGCATTGAATGGCACTGAATGTGTCCCGGGATATGGCAGTTTGCTGGTTTGATTTTTCGGCACCAAACCCATTCAGCGCAAGGAAAGATTCGGAGTCTCATCTGCTTGCTGAATATAATTGCATTATTATTCATTCGTCTCATAATAGCGGGTGATTACTTACTTTCAATCTCCATGACAGACCATCGAGGCACAGTGGATGAAGCGCCATTGAATGGCAGCGGTTGCGGGGTGATCTGCGAGCACTGACTGCCTCAAATGAAAGGGAAAAGAGCTCTTGCTGTGTACCTACGTACAGATACATTGGGTATTATTTAAATGAGTGCCTATTCACAGGCGGCCTTTGCTTCGAGGAACGTTTTGAAATTATTTTATTTTCCTTTTTTGCTTTTTTTTTCCTTCATGTATTTTTTTGGGGGAAAAATCGTTTTCATCTTCGCGGCGGCGGCGGCGTTGGCGGCAATGATGGCGAGTTCATTAAGTTCTATTCTTCATTATAATTGAATTTGTTCGAAGGGAGTGAACTGGAAGTAAGTGCTTGAGACGGTCCTTTTCTTGCCTTCGTGTGTCGTTGTTGTGTCTCGACGATAATGAAATTTTATTTGGGTTGTTTTCCTGCCAGCAGTTTCATTATATCAATTGCGGTGGGACACTAGCAAAGTGGAAAGTGGAAACATCCCCTGCTTACATTAGCCAACGGCTAAGAATTATCTCTGGCGATGTGGGCATGAAGTGGAAAATAAAAACGAAATATTATGCATTTATTTAATTTTTCTCGGAAGTATCCTTTTTGATACCTTTTTTGGGTTGGTCTCGTGAATTAATGACCATCAATTGTCGAGAAACACGACCTTCATCTAAAACATAAAGTTCATTAATTAAAGCGATTAACGACGAAATGAAGGTCATCCATTTATGCTGAAGGTTTACATCGATCAACATTGCATAACTCATGGGAACACACTGAGACTTGCCGAGGCATACTATGCGCCGCCAAAATACCTACGTGAAAGTGTTAGTATACATATATATAATATAACGGTATTTTTTTTTAGATAAATGATCCTTTTACTATTTTTAATCGTTGATAGTATCTAAAGGGAAACTACGAACTTTACAGCGACGTAAGCCTAACCGAGCGTCTGTGGATGCAGGCAGAAAGTGTCAATGCCTACATTGTTTTTTGTGTAGATAAACTGTTGGAGTTTATATGTGTTCCCAATTATAGTTGAGTTAAATATTATTTAAGGCTTCTAGTGGATTTTACTGTATTAACAATAGTAAAGATGCTTGAGGGATTCTTGAGTTAACACTTCGATTGGGCAGTACAAATATCGCAAAATGTAGAAGAAGATACAACAGAAAGGGCTTATTCATCAAGTACGGAATAAAGCACTCAAGTATTCATAACAAATATATACTATTTTCTAGGCTTGTACTTTCTAGTTCAGACCAGAGAGCGTTCAGTTCAGTTCAAATCTGTTTATTGAACTAGTACGTTTTTCTAGTTCATTAAGTTCAGTGTAGTTCACTACTCAGACAATAGAGTCTTCAGCGATTTTCCTCGTTTGCTCGTGATTATCGTTCACATAATCGCATAAATCAGCGGCAACCCAACCAAGCCCGATATTCTTATGCAGTAGTAGTTAACCCTCTAATCGGCAGCTCCACCTTTAGGCGGGGTTGTGGTAAAGCGCTAACAACTACTATACTTCCACATTTTTCAAACATATTTCAAAGTAGTCTGTTCGATTTTTTTTTCTTTTTTCCCAGTCCAGATTCCCAAGCAGCAAAAATAATTAAATGTACTAAGACAAGGCAACTCAATTGTCTGGCACTTTAGGAAACAAAGCAAAACGAAAATTCGTTGCAGAACTGAAAACATGGACATTTTCGCTTATTACGGACGAGACCACTAACATATCGAACAAAATATCTTTGGTATCGATAAGTCGATAACTATGTCTATAATATGTCTAAAATTAAAATTTGTGGTCATGTTGTACTAATAGATTATAACTTGAATGCGCCCATCTCGAATGAACATCTCGATTTCTAAAATCTTTCGATTATTCTCATCACTAATACTATTTTCGAAGTATCGTTAATTTTTATAAATTCGTGAACAACTTTAACTTGAAATGTGCACTTTCTTACAGTTTACAAGTATACCTTTCTATGAAATTGAAATGGAATGCATTTTGTTTCTTTTTCCTTTTAAAAGAATCGTATAATGATCTTTAGAAAATATTTCACATATCGTTTTTTCCATTTGGGAAACCGCTATGCGCTGCTGGCTTTTGTCAACTTATTAACAGTTAAAGTAACTTTTTATAGATTTGAGGACATTAAATACAATTATTGTATAAGAAAAACAAAAGCAAAAAACTGCATCACAACGTACGTTTAAGGGACTAAATATGGTAAAATAATGCCAAGATTTTATATTTTAAGTTTTGATGCTATTAAACTGTGTATGAATAAAGTAACTAATTAATTAAATGTGGACATATTCTAAATTATGTTAAATACATTAAAACCTCTGTAAGACGAATTTTCTATAAGCCGAACAAATTTTTCAGAGCTTAGGCGCAAGACTTAATTTTACCTATATACAATTTTTTCCTATATACACTCCATAAGACGACTATCTGTAAGTCCAAAAGCTCTTTGCATTGAATTATGCGACATGTTTATTCGTGATACTTTCCGTAGAATATTCCCTTCCTATATCAAACTCCAAAACTCATTCAAAGTGTGCACAAAGAAAAGAGAAAAGAATCAAAAAAACGAAAAGAGTAAATTGGTCGCAAACACACAGGCTTAACTTTGTGTGTGCAATTAAATAAAAAAATTTATAAATGCATGGATGAGTTGTATCTGCATGTTTCGTAGAATCATTTGACGTCTGTAATTTTTGTACAGTTCATTCAGTTTTAGCGAAAATTAAAAAAAATAAATTGAAATAAAAGAATAAATGCTGATTATCGAGGAGATCGAAAAAGAATCGAAAATTCTGTTGCCAAGAAATTGTGTAATCCTCAAAGTAAATCGAATAAATTAAGTATTCCTCGAAGTACCTTCTAAACTCAGCATTTGTAGTCTGTTTGCTTTTTTTGTCGGATACTCCATATCTAGAACATTTAATAAGTAAAACCCAATATTTGTTCCCGTGACTATTGGATTTATAGAGGTTCGACAGTGAATGAGGTGAAAGATGACGATGATATGATTCATTTTCTCGGGAAAAAACAAAAAAAAAAAGATACCCTAATCCCGGTTTCTTTGCTAAGTTTTTTGTGGTTTGTCTTAGTAAATAACTCTTAAAAATTGAAACATAATATATTTATAATATATATTCCTATATCTTTTAGATATAAGATACTTAAGAATACATATGTGACCTGCATTTTTTTAAACATGTAATATATATTCTTAAATATATAATATATATTCCTGTCACTTAAAAGTTGTCCAAGGGCCTGGTAACTGTGTCTGTGTTAAAGAACTGGAGCAATGTTGTCAAGAGATTTGATAGCTTTTAAGCCGACGGTAATTTTACTGAACAAAAGCCAGCCAAAAACCAGCTCTGTTTTATATAACGAAAGATCCAAATGGCAATTTTAAAAAAAGTAGAAGTAAATACTACATTAAAACATTAAATAATGTTTAACTTTAACATTAAAACATTTTCATTTTTAACTTTTAAAATCTTGTTTAAATCTTTAATATTTTTAACTAACATATATAATAGATTTAAGCAAAATAAAATAGATATCATGAAAAAAGCAATAAACATAAGAAAAAGTAAACCTACTTCTTCTGTAAGTGGCGCCAAGTTACCCCTGATGGGGCAACTAACGCCGGTTATCGCGTTAGTTGCTATAGGTTATTTTTGGCTTGTGAGAGACTGTCCAATAAGCGTTGAAACTTCGTTCGGCAGTTCCACTGTTGGAATATGTTTATTAAAATAATATGCAAAGTTTGGAGTTGTGACTTTTCTTTTCATGTCTCTCTCTTCATGTATTATCCATGTACCGAATTCTATCTTACGTCTATCTTAACCCAATCGACTCGTAGAGGTGCTAGTTGCGTAACTGGTATTTTTTCGTTTGATCCTCGTCCAGATGTGTAAGGATCAGATAGAAAATACAAGCGAAGATGTACAGCCACGCGAAAAGAGATAAAATTTGCATGGGAGCAGAAAGTAGCAATTAAGAAGGTATTAAGATAAGGGCATTTGTCTTTTAGTCAAGGTGTGCATTTTAGAAGAACTTCAGCTGAATTTTTTTATTTTCTTACTGCCGTGACGAGGTTGATTTGAGTCCATCTTCTACCACAATAACTCGAGTAATGCGAGATACCTGAGCATTGAGCTATCCATGATGTCAGTGACTCCAAGGGATTGGATCAGTTCTGATGAAAGATGCTTTTCTCGGGAATAAGCTGTACGCGAGGAACACAATTCTGTGCAGCGCGTTCTTCGACCGGAAAAGGCTATGCTTCCATGCTTTGGTCACGTAGCACTAGCGCCCCCGTCATCACGATTTCTGAAAGCTATTCCACCATGTTGGGGACATCTTATCACACAAGTCCAAAAACTTGCCTGGTTGCGCTTGGGCATAACTCCTCTTGAGTTAGAGCCGATGGCTTAAGATCGTGTGCCCTGGAAATTTCTCATGTGTGATTTGTCTCCGCGACTTCTGTAGTGGATCTTGTGGGTCATAATTTTTGCAGTCTGCTTAAAGATCTTCATCAGCTTTAGTTGCATGCGTTCACACAATGGTGAAACAACTTGTCACGCTAGTAATAAAGCAAAAAAGTTTATATAAAGCCGTAAACATTTGTTGGCAGGACTGATATCATTTAAATAGCGGCAAGAACAAGCTCACTGAACCAAAGCGAAAGTGTTTCAAGTGAAAATTAGCATGGAAACTATTCTACTTTGAGTGCAGCTAAACACGCGAAGACATTAAACAGCCATATGTAGGGTGACGATTGAAAAAGAGTCTGCCAGACTCACACTCATCCCCAGCAGGAGTTTCTGTTTATTGTTTTTAGAATGAATAAATTGAAGTACCTCAACAAGGCGATATCAATTAACAGAAAAAACTTCTCTGGGTGCGAAAACAATTCTCACGAAGGTTCGCATAACCAACGTCGTTAAATTGCTGTAGCCCTTAACACACACAGCCACTCACACTTTAACTATCCCACTGCCCGGTTTGGTGTGCTGGGACTTTAATGTAACACAATCGCTCCAGGGCTGATTTTTAATTCAATGGGAGCCTATAATTTGACTAATTTAGTGTCCCACAAATATTTGTGTAATAAAATCCATCCAAATTGCAAAATAGCCAAATTATTTTAGCGGTTTAAATTTATTGAATTTTCGAAGGCCTAGTTCGGTGTTTAGAGCTCTGGGGGTTGTCCTTTTGTGTTCATTGAGGGACCACTACCGAAAAGGGGAAATGCATTTATTGCAGATCGTGGACATGGTGCAATGTCGTCAGTCGGTGACATGAATCTGAACAGTGACATAAAAATGAATTATTTACGCCCCTGTGGAGATTGTAAGAATTCTCCGGCACCCCACACATTGGTCGATAAGCAATTGAGTCCTAATCAAACGCCCAAAGTTCTCATCGGCTTTCCATTACTCGCCGGTGTCGGTTTTACAGTATTTTAATATTCTCAAAATTGTCCGATTCTAATCGCAACTTGTCACGACATCACAGCTGACAGACGATACCCATCGAATCGAACTTTCAATTTGAATGCAATCGACGTTCGACAAGGGTGAATGGTAGATGCGAGCCAGTCATGACAGTCGTATCGGTTAGCACTTATTGCACCCACACGCCCCCCACACCACCGTGGTTCGGGTATCCTGGCAACTAATTCATCGGTATATAAAAAATTCAGGTTCATAATTCCATGTGATTTTCATGCGGATGCCAACTTGTACGGCACGATTACAAGGCGCCATGACATTTTGGGTGGGTTCCCAAGACCGGGTGCAGTGGGTGCTGGGTAGTGGGTGGTGGGCGCTGGGCGCTGGGGAGAGGGCGGAAGGAGGGCTCACATGTACAAACACATGTTCGGTTTTATTTTCGGTTGACGTCGAGTTACAGGAGTAAGAATCGAAATAAAATGTGAACACTGAAAAATTAAATGTGAGCAGCGTGTACACATTTTTAGAATGTTCGTCGTGTGACTGTGCTCTTTGCCTTTTTTTGCCTCCTCTCTGCACTTTTGCTGTTGTTGTGCCGACGACGACTTACCCGCTATACCTGGGAGAATTTTCATTTCCAGGTCCTGTGCATGCCATTAGCGCAGACAGCTGAAAGTTGTACTGTGGATGGTGTGCGGTGGTATCACCAAGGGGCTGGCGAGTGAGGGAACGTAGGGAACAGTAGGGAGTAGGGAGACCTGGTGATAGCATTGTACTCTGTCAGAAACAATGATGAACATTTGTACGCCGCAGTTGTCTCGAATGAGAGCGATCCATTGGGGATACGGGATGTGTTTGTTGGTTGGATAATGGTCTTCTTCTTCATGGAGTATGTGGGGCGCATTAGTAAATGACATTCTCACCCCATCCGCCGACCCGCATAGGGGTGAGATTGGTGGTGTGTGTGTTCACTATGAAGTGGTACACTAGAGTACACGGCGACGCGCAATAAGTGTTATTTGCCGCCCCCTCGCGCCCAGCGTCAGCAGCCAACAATAGCAACAGCAACGCCGCGCCGGGTCGACACGACAAGCATTACATATTCCATATATGAATGATGACATGACATGACATGACTTTGCGACAGGAAGTGAGCAAAAATTAAGGTGAGTGAAACTACCAACGTCGACGGGATAAACACTGGTTTATTTGTGTCTCCCTCGTTTTTGGTTTGATTCTGTTGTTCTCGAGGTGCGCGCCCTCCTCCTGTGTAGGCACGATCTGATGGCTTAAAGCACCGCTGCATTGCATCTTAGTTAATAATTTAGGAGTGATAACGACGTCGGTGGGTGGTCCCATCTGCAGGTGTGTCAGAACCTCTTCCGGAACATGTCAGTTGGAATTTGCATTGTTCTGAATGGGAGATGTACTAAGCGCCGGTAGTGGTGGCCAGACGTTGCTTATAGAATCATCGCAGGTGGACTCTGCAGTAAACTATGAGAACAAAAGGATTTATGTCTCCTGTGTCGTTGACTTCATGTTTGGGGGCTGGCTTTGTGTATCTGTTCTCCATGTGTCAATGGCAGATGAATGACCCTGGGTGGACAATCGATATAACGTGGGGAAATTGGTGTGAAATTTTGGTCATAAATACTTAATTTCCTGCTTTACGGAGGAAGGTAAAATCGAAATGCTGGCTATGTCTCTTCGAAGACCACCCTACCGACAAACATTTTTCCGGCAATTCTTTCTCGCATGTGAAAATTGATTGATTGGTGACACAACGTTGTGATGATCATGGGAATTCTGTGTCTGAGGAAATTATGTATTAATTACTTGGGGTTAGTACTGTAGCAATATGTATGTGTTCGTTACCTAGTAACGAGTAAAGTACCATATAACGAAACGTTACTCCTCAATGTATATCGATACAATTCAGGTATCGCTTATTTTGTTTGCGTTGATATAGCGTCGACAACTGACATTGAAGCGTTCACTTTCTCCTCTTCTCTTCAGCGTACATTGTCACTATAATGTTTTTGACGTGTTGTGCCACATCACGCATCCCTATGATTTGATGGCAAACTTTTTCCGTGCTGTGTGTATGTCATATCTACACATTAGAATTTTTTGTGTGGAATACGATCGTATTTTGCCATGTATCTTGTATCCTCGGTTAGGTATGTTTTGGATGGTATACAATAAGATTTATTTGTTTGTATCGCTAGATTTAAATTTTCAAAAATGTTGTGCATTGTATTTTTAAAGAGGTACAATGAAATGTTCTGCTAACAAAAACTAGGGTTCATACGTATGAATCTTGAATCTTGAGAAGATGATAATCATACTCCATTATGAGCATTTGTTTCTACTTGCCACTCGTTGAGTATTGGAGTGCGTGATGCAAATCACAAAATATTCCGTTCCTATTCCTACAATCAGAAGTATCAAATTTAACATAAAAATAGCAATTTTGAAGAATGTAACAAATGTAACTAGTAATAATATTAAAGTAACGAATATTCAGATAAAACTTAACGGTACTCAATTTGTCGTTACTTCTACAGCTCTACTTGAGGTTTCGTTGCTTTTACAGCCCTACTTGGGTCAGGTCGTCAACTGAAAGGTGATCGTGTTTATTTATTCATGGATTGATGATTCTTGCGTCGAAACTTTTGCTGTTTTTGAAGTCTTTCCGAAATCCAAGCCAGTAGTGTTTGTCAGAGGAAGCGACAATCTCCGGCGCTAGAACAAGTTTCGACATGGGATCGAGATTGAATCATACTACAGTAAAAGCTCCCATAGGCGAACAGTTACCGTCGCAGCACTTTTGGCCGGCTAAGGGAGTTGTCCGTCAACTCTCCACTCACCACTATCGGGAGAAATTTTCCGGTGAAGTGGATTGTCTGCCTAAGAGAGTGTACATTATCGAAGCTTTCATTGTACTTTATAAAGAGGTGAAGCTTGTTTTTTGTTTGTTTGTTTGTTGGAAGTAATCTCTGGAATTACAGAAAAAATTTTGAAAATTCTTTCGTCAGTAGAAAACTATATTATTCCTTCAGTACGTGGGCTATGTTTAATTACGATAAATAATATTTCTACAACAATATTTGTCAATCAATTCACTAAGAGTAATCAGTGAAATAATCACCACGATTTTCTTTCACTGGGGACCACTGGCCGCAATCATGCAGCAGTGTCTATTAGGGTGGTTTTAGCAGTGATCGTTGCAAAGATATGACCGCGCTAAAAAATGTTTTTTTTTTTTAACTGATCTCTTCCAGAGGAAAAATTAAAAAAAAAATTGTATCATTGCTTCGGCTTGAGGGGTAGCACAGGGAGGTTGACAGATCATATTGGTAAAGTAAATGAAACAATTTGCTTCTGGAACTTTCTGCCAACCTGCCGAAACGCTTTACCGATTCCTTTTGAAATTACTGCTTCGGAATCTAAGATAGCAACACATAACATTGATTTATCGTGGGCGGCACCTAGTAAATAATAAATCTACAAACTCGCTGAGCAAATGATTTAAAGGAAGCTATGGTGATCGCGGTAGTTGTGTTGTGAGTATGTGCGCCAACTCCTTCGTTGTTCACTGGGTTCGATTCCCGGGACGACGAACAATCATTTGCAAGGAATCACTTCTTTCGAGCCACTGAAAATTCTCAACGAGCAATAACTGTCTAGAAAAAGCTTCTCAATAGCACGCACAACCCGAGCGGTTGGTGTTGTAGCTAGGCTCTGGCTCTCTAAGGGCTGTAGCGCCACCCATATATAATTATTATTAAAGTAAGGCATCCATGTTTCACTGACGGTGGTTTCTAGTAGTCTGTACCTAATAAATATAAAATGGAGAAACCCACATCGATCAACAGCTCAATAATAGATTATAAATGTTGCTGCTCTTTTGCGTATTCACCGCAAAAGACGTAACGCGGTTCCACATTTTAACATCGACCTTGGACGAACCATCGAACCATCGGACGTCTAGTGTACATTATTCCAATATGGCTACATATTCGACTGTGGTTGAGTTAAGTTCTATTGGCGCAAAATTGGAAAAGGAAGGCAGTGCTGACAAAAACCCGATGACGTTGGTTTTGTCAAGATTGACCATACAATAGGGCACACGTTCGCGTTCATTGTAGGGGACCCACCTATTCTCGATTTCAAATTTTGGGGATTTTCAAACTGCTGGTAAATGAACATACATTATTTTTAGGCTTGTAACTTTGCATACATTTATTTGAAGACTTAAAAAAGAAGGAAAAAATGTTCCATTTTTTTGTTGTTTTTTTGTGATCAAACAAAAGCCCTTCTTTTCGGCGGCGCATGTGATATCCGCGCACTGAAATATCTGAATCCAAAAATTCCAACAGGATTAGAAAGAGTACATGTTTGGCTCTGGTATGAACTAGGATTATTGATTTCGTACAAAAATTAGCATAATGGCGCAACTTTGAAATTTTTATTTTTTGATGAAAATCACCTTTTTTCAGCCACAAATCAAGTTAAAAAGTAAAGAACATCTTCATAGAGTAACGTATTAAAATTGGAAATTGGAACCGATTGGATTAATAATTTTTGAGTAACCTCATGTGTGAGTCGTTAAAAAAAATTGTTTTGAGAAAAACGCGTTTAAAGTCTTTAGAAGCAAATTCTTGGTTATAAAACCTATCTACGTTAAAACCATAAGTCGGCCATATCTTCAAGAGTTTTTGAAATTTTCACTTGATTTTTTTGAAACCGAGAATGGGAGGGGGAAATGGGACCTTTAGCACGCTGAATCTTCTACAAGAAAACAAAATGCAGAGGGATAATTTAATTTTATATCGTCTGCATTGATATTCACTTTACAACACCCTTGGAAGGTTGTTAATAAATATTGAAAACAGTAACGAACCGAAAATATAACCTTGAGGTACGCCATTGGAGACAACACAAGAATTTGACGATTATAGAAAACTACTAGAATTTAGTATGATATGAGGAAACTAATTAACTAGTAGTACTTACTGATGAGTAGTAGATTCTGTAGCGGCACAAATCTCGGCAGAACCTGGCCGAGGAAGTCCACATCTAGGTGCAACTACTGGTGACGTTTAACAAATTAATGTACTCAACGGCAAGCAATAGATGGCACTTAGGGCTTGTTGGACTGTGGGGCCACATAAGTAAGAAGGATAACGCAGTCTTAGTCACAGGCAGAATGAGGACTTATTTGTAGATTGTCAGAGAATTTCGATTGGTGATACCAATTAGCTGATATCCGAAAGTTACAGCAGTAACTTTGGTAAACTGGTAACGCCTTACGTTTCCACTTGTAAAATCCAGCCCGCTCAAGCCAACATAAAAACAAATGTTCTCATCATCCCGCAGACTGCACTTCATTAGAGTTTATTGTCATTGCTAAAAAAAAACACATTCCCCATCCAAGCCCCATAGAGAAAACGCCATAGTGTAAGTTCAGATGCTCATTCATATCCACAACCCGCGCAAAATGCAATCCCCTTTGCTGAGACAATCTTCAAGTGCAATATCCAAGATCCACTTATTTTTAGGAAACAGCCAGCAAACCGGCTGCCAACTACCACACGTTGTTGCGCACAATGTTTCCGAATTTAGTTGCCCACGCCAAAGCTAACGCCAAAGCCAAACCACACCAACTTAATGGCAAGTGATGATTCCGTGCCTGTCGAGAACAGTCTCCCTCTGCAAATCCACTTTTGCACATGAAATCCACTACCAAGAATCTCATCTTGCCTGCGTGACTTATCCGAGCTCCCATTGTCTTCGACTCTCTAGCGTGATGTGAGAAATAGAAAAACAGAAGAACACGAAAGAAAAATGAAGAATGAAGCCCAGCATGTAAAGAGCCGTCATGCCACACAGAAACAGGATGAAATCCATTCAATTAAGGACACAACAGAAGAATAAATATCGTCGATTAAGTTCAGAAGCTAAACAAAGCCATTCCAGAAGACAAAAACAATGAGAGGCTGTCTACCCACCACAATCGCCCTCAAAATAGTCCACTAAATCGGACTGCTAATCGGACAGGTGAAATAATGGTTGAGAACAACGACCTTGCGTCCACTTTTATACAGCTCAGCAACATTTATCATTGCTAATGACTTCCATTATTTCCCCTCAAGGAGCAGCGGTGGTATTTTATCAAAAAATACAAAAAAAAACACACCTTTACCACCATTCTCGAGCCGGTCTGCTGTCATCGTCATCATGAAGCCACCAACATCGTCCACCACCACCACCACTACCCATTGTGCTGACTGTCCAGAAGTACACTCCAGTTCAAGCTCCAGCAGCAGCACAAGGAGCAGCAGGAGCAATAGCAGAAGTAGCGGCGATAGCGGCACGGCCAACATGAATCATGACACGCCACAGACATGTTAACCTTCCGAGAGTTAATCGAGACGAATTAAGGTGAAGGCGATTGTTTCTTTTCTTTGGAAATATGGTTGGTTGGTTGTATGAAGGTACACCACCTTGGGTGTGCCACCGCCATCACCACCATCACTACCACCACCACGCCTGCCGCACCTGAGTGATGGAAGCTAATTGGCTTTCATTAGCCTCCACACTTGTGGCGATTACGCACTTTACGCATGAGGGTTGTTACGTTAACTTTCGATTTGACACGTATAAGTCAACGTGACTGATTGGGGGGCATTCCTTTGGTCGGACGGATACTTGGATACCCAGGATAATATAACGGTTACGTCTGTGGAACGACGGCACGAAGGCAGGTACACGGCGCTAGGTGTTGCTGGAGTGGAAGAATGACTGCGGTGTGGTGTGAACATTTGATTGAGATACGTATCGGCGGCGGGGACGGCAAAGTGCCTGTCACTTCCGCTGTGTCAATGCTTCCATATATTTTATCGTAACTTCCGTCAGGCATTCGTCGACTGTTGTGCGTCAAGTGGGCTTTGGTAATTTGCATCATTGAAGGGCCACTTCGTCTTTATTTGCGTCCCGGGATCGAGGGGCAGTCCCTTTATGCGTCCATCGTCCGTGCTGAAGTTGATGGCTTGACGTCGGCTTGTAGCGAGACATTCACTGATGATAAACCGCAAATCGAGGGCTGGCACGGGGGGCCCAGTCCGAACAAAGAACAAATTCCCAGGCACAAGTGGAGCGCTCGAGTTGTTGGATTTGTCAGCAGAATGTGCTTACATCGATTTCTAAAACGGTCTCCAAATAGTTTCGGGGTATTGTTGTCCGGCCATATGAGTGGTGTTTGTCCTTTTCCGTTTATTGTTCGGTCCGGGCGCAGGGTTATCTCTGCAGAAAATGTCATTTGACACCGAGAAACGAAACAGACGGCCAGACCAAGGGGTAATCCAAGTGGCGTTGTCCTGGAGAGCGGGTGGTTTTCAAGGGTGCCTCTTGGTGATGTCAGTGGTTTTGGTTGTTGCGGTGGTTAAATGTGGATGGGGAGGAGGGTGCACCTTATGCAATAAATAATTCAATCGCTCATTGTTGTCTGAAAGCATCGTCCTGGAGATTTTCAATTTCTTAAGATCCCTCAAAATGGAAGCGAAATGTTTTTTTTTTTATGTTCACATTACTTTCTGTTGTGCAACATCGCAGCATATCCTTCTACGACTCACCCGTACCATCACCCTCACCCTCATCCTCTCCTGATGACATGTCTCACTTTGTATAGATTTCGAATCGGGGGAGACATTGAATGTATTCGGGCAAGGATGGAGATGGCTGCGGAGCTTCGATTTTGATTTTCAATTAAACTGGACAATGGCAACAGCAGCAGCAGCATCACCAGCGTTCTGTAGATTTGGTCCAGTTGTCTGTTCGTGAACATGTGTGTGGCAAGGACCATGAAATGTGCATATGATGTGTTATTTAGTCATCCAAGGACCCTCGTAATAAATCTTTTCCCCGTAAACTGGTCTACTCATGTATCGCTGTGGGTCGCCGCAGTAATGTGTGAATAGTTTATAAGCGTTACTGCAAGGTTTTCATGGTTGCATCTTGCGTCTCACACACGAGTTGGCTCCCACAAGGCAAGACTTTCCGTTTCCGAGCAAGAAACGCAGTCATCTGTCTCCAACTTTACGCCACACATACACAGACCGCAAAATTTAAATTCTCCTTAAAAACTTACACTTAAACCGAAGAGAAACAGGAAACAGGCAGGGATCTGTGTGCCTCCCATATGTTTGTGTTTCGGTTTTTTGGGGTAAATTTTGCAATGTGTACTTTGGAAAAATTTAACTCTTAACTCCGTTTGCGCCAGCCCCCTTCACTTGAGGACTCTTCCCAAATTAAGGTGGAAATTTTGCGGAAGTTTTAGTTTACTCTTACATCTCACATAAGTAACTGTGCGACGTACTGTGCCCTTCTTGCCGTACCTTCAGCAGCAGCAACAGCAAGTTGCGCCGTATCTCAGAGTCACCGGCTTACGTTAAACAAATCAAAAAAGTATTTTGTGCCTTCTTATCGCCCCGCCGCCCACTTTTAGAAACCACCAACACCACCGCCACCGTCGCCACGGCCACCGTCACCAACACCAGCAGCAGCACCTAGGCACCAGCCGCCGCCGCCACCGCCTTCGCCCTGAACAACAGATGACATAACCAAAGTTTTTAAGAGGAACATGTTTCCCGACACAACGCTTGCAGGAGTAAGCTCATGTCGCTGCCGCAGTTGGTGTCGAAGCGCATAGTTTTCCCTAAGAAACTTATCGTGTGCCACCAGCCGTAGGAAAAACTTCATCCAGAAGATTTGAGTGGGTGTGGGGTTCGATGAGTGGTTATATGACACACGCCGTCGCCGACGCAGACGCTGCCGTTGTCGATTTTGTCCTTGCCGCTGTGTCGGTTGCCCCAACGTGTGTAGACAATTCCATTCATATGACAACTCTCTGTAGCAGCCGTGCAGCGGTTTTTCACGACTAAATTTCGGGCGATCATCCTTTTAGTGGAACAAGGTAGACGACTTAACCGCCACGGAGAGGGGTGACTACCCCCGTCACACGAAATGCCCAAGGGCGATTCTTTTAGTCATTAGCAGCGTCTGGAAACCGGAAAAACTTGAGGAATAACATGTGAAAAATTATTGCCGGAGAAATTTAATTAAAACTTAAGTGAATGAGGGTTGTCCTGAGGTGCAGAAGAGCCGGATGGAGTGAGAGAGAGAGAGAGAGAGAGGGAAAAATTGTCTGCAATCTATTGGAGACCATTACGATGCGAACAAACGCAAAAGTCCTTACTTTCAAGGGTTTATCTTCCCGCTTGTCTCAAGAACTTACCCAAGTAAACAGAAGTTTCCCTAATTTTCGTTCACGTACACGCGTCGTGGTGGCTGGGTGGCTCGGTGGCTGGGTGGGTGCACAATGAGAGACACACACACAAACTATGCTCGCCCAACTGTGTCCTATGCAGTGTGTACTCTATGTTGGAGAATGTGGTTTATTGATTTTCAGTTGAAAATGGAATAATCACCTGGAATGGTAAATTGTTGAGTGTACCCAAAGGTTTGTGTTGAATCACTCCTATTTGAGGGCGGTGCGGTTCATGCGCCATTCGGGGTGGATGTAATTTGCGTGTCCTTGTTCTTTTTTCATTTCAAAAAGTTTAAGGACAAGTTTAAACAGACTGACGCCATCTTGCAGCTTAGTGACCCAATCTGTGACCCGTCTGATTGATGAGTCTCAGCTCAGGCAGCTGATACACGTGTAGCTATGGAAACGTCTGAGGATGGGTGCTTATGGATATCAGACTTCAGAGTTGTCGGTGGGGGTTGGTTGTACGAGTATGATGGAAGCCTAACGAGAAGAGTTATTAGAGACTCGTATATCACTTCTGGTAAAGTGACGAGTTTGACATCTGACGATATGAAATTTATTCAAACTTTCTTGGGCTGCTGATTGAATGTGGTTTTTGGGGAATCGAATTAGGACACTGATGTGACAGAGGTTGGCATTGTTGATTGCTGTTAGCAAATTATTTACAAAAAAAAATGATATAATGTTCCCATTCTTACGGCGTTCGATTACGCAATGGAGCGATGCCACAAAACAATACTTTGAAATTTTCAAAAAAGTCATTGATAATCGATGAATCTGTGCACTGGTAACTCTAACGGTGACGATGCAATGAATTAAATTGAAGGACTTGGGTGTGCCATAAAGTACGCTAGCACTGACACCATAAATATGTTTTGTTGATTCGTATGTGTTCGATAGTTTCTTTCGGCCATATTTCTGAAATATAAGACTATTTTATGGAGGTGGTGATTACATGCCCCTTGTCCTGTTATTGCTTCACATGGAAAAAGGTTTATTAAGTTCTACAGCGTTTTTGGCTCGTTCTGGATTGTAGATCTGTTGCACGAACGTCCTTGAGTGTTAAGTCCCTCTTGGTTCATTTGTCTAATGATCCATTTGTGCGGGTGAAGGGTTGTGTCCATATTGCTGAATCCATAAAGAGGGGCGCGCCCAATGAAATTCATTGAAGCACATGTCTCCGTTTGTATATCAACCTTTGAAGTACCTTCATGGTTTTCATGCCTGGTACCCAAATTAACTTTAATCTTTAAGTATCTGCCAGTGTATATAGAATTTAGAATTTGCAATGTGTTAAGGCTTGTGTGTAGTTTCAGCCTGCTTAGCAATGTATACCTAGTTGAGATGTGATGTGACAATGAGAATCCCATTAGTTTTATCAGTCTCAAAAACTTCCATATACTTCTGTGTGTTTGTGAAGCAATGTCTTGTAAACGACTGGATGGATAGCTTATATTCTAGATCTAAATGCATGGTATGACCACTCCACGAGTTATGTTACAGTTAAAAATCAAAACACCAAACTACGTTAAAAAACCAAACTTGACTTTCTTCTTAGTCGTCCAAAACTCGAGTGAAAGAGAGTCAAAAAGGATGCTTTACAAAAAGGGAGCATGCAGAAAAGAGACACGTGACAATATTTCATAAACAACATACATACATGTTTTCACATACTTGTTGCGGCGGCGTCTTTTGTTTGTCAAGCCTTGGCAGGTTGTTTGTACTTGGGCTTGGCTAGACTGTACCCAAACTTTGTGGACTAGGACTGTTTGTCTTCTCCATATGATGCATCCACTTAGAGACCTGTGTCTATGCATGCATGTTTATAAACACATTAGAATGTTGATATGCTGCTACTGGAGAGCATGTCACTCACGGAGGTTATCTTAAAATTAGGATCATGAAGCATGTAATGATTAAATTGAATTCCAGACAGCCATTTAGAGACAAGCCGCAAGTACGAACCTTTTTTTTACAGAATCATTCGATATAAGAAAGAAACTGTTTTTTGAAAATTACATCAAAAATGAAAAGACATTTGTTAAAGATACTTTAGCAACTTAAACAAAATACCAAGAGAATGCTTATTTCAAATTAATTTATTTTTTTAACAACAAAAATTATCCCTTGTAAGCAAACTCAAAAACTTAACAAATAAAAGAGAAAATATCGCATAAGTGAAGTTCAATAAGGATAGAAATAAGAATCATATGGGAAAAGTTCAAGTCAAGCTTGAAAAATATTTCTCAATTTTATTCTAAATAATCCCTTTAGTTTGTTTGCTTAAAAATGTATCTTCAAAATTCCACATACTCTCATCACCCTCATTTCTTATAAATTCTGCTTCAGAATTGAAAAAAAAACCGTCGGTTTGTCTTTGATAAAGGAGCAGTTTACTCGAAAGATCTTCATCATCTTCTTCTTCTGAACCGGTTACGGGGGTAGCGGGGTGGTAAAGTAAGCACAAGAAATCTCCAAGGTACTCGACTTCGACATCGGCTCTAACTGATCAGGAGACATGCGACACCAGGCGAGTTTTTAGATCAAGTCCATGGTCAACCATATCGTCCTGGGCATTTCACTTAAGCTGAGCTGCAACATCCAGTCCATTGATGTAACGATAGCAGTTCTTTATATTTGACTGACTGAATTGATTGAAACGCTCCCTTTCGTTTCTTTCGTTAATCATTATTCCAATCAAATTAACCTCAAAATGCATGTTTCCTGTGGAGCAAGTATTTTCAAATCTCAGATATTTTCTTTCGATACCCGTAAAATTCGGTGCTTAAAGAAATCATTTGTTTATTGAATATTGAGAAGCAAACACTTCTTCGCTGTTAATTACGCTTAGAATTTACTACTCTCCGGTTCATTTCAGCGACCTTATCTTGCGAAAAGAAAGAGTGTGTTATTTAAATATATAATATCAGGCTAAATGTACATGTAGATGCAAATATTGAAAAGTAACCCCAGGAAGAAAAAAAATGACTTCTCTGAGCACATAATGTACATACATATTCACAAGCCACACTTGACCACAAAAAGACAATCTAATTAAAAAGCGCAGACTCGACAGAGATACCGACACAGAGACTTTTCCACAAAACAAACTCAACGACGGGCATTTCAATTATTTCTTCTTTTCTCTTCCTCGATGTCAAATTCACTTTTTGCAGTGTAAACGTTTGTCTCTAGCTTCATGAAGGCCAAACACACTTAATTTCGTCGAGGGTTCCCAATGGGCAGCTGACATTCTTACCATTTGAAAAATATTATGCGAACCTGTGTCCTCGGTTGTGTACCTCGGAAACAAATGTACGAGTATATTTCAATTAAAAAAAGGCCAATGCTACCGGGTTGCTTCCACGAAATAATTAGCAATTATCGGCCATCAAACAACCCTAAAGTTTTACTTCAAAGTTGATTCTCTTTGTCTTGCAAATGGGTTGTAAGGCCACGTGCTGGCAAGCAATTAATGGACGCAGTCATCACTACCACCCTGTGCGGTATGAGAAAGAGTAAACAACTGGGAACAAGCCTTGTTTCAATTGGGTGTGAACGGCGCGTGGTGGTAAGTCCTTATTGAAATGAACAAAAATGAGGCTTTGAAAATGTTCTTGGATCTTTGTCGACTGCTACCGAAAAACTTCTATATCCAGTGCGTGAAGGAATTGTGTAGAATTTAATTACGGGTTAGGTTGGGCTGATGCAACGAAATTAATAAACTGCCTGGTGGTGTCGAAGCTGTAGAAAATTCCGAGTGTCCGGTAAATGTTTTAAGTCCCACGGATTATGTAAATGGTTTTCCAATAGCGATGGCTAGAACATGAAATATAATAAACAGGATATTACTAAGATACGAAGGGCGTTTGATTGGTCAGTGACTGTTTAAATAAAAAATATTGTCTCCCGCAAACAAGTATTTTATTTCTCAACAAAGTCAACTTTTAGATCAATAGATTTAGCCTAACGTTTATCCAGTTTGCGTTATTCCCTCCAAATTAGGTGTTTTAGACAAGGCTCTCAAAATAAGCGTTTGGTTCAGTAAGCCAAGCCAACATCAATGTTGGATTAAAAAAAAACTCCAGGAAAACATCAAAAAGCTTTCAACGACTTATTCAGTTTCAAAGTTTCGCCCAAACCTTGAACTGAGTTGAATTAGTAATGCCAGTTAAACGAGAATATAATACCATCAACCTCAGATCTGCCCCTCAGCTGCATTTTAGCATCAGGTGCGACGAAATCTGATCGTGTAAAAGTGGCCTAATGGGATTCTTTCCTTGAATTGAAATCATTGGCAACGTATTCCTTTCAACCAGTTTTTCTTTCCATTTTGAATTGAATTGAACACAATTTACGTGTTACACTGTTCGGGTTATAAATGAAATTGAGAGTTTATTTTAGTTGCTTGTACCCGAAAATTGCTCAATTAAATATCCTGATACACTCTCTATCGTCTCTCGTTCTAAATCATTTTCCACGTCATCTTTAGGAATTCGGGAGAACATTTTGAGACACTTTGGAGAACCATTATCTTGTTTTTGAGCCACGTGGCATTTCTCCAGTTGTCAAATTAAATCAAATGAATTCAGTAAAAGTCTTATTTTGCATGATTTTGCCACCACGTCGACTTTGCACAAGGGTCAGGATTAATTGTATTAAGTTACTAGCGGGCACTGTGCTTGCTTTTCTAGGCAGATCACATTAACGTAAGAATGAGAAACACTTACTTTACTGTCGGTTTTTCTTACATTTATTTTAAAACTTCTTCTTTTTATCTAATGCTATGTTTTACTTAAATTCTCGCAGAACCCTTTCGTAAACCACATGTTTTGTTTTTCTAGGGGCTGTGGTTTCAATAAACAGAACTAATAGCTTAGCTACATATACATTTACCGATTTTCGATTTGAACCAAACTTCAGACAAACCATTTATAGACCAATACCAAAAATGTGTGAAAGTTTGGTTGAAATCGCTAAATACGTTAAGACGTCAATGGGCGACAAATATTTGAGCCTCAATTTTTATACATATATACAGATTTATTACTTTTTTGTTTAAAATATTCAATTTTCAATTTCAATTCAATTTTATTTCAGTAAAAAATCAGTTATAATTACAATTAATCTTGCAACTAGTGATTTAGAGGTTTAGGACAATATTTCCTTTACAACTATAATCTTAAAAATATATAAAGACAGGAGAGTGATTTTAAATGTTAATATGAAGTATCAAGGGGAAACTACAAGGAAAAACCCTTATTTGAATCTTAAAAACTAATATTGCACTTGTTTCTGGATAATAAATTCTAACAGACCTAGTTACATTTTTATTATATGAATATTTTATGGTTCTGCAAGTTGTGAAATGAGAAGATTTTCAGAAGTAGAACATTTTATGAAGAAGTTGTTATTAATTTTCTCAGTGAGAAATTCAAGTGTCTTAACGTTGGCGTTGTTATGAAGTTCAAAGGTTGAATGGCGCCATGGAAGATTGAGCATCATTTTCAAGATTTTATTTTGGCACCTTTGCAATTTAATTCTGTGAGTACGAGCACAATTGCTCCATACAGGAGCACCATATAGCAGAATAGCTTGGAAAATGGATTTAAATAATAAAATTTTGTTATCGTTACTGAGCTTCGACTTCCTGCACACCAATGGATAAAGAATTCTGACAATTTTGTTAAACCTTATCAGTCGTATTGCTGACATGTTTTCGGAATGTAAGTTTTTTGTCCAATATTATTCCTAAATATCTACAATCGACTGACCACTCAATGCTTTCTGAGAACATGTTGAGTTTAATACCATTAGGTAAAAAACACGGTTTCCTACTTGAAAACCAGACAGCTTGAGTTTTGTTGCAATTTATTTTAATTTTCCATTTACTGAAATATGCTAAATATTGATTTAGAGCATCTTGCAGGGAATTGTGTACATCAGCAAATAAAGAGCCAGACGAAAAAATCGCCGTGTCATCTGCAAACATGGCAACATGAATATTTCCACCAAGGCAGGGTATGTCAGATACGTATAAATTAAATAGTATAGGCCCAAGGACAGAACCTTGAGGTACGCCATACCGAATATAGTGGGTAGAGGATATGTCTTTATTAATTTTAACGACGTATTCTCTTGAACTAAGAAAGCTCTGTATAATTTTGATAAGCGGTATAGGAAGCTTGAGTTTGAACAGTTTATGACATAAAGCATCGTGCCAAACCGTATCAAAAGCTTTTTCTATGTCCAGGAGAACCAGACCAGTCGATTTGTTTTTGTCCAAAGTTTTTAGATATGTGGTTTTTAATACACAATACTTGGTGGATTGTGTTATGACCAGCACGAAAACCAAATTGGAAGCTTGGTAGAACATTGTTAGCTATTACGAAATTATCAATTTGTTCTTCAAGCTTACTCAAACAACTAAGGAGACTAATAGGTCTGTAACTCTCGGGATTATTTTTTGGTTTGCCAGGTTTAGCAATAGGAATAACTTTTGCTGTTTTCCAGCAATTAGGAAAATAGCAGTTTCTCAGACAAGCATTAAAAATGAAAGTTAAATATTTAATGCCAGCGGGTGGTAGTGCTTTTAAGAGTTTATTGTTTATATTGTCCATACCTGGTGACTTTTTTGGCTTTAATCCTTTTATTAGTTCACTAACTTTATTGGTGTTAGTTTGAGTTTAAAATATTTAGTAATTTATTTTAATATACAAAATTTTAAGTTTAATATGTAATTTTGAAGCTTTTGAAGCAACATTGTATCACAAAGTGTTATTGTTGATACCACCCTTTGTCCTATCGGGGTGGGTGCAATTTTTTTGACTGAAACTTATAAAATATAGTTGGCATAAAGTTATAAGAAAGGTATTGTTAATGATAAATACATAACTTGGTATTGAGTCTCAGGAGGTTAAAACAAACAGTTGATACTAATTTCATTTCGTAAATTTCATAAATAACTTACATTACCTCTGATGGATCGGACACCCCTACACATGGTAGACGCTCAGATGCCCGCTATAGAGAAGATTCACTGCACATCAAAAAACCAAAGAATTTGGAGCAAGTTTACACAAGTAGAAAGTGTTGCCATATTTTTTCCGATCGCATTTCACAAACGAAGTTCAACTGAATTGAAGCTCATTTCACTGTAAAATCGGAGAAATTAAAACTGAAGTTGAAAATTAGTTTCAGGGTTCAGCGGAACTTATGTTCAAACGTTCACTTTGAAACTCTGCCTCAGACTGTTTTCTAGAGGAATGGTCTGGTTGGGTCTTAGTAAACAGTAACTCTTCACCATTGAAATAAATGGTTCACACTCTGCGACTCGCCATAGTATCCAGCTATTCCTTGACTGCTATTATGGTATTTATACAATTTGCTTATCCAATACCACTAAAATTCGCGAGGTTGCTGCGTTCAAAGGCTGTAAAATATAAAAAATAGCTGCTAGTAATAAACTACGCTGACTCACACTAGTTTGAACTCAGATTTAATTAATGGGGCATTCAAAAAGTCGTCATATATTGTATTTTACATTTTTTTTTAATTATACAAATTATAGTAAGTATCTGGAACTCAGTAGAAGCATGATCTTATTTCCTGTAATTCAAAAAGTATTAATAATTTGTCCTTAAACATATGGGTTGAGCAACGGATTTCAACTCTACGCAAATCGGCTCCCATTTCCAGATATGATTTCACTGCACAATCGACGATCAGAGCCAAGCGCAACCCATTTCACATTTTTCAATAGTTGTCTCTTTCGTTAGGAACAGACACATTTATACATTCGAAATCTAACTAAGGACTGGATGACACATCATTAATGACTCGATGACAGGCACTGTTCAAATTGCTGGCGCAGAGTACACCGATACTGAAAATGTCTTGTATAATTCTGGCGCAATTTCAGGCTGATGTCATCGATTACACGAATTTTGTCCCGAATTATGTACGGGAACCGATTCTTGGTGGCTTATTGGCAAATATATATACTATAAGAAATCGATCGAAAGATTTCGAATCACGACGCTTCGGCCCAACCCTTAAAATCGATCTTTTAGAATATTTATTGCAGTTCAATGCACGGTGTGCCGGACAGTGGGACAAGCCGGGAAAAAATCAAAAATTGTTAACGCAAAAATAGTCAGGGTTGGTACATTAAACCCTGAAGTTGAAAGTTATTATTTCCTTGCTTTTTGAATTTTACTTCATATAAATACGAAATGGGGAAAAATAAAACATCATCAAATATGCGATTGGTAGATTAAGTAGACTATGTGAACTTGGCTACGAAAAAGCTCCGTTCAAAGCTTGATATTTTCTATAAGCATATACGCACATACCAATACCAAACATGAATTCGTAGAAAGGGCACTTCTCTATTGAATGTGCTGGCTGATCGCATGAGCCCCAATGAATGTTTACTTATTTTTTAAGATATTTTATATCGCTTTGCTTTATAAAAAAATCAGTTTCATACCTTTTTTTCAATTCTGATGCATTTGGATCGAATGCAACCAATCCTGTTCGATAGGACTCACCGTTCTCGCGATATTGATTTTTTTCCCGATAAATGGTCATTCTGCCCACTGTGCACCGCCCGTCCTGTAGAAACAATATAGCTTTCACATTCACATCGTGCAATTTGGAGTAAAATAAATTTGTTCTGTTGCACTCACGATGATGTCCATGCCACATTCGCTTTCGACGAAGTACGGACGGCCTCTTGATGGATCTCGTACGGATAGCCATCGTCCCATATTCAGATTTTTGATTGTACAAGCAGTACCCGTTAATCAAAAACGAGGTCCACTTCCAGTTGCTACAGAATCAAATCCAGAAACACAATACATTCTCTATGGTCGTTTCCATTCAGCTCATTTAATTCAGAAATAAATCTGAATCTACAAAAACTCACTCCATTCACCAGTCACTGGTGTGGAATAATTGCATATGTGATGAACTATCTTAAAGGCTGTTGAGGGCATGCGAGTGGAAAATAAAAACCCAGTATGGAATACGAGCTATACGCATTGGAGGGGGCATTCGACCTGTATGTGCACAAAAGCACGTTCGTTTTTATTAACGAAGTGCACAGTAGTCCTTAATCAGTCATCCAGCGGTTCGATCGTTTATTTTTCGATTCACCAACCTCTGGAGGGACTACTCGCTGCGGTTCAAATTGGAAACCCGATCCCATTTCTTTTTGATTAATCAACTCACCAAAGGCTGAGGGAGCCTAAAGAGAACTGCCACTCTCGTTTGCGCCGCTTCCCAGTGCATACCAAAACCCAGTAGCACAGAACCCAGTCATTCGGAATCCTTTCAACAACCGAAATACCTTTCTTTAGCGAATCAGTTCAATCAGCGTTGCATCTAGTAATTAAGCGGCACTGCCACTGGAAATGTGAGAGCGATTCTTCTCAAAAGGACTGCCAATAGCCGTGTGGAATCCTCAAACAAATACCCATGCAGGAGCACAGGCTAGCACAGAGACTTTGCCCCTGTTTACTTGGTCCTAATTGGCATCCTCGTTGTCATCGGCATCGCCACGCTGCACAGGCATCAACGTGTGCGGGGTGGCCCGACAACCGGTACCCGTCATTTAAATATCGTTTGAAGGCTTATACTGCCGTACCAATCATTCCGACAGAAAAGCTGAAAGCCAGGTGACATCCTCCAGTCATAGACTGTGCAGTGCATGCACTCATCTAACAGCTCTCGTGTGTGTAACGGGTATCCGCTTGCGAATTTGATTTAAGCGGCTGCGGATGGTTTATGCCACAGAACGACGCTACGACAAGCAGAAGTCTTGGTTGCTGAATGCTGCTGCTGGTGCTGCTGACGGTAGCAGGAACGGAAGAGAGATGCTTTTTTAATATTTCATGGAAACAGTTTTCCTTCTCATCAGTGTGTTTAAGGACCCACTTTCATTTGTTTGCCTTAGTCCTTCTGTCGCGCTTTCATGGCGCTGTGTACGGTTTCACTTATGCATCTTTTACCATATGTATAAAATTTAACTCCGAGGACTTTCATAAAATGCAAATTTGCGTCAATATGAGAGTCTATGACGCTCGCAAATGCAAACACACCCATGCGGAGGATAGGCAACAGCGGTGCATGCACCGGCATCAGCAGCAGCATCAGCTAGGAAGCAGTACTTGATGTCACCTGCAGTAGTCGGCTGGATGCAATGCTGGTGCAAGTGGAAGTGTGCCTTTGCCCGTTTTACTCTTTTCATTGGAAGGGAATGACTAATGATTTCTGCCCCCGAAACAGTGTGTCTGTTGAGGACATTGTGAATTTTTTATGCGCTTTTCTAATGAATTTGACATGCACGGCACCAAGTGCAGTCTGTGGCATACATAAATTAAGGCACGCTCCCGAAATAATTTACTGCTGCTTTGATTTGAGAATGGCAATCAGCCAATGGGGCGTTCCCGTCCTTTCAAAAGAGAGACGGAACCGGCCTATGTTCTCGGCGATATTACTCTCCCAGCACAATCCCTCTCACAGCACATCACACACAGCACAGCCATGGCGTACTGGCCTCGAGAGCACTTAACGGAGCACTTAACTTGAGGGCACTTTATTATGTAGCTGCCGAGTTCATAGCACTCCCCCATCTCCACCCCGTTGCCCCACCATGATGTGACTCAATTTGTTTAGGGTTTATGGTGCTTCAATGCATAATTTTTCTAATTAAGTCAATACCAGTGTGGCGAGGACGATGACTGGGGAATGGAATGGCGGCAGCAGTGGCGACGTCGATGGATTGGCGGCTTGCTGCCCACTCGTTTTGCTTTTTCATTAGGGGAAATGTGACACTTGTCACGGAGACGGATGAAGACATATTTAATAAACAATCGTTGACCATCTGCGTATTGAAATTGCTAGTTTCCGATTGGTTGGTGGTGGGAGCTTTAAAATACAAATAGGAACCAAAACCCAATCAATCACAGCCCGATCAGTGATTGAAAGGTGGACAAAAGTGATTGTTAACGTAATGAGCGTGATGGTCAAGATTTTCCTGAATTTATTGGAATGTGACGCGTTAAAGCCGTAAGACATGATTTTAGACAAATAATATAAATTAAGGAGGTTTGGTTGAATAAACCAATCATGCCTGCCGCCTGCATTTAGCAAGCTGCTCAGAACCTGCATACCCGAGAACCCAACGGGATAGAGAGTAAGACATGATTTTAGACAAATAATATAAATTAAGGAGGTTCGGTTGAATAAACAAATCATGCCTGCGCCTAGATTTAGCAAGGTGCTCAGAACCTGCATACCCGAGAACCCAACCGGATACTCACTTTTTTGGGTATTACTCGGGTAAATTATATCAGTGTATACCCCTATGGTTATGGGTACGCGTAAATTTAGACGAAATTAATGTGGTTGAATTCGAATATAGTTCGTACTCATAGCATGATTACAGGACATTTTACTTTTATAACCTTTGAATTATGTTTTCATAGCTCTTTTCCCTTCCGTCGCTGTTGTATAATACAAGCTCCTATTGCGGACACTCTCTGAGGCGGACAATCCACTTGAGCGGGCAATTTCTCACTACCGTCGATTTTGCACTGAAGTGCAATACATTCCCATGGACAAACAAGGTAATTTTAGCTTTTTGAAACTTTAGCTTTCAGAAAGGTTTCCCTTTAGAGCCAGCATTTTTGTTACAGCCCATCAAACATTGAAATGTTTCCTCAAAAAGTCTTCTTCAATTTCAGCTTCAATTAAAAGTTAATAATAAAAATTGGTAAGGGATATGAAAAAACGGTCGATGCAGTTTGAAGGCCAAATATATACCCTTTAAAAAATATAACTTTAGGTTCCAAAGAGCCTAATTTGAGGAAATGTGACGCATCAAATTTGCTTATAAAAATAGTAAATTTTTTTTTTAATTTCCAATGCCCCAACTTGGAGCTAACGGTACAGCCAAGCGGATCACCAAAAGTAAACAAAATCTTGGCTTTCAATGTTCTCTTATTTGTAGAATCGAAGACCTATACCATTTGGCCGACAAAATTATGTCACTTCGGTTATTTATTTCCACTGTGGGACCACTGTGCGTCGCGGTCTACCTATGGGAGCTTTCACTGTATTCACAAATAAAGGTGTCTTATTAATTAAAGTATTTGTACATGATAATGACGGTATTACCCGCAATAACAAGGTACTCGGGTACTCAGGTAATTATCGAAACGGGCTTTATCCGTGAACGATCAACATCTCTAGCCAGAGCTAAGGCTAGTAAGTTTCATTTCTACCAGTCTCTTGTGTAAATTTCTAAGTAGCTATGTCCATGCTGTTAAATAACACACACCGAATTTAATTGATGGAAACTATTCCAATTGACATCTATTCAAATGATCATATATCACATTCGAAAGAGAGTTTACGTGAATTATGAAAGTTGTTGAAATCTCGGGTTAACCCTCTAATGCCTTATTTTCGATTTGATTCTATTTTTGTTTTCTTAAAATTGTATGGACCCAAAAACAAAGAATCTGCGAATAAAAATTTGTTTTTCTTAAGATCGAAGTTCTAAGACCGCCTTGGGTTGTTAAGGGACAAAAGAATTACACCCCTGTGAAATTTTAAAGTAAAGTAGAGATTTTGATATAATTGTATAATTTTTTCTAATATCTTTCCACTTTGATTTAAAAAATATTTTAATTTTTGTTTTTTGGAAATGAAATAAATTGCAATAGGAAGCGCAATGATTAAAAAATTAAATTAGAGGTGAAGCTTTTAAAGTTGCAAAAACAAAATGAACCGTTACCTTTTAACAGTTGTAGACGTATACTTCGCAGTGGTATGCCAGGCCAGGTCTTCAACGCACCGATGGTGGCCACTATCAGTTGGCTAAAATCTCCCCAGCATTTTAATTCTAAATTGCATTTACGAACGCAACGCAAGGTGTCGAATTCATTTCCAGTCCATATTGTATAAAATGCCTTATGATGTGATGGAGCTCACAATATTTTTTTACTGACATTTTTTTTGTACTTCTCTTTTCATCCCATACTCGACGTAAGCCGAATACTCGATGTACGAATAAGTCAAATTGCCTTTATTCATGTACGCTCTGGAGTTTGAAAAACATTCCATCGCGCTGACAGACAAAGTCCCAAGGGTGTGAACCATGCCTGTAATGTGTAATGAGTTAGCTAAACGTCATGAAATCAATTTAAGAACTGTGACATTTTTTCCGTCTTCTAAAAGCTCAGGGTTTGACTAGTAATCACTTAAAATCAGCGAAATGTTGTCTGGTAAATTTAGTTTCAGTTTTTATAGCTTCACAACGAATCGTGGCAATATACCAAGGTTAACACTTGTTAAGGGACAGTCCTGCAGATACATATCTACAAATCTTAACAAACAGCAACAGAGTTGCATCCGAAGATTACATATTCGTATCTACACTTTTCATTCTGAACATGATTTCGCCAGCTAGACATCCTTTGAGATATTCCTTTGAGGTCGTCGCTGAGAAATGCAAGGGACATCGCAGATTTCTTTAGGGATGTTGTTGCATGAAACGACGTCCCTGGCAATGTTATTTGATTCATTTTTCCTAATTTTACCACTGTCTGCTTTGATCTTCGATGGTACACGGAATCTGAACTACTCTTCATGCTCATAACACATATTTAACATGCAGCGAGAGCGTTTACATTTTCAAAGGGCTCGCATTTACTACTGACAGTTGAATATACATCTTAAAAGCAGCCGAAGTAAGTATATGCACATCCAATCACACTCAAATTTTAATTCACTATTTTAACCAAGTACTCGTAAAGTGTACCGCAGTTTCATCGCCCCACCGTAGGTGATATCCGATTCTCGATTTTGGATAGGAGATAACACGGGTGTCACATTATTAATGTATCATGTTTTCTAGCACAACTATGAGCGCTTGCTGCTTCCCCTTGTGAAACATATCGTTCGTCGGTGGGTGAAAAGGTGGCCTTTCAAAAGGTTCAAGTTACCAAGTGTTGGCTCACAATCGTATCCGCTCGTTAAGGTGATTAATTAAAATAAATATCTTATGACCTCCGCTGTTGAACTACAACACCCCTGCATTTGGGTTTAATGACGGTCATGGCCATCTTGCATTTCAATTACATTATCTCTGTGGGAGGATTTACAGCGTGGAGCATTCTTCTTAATACTACTGGGTATGCAATTATTCGGTGTGACTCAGGGGATTCTTTCTTTCTAATTCCGAATTACAAACAAGTACTTTGCTGTTATGAGGATCTTATGATGTGGCACACATGACTTTAGAGTCATCGACCAGAAAGAGGTATTTTTGACTATCCCATGACTCAGATGGTATGTATATTAATATAATAAGGGTGGCGCTGCATTCCGAGCTGCCTAGCTTCTGTAATGCAATATGATATGCCTTGCCAATAAATAACTTTGCCGATCATTTTTAAATCGTCTACTGGTATTCAAATTCAGCTCTGCAGTCAAGGCTCTAACTGTTGGACTGTTGTAAATACGATATTTATAAAAAATCATCAGGAATAATGCCGAAGTGCAACCAGGCTAAGTCTTGGATTTGGTCCAACTACTTCTGCCAGGAAAAGGCACTCGTAATAGTGGATTCGTCCCACGTGACTAAGCCATCGAAGATCAACAGCTGCTTCGCTTAACTTTGACTGCCTCGAAGATAGTCGATAACTTGGCTTTGTCACGAATCTGGCCTTCCTGATTATAGATCTTCTAAGCTGTTTTAAAACTCATCCTGCTTGACCAATCCTCAAAGCTTGACCAAGGTCAGTATTACTTCTCCCATCACTCGCGAATATGGCCCCGAGATACTTAAACTTCTCCACCTGCTTCAATGGCTCTCCACCAACAGAGTCCATTAAACAGTACATGCTAACTAGAATAAAATGAAAAAAAAATCAATGTGGTGATTCTAGCTCAATCAACATGTGCTTGACGTTTGTTAGATTAGCAAAAAAATTACCGAAGTTTAGGTAATTTGGGAAAAAACATATTCAATTTTGTGCAATGAAAGAAGTTAATTTGCACACAATTGTTAGTTTCAATTGCGTGACCTCATTTATAGCATCTTTATTGTTGTTCTATACATCATATATTGAGCATATGAGCTTAAACTAGAGCTCTTGATACCCGCATTTTTGTCCCGAACAGCATTTCACCCGAAATGTCTTCCTTTTTCTGTTAGAATATTATGAATTTCGAGTGAAACATTTTTTTTTGTCACGAACAACAAATCCGGGCGAAAACAAATGTCAAACTGAGCTAAAATGTTCTCTAGGTTTTTGCAGGCGAACATGAGGCGAGTCCTCATGAATCCACGACTAAACACAAAAACAACCTATTTGCACTCAAATAGCCAACGGGTAATTTGGAGGCATTAAAATGAGCATATAAGGCGGCGGTAAATATAGGACATGAACAACAGCGCCGCTGAAAAAACCCAGTTCCGCGATCAACTCGAAGAATCTGCAGAAAATCATCATCAGCGGAAAGAATATCTGACCGTCGCACGAGGGCAACTATGTAGCTCCTATACAAAACCATCAACCAACTCAAGTGGGTCAGAATTTCAGCAATGGTTAAACAGCGAGATCGTGCAGTATTGTACATCAATTTGTTTATTTCCGTTTTGAGATTTTCCAAACAGAAGAGGAATTAGTATTTATTAATATTTGTATTAATATAATATATATTTAATTACATTTATCTCAATTTTGCATATAAAACTTCTCCCTAAGTCAAACTCCCTCTAACTCGAACAAATTTTGGTATTACATGACAATTCGATTTAGGGAGGGTCCACTATATTATATTAGAGCATTATTTAAATAGTCTTGCTCCATCTTAGCCCTTAAGTCACTCACATGCCAACTAAAGGAATTGTGGCGGCCTCAGGGATGCGTAGCATCTACGAAACGAATCCCTAGCTGATTGTCACCTGAAAGAATGAGGTTACATATAACTATTTCAATAGAATTAACACACTTCACTTGCAAGTTAAACATTAACTGCATTTACTACATACTACATTTTACATTTCCATTTTTTCTTAAATATCTACATTTTCCTTTTCTATTATAGAAAATGTGTTTATTTGAAGACGGCGATATAATGTTGACATGCGTGGCATCAATACCGCCCATCACACCGGGTATCTTATATCTTCTTTTGTCGCTGTTCGTCTGGCGTTTGGCAAGATGTCCATTGCGGGTAAGGTTTTTCTTCCAAAATGTCCAATATTTCGCTAAGAATTGAGCTGAAAGAGAATTGTGCCACACCAACGTTGTGATACTTTCCTACTACTTTCGGGTATCCACCTTCACCAAAAAAAACGCAAACAAGCGGCGAGTTTTAATATCGTTGGAAACGCATTTTTGGCTGGGACCGAAAAGTTCACAATTGTATCAAGCATTTTGTTAGACCTATAGTATTGCTTAAATCTGGTAAAGTATAAATGTATGAATTTACAGGGCTTCACGCAACTCCAAAGGATTAGAATATTCTCTCAAATGTCTTTAAAATTTATATTATTTCATAAGAATATATAAAAAAAGGGCATTCTAATTTCAATAAAGACACAAACTTTGTTCAATTATTTTTCAATTTGTATTTCCCACTACTTGTCAAATGACACTTCTTAGAAATGTAACAGCTAATTCGAAGTGGAATTGCATTCTAAGGCCAGCCCCTGTAAAAAATTACCAGCGACTCTTACGAAAAATGCAACCAAACTTTTAATGTTCAACAAGATAACCAGCAGCAGTGAGAATAACAGTTAGTCTTTTAGAAAAACCTACGAAAATAAACATAGGCATGTATGTAATATTCTGCTGGAATTTATAGAGAAGTAGCTGACTACTGGCGCGGGCTGACCTTGCATGCCATCACCCTAAGTTTATTAAATCTGTGCCGAAGGACAAGAAATAACAAATAAATGTTTGAATGATTGAAAAAAAGCCACTGAATTTATTACATCGTCTCGTCTTCAAATTGTCCGTTAAATGCAAAAGAAAAGACACGCTCTTAATTTTATGAAGTCGGAATAATTTTCAGCACAACTGTACCACGCAACGTGACCTACACATCAACTTGTTAAGCGTACACTTACATTCCTTCGGCGTGCCTCCGCAAGAAAAAGACGAAAAAATCGAACCACCACAACCACAATAAAATCTACTACATTACTCAAAACTCTCTGCCATTGGGTACTCCTCCTCATGCGTGCAACAACAAAGTCCATGAACGTACCTGTTGAAGGGTTTCATTTCGAGAATTTCCCATTATTTTTCACACTGCGCACAAGCATTGTACCCGCCTTTCGCTGGGAAATCTTCAGTCCCACTCTGCGCTTGAAAACAGAAACCATCCCCTGCCTGCTGCGGCTGCTGTCTACGTCTTTATGATTTGTGTCAACCCCGGTGTTAAGCACTTCCGCATGGTCACTTCTAACGGCGGCGCCTCCTCATACGCTGCCCAGTGGGGGGCGACAGGGATGGTCAGTGCACAGGATCGTGAGACCATGAAAACAGAAATTAATTTGTCACCAAAAATCCTCGTGCCCATGAGCATGGGGTTGACCTTACACGAATCGCAACAGGACAGCACACACACGGCGCACGATACATTCGCAAATTTGTTTCAGACCAACCAAATATTTTTCAGACGGCTTATCCCCTGCTCCGGGCGGCAGCACGAACTGCTTGGACCAGTGCAGAATTTTCAATTTTCAGTTCCAATGATTCATGGTGGGTCTGCCCGAAGGAGGGATATTTATACGTGGTCTCTCCAGGAAGGCCCAGGCTTCATCAATTGTGTCCGGGCTGATTTTTACTATTTGAAATATTGAAAAGTCCCCTTTATCCTTTGTACGGGTATCTGTGGGTCTGTGAAAGTGGTTGCTGCGGGGTGGCAACGGTGATTTCAAACAGAACCGCACAATGTCACAAGAGAAGTAATCCCGTTCTTTGTGAATGACAATGGCGGTCGATGTGTGTTGCTAGCTTCCATTTTTCCTTGTGTGCTCTTTTCAAGTCAACAATGTGTCGTCCTCGGCCTTAGAAACCCTCACGAGTGTATGTCGCTTGTCGGATGTCGGTGGTGGCGGATGGAGTGGAAGTGAGGGGAGCGAAAGGACCACAACCCGATTTTTTTCCTTGAGCAATGCGAGCAACAGTAATAAAGTGCTCATCATGCAGTCATCAGCCCTCTCAAGAACATTTGTAAAATTTCATACGTCAAAGTTTGGGTGGTCTTTCTTTGTCACTGAAGAGAGCGCTTTATAAAGGATGACAGCGGGAACGGCGAGGCGAGGGTGAAGACAAGAGGAAAGATTTTCGGCTTTGCGCTATTTGCTGCCATTGTTGCAGCCAGTGTTCGCAACGACACACAGTTGCGAAGGAGCACGGAGCGGGAATGCCTGGCATGGCAATCACCGAGTGAAGCAGCGAAAGTTTCTTTACACGATATTGTGCTCAGCTTGTGCACGCTGCTGCACTCATACCTTCAGATACAGCGACAGCGAGGTGGATAAGGCAGCCTCCAAGGGGTATGGGCATAATGCAAGAACACTGATGCTGTTATGGTGTTGTTACTGGCATCGCAGTTCACTGGAGAGCGTGGGGCGAAGAAGAGAATAGAACGAAAAAAAATGAATCCCGGTGTTAAATTCCGGGAATTCCTTCAAATTTTTAATGAACAGAAAACTCCTGAAGGAACATTTTGTACCTTCATTAAAATCTCCGATGATAATGAGTCGAGAAAGGGATACAGAGTGAGTGCGAGTGTGGCGCATGCAATGCCACCCCTCCCTCCATTAAGCAGAACGTGTAGTGGGTGTGGTGGGGTATGTTCGGCTCTTTCGGGGGGAAGTGGTGAGTTTCAAGGACGTAAAGTGGTGTTTATTCCACTGCTAATTAGACGAACTGTGCGCGCGGCCTTGAAGTACGCAAATTCGGGGCATAATCTGTCTGAAAGCCACTTCACTGCGGATGGATAACCTGAAGAGAAAATGAATGGATGGTTCCCTGCTGTCGGTCTGACCATTAACAAGCATAATAAATGTGGTCCGTCCCTATTTTGGGTGGGTTTACGATGCTCTTGGGCGATCTCCTTGCTTGACTTCTCACACTCGTTGGCCCCTTGGTTTCCCTGACTTGTTTCACTCAGCTCTCAGCTCACAGCAAATGGTGCAAGTAGACCAACCCCGTTGACATATTGTATTTCTCGACAACGGCAATGACAACAACGAAGCAGGTGGACATAAATTGTCCTCGAACAAAATTGAATCCCGGAGACCCCGTAAATGTATCCGAAATGAATATTTTACTAGTCCGAGGCTGCTGTGACATCTAGCCTCGGGATTGAAATTTATAGGGGAGGATTTGTAATCAAAATGTTACCTTCTACGGTTTTCATCTCCACCTCCACCACTACCTTTTTTTATTGGATTTGTTACGTTTCGCCCTTCACGGTGTCCTGCTGCCATTTCCATCTCACTTCTCAAGTGCTCCTGAGAGCAACAGCGGAAGATCGGATCACCGTCCTCTGCTGGGTATATCCATCGATTGAGAAGGGTGTTTATTGAAAAATGAATAACACGGAATAATTGAAGTAATCTCCCGTGTCCTTCTTACACAAGTTGGAACGGGAGACTCTAGTGCTCGTAAGGCTGCTTCAGACTCGAGACTCTCTGATGAAATCGAACACATAATTTCGATCTACCAAGTGAATATGTTTTCGCAATCTTCCTCCCCTGGGATAAGAGGTTTCAACGCAACAAAAAAAAAGAATATCACCTCGAACCACCGTGTGCTGTGCAAGAACATCATTCCTTCTTCGGTTTATGTGTCCTTTGGATTGGCGGGCGGGCGTCTGCATGCGCGTATGTGTGTGAGTGATGTAGAAATAGATACATATTGTAGACACGACGGGGGAACTGGTGGCTCTCTATCTGCGATTTTTCTGCTTCGTCGTGTTTTTAGATTCACACACTTAGCACAGGAATGCTTTCCATGCTATCCACAGTCAAGATGAGATATTGTCGCTTGAAGATTATTATGATCTGGTCCTGGCTGTGCTGGTTGCCCCTTCCCATACCGCTGTGCCGGTGTTGGGGAATGATTGTTGCGCACTTGAGATACTCGAAGTGAGTTTTCCACTTGAAATGATAAATATTTTCACATCATTTTGTCAATTGATTGAATTCGGTGCAATGAGTTGGATTGAAGTGGCAGGGCGATGTGTTATCTGGCAGGAGATGGTTTAGGGCTATCGATGACCTTGCATTGGCAGGTGGAACGTTCGTATGTACATGCACAGGATATGGGTTGACTTCAAATTAAATTCAATATTTTCTAGTTCAATGCTCACAGATGTAATTGAAATAATGCCACAAATTGATAACGAAGGGATTGGTCGTACGACGGGTGACAATTTAATGCTTTAATTCTCCGAAGTGAATTTTCAAGGGGTCTGGTTTGTGTTGCTACGAAATTGGGAGAAGGTTATTTTTCGTCATGAAATAGAGCAACAAAATAGTAGCAGAGAGTTAAAGTAACACTTTCTTCTAAAATCAATGGCGCTCCTAAAAATGTTAGTAATATTTCAGCCACACTTTTTTCAATTATAAAAAATATGTTTCAACTACAGATTTATTCAGAAAGAATAAATTTGAAAAAAAATTGAAAAAATTGTCTTGCTGTAACAATCGCGTACATGTTGGAAGGCTGAAGTTAAAGGAATACACATCAATTTAAGAGCTGTCATCAAAACCTCTGTTAAAGCAAACCACTGATGGAATTCAATTGTACTGAACGTTGAAACAAAAATGTACTGAAAAAACCCAATTTGTACTGAGCTCTATTAAATGGATGAAAACACACACATGTTACACTTACATCTGGCAAAAGACTTGGCAGCACTAAGCAGATCTTGTAACAGTGTTGCAGATAAAGGAGAGAAGATGACATTGGTTGTTGAACGTTGAGAGTTAACAGTGGTTTGAAGATTTAAACAATAAAATAAGAAATATCAATTGAGTTTGTTTTCTTGTTTTGTTTAATTGTTGGCGTTAAACACTTACCTAACCACTGCAGCGTTTCCCAAGCGGATATAATGGCGATCAACGAAGCCCTGTCCTGGCTGAGGGGGAACGTGATAGCCGCCCGTGATATTTGCATCCCAACGGATAGCCAGTCAGCAATGAAGTCCCTAATATCATACACATCCAGACAGCTAATAATAAGCTGTCGCACATGTCTTGACGAGATATCCGTACAGCTTCGAATTCGCCTGTGTTGGGTTCCGAACCATAGAGACATTATGGGAAGCTGAGAAACTCGCAAAAATCGGCAAAACACTGCCAGAACATATACGTGCCAAATCAACAAACAAATCTGGCCCAGTCTTGACCCTGTTTCTGACAGTTTGATCTCCTTAAAATGAGTCCTAAAATCAGCACGGCAGTGGGAATAATCACCAGACACTGCCTATTGGGGTTACACGCGAAAAGACTAAGGCTATTTTTTAACGATTTCTGCAGAAGTTGCCGAGACGAGGAAGAAGAAGAAAGTGTGCAACAACTTCTCTGCAACTGCCCTGCACTTGCCTCAGCTAGCTACTCTACTTCTTCGATAATCTAAGCGATCTGAGATAATCATCCATCAAATCGCTTTTAGACTGACATTGACAGATCTGGCTGGCTGTCGTAATACCCACACCGACCCTACCCCTTTCTTTTTAGGTAAATGCACGTGGCAGTGCAACGGACCTATTTGGCCTAAGTGCATCAAAGCCACTTACTACCTACCTACATGGAGTTAAACAAATTAAGAAAATACATTTATTTATTAACAAGGAACAAAAAAAACAAACCATAACATTTCATTTGCTGTAAATATTAACGTAACATAAATTCAAATAAGCATCATTATTATAGCAAAACAAATCACGGGCGGATCTTCGTATCGCAGTAACAAACTAACTAATTGTTGGTTAATTAACATTAAATTAGTTGTACTCTAAACGTTCTCCTTTTTGGAGAGAATTGTCTGTCACATTTCTATTCACAAGATCTTTATTAGTTATAAAAAATTAATTTTCAATCAGGTTTTTAGTTTATATAACTTCAAATCTTTTTTTTTTAAAGTTTGCTGAAGAATGAGGAACATAAAAGACATCCTGAGTAATTCGATGAATATTTTGAAACATAAACACATTGCATTAATTTTTTTAAAAGCCCAATTTTTTTTCAATAATTGGTTACACTGAAGCGCAGTAAGTGAAACCTCAAAAAAACGCGTACCGTGAGTAGATGCTGCAGGTAGAAATATCTTCCAATAAAAGTTTGAGTAGGTGCTATTGTTGTTTTAAGTTGAAAGCTTTCTGAGTATCCAAAAAAACAAGCCTATAGATTAATTCTTTAGCTAGAGCTCTATTTGGTTGTTTATAGCTTCAGTGGATTAGTGTTGGTTAGGAAGGAAATTTTAAAGCAAATTGAATTATGCAGTTGACTTCAGCTTCCAATATATATTGCTCTTTGTGAGAAATTTCGAAGTGCGTTCAAGGAAAACGTCGCTGAAATCGAATCTATTTCCAATATCTTGCAGAAAAGTTATTTAAAATATTTTAGCATAATTTTGTATGTCTTCTTCACAAAAGTTTTTCAAAGCGCAAAAGATATCATATGTTTCTCTCTAACGCACTCATTACGTATTGGAAATCAATTCATGTCAACGCTTCTCTCTTCCCGCGCCGAACTATATATTTGGCACTATTTCTACCGTATTTTATACTATTTTATCTATTTTTTGTTTAATGAAGTTTTTTAGTGGCTTTTCCTTCAAGTCATTGTATTTATTTTTCTTAAATTACTTACAAATATAATATAAAAACAAATCCATATAAAAATTCAGTACGTTAAAAATTTTCAAAGTAGAGTAAGAAAAGATATGGTGGCATTCGATAATTTATACTGAGTGAGTTCAAATAGTGTTGAATGCAACATCAATAGGAACAATACAATAAGCTGGGGTGGGGTGTTGAAAAAAAAAAGAGAAAAAAAAAAACAATTTTTGCAATTTAATTCACTTAACATAAATATCAATTTGTTATCATTTCATAAAGGATGCTAGAATTTATCAAATATCAAGAGGTGAAAACAAAAGTTAGATCAAAATATTAGAAGTAAGAGAGTCTAAACTATAATAATGTTGAGAAAACAGCCAATTTTGTACGCGCCTTAAAAACATTTGGACATGTGAACACATCTGATTTCTTCCGGGAGGACATTAAATAAACGATTACATACAACTGAATAAGAATTTCTATATGCGGTACTTATAGGTAGTACGGTTACGTTCGATAGTTTGGCACTTGTAACATATCGAGCGAGTTATTTCGAAGGTTATAGTTTGAGATTATACGAAAGTTTCTGTTACCAGACTTCATGAAGAATGCTTTTAGAACCTTAAAACACTATAAGTGACGAACAGGAAGAATCCCTAATTGACAAAACAAAGGTAAACTAGGATGCCTAGCAGGTTTACGACAAATCTTTCTGACGACATTCTTTTGCAGGACAAGCAATGGCTGAACTTTGTTTTGGTACCCACTTCCCCAGCAATGTATACCCTATTGAAGCTTAGAATTAAAAAGTCCATAATAAATTGTAGTTAGGAGTTTAGTCGAACATTTATTACGGAGGTAATAGAAATGCCTAAGTGTGAAGATAAAGTACTTCTTCAATGCATTAGCGTGGGATGAGAATTTCATATTAGAGTCAAGTAAGAGTCCTAGGTGGGTCGCCGTGGCGTAGTAGGTAAGTGCGTCGACTCCTAGGCAGAGGGTGCCAGGTTCGATGCCCGATTTTACCACCTATCATAATTCACGGCTCCACCTCTTTCGAGTCACTGACAATGCTCAAAGAGTATTCCTGTCTAGAAAAAGCTTCTCTCCTTCGTCCCGTCCCTTCCACGCGTGAAAGAAAAATAGCACGCACAACACGAGTGGTTGCTGAGAAGCTAGCCCCAGGTCCGCCTCGGACTGTGGAGTCACCCATATTATTATATATTATTAAGAGTCCTAGGTACATAAATTCATCTACATTCCAAACACACTGGTTGCACATTTGCATTGATATAATTTAAATTTTTTGCAATTTGGTGCATGAAAATATGCATCCAATTTTTGAATAATGGACGGAGATAAATTAAAGAACATCAATTTCGTCTTAGGACTTATTACAAGTTTGTGTTCAGCGAACCATTCCAACTTCGCAATTTATGTCAGCATAGAGATCTAAGGGACTGTTGACGCCATACGACAACCCAACATTGTCAGCAAAAGCTGAAGGTACGCCTTTTATATTGAGGTGGAAGAGAGAGAGTTAGTTGGACCCAGGACCGAACCTTTGTATATTGATTGACAAATTGTATTATTTTGCAGATGTAAGATTGAATAATCAAATCTCTGTAATTAAATCTTGTAAATAATTAATTGTAAAATTCATGCCACAATAAAATACAAAAAAAAAACAAAATCGGTGTCGCCTATCTACCTATCCATGACTGGTAGGTGCTTTTTTAAAAGGTTAATTGAGTTTATTGGGATTTCATCAAAGGCTTCCCTTCTCATAAAATTTCTGCATAATTTTTTAAGAATGCATTTCATTCTTGGAAGTAAGATATGTATTCTTACATCTGCCGATTACATTTACCAATTAACTTCATTAATTTTTTTTAAGATATGTAGAAGATAAAAAAGTGAAATATAACTTAACACGACTTAACTGTTGAGAATTTTTATTTATTATTAAACATTAACTTAAAAGTAAGAAAGTTTGCCTTATGGTCAATTTTTATTTTGGTGGAAACATTTATATTTTGAATCTCGGAGAAAGGACAAACTTTGGGAAGCTTTTTCTTGACAGTTAGATAATTAATTTTGAGCATTGTCATTGACTCGGCGGCGTGCAATTTTTGTATCGTACCGGGGATGGAATTTAGACTCACAGGATCAAGTTCGGCTCCCGACACATACTCATGGCGACTACGCAATGAATTAGCAAACCATCATCCGGCAGTTTGAGTAGGTGTACAGATTGTAAATAAATATTCAGATTTGCGTTTTTTGGTATTTTAAGTACAGTCGACTCCGCTAAGTCTCTAAGTCGAGTTTTCACGGAATACGAATAGGATGCTTTTGTACGGAAACTTGAGGGAAAAAATATGGGGAAATATGGGGAATTCTTCGACTTAAGTCAAAACACACACAATACAACACGACACGTTTTATTTTTCATTTTTTCATTCACAAACAGTAAGTGCATAATGATATCACCAACAGTGACCATCCAAAGAACTAATTAATGGCAATGTTAAAATAGCATATTAATAAATAAGTCCAATAAGGTATATTTAAAACAAATGTGTGTGTTGATCTAAAAATGTAGTTCCTTATATCTCAACTCACTCCACCAACCCCAGCGATGTCTTGAGTAGGAAACCACCAGCCAACTAAGTATTTCCAGATGAGGAAAACATGAAGTCACCTTGCAATATTTATCTTATCGTAGTTTCCGCAAACCCCTACTTATCAACTCGTTCAATGCACAATTGTTTCCGAATACATTTACGAAAGTACTACCAGAAGACAAGAACGGAGACTGGTTAGGGAAAGGAAACACCGTCTCAACCGCACACATCACGGGGCACACACTACACAGCTCGCTACCCCTTCCATCTGCCGTCTTCCATCTTCCATCGCGGTGAATTGAAAATCAAACCGTAAAGAGATTGCTCACACAATTACCCCCTACCCCCAGTGACACACCCATGACATGTGTTCTAATCTGGTGGTGTCTGGTCTGATATTTGGCACCCCACCAGCACTCAACCCGTTCCTGTCATGCATAATGCAGGACACCCCCCTCTTCAGATACCGATTGTTTAACATAAATTTTGAACTCGATTGAGCATTGCGAATATGCACTCGTTCGAACGTAATCCTTTTTGTTTTGTTGGTGGATCCGCATTCTCCCCCCCACCATCTCCGGACACCCGCTGGCGATTGGGACGCACCTCTAAGTGCATTCCACCGCCACCAGTACACGTGAGCACATCTCCGTTTGTCTTTCTTTTTTGCAGAGTAACTGCAAATCGAAATGTTTCCTTGGCTTCGCACACATATGTACCTTTCAACTGAGATAAACAGCACAGAAATGGCATTCTCCCGCCCTTGTACCTGGAAACCTCTGAGAACTAGTCCTTGCCACCTGAAACGCATGGCTCCCGCCGAGCTCCAGCTCTCTCAACAACCAGCAGTTGTCCCAAGGGGGATGTGATCGGCGGATTTGGATTTTTTCTTTTCCCTCCGTATTGTGTTTTTCCGATGGGTATTTGTGTGTTTGTGTTTGCCTTTATCATTGTCACACATTTCGAAGTCCTTGCAGGGGGTACTTGGGCATGAACGAGTACATATCTATGGACATGAATGTGTGTGGAATTGTAATTTATACTTTGTATTTGCACACGAACCCAAAGATAAACACAATTTGTAATGTGTGACATTCAATTGAGAGGAAAATTGAATTTACAGGATTACAATATTTTATTTAGCTAAGCAATAAAAACGGTGGGACATCCAGACATCTAGACATCGAGCCATCAAGCGACGGACGACAACACAAGTCAATGCGAGACAGCGAGCTGGCAATACAGCGAGACAGGTTGCCAAGTTGCGGCAAGTGGTAAGTTTTAATATTGCAGGAAGACATCTGTGCCTGTGTCAGGCTGACAGCATACGCCAATATCGACAGAGCTCTTTGCAACACCCCCAACCGAGGCATACCCTGGGAGGGACCGTCCCGAGCAACGACTTCCTGACACATTGTCCTCGACAAGGTCCATAAAAGCCTCTTCTGCTGATAAGAGACACCGTCTCCCGCATTTGAGGTTTTCATTCAGAATCGTGTTCATACGCCGGATGGCGTAAACCACTCACTCGGCTATCTAGATGGGTAAAGATAAACTAAACACATCGCCATTGTGCTCGAATGTGCCGTCGGTCGATGGAGATTGAGGATGACGGCGACGATGGGAGAGGAGGGGTTCGTGTGAAGATACCCCTGGAAGGCAGGACATCCATTTTTCTGTGATGCACCGAGGCGAGGTATGAATATTTAACCAGGAACACGACAACTTTGCTCTCCATAATCCCAGCACGCTTGATTTATCGATGGACGTCTAAGAGCGATAATAAATTTTAAATTCGAAATCAATGCACGCCTCTTTGGCGTTCTGGGCAGTGCTATACAAAGCCCCACCTCCCTCGAGTCCAGAGCCACCGCCGCCGCCGCTGTCTAATCCTTGGACATTCAGTCGGTCGATTGGTCGTCCGCTGAGCTCGATGATCCTGAGGGGAGTTGGTAGTCGTGTGATTACCTTGATGTGAAATGGATTGGTTTCCTCAATTCGGGCTATAACGAGGGCGGTTGAATGGATGGACGGTTGGGTGGTGGGTCGGCAGTTGTGCGACCATCGACTGCCAGACCCTTCGCAACCGGTGGGGGCAGCAAACTACTATGCAAATCAACAGTCAGACAGGCGGAGAATTACAATTCACAATGGAAGGATGCGAAGCCAGGATGACAGATGATATTAATAATGACGGTCTTCAGGGTATTCAGGGGATTATAATGTCCGATGGTCATGCATTTCTCAGAACGAACTGGAAATGCTTAGCGTTCAACGATGACATCCCGGCCAGCCACCGACCAAAGACAAGGCGAAGGCGACAAGGAAAATCCCATCTCCTTAGTCCGTATGCCCAAGTCCAAGTGACAATCACCATAGCCATCATCATCGTTACGGCTACATCAGTTGCAAGATGATAATGGCCCAGGACTTGCAATGGGGAAATCATTAAGTTGATGAATCATCCGTCAGTCGGTTAATGTTGATATTTTGCAAAGGTTGCCGAATCGTGTGCTAACTTTGCGTTGTCGTTGGCTTCGCCGGTGTCGGTGCCGTTGTCACCTTTTTCGAATTTCCCGGATACATCCTCACTCACTCACCCAAAAGTCTCGTACTCTAAGCACTTGCAACTCCCAGACGTCGTGTACTTTCCCTTGAAGAATAGGTGTTCATTTTTCTCGGGAAGCTCGGTACATCCATTCAGAGTTCGAAGAAGACAGAATCTACATTCATCATCGCTCGAAAAGGAATTCCTGTGAGCGCTCTTTCACCAGTTTTTTCTACCCCTAAGGTCTTTCCGTTTCAGAGGTTCAACACTTTTCTTTTCAGTTTTCTTTACATTTTCGCCTCTTGTATGCGTCGTCGTCGACGTCGTCGTCCCTTCCCCATTTACTTGAAAGCAATATGTGGATTATGTGGGGCGGAAGGACGCGTGGGGAGAACGGTGGGGCGAAATGTCAAGACATCAGAGACTAGCACCCTGGCAGTGTATGATAGAGCTTCTGCGTATCTCGATTGATTGCGGAACGACGACGACGGCGGCGGGAGGGTGATCAATCTTGCTTGATTGAAAGAATCAATTGCGATTTATTATGACAATTTAATTGAAAACGGAAATGTAAACTTTTCCATTTTCCTCAAGTGTTGGCTATGAGACTCTGGCGCTCCTACACGTATTTAAATTGCGATCGTCAATCAGAGATCATAATGAGATGGAGAGAGGGAGGTATTCGGTGGGAATAAAGCAGAGGCTTTCTGTATTTCGTTTGTTATGTATTGAATACTCGAAATGGGGCACTGGAGGGGATTGATTTTGAAATCTTGACAAGAAGACACATGCTTTGTTTGCTTGGTTGCTAAATCCCAACTCGGGAGGCATTTGACACAAGCCCTAATGCATGGAATGTTATTAGCGTTTGGCGATTGATTGAATGGCAGATATTTCCTTGACAATGACTTCTTTTATTGGAAATGCCGTCAGTAGTTACTGTTGACTGGATTCGATTGAGTTAGTAAACTTAAGTAAGTACACAGGCTCCACAGTATGAAATTAATTTTATTATGACGTTACACATTTCTGTGAACTCTTATGTAATATGTAATGAAATAAAATAATTATAAAAAGGGTTACAGTATTTTAAAAAATTTCACGTGATATATTTTATTTTATAATTTGTTCATGGTTAGACACTCATTGAACTTCACTTCTATTTGACAAGTGGCATTTATGGAAAGTTCTAATCTCATTTGTCTGGAATCATGGAATGGGATAAGCTTTGTACGCAAAATCATGGAGGCTCGGAGAGTATACGAAAAATGATCACAGAAAAATTCTATTTACTGATGAGTAAATATTCACCATTGAAACGTCATTCACACATATGATAGGGTTTATTCTCGTATATCACGACTTGTTTCGCGAGTTCAACGTAGGCACCAGTCACCCTCTGTGACGGTTTGGTTAGGAATCACTTATGATAAAGTAAATAAGCTCTATTTCTGTGAATAAGGTGTTAAGACCTTAGCGAAAATCTATGTTTTAGAAGAAGTAGTCAAACCTCTTAGCACATTTATATTTAAAATTGAACCAGGACCTTCCAACAAGATTCCGCTCTCGCTCATAAGGTCATTGTAAACAGTTTGCTGAAAACCTGCTGTACAAATTCTTTGTGTACACTTAACAACAAAACTAATGCAAACAATTGCATTGATGCGGCTGCTATGCTTTTGCGAAAAGTGAGTTCATAAATGTAAATTTGAAAAAAAGTGTGGCCTGTCAAAACGTAATGGAAGTTAAATATTTTGTGTATCTTGAAAAATTGTTGTTTTCTGACTTGCTCTGCGCTTATTTTAAAGAAATGTCCAGAAAAAATATTTTGAGCATTATTATAAAATGTTTTAAGCGTCAACAATTTGGAAGGTTTCTCTTTCCCTCTTCGTAATCGTTTGTAGAATACGAATTAATTTTGAAATTGCTTGGTAATATCTGATTTTGTGTGGACAAAATTGGTCGAAATCCGTTTGAAACTTTGCCCCAAACAACATCCTTTTTCCATTTTCTCCCTCACTTTTCATGGAATGACGAATCGCGACCAAAAGATTTACATCCGCGCTCGACCAATTATCTTATTCTGTTTCTTCCCTATATAAAATATTGTTTAATAGTATTATATTATTATATTTTGTATTATATACTACCATTTTTGAGAACTTGCAACAAAAAAAATTTGCAAACAATTTGCCAAAAAAACAGTTCTCTGCAGCTCGGCAAGAAAATAGAAATGTATGCAGAGAATGCAAAACTTTGACAGCGGTCTTACATATGTTTTACATTTTTTGAACACAAGTTATGCCAAACAGCTGCAGAAGTAATGCAGTCTTATTGTATTCATGAACGCGATCTCAAGACAACTGTGGTAAATTTAAATCTATAAACTCGACCCATATTCCCATGAAATCGCAAGGATTCGGCAAATTTTGCCAAAACTCCAAGGTTTCATACATTTTAGAAACCCCGCGATTTCTGCGAAATCTGATTGATATCCACCGTGTGAAGTTGTCAAGCTGAACAAGCAGCGTTTAGTTTAATTTGGTATCCATTCTTAGACGCCAAAGGTTATAATTGACAGTTAATGACATTTAAAAAAACTTTAACTTGGTGGGAAGTAGGTCTTCGTACAATAAATCCAAATCCTGCAATTTCTGGTCAGGGGGACATGGTACATATGAAACCAAACTCACAAATACAGTGCTAAAAAATAACGTTCTAAACTTTTTGTTCATGAGATGATACAAGCCTTGTTGAGATCTAAGTAAAACTGCATTAATTGACTATAAAACACTTTAAAGCCACGTTGATGTTTGTTTCTCTGGATTTGAAATAAAATGGAATTACAGAAATTCGAATGGTAAATTATATACTTGGCCTTGAATTTTAAATGTTTTCTGTTCCTCCCTCTTTCCCACACATTACACAAACTGTCTCTTACCCACGTTTGCGTTAAGTGCGAAATCTCACTCGAAAGATGATATGATTTCTGACACTGGAGTCCCTCGCACTTTTCTAAGGAATTATTTTCTATGAAAGTTCTCAGTCTTCCGACATCCTTAACAATTATCGGCATATATCAACAAAACAAAATTAAACCATACTTATAAACCTTCCTCTTGATTCACTACATTTATTGATGAAAACGCATTAAGATCCGTTGAGAACTTTAAAAGATATAAGCGAACATAGAAACAGAAGGCTATTGTTTTATACAGTGAAACTTCTCTATGGCAGACTGCACTGCAGCTGTACAACTTAATGAAGGGGTGGAAAAACACGAATTGTCTGTAAGCTCCCAGAAAGTCTCCATAATTTTTATTCATCACTTTTATTATTTACTCTTGCAATAAATTTACCTACAATTGACTTTTTGATTGGTTTTTGGGAACTGTCCCTACCTTTCTACTAAAATGTCTAAGGTTCTATAATAATTTCGAGAGTTGGCTGTGAATTGCTGACTTTTATAGAAAGTAGATTCGTTTTCGGAAATCTGATGAGATCAGTCTTAGTAGATAACAACAATAATTGATAAATGTTCTTCCTAAATCCTTTTGTCATTCTATGCAATATTTTTGTCTTATACTACAATCTAAATTATATGAATTTGCACTTTTGCACACTAAATTTGCACATAAGTCGCACAGTGGGGCAAAACACACATAAAAATTGGAAGCAATTCAAAAAATGATATGAAAGAAAAGGTAATGTTTTGCAGGTTTCCAGTTATATGAAATATCAGTGCATAGAATAATTACTCATTTATACCATTTACATGCTCTTGCGCTCGTTGGTAAGCATTTGAAGTACAAAAGTGAAAAAATTGGTTTAAAATACTACATATTTGCTAAAAACTGTGCTAGATATGGAATCGTAAACTTAATAAAATAATCGACCTTAAACCATGTAGTTAGTTTAATTTAGTTGACTATTTATTTCAAAAAAAAAAAGAATGGATTTTAACAATAAAAAATTAAAAAAAATCTTAGTCTATATTGTTTGGCTTGGGGCCGTCTACCAGATTAGCATTTAAGGTATGGGTTCCTAAAATTTCTCCTCCATAATACATTTTCTATAGCTCAGTGCGTTTATTGCATACTTGTGCAATAGATCCCAGCCTCTGTCACCGTTTAAAATGTTTATCGCTTCTTCAAGCGAGATTACCTGTGCTCGAAAGAAGTGATAGCGGAATTCATCAAGAATGGGACATATATCGATGAAGTGGTATACGTCTTCTCGATCCTGAAGGTTGCCAAGGTTGCACAAAAGAAGGAGTTCTGGGCGATTCGGAATTAAGTTTAAACTTATCAATTCACATATCCGTTGTGAAACTTGCCATGAAGAACATATTTCATGGGAACATTTCGTCTTGTAAATTGTCGTTCAATTTACTGTAATATGTCCTGTATTGCGACGACTCGGCTTCATCTACAAATTGGTTTAAGACTCTATGTCTTGTCTCTCTCCAACAGTGTGTAGAGTGGATTAGGTGGATTTGCTGCTTGTTTGGCGTAACTCGGAGATTAAAATCAAGATTTCCCATTCTCGGACACATTTTCCACCGTTAACCAGCATTTGAGTATGTATGCTATGTATGTACCCGTTATTAATAAATTTTGCGTTCTTCTGAAACTAATGTTTCTTTTTTTCAGTTTTTACTAAAACCGAAAGCCTAAGGTCGGTTTCCACATCGTTTCACATCGAGATATTTGCATTTCCATATAGTTGAACTTGTTGTTCTTGGTTTTATATGCCTCCCACCGTACGCAAGCTCTTGATACTCCGTTTGGATACAATTTCTGCTGCTGCTCGTCCATTCGACAATTATCTGAATAAGCACAAAACACCAGAAATAAAGACTGGCTGCGAATTTGATCCAAAAACATCTCTCAACTTTGGTAAATCTTTCATCTATGTATATCGAATGACGTTTCATTTGATCAAATCCGGAAAACGAAATGTTTCCAGTTTTTGGGGTGTTTTGCCCCACTGTCCGCCTTTTTAAAATCTCCCACTTCGCTCGGAATGCTCTTCGTTGTCCAGCGTTTTTGTATATATTTGATTTTTCTTTGCTCTCGCATGGCATGGTTGCTCTGTTGTGTTTAACAAAAGCTGAACTATGCCTGCTGCTTCCATTTAATAAAAGTTTTCCCGGATTTCAGTAATTTCCACCCAAGCTCGTGATTCAGAGTAATTAACTGTTCAATGGGATTATGACAATTTCATTTCTATTGATATCTCCATTAAGGATGGATTTTCCATGACTTATGTCATCGCCCAATGAATTGCGTTTTTGTAGCAAATAAACTCTCTCCTGTCTTCCTGCATTCCCCCACATTATCCAATTACACGCAGAGCTTGGCTATTTGTGTAACATTTAATGGCTGTGACAAAACCTATTCGGCCTTTTAAATTTATTGACATTGATAGGAATGCGTTACGTACACGTACATATAGCTACACATAGGTGTACATGTCAACGTCCAGATACAAGACACGCACACACAGACCTTGGACTCAGGACTGACAGAAAACATGCAAAAACTAGGACAGTGCTTATCCCGCCTCACTTCCGTTCGAGCGAAAGTGACGAACGTGCTGAAAGTGACTAACCCTTTCGCCAGGCGCTGACAGATAGCCGGAAGTATGTGTGACCGTTCTCCTATTTGCGCACCCATCTCAGGATATTCCAGCGAAAGGCCTTCACAATTAATTGGAGGCGATTAATTGACGTCCGGTTCGGCACAGTATCGTGTGCAGAGCCGACCATGTGTGAGACTGCCTTTCAGGGGGAAATCAAAGAGGATTCACTAGGCCTAACCTTCTGCACGTATTTGCGTGCCAACTTCTAATTAATTGACATATCTAAATGCAAGCAATCCGTTTTATTTTCGGCGGAACGTGCGGAAGTGTTTTTATTGAAGCCAGTATTTTTTTTCCTTTGCCCTCTTTTACAGTGGTAGTACCAGTAGGCTACGCAGGGTGGAGTGGAGGCTATGGCGCGTGAAAAGGATTATCTCTCGGGGGCGATGGCGCTTGGTGAATCTCGACGTAAGTTAATTTCCGCCAGTTCCGTCTGTATGGGTAACAGGAAATTCGTTTCGGATTTAGGAGAGTGGAGACGTGGTTTAGATGACATTGGGCGGAAGCGGGTGGGGCTTTGCGAAATTGGTGGGGTAAGTTTTAAATCTGGAGGAAGTACTCTTTTCAGCAAGAAAGCCATTTACACTGAAGACCATAAACTGAGAGTGATTTTTTGTGAACTGTAACTGAATTGGGTGGGATTTCACTTTTCACTTAAGCAAAATGAAGGCCATTTTAAGTTTCCTCATCATCACGAGCGGTCCCGTAGTTTGCACTTTTACGGCTTTTTTGTGATTTACCCGTTTTACAAAAGGGAACCTAACATTTTATGGAACCTTGAATTAGTTGGAACTGCGTGTGGTTTATGTTCAATTAACTTAATTGATTGATGCAAAGATGGTTGGATGTGTACTGAGTAATGAAGCTAACTGATACAAAGCGTGTGGTTATTAAGAAATTATATATTTGAGAAAATTTAAAAATTTGTATAAAAATGGGTTTTGATTTAATGAGATATTTATAGAAATAGCTTAACTGTTGGACCTTAGTGTCCTTCTTAGCAATCCACACTTTTATTTTTAGTGTATCACTAAACGTCATTAATAATTTCATTCCTTCTTCTTTTTAAGTACGCCTGTGAGATAAGACCTCATCTGTTTTTATAAATGAAATTAGTATACAAAAATTATAATTGAATTAATTAAAAAAAAACAATAACGAATTAGCAAGAAATTATTAAATTATTATTGCGAATTTGCTTGCATCTGTAGACTGAGCAGCATAAGTCTTTCACAGATTGTAAGAAATTATATATATACTACGTACATAAATTAATAAAATAAATGTTTTTACAACTTCTTCTGTTTAAGCCCTGAGACATTTGAAAAATGTTAGAATGTTACCTTTTTATTAATTTTAGAATTAATAATAAAAATAAAAATTTGTTCTTTTTTGTATTTTTAATAAAATTAACACTTAAACGTTTTTAAAAGACAACTTATTTGAGGAAAAGCTAGAAAGTTTCTAAAAAAAAGTAATGTTCATGATACTTGGACTCATATTGGGGACAGAAACTATAATTATTTTTAAGTGCCTTTAAAATTAATGTGAGACGTCCACAATGCAATATATTCGATGTCCGCCAGAACAATAACCACGGTTAAACATGGTAGTGGTCGAGTGGTAATCGATTAGTACAACATCTCAATTCACAAAATTATTCGAATGACTGCTAAGCAAATACTAACTACTAATTACTAAAACAATGGAATTCGATAAATGTCTCAGTGGAGTAATATTAAGTTCTTTTCCTTTGGATCTTTCCCTTATTCTCCTTATGTTCCCTACTATCTTTCTTCAAAAATTGTGATTTACATTTTCTCGCGCTGAAGGGAGACATTTATCGAGTTGCCTATTATTAGTAATTAATAGTTAGTGGTAGGTTAGTAGTCATTCGAATAATTTTGAGAATCGAGATGTTGTTTGTGATGCACCCTATACGGATCACTGATACCAACTTACACAAACCTGATCTTGCTGAACCTCACGAAACTTCACTATTACACTTGGAGCTATCAAGTTTCATCACCATGCGGCGGTTGGGGACCCTTTTTACCTGCTTGGGCCACCACCGATACACTTCATATTAATTGTTCCGAGATCTTTCTGTTTGAATATTACAAACATATTATGTGGATTAAACCTTTTATTTATTAATAAAGTGGAGTAATAGAATAATCATATAACTAGGAGCGCAATTCCGCATTTTCCACCTTTTGACGAGCAAAAGGACAAATGGGAAAATGGGAAACATACGTTTTTCAACTTCAGCAGCATGTGGATTCACAAATGATAGCATGAAGGGAGCACATTTCTCTCATCGTGTGGAACATTTCTTAATGAACTTCTCACAAAGCTCATTGAAACTGATAACGTCAGTTCACATTCATTTAAAGACATAACTAGCAAACTATCTTATCATTTTGAACAAAATCTGACGGGGATTGGATAGCCGATCTGAGGGTCTTAGCAAAAAACTGCGGTTTTGTGTTTACTGCCGAGAACTGCAAGAAATCATATGCAGAGTTTATGATAGGCGACATGGTTACATTTTACACTCCTCATGACCAAGTGTGAACAGCAGCAACCACCTTAAAAGAAGTGGAAGCGATTGAAACGGCTTATGAGGAAACGCAATAAGCTTCAAACATAATAAGAGACAAGCCCCCAGCAACATCATCAGCCTCTCACGATAATCAGATTATCTATTGGAGAGGAGAGGAAATTACGTTGGCAAACGGAGTAAGTCGTAAGTCAATTAAGAATTGTAGAGGACATCACGAGCGCAGTCACATCTAAAATCTATTTTCGACATGTGTAACAAAAAGCTCACATAAGCAATGTGTGTTTACGTGCTGATCAGAAGGGAAGGCAGGCAGGGTAGTCAGGTGGACAGTCCCGTAGGCCCTCAGGCAATCGTGGTAATGCTAGGATCGAGGTGATATGGACAATCGGTGCACTCTGTTTACAACATTGCAGCTAGGGAGCGATCAAAAGAGGGTGAGGTACTTACGCTGTCGTGAATTCGGTAGGAACCGTAGTGATTAATCAGGGAGAGAATGAGACAGTCAGAAGGCATAACAGTTTGAATCGAGTATCACATTATCATTCGATTGCGCCCATCTCTAGTGTAGACTATATGTTGGTATGGTGTTGGCCTAATAAATATATGACGATGACGACGACGCTGGAAATACACAGCTGGAAGGAAGTTAAATCTCATCAGTATATTTTTCTTCCAAAAGCGAGACTGCAAAGACTGGTTGAGCTTGACGTGCGCAAAGCTGCCTTGAAAGTCCATCCCCTGTCTCAGATGCAACATGCTTATCAACGCTGAAAATCCTGCGAAACTCCACTACAAAATCTCGTTGTTAGAATTGTGTATTTTCATTGATATATATAGACGGTGCTTTCGACAATGCGACTTTTGATGCCATGTGTAACTCGGCTAGGGAACACGGTGTTGACAATTCATTAGTACTGTGGATTATTAGGTTGTAGATTTACTGTCACTCGGACAGGCAGCTCTGGAAGTGGACGACTTGTGTATGAGGACCTTTCTTTCCTATACAATGGTCGTTTGGTGGAAAAGATAGAGCTATTCAAAATATCAACGAGAATAGTCTACGTATCCTGAAACGAGAAGGATAAGACTGAGAGTCTGAGATGAGAGCACAAAAGATAAGTTTTTCAAATAAATGATGGGTGCTGCAGGACATTCTTACCCAAGTTAAGTGAAAACTTTGTCGTTTAAATCAAAGAGCCTTAAACTGTACAAAAGTTAATAACAATTACTACTGTTGAAAACAACAAGTCCAGTCGTTCCACATCGCAAGTGTGTCCACTCCGCATTCCGTCTTCAATCTGAACGTCACTTAATCTAATTTAAAATGTCTTCACTGGTTATGCGAATTATCAACACCCCGGAATACATATTCAGACCATGACATACACAAAAAGAAATCAAACAAGGTTGCGATTTGATTATCCGCCCGTATACAAGGAAGCAAGCAGGAAAAGCGACTCTTACATCAGGGCCAGCCGACTGTTTACACGATTCCCAGCTATAATTCGGTGTCATCTTCACCAGAGTAATAAACTTCATCTCCGACTTTTGTTGCGTCATCTCTTATTGCCAACGCCACCATGATACTCAGTCCTGCACCTTACCCTCAGCGCCGCAAGCAGATGCAGATGCATATGCAAATTTCAAGTAACGCCAACCACCACTCTATTCCATTGCATTTTCTGTTACACCCACATGACACATAAACATGTGCTTAATTGCACAGTAATGGTTCCTGTTGACAAGGAAAAGGCATCACTGCCTTAAATTAGCATAAAACTGTTCAACCACAACTATCCCCATCTGCTTCCTCTGCCATCCGCCATGTGCCCTTGCCGGGAGTCCATGTTCATTTGACACTTCCCAGATGGAATGGAGTCACATTCAGCATTGTTTCCTCCCTTCCACACATCGTAACTCTAAATTGTATGGGCTGTGGGAGGGACTCGGGAAAAAAGAATGATTCCTAACCACCACCTCCACTGCGAGCAGGGGATCAAGATTTATCCTCATCACTTATGCCGTCATCACTCTTTCATTAAGCAAATCTCATCGTCGCCTGCCTCAATCTCAGTTATTTATTGGCTTTTGATAACTTTCATGAATTCCCTCCTTCATCCACCCATCCACCCATTCACATTTCACTCACCCGCGCCACGTCCGCATCCAAAGTCATAACAATGAACAGTTTTTCTTTGCGCAACCCAGCCCAGCATACCTGTCATCGCTTGGGAAAAAGTTTAGCTGTCGATTTTGTTTGGATACTACCCTTCATATTATTGTCCAGTTGCCTGCAAAAATGTTGATAACCATTTTGACAATGTGTTGCCATAGTTGGACAAAACTTTAAACTCTCATCTGTGCCGGGGTTGGGCGCCAGACGGACAAAACGGACAGGATGGAATAAGAAAAATATCAATACGGATGCGAGTTGCGGGATGCGAGAGTCCCCTATGGTGAAGTTTTCTCCTAATCAAAACTTTTCCATGGGTTCGGCTTTATCCGATCTTGGCATGTCTATCGCCCCATCAATTTGAACCATTTTGGTCGCTGTCGTCCACCTAAAACATTTGCTGGCTCAAAAAAAAAATAAAAATGGAAAAGGAACGATAAGTCTGACTGAACCGAAAACTTTTCGAGTTGTTTTTCATCGAAAAAATATAAAAGGATGCTTTTTCGGTCTGCGATAGGGACAACAAAAGGATTTTGGTGCGCGGCTCGATGTTTAGATCTGTTAGAACTGTCAACTGAAGCCGGACACACCTCTGCCCTAACCGTCACCAAAACGCAATTGGCCGAGAACGGACGTTTGCCGACTTTCGTTGTGGCCAAGCAACGATAACGATAATTGATGGCAATTACTTTAAAAAAAAATAGAAAAACAAACACGGCCACGTCCACGTCCACGGAACCGGGAAAAATAATGAATACTTGTCGCAGATCATTAATCTTCAGCAAGTTGCAGGGGTAATGTTCAAACATTCGTGCCATTACATAAGAGCAGCGGTCTATCGGATTATGGGGACGGAAAACAGAGACCAGAGAACGGAAAACGGCTTTTTGCGTAAACACTCATTTGCTGGGCAAATAAACAGCCGATAGCTCATGCTAGCTCCCACGTCGACGATGACACACACACATACAGAGAGACCCATCCACCATCATCCACGGCATCGGTCCGAACATAATCTCATCTGACGGTGCTGCGTCACGTTTGATTGAAACATACAGCGATGGGGATGGTGATGCATGGCGTATTTCCCGCCACGGCCGCACCGGCGATAGACACTTGTCAGCGTCAGCGTGCGTCAGGGCCAGCTTAGGGACGTTCCACTTATGGCCACCGGCCACCTGAATCGTTCCACTAGTCTGGGTGGGTATCGTGATGATGCGAGACCAACGCCCATGCAAGGACGAGCAGAATGGGAAGCAGACACAAAAACCGATAAACCGAGGGTATTATAAAATGCAAAAGACGACCGAACAAAAAAACACACACACACAGCCAAAGCCGGGGCGAAAATCTGCGACATCCTTAATGAGGAAACTTTAGGAGTATGATGAGCGTGACTAATAAAAAGTTTCCTTAATTAATAGCTAAGCGGAAAATTTGTTTATTTGGTAAAGTTTCTGTCCGCAAGAGTATGGAGTCTACAGTCTGACTCTAGCATGCATGTCCCAGTCGATATGTTAACGCCGCGCCACCACCCCCTTATCCTCACCCCCTTCGTACAACGAATTTATGGTCTTGGTAATTTATCTGTGAATTGAAAAAGTTTCGCTGTTTGTTTTACGATGACGCCGTCCGCGCGGTGGCAGGTGGCGTGCTAATCACTTCATATAAATCAATACTCAACTATCGGTGACACACGCCCAACGCGCAGAGCTTGTGGGTGGGCAGCTTTCAAATGCGTATTTCATAGTTATGCAATTTTAATAACTCCCGTCCCTCGCCCCCACAAAAAAAAGGCACGGGGATTAAGTATTTACAAAATAATCATAAAATGATATTTAAATCAATTTTGGTTTATGCATCTCAGCGCTAATGGGAATTAATTAACAACTTATCTCAGGGATACTTTTGCCATTTATCGCGGGAACAGGAGAAAAAAAAATGCTGTTTGCAGTTTTTTGCTCGGCGATATTCCATGAATATTACATTATCCATTGATCCTGCAAACAATGTAAAGCGTAAATGTTTCTACACAGATGCGGATTAATGGAGCCTGTGAAGGAACGGCTTTAGCCTGGTTCCGCGAGAGTGAATGACCGGAAATTAGTTATTTTTTCACGGAGACTAGGATTATGAACTGTGCGTTGGGTAAAAGGGTTTTTGCGCTTCGACTTGGGGGAGGAAGAGGTTTAATTTTGTTCGTGATAATAGGCGAAGTTAGTTCTGGAGACTTGAATTTAAGATGTCATGGGATAGCGAATGCCTTAAGTTAAGCACACACCATCAATATCAACTGTCGTGATGTGCTCGTTAGTTTTTGGCTGAAAATGTTTACTTTACTCAATTACTTCGAGGGTCCGAGCCCAAGCTGTGGCTGCCTTTCATCGCTGACGGTGTGTTCATGCGGTGTATGTGGCCGAGTGCAATTGGCGGATGTTTTCCTTCCGGGCTACCTCCACATCCTGGAATAGCTCGAAGAGTTCGCGGTTGTGTCTTCACCTTTAATCACCTTCATTGCAGACGGGACCGTATATCCGACAAGGAACGTTTTTTGAAGGCACCAAGAATCAGCTCCTCAGTTTTGCTTAGCGTCCGTCTTTCGGCTCCATATAGGATGACTGGCAAAGTAAGAGATTTGTAGAGCATGACCTTGGTCATTCGAGTCCTAACTTTTGTGCCCAGTTTTTGTTTTGAATTTCATCAGCGTATTCTTCCAGTTAGACTGACTTGTAGATAGTGCCTTCCGTTTTTAAAGCTGGCAGCCTTCTCCAGTAATAAAATGAGAAATTACTCGACAGGGCATCTCCTTGCCGAAGTCCAGTGCAGTTGTCAAGCGACTCAAGTCATTGAGCCGAACTGCACGATGCATAGTGTATATGTTTCTTTATCGCTTCGAAGGTCCTCGATGAATTCTGTCATATGCGGCTTTAAATTCTGTGTGTATCGATTTGAAACTCATTGGTCTTATCCAGGATTTGCCTTAGCATGAAATTTTGGTCTATAGTCGATTTGCCGGGCCGAATTGCCACACTGGTTCGAATAAATAAATAAATATCAAATTTAGTATTTTATCCGAGAGAATGAGGAGAATGCAATCCTAATTAATTCAGATCATATTCTTTGATTTCAAGCCATTTGCAAATTGTCTCGTCTCGTCAGGTGGATGAAGAAGACTCAATCGTTGCTACTCTCACGGCCGGCTTCAAAGACTGCCATACCTTCAAAGCACAAAAGTTCAAAGTAGGTGATGTCAATAGGCTTGCTTAAACATTGATGTACCGAGTTGTATTTGTCCCTGTTGCATCACTATTTTTACAAGCATTGCTCAAGTGATCTAGCCAGTTTCAGTCCTCCTATACAATATCACACCAGCAATACTGGCCATGAATGCCCCTCAGTTTTCCTCCTAAGTCTGCTTTCGGACTCGCTTTGACGATCGTTTCTTGGAATCTTCCTAACCTAATATTTTCCAATGAATACAATCCACATACAATTAATATCACTGTCAACTTAAACATACTCTTCCTCTACATTTTTTGGCCCATGTTTTGTCTTGACTCCGTACTTTTTAAGATGTTTGTAAGGTTTTTTGGTGAAATGTTGTGGCCGGTTGGTTTTGGCTAAAATCAGTGCATCAGATGTAAAGAGGAAACAAGCAAACCATTGATTTTCTTTTTATCCCCTGGAGCCCTAGCCTGCCCGATAATTTGAATTCGTAAGATATATGCAACTTATCGTGGCTATAATTACATTTTGATTAAATGGGATGTTTAAGTTCCTGATTTTAAGGCTTGAAGTATGTACTGAGGTGGCAAGACAGTAAATTGGTGCAACCAATCCATATCCCTGTTGTCAATAAATACATTTTTGGACGCTCATTCTTATGAATCTAATAATATAAGTATAACCAGTAACTCAGAAGATACATAACTTGAAGGAGTTCATGTGTACTCGGTCGAATGTGCATGGTCAATTGAGAGTCGATTGCATGAAACCAGCTGCGGTTGGCCATTAGAAACCATTTGCCAGATTTCATATGTTATATACACGTGCGAGTACACTATCTTGGCTCGAAGCACTAGAGTGTATTCGTAACACTCTAATTTATAACGAAGAAAGAACAACAAAACGTGCGTATCAACTACCATGAGAATGTCACGACACTGTGCACCAAAAATATGGGTGTTTGGAGCCAGAAGAACTTTAAAGATCGCTTTTCAAAGGCAACCATTTCTCAGAGCAGAACACGGTAACATATCTCGCACAGATAACGCAGCCAAGGAAACTTTATATCGCTGTCACGCACACATATGCAACAATCCAACTCGAATAGTGAAACTTTTAAATTATGCACCCGTCCTGCATTCGAACGACTAGCGTCCTCTTCCCATCGGAGTATTGCATACCACTTCCGGTTGAACGTAAGCATCCGCTTTCCTAGGGCAGGCAAAAGAAAAGCGACAGAATACAAAAAAAAGAAACACTTTCCACTCCCGATTCAGTTGCCTGGATAAGACCGGCGGCGAGACAAAGTTTATCATTCCGCACCGAGGAGACACCACCCCTTCCAACCACTGCCGCACCGACAACGTGTGTACACAATATGTATCGCTAACCAATAAGAGTCTGCTCAGGATATACTATTTACCCGAGTACTTGTGAACAACCTCCACCGCCTCACACCCTCGCTGGCACTACGAAAGCAGGAGCAAAGCAGAGCACAGCTCCTTCGCACACTTGATAAATAATCAAAAAATAATTTTCGCCTTGTTATCGTGCCAGGAAAAACTTCACCCGAGGGAATACAAGCACTTCGAAGACGCAGGGCTCTCCTTATTAAATTATTCCATGGATGTTACCTGCTCCGCAAACACCACCAACTCCAGCAAATCGACCCACGTAAGCAGCCGAGATGAGAGAAAAACAAATATTTTATTTATGGCTATCTCAATGGAGATTCGGAGGTTTATTCCGCACATCTTGAGCTCGTTGCCAGACCGAATTCCTCAGTCCCTATCCCCTTGGTCTGCAGATCTTAGTTTTCCCCGGCCTGGCCCGCCCATATACGTGATCTGAAACTTCAAAGCCAATAATTTGGTAATCAATTACTGATATTTGCCAACCACTAACGGTGACGTGCTCAATAAACTGCGAATTAGTCGAGTGGCGAGAAGGGACGACCCGAGCATCGTCTTCTCCTTCCACCCGACACACGCTCACTCACTGTAGGTTCGTTTGTGTCTTCTGGCTTAATAGCTTGGCCGAACCAGCATCGCCGCGCCGCCCACTGGTGCGTGGGTGGGGGTGAATCCCACCGCGAATAGATTATCATTTCATATATCATTTGTGCAATGTCAAAACGTCATGTGTAATATTTCACCATTATTTTCTCCTTATCTTCGCGGCACGCTATTAAAACCGCGACAACGAAGTCACTGTGGTGAGGGCGATACCGCAGAAGAACAAGGACATTTGCACGTATACCGTTAAAAAAATGCCGGTCGGTTCTTCCTTCTTTCGAGGCTGTGATGGCGGTGTGTGGTGGAGCTTCAGAAATGGCTCAGCGTTGCGACATGTGGGTCTTACGCATTATAAACTGTAGCTGTCTCCGCACATACCTCACACCGGTGAGCACAGCCAGGGGACGTGGTTGGTTGTCGTGGTGCTGTTGTCAAATTTATGACTTATCAGCTTAATACGGAGCTGACATTATATCATGAGCCGCACTGCTCTGCTTTTATGAAAATTGAAATCAACCTTTTTTGCGTTTTTTTAGACGCCACCGTCGTCGTCGCCGCCGCCTCTGTACCTGACGATGTAACTGCTTTGTCCTTGCCAGCATACTGTTTTCAAATGTCCTGCGCCGCGTGTAAATCTCATGTTGTGCGGTGGTGTTTCGCTGCGTGCACCGTCGGTGGAGTGAGTGGCTGGCACAGGTGCCGTGTCGCCGTGAAGGCGTAAGGAGCAATCTGAGAGAGAAATTGGAACGTATCTTGCTCGGAGGAGCCAAGACTGCAGGAGAAATTACGAGCGAAATTACTGCAGCCACCATGTAAATTGATTTGCCGAAGGTTGTGGCTGCAGCTCGGCAGGACATTTTAACTGAATCAACATGGATGATAAATTAAAGGCACCTTGCGGTCGCTTGGATGACACATGCCCCGAAAATATTGCACATGCTGGTGTACATGAAATATTTTTGGAAAATCTAGAACAATTGATGTCGCCAGCCCAGACAGAGTGATGATGTTTATTTTTGGAAATGTTTTCAAAGGAATTTGCTTGTATGCCAGTGTAATTGACCTTGTTATATATTTGTCACTGAGTTAAGTCTGATTGTTTTGGCCTCGAATGAGCAATTAAATAAATTGATTTTCGCGGAAAAAAATACCGAACCAAGGTTAAGTGCACCCGAATCCAGCGGCAAGACCTTTAGCCGATCATGTTCATTCCATTATTGACTTTTTAGCTCCCTTACGCGTTTGAATCGGTAGACACATGGCTAGTCTCATGTCACTGTGAAACAAACAAAGTGATCTTCTTCTAAAAAACAAATATATTGGCCGGAGCGAAATTCTATAAGGTATTAGGCAATCATTAATCGGGAGTAAACAAAGTAGTAACGATATTTTAGACCTTCAAAATTTATCGTAAACCTTATTTTAAATTTGTATGTCAAAAACATTAACAAAATTCACAAATAATATAAATTATCAATTCAAAAACAAAAAAGACGGAAGTTGAAAAGAACTCGTTTTGCTGCTACGCCTCTGTGGGACAGCCTTAATAAATCACTTACAAAATCCCGAGTTAAATACGAAAGTGTGTGATTTTAAAAATCGTAGAGTATCGTAGTTTTTTTAGCGACTTACCTCAACCGACAACAAGGCGGAGCATCCGATTAGACAGTTAAAAGAGCCTAGGCCACATATAAATTTTAAAATGTATTCATTAAAATCTATAACCTATAGCAAAAATAATTAATAATTCAATACTGAAGGTCTTGTAATATACTCGCCAAACACCTCTTAATTTAATTATGTATTATGTTTTATTTATTTAAAATTGTTTTGATTTAATAAAAACTCATCATAGCAAAATTGTTAAATGGATCTGTACAATTTTTCAATATATGCATGTAAATGGCAAGTCTAAATAAGGTTAGCTGAAGAACATAGGATAGAACAGGCTAAACAAAATGTTGTGGTGTAATTTGTTGCTAATTTATATGAGTCTGTATAGACTTCTTCTTCTGGTGGCGCTACTGCCTAGGGTGGACCTGGGCCTCAACCAGTAAGCCTCTCCAGCCGGCACGATCTTAAACCAGCTGTCTCCAACTGCGCACACAAAGTCGGTTCCTGCGCCATCGGTTCCGTAGGCGTCATCTATTGCGTTGTCCCATTGGTTCGGAGTCGAAGATTCTTCGGGCTGGAGCAGTGTTGTCCATGCACTCAACATGGCCCAGCCACCTTAGGCGTTGAATCCGTAGACGCCTGACTAACCTCATGCCGCTGTACAGCCCGTACAGTTCGTGGTTGAATCTTGTTCTCCAATAACCATCAACGCAGACAGGACTAAAGATTGGAACTTTTCTCTCGAAATGACCAAGTGCTTCCTCATCCGCTTTTGAGATTGTCCATGCTTCCGCACCAGGACAGGGATAATCAAGGTGTTATATAATGTTAGCTTGGTCCTTCGAGAGAGGACTCTCAATTGCCTCTTGAGCCCAAAGAAACAGCCCAAGAGTAATTCTGCGTCTAATCTCGGTACTGGTGTTGCTCGTACTGTTTACTTTCCAGACGAGTTAGACGAAGTCCTTCACTACCTCGAAGTTATAGCTGCCTATGGTGACGTTTTGGCCAAGTCGTCGATGCTGTGCGTCCTTTCTTGATGACAGCATATTGCCCTCGTTTTGCCCTCGTTCACCGCCGCCTAATCTTCAATACCAGAAAAGGCTTCATTGACGGCTCGCTGTGTTCGATCAATCACGTCAATGTCATCCTCGTATGCTAGCAGTTGTACGGACTTTTGGAAGATCGTGCCTCATGTGTTAGCGTGTGAGTTCTGCACGATCTTTTCCAGAATAATGTTGAAAAAGTCACCTGACAGCGCCGCGCCTTGCCTAAAACCTTTTTTGACATTGAAGGTCTCGGTGAGTTCGTTACTGACCGTGATATAGCAGCGAGAATTCTCCATCGTCATCCTGCACAGCCTGACGAGTTTGGCAGGAATGTCAAAACTAGACATGGCGTTGTATAGCTCGTCCCTATGCACGCTGTCATATGCGGCCTTGAAATCGACAAAAAGGCGGTGGGTGTCGATTTGCACTTCTTGGGTCTTTTCCAGGATCTGCCGTAATGTGAAGATTTGCCTGAAAGAAGGCCTGAAACCGCACTGATAAGGACCTATCTGGTTGTTGACGAATGGTTTCAGGCGGCAGAGAGGATCTTATAGGCGATGTTGAGGAGACTTATCCCTCGGTAGTTGGTGCAGTTGAAGGGGTCAACTTTCTTGTGGATCGGGCAAAGGATATTGAGATTCCACTCGTCGGGCATACTCTTCTTCGACCATATCTTACAGATGAGTTGGTGCATGTACCTTACCAGCTCATCTTCAGCTGCCTTAAACAGTTCCGCACAAAGCAAGTCTGCACCAGCGGCTTTATTCGACTAGTCTTCGACTTCGTCTAGGCCTGTATAGACTAGTATTATAAAAATGCGTGCGCCTGTTCTAATGTTAATGCCACAACATGTTCAAGAGATGATTAGCGGATAAAAAACTTTTTAAAATGTTCTGTTCTTAAATTAACAATCTTGACTCTTGTATGTGACGAGTAGACATCCATGGTTCTTAGAAAATGTTAACACTTTGGATGCTGGACCTGCAGCTGAGGAACGAAGAGGTAATGAATGGCACTCACACTCTAACGTAAACATATTTTAATTTTCCCTTAAAAAAGATCTAACAGATATCTGACTTCCACTCGTGAAAGAACAATAGCACGCACAACACACGTGGCCACCCATATTATATATTATTAGATATCTGACTAAATTCATAAAATATTGCTTACTGCTTATACCGCTTGAATGATTGCAATTGATGCAATTTGATAACTAGAGAAATGCCACGTGCGTCAAGAATAAGGTAATGACTCGCCGAAGTCTCACCCTGAAGTGTGCTATCGTATTGCAAAAGATGACAAAAAATTGTATACCAAACGTTTCACTGGTGATACCGGGGCACAGTGGTTTCTCCCAAAGGCAAAAAGTAAAAAAAAAAAAAAAACACTTATTTAACACTATTTATTTTTAATGCAATTAGTATCTATGATAACGGGAGATGAAAGTGGCAGTAAGGTTTCTCCTCTAAAATTAGTTGTCGGCAGTCGGTAGCGTCACGAATTTAAGTGTTTTGTAAAAACCATTTATCTTAAAATACGACATTGCCGCTTAACCATTCTTGGTATGTTTTTTTAAGTTAATGTTGGAAAAAAGTGATGTGAATATTAAGACAATGAACAACAACAAAAAACAAAACAAGCAACTAACGAAAGCTTTTAAATAATTTTCTTTAAAAAAAATATTTTCTTATTATTGAAAAGGGTGTATAATGTGTATTTTTTCCCACGATAATTTAAATGCAATAATTCAGAGTTATCTCTCCTCTTTAAGACTTTTTGTGAAAATTTGCAAAAATAGTAAAATTTTAACAGGAAATAAAACACTATTTTTAGACTCTGCCAATATGTACTGCTATCATCGGATCCCTGGATTACAGATTTAAGGACTAAATCAAAAAGATATGATTCACTGCCTTATTAGACTTAAAGAATATGAAATATATATGAAATAATTTTATTGAAAAAAATACACACAATTTATGTAAAATGTACTTTTTTAATTTGGAAGACTTAATTCAACTTCATAGATGAAATGAAAAATTATTTTTCGTATTCATACAAAAATATTTAGTATCTTAATTTATTTACACTTTTATCGAGCTCCTCCAATTCGTCCAATGTTTCAAGTTTCATTAAAATCGGCTCAGTGGCTTGGATTTTAAAGAATTATTCCCGCCGCTCCCTTGTAGTGAAACCACTGTGCGGGGTATCAAGAGGATATGTATTTTATCAAGAGGATAGTTTATTTATTGTTTTAACGTATATTTATGCAATAATTATGTATAGACATACAGTTAGGCGTCTTGGCTTATTACTTTTTCTTGATTTTAAGTAAATGCCTTGTTCCCGATTTCATAGTTAATAAAAATATTCAGTTAATAATTCAACTAACTGCATGTTTTTTAATTAATTAAATTAAATTAAAATACTTTAAAAAGATGTTAAGTCGAATTGTCACGGGATGACATAATTTGTTTGAGTTAGGGGGAGTTTGACTTACAGAGAGGTTTTTGTAAGGGAAATGTATTTAAAATATGTCGAAAAAGTTCGAGTTAGAGAAAGTTTCGACTTAGGGGGAGTTCGACTTAAGGAGAGTCCACTGTAATTTAAAAGCTCGTGAGCTTGATCGTTTGTACAAGGTAATCTCTGAAACTAACAAACCAATTTTGAAAATTCTTACAGCAGCAGGCAGCTATATTATTTCTCCGTTACAAAGGCTATATTTACTTGTAATTAATAGTATTTTCCAATGTGAAATTCCAATAGTACTATTCAATCAATTCAACGAGACAAACATTAAAAATTAAACAACTTGCTTCATTTCCTAAACCCTTAAACAATTATGTGCTTTTAAATTGCCTGCTTAAGGATGTTACGAGTGAAGACAACATATACATTGATCCAGCGTACCATACCTATTGAGCCACAGGAACGCGGGGCCGGGTCAACTAGTCGCTATGTATAAAAATCAATGTTTTTTTGTCTTTTATAGTCTTAAATGCTAAGAGATAGAGGACTAATTTCCTTGGCTACTTTGTTCAGAATTCTGTGAAAAGGCGATACCGCCGACAGCGAACGGATATGTGAAACTGATACTGCGGTGTGTGCACGTTCATGTTTCATGTTAGGTTTAAGTATTTTTGTATTCAGTCTTAAGACACACTTTATTGTAAAAAATTGTTTCGTCCGGCGTTTTTTATTTCAATTGAAACATAACTCGCGCGCCTGGTACAGAAAGTTGACAAAAAAACATTTTTATCAGTATCTGGGTTAATTTGTTAATTATTTCTTGTCTGAAAGCAGAATATATTATCTTTGACATAACTGTTCATATGATCATTAAGATTCTGCCAAATTCACATACCAACCAACATCTTCCAACATGTTCCAAATGTTTCCCTCAGAAGTTTCACTTTACAGAGCACTCTAGATTCCAACATTCTTCTTCGCCATTTCAATTGATCAGCAACACTCGAGACGGCCACGTGACTCCCTCACAATGACACCTCCCCTACGAAGGTTCCAAATAAATCTCACGAACTTATCACCCTTGTCTCTCCGCTTTTAATTAAATAATGATTCATCTCACTTTACTGTTTACAGGACAAACACACAATTGTCAGGGCCACCGATGTGTCAGATCATACCTCCGTGCCATGCCATGCCGCCTTCATGCCATCACCCGAAAACAGAAAAAAAAATCGCTCGAAAAGACGAACACCAAGGCCACAGCCGGTACAAGACTCAAGTGCAAAGCACAACCGAGCGCACAGCTGACAGAAGAAAAATACCAAACTCAGAACAGAAGCAGAAATTAAAAGGTCATGAACGGGCCAACTACTCTTCTCTGCGGAAGGCAAGGCAACGTCCAAAACCCAGTCACGTACTCGCTGATGTCCCTTCGCCTTACGCCAAACAATGTCCTATATTTCTTAATTAGGTGTTCATTGTTATAAATGGCCTGTCATTTTATCGTGTGCAATTTTCCGGAGATGCTGTCACTGTACTCTGTTTTCCTACGTCCTATGTGAGCGGCATAAATTCCACTCAAAAATTCAATAAAACAGAACAGGGTAGCTCCGAAGAGGAACAACAACTCGTTGAGAAGCAATTAAGTCTGGGCCAGCATTTTTCTGTCGTCGTTGTCGTCGTCGTCGTTTGAGGTCCTTTTGAGGCAGTCATCTCAATCATTGGCACATTCTTGGCCTTTGCCTTCTCTTCTGAGTTTGTTCTCTCGTATAGTGCCTGTGTGAAGAAGAAGGCCGCATTATTAATGGACATTCAATATGCCATCGAGGGTTGGCGGCTGGATCTGCTGTGTGAAGATGTAATACTTTTCGCCCCAAAAAGAGTCGTCATTCATCAATAGAGGGCGCCAATTCGCACCCCCTGATTGACGGATTCGCCTCACCTCGTAAGTCAAGCGGGTAGCCATGCATGGTTTGGTGAACAATAAATTAAATAAATGTCCATCCATCAATCAGCCACAAACTTACACGCACACACATGCCGCCCGCCACCTCATCCCCTAGCCTAGATTGGGTTCCAATATTGTTGACTGATTTGGTTTAGGTTTCTCCTTCCTTTTTCTTCGCTCTTGCCTTGGCCTTCTTTCAATTATGCATGATTATTTAACAGTTCCTCAGAGTGCTCGGTGCGCAATCAACACCTCCCCAACATGTGGGTACACGCGTCAAACCCCACCCCGTCCCAGTGGTGGTGTGATGATGGATGGCAAGGAAGTGGCGCCACTTCAGCTGCCAAATTTGCATAATCCAAGCGACCGCATCGTAAATGTACGGAGATTCGTCGCAGTCGTCGCCTGGATAACATTTACGACGACAGTACGACAATCCTCAAAATGAACTCCAGTTCGGGACATAACTCGCCTCCATTTGGGGTGGCAATCAAGCGGCGAGGGGAGGCGCGGCAGGGCACGGCGGCACAGATCCTTGTTCACTTTTAACACTTTATGTGCACAGAGTGGCAGACGCGTACGCTTTATTGGCTGACATTTTTGCATGCATGCCGCAATGATTATGGCTTTTTGAATGCGACAATGTTTTTACGAGCAGTCGTAGGACTCTGGTATTAATTTTTGATTACTTCCGGATCGTACTGGAGATTCCTGCAGCTCCGTAATGGCCTAATTAGTACTGCTTTCGTACACATTTCCTCCTTCTGCTTCTTCGGGGGGTAGACGAAGACAGGAGATCACGTTTATTATTCGATGCCACCTCTGACGGACGGATTCTGTAATTCTCACGTCCGGGTACTCCATCAAGTTTGCAGCGGATTTTCTTTGATTTTACATCGCTTTCTCAGTGTCTGTGAGCCGGCGAGGAAGGGTGGGCTGCGAGTGTTCCAAGCAGAGAATTTTAATGTCCGCCCAAGGCACTTCAACTCTTGTTCCGCCATCGGCACCGACATCTCCGTCTCCGATAAATGTATGCAGTATGCGGGCTACATAAGTACGAGTGTGATGACGGTGGGGGTAGATCAGATAGCCATGCCCAACGATTGATGGAGATGAAAAATTGGAAAGCACTTTTTGCGCACTTGATAGATGCTTGAGATGCGGCGAACGAGTTCGCCGATGATGAAAACATTTCGACTTTTTATGAGGTGCAAATTTATGCACGATTGCCAGGCGGGCAGACAAATTCCGTACACACACACATATTCAATTTGAATATTTCACAGTGCTGCGGTATGGTGCAGGCGGTGGTTAGTGATGAGAGTGCGGTGCGTTTGAGGGGCGATTTTAATTTGGTTGGTGGCATTTTATATAACTGCTGCGTCGGTGTGTCCTGCTCACAAACGGGGCCGACCGTGCTGGATGGGTGCATAGTTTGAATTTTATTTAACACCGTTGGAAATAAGATATTCATTTGGTTAAGTGGAAAATGTGAAATTGAAATTGAAGTGCACGATATTCGAGTCTCTGTGCGTATGGGGGGTTAACGACTCGATTTTTGATGTATGCACATATTAATGTATGGATCAACTAAATCAACGGCACTGGTTATGGGGCTAAGTGCGCTATGTGTTGTCGAGTGTCCTTGTCGTTCATTGATTGCATTCTTGATTGCGAATACAGAAAGAAAGGGATATGCAGATGCAAATAGGAGCATGCCTTGGTGGCGTTTTAAGTATCCCACTTGGAATTTTTAGAAAGTGAGTTTTTATTTTGCTCACAGTCTAATCACTGATCTTCACACACAAAAGCAGATTGATGTCATATTTAAAATTCACTACAAAATATAGGCAGACGAATCGCAACTTTGTCAAAATGATAACAGAATGAATATCGAGTAGTCTTATTTCGGTTTTTACGAACCAACAATATGTATGTCTATACAACGACGGAAGTCGTTGTGGATTGATCACACAGTACTAAAGGCTGTCAGCTCTTTAGCTAACCAAGCTATGTAATGGATCCCCTTAAGGGACGGCAGTCCGGTCTGAAGAGAAGTTGGCGCAGACCGGTGAAAAGTTGGGGGGAGCTGAAGCACATTGCCAGAAATAGAAAGCGACGGTGAGTGGGCTCAGTTGAGGACGATAGAAAAAACGTTTTTGTTACATACTAAGCCAACTTAAGGATGCTACGTGGAGCACTAACAGCTCACCGGTCATGTTACTATCACCTCCATAAAATGAGCATTACCATAACAGAAATCTGTAGGCACTATGGCCAGGCGAAGGAACTATGGAACACCTATTAATCGATTCACCAAGTTTTTGTCGAGAATGATGCAAACTGGGAGAGACTTTTGAGAAAGAAAGATTTTTGATAGATTTTTGAATAGTATTCATAAAAGAATGGAGTACAATAGATGCTTATGTTCGCTGTACTAATGTCTGCATGAAACTCTTCAAGTTCTTTAATTCAATTCAATTCAAGATTTAGGAATGCGAGAGCTGTCTCACGATACCCAGAACGCATTCGAATCCATACATATTTAGAATGCTCTGTTGGTTCAGTTAAGTTCTTTACACAATAGCTGCGATCTATGACGGCTATGATTTTTAGAGATATCCAATTTTCACCACAAGAGAAAATCTTCTTGTTATGCTTAGGATTATTTTATGCAGAAACAGAAACCCTATGAATCTGAGTTTATATTTACTTATTTATTTTACTTACGAATGACTCGACTTGTCATTCGTTGTCTATAAAGATGCAGACGCGATCTTAGGCTAGGGTTAGGTTAGGTAGGTGGGTTGCTAACGCATTCACCAGCACACTTAGACCATATTGGTCCATTGTGATACACATAGTAAGACTACTAACACTGATTGAATACACCAATGATAGTGCTGTTAATTTGATACCAACGGCAAATGGTGACTGGACCGGATTTGAAAACAGATAAAAGTGTATTAACTTTGCTTTCTCTTGGATTTGAACCGGGGACCCCGCTAACCATAGACAGGCACTTTACCAACTACGCCATCCAGTCCTTCCAGACGCTACCTTAAAAAATTAAGAAAAAAACTCTCTACCCGTATCTTTTTGCACAAAACTAATCTAAGAACTTTTACAGTACTACTTTTTTAGTGGCTCCTAAGAATGAGTCTCGCACAATAGATCAACTTCATAGTGGATCTTGGGATAGGCCAGTTTTGTAACCATTAACCACATGTCAACCACTGGTCATAGAGAAGTGGTTGAAGTGGAAAATTGGCACACATAAAAACACACTCACAGTACACACTTCCGTACATCGACCCAAGTGTGCTGCATATGGGCTTACATTCGAGCCCCATTCAAAACAGTGTGGTCCAACGACGCCTCCAGCCCAAAATCATCACCAAAAATTGACAGGTTGCGAAAGCTTTTATTTTTCGATAATCACGTGAGAAAAGGAAAACATAATTGAAACAATATTTAATTTCGATTAAATCGATGTCTATTTGATTAGGCTCAAAAGTGTGCTCATCGTTAAAAATCAAATTGCTGCCCTAAACAATAAAAACCGAATATTGCTGATTGGTTACTGCTGCTTCAAGTCTGTGGCGATTTCCGTCGTAGATGCCGATGTGAGCATTCTTGCTAAGCTTAAATAGGGTCGTTGAACATCGAATATATTGGTGACTATTGTTGTTGCGGTTGTTGTGACATAACTCGTGAGGTTTTTCCCAACCGAACAGCATTTTTCCATAAATTTGTAATGCCAATATCATAGTTGACGGAGTTAAGACAATATTTAGATCATATCTTGTATGAAATTTTCTAACTGTCCACAAAACTTATACCGTTTTTGAGATATTGTTCCATGGAGAAAACACTTTTGGGTAATTTTGTTCACCAAACTCAACTTCGGGATTTTTCTCTTCAACTTCTGGATTTGCTTTCATTCGCTCAAATTTTATGGTTTAAACTTTCAAATTAGAACCCTTGAGTCTATCAACTCCTCCTTTTCTGAACATACGGAAATAGGAGAAGTTAAGGGATGCATGCAGGCTGCAACTAAAAATTGCAGATAATGGAGGGTAGAGATATACAACCATTATCTATGCTGAAAACGTTCGCTTTCAATTCTCCTTATCACAGTGCACGGAAACAGCACAGGCTGTAAATTCAAAGTAGAAAATGACATTGTGTGTGTGAAGTGTCAAAAATATCCCAGGAGAAATTTAAAAAGAGAAAGTTGGACAACTTCTGCATTTCAAATTCCAGACTGTGAGTTGAAATAGTGAACAAAATCAATTTTCAACTCGCCGATTAAATAACGAGTTGTGACCAATCTGGAAGTTGTTCAACTCACAGTTTTCCGGGAAGTTAAGCAATTGTGAACAAAACTACCCTTACTGTACTGTGTGACACTCTATTCTCCTCCATTTTTTCAAGAGGTTATAATTTTTGCGAGCCTTGATTGACATTTGAGAACTAGCCTGGGGTCTATTTCACAGAACATACATCTCATACATTGTATGATTCTGACACTTCTGCTGTATGATTTCTGTTTCTCAGATTTGTTGTATGAGCCGCTGTAAAACAAAATGTATAAATATGGGAAAGTTGTATGATTCTGTTTCACAGAAAAATATCATACACATCATACAGCAGTTTTCTCAAATTTGAACATACATTTCATTCAGCACTTAAAACTGATGTAGTCACAAAAATGAATTTTCAAATGAGAAAATACACAAAAAAAGAATTTTTGAACTTATGATTTTAGAATGCTGAAGATTTTTTATCTTTTTTTTTTAAATTAGACGTGTAGGAACAAGGAATACTAGTTCGTCAAGCAATTTGTAATAAGAATCATATACTATTTGGAACGATTGTTTTATAATAGCGGAATTAATCTGAATAATTTCGAAATCATATTTTTCTTCATTATTGAGGAACTCCATTATTTAGTTTTTTGCTTGCTTGCAATCCACTTATATGGTGTGTGGGTTTAATTCACGACACTATTTAGTTTGCAATGTAATTTGTCATTCAAAATTAAACGTAAAAATAAAACACATCATACAACAAAGAACATATCACACAATACTTCCATACTTCCTTCCGGAATCTGTGAAACAGAAAATTGTATGATATGTATGATGTATGGCAGTTGTTGTATGTTGTATGAAATGCATGTGATGTATGATCTGTGAAATAGGCCCGAGCTGTAGTATTCAAACATACAAGCAATGAAGCGCTATACTCCACAAGAGCGCGAAATAATTGTGTCGCTTTTTAAATCAATAATTAAGATTCAATTCTCTTCTTGCCGCGCCAACTGGGCAAACATTCCTTCGCTTAGCTTTTTTGGGGCTACTTGAAGTCGTGGGATTATGCCAACAAGCATCAGACAATAGCAACCCATGAAGAGAATATTCGACAGGAAAGGGAAAATTTATCACTGGAAATCGTTCTCCACATTTAATCCTCCATCGGACATATGGTTCCTGGGCAGACCCCTATAAATTAATGCATTTGCACATATCTCCAGTGCCACTTAGAAGGCAATTTTTATAAGATGCAGGTGTGTTTTATGATTTTCTTATGACACTGGTGATTTTTGCATATAATTGTGTAATGCCTCAGCGGCCAAAAGTATTCCAAATAATGCATCAAATTCAGTACTGTCAAATCATTCCACATTCTTGGTCTGGATTCCGTATTTTGTTCATTCCATTTATGGGCTTCATCTCTTACATATGGATTTGTTTCGCTTATGATAACGAAAGTAATATTAGAGTAATGACTTTAAAATGAGTCGATGTGCCTGACCAGACCCAGCTGTTCGACGGAGGGTTAAACAAAGAAAAACATAATAACAATAAAACATATATCTAAACCTAAACTGATATTTTTCTTATTCTTCCAGCATGCTAGCTGTCTCCAGTGTCGCACGCCAAGTTGGTTGAGGTCCTTCTCCACCTGGGTGCGCCACCTTAAACGCGGGCGTCCTCTGTTGTCCCACGGGTTCGGAATCGAAGACTCTTCGGGCCGGAGCTGAGTTGTCCATACGCTCTACATGGCCTAGCCATCTGAGACGTTGGATCCGAAAACGCCTGACTAGACTCATGTCGCTGTACAGTTCGGATCGGATTCGGTTCGGATATTCTAAACAAATATGAATAGTTAAATACATTAATTAATTTATGTAGAAAAGACAAAACTGACATTTACTGGATAAATGGCGGCAAATAAATCGTACGTTAATTTCTGGGGCACCCTTTATATGAAGGTCTTCTCTTCACAGCAGAACCAATATACTTTCGGTCCGTCCTTCTAATCGTTAGTTCGTCAGACTGTCAAACTTTCATAGCTTCTACACATGGAACGAGGAATTTTTGGTCTAATAGCTTAGTCCTAGGTATCGGAAACATTTACGGGTGGCACTTTTTCGAAGTAAATTATTACGATTTTGAACCGAAAAACTTTTTAAAGTTGTTTTTTTTTGAAATTATATGGGTCGATTGCCATAGCAATTCTGCTTTGAAATATTACGGATTTGCTTTCAGGAATTCTCAAACTTTTCTTATGACATCTTCTCTGACTTCCTTCAAACGGAGATACCAATCCGAATCAACTGAACAATGAAACTATGTGCCTCCCCAGCGCAATATAATAAGCAGATTTCATTTATAAAGCAGCGTGTTTTGTATTCCCTGCTCGCCATTCACTCCATTCCCAGCAATCTCAATCCTTTATTCAGATAACTCAAAGTCGATTGATTAATTCTGTCTCCAGGCAACGGCAACGGTGGCAAGATGTATATCCCCCTTTTTCCAAACGCCGACATTCTTTGTCAGTACTGACTTTGTAACGTAACTCCATATACACACATTGTACATGTGCAGGGGCTCAAAGGAATTATTCATGCACTATCGCCTTCAACTATCAAAATCCCATCCCCAAGGTGATTCTATTTAAATCCGCTTTCAATGAGAGTAAATTTAATTAGGTGCACCCTCCCCATTGTGTCGTTTCTCGGAATAATGCTTTTTTCCTACCACCTTAAGCAACAATATATCGTAATTAAGATCAACCGCTAATAAAGGAAGTTCGCGCTAATAAGCCATTAATCCTGCAGAGCTCATATATATTCCAGATGTAGGCAATAAAGTGGATTTCATTGCCCGTCTTGTTTGCACCTTGCCATTATTTCTAATTAACTCGGACGGTTTTATCATAGAAAGCGAGGGAGCACCGAGAGGATAGCAAATGTACGCCACCTCAATGGTCCCCATCGCGCGCTCGATGTGGGCGAGAGGCGAGTGCCATGAACCATGGAAAGGATGCGCTTCATATAACCACCGCAAGAAGAGGGAATAGAAAAAAAATGTCGTCACAGTACCCACACACGGGGACGCACAGTAAACAGAAACACAAATTTGCTTTTTGCTTTTGTCTCCTCTCCTGCATCCCCCTTGCCGTTGTCCCCAGCCAGCCAGCCCATTCTGACTCTCTCCGAGATGTAATTAACTTTTGCTGTTGTTATAAGTCCTGGCAATGACGGCAGTGATTGTGGCATGGTGTGGGTCTTAGCCCCGCTCTCCGTGCTGTTTTCTGCTACACACACGGATGCGATGCCATCTCGCCAAGTCACCCAGTTTAAAACGTTTTTTATTTGCGCCGCAATCAAGTGTGAAGTGCTTATTCTGATTACAACTTTGATATAATGTTGCACGCATACTTGAACGAGGTGAACACGGTTTGGTGGATAAAATGGCTTTGATGGCAATAATTTTACAGGAGCTGCTACTAGTTCGTTCCGTGTCGCGGAGAATTCATGCGGTCGTAACCTTTATCTATGTATACCCTCGCCTGACACACCGTCGATGGATATGACATCGAGCAGATTGTGTTGCCCATTCTCCTGTTTTTGACTTCGCCAAGGTGGCGAGCACGCGAAGGGAGCATTTCTAGGGACGAACGAGTGCAGTGCCTAAGTAAACAGGTGAAACTAAGAAATTCTCTAATTAACGTCGAGCCTACCACAACTCCCAGGCGGGACAGAACTTTGTTTGACACAAACGATCAAGGGTCGCATGTAATTTGTTGAGTCTTCTGCAAATGTCGAAGTCAGTCGGCCCAGACAGGGAGCAGATCACACTCTAAAGTGGAACTTCACAAGACTAATTCTGAGCCCTGCCCGCTGGTGGTGGCACCCTGTCAATGCCCGAGCTCATCCAGCTTTCTCTGAGAAATCTCATGAATTGGCAAATCCTGATGTAGTGCAAACAGGCACACGTTACCCAGGAGACATTATCGCGAAGGTGCATCTGGAATTTTTAGTTCCATCGCCCGGCAGTTCTCAAGGACAATATTTGCTTTCGATTTCTTTCTTTCCCCATGTCCTCCAAATAATGCAGAACGAAAGGGTTCAGCTGGGACCTTCGTCTTCGACTTTTCGATTAAACTGTTCAAGTCCGGGGGTCGGTTGAGTGTAGCATGTACACGCGGAAGGTCAAAAGTCAAAAGTTGAACTTGCCGCCGTCGCCGCCACCGACTCGAACTGATGTGCATCATGGCGCAGGCGGTTACGATGGTGATAGTGATGGTGGTGCCTGGTGCCGGACGACTACAGCATATAGATCCACAATTTAAATGCAAAGAGAGTCCCTCCGGGGATGGATTTTCTCCGATGCGGTATTTCTCAGTTCCCCAGTTATATTGCCAAATGGAATGCTCCCATGAATTATGTATTATCCTTCCGGATAATAAAACCGCAATATTTACCCTTTAAATTCTTGATAATATGTTTTTGTACACGTTTCCGAAAGGATTATTATTATTATCAACATCATCATCATCATCGTCCGACGTTCCCATCCTTGCTGCTGAATGCCAATATCTGTTAAATTAATGCAGACGAGGGCGGCCGGGTCGGAGCGGAGAGAGGGCATCCAACCAAAGGGCTCGTTTTTGTGTGGAACGTTTTTAAAAGCACAAATTTTATATTTATCCTTTAGCTTTTTGGCACAGAGTGAATACAAAATTTCAATTGATGTGCAGGGGAACGGACGACTGCTGGGATGCAGAAGATTCGAATTTTGTTGCAATGCTCGAAGAGGTACTCCATGGATGCATGCACTTAAGCCGTGTCGAGTGTCTTTAATACGAGTTGAGCTAGATTCCATGGCAACTGCAGACGAATGTTCATGGTGCATAGGAAAACTAGATCAAGGTCACTGGCAGGTGGATGCAACAGACAGATTCAAGTGCCAATTAAAAGTACATTTCCTAGGCCTGCCGTGTGCATTCATAACACTCTTACGTTTATACGGCCATCACTAGGAGAATCTCTTATACGAGTGGAGGACAGGTATATACTGTGCAGTGCTTAAGTATCTTTAAGAACGCTGGTAAAGAGGGAACAAATGCCTTATTCAATATATCCTTGGTAAAGGCAACATGCAGAGAAAATCCTTAATTAAATATATGTGGTTTCTGTGTCTTGAATTTCGGAATATATAACAAGAGACGTATCGAGAGAACCCTTATGAGGACGGATAGGATTTATCTAACTACAATGCAGTCTCGACTATTACAAACACTAGATTTTTGCAACCAATGTAATGGACATACCTGTTTTCGATTCTTGCAATAAATCGAAAAAAAAAATTAGATTTTTGCAACTTAAAATTGTACTGCTCAAAATAGATACCAACATTCATATACATATGTGTGTACGCTTTACTATGTACTGCAATCGACGATCATAAGTCAAAGAAATCGACGAGCCATAGTTCTGTGCAGAAATGAAGTACTGCAGGGATAACCAACTTATTTATAAACCAACCACAGGTGATTGTCCCTTTGCCTGCCGACGAATTTCATTCTACACGTCGCTCTTTTTTTCAAGGAACGATTTAAAAGAAAGATTGGGAGGAAGATGACTGGGTTCCTCGGCTTTTATTGAAATTTTGTCGGAAATGACATCTCTGAATAGATCTCCGAAAATCTAAAAGAACGTGGATGCTCGAGAAGAAGAAGTTTCCGATCATAGTGCGGAAATGGAAGCCCAAAGTGAAATTAGATGCCATAAAAATGCTCTACCATATGCTTGTAATGGGCAGAACAAAGTAACCGAACCTTTGAAAATAATGCAACCTCAAAATATGTGCGATAAAGCTGCTGCCAAGCGATCTTCTACAAAGCAAATGCTAAGTTTTACATATTATGTAAATGACTTTGTTTTTTTTTTTTTAAATAGGAATTCCGGATATTCTATTTCCACAATAAATAGTATAATGCGTAAGCTTTTTTTGAGTGTTTAAAATATCTGTTCGATTATCGCAACTTCTCGATTAGTTGCAATAATTGAAATAACACGTTATTCCTCTTTTTTTTGGTTAATCGGAAAATAATATCGACTTTTCACAAACACGTTTCATTTCCCTCTGATTCCAAATACATATATGTACGTATTTTATTTTGCCATTTTTGGCTCTTTTTTGCCTATTTTCATGTTTTCTTAACGTTCGTTCGCTAAGAAAATTCTAGAAAAATCCCCATTTGCATGTAAATGCTTTTCCAATAAGTACTGGACAACTTTTCTTAAATAAAACGCAAACCATTTGAGATATTTCAAAAACTTTATTATCGGCTTGAAGTAAAATAAAAACACTTATGAATGGAACTCAACTTCGCTCATATGGCCACCGCGGGCACGATTGTAGGGGTTGCCACACATTTCGGCGAATGACTTAACCACAGAGAATAGTCAATCGGCGTTAAGTCGCATGAACGAGGCGACCAATCGACTGGCCCATTTCTTGAGATAACTCGTCCATCATACTTACTCTTCAATAAATCGATTGTAACGTGTGTTGTGTGGCTTGTGGCACCATCCTATTGAAACCACATATCGTCCAAATTCATATCTCAAAAATAATCGTTAATCATTTCGCGATATCGCTGACCATTCACAGTAACGTGACGATCGTTACCATCGACGAAAAAATATGGTCAAATAACGCCGCCGGTATGTAAACCGCACCAAACAGTTATTTTTTGTGGATGAAGTTTTGATTCATAAAGCACATGTGGATTTTCACCCGACCAATAACGGATATTTTGCTTATTGACGAACCCATTGAGCCAAAAATGAGCTTCGTCGATAATTGGAGACGGTGACCGGAACCACCGACTACGAATTTCGGTAGATAATTTTTATAATTTGCAAACGTTGCTCGAGCATGTACTTTACCACGGTGAAAATGTTGAGTTTACTGAATAATTTGACAGTGATAGTTTGATTATTAATGAAAGAGTGCGTTCACAAATTTAATTCAAAGTTGTCAAGTCTCTATTGGAAAACCCCTTACATAGCACAAGCATGCTTCTTACTCACAGTATGTAATACGCACACGCAAAATTTCTGAACGCAGCAAAAACCAAAAAAAAGAGGACTGCAAAATTTGGGGATCGAACCTGACGCTCTCTGCGTCTCTGCGACCACGTATTTTGGGACTATTTTTCGAGGACTTGAAAAAAAAAAGTATTTTAAAAAGCTCTTGGTAGTTACATGCTACTACGACTAAATATGAATTTCCGTTGCTTTTCGTATTTTTAGTAAATGCCTCTTTTCGCCTTTTAAGTGTTTTATTTTTTATTACATTTTTAAGGTTAACAAAATCATATTTGCTTATGAGTTATAATGTTTGGAAATCAATTTTTTGGTAAAAAAAATGGGACCTATCTGACACTGGGCTAAAGTGTCCGAGTGCTTTAGTTAAGGAAGAAGCAATAATAAGTTTATTATGGTGAAGAGATGTTGGCAATTTTAATTGTCCTTGACTATTGAGTTTTTGAAGTGTGCTGGGGTAGGGATCTGATTTCAAGGGTTCTCGATGAAATAATACTGGCAGTTTCGTTTCAGCTTGCAAGCTGTTAACATGGAGTCGAGCCGCGGTAACTGCTTTGCATAAGTGCGGAAAAAGTGCTCACGACATTTCTAGTTGCTATAACCGAATATTCGTTTATCGAGCTATACGTCTCCAGCTTACTTGTCTGGATTAGACTAGGACCGCTTTGGTAGTGGTCGCCCACTGGTTGTCCGTACGGGTGCGGTGGTGCGTTTCGGACTGATCCAATGATTTTAAGAATCGAGACTTTAGTAATGGAGATATTTTAAAAATCTAATGATCACTCGAGTTGGGCGTATTCAAATGATTATTCGATTATTAACTTTTTTGTACTAACTCATTTGAACAACTACTAACTAATCACTAACTACTAACAAAAGATAACACGATCAATTTCTCACTTCAGCGCGAGAATAAGTATCAAATAGTTCTCGTCGAGAAATACTGATCACACACATAACCAGAATGAAAAAAAACTTCACTTCTCGGTAAGAAAAAATATAATTCATTCGAATTAGTTCGATGAGAGACATTTATCGGGGTCTCTTGTGTTACTGGTTAGCAATTAGTTGGTATTAATTGAAATGAGTTAGTAGTCATTCGAATGATTTTAATTATCGAGGTGTTTTCGACAAGTTGTATTAATCGATTATCACTCGAATTAGTATTCGAATGCGCCCATCACTATAAGAAACGTTATCGTAATTCTACCTTTTCGATTAGGCTGGATGCAATGCCATGCAATCTATGGCAGGCTGGAAATGACGTTGCAAACATTCTCTTTACGAAAGAGAAAACTTGAACCATCGGAGGACATTTAAATTGCCAAAATGACCAGATTTGTAACACTTCATATAAGTAAGCGAAAAGAATGTTTGTATTTGGTTTGTTGGAGGCTCTATCATGACCCCCTCAGAACCCACCATTTCAGTGTAAAAGCGGTTGAAACTGGTGGAAACGTTTGCCAAAAGGAAGTACTGGAGTGTTGTGAAGCGTATAAGCCATTTCCAAGAGACGGGTGGATGGTAATGAATTTTCCGACAGGATTCTGCTCCAACGAACAGAGTCAAAGCCACACTGGAGTGGCTCAGTGTCAATATTCCTGGCTTTATGGTGGCCAGATCTGAATCCATTGTATGGGAACTGATGTCAAAATTGGAGAACATGGCCTTCAAGATTCACCACAGAACAGCTTTTGCCGGAGAGTCTTCCACGGTCTCTCTCGAAATTGTACGCGCCGCTGAAATGTTGTGGCAAACGTTTAGGAGTTTGTGTTAAATCGATGAAGACGACGGCCAAAAGTTTTGGTTAGCTTGGCTTGGTTATTGAAAAACGCCTTTCCTCCGGGGAAGACGGCGCTGCAAGTGCAGAGAAAATGTACAATGGTTTACTCCTGTTTCTCGTATGCTGAAGTCGTTGTAGAGAAAAGCCAAGTGATAACACCGTTAAGAGTACTGAAAGTCGGGCTCATCAGTCTGATCATGTTGCATGATCTACTCGAATTGAGAGAATTCCATCTGAGATTGCACAAACAAGCTTCCCTTTCTAACAGTCACATTAAGCACAAAGATTTCGGAATGCAAGGACTTCGATTTCTCTCTTGTTCTCGTACCTGAATGTTCAGATTCTAAGACCCTCTTCGCTAGAGCATTGGTGCCTCAAGTCAGAAGTTGTAATTGCAGTTGTTTCGAAAAACGGAGGCAATGCCGGTTGCTAAATGCGATTCAACATCAGACTAGAAGACGAGCGTGCAGTTCATGTTTATCCGAGTTAAATAAACTCTTTTATAACCTCAAAATGTAAGCACTTGAGAATGCCTTTAGCAATCAGTTTAAAATTTGTATCACTTATTTAATGTTAAACTCACCTCTGGGGGAAGGAACTATTTTTTTAAACGCACTAAAAATGTGCGAGAATTTTGGGTTGCAACAACAAATTCCTCCATTTCTAGAAAAATAATCGTTTTTTATATTAATCGTCTGTATAATAAATATTTGGATTTCAGATAATCCAGTGACGAGCTGCAGTGGCCATCGCAAACTCTTATTTTTGGACTCTTGCAATATCTGTGAGGCTGTATCTTTGACCCCATTTGTCAAAATATGAACAGTCATATCAATTTGCTAATTGTGAAAATATGGATAATCTTATCAGTTTGCCAATTGCCAGGAGTTTCACCGCGTCCCCACTGCAATGACAAGAGGAAGCCGTAAAACTCTCTCTTTAAGCAGCTTAAGCATTTCGACCCTAGGATTTGCCAGACTTTAGCCAAAAGACGTCCTCCAACGTCGGATTGTTCTGCGCCCCACTCAAGACTACAGGTCTGCCATTCTAAATCCCCTGTTTCAGATTGCGCTGCTCAATGAGTGCTCATTCCATCACACCATGTTTGGATTTGCTGCGCCTGCGCGTCTTCAATGCATATGTGAAGATTCTCACAGGACAATTAAGCTTCTGGCTAAGACTTTCATTAGTATCTGGAGTGGATGCTGCTTTAGAAGTCCTCTTCTTAGAGTAGCTTTGATAGACTGGAGTCTAGATATAACTTTATGTTCCTTACTTCGCGAGTTAAGTGGTGTGCAAAATATGAGTGGCATTGGCAGTTGATATGCAGACGAGACTTTATTGGAGGTCTCCACTAAACATTTTTATCAGAATTTGGATGAAAATTTAACGACGTCCAAAATATTAGAAAATGGAAATTTCGTGATGCTTTACCTCTTATCCCTCTTCTTACATAACCTAATTCAAGATATCTTAGAGCTCCCACCAACAAGTACTAAACCGTACGCAGCATACTTCGTGGTTACATGTAGTTTATTCCCATAAAAATTAGCATTCTTGCAGATTCTTTGATGTCTGCGAATACGGATTGTGTCGCCTTCAGCATGTCGCATATGGTAGCCATACCTACACGGGATAGGAATTTCACCTTTGCTTCGTATTTGCAACTATAATGATATGACCAAATAAAACTTTAAAACATATCATCCACCAACCCGGATCAAAAATGCCCCGCGGACATAGAGCAAAGTATTGTATTCATATCAACACATTCGCACCTAAGTTAAATTCATTACTCGAGGTCACAGCTTAAGTGTTCAGAAAATCATTTGCGCGTTAACTGACATGGCCGAGGCAAAGGGTTAAGCAGCAGCTCAATACAACACGATTCAATGGTAAGAGATACCCTTTGGGGCACACCATCACAGCTTAGCAGTCAAAAACTTGAATAATCTCAATCCGCTTTGCACGTCCGTATGTACCATCATCGTTCCATATAACATTAGCTACAAATTTCATGTCAATTTTAATTTAAACGAGAAAAGTTATATCATTGAAACTTTTCTTATTAGCATTTGAGAGGAAATTTGGTTGTGTGCTCCCTGGCTTCGCATACCCTTCTCTGGTCTGGCAGCGACACCGCACCACTCTCCTTCACCAGGGCTGAGTTGAGTCTTGAAGCTCGATATCGAGTAGTTGGCGAAAGGATTGCAAGGAATATGAGGATAGGAAGATAGGTGCGTTCTTCTTCTGAATATTCATGAACTAAAATCTCTATAATTAGTGCTTGTACACCGGCTGGTGTGCGAGCATGCATACACACACAGTTTCTCAAAGAATGAATATCTTATGTACGAATGAGAGCAGAGCAGTGGAGTCTGTCTGCGTGTACGCTGTGACTTTTGATGAGGCGGATGGTCTTATGGTTAATCGAGACCCGGGAGGATAAGTTGAGGGGTGCTGGTGCAGGCTGTGGAAGCCAGTATTATTATCCTTTCTCAATTTTACACCTCTTTAGATATTTGCTTAATGTCGGCACGAACAGGAAATGTTCCATGTCCGACCCAATTAGGACACAATCAAGCTGTTTGCTGGGTCTTCGTCTCCTTATGTACGCACACATGTCCATCCAGACGAATCGAATGATGTACTCGGTCTGGAACGATTGCCGAACATGCACACTGGAGACGAAGATTCTCTAAGAAAGTTTCATTTGAATTTTTTATAATAGGGAAGTTGTGCAGAAAACATTTCGAAAGGTCGATAATGCCTTACTGGGGGGATGGATGCTAAGAGAAACAGAACTTATCCGCAAAAATGTTTCCGATGAATTCGGAGGTCATGATAGTTTTCAGTTCGACAGATCGCTGTCGTTCGGCAGGGATGCTTAGGATGCTCCGTAGCCTTCTTCACCCGATATCATTGTGAAATGGCCAAGTGGCCCGTCGCTCTGTCTTTGTTTTGTTCAATTTGCGCCCGTATAGATAAACTCAAATTGTTTGGAAAACACTTCAGTATCTCATGCTTGTCTCATCGCTGAATATTTCAGGGGATATCTGATTGACGATTGTTACGTTTTGCTTATGGAGTGGGCCATTACTGATTCATGTGAATATCTCATGAATTCAAGGCGGATATAATAATAATTTGGAAGAAAAAGAGGTTCTTTACAAAATTGAACATGCGGACAGGGAGAGGATTTTTAAGTTTTGCGTTCACATCCGTTCACTGAACGATGCTTTTTTCTTCTTCGATCCACCAGATTATGTAACACTTTATGCAACGACGGTCGCTAATCGTCATTTACAAGTAGACACCGGAACATTTTTAAAAGACTAGGCGACTAAGAAGTATACAAAGTCGCCACTTCCACCTTCACATCTAAAAAAATTCTGAGAAAATCAATCAAATCACAACGAGCCTCATTAACAAAACTATCCACCACAAAATAATCCTCAGACGCTCTCTCCGTCTAATCAGGAAGGAGACTGGAAATTACAGCGAAACTTTTCTTTACGGACACCCATATATAAGGGACACTTCTCTTCTTCTCTCGGAAAACGGCAATGGTCTCAGCATATATATGTTAGAAACCCCTGTAGATCGGACACCACTACATAACGGACAAGCATGGTGGACCCGTGGGCTTCTAGTTTCGGTATATATATCCTTGCGGTAGAATTCACTGCACACCATCATGTCTGATGAGTGAAAGTCTCTGGCGGAAGTTTGCGAATTATGCATAGTCCTAAAATGCCACCAAGTTCTACAAATGAATAGATCTGTATTTAAATTAATGACTGAATGTCTGAATGATTGAAAGAATAAATGAATGACTGAATGCTTGTTTAACTGAATGACTGAATAACTGAACGACAGGTATGGTAATCCCATACTGAATGGGATTGATTGAATGAATGAGTGACATAATTAATCAAAGATTACACGAGTGACTGACTGAATGATTGAATGACCGAAAGACTAAATAATTGAATGACTATATAACTGAATGATTGATTGACTGAATGTTTAAAAGACAGGATGTCTGAATGACTGAAAAACAGATTACCTGAATAAATGACAGAACGATTGAATGACTATGTCTGAAAAAATTAATGGCTGTTTGAATAAATAAGTGTACGACTGAATGATTGAATAACAAAATGACTGCATTGCACGACTATTGTACAACTGAATGACTGTATGCGTGATTGACTAAATAACTGAATGACAGAGCTAGTGAAAGATTGAATGACTCAATAATTGAATGACTGAATAACTGAATGACTGAATAACTGAATGACTGAATGATTGAATGACCGAATGAATGATGAATAACAGGATTACTATATGACCGAATGACTGAATGTTTGAGTAACTGAATGATTGAATGACCGAATGACTGAGTGATTGGATGACTGAATGAAAGTGAGTGAACTAGGTGAAAGTGACGCGGATCAATCATTTACAATATAGCGGATGGGGGAAACGTCACTGACTTAGTTCCAAAAATCGAAGATTCGTAGCGTAATTTGAAGATCTTTCCCAAGAATAGACTCTAATACGACTTGCCAATATAAAGAAACACAGCGCCGGATACCAACAAATGATTACAGAAAGCATATCATTCGCGTTGTCATCGCTCCAAGCGACATATGAAATTCAGCCGAAATCCATTATTTATTCAAAAGCAACGAGCCATGGAATTATATATATCGTAAGCCCACGACAAGAAACGCCAATCCGGCTCACAAAGGAACAAAGAATCTCATCTCTGTGGCAAACAAGAATCATTATATCCCCGTAGCCACCATATCAATGGCAATCTTCCCGAACCATTCATATCATCTTCAAGCCACAAGCCAGTCATACGCTATACACCGCCCGCCCCATGCACACCGCTTCTCTGGCGTCAACCCACCTGGTACACGCAAGAAGAAAATAATTTCATTTTAATCAGGCTTATCTAAACATTAAATCTGACCTTTTTCTGCACGCCGAAGACGAACACATCCGTGTAAAATTTCCCAGCCATGGTTCCGATGACAGGGCCACATTTTGGCCATACACGTCTGTCTGCATGTGGTTCCTCGGTGCCTCGGTTCCTCCATTCAACGTGTTGTTGCTTACGTTGGCACCAGGCGCTGCTGAAAGGGAGGAATCAAAAAAGCAACTCAGCCAGGGAGGTAACCTGGAATGATGTCCTCGCCGTCAGTATAATGCGGTGAAATAAAGGCAGGAGTGAATGACTTCGATAAGAAACACGGTTCTGGCGGAGCACTATCGCCACGCTCGGATCAAATGAGAGCAGCGTGCATAAAGAAGCCGGCGATGTGTCTTGTCGTTTCCAAAATGATTATCACCATCAAAGGAGACTGAGGTGTGTGAAATGCGGGATGCACAGGATGCCGGTGAACGCCCCAAGGCTTATTGTCATCCAAACACATCGCACGAATAGAACAACAATATCTTCTCCCGAATGGATGTGAAGGAAGGTTTAGATTGGGTAATGGTCGATCTAACATTGTGTTACCTGAAGGTTTTGTTCTCAGGGAAGCTCAGTGATCAAACGCAATCAGTCTAATGGTCGTAGAAATGGTCTACAGCGGGGAACGAAATGATGTCCGAAATACATGCTACATTATTCCAAGGTGCCATGGGTAAAGAGCGTGTTGTTTATAGCTCAGAAATGGGATGGCCTTTAATTCTGCTGTCAGGATGATCAGCAGCGACTGCTTTAAAATCAAAAGGAGTTCATGATTTGAATTATTTTTGGGATCTCATGTCATGGGGGACCGAAGTTGCATTTATGACGGAAATTGGATATATTTAATAAAATGGGTGACCCTGAAGCCAGTGGAGGACCAGGGCCTAGCTTCTCAACAACCACGAGGGAACCTATGCCGACTCCGAACGGCCAAGTTTGAGAAGCTTTGTCGAGACAGTTATTACACTAAGAGAGTTTTCAGTGAATCGAAAGAGGTGGAACCGTGACCATTTATTTTTGGTCGTACCGGCCGGGATTCGAAACCAGACAGAGTGATAAGGTTGCGCTTTTACCAACCGACCATACGCCAAGCGGCCCCTTTTTTAAGCGGACTCTGTAATTAGCTGATTGACTGGTGGTACTATACTCTACACCGGACGCTATACTAAACTACTTCGACCACTACGCCGATACTAATATTATCCCATATGGGTTCCAGCACACAGCAGCTATTTCACTTTGAAAATTTGAGCGGAATTTTAATTCACCAATTTCATGTATTTTTAAGTGAGTGATGTTTTTTTTCTGACTGATGGCGAGTGTTCAGTGTGGGTTGGTGTTCTTGCTTACTCTTATTATCCTGTTCAAGTAACAATGTATTGTGAAGTGTGGACACCAACCACATCGACACCAACCATACAGTCCCCCACCTTCCAGTCCACACCATAGACCGCCATCTCCACACAAGGGGAGGAATCGATCATAACTTCGAAAACCATTCGAAGAGTATTGCAGGAATGATTGTTGTACACGGTTATGTAAATGCCGCCACCCATGCACAGATGGAATACAAGGAATTATGTACATAATCGAGAGCGCGAAAATTCCACAGCCAACTGACGGCAGTATGTTCCAGGAAAAGTAACAAAGACTAACAAGAAAGTCTGTGTATTGTAAAAGCGTTTTTTAAGGTGTTTGTAAATAAATATATTTATATAAATATTGGAATAGTCAATATGTCCAGTGATCGAACCCTTTGTTTGGGGATAGTTTGAATGATTTTACGTATACGCATTTCTGTCAAACGTAACAATATTTACATTGGGGGATGCCATAATTCGCCAATTCACAAAAAAGGAGATTCCACGTCATGCAACAACTACAAAGCTACATCCCTGAACAACGTAGCCTATAAGATCCTATTCAGCCGTTTTGCACCGCACTAATCGGGACGTACTAGTACAGATCAAATTTTCGCACTAAGCCATATCCTGGAGAGGAATTGCGAGTTTCAGATCCATACTCACCACCTCTTCATCGATTTTAAGGCCGCATATGACAGCATTCATCGCAAGGAACTATTCCAAGCGATGGCCGAATTTGGGAACCCGTGAAAATTTATCCGGTTGTGTCGCGCCATGGTGACATATACGCGAGTTACCGTGCAGTTCGGCTCAATGCCTTCCATATCTTTTGAAACCTTTACAGTTTCAAACTACTACTGGCGCAGCCGCATCGAGCACATCTACAACAACGCTCCAGCAAAGAGGATCTCCGCCTCCTGGAACTGAGGAAGACCGAACCTCCGGTATAAGACCGTGATATCGCGAAGGCAAGACAGCCTGGTGTTGATGACTAGAAGCAGCGTAGATAAAAATAACAACATTAAAACAACTGCAAATTCTAATAGACAAAATGTTTCGCCATAAATTAAAAACTGAATGTGTCTTCAATGTGTGCAGTCTGTTTTAAAAATCTGTGATATCCACCGAAAAATAATGTAATTAAATCGGTTCTTCCAACTAGACTTTATTACAAATTTAAGCCAAATGCCGAATACTGCTGTCCCTCAGTGTATCAAAATTTTGTTTTTTCGAAAAAACGGCCTACTGATAAATTGTTGAAAAAGTTTTTTTTTTAAATTATCCAATTTCTTCCGCAACTTTCTTTATTTTGTTTTCAGTATGAACCTGATACAAAGTATTAGAAAATAAAAAAAATTTATGAATTAAATGGTTAATGCGGTTCTCAAGTTATGGCGTGATCAAGGGAAATTGCGATTCATTTTTATATACAGACCAGTTGACACGGTAACGCGTTGCTGCACATATAGTACGCTGAATCAATTCACCCCTTGCAATTATAACTTTATAATTTCTTTCAAATTGTGAACCAGATAAATAAAGCTGGTAACACATCAGTAATAATATATTGCTTGAAATGGAATTTCAATTGTACAGTGAACTTTGAGTTTGACATTGCAAATGCAAGCTGCATTGGAGTCATATATATACTTGGAATCAAAACATTTTCGCGATTGTATTTCCATTTCAAAATTGTTTCATCATTTCAATTCATAAATATCGGCCAGCGAACTGTTAAACTCTGCAATTGTCAATGTAGCAGACTTCTGTGAATTCTTAAAAAATCCGTGTGATATCGATAAGGTCATTCTCAAGTTATCACGTAACTTAGGAAAACAGAAATTCATTTTAATTTACACTGAAGACAAAGATTATTCGGTACATGAGTAAAGTCGCCTTAAAATGCTAATAAAATAAATATGCCCCAACTGAATAAAAAAATTGTTGTTCAAGTAAAGATACGCTTTTACTTGACTTTTCCGCACCAGTTGGCACACATACGTTTATCTCTATATTGGCAATGTACAAACATTTTTTTGCTAAGAGTGTGTTAATGATAAGCTATTTGAACAGATAAACTCAAAAATGTTTGATACATGTTTTGTGTTTCTTTTTACTTGATAACTGCTTTGCGATTGGGTATGATTCTATTCATAGGGGTAATTTTATATCCCCGGCAGTAAATATCAACCAGAGTAGTCTTAATCTAGATTCCAAAAGCTTTTTTGTATGATTTGTAAGCGTCCAAGCGAACGATGGGATTAATATCTCGGATCTGTGGCCCTCTGCCTTCCATAACTTAATTCTTCTGCAAATATCTGTAATATCCACAGAAAAAGAGTATGAATAAATCGGTTAGGCCGTTTGGCTTTTATTACAATTTCCAGCAAACAGCATTCATCTATGTATATAAATTTAATTTTTTTTCAAAACGATAGCCTACCGATGAATTTCTCATTCATCAAAGTTGAAGTAATGGTTTTCTGGTCTTAGCAAATTTGCTGGTCCATTTTCTGAATGCTTCTTTCCGTAAGAACCTACTAAAAGTATTAGGAAACTTAAAAAAAAATATAAACGAAATCGGTAAAGCCGTTCTCAAGTTATGACAGGCCAAGGAAAATAGCGATTCATTTTTATGCATGTAGATACATATGTTCAGGTACATATAACACATAACACAAACAACAAAACTCAAACTTTATTGCTTCATTGCATATTTTTAATTCTTTGGTGTGAAAGTACTCGACACTTTACACTTTGTGATTGGCAGTGTGATTGTTTGCTGCAGGCTTTCAGAGAGATCGGTATTATTTCTCCCATATTTGATATCGACAATATTCTCCTCTAAATAATTCGCAACGCGATTTTTGTTTCAGTGAAAGGGGAGTATCATTAGCACAGCTATGAATAATAGTCTCAAGCTACCTAGGGATCCATTCCACAGGACCGTCAGCGACCGAGTAGCAGTACCCAATAACATCTTCCAGCTGCATGAAGATTCTTGCCATACGATGACCACGCACCAAAACCAACACAATTTCCTGACCCGTCGCATTTCTTGTTCTGAAATAAGAGACAATGGTTTGTCGGTGACAGAAGTTATGTTTTGTCGTATCCGGTGTGATAACACCCTTATCGCGATGCGCAAAATCAAACCACCACCTGGCTGCTCTTCATGTTTCTGATAGTCTTTCCAATCGCATGTATTCCCACGAGCATTCATCACAAAACAGAACAAATTCACCGATATCATCACCATCAAGGCAAAAAGGACACTCACATACTATGCAAAGTTAAAGAGGAAGACTAATGCCTCTGTCGAATAAATCCACTATTGATGCGAAAATAATTGACAGATCGTTGCTTTTAAAAGCAACTCCCCCGAGCCCTTGCACAGCTTTATATTGCGGTCTGTTGGTGATGAATGTCCCAGCTTTCTTCACATAAATTGATAAATGTCTCCACACTTAAGATTATATAGTGCTCCTGGGTATTCGTCCGTTTGCCAGTTCACAAATGCGCCCACCGTATCCGTTGCCCGACCAATGCTGTCCGAATTCGTAAGTAGGTCGCTCCTATGTCGATTTCTTTCAATTGCTTATGGTAACGACAAAGTGCTCCCCCGGGGCTAAGGCGGGCGGTTGACAAGGCGACAAGGCGTCAGGGCGACAAATGGAAACATTAATAATGAGAGCCGTGAGGGCATACACCCGGATGCCATAATAACGCTTATTGGTTTTTATTGAAAATTCATGTTACGCTCTAAGTGACGATGCCGCCCTGACGGTGTGGTTTCCAAAATTAATTGCCGATCATTGTTTCCCCAGTCTGCTGGATAAATGGGATTGTCGATGTCGACTAACATCACTACTGAATCAATCTCTAAGCACTCCCCGGTTACGCCCGGTCTTAATGATGCGGGGTTATTTGGTAGCATGTAGGGCATCGGCTTTGCACGGCTCCACTTCGGTCCCCAAGCCAAAGCCGAACAAAATTGGATATTGATGGATTCACCAGTGAGTGGTACTGTGCATCGCCAGAGATATGGAAGCAACACCACCAGACACCGAAGCAATTAAATTTATTTACATGGCTAATTAATGGACTGGAATGACTGTAAATTAATGCACCTCCTACACCTAGTGCAGCCGGGGGCACCGTGTGTACACTTTACTTTTGTTTGCCATATTTCAAACGTCAAGCTGCAATCATGCGGAGAATTCGTGTTGGTTTCCTGTTTAATTAGGCTAATGAGTATTTGCATAAGCGAACCCGCCACCCCAGGATCCGCCGCCGCGCCGCATCGATCCTTGTCCAATTGGGAAATCAGTCCTTGCTCGTAACTCTCCCGGGAAAAGGGATGCAAACTCGGCCACTCGTAGCCGACATTCTCAGAGGTATGCGCATTTATCGTCTCAATGCAGATTACACATGCAGATGGAATGCCAAACTATCGCAGTTCATGAATCGATGATGTGCCTGGCGTGCCTAGAAATTTAATAAAACCTAATCCTGAAGCAAGAAGCAAAAGAGGGGTTCATTGACACGTCCACGGGGTACCTATGACAGCAACAATCGTTTGCAATTAATCCTAAACAACGGAAAGTCGGGCAGGGATGTAGAGGCTACTGGGTGGTGGGCTGTCTAACAACAGAATACAATTTTCCGTAGAAATATTGCGTCACATCGGCAATTGTGTTCAGGACTTTTCACTATATCGCTGGATATCAATCTTAATTGTCCTTTGGCAGAAACAAGGAAATCAATGACATCGATGGCAGCATACAACAAAGGCTCGTCCGCCCACTACACGAACGGTAGCTCGGGCCCGGCCCAGCCCGGTTAGCAATCAACCATCTACTGAACCTAATACAACGCTCGGTGGACAGCACACAACACCCAGAACCGAGCGGGAGATTAATGCCTTTTTGCTTCCTTGCAAATGCAGATTACAATGGAAGGAAGGCACTGTAGCCCGTGCGCCGGCAATGAAAGACATGACGGCAGGGGGACCGATGCTGAAGGCTGGTGATGATAATTTCAATCCATCATTTTGAATTATGATTGAAATAGATCTCGTTCGTGGCGCTCTAATGAATTTCGCAAGGTATTTAGCAAAGAACAGGATCTACCTATCAGTTTGTGTCAGAGAAACGCATTACTTACGGGGAATCGTTTGTTTGCCGTGTATCCCGGCCACCTCCCGGCCCAATCTATTGTCTGGCATCGTATAACGATCTGAAATATTAGCGTGATATTTGAGCGACAATGCCATGGCAATGGTAATTAAGCGAGCCATTATGATGCTGTCGTAATTTGCGAAAGGTACACTGGTTCACGTTTTGCCGCTAGAACAGGGAGGGGGGAAACATGAACCCCCATAAAGGGATAACGAACGTGCTGTGCACACAGAATCTCTTTGTGCAATTCAAGCAATTACTTTTGATCTCGTATCTATCATTTTTTGCTCCGAGGTGTGTGCGTGTGCGGTGCCGGCGAAGTGTGAATTTTAGACATCTCGTTACATCGCCCGAGGAATGCTGTGTAAAGTGTGAAATAGTTAATTTATTTATGAATTACTATGTGTCCCTATCATCTTTTGTTGATAAAGAGTGAGAGAGAGAGGGAGGGACGTTCTCTGATACAATTTCAGCGCTTCAAGGCGAAACTTATGACAACGACGAACGCCGGAAAAAACATATGTTGCCAAAGTAATTTGTTGATAATTATTAAATTTATGGAATAATTCAAGCAATACACGTGGTGTCCATTAAAAGACTTCATTCTCTTATTTTTAATTTTTTTACTTTTTATGAGATACTGTTTTTAGAGATACTCTCTAAAAACGATCAAGCACGATGGCTGATTATATTTCATTGTTCACATTAATTTATCGAATCTTAACTAAGTTCATTTGTCGTTGAATGCCCTTATGTCAGCAAGGTGTCACAATAAAATGTGTACGCAAGGTTGTTTATCTATAGAAATGCAATTTTACTCTTACTTATTTTCGTTTAAAAAAACAAAGAAATTTTTTTTTTGTCAGTACTAAAATTTAGTACTCAGTACTAAAAACGTTGTTTTCTTTGTTTGCCAATAATATGTTTGTAATTGTAAAGTGATGCATATATTTTGAATATAAACTAATTTCTTTTATATGTAGAGAAGGTTAAATTGTAAAAAAATAAATCAGAGTTATGATTTATTTTCAAGCAGATAATCTTAACATACTTTTTCTGTAATAGAGCGTTCTGATACGAATTGCGTTTAGAATTCGGATAGCGTACTTTTTGGCCTGGAGAAGTTTTTTTTACCACTGGCAACATATGTTTTTTCTGGCAACATATCACTAAATCAAGCTCGACCCATCGGCATTAGAAATGTCGTTTTTAGACAGGTGAAGCTCATGAATTATTTTTGAATGGCGCATGTTTGGATGAAAGTTTTTCTCCACAGATTTTTAATAGTCGAACACCATACTTAAACTCACTTAGCCAAACAGAACTGGAATTTAAAACCTCCTTCTTTCTCCTTTAGTTGAATCTGAAATTGTTTAGTTTTTTCTTTCAGTATTTCTCCCCCAACTGGTAGAGCACGCTGCTTTAAAGATATTGGGCTTATTTTTTATTATCATTGAAAATGTGAATTTGGCTACACCGTACCGTAATGCTGGGACAAACACCCTTTCAAATTTCTCAAGGGCTTCACTTTTTTTCTTTCAATGATAAGAATGTCGGCTTTTTAAATGACATTTTTGCAAAAAAAACTGCAGTGCACTGTTATAATTGGATCCAAAAAGTAATAATCCAGCGAACGAACTAACAATCCAAATGTACATGTTCAATCGTTTGCATAAATTTTTGGTCCACGGTATCGAGGTTTCTTTAGTGCGCGCTATAGAGTACTCTTTATTAAAAAAAAAATAGTGTTCACGTAATCAGGGGTTCACGCTACCCAGACACCACCACCCAATAAGAGCAAGACTTAATACAAAATCACAGACGAGATTAAAACGAAAAATAAAAAATTGTTTATTTATTTTCATTAAAAATTTTAATTTTATAGATTGTGTTGATTTTTGAGTTACCTCTACAATTTGTTTCATTTATACTATGTTTCAAATTGCATTAAGGTCAGTGTGGTAGATTTTACAAAGTATTTTCCGCGCTCCCATACAAAGCGGACCACTGTGCGGCTGTGCTTCCTTATAGCCTCGCGATAATACGATGATAGCGTAAGCGACTTCCATGACTCGCAGGTATATGCAACCGATTGGAGTGCCCAACATATTCAGCGCCAGACCTATGCACCAGGGTTATCAAAACTTGTATTGTATCCCACCGATGAAAGATATTATGTTCCACACATGTCAGTCAAAGGCCTTTCAAATGAACCAATAAGTTCAAATGATATCTCACACAACTTGTTGTATTCAATTTTAGCACTTACCCCTCCTCATAACCACACACTAAGACTGTATTAATACCTATTTACCAAGTTTAAAGCTCCACACAATTTTCGGAAGGCACTTCACTTTTTGCACCCCATGTGCAGAGGAGACTTTTTAGTTCCTAAACCACCAGCAAAGCTAAACCCACCAACTCTACCCAATTTCACTTTAACCAGCATCCTGCCTAGACATATTGTTTTCAATGTGTCCGATTTGCATTTTTCAAAAATTCTCGGGCAACTTCATTTGCATAAAACACGATTCCATCCCTTTGTGTCCCGAGAAGCAGCAGAACCGATTTTGCACTACCATATCTAATTTCCATTGCGACTCGCAAAACAAAGTTGCAACTTCTTCACAAGATTTCCCAGCAGTGCTATAGTCGAAGCTCGCACACCAGGCCATCGTACACGCAAGAGTATAGACTGGGTTGAATAACTTATTGCGAACAGCCGCCCAGACTTCCCCACCCCCACACTCTTGCAATTTATGTGCAGGCCAGCCTCCCGTTCGACCACAGAATCTGGCATTTACAGCTTACCTTTAAAAATGGAAATTGCGTAATCTTCACATCCGATCTTATGGTGCAACGACGTACGCTCTCACACATATTTATCTTAATCTAAATGAAATGAACATAGTCCTTTACTTGACCGACCCACCCTCAATCGAGTACTTTTCACGAGCTGAGGTCTGCTTCGAAAGTTGCTATGCCACCGGCACAGCGGTAAAAGTTTGATGAATCCTCTTGTGTTCCTATGACTCCGTAGTCCAATCCGTAGGATCTATTGATCCGCCTGGTCACAGACGGGGGAGCAGGAGAGTTCTCCTCCAACGAAATTAAACATTTGCACCGAAGCGGTGATTTGCATAGCCCTGCATCCAATGACCATTTGAGGATTAAGAAGTGAGAAATCTACGAAGATTGCTGCACTGCATGCAGGAGAGTCCACAGTCGAATTCAATAGATACGAATAAGTTTCTATTCTCTAAAATATGAGGATATGCAAATTCAGATACAAATTTGATGCAGAGGATACGACGTGGAATGGCATGGGCATGTCTTGGTGGCGCTTGGGTGAGAAGGAAAGTTGTGAGATGAGATGGGAAAAATTTCGCATCTTGGCCAAATCGAATTTTCTTTACAATTGAATGACATATGCAGAAAATTTGTTCAGTTAGAGTTGCTATTGTGTGAGTTGAGTTGCTCAGAATTGAGAGTGATGCGGAAAATGCAACCAAAATACAGACAAAGAATTCGAATCCTTCATCATTTGTGCAGGCATCCTTCGGGCATACGGAGTACTGCAAGGAATTGAATCGAATGGAAATGGGCAGGTGGTTGGGGTATTGAATTCCAATGAAGACCATGGAGAAGGAATCTATCACGGGAGCGGCATTTATTTACTTACAGGTATCGGAAATATTGCGGAACAATACTGCAACTGGGGACATGGCTCGGGTTGCAAAGTGGCGACACAATGGAGTCGATGTCATTTTCAAGTGCTTAGAAAATTGTTAAGCAGTGCAGACGACGGGAAAATTTGACGATCTTACGAGTCTATGTTCGATGATCATCCGAGGTATCAGATATTAACATTCATTAAATTGGCAAACAAAAATCTAGTTACTTTTAGGCTTTCATCTTACTTTTTTGAGAAATAAAATGAACAAATAAATAAAATATAAATAATGTAAGTGAAATAATTGCTAAAAATATTCCGTAATAATACATATATGGGTGACGCTATAGCCGGCAGTGTCAGGACCTAGTTTCTACAGAAAACACTAGTGTTTCGTTTTAGTGTGAAAACAGAGAATGTCCATTATTAAGGAATATTTAAATAATTAATTCAAATCTTCTGGAGCAACGATTTTGATACAGAGTACTTATGTGGAAGAGGGCGCCAGATTAATCATCTAATTTTGTCTTAGATTTACTTTTTTACAAAATAAATAAAAAATATTTTGAGTTAGGTATGGAAACCTTAAATTGGACCTATACAATATTTTTTTAAAAATAAAATATATTTTTTTTGGTTGCTGCCAGTGTTTATGCACATTTGTGACCGTTTTAACCCATTTTACAAGTCTTATCGCAAGAATTAGTGATAACTGTCAGCACATCTGTGACAACCACGCCCTAGATGGGCTGCTGTGGTTCCAGTATATTCGAGTCGAGTAGCTAAGCTATAGCCGTATGCCGATGCAAGTACTAAAGCGAGAGTGATCATAGAGCAATGGTGGAACAAGTTTACCGGTCAAACAAATCGCATGTAGAAGGTGTGCTTGCTTTTGTAGGAACTTGCTATAAAATCGAGAGACAATATACTGCGGAGTCCATTCATTGTCAAGTGTTACAACATAGCCTGCTATTTTTTTTTCACCGATTGCTATAGACATGATCTGTTTGCCAGGACCATAGGGGCTGAAATCAGTGTTTTTTCCTAATCCAATTGCGGAACATGGTAAGAAGCACATTACTAGGCAATCGATAAAATCGGCTATATTTAACAATTAGCAGAAGGAAATAATCTAATATGGCCCATGTGAGTAGTACGAGCATGAGAAAGGCACATAATTAAAGTTAAGTTCACTAAAAACATGTTGGAATTGGGTTCTGCTTGAGTCTATATTCGTTGGCCAGTTGCGAGAGATGTGCATTGTATAAATATAGCTAATTGCGTTTTAAGCTTTCATTGCAATTTTTTTGGTATGTTTTATTGTTTAATGTTCAAGTGTTTTCGTAGTGAATGTTCATAGATTGCAAAATATCTTCTTAAGGTTGAATAGAGGCCAATGTGCTCGTAATTTTAGTCATATCAAAGTTATAAAAAAAGTAAAAGCTTATGAAGTGTTTTTAAATTCAAAATAAAGGCTTTGTAGGCCATATTAAGCACATGATCTTTGCTAGATGAATCTATTGCGCTAGCTTGCGTTCAATGCGTTGTATGCAAAATTTGGGTATAAGAAGACTGTGCAGGTGACGAGAAACAATGTATTATAGTTTTGGTGCAGGTAAACGCGTTAGGCCATATTAGCCGCAATTTTCTTGAAAACAGATAATGAGGTCACTTTACTATTTTCATTACATCTTTTTGTTATGTTTTTTAAAAATATTTATGGTACTTATGAGTAAAAGTAAAATTATTTTATAATTATTAATTAATAAAATAATAATTATTATTATTATATAATTACTAAAAAAAATCATTAAAAGAATGCAACATTAATTCACAGTTATATTTTGAAAAATGTTAAGGATTGGTCATATTTGCCGCACTTATCTTAAAAATGTAGTCAAAGCGAAAAACAACAATTAATGAAAAACGGCTTTAATTCCTCATCCGAGGACGAATATGAACAATATTTGCTACGGATTTGTTGCGCACCTCCCACCTTTCTCGAAGTTTGGTACAAAGTTTCCGCACACCAGTTCACCAAAGGATCCATACGTGTCTGCATTATCGGCAATTCAGAACTTTTACTTTTTCCTTTAAGGTTATTGTTCCAACTTACGCCGCCTCATGCAAATACACAAAGGCGTATCTTGAGAAATTTTTAACATATTTTTCTAATCTTTTTTGAATCAACTATAAATTGATATTTGTATTTTGAGTGCTAAGACCTGCGACGCTTAATGATGAAACTTTCTGTTGTTAATTTTCATGGCGAAAGGCTCATCAAAAATCGTTGAAAACATTCGTGAAGAATTTATACCATCCTGATATGTAGATACCACAATATAATCAACAAACTAAATTTTGCCATCCGACATCGAAACTGGGCAGGCTATTTACCATCCGTGAGATATCTTGGCGAACATGATGTTCATACTGGGCATCTAAGAACTCGATAATGCAGACTGCCTTGCAATAGGACATGAGGACTTGAAACCTCCAGAGCTTAGATTTTCAGCGACGTTTATGCTAGAGATTCATATGCATCGCAGAAAAAAAGCTCTAGATGAAGCCAGTGGCTTAGTCTGGAAATTGGTTACAAAACGATGGCTCTATGACAGACGGTGAGAGATCATAATCAATAGTTAGGTGCAGTCGGAGAAAGCGAGCATACTGCACAGCATGGAAGGAATAGAATATGTCAAACATCTAGCCAATGCCAAACCCCAAGAAAGAAAACAATTGAATTCGTGGGAAAGCACTTCTTTGTAGAGCTGAAGGACTTAAATAGGATTCAACCTGGAGGGCCCACATATTGGTGGTTCTAAGTATAGTTCCTAATACCCGGATATCCGGGAATCCACCCGCATTTTTTTAGGGTATTACTCCGGTACCAAATTACCAGGTACCCGTTTGGTTGAGGGTACACGCAATATTTCTGGTACCCGTAAGTTTAGACGAAATTAATCAGCTATTTACAATCAATTCAAATGCAAGTAGCACTCAATGCAATTGATTTGGTTAAAAAGAAATTATGATTTCCAACGCACAATAAATACGATTAATTTCGCTTTATAAATGACCTATCTTACGTAAAAAAAATTTTCCAAATCGGGCTCGTAGTTCCTCAGAAAAAGGGAAACAAACAAAATGACTATAGCCTTAAATATTAACAAAGGCTACTTTTGGAACCACACAACCAAAGGCTTCTGTGTTGGCTACTGGCTACTGTTTTCCCCGTCGCTTCTGTGGTATAATATTATCAAATAATGGCGTATATACTCCATTAATTTTTGTATTGAATTAAAATAGTTGTTGGTACCCGTTTCCCGATACAGGCCGGTGCCCGTGAACCGGTAGTCGACAATGTCATGGTTACCCGCCAATTTAATTATTACGCGCATAGCTCGGGTACCCGTGTACCCGGGTTGTTGTCGAATCAGGTATTAACAGAGTTAGATCAAGCCTCAGGGCAGTAAATCCATCCCCAATGGACCAAAGGCGCCACGTCAAGTCGGTAAGGTCTCTAGGACATCTATATACCTACCTACATACCCTCCGCTCGTGACTGAGTAATAGCATGCACAATACAGGTGGCAGCATTAGAGGTGGCATGTCTTATACTTTTTATCAAAATCACTGCAAATACTTTACAACTGGGTTCATGCAATCGGAAGTTAAGCCTTCTTTATCTAAATTGCGATACTTCATATCTCCTCCACACAATTGGTTACATAGCATGCCAGAAGTCTAAGCATAATCACATCATAGTCCGTCCTAATAACAAACCACACAGTCGTTACACAATCGAGTGCCTATCTCGGACGGCCGCATCGAATGCGAATCCTGCATCCTTACAAAGAGAATCTAGAAATCGATTAAAATTTTCATAACTACCACACTCGGTGCAGCGGGGGCAGATGGGCGATGTAATTTGCGCCCGAGCATGCAGGAGATATTGTAAATATTTTGCCATAACATTCCCAGCATTGACATTCCAATCAGATCTTCGTGTAGAAGGCGGGGCGGGATCCTGCGGTGGCATCCGGCGACACCTCCTGCCTGGTGTAAATTAAAATGCCTCATTCATCGGTTGCTCTACCCTACATCCTTCCGTGCTGTCCTTGGGACTATGGGGCTCGCATTATTATGACCACTGCTCCTCATCAGCAGATATGGATGTATTTGCGTGTGTGCGTAGATGCGTGTGTGAGTTTAAATAATTTCGCAAACAATGTTCATTTACAGTTGTCATTACGCTCGCACGGTGGGTTGCTGAAATTATTTACCAATCTGTTGGTGTACGCATTATAAATGATTGCCAGGCCGCCATGGTTTAATCCTTATTAATTCATAAAATATTGCCGTAGAGTGTCACAGGCACACACACAGACCACCGCGCACCGCGTGCCCCGGTCGCGACAACTATTTACGACAAATTTTCTGATGGATCGGATAGAGATGATAAATTCCGTCGATGGGTTATGTATTGTCCAGTCATTCAATCGCGGGGAAATGAGCTTTATGGCCCATTAAATTTGCTTAATGATTGACATTGTTCCAGAGGTGGTGTATAGATAGTATTCTCATCCGACAGCATTGTGCATGCATGGACACCGTGCTACTCGTCAACAAGTGGCCGGAGTCGCTGCCAGACTCGACGCCTCGGATGATGATGGCAGTGAGTGCGTGGGTATGTGTGTGACATGGGATACCGGAGCGGGATTCGCGGCTTGTGATGGCCTTTAAGCATTTATTGCAGGCAAGCAGGCAAATGAAATTGCGGCTATTTGACACGAGATAACGAGAAATTATTATTTCCATCGTTCCACCTGGCAATCGAAACACACGGGATGATGCTTGTTTTGCGGTATTTGACATGCTGACAACTTCAGTTGCGGACATCAACCGAGATCGACGGACCGAAACGGACTCAGACGAGGCTCAATTAAAAATGAATAAATACCCATCCCATAAATCCCATGCCATAAATCGACCACTTCTACCGTCGGTCGACGTGGCCAATTTCATATTTCATAAGTCCATTACAGTCACACTTCACAGTGGAACGATTTCCGTTGACATTGTGCCAAGTGTGCACTTTGGCGCGGCGGTGGCGGAGTCGCCGGACGCGGTAAGTCACCCCTCATTAATTTGCTATCCTATCTAGCTGGCTGAAGAGCGAAGGATACAAATTATAAAGCTCGTACACGGTACAGACTCCCCTCCATTCTTCGTATTCATTCACTCGAACGCGCCACATGCTGCAAGCTGCCAAAACGGATTTGCAGCCAATAAAAAGGATCACAGAGTCGTTCAAGGAACGAGAAGCAACAGAAATAGACCAGAGAGGGGCAAAAAAGAAATCTCAGATTCCAACACTGAAGGAACAGCATCCTTTTACCATCAAATTGGTACTAGAGCGAAAATTATTTCATGTCCTCCTCCCGCCAGCCAGCCCGTCTTCCATCTGACACACACATACACACACCCCAGCGACCACACACTGCTGGCCATTTGCAAAAACCAATGAAATTTTTATGTAGTCTCCAGCTTCAGTGGCCAGCCAGCCAGCCAGCCAGCCAGCCAGCCAGGACACTCCGTGTGTATTATGAACTCCCTTGTGGACTAATATTGTTCTCCGGACACACTCTTTGGAAAGGAAGTTAATTCGCAGCAATTAGTTGCAAAAAGTCTTAGAAAAATGCTTTCATTCCATTTTCGTGATGGTGTTGGTCAAGGATTTCGCCCATTCCCCCACCCTGGGGGATGCTTTCTGTCTTGGCCACTGTTTCATTTGCAATTAATGAACTCATTCTATGTTATGGTTTGTGATAGACATCTCGGCGCCGGAAATGTACTATTTTCCTGTGACCTGAACTTTGCAATTCGCGCCTGTTTGTCCGCCTGACTGAGTGTGTGCGTCTGTGTGTCTGAGAGCGTCTGCCACTAATTGAAGATGCCAAAATTTGTTGCCTTTGGCTGCTGGCTGTATATACGTACACACGATAGCAACGAAGTGATGAATGAGTTCGGAAAGACAAAGAAACACCACAGAAGACACAAACAAAGCTATCCTGTCTCTCTGATCGTGATACATATCTGTGCTGAATCCTTCTCGTTAACAAATAGTTACTATCAATTCCAGGCATCTTTTAAGCATCAGCAGAGACGCAAAACAACGAGAGAAAAGAAAGAAATCCTCTGGTTTTTTTTTTCAATCAAATTACCAGCGAAGGATGCCAAAAGCTCAGCCCCACTTCCCTGCCGCCTGTTTGCCATCCCACACACAAACATATACAAATGGATGCGCGTAAAGTTGAAGACGACGAAAATGAAACCAAGGAAACCATGTTTCCCACTCAGATTACAGATTACGCCATTCTCCAGCGATTTTAAGGATATTACTCTGAGCCGTTGAGCTAAGCTGACTTATATGTCGCCAAATGGCTGATGGACGTGTGGGGCGGGGCAGGGGTTTTACCCACCTGGGGATGCCTGGTTGGATGATGGACCCCCGCGTGTCAAGAAGAAATGGAGTCTAATTCAGGTGAAGGCAAAGAAGAGGTAAGGACACTTTTCCGCCTCGAGATTGTTATTTAAAAGAAATGGCGCTACTAAGGACAAACAAATTATCCTTGGTCCCACCTCTGTCAAGCCATATACACGACGGTCCTGTCATTCCCGCCCACACCCACACCCACACCCGCACCTCCTCCTCCATCAGGAGCAGCAGCAGCACCAAACGCAACAACCTTACCTTCTTTATTGCCGTATTTTCATTTTCGTTTCACATTGCGAGGGGAAATTTAATTTTCCCCGAAAGGAAATTAGATGATGTTATCGCAAGGATATTCGGAGGCGTCTACCTTTGGGTCGCCTCTTCCCCGGGATGTCTATCTTTTGATTAACATTTTTCAAGTGGGCTTTTTATGATTATTGTCATCCCTCTCCACCCGGTCGGAACAGCACACTCATCAGACCCGCAGCTGACATGGTCAGAATCTAAACATGATGTAGCCCCTGTAGCTTCCCCATGCCACGCCACATCTCTCGTCGTCGTCGTCCCTTCCGTTAGCAAGTCCTTTACGCCGATGTTAAAACGATCATTACTCGTTTAAAAAGTCCTTACCTAACCGCCAGCCGCACAGAGAAGAGGCAGACCGAATTGAATAATTAAATATCCCGGTGCCGTGCCATCCATCATTTTGCATGTGGGGATACCTACAGACTTTTCAATTTTCGACACTGAATGCATTTGCTACCCCCGCCAGCCGCAGCCACAGCCCACGCCCCGCTCAGCTCCGCACGAGTACGAGTTAAGACAAATAAATTGTCATTTTCATCAATCAAATATCTGAAGGGGATTTTTCATTCAATAATGTAAGTTTATTTAAACGAAATTGATTCTGTCTACTTGCGCAGATGATTGATTGCCGCGTCACCAACGAGATGGGATGGCTGATGGTTGACTGGTACCCGGCACCCGGTGCGGTGATGGTCGGTGGGTCTGTGTGTTTGTATGTGTATGTGTGTCAATGGCCAGAGGAGGGGGTTGGATTAATTTTCATCCTTGTCGCTGGCAAAGAGAGGGAGATTTCATTCGAAAAGTCAATGTTTGGCAGTTTGTTCAGCTTGTGCGGACTTGTGTGTGCCTGCTTGCGAATGTGTAGATGACTTTGGATATAAATATCCTTAGGCATAGTTACATACTTGATAGATGAGTCTTAACTGACATTTCAGTGATTACGTTTTTGCCAAAAACTTGACAATTGTGCCCAGAGGAAATTGGACATAGACGAGTGGAACTCTGAATATCGACAAGACTTTGCGTAATGACCAGCTTCTAATCGGATTTCAGATTGTTAGTGAAAGACAGTGGAACATGTACATATCTGTGCTGTGCCCATCCGATTGCTATTTAAATATTCGAACAGTTCGATGTGAACTATTTCGGAGTGGCCATGGAAATAGATAACTTTCTCATTTGCCAGATTTGTATACATTGTCTATTTGTACCCCGAGACCCTATCAGGAAAGTAATATAATCCTTCGGTCATTTGGTCCGTTGAGTGTTTCCAATATTCTATCGAAGCCAAAAAGGATTCGGTTTATATAAAGTATTCATCTTTAAGTTGTGATAGTGTTATAGAACTTCCTTTTCGTCACACTCCTTTGTATGGATGTACAGTCAGCAGTAAATCTAGGCCCCAACAACAAGCATTTCAGACTTTTCCATTCCTTGTTAGATCTTGTTCCCTAATCGCTAACAATGAAATGGCAATTAACGATCTGCGTGACATACTGCTTGAGTACGACACCGGTTGGAGCATAAATGAAGTATTACAGAAATGCCCGACTTTTACCTCTTAAAATGTATCTCTGTAATACTTCATTTCTGGGTTTGAGTTTAATACTTCGATTAAGTCAAAATCATCTAAAAGGATGAACAAATTGATACTTTCATACAATATTGGGGTATTTTTCATATAGTAATTTCCCACATCGAAATAATAAAAAAAACATTTTCTAATGGCGTAATTAACACAGTTGAGTTAGAGAATTATTTCAGTTCAGTTTGGAAATTACGTGTTCAAATTGTTCAATACGTTCAGACTGAAAGGCAGCAATGAACTTTGTAAAGTTTTGTGTAAATTAATAGTGGTCTTTTAGGTGATTTTAAATAAATTTGTATGCATTTTGGAATAGTGAGGTTTTGTGTTTCATTCGTCACAATCCAGTGATCGAACCCTTTGCTTGAGGATAGTTTGATTAATTTTACGTGGACTCATTTCTATCAAACGAAACAGTATGTTTTGTTTCGTACGTATTTTTCATTGTCTTATTTTTAACATTAGAGCTACCTAAGCTCTCTTTTAACTTTCTATAATAATCCACCTCCCCCACCTGTGGGTAATATAATATTGGTGGCTCTACAGTCCGAGGCGGACCTGGGCCTAGCTTCTCAGCAACCACTCGTGTTGTGGACTCGTGTTCACGCGTGGAAGGGACCTACAGTTTAATGCCGACTCCGAACGGCGAAGTTGAGAAGCTTTTTCTAGACAGGAATACTCTTTTAGCATTTTCAGTGACTCGAAAGAGGTGGAGCCGTGAATTATCAAAAATGGTAAATTCGGGCATCGAACCTGGCACCCTCTGAGTAGGAGTCGACGCACTTACACACTACGCCACGCCGCACAGTGGTCCCGTTGTATGGGAGAGTTGGGAATAAATCTGTAACTTTTGAACCCGTAAACCGATCTTAATGAAATTTGAAACATAGTGCAAGTACTATAAGACCTTATTATGTTTCAAAAATGGTTGAATTATCTCATAAGCTAACGGAGTAATCTTAAGTTAAAAAATTAAAAAAAAAACACTTTTTTTGTTTAAATGAATAATAATTATTTATTATTGTCTATGACTCGAAATTGGGACTTAAAGCAAATTTGTAATCACTGTTTATAAATATAAATTCAATTTTACAAGTTTTGGTAACGTACACTTTATTTGGAATTAAAGAAACTAAGCAAGAGAGAACATTTTCTACTATTATTAATGCGATAGTACCTATAGTCTTTATTCCGACTTTCATACGCCTCCTCTGACAATGATCCGACGGGCAAGGCTGCTGATGATATTACTTCTGCTCCGTGGAACAGAATTGTATGCACTGTTGCTGGCATATAATACCAGGGATATAAATTTGTAGCCATTGAAGCGGTTTCCTGGGCATAAGCTCCAAACTTGTCGAGGTCAATCCAAAAATTGCTGCATATTGTCTCCAGGATAACACTGAATCTTTTTATGAGTTGCGCATCTATTTCCGTTATTTCTGCTGGTGATAATGGGTCTTCAGAAAATCTTCTAGATCTGTTCCCATCGTTGGTTGTGCCAAATCCTTGCTTTATTATATCTACTTTAACACCCATTTTTTGTATAAACTTCTGCTGAATTTGACTCTTCATCAGTTTTGAAATTTGGATGTTTTCTGGGTAGCACTGTATTTTAGACTTCAGGACCTGCTTATATGTCGGCAATATTGAATGCCCAATGTCATATGTTACTTTTTTTATAACTTCATAGGGGTATTTGCTTAATTTTGTTTGAATTATTAAGGCCAAGGCTTCATCAAGACTGAAAACTGATCTGTGGGAACACACACGCAATTAGTTTCATAATTATAACAATTTTATGACCCAAAGAATTCTAATTCACAATAATAAAAACATCCTCGGCATCACGCATAGCGTTTGCACAATACATGCATTGCAAGGGAAATCGTTTGAAAATGCCGAAAAATGCACGACATTGCTCCACTTAAATGCCTCGTACTCCCAAATTGATCAAAAGTGATCTCTAGTTTTTTCAGCATCGATAGACAATACTTTTAGCTTTTAGAAAAAGTTGGTCTCCCGTTGGAGACTTTTACAGCATTTTTGTTATAGTCCATCAAACATTGAAATGCCCCTCTCAAAATGTGCCTCTACTTAAAAGCCTGGTTTAAGAAATTGGTAAGCAATAAGAAAAAACTGAAAAGTTTGAAAGCAAGATGTATGACCGTTTTAAAAAAATTTACTTTAGGTTCCAATGTACATAATTTTAGGAAATATGGCACATCAAATTTACTTAAAAAATACGTCAATTTTTGTAATTTTCAAAGTCCCAACTTTGAGCTAACGGTACAGCCAAACGAATGATCCAAAGTCAACAAAATTTTGTCTTTCTAGGTTCTCATATTTTTAGAATCGAAAAACGTAAACCATTCGGCCGGGAAAAAATATGTAACTTCGGGTATTTATTTTCACTGCGGGACCACTGTGCGGCGACCCCTGTCGGTAATGCGTCACCTTTATAATACATACATGTGCATGGATGCACCTGAATAGAAAAAGGAAAAAAGATAAGAATGGTCATTGATTTAAACCACACTCTATGTTGGCATATCGGATTGAATGACAAGGTGTTTATATCTTCCAAATTGCTCCCGATATGGTGTAATGAATGTATAAGAAGAGGACTTCATAAAATGTTTACAAGTTTATAATTCTGTGTTAATTAATGTTATGAAAATCGGATCTATACACGTTCTTGAAATTATTCCTTATGTCCCAGAAATGCCGTGAATTATGGCGTTTTATGAGCTAAGGAATAATTTATCTCGTGCCACATATTCAAACAGAAACCACTCCAACTCGTCTGTAAACAGTACCGATCCACATCGTGAACATCAAGTAGTATTCCCTGCATGATAGATCCTGATGAATTCAATAACAGTTTCTTAACAAATGAATCAGTAGATACTACATGTTTTGATTTCAATACAAGTCCCAATACTACTTTTGCCACTCAAGCTGATTTTCGAGCAGTTGCTGAGGAAAAAGTGGCTCGTTACGTAATGAGTATAAAATCAAATGCGACTGGAGATGATGGATTACTGCTTTGCTTTATAAAAATTATACTGCCAAAGATCCTGAGGCACCTTACCCAAACGAGTGGATGGCGCAGTTGGTAGAGTGCCTGCCCCTGGTTAGCGGGGTCCCAGATTCGAATCCCAGTGAAAGCAAAGTTAATACGCTTTTATCTGGTTTTCAAATCGAGTCCAGCCACCATTACCCAAATTAACGGCACTATCACTGGAGTAGTCAATCAGTGGTAATAGTCTGACTAGGGGTATCACAATGGAGCAATATGGTCTAAGTATGCTGGTGAATACAATAGCACCCCTCCTACTTAACTTAACCTTACCCATGTCCTAAATCATTGTATTATGACATCAACTTTTCCACATGCGTGTTAAATATAAAAAAAGTAATTCTTGTTGCAAAAAGTCAAATTCTTTTCACCAAATGATAACAGTCCGATCAGTATCCTACCAAGTCTTTTGAAAGTCCTTGAGAGATTTTGGCCGGAGAAATTCAAGAACACCTTTCCACCAACTCTCTGCTGAGTTCTTATCAATCCAAGTTTAGGCCAAACATATGACTGCGCTTCCGCTATGGTAAAAGTTCTGCATGATAGCAGACAAGGATTCTATACAGATATGATAACCGTTCTTTGTCTTCTTGATTTTTCCAAGGCCTTTGACAAAGTCAACCATGACATTTTATTTTGGAAGTTACGCCATAACTTATATAAAATGTTTGTTACTGGTCACAGGTCACATGGTGACACATTCTGCTCCTTAAAATTTGTATAATAGTAAAAAAAATAATAGTAATAGAAATTAAGGAACGATCACAAAAGTGCACCTACCTACAAAAAATATCGTTACTGTCGGACTTATATTGAAATGAGATTAAAATTGCAGTTTAATGCAAAAACTCAGTACATATTTCATTTCACAGGAATTCATTTACCAAGCATCCTCCACGGTCACTCTTTGGCGCACAATCAGCGGATGCGTTGCAGACACACTGCAGAGATGATCGAATTTCAAAGCGCACATCAATTAGTAAAATGCAGCAACCGATACTCCTGCGGGAGCACCTTGCAGCGGTGTGCCATAATGTGTCAGCATTAAAGAAATATTTAAGAAGTAGACTTTGCAGAATGGCTTTAGGACGGTTTGAAAAATAAGCAACTTTTTTAAATGCAGATTAGAACACTTTAATTTAATTTATGTAAGAATGAACATCGACCACCATGGCATGATTTTGTCATTAATAAAGCAAGCAACACTGCTCCACGTTAAGGCGTCAGTAAATCATCATCAGTTTTTACTAAGTCACTCAAAGGGTCATGTTTCTTAAATGCAGAATACTATCTAAGCACCACATGCATCCAGGACCGATGAGCATACACATGAATCTTACTTGTTTTCCTTCCTATATACCAAATCTTGAATTGGACACTTGGTCGTATTCGTAACCTCTTTTGCGCGAGAATTTGAGTCACTTCATCGGAAATCACACATTTCGAATCTATGAATTTTAATTGAATCTCTACGCAAACTATATCTTATCCTTTTATATTAAGTAACAGGTAACTTGGATCTAAGATAAATACGATTCCAAGGAATCAGCGTATCTGACCTAGAATGACTTACACAGTTCACACACAGTCACCGCTCATAAAGACAACATTTGCAAAATAACTGACACGAAGATGTTGAAATGGAAAATGACCCGAAGGCTTGACTCCGTATCAATTCGAGAAGTCAAAACGAAATCCTTATTGCTTTCATAATGTGAAAGGAAAATAAGCTCACGAGCAAATCCGTACCAATCTTGGAAGCGTACATCGTCGATGACAGGCCAAATTATTATTCCGTTCGATCGAAATTACCTCACACTCGGGGGACTAAAATAATATTGAATCTCTGCACACACACAATAATAACGTCAATATGTCAGCGATATTAAATTGTCCTCAGGCCTGGCCACCCGGCCCAAACTTTTAACAGATATTAATATCGACCACCTTCTAACAGGGGCCGGGTAATCCCCATCAAGGCATAGGTAATTTGTCGGCCACTATTATTGTTGTTTGAATAGGGGGGAAAGTAATTATCGGGGATAATGTTGAACCAACTTCGGAACTAGACAGAGGCGGATGTAATTCCCCTCGTCGGTAAGTGGTGTTAACATCTTTCTATTTCCTGTGGACAGGATAGATTTTCTCAAATCCGCCGGGAAGGTCTTCCGCACATGGGCGTCATTCAGAGGTTTTAATTAACTCTAACGTCAATTACAAACGAACAGAGGCAGCCCACGTGTGACAGAATAGATCTGCGATGCTTCTATGGAATTCGTTCACAAAGCTCACATCCTCCACGCCATTATGAACGAAAACCATTGTCATATCCAATCGCCCACACTCCAACATCCGCTGCATAAAACAAACCACATTAAGGACATTACATTACGTTGCGGTTGCCGCCATCAAACTACATTACAACGAAAGGTTATAACTTTACGGGCCAACATAACCCGCATTGGTAGACGGGGCGAGGCCCGATAGGTAGACGGTGCGCAACCCTTCTGAACATTTGCATGATTTCCAAGGACAACTACGACGACAAGCATCGACCGTTGCCTGTCGACTACTGACGAAGGCGAAGGCGACGGTGACAACGGCAGCGACAACGCAACCAAATTACACACATGTACTGTACGGGCACTAGTACCCGGAGTATCCTTTCTGCCGAATTCGGGTGAATGTAATTTCTTTCGAAATTGCTTCCAAGGTAAATGATTCAAGAAGTCGTAACGTTTTATATGCGGATGTGTGTCACAGGTTGTGTGGCGGGTGTTAGGCACATACACATAAGTGGAACGTACCACTATCTCCCCTACGCCATCAGTGCGGGGGGAGGTGGTCCCCGGTCCTCCACCACCCACCATGTGAATGCATATGCTACAAATGAGAAAATAGCAGAATTGTTTTTACGGCGCTGTAAAATTCAATGGGCGTTACAGCAAAAAGAGCCTGCTACCACCACTACCTGCGCCACCACCGCTGCATAAGTTACCCGCTTCATGGATCACCACAGCAACATATTAGGGAATAACGACGTAAATATTTTAATAAACATCACGTACGTGCAAGAAGTGAAATAGTTCGTAGTTCGAAGTTCGGTGATTTGGGCGACGCGTGGGTGGGCAAATGTATCTACCGATACAAATTGCCTCGTCAGATGCCCGCTTAGACCAAACTGATAGGCGATCCGGCTGGGTATCAAGGGGTTGAGCGTCTTCTTCAAATTAATGTTACGATCATAGACGAGGGCAATAAATTCTCGCGCCAAGTTTACGCGGAAGAATGTAAATCGGCTATGGCGTGGGGTTACATGTCCTCCCACCGGGAATGTTCAATGTTTACACACCCCGGCATTGCGACTGTTTCAGGTTTTACGATTTGTCTGATACAAAGGGAACGAAAATCATAAATTAATGGTTTTGCAGGATGAGGGGATCTGTTGAGTGGAACTTGTTGAAGTGCTTGAACGGTACGCACGGAGGTTCCGCGCTTGATGGGCGTAAAAGGGCTGAACAATCAATTGTGTAACACACTTGAAGCTCGTGTCTTAATGTATCGCATTATGTCGAAGATACTTAACAGATTTACGCTCGAGCAGATTCACAAGGACTAATTAGATGATTGGATGAGGCACTTGAAAGAACGGTTTTAAGGCACGTGCGAACAGTGCATAAAATTGTGTAACGTCGGTGGAAGGGTGGGAATGAGGCACAAAGGTTGGGGTTACTGCTCGTTGCTGATTTGGAATGGGCGAAGTAGCACATCTGAGCATTGCACTGCGAGCATTACGACCCTGAAGGTGTGGGTCACGCCACGATCAACCAACACCTGGCTCCTGTTTGCAAGGAATACGAATGAAGTACAATATATAAACGTGAACCCCACTCTCTGTACAAGGATGTACATAATACCATTAATTACCAGCAACCACTGAACCAGAACACTCAAACTTAATAATTATGCTTCACTTAGCTAGTGCCCTCCACACACTATATCTGATAACGAACCTCTCACCATTTGAATGAATCAAATTTTAAAAAAGGTGTGAACAATTAAGGACATTTTAAGGTCGAAATGCAGACATGGGCGGCACCCACACCGAGCATAGCATCAGGATGAATGTTTTGCGCATGATACTCATTTTAGGATTCTGATTTTTATTTCAGCCCAAAGAGGGCGCAGTTTAGCTCAAATCTTTTTATTGAACTATTTCGTTCTTTTAGTTCATTTAGTTCAATGTAGTTAACTGCTCAAGTCTTGTGTCTTGTGCGATTTTCGCCAGTTGGTCGTAATATTATGGCTTTAGGTAACATCGCTATCGATTCTATATTAAAGTTGTGTGCTGTGATAGTTAAACAAAAACAACCCTGATGTGCATAACGCTCATACACACACAAAGCAAAGAAATCAATTTAGTTCAGCTTTGTTCGCTTAAGCTCTTTTATTCTTAATGTTACTACTTAGATTATGGTATACCTGAGTCTGTTGAACTACAGAATAAAAATTAAATGACATTGTGAACCAGTTCACTTAGTACACTTGATTGATCTTTGAACTACACAACTAACGTTCGTTGACTGCACAACTAACGGTTCGCATATAGTTGAATTCAAATGGATAGAGGAACATTTTTCAACAAAACATCTTCGCCCGATCTTCCACAATTATTTCTGTAAAGTAAAATAAATTGTTGAAATTGATAAATTTCAAATAACGCAGAGAGTTCTAACGAGAAAAAGTAATACAGTTAAAGCCTGCATCCACTTCTCTTGCACCTTCAAATTTTTTGACAGAATTTTTAATATCTTTTTCTCTATACAAACATCTGTGTGTAATGATTAATGTGACATTTTCACATGTCATCGAAACATGCTCATATAACATGCTTTTTGTTCTCATATAACATGCTTTTTGTTCTCCGTGCAGCAGGAACATAATCGACGAAGAAGACGAAGAAGACTTTAATGTCTTCGTCGCATCGACCGTCTGGCGTAGATAGTCTTCGAGCCTTCATTTACCAGAATGGTTTAGCGGAATTGAGGGGACCTTAAATCCTATTTTTATTTTTTAATATTCTTCAGTAAACAATTTCGTAGTAGGAATTCATTTTCATACCCCATTTTAAAATTTCAGTACGAAGCAGAGAAAAATAAATAATTATTTTTGTATTACATTTTGAATTTAGATCAGAATCACTTCAGAGTAGCATGTCTCGGCAGCTAGCGCTCTATTTTTCTTCATATGTTAGCTTATAAGGTTGATTATGTCCTAATAAATTGTAATAATAATAATAATAGATCAGGAGTAAATGCTATAAATTGGCCCATCGCAATATGTGATAACAGGAAAAGCGTACGCATACACACTTAATTTCATTTATTTTCGAACGGTCTTTCTAAGATGGTCAGTCTTGGTCAACAGACCAAAACTGTATAATTGTGTATAATTATAATTGATTATTTAATTATAATTATAAGGGATAGGGTTTCATGCATTTGCATATATTTAATTTTTAATTTTTCTTTGAGAGACATTAGGAGGTCTGGAACCAATTATGTTCGCTTTTCGCATGTGTTCTCATATTTGTCTATAAATACGTATTCTTACATATTTTAATAAAAAAAAAATCACATTTCCTTAAAAAAAAATTATTTGAAAATTAAAGAAAAGCGAATTTGTAAAAAAGCGCCTTTAAACTTCTTATGTAGTTTTAGAGTGGGTGCACTCGTTACTACCTTACGTCACTCCAGTCAGTGCCAATGCAAAACGACATTATTTTACGAGTAGAATTATTGCTCGTGTTTATTGTGTTCTTCTTCTTTTATTTGATCTTTAAATATTTTAAGAAAAATCTGAAACTTAAATTAGATAGTAATATAATGCAAATTATGTTATTCAAATGTAACTAATAAATTAATATATTTATGTTTTTTCTTAACCTTTTTATTTATTTAATTACCCTTATTGCTTTTAATTCTTAAAATAATAGTATGTTTTTTTTTTTATATCGGGCAGAAAGCCCATCTTCGTACTAGAATTTCGTAACCCAAATTTAAAACGTGGTGATCCATATTATCACACTTTTTCTTAAAGTGTTAAAATGATGTCGTTTCATTTATTATTTAATTTTCGTTAAGTTTTTGTTGAGGTTTTTTACTTCTAAAGAGTGAATACTAAATAATTGATTTATTTTTATTTACTATTATTAAAAAAGGTAGTGCTGATTGCAACATTTTTGTTCTATTCACAAAAATGGTACGACAGTTTTTTAGATAGATAGATAGATATGCTTATTTTGTCATAGAATAAGAATTACATATGTTTGAGCAAATACGCTGCTTGTACAGAGATCTGATATTTACATTATATCTTACAACTGGAAAATGTATAGATTATTATTGAAAATGAATATCTACATTTAGTTAGAAAGAACATTTGAAGGAAAACTATGAAACAGACAGTTTTTACATTTTCGTTTTTATTTACAAACTGTTAAATATTTGTTTGTGATTCGACGTGGCTTAGTGGGTTTCTGCGTCGACTCCTGCATAGAGGGTGACAGGTTCGAATCCTCAATTTACCAATTTCATAATTCACTGCTCCACCTCTTTTGAATCACTGACAATGCTCAAAGAGTATTCCTGTCTAGAAAAAGCTTCTCAACTTTGCCGTTCGGAGTCGGCATTCAACTGTAGGTCCCATCCATTCGTGAAAAAACAATAGCACGCATAACACGAGGAGTTGCTGAGAAGCCAGGCCCAGGTCCGCCTCGGACTGTTGCGCCACCCATATTATTATAAATATTATAGAAGTTTCAACCATAAGCGCATCCATGCGACGCTTACATCACTCTTTCTTTTTACCAAAACTACAGAATTAAATGGGCGGTAAGAGAGTTGAAGAATGGAATAATAAAATTTGAAAAACCTTTGAACTAAATATATATATCGAACTGTATGCTGACTGAGTTGAGAAACAAATCGGACATTTTCCGGAAATTATTCAAAAAGTCTCAGACTTATCAACCATTTATTAAACCTATATATATATATCTATCCCATATTTTTCTTTAAGCTGGATTCAGTATTATAAAGTAATTAAGCAAATTTAGTTAGTGAGAATTCTGCTACAATGTGCTACAAATTAAACGTTCTAACATGAGTGACGATGGAGTTGTAGATGAGTTTTCAAACCGGCTTTGAAATACTTACAGGCAATCAAATTCGTATTTTTACAGTACGTACGAAATTATAAAATAGAGCTAAATGCCAACTTTGCGAAACAGCATCAATCCACATATTTCGACACTACAACAAGACTTGTGCAATCCCTGTGTATCTTCTGCAATCCCCTGCATCTAACAACTGAAACAAAACCAAAGATTCCTTCAACAACTTACGCACACTTAGTCCGGGCAGACATATGGAATCATGTATGAATCCCTCGTCGCAAGTACCAACACATTTCCGTGTTTTCGAAATGCATATTCGCAAAACAATGATAAATCATGTTCAATCCCTACGCTTGCATAAAAGCACATCCAATCTCAGTCGAAACTTCCATCTCTCCATCCATTCCCAACATTAAAACACTTTCTACTCAAACTGAGATTCCTTTGATTGCGTAATTACATTCACAAACACCGCTTAGGGTCGCCTATTCAAGTTTTTCAAGACTGCTCTACCGCTGTAAATTTGTTTGGGTGTTTAACAGCTTCACATAGCTGGCGACTCTGCGGCAACCGTCACCACGCCACCACCAACAGTCTGACTACGTTTCCATGGCCCATTTTTATAGCCGGATCATCTACTAATTCTCAATAATAGAATCTAAGCAATTCGTTCCAATTGAAACTAATGGAAATCAAAATGGGGTAAATGGGAAGCTCGGTTCATTTGTTCGCACGTTCATCTCATCGGCTGCTCATTCGCCACTCAGTCCGCCCGTATGGAGTACTCGTACAGGGTTCGATGCGTTCGCCCGAATGACTTTTCACTAGATTAAATTTGCTTTAGATTAGAGCCCCAGTGCACTTTGCTTGATTAATTTTTTATTTGCCATCGCCTGGCTAATTTTTTTTTCTCCTATTTTGGCTGTATTTTGTGCCTCGGCTATCCAAAGTGCACATGGATTGGGGATTGGTGTCCTATACGAGTGTGCTGTGCCACAGTCTACGGTTGACTGGTGGGGTATGTGGTCGTTGATGATAGTGGTGAGTGCTGGCATTGATAGCGTTGATAGAGAAGAATCCTAGATAAAATAAATATTTGCAATCCGATAATGGTCTGGGGGAAGCCGCTGATGTATGGTCCATATATAAAACTTGTAGTTGGTGCCCGATTTGACATTCATTTAGCATGAATAGTCGTCGGCGGACGTCCAGAAATGCATGGCATTCTGATTTTCGTTGTGGTATTGAGTTTGTTTTTTTGTCTACAATTTAGTTTTTTTTAAGTAAGCGTATTGAGACTTGGGTTCAACGAATTCGAAATTGACTCAAAGAATGTATTTATGTCTGTGGAGAACAAATTGATGAATTGAACATACTGTAAGGGCACTTGGTCTTAAACTAAAAAAAGTTGAAACGCTGAAAAAATATAAGCCGAATTTGCTTTTATGTTTTATTCCTTGTGCGTGCTTCAATAAGTAGAAAGGGACTTACACTTCGACCAGCGCAGCACATGTGGCGTTTGGCGAAGAATTTTTTTGGCAGTTCTGCTTTGCCTTAGCATTGTAAGTAAATGAGTGCGATTGGAGCTCTTGCCCAGACGAAGTAAGACTAATCACTGTTAAATACGGATAAGTTTCTTATTATTGAATATACAGTGAAACTTCTCTTTAGGGACATCCCTCTATAAGGGACACTCCTCTTTGCGGACAATTTCTCACAGTAGAGGTATGAAGTTAGGGAGGGCTATGCCTTAAGCACTTTAAAACAACTCCTGTGTATTGAACAGGGACACGCATTTCAAAGCCTTTTGAGGAGTTTCACCCCTTACAACGAACACACACAGCAAATATAGAGGAGACAAAAAAATAATGTCCTTACACTGTGTGTATTCTAATATCAACGTAAGTACGTTAGTTGAACTCTCTCCGTATATTGTACATATATTGAAAGAATAAATGTGTATGTTACGTTCTTCAGTTTATTCATGAATCTGAGATGCATGTTATTATTCTAAGGGGCAGTAAGTTTGATCACTTTAAAACAAATAGGAGCTTACGTTAACCCCGGAACGGGCGCCCATACACAACGGACAATTATCATGGTCCCCCAGGTGTCCGATATAGAGAAGTTTCACTGTAGTTGTTTTTTTCATTTTTCTTTTTCCAGGTTGTTGTCATATTAATAGCAATAATGTAGGTGGCGCTACTACTACTTCAAACATCATTAGATTGGTATGATGCTCCGGTTAAAGGAATAGATTTAACAAATTTCGATTTTTCTAAGAATTGCGGACGATGAAACTTATACTTTTGTTTCAACCTACAATTCTTTCACATTTTCGGCAATAAACAAATATTCGTCCAGAAAAAAATCCTTCGTTCACACGGAGGACAATTTAGCATTCAGTGATATTCATAGAGTGAGACATCGTGGCGTAGTGAGTTGCAGTGAGTGCGCAGAGGATACCAGGTTCGAATCCCCAATTTACCAACTTTAATAATTCACGGCTTCCACCTCTTTCGAGTCACGAACAATGCTCAAAGAGTATTTTTGTCTAGAAAAGGTTCCCAACTTCGCTGTGCGGAGTCGGCATAAAACTGTAGGTCCCTTCCACTTGTGAAAGAGCAAGAGTACGCACAACACGAGTGTTTGCTGACCACTCCGACCAACCGACCAGGTCCGCCTCGAACTGTCGAGCCACCCATTATTATAGATATGGATTGACTCCAACTTATTTATTTTCATAATTAATAATAGTCCGATCAGGTTTAAAGGGAATACTTTAATAAATTCTACATTTAGAAAATACAAAATGTTTTCTCAGAAGCCCAACTAAGTCTACCTCTTTAATATTGCAATTATCTATCAATTTAATTTCATAATTTCAATAAACTTAAACTTAAGTTTATTAATAATATTTATATGTAATAATAAATGTAATAAAAAATGATATGTATAAATATATGTATTTTCGATTTTAACTCATCAATCATGTGTCCGATCAATATAATTGTGACTATTTGTAGTAATTAGAAAAACTTCAAGTTTCCAAGGACATCAGTGCTCTATCTCTTACCACTTAAGAGTATAAAGGAAAAGCCATTTGATTACAATTATCAAGGTACTGTTTTTTATTACTTCTTCTGAGATACTAGTCAAATTTAGTTGAAAGACACTAAACCTAATTGGGTCTTCCTCTCATCTTTTTAATCTTTAACCTATTCGTTAAAAAATTCAATTTTAGAAACCGCTCGTATCTTACCTTACTTTTTGCAGGTCCATGTTAAAATGGAGTTCACTACAAAACAAATTTAAGAAATAGTACTTAATCATCGTTTCTTACAACAATAGAGTTATTATGATGCAATTGAAACAAACACATGAGTGCAAACGCACTTCATTCATTGCACAACTTTCAAAATGATTTTTTGTGAAATAACATATTTTTGATAAGAAATTGTTCTGATGTTTTTGTACAAGTATCAAGATCACCTAGAATCACGAAATTGTTTTTTTTTTTTAACTTTTGTCCACTTAGCTTGCTCTAGAAGACCAGTTCCCACTGTCTTCGGAATTAGGAGTTTGGTCGGCCATTTTGGGGAGCGGAGTTCAGTGGCCGACTGTCCTAGTCGAACGTACGTGAGTACAAATTAACTGGTACTGGACCCTTTTCTTCATTAAAAATTAGGTCCAGCTATGAAGCATATTTGTGTTTAATTGGGTATGTCAATACGAAGAATGAAGATGAAATTATGGAAATTCTGCTTCATCCTTAAAATGAGAGTTTAAAAACTGGTACAGTTAACGGAACAAAATTGTGAGCGGATGTGACCGGTTGCGGTAAGCTGATTTTTGCCAGAGAGCCGGGATTGGTGTACTGTTTGTTAAACACAAATTTTGTCGTAATAATTTACTGGTTCATTACAGGATCTCTCGCAATTTGACGCCTCTTATTTTCACACTTTTATTATTTTCCTTGGTCCGCGTGTCGTTGTGCGTATGTGCGTCGACCCCTAGGCAACTTAACTTCGCTGCCTTGGTTCGATTCCCGGCTCCACCTCTTTCGAGTCACTGACAATGCTCAATTTCTCAACTTCGCTGTTCGGAGTCGGCAAAACCAAAATAAAAATTATTATTTTTATTGAACAGCTTGAAAACTCAGTACTGGTTTCACAAAGCTTGTGACTGCGTGACTCTACGCTCATTACGTTTCTGCAGCCATAGCTACAGGAAATCATAAAAATCCCAATTTCATCCCTATCACAATGTGTTTATGGTTCTGGTCGTGAAAAACATTTGATTACAAATCCATTGGCAATACTTCAAAAAAAACCCACAGTCACCACCGGAAGGACTTTGGTAATTAATTTAGAAAATTGATTCCTCGTTGGCGTGCATGAAAACGCCTTCTCAAGTGTCCTCTGTGACACAGTTCAACCGACGGTATTCTTCCGAGGAAAGTGGATACTTTTGTGTTTCTTTCATCGACGGGTGTTAGCAGTGACCAAGCCCAAAGCAATATTACTAGGTGCTATCCAATTCTGAAAAGTGATAGAGAATCTAATATTGTCAGGAAGCACGAAACGTTAGCTTTTCCCTGTGGCAACTGTGTTGTGTTGTGTTGTGTTATTTTCATTCGGATAGTGTCGTATTGCCGCGGTGGTAAACAGCAATCAATACACCTCAATCCCATATCAGTTAGCGCACCCAATTATTATGAATGTTTTATCACCATGGGTTGGAACTTTTGATGAGGGTGGACACATTCGAGCGTTTGATTTAAGGAGTCACCTAATTACAGTATGAGAGAACCGATATCTACTGATGTAAGAATGTTCAAGTTGAAGTTAATGTATGACATCATGGCTTCGTTATCGGTCCCCAAAAGGGTGTGTTGTTAGTTTATTTAAGCCCCACAAGGACGAATATAATTTCGAAAAGCTAAACCGCATGGGGACATCATTAGTGAAGTTTATTTAGTTTTTTTTTCGATCAAAAGTAAGTTTCTCCGCCGATATAAAAGCTACAATATAGCGGTGTAATGAGTGTTTAAATGGATTCACAAGAGAATCAAGTATGTCGTGACTTTTGAAGCATTTTTTCTACTAGATTCGATTGAGTTCGCACTTAACTTAATTTTAAAATAGGTAAGTATGTAAATCCCTTGGATCCTTGTTATGCCACCCAACCGAAAATTCAGTTCATCAAGTCTTCGGTAGCCAGAAGTCCTAACATGTAAGAAATAGTAAAATAAGCTGCACCAAACAAAAAGACATTTCTAAAGAGGTTTTGGATCACATATTTCTGGTTACAGTCCAGTTTTGCGAAGTTGGTGCAGGTCCATATACAGCTGGTTGCGCCACCTTAGACAAGAGTAACTCTGCACTTGATCTCGGCACTGATGTTTTTTGTACTGTTTACTGTGAAGTCGAGGAAGACGAAGTCCTTAAATACTCCAAAGCTGCCCATTCTCTCCAACTCTGTCCCAGCCGTCGATATTGTTCATTATTATCAGTAGCTGTGTTTCTTTGCAAGCGTATATACGCTTAATTTTTAAGTGCACAAAAAAACGATTATCGGCGCTTAATGATTCATCATAAAATCTTGGCAGCACCGACGACATTTATGACATTTGCTAAGCAGTCAGGGGTGTGATCGTGGAAGGTGATGGTTGATCTTTGATGGTCACAATTTTCGTTTTGTGACTGTGTAGCGTGGCCACCACTTTAAAAGCAAAAACTCTACATAATTATGAAATTAAAAAAAATGTTTATCAAATGAAAAGAATCGATTACGAAACCTCAACGAAATGTATAGCAGAGACACTCTGAGTATACCAAAAATTGCATACTTATGGATGCCAAAATAATTGAAAATGATCTAATACATCAACCACACCTGCAGGTGTAAGCCACATACATCAACCTAAACAATGAATGAATGAATTCAGGAATGAACACACAGAAATTAATGATTGGAAGCATTGTTTTTATCCGCGCTTATTTCTTAAGCGGCAATAGATATGATGAGTAAGTTAAGCGGATATAGGACTCGTTGTTAGTGTATTTTACATGCAATGTGAAATTTAGGCGTATATACGCTTGCAAAAAAACGCATAAAAACGTTGAAGTTGATATTCACCTATCAGATTGTTTATAAACAATCTTCAGACGACCACACAAAACGACAGGAAGATCTTGTACGCTCTGTTAAGGTGATCCGACAAACAGTGGACCACCTGTACTTAATTTTATTAGCATTTTTAAATAGGTAAAGTATTGTTTCCACCTTCATATCCTGCAGCATTTTACTGTCCTTATTATTCAGCTGTATGTGAAAAATATTTTTCGTGCACAGTGTACGTTATTAGATGATATGCGACCGAGATTACAACTACAATCCACTGTTTGGATGCCAGCATTACTCGCTTAATTGGGCAAATACAAGTACAAAGATGGAAGCCGTGACTTCATCTTGAAACTTAAGAATGGATCTCGTGCACTGTAGTAGTGGGCCGAAAAGCCAAAACAATTCACAGCATTTTCGGCGACCACAAGTATGTGATCGGGCCGATCTAATGTTGTGTAGATACACATACCAAGGATGGAAAGCTTTTCGGTTTGAGTCGCTTGAGTGACAGCCGACAGCATTGAGTTGTGATCAGCGAAGGAATGAATTGGATAAGAAGTAGCAGACAAGAGATCACTTTTAGAAATGAGCAGAAGTGTCGGTGACAGAACAGAACCTTGGAGAACACCATTATTTATCTGGTGGATGTGGATTGATACCATGTGTACATATACTCTTTCAAAGAGGGAGCTTGATGTCAAATGCCTTAAAAATATCAAGTGCAAAGATTTTGCTTTCGCCTGCATTGTTCAAAGATTGGTTCCAATTCTCGGTGGGTCATCGTCTTCCACATTCCAATAACAGCCCCTTCGTTCGCCTTGGATCCATCCGTGTTGACTACCAGAGCAGCGAGAATTTAAAGTCAAAAGAAAGGCATGAATTCTAGTTCAGTGAAAATGAGTAAATAACGCACCACGTGATGCATGAATAGTACATGCATTCACTTCGACTTCGCATTGAAATTGTGCAACCCTTAATCCTTGTGCCATTCACCCGTCGTCGCGTTGTCAAACATCAATTACTCACAGCAATGATCTCACAAATTGTGACCATTGTTGCATAAATTGGAACCGAAAATCACAAGCACCCCAGCACTCGCGTTCAAATGGGATCCTTGATTAAAGTCAAACAAATGCGGTGTGCTCTTAACGTCCGTTCATCGGTCGCTTGATGAAAGTTTATTTAATTCGGACATCTTAATTATATATACCGCATGTATTCGTTGCCAAGAGCCGTGAAATGAATAGGGGATTAATTAGGACCTACCTTCCTCTATTATGCTTATTTGTGTACACCAATAGATGTGTGTGCGTTTGGAGCGGCCATTGCTTTTCAATTGCTCCTACCAAAGTCCAATCAAATTAGCATTCGAAAGCATCCGACCGCATCCTCAATAATTTAGTCCTGCCAACTAAGCACAAGTGCTTTCGCTATTCACAACATTCCGACTCAAGTTTCGGTCTGTGTATGCTCCCAATATTCGGCTCTCTGCGGGGATTGAATTGAAATGAATGGAAGAGGGTGAGTCCTGGTGGCCGAGTATTTGAATTGAAGACTGAGATATTTAAGGCACAGTAATTAACTTTTTTCGATCGCAGGCACAAGGCGCTGCTTCGTCCAATGGCTATCCCGTTTCCGACTGAACTATGTCACTCCGTATCGGACCCGAAATCTGCCACCCACAGCAGCACCGCAACTGCTTGACTAATCTATGTACAAACGTATCCTTCGCAAAATTTTCGATTTCGATTACCCATAAATGGTATTGGCAAAATAATTAAATTTAATTGAATTGTCTTATCTGCAGCATCATCGAAACCACATTATGCTCTGGCGCACAGGCCACTCGAAGGGACATTGAACGACACATCGAAACGCCCCCAATCTACCTGAGACTGCCACACGAACACGTATCGCATTGAACACGTTCGAGTATGTTCTCTTTGTTTATGAATAGGCAAGTAGAGATGGGGTCAAGTGGACCGGGATGTCTTTAGGGGGATTTCCTCTGCAATGCAATATTTTAATTGGATTTCTAATAATATTGGACGATATGTTAGGCACAGAGGTATGAAAGTTGAGTTGCGATATCTGCATCTGCTATGATGGTGACATTGATGGCTTCGTAACTAGTGCGAGTTCCTCTGTGTAGATATTACATACAAAGGTGTTGTCATTCAAAAATAAGGACATTTTATTCTCCACTATGTTTATTTGTATCCGCTCACTCGATATCAGTCTACTAGTCAATGCTAAGACATGGTGTCAAGCTGAATCATCGCAAGAAAAAATTGTTTTACAAATATATATATTTTTTTAAAATTAGGTATTGTTTCTACAGATTGTCAATTCGACAATTGAAAGTTGATTTGTGGTTAGTACGAATCGGTATTCTACGACGATTCGATTAACGGCAGAACAACTCATGCTAATTATTCGTCCGTCTGACATCTTTACATTACTTTCTCTGGTGGTAAGTGGAGTCGCTAGTCTATGCCGATAAACCAAAGACGATTTGGAAGTCAACATTCGTCATGTAATTGCTGATATAAACACTAATGATATAAAATGATATATTAAAGAAAGCTTATATCATCCACGAGTGTTTTATTTAGGAGTTTTATTTCATACCAGCTGCACCTCAGGGTTTCACCCGCCTTACATTTTTAAAATTACAATTCGTTTTTATTTCATCAAAGCAGGCAATTTTACGGAAATAGCAAAATTGTTGTCAAAAAGCTTTCGAACACAACTGCTGGGTATGAAGTTGATCATACGATTGAGACGAAATGTGTGATGCCTCTCTTAGGGCATAATTAAAATAGTGTTTTGCAATAAATAGCGTTGGAGGAAGAATTTAAAAAACGTAGCTCAGATTAAATTAAAATTAAAGCGACCAACAGCACACAGCGAAATATTAGCGAAACGTATCACGTAGTCATTGTCACGCTGTAGGAGTGTATTATCATGAACTTACTCTCTCTCTATCTCTCTCCTCCCTCTCTCTTTCTGTTCAGCTTTGTGTCGCGTTCGTAGCGGTGCATTGTTTAATAGTCGAAATAAGACATACCTGAATTAAATTAGTTAAAATGGAAAATATAATTTTAAACTAACACTGAATTCGTTAAAATTTCCTTAATTAACGACGTATCTAAAGAACAAATAAATTTTTAAATCGGTGTAGTAGTTCCTCAAAAAGGGAAACAAACAAACTCTACAGGTTTATATATTAGTACTAACTGATCTGACAAACGTTTCCATATAAACTATTTCCAGTGAATATTCAGTCAATTAAGAAAGAAGTAACTTATAGTTAGAATATGTATATGACTGAAAAACTAAAGCGAATAGTAGACGAATTTATATTGTTAAATACTTCTGCTTCAGTAAGAATAAAGTCCCGCTAGTTGTCGTCTTCTGGCACGCCTAGTGTAAGACATTCATCTTTATACGTTGGATACTGTTGTCCATTCACTTTAAGTTATCTTGAATCCCAACATTTTTTTATGAACTCAGAAATATGACAATTTCACAAAGGAAGTAAAACGATAAGTTAAAAAGCCGAAAACGGTTTAAGCCCTTAACTTCTGTGAGTGTGGAAAAGCGTATTGTGTGAGAAATACACGAGACTTTTTTCGTTACGGGGTGAGAAGTGACACCGGCAAACACCTAGCGGTAATAACTGAACGAGTGGTAACTGATATGATGTTAAAGTACTAATATCACTATTCAAAAATAGTGGAAGTGTGAAAATTTATGGTTGTGTGTATTTTTTGTATGCCGAATCCTGAACAAATCTAAGGAAAATATTTTGTTAAAAAAATAAAAAAAATTGTTTGTTGGTGCACCCTTATCACTTATGAGTATGAAAAATAGTTTTCGTCCTATTCTCAGACCTACTGAATATACATGCAAAATTTCTTAAGAATCGGTCAAGCCGTTTCGGAGGAGTTTTGTTACACACATTGTGACACGAGAATCTTATATCTCAGAGGGAAAAATGTGTATGCCGCCATAAAACACCCTTTGGACTTGTTTTAAAGATTGTAAAAGATGCATACACAAATTTAAAAATTTAATTAGAGTTTGAAAATTAGTTTTATTTTTTTCACACTCGTTTCGTGTTCTTTTTGACATCACGAGTGGAGATCAGAATGCTTAATATTTTTGTTTTCAAAAATTGGTCTGAACACAATTTTTTGCACACAATTGTTCATGTTCATGTTAATTTCCTAATGGTAGGTTGTCAATCGTTTGTCATTAAACACAAACCTTTTGCTGTTACGATCCACGTAGCTTGGAGTATTTTTCTCTGAATTTGGAGAGGCTTCGCTGGCAGTGATTCAAACGAACGGTGGAGAATTTGTCTCGGTTCAATATGTACGTGCGGCATTATTTCGGCAATAACGCTTGAATGTTGGCCTTATTATCAAAGACCAGCAGTTGATATAGCCGCAACGGCCAATTGATAGACGTTCATCGTAAGAACCAGCCGCCAAAGGTCGGATATATCAATGTTGTCGAGCTCTGGTTAACCATTGTTGAAGAAGAAACATAATGCATCTTAACGCCGGACTATAGCTTCGAAGCAATTGATTATTAGAAAAAAAAACACTGTTGTTAGCTCCTTAACTGAATGGGTTTTTCTTGATGAATGCAAATAATCATTTCTTGATCCCATTATTCATGGATTCCAAAAAACAACGTTGAAAATTATGGAGGATTTGCAAGATTTCGGCAATTCCGATGGATGCTGGATGACCTCTTTTTTAAGACTCACTCGAAGAGTCAAAATCGCCAACTCATTATCCAAGAGAATGATATGTAATTCTGGTGTACCGCAAGGTACACATTTCGGACCACAATAATTTATAATATTCATTTATTGAACCAATAGTATTTTCTGTTAACCACAGTAAACCTTTCAAATGATCTGATAAAGACAACGTTTTCATCTACCTAAATCTAACCTAAATCTAAGCTTAACGAAATGACATTCAATTTCAATTATCAAATCAGCATCTCCTCTCCAATTTAGTTGTAGCTCTTTCAAGAGCAAATACTGTCGAATTGGGATTCATGCTCAATTCAGGCCTTTGGGCGTCATTCAAAGGATTCACTAAACCCGCTAAATAAAGCCTAATTTCTTTACACAGTTTAATCGGCTGGAGTACCGTTTTTAGGATCTACTCAAAGCTCTACAGACCATGATGTAAATTGTTAATGCAGAAGCACGCAGAAGTTGACCCATTCTCGGAACGTAAGAATCGATGGGATAGTTGGTAACAGTATGCAGAGTAACCACACTTAATGTCGGTCAAACACAGATACTTCAAAACGAACGCTAGCTCTTATAATTATTAACTTCACTTAAGTGACAGCTTTATAACTTTCCAAACTACCATTAGTAAAAATATAACGACGTTTCAAATGATCAAAGAGCCGTCTGAGAGGAATTTTCTCCGTCTGGTTAATTTATTGCTGTGAGGACGAACTGTTTTCCATAAGTCATCCATTTTCATTCCTCACAATTGCTTTTATGAACTCCTCTCAGACGTGCAAACTCCAAGCCTGTTTACATCTGCCACTCGTAAGCTTTCAAAGATCTCACAGGTGCATAAATGCATTTAAAGTGCTGCCAACACATCATTGCGCTCCTATTGTTCTAGAAAACTCATAAAATTGACATTAATGGGGAAAAAAGCACTTAACTGAATTATGTGTGTCTACCACAAGAGCGTCTGAATCACATTTCTCATGGATGCACCAATGTCCTCTCTCTGCTCGTGCGGTACTTGGGGCGGATATTTTAATGGCAAGCCCAAATGCAACGGAAGAAATTCAAAAATAAAAATTAAACATGAATAACGATGCGTTAAATTTTTACATAAAACATTACGACTCTGTGTGTGTGTGCAGAGGGAATATGATAAGAAATATGTATCTGTCCAATATTTTGTACAGTTATAGTGACTCCATTAAAGCATTTAACAGTTACATAAATCAGTGGGAAGTGTGTCGGGAGACACTCTGCTCAGAGGTCGAACAATGGCGTGCTCTGTTTCCGGTCAGAACGTTTTAAAAATTATTTCACAATAATTCAGTGACCGTATGTACAAATGCATGCATGTGCATCGAGGGACGAAGTGGCAGAATATAATCGGGGTAAAGGGCTCTGAATGTGCTGTGCTACGCGATGCCAAGCTGCTATGCAATCAAATATGGCCCTTTTATTCAAATTCCCATTACTAGGCCAACGTATTTTTACAACGAAACTATTGTACACAAGCTGTACTGTAAGTAATGCAATCAAACTTTCGTTGCCGGAAATTGCCGGTATCCGTGACTTCCATTAGAATCACGGCTGATTGCTTCTTCAATAATGATATCGAAACTTAGGCCTATTTTTTCAAAAGAAAATTACCCGGATTACCCGATACTACTGTCTGCAGAACGAAGATACATCCTTTAATCATTTGAGTATCAAATCCTTTAGTAGAAAGACTCAGATTCTTTGAAATGGAAAAAGTGTGGCCGTGTTACTGAAATCTATTACTGTACAGAAAGAAAACTTTGGACAAAATTCGTTTCTAAAATAGTTTTTTTTACAGTACAGTTCACCCCGGGATTTTATTCAGCAAAAAACAAAAAACCTCTTTGTCGTTCAGGATTGTCAGCGACTCGAAATAAGTGTCGTACCTAGCGGGAATCGAACCCAGTCATCGAGGTTCAGTTGCGTACAGGGTGGACGTACATCTTTTTGTTTTATATGTAATTTTGTTTTATTTAAAACATTTTAACTTACATGCTAGACAAAAGTACTTAAAACTAGTTTAAATATCTTAAGAATTTACAAACGTTCTTAATACTAACCTACTGACCTTATGCGGGTACTCTAAGCTAATCTAAGCTACTTTATAAATGTGCCTTTCGTACGGACACGTGCACCAGGGTGTATATGTTATGAATATGCCTAACATATACAATTTACTCGCCGTGGTGCACCTTTTTTTGTTCTTATTTTATATATATATTTTTTTTTGATTTGTTATGTTTTTGTTTTTTTTTTTTTTGCATTTTTTGTTTTTTTTCGATATACCTTATAGTACTTTAAAAACTATGTAGGCGAAGGCTGGTTTTGGTGTAACCACAAGTAAAATTGCCGTCTTTGGCAGACTCTTTCCTATCTCGAGCGGGGATCGCTCTACTACGTATTGGAGTTGCCTATCCACTGTTTGGCATACGACATGGAAGATGATAGGACATCCTTGTGGATCCCGTATAAGGCCAATTGTGTCTAGACTAAGGAATGCTTCGGGAGGAATAAAGCAGTTAAGGCTCACTTTTTCATGGTACATAATATTGGTGTAGTAAGCCCCAAGGATCAGACTGTTGTAAGAGGTCATAGCTCGTCCAGTGTGCCTTCTGATCGATTTAATAATAAAATTATCTACCCTATTCACGTTTGTCTCGTTGTGCAGGACCTCGTTAGGATAGCACTTCTTGTACTCAGACTCGGTGTGCGATACAGACGAAGATAGCTCCTAAGACACTGCCTCTCGAACACCCTAATCTTTTCCATTTGGGAAGGACTCACGTTGAACCACAATGGACAACCGTACACCATAATTGGCTATACTAGGGCCATGTAGCAGATTCCCTTCACTCTAGTATCAAGTTGGCTGCTGAAAACTAACCAACCTCCTTGCAAAGTCTTTTCTGGCTTTCGTCAGAGCAATATCTACATATTTATTTAAAATACAGACATTGATCCAGCCAAATGCCAAGATATCTAACTGCTCTGTTTCCAGCTAACGGCCGATTTACCTCGACCTTTGGACCTGAACATAAAATCTGCAGTGAATACACGTACATACCCACAACGCCACGGCCGCCACGGGACCCATCTAACCTACGCTTAAGTCGGAGCAAAATGAAAACAAGGCGGAAGCATTGGCACATTTCGAAGTACTCATAAACACTTAGGCAAATTTTCAACACCAAATCCTATTCATTAACATTCATAGGGAGCGGTTGATTTCGATTTCCACTTAACTCTGGAAGGGTTAAAAATTAACTGTACTGCATTTTGTCTAAGGTCGAAAAAATAACTTTTTTGATAAAAAGAATAAATATTTCTGAAAAAACAAAAGTGAACATTTTTTATAAATCGAAGTGGAAAAATAATTGAAAAATGAAACAACATTATCGGGAATACTTTGGCATTTTAAGTCTTTTGTCCCTTAATAACGGATATTTAGTAACGGTTTATGGATATTGACCTATTTTTACCTATAAAAGGTCAACAATTAATTTCTCTGCAGATGCATTGTTGTGGGATCATACGATTTAAGGGAAAAAAATGAATCAGTTCAAACAAGAAGGCATTGGAAGGTTAAGTAAGGAAAACCTATAATCGTTTGCACGAACAATAGAAGAACTGCTTTCACTACTTTTAAATTTTGTCAGCTTAAAACTATTCACCGAACATGGTGGACAGCATAATTCTGCGACAGGACGGTGAAACTCAATTTCCATTAAGTTCCCAGTTTTTCAATAACTTCCCACAAGCATCTCTAGAGATATTTACATTGTAAGCCCCAGCTACGTCAGGAGAAGATGACGAAATTAATTTTCATACATGACTCAAATTTCGCCTCATTAGATCCAACCACACAGGTGCCTTGAGTTCACCCTTGTGCTAACCTGCACACTGTCCTTCCATCATATTCATTACTTTTTGTCTCCAGTGTATCACCCTCGAAAAATGTCAAACTTGAACACCTGCATTCTGTCTCCTCTCGCACACAACTCATTCAGGGGCTTATGAACACTACTGGGACAGAATGGTTTTCCATCTGAGGATTAAATTCAAGCCGACGACGATGGTGAGGAGCACATTCATTATCCTAATGAGTTGTTTGCCGCCGCTCGTCTGTCTAATCATCATCCTTGCGGCCTTAGTAACGAACTGTCCGACATGGAGTACCCATTGGGACAAGCATGTTCACGTCTATTAATTATCTCAGCTGCTCAGACGAACATCGCCACCCGCATACGGCCTCAATCCAAACCTCTCGGGGCCGCACTTAATTCATCTAATTATCGAAAATGATTATAATAAAAATAGATGCGTGTGTGCTGGCTGTACGGTCAGGCTTAGTTGCCACCGGCATGGCTGTGGAGATATTTCATTAAATTCAGCCAAAATTGATTCACCCCTAAAAGAAATTGATGTGTGGGCGTGGAGATGCGAGTGCGAGAACGCCACACTACACTACTGTTGCTTTCTGCTCCCGGCTTCCATCCGGTTTCCTGCTTTCGGCGCATTTGCCGCGTATCTACCAAGCTAACCGCCAACTTTTCGAATTAAGATGTAATTTGCTTGTGCTCGTGAGCTCATCTCGCAAAAAAGAAACTTATCTGCGCTCCGGATGAGTGAGAACGGCGATATTGGACTGGAGGAGGATGAAGTTTACTGCTGGATTACTATCAAATATAGATTTGTGCTCTTGGGAAATTAGGTTGTTTTTGTTGCTCCATCGGATACACACAGCGGACACTGGAAAAGGGGAAAGTTTGCCCACCGACTCTATCCCTTTTCTCGGATTGTCTTTGGTAATTCTGTCGAAAGCCAGCGAAGAATTGATTAGTCACGACCTCATCAAAAGTTTTGTGCAGTCTTCTGGAAGTGCTATCAGCAGCCAATTAGAAGCTATCAGAAAGTTGAAATGGCCACAAGCTCGCACGCACTATACCTCCCTTTTTCTTAAGTGGCTGCTGAGTGCTGGCCAACTTCATCGTTTCGCCTGGTTCGTCGTGTTTGACTTGATTAAACTTTTCAACTGTTTTCTTTCATGTTGCGGTCTTAATCTCTGCCGCAGGGTGCAGGTCCCCAAATCACGGTGCATCAATCGCTCCGTGTACCTGGCGAGTTTATTGGTTGGGTGGCATGTCTCTGCGGCTATTGACTAACCGCGCACAGTGCACACCCTGACATGACCGTGGTAAGAGCTTAACGCCGACATACAGGCACTCAAGCGCCCTCTCTGCAGCGCATATATCGATCAGAGAGCAACTGCTGGGCTGATGGGGAGGGAGGAGCAAGAAGGTGGAAAAAAACATAAAACATACAATAATACGAGTGCGACTAAAACAAAAGACACAAAAGACATTGAGATTACAATTTCCATTATGGCACCCCTGGCTGTTGGCGTGTTGGGGATGCAACGGCGCGGAACGGAACTCAGTGCAACCAGGGGAGTCGTAGTGCTGTGTTAATGGATGCTTTTGTGTAACGCGCAAAAAACCAACACACCATCTACACACACACGTCGACTAAATGCAGGACGATATGCAATGCGGCTGGATGTGAAAACAACAAAATTCTTCGCTGGTGTGGAAGGCAGGAGGTGCCCTGCCTTAATTCCGGTCCATCGTTGAGCCGTGCTCTGCATCTCTGCATCTCTGCAGTGTGGCGCGTCCCGGTGTTCAGTCTCCGGAGTTCATTCTTCTTTCACAGTTAAATAAGTTGTTTTATGCGAATTCAAAACCCGTGCGGCGCCATTAATCGATGTGTTTAAAATGTTCAATTGAGTGCATATTGAAAGGGTTATGAATATCAATCATTGTTTGATTTTTTAATGCATTCTGGCACCTCGCTTCACCTCCATTCGTCTCGCAGGATGGATTTGTGCTATTCAGTCGTCACTCGTTTTATTCTCCACCTTTTTTTCTGCTTTTCAGTAAATTTACGTTTCTGAAAAGATAATTTCACGGCGAAAATACTGCAACGGAGGGAGTCGCTTTGTGAAATGATGTGCAAAATGAAATGCTGAAACATTGGTCTTGCGACGGAATAATTTTATGATAGCACCAGATTCATCCTGAATGGGTGCAGGCAATAATGAGGAAGAAGTTCGATTGAAAACGGAAAGGCTCACTTGGTTAACTTAAAATCAATTTATTTACTAAAAAAATTAAATAAATTTAAATAATTTGTTGTTCTACAACAAAAACTATGCACTTTACACTTTGTAGTATATGCTTAGTATTTCATCATCTAACGGAATTGCTAAGATTCGAACCAAATTTCTGGAAGTTGTAGATTTTATTTCTGATGACATTTTTTTGCAAAATAATAATAAGTGACTTCAAACTGGGTAAAGAATTGATTGCAAGGCTTTCTCAGAACGAAAAATCAGCTGGAGATTGCTGGGATTTGTCTGGAGTGGACTTGTCAGTTGCTCGAAACAAAAAGTTCATCATAAAATGTGTACTCAATTGGTGTCCTCTGCTTAAAACTTCATATAAAACGCAGAGCACACAGATTGCCATTTAGCAAAATGTGAACCTAGCCGCATTCATTTATTCCACGCCTAGGAACTGTGTCATTTTGTAAAATGCATGCGTTCAGTTTTGTCTTCACTTTCTATCTACCCTACAGTCGTGGTAATATGTAGTTCAAATCTAAATAGTTGGTTCTTCGAGCCGGACAATCAAAAGACCTTAATGGAATCAATAAATGCCTCATTTTTTTATTCTGCGGCGAAGAACACTTTCAACGTTAGGTTAACGAGTCCAGCTGGCGTGATATCCTCCAGATTGGTTGATTCCTCATAGCTGGAAATTATTCGAGCCGGAATTCATCCATTTACTCTAAAACAGTTATTGGTGACACAGTGACTGAGAAGAATTTCTCTGATACTGATATTCTCAGTATTGTTTATTGCAGTAGATGAGGCCTTGACTACCTCCAAGTTATTGCTATCCATAGGTACTCTCTGTCGAAGAAGTGGATACTGTGGGTCCTTTCTGGAAGAGAGCATATATTTCGTATTGCCCTCGTTCACCACCAGACACATTTCAGTAGCGTTTGCTTCAGACTGATTAGAAATTGAGGATTTAACCTGGAGTGATCAAGAGAGCTTAGTTTGAAATGCGTACAAAAACAATAAAAAAAACGTATAGTTAGGTTAGCAGGATGATATATCATATTGACGGCAGAGGAAATGGAAGGACAGTGATGAAATTCAGCAATACTACTGTTTAATAATTGAAGCTTTAATTAATTCATAATAACGCGCACTTCCTCTTAAACGAACTTTCCCCTTACACGAACATCCCTCTCAAAACGGACATCCCTCTTAAGTGGACAAGGTATTCAGTAATGGTTGGCTGGTATAATTTTGCGTGTTCCTGCCCCACTCCCTAGTCCGGACACCTCTAGTTTTCAGACTCTTTCAAAATGTTACCTCTACAGTCAGGACAGAATATTAATATGCGAACAAATTTTCACTCTGCTCTATGGACATACATACGTAGATAGAAGATAGTCCAACTTCCATAAGTCGAATAGTCACTTGAAGACATATATTTATGGAATGTTAGTACGAGTTAAGTAGTGTAAAAGAGGGGAAAATTTAAATCTAAGTTCTGAAAAATTAAAACAAAATTTGTGGGCTTAAGGAAAATTCGACTTACAGAAGTTTGACTGTCTTTTAATACGACTATGAGGATTCCTCAACTAATTGTGAATCTTGGAGTCGGCTCTTGAGTCTAGACAGTGTGCCTTTGCGATGCTTTGCCTTTGCAAGGCTACGTACATTGCGAGAATTTCAAGCAATGAAGCATACGAGGGCTCAAATATAGAAGCACTGGGCGCATAAAAGCCTAGTGACACTTTACTAGCCTTACGGATCAAATGGGAGAAGAAGAAATAATTTAAATTGTTCACAAATGTGGAATAGAAATACTCGGAGTTTTGTGCCGGACTATAAATAAGATTAAAATAATACAATAGATAATCCGTACTATTCAAGAATGCAATGTGAAAAATGTTGTGTGTACTATGTATCTCCATCATTTCACATTCGAATTCTAAATTCCATAAATGTATGAATCAATCGACACGTACACAGGTAGCTCAGATTTTATTCTGCACATTTCAGATGCCACCTATGTACATGCAGCACCGAGCAATTGCAACGCTCTTCTGCAGAGTGTATTGTTCTTTGCTAAATATGATTTGTCGATTGCACCTTAAGAACACCCCCAAAAACAACCAAGAAATGACTGCCCACAGGCTGGAGCTTACAAAATTTCATAACTTCTTTGAATGAATGTAAATAATAGAATCGTGTGCAAACAACTTTAGTTAACTTGTGCAGTCTTCACTTTAAATATATTCAATAGACGCCATCGCATGCGGGTAAAAGCGTAGCAGGGATTATCAGAGCACACAACAGCATAGGAAATTAAATAAACTAAAATCTCTACCACTGCACAATTCACAAACATAGAAGGGATTACCACAAACACTCCATGCATGGCATAGCACACACTCATCCCTCCGCCTAACACAGCCATCCCCAAATAAACGTATTGAAGTATTGCCCGATTTTGTATACGAAGCCGAACACAATCCTTAACCAAATACGATTTATGGAAACCATACACAAGCAGTACATCCTCGTGGGATCCAAAGCAGGATACACCAATGTGATACTAAAATGATATTTCAATCCCAACGATTGTTTCGCTCTCGATGGATGGCAAAACTGAAGAACAAAAGGAAAAAAAAACCACCCCACATCACCCCGGCTCCACATGCGACAGATTCAAGTAAGGAGCGGCTGGGTGTAATGAACGTCAAAGAAAACTGTAAATGAGATTAGAAAATCTCTATGGCACATTACAACGCATAGTCATGGTCTGTACTCTGTGCCTGATCTCGGGCCGAGAGGAAATGGGAAGCCATGCCAACAGATTTGTGGTTATTTCATTTTCCACAGAAAGGTCTTGTTGGCTTCTAACCAAGCGCAACGAAACGCCTTTGTATCAGTTCAATGTAATCCGCTTTGATATACTCATTTTCGAAAATTTTGTATCGACTATAAATTCCCCCCAAAAAGGCCAAAACGAGGCGGACACAGACAGGCAGGCACGCTAAGGAACAAAGAAAAGAATAAAATCAAACACACTCCTCCGCAAGACTGAAGGCGATTTGATGAAGAACGAAAATGCGTCCATGGGTCATGGCACAGCTTGCGGTTTGATGAAGATTTGTGGTGTGCCCATGAACCCGATTTCGGGTAAACCAATCTCCTTTGTGAAACTAATCAAGGACTAATTTACAAGTCGCCGCTCTGAAAGGAGCTTCAGTTTAAACAAACACAAGCAAGTGCGCACACACACTTTTAACGGCGTCGTCGTCGACGACGGTCCTTTAAGCACCTTTCATTGAAGCATTACTTACACAGCACACCCTCAACTGCCTTAGCATCCTTAGCACCCTCAGCACTCTCGGCACACTGTCGGCATTGAAAGGACCTCTGCTCCAGTTGCCATCGACCAAAACTTCAACGATATATTGCTTCTGAGCGAAAAATGAAAATTTATTCATGCAAATCCCAGGCAAATGGATTCTTCACCCTACGGATGTTTGCTCATCCCATAATGGGAATAAATCACTCCACCAAAAAACCCGAACGGGCTTAGCAGGACCCTATCTCCTATCAGCACACACTCACCGACTAAATGAATCGAAAATGAAGTGATTCCAAGGACTCAAGGACAAATACGAGTACCAGGACGAGGACTCGCAGTACGAGAGGAATTTCAAGTGAGGAGGACGGAAACCCAAAGTGACCAAGACCACACTTGCACTTGCATAGGCGAGTGAGAAAACTAAAAACTAAACAGTCAATAACAAAACTCTCTACACATCCTCTCGAGCTGTAGGCAAACACTCTCTGACTGGCTCTTCATTGATTTTGCACAACTCCCACTTCCACTCCCACACACTCCTCAAGATCGGGCACGCTCTTGAGAAGGCTTTGTTTGAGGATGTTTGCCAATGTATGTGCAATGTGCATGTGCACGCACCCACAGCCTTTGTGTCCTGGCAATCCAAACACGAGCGGAACAAATAATTACTCTCTCCAGCAACCAAAAAGGCTGCAACTTACTCTGGAATAAAATTTAAATATTTAATTTAATAATTTACATTCGGTTTGGAGCACACACTCACCACACACTAGACTAGAGCCTTCTTTCTGTCTCCATTCTCCACGCCGTCCCCCCTCTTGGTCGTCGTTTCTAATCGAGAGCTGTGACTAGGATGTCCTTTATGGGGCAGAGCGGAAAGAATAAACATGAATTGCTGTTGCAGTTTGTCGTTTTGTTTTCGGCAAATATTTGCTCGTCCCTGCTTGGAGACTAAGGCAAGGCATCTCCGCTCCTCTCGGACTGTACACTTGATAATGAAGTAACTTACACTTGAGCTCTGAGGAATGGCTATTTTAGCAAATTCAAGTTGGCAACAAATGACCTTTTTATCAGGCTTTATTTATTCACTCTCAAGTCCCGAAATGCTGCAACCTACCAGAGAGACCAGAGACCAGAGAAGCTTCCACTATATCAGTCACAGCAGGCGCACATACACATCCCCTCGCATCGTAACACTTTCTAGCACCGCCTCGCACATCATTCCACATCGTAGGCCAGGATAAAGAGATTTATTCGAAATTGATGATGAGACAAATAGGTCGGATTTGATGGTCGTCCTTGTCACTGAACACAGTTAATGCTCCGCACTTTGGGGGTCGCTGTTAACGGCTTTATAATTCCATCGTCGTTGTGTGTGCGGCTCCTTTTAAACTGCGATAAACGGGGATTTATTGAATAAAATAATAAGAGCTAGGAAAATGAATTCCTAGTCGATGATTTCGTTCTCCGATTTATCATGATCCCACAACGACGATGACGACGAGAACGACGACGACCACGACGACAACGACGACGGCTATGAACAGAATCACGAGGAGGATGACGACGAAGTCATCCAGCCGTTCAATCATTGAGCCAACTGCTCTAAAGCCATCAAATCCGTAATTTCGATGACTGCCTGCTCGCAAGCCCACCCACAGCCCATTTGGCCGTGTCTGTAGACAGACACCAGCGAGCACCAGCACCACCACCACTGGCCACGGGACTAACTTGCGCCACCATCAGGATTGGTGGCCTGCAAAAGTGGGTCTCCTCAAATATACCAAAGCTGAACGGAAATGTAGGTATAGCAATAAAGTGGTTTTTATTACATCGCATTTTCTAGATGGGTTAATATCCTATTAAATTGGATTTCAATAATTCGCAGGAATATCCTTGTGCGCTTGCCACATGCAGGAGGGCGCCGCTGTTGGGGGAGGGGAGCTCACGACTGGAGTGGAAACATTGATAACATTTTGCCGTTTTATATTTCCGTTCATTGGCTTGGATGAGGTAGGACGATGACACGGTGGGCGTGAAGGACCCCATCTGAGTGTCCTTTATTCTTGTGATCGATTGTAGTTTGTTTCATCGCCCAGAGAGACGTAGAGGGGATATATAGCAGTGAAAGACTGCGATATTCTTCGCAGTATCCTGCTGTTTATTGAGCGTGAGGTGAGAACGAAATCATAGTAATTTTCTCGCACGCGACAGATGAACAGACACCGATAAGTGGATACTTTTGCTCTGAATGAGTTTCAGGGGAATGAAAATTAGGATACTCAGATCCACTAGGCCTCTTAAGTTGTCCATCTTCTTAAGTGGCGTATTGTTTTGATTTAGGAAATAGCGAGCTGTGGGAGGAGACAAGCTCATGTTTCTCATTTCTCATCGCTGCCACGTAATACTTAATCAACGACCATTCGGTAGGATAATTCAATTTATTCTTAATTTATTATTATTGCTGCATCATAATCTGAATATTATGGGCCGTAATGCAGCCCTTTATGGTACAGCGGTCTCGTTAGAGTTTGAAAACGTGATTACTTTGATTGTTCCACAGACGCCTCTTGTTGTTTTACACTCGAGCGGTGGAATCCTTTCTTGCCCAGTGCTTCTACTCATATTAAATTTTCACAACTTTGGTTTGTCAAATGTTATTCATGCTACACTGTCTGACTTCCAGTTTTGGTATGGGGGAAGAAGAAATAAATATGCAATTACATTCAAGGTGTCATCGCAAGATAAATTTCAGAACATGTTACGATTGACCAGCTGCAAGTCCAGACGCAACCCTCTGGATTACCTTGGAGGCATTTAAGGAGGCTGATAACCATACAAGACGTCCAATGCTGTAAGTTACTTATATTTGGCTTAGGTTAGGTTAGGTTAGGTAGGAGGACTGCTAGTGCATTCATCAGCACACTTACACCATACATGGTCCATTGTGATACCCATAGTCAGACTACTAACATTGATTGACTTCAGTGATAGTGCCGTTAATTTGATCCCAACGGCAAATGGTGACTGGACTAGATGAAAACCAGATAAAAGCGTATTAACTTTGCTTTCACTGGGATTCGTACTCTACTAACTGCGCCATCCAGTCGTTCCTATATTTGGCTTAGTACCCAGTTCAGAAAATGTAGAAACATAATCTTAAGACTTAATCTACTTTTAAGAACTCCGTCCGTCCAGACATGGATTCTGGAGGTAAATTGTTAACAAATTTAAATGTCAGATTTGGTGTACCAAAAGGCTTTGTTATGGACCCGATCTTAGTTATCTTAATACACAAAATGTGAACAAACGCTGAAGTCACCCACCTTATATTCACACCTTATGTTCAGGTGGCCCAAAATTGTGTATGTTTGACTTCCCCACACATGTCGTTCGGTCGGTTTTCTCAAAAATTCTTATTTATGGATCGATTTGGTTCAAATTAGGACATGTTTTCCAAATATTTGTTCACGGTCATTGAATTATCACCAATCTTCTCCCATATTTTTTTTAAAAACCCACGCAGCCTACTCACGACATTATCTATAGTTATTTGTATTAAGGTGTTGGGGCAGTATAATTTTGTAAAGGGGTAGGCCAAATACAAATTTTTGGCTGAAAATGCATTTCGCTATCGTCTGTTCTGTTGGCTTGTTATTGACTGAATCGGTCTTCCCGAATTTGGACGCTGGCCATTCTGACCATTTAAACTATGTGTAATGTTCCATTATTTGCACTTGATTTACCACGCAGTAATTTGATTTTATAGCAATTTTAATTTTATTTTTACAACTAACACCAGATGAAAGAACTTTGTTTTAATTCTCCTGGAGCGTACAGGGCGTCAATAGGGTCGGCCCCACGATATGTGAGGGGTGTGCACAGAGAGTCAAGCGCTTGAGGCGAATTGTGAAGCTTAAATAAAATTATCATAGATATACTCTCAATCTTTAAATTATGGTTCCTGCAATCATCAATTAGCATCAAAATATTTCAGATAACTAATTAAAATAGCCTCGCGGTTTCACCCGCCTTAAATTCTGAATATATTATTGAACACATATAATGTAGTACATAACCAAATGCAGCTTAATACCTAAATAGTATCTGAACGTAATGTGGAAAAACAAAAGTACCAAGCTGAAGTGTATTTAGCTGACCACGCCAATGAGCAACGTGATGTCTTCGGCTCGCATACAGAAAATAGTTTCCTCGCTCTCTTGGGCTTACTCTGCTTCTATACAGCTTTTTGTGGCATTCTTAAACGTTTTGATCGCATTGCTGCTTTGCTTAATAATCGAAATATGACATGCCTGTGGCAATTAATTTATTTAAAATAGAAATTATAATTTTAAACGCGCTTGTTAAACACTTGTTAAAGTGTTTTTAGTAAGATACCATAATTTGTCAAATCGGGCTGGTAGTTCCTGAGAAAAAAGAAAATAAACAAACCAACTCTATAGTTTCATTTATTAGTATAGATTTACTTCTGAAAATATCTATATACATACATCGAGAAAGGGGAAAATAAGAGATCTTATCAGGGCTTACTGTGCAGTGTGTGGATTTCTCGCAGAAATTCTCAAAAATGTCCATATTCCAAATCTAAAACTTATAATCTTAATTCTCAATTCCTATGAAATAATTTTTAATTTTTTAATTAATGCGCAGATCTTATTTCTGCACCTACGAAATTTACTCAGTTGAAAAGAGAATGGATCAAGCGATTCGCAGCTCAAATTTTAAATTTTTTATAAATTAACAACTTACGTTATTTTTATCATGCCTTAATTTGAAAAACATTTAAAATTGTTGATGTTTTAAAGATTTAAATGTGGCCGACTTATTGGATCAAGTTTTAACAATGTATCCCCGCTTTTAAAACCAGAAATCTTATGTTTAGAAAATTAAACTGTACAAAAATGGCTACAGAAAAATTGTTTTCGAATCTCAGCAGTTCAATTAAATAAAATGTGTAAAAATACGGGGAATCTTAAATTTTGTTCGGATTAACAATAACAATAATATGGGTGGTGCTAAAGTAATCACTTGGGTTGTGCGTTTTCACTGTTCTCTCACGAGTGGAAGGGACCTACAGTCTTATGTCGACTCTGAACGGCCAAATTTAAGAAGCTTTTTCTAGAACAGACAGTTATTACTCTTTGAGCATTGCCAGTCGCTCGAAAGAGGTGGGGCCGTAAAAATTTCTTCGGTTCTACTGAGAACCGAACCCAGGAAGCGATGTTTAAGTGCGTAGGAGTTAACGCACAGACCCACAACGCCAGATCCCCTCAATTTTAAAGAAGCCGCTTAGATCTTAAGATATAAATAAATTCTTTTATTAACTACACGTCACAGATTGAAATAAGGATGTTCAGCAAAATAAGGTTTGTTGGATTAAATTTCAAGGAAAAATTGTTAACGTTAAGCCAGAATGCACAAGTTCCTTTTCAAATATTAAGAAGATGTTTACAATGGAATAAAGGTGACAATTGGAGTTATTAAAGCCTATGTCGAACCTATAAGATCTCGAGTCTTCTTTGACTGCTCTGCGCACGGTTTGCCTAAGGCATCTCCATATTCTTACTGTTTATGTAATGGGATTCTACTGCTTTGTGTACTTCGCAATGGACTACGTCTCTTCGTCTTCACGCGGTAGGTTATCTCTTTCCCATGTGCTGAGTTCGAGATACGTTTCGGCAAAGAAAAACCTTAGGATGTATCTAAATATTTGCGCACGAATGATTATAGCTGTCTTGTAATGATGGTACCCACCTTTAAGGTACTGCACCTATAACATAGAAAAGATGGAGTAGGTCGCAGCTTTGTTCTCAACCTGATAACATTAGGTTTTCAGATGGGGATAGTATTCTGAACGCACTTCCTAAAAATAGAAAGCTGTCAACTTTTTCGAGTTTCTGTACTCAAAGCTTTTTGAGTAACACTTAGTTTGCATGACATAGCTAAATTTACCCATCCCTATGGGAAAACCGGATTGAAACAATTAACTAGTATCGCATTTGTATCGCTCTCCAAATATGAAAATTCCTCTTTCACACAGGGAAACATACTCGAACACACACTTGATGATCTGCTAATGAGTGGTGGGTGTTCCCCTCAAGCGAGACTTTTCACTAATATATCATCGCAAACGCTCTTTAAATTCTTTCCATGTTCGGAATTTTGAACAACTTTCTCAGATCATTATTGCCTCTTAAGAAGCCGCAGGGTGAACACATTTCCAATTCACAAATTAAGAACCAAACTAGGGAGCACCAAGTAAACGCACTGCCTGAAGCTAATCTCACAATATGCATACCAGCTGTGGTATGTGCTACCTTAATGCTATTTGCGAAGCCGATAACATTCCCAAAAATGTGTGAAAATTCCTTCGCCCGATAAGCCAATGGATGTGTCTGTCACAGGTTTGGGCCAAACCTCAACTGACACGAATGTATGTCGGAATTTCTCAACACTGAGCGGAGTGCAGCCAGCATTCGCATGGGGACCTGACGATCCATAATTGAATACAAATTTAATCAACGCTCTCCCCTTGAGCCAAGCCATGCTGAAAATCGTTTTTCTCGAGACTGACGGAACCCCGCGGGGCCACCAGCTGCCCGAACTCGCAAAACTGTTGCACGGCGAATGCCACACACCAGAAATGATGTAGCTTCAAATCTATTCATCATTGTCATGTCCTAATTCATGCGAGAATACCGGCAGAATGACTTTGTTAAGGTTCGCTTTATTAAAATTCTTAAAGCATCCTGTTGCCCAGAAACAAAACGGAAGATCCTCGTGTCATTTGATACTCACAAAAAGGGATGATTGCGTGCGTGACAGCGAGAATGAAATTTGAATTTATCGTTAACACAACTGTCAACGTCAACACTCTGCTAGTGTTATCTGACAGGAGGCGGTTGCAGAGGGCTTTGCATATTTTGCACCATCCCAAACTAGCCATGGGGTGGGTGTGAAGACTCCAGGCTGACATTCAATAGAATCGGGCAATGGGGCCACACATGGAATCGAGTTAGAATGCGCTGAGTAGGCACCAAGCGAGCTTAAAATTCAACGAAATTAATTGCCAACGCCGAGTGAAATTTCCGTAAGCACGAGGCCGGTTGGAAAAATGTGTGAAAAATGCCAGAGTCGGCCTTGTGCGATGGTGCAACTCTTGGCTCTTCACGGCACGAACGTGAGGATGACGGGGGAAATCGAAGCCATGTGTTGGTTGCTTACGCTCCTTCCTGCATTAGCATAACTCATGAATTATTCATGAGCCACTTGTGGATATCTTTAATGCGATTCTTAGTTCCGTTTGAGCAGAAATATCTGTTGGGTACTTTTTGTTTCGTGGAGTCGGTAGCAAAGTGAACGAAACGAACTTCAGACAGTTACAGGGCAAAGGTTCGCTTCTGGAAGTTGCAGTCGGCCAATCTCCTGGACGTTTCTCGGAGTGCAGCGTAGGGTCGAGGTGTGTCTGGCTGGATGATCTGCTAATGAGTGGTGGGTGTTCCCCTCAAGCGAGACTTTTCACTAATATATCATCGCAAACGCTCTTTAAATTCTTTCCATGTTCGGAATTTTGAACAACTTTCTCAGATCATTATTGCCTCTTAAGAAGCCGCAGGGTGAACACATTTCCAATTCACAAATTAAGAACCAAACTAGGGAGCACCAAGTAAACGCACTGCCTGAAGCTAATCTCACAATATGCATACCAGCTGTGGTATGTGCTACCTTAATGCTATTTGCGAAGCCGATAACATTCCCAAAAATGTGTGAAAATTCCTTCGCCCGATAAGCCAATGGATGTGTCTGTCACAGGTTTGGGCCAAACCTCAACTGACACGAATGTATGTCGGAATTTCTCAACACTGAGCGGAGTGCAGCCAGCATTCGCATGGGGACCTGACGATCCATAATTGAATACAAATTTAATCAACGCTCTCCCCTTGAGCCAAGCCATGCTGAAAATCGTTTTTCTCGAGACTGACGGAACCCCGCGGGGCCACCAGCTGCCCGAACTCGCAAAACTGTTGCACGGCGAATGCCACACACCAGAAATGATGTAGCTTCAAATCTATCCATCATTGTCATGTCCTAATTCATGCGAGAATACCGGCAGAATGATTTTGTTAAGGTTCGCTTTATTAAAATTCTTAAAGCATCCTGTTGCCCAGAAACAAAACGGAAGATCCTCGTGTCATTTGATACTCACAAAAAGGGATGATTGCGTGCGTGACAGCGAGAGTGAAATTTGAATTTATCGTTAACACAACTGTCAACGTCAACACTCTGCTAGTGTTATCTGACAGGAGGCGGTTGCAGAGGGCTTTGCATATTTTGCACCATCCCAAACTAGCCATGGGGTGGGTGTGAAGACTCCAGGCTGACATTCAATAGAATCGGGCAATGTGTGGCCCCATGGAATCGAGTTAGAATGCGCTGAGTAGGCACCAAGCGAGCTTAAAATTCAACGAAATTAATTGCCAACGCCGAGTGAAATTTCCGTAAGCACGAGGCCGGTTGGAAAAATGTGTGAAAAATGCCAGAGTCGGCCTTGTGCGATGGTGCAACTCTTGGCTCTTCACGCCACGAACGTGAGGATGACGGGGGAAATCGAAGCCATGTGTTGGTTGCTTACGCTCCTTCCTGCATTAGCATAACTCATGAATTATTCATGAGCCACTTGTGGATATCTTTAATGCGATTCTTAGTTCCGTTTGAGCAGAAATATCTGTTGGGTACTTTTTGTTTCGTGGAGTCGGTAGCAAAGTGAACGAAACGAACTTCAGACAGTTACAGGGCAAAGGTTCGCTTCTGGAAGTTGCAGTCGGCCAATCTCCTGGACGTTTCTCGGAGTGCAGCGTAGGGTCGAGGTGTGTCTGGCTGGATTGAAATGTTAAGCAGCCCAGAAAAATGTATTTGCACTGTCTGATATTGATGGTTTAGTTGATTTAATGGGTTGTACGGGTGTCTTCGTTTGAGGATGGAGGTTGATTGCCTGAAGAGGGAACTTGCTTCCGTAGGTTAAGTATTGCGGAAGTTGAATACTGTTTTACTTAGGTTCCTCCTTCGTGCAAGTCGAAGTCTACGTAGGATTGCACTTAGCTACAACGACTGACATTATTAATACCATCTACCCTAAATATGCGATTAAATATTCTTCTAGCAGAAGAAAATAATTCCGAACATTTTCATATATTCTTAAAACCAATCCACTGGCTTCGATATGAAAAACAAAACATTTTTCATTGGAAAAATACAACACTAATGGATCCAAATATCAGAACCGTTCAAAATCAGTAGTTCCTTTAGATGGTAGAGCTGTTGGACTGAGAGCCAGCTAACGTGTGGCTCAGTCGTAGCACTACATGAAGCTTGTACTAAGCCGCTGAACACTGATGTGGGGGAGAGTGGGGCATAAAGTAACCCTTTTTACTAAAATCATTACATCAATAATTGAAAAAAAAAATATATTTAAACTTAATTTATTAAATTTATCAAAAAATATCAGTAAAGCATGATTGTTCCGCCTTCGGCTAAGGTCTTATTCCATCGTGGATTGTAGCTGATAAACATACATAGCAAACCAACGCTGTAGATTGTTACAGTGAAAAATGACATGGAATTTTACACGAAAAAACTAAATTTACAAGAAAACCCTACTCACACCAAATTCATTTTAAATACAATTAAAACCAAGACAGGACTTTGGGTTTAGAGGGAGAAAAAAAATAAAAAAAAGTAACAGGACTCTCTCAGTGACGTGTAATAACATTCCAAAAGGTATAAAATATTTAGCGGATATATGCCGCAATCGTATATTTTGCAAATTATCCAGAAGAAACATCGATTAACTAATAAGGGCGTTACTAGCAAAATTGTCATTAATAAATTTGTATGTACATTTTTGAAACCAATGACTCAGTGTCCGGCAAATCCATCGAGTTCTTGAAGATTTTAATTTTACTTTTTATTGCAGTAGGGACTCTATAAAAGTCAAATATTACTCCATTTCCATTATGTTATCATTTAAATGAATAGGGTAACCTTTAATTAATTTTAGTAGTTATTTTTTTACATGTGTAAATTTCGCCATTATTTTTTTTTTCGACAGTCTATAAGTTCAGTTTCTCTGTGAATCTGATTAGTGAAATAAGAAATTAAAAAACGTAAATCCGTTGGTCAGCGGATGTAGTTTGTATAAGGGTGGCTGATTGAATTTTGTTACTTTAAGAAACTCGATTAACTAATTTTAATTCATGTAATTATAAGTAAAATAATATAAAATAAAAAAGGAAATATAAAAATAGGTAATTGTTTTTTTTTTTTTTGATTTCAAAGCGTTGATTGGGCGTCTCATGCAGGCACAAGCGTCTGCACTTAGCCTCTATCAGCGAACTCCTACTCTCACCTTCACGTGGTGAAATCTGGGAGCCGAGCACCTTCGATCGAAGATGGGGTAACCAACCCCCGTGCGCCGTCGTTGGCGGCTGCAGACGAGAGAGGGGGGAGAGTGTGCCTGTACCAGGGCTCATCTCTCTTTATGCATGGCGGCGGAGGAGCTGGAAAACTGTCTGGCCAACGGCGGCATCCGAAACTCCAGTCAGAAGGAGCCAGCTGGTGCGCAGTCCTTCTAGAGCTACTTCGACATTTCGGAGCTCAGGTCTAGAAGGTTCTTTCAAGGCCAGGTCGGGGCCTTGGAATTGATATGGCGCCGGAAGTTTTAGGGACAGCGGCGGCCCTCATAGCCTCAGCGAGCTTACCGACACCGGATAAGCCCGGACCCTCCGTCCGAGGGTTAAAGAATAGGACCTGTCCTCACAGTTACGGGTTGTGCGTGAGGTTAACTCCCTCACCACGTAAAAAGTCTATGGTTCAGAGACAACCAACTGCTTCGGATACGGGCGGAATTAACCCCAGCAAACGATACAAGGACAACGATTTTCGGTTCTGCACGTGGAATGTTAGGTCCCTTAACAGACCGCGCTTATGTGGATGTGGATTTGTTGTTCGCAGACTTAGGCAAAAAGTCTTAAGCTTTGTCTGTAAAAGCGAACGCCTCATAACAATCAACATCAAGGCTAAATTCGGGAATATCAGCCTGATTTATGCCCACGCCTCGACAGAGGACAAAGATGACAACAGCAAGGATGACTTCTATGATATCCGAAAAAGGACAGCTTCGACACCAAGATCGTTCTGGGAGATTTTAATGCAAATCTGGGTAAGGAAGACATCTTTGCCAAAGTCATCGGGAAACACAGCCTGAACGATACCACATCCGATAACGGACTCAGGCTGGTGGACTTTGTCACGGGACGTAATCTCTATGTAGATAGCACGCGGTTCCCACACCTCAACATCCATAAAGGGACTGGCGATCCTCTGACCAATCAGACGTCAACCAGATTGATCATGTTGCAATCGATGTCAAACACTCCTCCAGCATTCTTGATGTCGGAACGTTCCGAGGAGCCAACATCGACTCGGACCATTTCCTTGTTGTAGGCAAGGTAAGAACTCGGATAACAAGAGATCAACGGAGTCGAGAAAGGACACCAGGGTTTGTCGGAAGGCTACAATCGCAACAGACTGCTAGGATCTTTGCCGATCGAGTCTCCCAGAATCTCTAAGTTCGTCGCCACCTGCGCAAGCAATCGAAGAAGATTGGAGGCGTTGTCAAGAAGCCATCAAAGATGCTGCCACTGATGTGCTGGGTTTTACGTCACCACCTAGAAAAAACCCATGGTTTGACAACGAGCTTAGGCTGGCACATGCAGCAAAGGTGGAAGAATACAAAGCAACGCTGCAACGAACAACGAGAGCTGTTCGTGAACTCTACGAACACAGACGAAGGGATGAGACCCGGCTTCTCAGAAGAAAGAAGAATGAGCACGAGAAGCGCGCGATCGAGGAGATGGAGAGGTGCTATGGCAGGAACGATGTCCGAAAGTTTTACCAGAGGGTGAAACAGTTATCCAGTGGATATAAGGTTCGGACAGAAGCCTGCCGGGACGAGAATGGACAACTAGTAGTAGAGTCGCAGTCGATACTGAGAATTTGGAAGAACCACTTCTGCAGACTGCTAAACGGCGATGATGACACCAATACCGCTGTCAGGCAGAATGTTCCACTCAATATGGACTATGATCGACGAGAATTCCGTCCCCCCGACTTAGACGAGGTCAAGATAGCAATATCAAGACTGAAGTCTAACAAAGCTGACGGTGCGGACGGACTGTCCGCTGAAATCTTTAAGGCAGCTGGAGATGATCTGGTTGGGCGTATGCACCAGCTCATCTGTAAGATATGGTCGGAGGAGAGCATGCCCTATGAGTGGAATCTCAGTATCGTTTGCCCGATCCATAAGAAAGGAGACCCCTTTGATTGCGCCAACTATAGAGGGATAAGTCTAATGAACATCGCCTACAAGATCTTCTCTGCCGTTTTGTGTACTCGCCTGAAGCCGTTTATAAATAACCTGATAGGCCCTTATCAGTGTGGCTTCAGGCCAGGGAAGTCCACCATCGACCAGATTTTCACACTACGGTAGATCCTGGAAAAGACGCAAGAAATGCAAATCGACACCCACCACCTTTTTGTCGATTTCAAGGCCGCATATGACAGCGTGCATAGGGACGAGCTACACAACGCCATGTCTCGTCAGGTTGTGCGGGATGACGTAACGAACTCACCGAGACCTTCAATGTCAAAAAAGGATTTAGACAAGGCGACGCGCTGTCATGTGATTTCTTTAACATCATCCTGGAGAAGATCGTGCAAGACTCACACGCCAACACTACAGGCACGATCTTCCAGAAGTCCGTACAACTCTTAGCATACGCGGACGACATTGACGTGAATGGCAGAACACAGCGAGCGGTCAATGAGGCGTTTGCTGGCATTGAGGCGGAAGCGGCTAAAATGGGTCTAGCAGTGAATGAGGGCAAAACGAAGTTTATGCTGTCATCAAGTAAGGACACACAACATCGACGTCTTGGACAGAGCGTCACAATGGCAGCTATAACTTCGAGGTAGTCAAGGACTTCATCTACCTTGGCTCCGCAGTAAATAGTTCAAATAACATCAGTACCCAGATCAAACGCAGAGTAACTCTTGCCAACCGCTGTTTCTATGGGCTCAAGAGGCAATTGAGTAGCAGAGCCATCTCGTTGACGGTTGTACGGGCTGTACAGCGACATGCGTCTAGTCAGGCGTCTTCGGATCCAACGCCTCAGATGGCTAGGCCATGTAGAGCATATGGACAACTCAGCTCCGGACCGAAGAGTCTTCGACTCCGAACCAGTGGGACAACGCAACAGAGGACACCCGCGTTTAAGGTGGCGCACCCAGGTGGAGAAGGACCTCAACCAACTTGGCGTGCGACACTGGAGACAGCTAGCCAGAGACCGTGATAGCTGGAGAGTCTTGTTTGTTGAGGCCCAGGTCCATCCCGGACTGTAGCGCCAAATAAAGAAGAAGAACAATTGTTTTTTTTATTTCACTCAAAAGATAATTGAATGTTATTTCGTTTTAGAGTTTCCCTACTTATTGACGCCGCACATGCGTCTCTCATCTTAGCAGAAAATTGTTAATGACGGTCTGAAGAGTTGAAGTGTGTATTGCCTCAATTATTGATTGATTTGATTGTTTCAAATCACTCAAATTTATTGGTTTGGTTTTGTAAACTACCTGTTTGCGATAACCCTATAGGAAAAAATCAGGTACAGTCAGGTCTGGACTTGGGCGGTCAACGAAGTATGGAGTTCATTTCCGTTGCAACACTGCCATAAAACGATTGTGCAGGTTCACACCAACATGCCCCATCTTATTATTATTCTCATCCGGTGGAAAAAAATGTCTTGTAACATTTTCACGGTTCAACGGTCCTAAGAGACCTTAACAGTGCGACAGTTTTCTTCGAAAAAGTATGGCCCGACAATGGAGGAACTGCACCACACTTTGAATCGAGCTGGATGAAGTTTCGTCTCATGGAGAATTTCTGGGTTTGAGTCATTCCATATTCGACAATTATGCCTGTTTACATTGCCGGTTTGCATGAATATGGAGTATAGCATGGTTTCGTCCTCGTCCACCATTTGAAGGAGCTTCTGGCAAAATTGATAGGAAAGTCTGCGGGGCTTTATTTGCTTGTAATTTGAAAAAAATTCTTGTGTTTGTGCAGAATTGCCAGCAGTGACTGTCTGTTGATATTTTGATTATATATAGATTGCTCACTGAGCAAACAAATTTCTTGTCGAAACGCTTGGAGTAGCTCAGCAGCAATTGTTTCTTGTGTACAAAATCAAGGGTTTCGTTGGTCAGGGCTTCGAGCGACTGCACCAAGTTCGGAAAAAGAGTTTACCATCATTTTCATGGTCCATTTCCTCGAAAGCGTGCTGACAAATGTGCGCCGATACTCCCTTTGGACGTAAACAACCAACTCCAGTGCAATTTGAGTTTCATCATCCCAATCGTGCATTTTCAATTTCATTTCAAATGTTACTAAATATTAGTAACAGTTTACAAAATACAAAAAAAAAACAGAGTTGATTAATTACTCACAAAAAAAAAAGTTATTACATTTTATTTTGGTAGAGCGATTCATCACACCAGCCACCTCATTGGGGGAATGCAGTACAATGTCGAGCACGTATGTACATATCGATGGCAATGAGCTTGTAATCAAGTAGCGATGCACTGAGGACATTACTCCACAAACCCTGTGGTCACTTAAGCTCAACATTCGTTTGCCTTGATTTGATTAAGGACGTAAAGTTTCATTACATTTCAACATTCGTTTGCCTTGATTTGATTAAGGACATAAAGTTTCATTACATTTATTCAATTTCAATCAACTTACGTTTAGTCCTTAATTTTCGTAACATCTCTATACGCCCATCCTAAATGTGTATTCATGTATTCCTCACTTCCTTAGTTTAAGTCGCTAGAAAATAGAGTAATTCACAGTGTACCCTGTATGCAAATTTTTGGAGTCAGTTCAAATGAGCTCACGTAACAACAGAGAGTTGGTTCACAGCAGCCACAGATCACTGCGCTTTAACATGCATGCATGTCAAAGGACAGAAGCACTCCCTCGTAAATTGTTATCTTTCAAATCAAACTACAGCTCACACCTTAATTTCAGGCAATGCCACCCATTCCTCAGCCAGTTAACGTGATTTCTTGCACAGCATTAATCAAACGTTCCAAATCAAATGATGACAATTACACCCTACTGCTTCCTGAATTCCCCAAGTTAAGTGACCCACTGGGTATGCCATCAGCCCTTGTTGTGCTTGTGAAACAATTTTCAAGTAAATAAGTCACCCTGAACGTGCGATTAACAAATTTCAAAAGCACACACACGCCCAAGTTCGGCTACGACGATTTAGGTGCGAATTTCCTAATATTATTTCACAAAATAAGCCGGAGGTACTTCCGAAACGAATGTGCACACAAATCACCCAGCACTCCGGCTCAGAGTGCACCAAGGACCCAACAGCATTCCACTCTCACATACACACACTCAGGCACACTCCTCTCGTCCTTCTGGCTGTGGGTGGTATGTCCGTCCACAACTTTGGGATGGCCCTAGGATTGAACCGGATCCTTGAAAATGTCCCATTCAGTGAGAGATTTAAATAAACGTTAACTTCTGAGAGAAAGCATAAGTAATTCGAATTCATTTTCAGGTGTGGGGAAGGAAATTGAACGAGTGGCTCAATGACTCTGAACTTAGTCGCAGAACTTCGTAGATACCTGACAGACTTTGCAACGATGAGATAGTGACTGCTGCCACCACCGATTGCCAACTACTGAATGCCGAATGGCAAATGGCGAATGCCTTCATTCCCTGGAGCGTTTCCTTTCAACAGAATGAAGAAGTATCTTTTATGCAAATGCCCGGACATTAAAGCAAAATCGTGTTTATGGAAATTGAATCCTGTCGAGTGCGTCATATTGAAATGACTTGCCACCTCTACGCCTCATCCTGGCTCTGGGACACTCTTTCGATAATCTCTCGGTCACCTCGAACCTCCAACCCCTGTCGGACGAACATGGTGGACGAACAAATTTATTTTCTTCATCAGACCATAACCCTGAGATGAAATTTGACTGAGAATTTGAAATTTGAATGGAACTTGGATCTACACACGAGCGAGTGGAAGGCCCATAAAACTGGACGAAACAACGACTAGCACTGCTCTTGGAACCCATTTAAACAATAGAATGTGACTTAGAGAGCCAGGCTGGGAGAGTCAGTGGCAGGACAAGGAAAATACATCCCGAAGGCAAAAACCATAAATTTCCAAAACATTTCCCATTGCTAACGTATTTTTCAGAGAGAAACTTTTTGCGAACTTAACAACGTTCCGAATGTTGCTGCTACGGTACGGCTGCTTCTGCTGCTACTACTGCTGCTGCATTATGCTGCAATAATACAAACGAACACCTAAATGCTTTTAGCGTAGTTCCTGCCTCGCCCGTCATCCTCTGCCGGGCCATCATCCACCGCCGCATGGCCTGGCTGTTGTTGAATCATCTCTCACTTGCTCAGTTCTTTAGATTTTGATGGGATTTGTGCATAAATCGCCCGGGAACAGGACACAAAACGAATTGTTTTCGGTCGGAGCGGTATCGGATTTCCTCTCCTTCCATCGTCTGTCCGCGCTTTTACATCAAATCATAATCACAATGGGGAAGTTTTACGAACTTTTTAAGTGCTTCTATCCACTGTCACCCAGTTTTGAACGTGTCCGCAGGAAGGCGGGTGAACCTCCTTCCGCGTCGACTGGGACGACGTGCATCCCTCGCTCTCGGACTTTTCAAAATACGGATACAATTCAAAATACAAACGTTTCAAGGTCTGCTCCGCTTGCACAAGGGAAAGGCTCCATTCGGAATGTGCCAACAATTAGAACGCCGTTTTCCTCCGGCTAGTGCTGCCTCTTCTGTCATTCTGCCCGCGTGTCGTCGTCTTGACGGAAGCGAAAAACACGTTTTTCGTTTATGGAAAAATAGAGGAGCTGTCAAATGCCCCCTGCCAACATAGAGCTGCGCCATCATGTAAGAGATGGCGTAGTAACATTTGTGTTGGAGGCAAACTCTCCATTCCACTACGGTCATCATCGCCGTCCTGGGAATGATGCCCTGTCCGTACGAAGACTCGACTAGAACAGAAGCAAGAAATGTTGAAGCCAAACACGAAATAAGAAATTAATTCACCATAAAGTAGTCAAGTCACGTAGCCGAGTGCTGAGAGAAAGCTCCATATTTCTTAATTAGCTCTTCAATGACACGAATGAGCAACACAGCAATTTGCTTTTACAGCGTCACCCCATGACTTTTGAGACCAGCGCGAAAGTAGCACAGCAACTCCCAACATCCCAGCATCATTTCGCGCTGCCAAGGACGTCTCGTCCCCTTTGACTCTGTCAGAAGTCACATTCATCGTCCGCTTGAGAGCGTGTTTATGGTTTGACGGAATAGGTGGTGCCTGAATTAAAAGAAACGTGCATACCAGAATCACTAATTAATAGGAGGATCCTGCTGCTCCTCGTGCTCCCGGTGCCGAAGCTGGTGATGATGATGAGTTTACGTCTCCGAGGATTGCCGGGGAACGTTACAATGGAATGAGCGACGACCGTGATGATGACTGTTAGGAGGATGTCTTTGGCAATTAAGAGAAAAAATTAAACGAGCAACAGAAAGATATAATTGCCCACGATTTCACTTGAAAAGTTTTGTGATAGCGATTAAGGACGTTCACATTCCTAGAGACGGCTGTCAATGGAATGTTTTCTGGTGGGATGGATCTAAAATGTTCAATTGGAAGAGCAAAACCCACACAGGCACGGACAGGAATGCCATTTCTTGTGGACTGTCTGTGTTGATGGAATTTTAAATTTAAATTTCTTGATTTTTTTTACTGTCTGTCTTAAGCGCTGAAATGAAGCCTTAAATTGTTTAAAACTTAAAAATAGATATGGGCGGTCTTCAAACCAAATAAAGCGTTCTTGATCAATAAGAGATAAGACTTTGTGTGAGGGAGTCTTGAATATTCAAATTGTCATTTCAGAAATCGAAGCCACATATTTAAACTGACAACCCCATGGTTTTTAATCCCTCTCCGTCAAATGGATCGAATCCTAATTGTCAAGTAGAGTACAGGGTGGGTCAAATACACGGTTTTTTTTCAAAAATGCAAAAATAAATAATTATAACAAAATTAAGTTTTTTTCATGTATTATGGCTTTATTTGTGAGAACAGACATTCCCTTCTGATTAAGAAACACAACGTCGTTCAAGTGGCTGCCTCGGTTGACTTCGTAGTAGCGCCTTATGTCACCCTTATTTTCTAAGACCTTGTTGATGGTTTCGGGCTGTAGCTCACTGAGTGCTTGAATGATATTGGCCTTAAGTGCTTGAATCGTTGCCGGATTGTTGGCACAACATCGGTCATTCACGTCGAAAGAGGTCAAATCGCAGCTCCGAGGCTGCTAATTGACATGGCCAAGATGGCGATAAAACGACTTGGAAATTTGGTGCGCAAGAGATCGATTGTATCATGGGCTGTGTGGCATGGAGTGTCCTCCTGCATGAACCGGAGGTTGACCAAATCACTGTCTTCATTTTTAGTAAAAAAAAAAAGTCGGTTTACATGGCTATTTAGTGGCCACCGTAGGCATTAACATTGATCGCAGCTTCAATTACAAAGAAAAATTGCACTCTCGGCCACAGCACGTACAATCTCATCTGTGCGCACTGTACGACGACGGGGACCATGAGTGTTGTCCATTAGCATACCAGTCTCATTAACTTGAATATAGCAGTTTCGGTGGATGCCTCATTTCAACCAAAACTTCTTTTCAAAAAACGCACCATTTGGGCTACACAGCACTCATTTTCTAAATAAGTTTTTAATATTTTCCAAAGTTGTTGAAACGTAAATCGACTCATTTCGCAAATTTATGAGATTTCGAGAAGAACAGCTATCAGTGTCGAAATAACCTATGATTTAAAAAAAAACACTGGGTGGCCCACCTTATAGACGAAGTTACGTTCAGATCATCTGTCTCCGAACCCATCATAGCTACATCGGGCACACCTCAATGCAGTCACCTCAATCGTTTGATTCGTCCTTACTATGAACGACATCCATCGTATTATCATGGACTTTCATTTGTCTATCTACGCCTATGACATGACAATTTATTCGATCATTTCCTCCGACTGCAATTCTCTTCAGAACGGCCTAAAAAGGTATTCTGTTTGGTGTCAGAAGAACGATCTTGTGCTTAACATCAATAACGGCCAAGCAATTACATACTCTTGCAAACGTTCCCCAGAATCGCTTAGAAACTACCGTCGAACTTCGATAACACGAACTGCCACAACAAAATTCGAGTTATCCAGACTTTTAGTTATCAAGTAAAATAGAAAATTGATATAAATATATATTTATCTGCGAAATAATACACAAAACGTAGAGGAGTATAATTATAATTTAAAATAGTCTGTTACACATGGCTGAAGAGTGGATTATATCTGGTATTTTTTCAAACTTCAAATTCCAACTTCAGTTGAATTTCTACCTTATAGTTCTGAAAATCAATTAATTTCATCCAATTCCCCCCGCTCAGAATATTCACCAAAAATCACGATCTTGCTTATGCAGTGCCCTGAAAACAATTCATTGTAAAATGAACTTCTAGAATACGCAGAATTTGGGAATTTCTCTTTAGAATTCGACTTATCGAAGGTGACACCAAATAATCTTGTCGAGCTATCCAGACATTCGAGTAATCGAAGTTCGAGTTATCGAAGTCAAATTACATGTAAATTTCAGTCTTGACGCTTTTGCCATCCAATTTCATTCATCAAATATTCGAGTTATCGAAGTTTGGCTGTATTTCCTTTGGAACGAAAAAGTGCCCTCAGATTCAGATTTGGGGCGATCTTTGATAGTGGGCTCAGCTTTCATTCCCAAGTTGACAATGTTAAGATCAAAGCAAATTTCGCGACCGGCTTTTTCAAACCGCGGTCGAAAGAATTTTCTAATCCCTTTATCACAAAATGTCTGTAAATCACATCTGCCATTCTCGAATTTTCCAGCCAAGTAAACTCACCTCACTTCCCGGTCCCCATTCGCCCTAATGAAGCTGTCCAGCGTAGGCGCCACTTATTCGCCTTGAGCTCCTCGAAAACCGGGGCAAAACTGCTTATCTGCTCTTTCTCCAAAAACTAATTTCTGGTAATACAGGCTGCCCGGGCTTCTCGAATTGGTGTCTCTTCGCATCAATGCCAGCAATTTTAGGTATTCAGCTCTATCCCGTATTAGACCACACATCACTAATTACGGCTTCAACTTACCGGTGTCAAGAATGTTACAGCAAAGCCTCTCTTCGCAACCACCTACACTTCGGTTTTTTCCTACCCTAGCCCTCCCCATCACTAGCATTTAGTCAAAGTTTTTAAGCTTATTTCATTTACGTTCATCGCTTGGAATAAGCTTAATATATTGGGTGTGATGAACCCACTGTACAATTTCGTGGGGACTATAAGATGGATGCGTAAGGACCTCCCGACCAAGTTCCCGGATCTTCTGGAGAGTCGATATCGATGTGCGTGTTGACTAGCGTTATTCTGATCGATCACAATTCCTCTTTTATGAGCCATAGCCGCTTATAAGCCATTGCTTCCTTCACTTAATCCAATTTTTGACAAGTCAGGTCCGAATTAAGAGTTTTGCCGTAGGATATCAGCTCATAGTAGATGATACCCAGCCAATCCAACCAAACACACAGCAAGACCTTCCCGAATCGTCAATCAATTCTTTTTTATCTTGACGTTGTTGTAGGTTATCCACTTTTCAACACCAGTTACCATCTGTTTCAAAAATGAATTGATGTTGTTTCGATTGCAAAATTGACATGCAAACTAAAAATTAAAAAAATGTTGGATCAAATTTTTTCTTTGTGTTTAGTCCTTATATCAATTATGAATCGAGCACAAGAAACAGCATGGCTTTATGTTTTCTAGTTTTTTAGAAAACTGAAAATTACTCCTTTCTTATAAGATATTTTGGTATTTGGTATTGAGGCCCATGGAAAATGGACCGATACATATGTTGATTCCTACAATATTTGTCACCTCTTTTTTAGAGCTTTTTTTCTTTCTACATAGTTCTACCTTCATCGGTAAGTTTCAAGACAGTGGGGAAATTGATTGAAGTTAGAACAAAATACCGTTATCAATAATTCATCGTACTCTGAAAAATAATGTCTTACTTTTTCCTAAGCCTAAAACATATGTACTTTCAAGGTATTCGAAAAAGTGGCTCGAGAGACGTGGTGTAGTAAAATTTAAAGTTGTGTAATCCGGATTCGAACCAAGACATTCAGTGCAGAAGTCAGCACTTTCATCCACCACGTCACGTGTTTCCTTTTTAACAACGAAAAATACCTAAACTTGGATCAAACTCCAGACCTCCACCGAACTCTAATCAAAATTGATGATACCCCTGGAGCAAGCAAAATTTTACCGCGATAGACCCTAGTACTAGATTATGTCAAAAATTAATCCTAAATACATCCGAATGCTAATCGAACTCTTTCGAAAATAACTAATGCCAGTCCATAATGTTCTGAGAGATTTCAACTCGAACACAATCAATCAGGAGGATTTACCCAGACAACTGTATCAACTTAAATGGATTTAATTAAACAGCTTATGCGGGGAATGCACATTCGACTGGAACTAAGCTTTCGAACGATGTCTTGTGCCTGTCAACTACCATCCATCCATCCATCCACCCACCCGCCCAATCCACAAGCCGAATAAACCAAAGCTCGTCCGTTGCACACTCATCATTACTACGTTTGGCCTGATGATCATAAACATGGCGTCCATTTAATTGCAGAAACTACTACTCCAGGCCTCCAAATTATTCATTACCACTCCAAGCCGAACCATTCACTACTCGCACAGTGGGTAGATTTGCACCCCGGCCAGCCAGACCACCGTGTGTGGTGGTTCCAAACCCACATCCAACCCCCAACACATTACATTGCCACATTCAATTGAATACAATCAAACTGCACAATGAAGCCACCCATTGCAGCTATGTAAACTCGAATTCCTAATTATATGCGTAGGCACAGAGAGCACACACCATTGCGTAGCGCCATTGCACACTACGGCGACCCCTGGCCAGTGCCCATTGTGCTGGGAATCGAGAACGGAACGATAATTCTCGATTAGAATACAAAGCACTTTCATCATTCCTCTGCAGAGACTGCATCCCTATGGATCGTAAATGGGAATCGGATCCCATTGTAATTTCGGTGTATTTCCAAATTTACTTGGGCGGCTTCCCACCAGCCAGCGTTCGGGGTGTCGCTTCGTTTTGCGGTGCTGACGCTTTGTAATTTCGCTTCGAATGGAGTTAACAACAATAATTTGTTTCTCCACACAATTGACATAACAATCACTAATGTACAACACATGCAAGCACAGCCCGCTTGGGATTGAAAGGGTTACTGTGCCTTTTTCAGACAAAAAGAAGCACTCACCGGGAACTCATCCCCCCGCCACAGCCCGCTAAATGCTGACTGACTGCTGAGCACTGCTCCCCCGAACCACGTGGGGACTAACACAAGCTGGCGAAGAGCACGAACGGGGAAAACGCACAATAATCAACTTGGATTTCACGCTTCGAGCGTGAATCAATCAATGTCGTGCTGTGTAGGAGCATCATCCTTGCATGAAGCAGCCATGGTTTCAGGCACCCGCGCTCCTACGGATTGTTGTACTCGCATAGCTCGCTCCCATCACTTCCGTCTCATCACGTCCTCGATCAAAGAACCAGCGTCAGCGCCCCACCGCCCCCAACTCCATCATATTCGAACATTTTGGAAACTCAAGCTCAGGCTACGTACATATTTCGGAACAACAATGTTCATTAGGCTAATTACGCATACCGAGTTACGAAAATCCGATTTCACGTAATTACAAGCGGAATGCGCGCATTGTAGTGAAAAACATGGGGAAAAATACCTGATCACATCACGAATTACTTCCAGCTAATTGCGCTGCGGTAATCAATTTGCTGATTAGGATCAAATGCTACAAGGATTCGGAGTGTTACAGTTGCTCGTATTTTCGGAGGATGGTGAGGATGGCATGGGACCGGGACGTCCAGCGGCTTAGGCCTTCATTAATATTCCATTCTTTTTTCTGTTGAGGTGCTTTTTCATCGAATGTGTTGCGGGTTAATTCGATTTTGATTGCGGGGTTCTGCTATGACGCCCGTGTAATTCGGAGTGCAGCCGTCGAGTAGTCGTGTCCAGTTGCAATAAGAAAAGTGCGACTGTAATGAGTTATTGATGGTGTACACTGCTGAGTGCTGAGTGCTGAGTTCAAAACCGTTTGGTTGAGTGAGGTTAAAATTTAGGGAATTAAGGCGAGGCGGGACTTGTCCAAGTTTCCATAGAGTCAAAATGGATGAATGGCATGATACAGTGATTCGGTTGTGTCAACCGAAAATTTAACTCGCTTTGAAAATGTCCGCATGTCTTCGCGAAACCATGTGCTCAGTTCAAGGAGAGTTATTGGTTGCAACTATTTCATAGAATGTTTTCGTTTTTCGTCAATAGTTTCCATGTCGGGTCTTTGAACTTAAAACATGACTTTGAAACTATCCTCAATATTAACTATTGCTTATCAATTCGCGTGATTCAGACAGACATGTCGTCTAAAGGGTGTAGTGCTATGGTCGGCCTCTGTACTTAATTCAAAATACTTTTATATGAAATTCTGTACAGTTTGAATTTTTTTTTAAATCCTAGCGTAAGGTTGGGTAATCATCTTACTTACTTAAACAAAATTAAGCGGGAACTGTCGATCGTGACGGGGTAACCCTCGTGCGGGAAACGCTGTCAGTCGATTTGAACAATGTGCCAGCGCGCTGGTTCCGCTGCAGAAGTTTACTGTGAAGATGTCTGGGAAAATGACAGACGACAAAAATTACATGCAAATCTGCAATCAGTATGCCCTTGCAAATCAAACAGCCTCTTGTTATCGTATTTTTACATTGGCAGTGCTAACTTTGATGCGTCTCCAGGATAGCCCGTCTTACAGCTAATACCTTTGCCATTTGTGCCATTTTGCGGTTATTTTGAAAAATTGTTAAATAAAATGTAATAAATTCTATATGTTGCAATTGCTTATGCTAAATGCAATATGTTGTTATTTGCTCTACAGTCGGATATAATAACTATTGGTTCATAAGCGAGACCTCGAGCATAGTAATCGCCTGATTTTGTTCATGTTTTGGGTTGGTGTGTCGACTCCTAAGCAAGTTGAGGTTGAAAGCCTAACTTAGCATAAAACTAAAACTATCTTAAATATATGTCCATAACTGTATAAACAATGACACCAGAGCGTATACGTATTATACCTACATAATATTCATAATAAACACCTAATATATAACCTTTTTGAATATATGACCTTTTTTGATTTTTATTTCTTTGATATTTGGTTTTTTATTTTATTTTATTTTAGCCGGCACATCTAACCACCACATCACGAAATTTGAGTTGATATCTAGATAGATTTGTCTAAGCATTTTTCTTTCAAATATCAAATAAAATACATAATTGATATTCATGTATTTGCGATATAACACATAAAACGTAGAAGCGCATAATTATAATTTAAAATAGTCTGTTACACATGACTGAAAAGCAGAGGTTTTTATTTGATTTTAAAAAAAAAATCTTCAATGGAATTTAAACCATTGTAGGTACACAGAATCATTTGTTGATTCATGAGTCTTTTAATATGAACGTAGAATGAGTAATAATTTTGCAACCAACTCCTTTGAAGGTGGTTGAATCAAAGCACGCTCATTTATTGCTAAGTCTTTCCCTATTACACCACATAAAATATTTCGACAGTAACTTGATATGTGGGAAACTCCTGAGTAAAAATAACGCCATCCACCTGCAGAACCGACAGACCTTGCATATTTCTGGTATTTTTTCAAGCATCAAATTCCATCTGCAGCTAAATTTCTCCCTCATTTCTTTCGTTTGGGCCCGAAAGCAATTCCTTATAAAACGAACCTATAGAATACGCAGAATTTGAGAATTTCTCTTCAAAATTCTACTTATGGAGGATGACGCCAAATAATCTGTTCGAGTTATCAAGACATTTGAGTAATCGAAGTTCGTGTAATCGAAGTCAATTTACATGTAAATTTCAGTCTTGGAGCTGTTGCCAACCAATTTCACACGAGTTATCAAATATTCGACTTATCGAAGTTCGACTGTATTTTATTTTTCAAGAGCAGAATTTTAATAATACTTTATTTTGATCATCGGGATGTTCAACTTATGAGCTTGAAATTTAATAATAGTCCCAGTATTGGTATTGATCATGCAGTTATAGCATGACTGCCTATGCGACTTGGGCGTTTCATGTGATTATTGAAGTTTTTTCGCTGATTATTACGTACTTACTACATTTTAAATTTAAATTCGGATAAAGCCGACGATTAATCAGTTTTCGATTTCGGTTTTTATTTTAACCCTCTGAAGGGCAAGACATAAAATTAAAAAAAAGTAGGAGAAATCAGGGCTGGATGTAATAGGGATAAGAAATAATATCAAAAAAATGAATGTTCCTATCAGTAAAGAGAAAAAAAAATAAGAGAGAACTTTTTTATTTTTTTCATACCTTTCGGGAAGTCTGCTTTAATTTCTAAGAGGAAAGATCTTCGATGGGTGTCCAAAAAAATCAGTTTTGTAACTTTATTTTTTAGTCTCCCGCCCCACACGAAAAAGATACGGTCTTGATGGTTTTGTTCTTATCATGCTGTAGTGATATGGTTGAATTGTGTGAGTTGGGGTTTTTTGTAAATTTTGGTTTTTGCTTAAGATTCTATGTCGGAAGTGAAGTAAAACAACAGTTTACTTGAGGTTCTGCGATAGAACTAACTTTATTTTATTTTCAAAATATCTTCGAACATAACAGACATGGGAATTGCGTCGGACGAAGTTCGTGCACATGACCCTATTGTGGTGGACAGTTTCTTACAACCTGAAGACAAACGTGGGACCAGAAATTACGTCAGCATTCTGACAAATTATTGATGCCGACTATGTTTGATGATATAAATTAAAGACAAGGACCGTTTTATTATTTTATTTTCCCCCTATTAGGGACTTCATTTAAATTCAAATCCGATCTTGCTTCGATCACTGCTTTCTTAAAACTAAACTACTTTCCTTACCCTATCCTAATTGCTCGATATCGATGTGCATCAGCCTTGACTTGCCACAATTGCGTCCCACGATGGATGCTCGGTGACGCTCACACGGTGGTGTCGGCTTGCATCGCTGTGCCTGGTCCCACGGTTTGCTGGCAGTGGCGCTGACCTAGCGTCTGGCTGTTTGCATACCTTTTGTTGTCTGGCTGCTCTCACACCTTCTGGCGTCTGGATGTTCGCTCACATTTGTTATGTGAGAGCGTGTTAACTCATACATAATATTATATTACTCGGAGCTAGTCGTTGTATTTTTTCGGGATATGTTGTAACATGTATCGAAATACCTACAACTAAATGCACACAATTGATAAAAAAATTACGACTTTAAATATCAACAAGCGCCCTTCTGATTTTTACTTTTTTTAAATTAACTACTGAATATCCTTATTTCCTTATCGTTATTGCTCAAACGTACTGAGGCCTATTTTTGTTCTCCAAATTGACCTCTTTTGATACATTTATTGCTGAAATATGTATTTTTAAATGGAAAATGGTTTGGCTGAACTACGTCTACGTGTTACTTTTTGCCCCACTTTCCCCTAGTGAAAAATATAATAGCAAAAAATTCAAGTACACATATTTCTCAAATCTTACTTTTTTAATTTGATTGAAAAAAAATTTTTATATATACTTTAAGAAGTCAAATTTCAACCATTTTAATTTGTGAAACAATAGTGCCAAATAATTTACATTATTTGCATTGCCTACTTGTTTCTTCAACGTATTTCATTCGTCTGAGTCGAATATATAATATGGGTGGCAGGTACAAGGAGGATATAATACAGAACCTTATTGCGTACATGTTAACATGCAAACAAGGCACAGATTAACTTAGTCCTCTCTCTCTTTGCTCTTCATAATAAGTATCTCTTTTTCTTTCTTTAAAAAAGTAGCGTAATACATAATCTTAAATTTTTTATTTAATAATAAATTTTTTAAATTTACATTCTATAAAATAATATCCGACTGACGGATGTACGCTTATATCTTTTAAGCTGCGCTACGGATTCTAATGCGGTTTTCATCAATATATAGAGAAATTCTTGAGCAGGGTTCATACGTATGGTTTAATATTTTTTTGTGTTAATTTGTTGAATTATGGCGAACATTTTTCAAGATGTCTGTAGAAAATAATATTATTAATCTCTCAACACTGACTTCTGAGTGAATAACAGGGGAGTCCTATATATAAGAAGAAAATTTCAAACCAAATTTACATTTTTTCGAAATAAATATCAAGCTCTGAAATGTTCAGTCCACAGTCACTCCGGGTGTTTATGTAATTTGTTTATGCGATTTTTCTCTTTTGGAGCGGAGCTGCTTCTAAAGCATATTATCAGAAGAAATTAAAAGACAGTCAATTTTGGTTACAACATTTCGACTTCTTAATCGAAACTACAACATACACTCGTCGATCTACAAAAAAAAAAGATACATATTCTTCTGCTGAAAAGTACCAAGTAGTTAATAACGGGGTATATCAATACGCACCAAGTACATATGTCAAATTCGAACAAATTCTCGTTCAACTACAAAGAAGTACACAACAACTTTCTGTTCGCTTGTTTCATTCCACTCAACATTGCAATGCCTGCAGCAAAACAGTGCCAGTCAAGTAATTGATTTCATTCGATCATTTCAACCATTCAACAATCTCCAGGGAAGCATAACCATGAGAACGTTTTGAAATGAAACATTTTTAATTTTTTTTACATTGAACGTTAAGTCATCGTCATCGTCATAATCGTCTTCTTATGAGAGGTGTGGAGAAGGAGAAGCCTCTTAAGGACCAGGTTTACACTCCAAATGGTACATTGCGCAAAGTTTGTACTCATTTCCTTTCCACAACATACAACTCTTAATGGACTCCTTCAGCTTCACCACTTACAGATTCATTTATCGTTAAGTGCTGCTAACCATCAGCACATCGTCCATATTTTTCTGCATCATACTGACTGCCTTTCAAGTTCTGTCTATCTCTCTCTCTCTCTCACTCTCTCCTTCTCTGGGTGTATCTATCTACTTACAAGAGACTCTCAGCACAACGCATCTCAACTCAACTGCTGCAGTATTTGGCTCTTGAAACGCTGAAACGTCATCACCGATGCAGTAGTCGTCATCTGCTCCTTGTCTTCATTGCCCACGGATTGTGTGATGTTCGAAGACACTGGGTATCAAATCCATCCTTACCGAAGGCGAACCAGAGGAAGGTAGTAGAAAGAAGGACGAAAGAGGAAGGACTCTCTTGAAATAACTACTGTTGTTCATAAATAATCGTGCTTATGACAAGGAATATATGTTGCTGCTCCCAATGCATTCCCATGACCACGATGATAATGACGATGTTCAGTTTAAGTCCAAATTCATATACAAAATGACATGAAATGAGAATGATGGATGTGTCTATATGAGATCCAAATGGAATCGAGCACAAGGACCCACTCTCCTTAGTCAATGGCGTCCCTACTTCAGCTTGCCTGGATGTACTTACTCCGATCACACGATGGCAACGGCTGTACATTGGATGCGCTGCGCCTGTTCCAGCTCCTGCTCATGCCTCTGTACCCTACACCCTTCGGAAGGAAGTGATTATTATTTCAAATTGCATGTGTGCTCTAGCCTGGTACGAGCTCACAGGACTACACTCTTCCCAGATAGTTCTGTCTGCTTCACATGTTTCGGTGGAGAATAACAATAGTCAGCCCAAATAAGAGCTATCATGCCATTCCAGGACAGCATTGATGCTCTTGAGTGGTATCCATTGATTTATGCGGAAACAATTGAAAGTTTACATTGCGGTTGTGCTGAGCCCGAACATGAAGCGCCGATGCCAATGTGGGGCGACAGAAAACGTGACCATCAACTGCTAAGGGGTTTTGTCACCATCAGACACACACAAACCCACATACTCCTCCAGTGAATCAATCATTTGAGTGACTCTTAACAAATTGTTAATTTCAAAATGACTTCAGCAATGTTGTAAGGACACACACAGTCCCCAAGCCCACATACACGCACCCACTGAACAAAGAGATGTATGGAGTTGAGCTGTTGGCTCTCATTAGTCGAAGGATGTCCATTAGGAGTAATTTGGCTTCCATTTGGATTACTTCACTTCGATAGGATCAAGTGAATTCCCTTCGGAATAAGGAATCGTGTTTATAAATCATCAGTGACACGCAATTCTCTCATTTCAACCGCGTAATGTTGCACCATCATATTCCCCAGTGACACTGGTCTAATTTTTTTCTATCCTACACTGAAAGGGACTCAGCACCGCCGCCTCTGCCGGTGGTGGGTAATTTGTGTGCTGCCATTACTTGTGATTGGGGGGTTGCAAATGTTCATTCTGGGAATTGGAAGCCCCAGCATTTGGTGTGCACATCAAGTGGGGCACGTCTTCAGGCATGCGCTTAGCAAGGCTGCGGACAATTTCAGTTAATTAAATTCGTAGTGGAAGATGGTTTATTAACAGCGCATAAGCTCGACGAACGTTCAGTTGGAAAGAAGGTTGGACACGAGGCTTGTACGGAATTCATTTGACATGAATTTACTCAGACTATTTTTTTTTTATCAATTTTATGATAATCATTGATTTCTTTGAAGTCATTTGAAATACGAAAACTTCTTCATCGTAGCGTATGCTCATGTAGACAAAACGATCAATCCATGAGTTGACATTGATTATTGCGAATTTATGGACATGGAGATGTTATGCCTATGGACCTTACACGGATTGATAACATTGCAGTTGGAATCATCATGTTTTGAACCACGCTGTTGCTCCATGCACATTTGCTGCGAGTCATACTGTCGAACATCACGCACTCACTTACCCATCATCATTACCCCTTTCTTCTATTCTCTTCCTTCCACATTCGTACCGGGTTCGAATGTGGAAGGAAGATCGCCCAAGCGATCGTGACACGTAGTGTAGTCAGTGTTCTTTTGGGGAACATGAAACCACGAACTGGCAAAACAAAAACCCAAGGCAATTAACGTAAATGACGAAGTGCCGGGTTTATTGCATTGCGGTGTAATTGGGTCATGGTTATGATAAGTGTACGCTTTGAAAAACACTTGACAAATGCTGGCGTTAGTAAAATGATTTACTGTGAACCCTATGGAAATGTATTGGAAGATGGGATAAGGAGCAGGGTAATATTTTAGTATAAAAGGATGGTTGTTTTCAAGGAAAGGTTAGAGTAATTCTAGTATTCCTCCTTCTCATAAGACGGTTTCGGCCACGCTAAGGACAACGGACCTCTTATGAAGGGCACTAAACACAGAATAAAGTAAAATAAATCTATTTACTCGTGTTTGCTCTCCGCGTCGACTCATACGCAGGGGGTGCCAGGTTCGATACCCGAATTTACCACCTATCATAATTCACGGCTCCACATCTTTCGAGTCACTGACAATGCTCAAAGAGTATTCCTGTGTAGAAAAAGCTCTTCTTCAACTTCGCCGTTCGGAGTTGGCATTAAACTGTAAACGCGAGTGGTTGCTGAGAAGCTAGGCCCAGGTCCACCTCGGACTGTCGCACCACCCATATTATTATTATTATTATTGACACTCTTCCCTTAACATTAACCAAGCACGGTGCCAAGACGAAATCATTTCAATCAACAGATCACAGAACAGACAGGAAGCAACGGAGAACAAAGCAATGTAGACTTATTGAGCTGTTGCTGTGAACACGCTAGTGCCACAGCAGGTTAGTTTAGTAAGTTTCAGGTCAACTTCCCTGAAAAAAGCATATTGTTCCCTCTCGTAGACAGATGTGGTCAAAAACAAACACTGCTAAACTTATTTCGTGTTTTATTTGAATTAGTTGATTCTTTCAAAATGCCATAAGCTTTTTTATACTGTATCTGGGCAAACAATTTTTGTTAACTGGACTGCGAACAACGGTTCTTGCACTCACCGAGCCTTTTACCTTAAAATGAAGCTCGTTCGACGATAAAAAAAAAGGTTCGGGACTAACAGCTCTCAGTACAACCCTCTTGTCTGCAATTTGACCAATTCTTTGCTGCAGTTTTGTTCCATAAATGTCTTTGTATTCAATGCACACGTATAATGCATTCAATGCAATTTGATATTTTCTGCGTTTAAATACAACTCACATAATTTTCAACCAATTTACTTGGTTTTTCTTTTAAACTATTCAGAAAAAAAATGAGAATGACATACAGTGGCTGAATTGCTTCCTTACGATTTATTGATTGAAATGCTTAGTTTCCGTCGGACTGAAACCTTTTGATTTTGACTCGTTTATAGTCTTCTACAATTCAGTTTTTAATTTATTTAGAAAGAAATTTGATCGGGCCTACATTATTTTCGATCTCAATTGTTTTCCCATTTTTGTATCATGAGTACGTTGCGGTGATATAGACAGCATTTCTGTGCTATTTCGCATGATAAAAGTCTTTTTGAGAATGTTAAACGATGTTGTTCTGGCTATTTTTTATATAATTTTATATATATATATTATTTTCTTAAATTTAAATTTTGAAAATTTTTAAATAAAAACCTGGTTTTTCAACTAGAATGTCGCTGTTAGCAATAAGTATTATGCTAAAATCATAATGACGAAATTTAAAATAAAGTATGATACGCCAAGGAAGGAAAAGAAAGGAAATATTATAACATTTAAGTTTGTCTCTATTTTTTGGTTATTACCTCAATTTTTTTGCACTATCACCAAAGAGGTGTAAATTTAATCCTTTTTTTAAAGGCGTTTATAGTCCTTGAGAGAAATAATTAACTTAGTAGAGTCAAAACCAAAATTAGCGAAATTTATTTTTGTTTTTTTTTCCCTTTTAAATGAAAACGTTCAACAAAGCTAAGTAATCATCTCGAGGAATTGGTTATTTTATTATAATGGGTTAAAATTATTTCTTCATTAATATTTTGAGTAAATTATATTCCAAAGTATTGCATGTTACCTGTTCACATGTACGGTACTGCCCCCTGCTGCTTTGGTTGTGTTCGCACATGAAGAAAAAACCAAAAAAGTTGCTTATCGCTGAGCCTTACATTAAATTCATTTGAAAAGAAGAAAATGTTTTCTAAATTAGCATATACATAGAGTAACGATAGTTATGTTTAAAAGGTTTGTCAGAGGAGGGCCACTTTAAGTCGGCAGCAATGTTTTCTGTGACAGCTGATTTGCCAGTTATTTGTTGTTGTGAGGAAATTCATCTGGAATAGACTAACGACGAAGCAACATGAAGAACATGGTTCAATTCGAGAAACTCAAACTAAGGCCTTTGTCAAAACGCAATTTTAAACAGTGCTAGCCTTACATCAATCACTCTCGTTGTGCGTTCTTTTGGATGTGGATGTGGATGTTTCCACAGTCCTAATGGCGGAGTTTGAGAAACAGGAATACCATTTGAACTTTGACTCCAAAGAGGACGGGCTGGTATTAATAAAAGTTGGTAAATCGGTGATGGCACCTAAAAGCCGACGATGAAGGTGTTGACGCACCAACTCAATCTATGTTGTGGATTATGTGCCGGTTGGTCCATTGGTCCACCATCAAAACTGGTTATGGTCAAAATCTTTCAGCCAACTTTGAACAGTACAGTTGTCGTGCATGATTTCAATTGGAAGCCAACAGTCCACGGCTTATTTACCGAAGTTCGGCGAAGAGTATTTCAAAATCAGAATTTCTGTGTTCCCCATTCCGATTAGATTGGTTTTCAGGTGATTTTAATTCCACCAACTCTAGTTAGTTATTTTTTGAATGTGCATTTTTGAATTGGAGTTTGAAATTCTTGTTAGACTATTTTTCTTTCTTTAATAAGGCCAACAAATACTACCTACATCAGTGCTTTAAGTGAAAACCTTTTGCATTTGGTGATAATGGAAGGTCCTTTTCTGGTTCGTTTTCATTTGAAACATTTCTAAAGGCACAACTTACACCTTCATCCTGTACCTAATGTATGCAAAGAAGCGCCTTTGCTAATATTTTATTAACGGATTCACCTACTTGACTAAATGGTGAGTAAAACAGCAGCCAGTTGTACTGTGCAGGGAATTGAGGATTTTGATAGGTGCGGCGCATCAGTTTCCAACAACATTTGGAAGTCAATTTGTTCGAAGAATGTCTTAACCTACGACGGTCTATCTTTTTTTTTTCATTTGCAATACTGGAGCAATTCATTATATTCCAATTTATTTCACAGAAACTCAAGGTGGAGGCAAATAAACAATTTTCACACAATTGAAAACAAAACACCATTTTCTACTCATTACAGCTTCTACAACAATTCACTGCTCATAATCGCATTTTCCTATACATTTAAATATTTATAAATTAATCAAACTCTTTTATTTTAAATTCAATTCATGGTTTTTGTACATCATTTTGTTATGTACGAAATCGAATTGTGATGTAAGCTTAAGCAACATATCTGTCCAATGCAAAAACGGACCATGAGTGTCGTCATGTGACACTATGTCCAGGATACCTTTGTTTTACTCACATCATTGCATACAATTATATTGTATAAGTACATAATAACTAAAAATAAATAAAAATAATTTATATTATATAAATAAATTGGTAAATAAATAAATTAAAAAAAATGTATCTGTAGAATAAATCCGAGTTCATGGATATTTAATACATATTTCTGTGTTTTATTTCAGCTTAAAATCTCCCGCCTTTTAAAAAACACCCTTTACTTATACAATCTGTTTTACAAAAAATTTAAATTCAAATGAGTCTCTAAGATGATGTGAATTTCGTTACTTATTTGGCTTATGCCTATAGTATTTTGGGATGTGTACATTAACAATTACGACTTAATACTGGAGTTTGAATTTAAATTTGTTAAGACCACAGATACCTATATAGTAATAGTATACAATTTTTATACTTATCATTCACATTTACATACGCCGTAGTTTGATACGCGGAGGGTCCCAGGTTCGTTCCCCGAATTTACCAACTTTCATAATTCACGGCTAAACCTCTTTCGAGTCACTGATGAAGCGCAAAGAGTATTCCTGTCTTCTCAAACTTCTCCATTCTAAGTAGGCATAAGACTGCAGGTCCCATCCACTTGTGATAGAACCATAGCGTGCACAACGGAATGGTTGCTAATCCCAGGTCCGCCTAGGACAGTCGGAGCACCAATATTATTATTGTATTATTGGTCAAGTTAAGTATACATCAATGTTTTTTAAATGAAAACGTTCAACAAAGCTAAGTAATCATCTCGAGGAATTGGTTATTTTATTATAATGGGTTAAAATTATTTCTTCATTAATATTTTGAGTAAATTATATTCCAAAGTATTGCATGTTACCTGTTCACATGTACGGTACTGCCCCCTGCTGCTTTGGTTGTGTTCGCACATGAAGAAAAAACCAAAAAAGTTGCTTATCGCTGAGCCTTACATTAAATTCATTTGAAAAGAAGAAAATGTTTTCTAAATTAGCATATACATAGAGTAACGATAGTTATGTTTAAAAGGTTTGTCAGAGGAGGGCCACTTTAAGTCGGCAGCAATGTTTTCTGTGACAGCTGATTTGCCAGTTATTTGTTGTTGTGAGGAAATTCATCTGGAATAGACTAACGACGAAGCAACATGAAGAACATGGTTCAATTCGAGAAACTCAAACTAAGGCCTTTGTCAAAACGCAATTTTAAACAGTGCTAGCCTTACATCAATCACTCTCGTTGTGCGTTCTTTTGGATGTGGATGTGGATGTTTCCACAGTCCTAATGGCGGAGTTTGAGAAACAGGAATACCATTTGAACTTTGACTCCAAAGAGGACGGGCTGGTATTAATAAAAGTTGGTAAATCGGTGATGGCACCTAAAAGCCGACGATGAAGGTGTTGACGCACCAACTCAATCTATGTTGTGGATTATGTGCCGGTTGGTCCATTGGTCCACCATCAAAACTGGTTATGGTCAAAATCTTTCAGCCAACTTTGAACAGTACAGTTGTCGTGCATGATTTCAATTGGAAGCCAACAGTCCACGGCTTATTTACCGAAGTTCGGCGAAGAGTATTTCAAAATCAGAATTTCTGTGTTCCCCATTCCGATTAGATTGGTTTTCAGGTGATTTTAATTCCACCAACTCTAGTTAGTTATTTTTTGAATGTGCATTTTTGAATTGGAGTTTGAAATTCTTGTTAGACTATTTTTCTTTCTTTAATAAGGCCAACAAATACTACCTACATCAGTGCTTTAAGTGAAAACCTTTTGCATTTGGTGATAATGGAAGGTCCTTTTCTGGTTCGTTTTCATTTGAAACATTTCTAAAGGCACAACTTACACCTTCATCCTGTACCTAATGTATGCAAAGAAGCGCCTTTGCTAATATTTTATTAACGGATTCACCTACTTGACTAAATGGTGAGTAAAACAGCAGCCAGTTGTACTGTGCAGGGAATTGAGGATTTTGATAGGTGCGGCGCATCAGTTTCCAACAACATTTGGAAGTCAATTTGTTCGAAGAATGTCTTAACCTACGACGGTCTATCTTTTTTTTTTCATTTGCAATACTGGAGCAATTCATTATATTCCAATTTATTTCACAGAAACTCAAGGTGGAGGCAAATAAACAATTTTCACACAATTGAAAACAAAACACCATTTTCTACTCATTACAGCTTCTACAACAATTCACTGCTCATAATCGCATTTTCCTATACATTTAAATATTTATAAATTAATCAAACTCTTTTATTTTAAATTCAATTCATGGTTTTTGTACATCATTTTGTTATGTACGAAATCGAATTGTGATGTAAGCTTAAGCAACATATCTGTCCAATGCAAAAACGGACCATGAGTGTCGTCATGTGACACTATGTCCAGGATACCTTTGTTTTACTCACATCATTGCATACAATTATATTGTATAAGTACATAATAACTAAAAATAAATAAAAATAATTTATATTATATAAATAAATTGGTAAATAAATAAATTAAAAAAAATGTATCTGTAGAATAAATCCGAGTTCATGGATATTTAATACATATTTCTGTGTTTTATTTCAGCTTAAAATCTCCCGCCTTTTAAAAAACACCCTTTACTTATACAATCTGTTTTACAAAAAATTTAAATTCAAATGAGTCTCTAAGATGATGTGAATTTCGTTACTTATTTGGCTTATGCCTATAGTATTTTGGGATGTGTACATTAACAATTACGACTTAATACTGGAGTTTGAATTTAAATTTGTTAAGACCACAGATACCTATATAGTAATAGTATACAATTTTTATACTTATCATTCACATTTACATACGCCGTAGTTTGATACGCGGAGGGTCCCAGGTTCGTTCCCCGAATTTACCAACTTTCATAATTCACGGCTAAACCTCTTTCGAGTCACTGATGAAGCGCAAAGAGTATTCCTGTCTTCTCAAACTTCTCCATTCTAAGTAGGCATAAGACTGCAGGTCCCATCCACTTGTGATAGAACCATAGCGTGCACAACGGAATGGTTGCTAATCCCAGGTCCGCCTAGGACAGTCGGAGCACCAATATTATTATTGTATTATTGGTCAAGTTAAGTATACATCAAGTAACTGTGAAACTATTACGAATATAGTCTAAAGCACAAGCGGGCCATGACGAATAAATTTGACTTACAATTATCTGTCTCCTCAATGAACTTGTGAGTCAGTTATCGATCTAGATAGGGACACATCAATACTTCCCAACTCTCCCTTTATTTGTTGTAAACAATTCTCCCACATTTTCGCTACATTTCTTTAAATCGTCCCCAACATTTAAATCATGCAAATTCTAGAACCAGTGGTCCACTTAAAATGCCAAGAACGTAATCGTCATCGCCCATTCCGTTTGAAATCGTATCAAATTAAAAGTCAAAAATAAAACAAAAGCGATTTATCCATTAGGTCAATTATTACAGTGCTTGGAAGATATCTACTCCAAGTCGCTCAAATGCCAAGGAAGTCTTAAAGATGATGCCTGGATGATTCTACCATACCCTATCCCGCCACACTTTGGGAGCCCCCGCATGAGTGAATTAAGACATTTCATTTTTATATTCTGGGTTCAATATGACTGTTAAGTAGGCAAATATTTGCTTAATCCTTTTCTGGCTGTCCGAAAACGTACCGTCACCATTTGTGTCGCCATCACCCAGCGAAGGAATCATATTACAGGATGCCAAGTGATTTGCCCTACGGCGGGTTTAAGCGAGAAAAAGTTGACTTCATGCTCAAATTGAATACCACCCCTGCCCCATCGTTGGGGTTGGTGGCGTTTCAAGCAGAAATATTCGCATTCACCATGCAAATCCTTTTTTCGAATGAGATCATGCTTTTTGGTTTGTTTTTTCAAGAAACTTGATCCATTTTATAGCCATTTGGTTGAATTGAAATTTGATATGAATTTTAAGAGCTCTTTTGTTATTTTCAGTTCATTCTTCAAGGTCCTTGCTTTGTTTCGCTGCTCTATTAATGGTGCTGCCGTGTATGTACGAACACATTTGTTTGTTTATATATATTGTATTCGTGCAGCTGTGTGCTCGTGCTTATAAAGGTCATGCGTCCGCTTTCTCCAAGTTCTCCAGCCAAGTGTTTTCTTTCGTTTCGCTGAAATGAATTTAGAATCTGTGTTCTTTACGGGAGTTGTACGAGATGGTGGTTGACATTTAAATTTTGTTTGCTGGGAATACTCAGGACTTCTGGTGGCATTTGAAGTTGACAGTACTGCGATGTGATGTCACAGTGGATTGGGTTCATTCTGTTCCGGTTCAATTCAATTCTAGCGAACAAGGCCAGGTACTGTTTGTCACGGAAATAAAAGGAAATGCTGAACATGGGTGGATGTGATGACCTATTCGGCTTAGTTTCTTGAATAGGGCATCACAAAAAATACAATTCTTCGCTGAAAAGACTTAGTGTCGAATGACCATGGAACGTATGACCGACGAATGTGCATAAATCGACGTTGAAATTAACCCTTTTCAGGCGGCTTCTTCTTTCATGAAACAAAATCATTCAAATTTCACCCAGAGGCTACATTTGGGTCTTAATTATTGGATTATTTTTTTTAGCCTGTTCAGGTAGTAAGACGCGTTATCAAAGGATTTATCAAAGGATTCTTCTCGCGCACACGAATGCGATAGTTGTTCCTCGCATAGTCCAACAAGTTCATACCACCCAACCGTTGATTATATTTATGCAAAACATCCGATGGAATATCATTCCATCTTGCCATAACGTTTTCAGGGTTTTGTCAAATGGGAAATCTAATCTTCGTTTTACCTTGTTTTTTCACTGAGCGAACGTCAACTAGCCTGGCCTCGTTCGTACGTTTAGTGGCGGATGCAAAGTAGCCGAGTTATGTTAAGCGGCACATAAGCTTATGCGAGAAAAAATTGTTAATTTTGACGCAATGACGCATTTAAGCATTATAACCACTGTTTTTCTCAAACTATGTTCTATGAATTCCGGATCGTTTGTTGCACTTTCACCGCCATTTCGAATAAATAAAAATAGATACCCTTCCGATGAGCACAAATTCCAGTATTTGAATCCGAACCGAATGGGTTTTCGCCCGTAATTCGTAAACATTTTTTCGACAATGGAAAGTTCGTGCGGAAAAAATTCGTATTGCATGAGCTTTTCGTTCAAGAGATAGTTTAGTGGCGTCAACTTCGCAAATTTATCCTTCACATCCAATTGCCGGTTATCGCAGACATGAAGATAACGTTTTATTTGACGGAAACGTATAGCAGCACGATTGATTTGGTAAGTCAGCGATGGATTTGAGGACCAGCAGTGGTTGGTATCTGGGTGGGTATTTAAGCAAACCACCACCAATGAATTTGCGCATTTCTAAGTTGAATGTGACATTGTTACAATCGCTTATTACGTAGTCAATGGTCATTGCAACAATCCATTCAAGTACCGATTAAATCTAACATTTTTATGGATGGGCGATAATTTTCCTGTGAATCCAGATCATATGTGCCAACATAACGAACAATGAAGCAGATAAAAATTCATTAAAGCAAACCTTAGTCTTCCAACAGCTGATCGTGTTTTTCGAACTGGATGTTAACTAGGTGCACAAAAATACTTATTGTAAATAAAAAATTCCATTTCAAGGAAGTGGCGGCAGTAATTCTGTAAAATCGAAACTACTGCACCGATTTTAATAAAATTTGAGACATAGTACGAATGAGAAGAGCTCGATCAACGAGTTATCCATTGTATAGGTAGCTCCAAACGTGTTATATACAAGAAATGTTATAAAGATAATAACATTTTATGATTGAATACTGAAATTATTTTTGCATCTTATCTGTTTTAACCGATAGAAAATAGAAATAATAAAACACTAAACATGATCAACTTGATTACTTTATTATAAGTACGTCCGTATCGCTTCGCAAACTACACAAGAGTGATATTTATTCATGTTCACTGCTCTCGCACTGGTAGTCCCTTTTACATGTTCATCTCTTTTTCTTAGAAGAGTGCCTGAATTCGTTATAAGGACTGCTACACTATGATGCCGAATTAAGTAAGTTCAAAAACAAACATAATCTACATTTTACATAATTTGTTGTATTTATTTTTCAATCAAATTATTATGTAAAAATATTTTATATTATTTAATTTAGTGAAAATGGCAATGGCAATGAAAGTGGTAATGAGTCTTGTGTCTTTGATTAAGTCCTCAAATATGTAATCACGGGATCCCATAATAGCAGTATATACTACTAGAAACCGAAATAATGGGAAAAAATAATGTTTTATTTCGGGTAACAATTTTAGGATTTTCGCACAAAAAAGGCTTGTACATTTTTAAAGTGGAAAGGTAACTCTTAATTATTGCATTTAAATTATCAGAGCTTCGTATCAGAAAAGCACGAAATATGAAAAATAAACTGAAATAAATGTAAAAAAAATTAAATAAATATAATTTTCAAAATAATAAAAAGAAATGTTATCTTAAAGAACACATTTTATTAAAAATATGTCGTTAAACATTATTTTACTATTCAAATCACCTTTTTTTGAAAATAAAACTTAAAAAACAGACCAAAAATAGTACATAGCACTCGTATTTTCAGATTAAGGTTTTTTATAAAATTGCGAAAAACACTCTTTTAACGCTACTGACTGCACAAAACTAATTTTAGAGGACAACCCTTACTGCTACTTTGTTCTCACGTTATCATAGATAATAATTGCATTAAAACCACTTGTTTGTTTCACCTTGAAGATTTGACTTTTGGCCTATGACAAAAACCACTATACGTCGTCATCAGACATGTTTACATTTTCATCGTTGAATTCACAGAACAGTATTATTTCTCCGAATTCTCGTGGGACATAAGCATTTGGATCGTTCAACACTTGCGTCTATATCTTCAACCGCTTATTGCATCTACCCTTTGATGTGATAACAGAACAAAATTGCATCGCATTGCAAACGCTCTCAGATGACAGTCATAACTCAAATGACACCTGTCATGCAAAAGGCGAAGGATGGATATTTTGTAAATTTTGATATAGGTTCATGCGAATGATACGAAAACGCAACACTCACTTCTCGGCGTTGCGGCTGAAGTGATTGCATTCTACATTCTACACATTTCACGTCGAATATAGGTGTGTCTATGTGTGACTTTTATTAGAAATAATTTTCGAACTCTGTTTTTTTATTAATATTCCCTGATTATTTGAAGACCTGTTTTTTTTCGCAAAAATGTCCTCTCGCTTCCTCACCGTGAGCCGGGTTAATGAACGATTCAACTCAAACGGAATACATATAGTTGGCAAAATCTTAAACTAACATATGAGCATTGGTGTGACGTGATTAGGATGATAGACATATAGAAGATCCAAAAGTAACTGGGGCGTTTCACACTGTTAACCTGTAGTACGTTAAATAGAACCAAACGTCGTCGGTCTCGTCAGGCATACATCATGTGCCAATGAGCGCCAATTAAACGCATTCCATCATCATTAAATATTTACGTTACTTCGTCATGATTACTTAACACCCCTGTTCTGTGAAATATCTAATTGGAATTGCAAAGATGATGTACCAAACGCAATTACACACGACACAAGCCCAGATGAGGCGATTCACAAGCAATTATACCCAAATCCGTGCAACAAGACCAACTCCTTACAGCAGCCATTTAGATATTTAACACTCTAAGGTAATTTGAATGGAGAATGAAACTCTTTAACGACCTGACAGACCGAAAATATGTGCATCTCCCACCTGAGCTGCTGCTGCTACAACATAATGAATAGCGTGCGCCAAGCGAACATCACACCGAATCTGGCCCACAACACACTCCACGTATGTAATTCTAGGTCCTGGCAACTAACTGGCACAAGCGCCGCACAACACACAGTGCTCTGTGTCCGTGCTGACGCTCTCGAACGTTCTCTCTGAGTGCTCGCACACTCCAAGGGATCGTATTTCCTTTTAATAACATGTTTCAGTTCAGGTAACATGTATGAATTTTTCAAATACGAACAGTCCTGTGATGTCCTTCCTGGTTCAGTTGGTGCTTCAGCTTCAGCATCCATTAAAACACTCCGAAGGTTGAGTCACACACTGAGACACATAGTGTCAGTTGGGGTCTTGGGACTTGGGATTTGGCACGACAGGAGAACTTGATTCGGTAGATGCCTCTAAAGTGGGATCTCTTCACTGATGAGATTCGTTTAATGTCATTATTAGACGTGGGTTCTCTCGGGAGCGCTACACTACACCATTCTGTGCTAAATTGGCTTTAGTGAAGAACCACCACCGCCACCAGCACCAGGCATGGCCACCACCATAAACTATGTAAGCGACACGGACCGGGTGAGAAGAGCATCGACCCACGTCGACTGTTGGCAAATAATGGACATGGGGGTGGCTGTAATATGAAATTTCAGGCTCTGTTAAATAGGTTACGCTGCTCATTCGGACGTGATGGCTCACACACTCGGGCTCTGACACTTCTGTCATATCAGATGGATCCCTGGCCATCATTAACCAGTGCGCTATGTTTCGTGTGTTATGTGCGCAGCCCTCACAACTCTGTGATTAAATAATTTAAAGTTATTTTTCATGCATGGATGTCACCAGTAACCCTTTCAACGAGCTCACGTTAGCCCTGCGCTGTTTAAAATGCATGAAACCTGCAGATTTTCTGCTTATTTCGTTTGGATGTAAATACTTCGGGGTGTCAGGCGATCTGTTTCTGCTGGTGGTACATAATGCATTGACATGTCCATCGCATCGCCGCTTGCTGACATTTGGGTTTCTGTGTGCGCGTAAGTTGGTAGAAGTATTTTAGAAGTATGTGATGTGTGCATTCCGCTCCGGTGTGAGTTGAGTAATGTTCCACAAGATGATTCTGCTTAGACGATCTCTATCACTACCTTTGTGAGTGATGAGGATGAATGAGCCATTATTGCGGTGGTTGTATCAATGATTGCACAATTTGAATGCCTGTTTTCTGGTAACATCTCGCCATATGACGACCGTCAACTGCTTGTGAAAGCTGAACAAGAATTCTCTTGATAGACAAACATTTTCAAACTGCTCAACTCGCCTTGAAGACGGTCTTTGCTGTTTTATATTTTCCATTTAAGAGTACGTGGTTACTTAACCGCTCTGTCAATTAGTATGTACAGCCGGACCTTTTGCATTTTCAAAAGCATTTTTTCCTAATTTTTTGTAGAGAGATCTTCACCAAATTTCATGAATTTGTCAGCGTACATCTGCTTAATGCTTTAGTGTTTACCATAAATTGAAAATCCAAGTGGTTGAGGAGAAAAAAAAAGTTTTGTAAGACAACCCCTAGAACCAATGGAATAGGTACGGCTGGACTTTCATACATATTGTATGGAGGAATGTATTTATTTCGGCATTACGGACCTATTCCATTGATGGGAAGGCTTTAAAACATCCATTGACAGAAGGGTTAATTAGACTTTGAGTGCTGTGCTGCTGGTGTTTCATTCACTTTACTATCGTCAGCTGTAGAGGCCGTGCCATTGTGGGTCTGCGAGCACTTAAACCTGCGGTGTCTGGGCTCGATGTAACTAACCTCTTACGAGTCACTCACAATGCTCAAAGAGCAACAACTGTCTCTCTAGATAAAGACGTTCACAGTTGGACGTTCGCAGTTGGCATAAAACTGTAAATCCATTTCACTCGTGACAGAACAAAAGCACCCACAACACGAGTGGTTGGAGCAGAAGCCATCCCCTGGCAATGTGCGGGCTATAGCACCAAACACATTCAACAAATTGGTCAGATATTCGTATCATGTGGCACAGCAGTCCGGGTCAACAAGCATATCATCATTGACACAACGTTATACTAATAGATAATAGGGTTTAGGCTTAGATTTAGGTTAGGTAACAATAAGAATGCATAGAGCGCCAAGTTTTTTCTTAGTTTTCTTAGCCAGGAAGTCTTAGATAATAGTCTGCAATCAGGACTAAAAAAATATAGTTAATAGTTTAGACACCGAGAGGCAAATAGATTAGATTAGCTTAGAGTATCCGCGAAGGGTCAGTAAGAAAGAAATAGAGATATGAATTGTTAGATATAAAGCTAGATATTTATGTCATTTTTGTCTAGTATAAGTTGTCCTGAAAATTAAATAAAAACTAAACAATAAAAAAAAAACGTATCATAACTGACCACAAATGCAGAGTCTCGAATTTCACTGAAACACCGATCGAAACAACCGATATTACACGTCTACTATGTCTGATGTAAGATCACACGGTCGTAGTTGAGAATTCTGGTACAATGGAAAAACCCAATTAGAAGTATGTAACGCATGTGTGAAGAGGGATCTCTCGCAACAACTTCGCCTTCACAAGCCGGTCATCACCATCCTCTTTGAGGTATTTGAAAGGGCAGAACCTTAGACAGTGCTTAACGTCTCGGTCATGTCGCCATCAAAAGCTGCCACCATTAAAGGCCGTCGGGTTCTTACGAATCGGAATCACCAAACGACGATGGAAGTGCGTTGACTTGATGCGTAGCTGATTTATGTAGGTTTAAATACGGTTAGGTTTAGGATAAGGTTATTTATACATATGTATATAGTATATAGTATAAGTAGGTTAGAATTGTTTTAGGTTTGGCTAGATAGATTAGCTCCGGGAGGCCGCTTCCGGTCTCTCTTTTTCTTTTGCTTATGCTTTGAATACATTTCCTGTCTCATCTCTTTATTTGTCCTATCTTAAGTTGTCCGTCCATAGTCTAAACTAGGGTATCAGGACTTCTATATCTGACAATATTTTCCTTTCTCTCGTCTATCTTAGCCAGTTATATATAATTTGTGTCTCCAAATGGATGGTGTACGAGAAAGGGGACAAAAACCACCCAGACTGACCAGCTAAGTCGCACAACCTCAATCGTGCCGCCATCGTCCTCCTCGACACTGAAGCTACCAGCTTAGCCTGCTGCAAACATATGGCGCCCAACGTCTGTATGATTTTAAATTGCGATTGTGAAAAGTATCAACTCAATAAAGTCTAAATCAAATTGTATTGAAGACTGTCATTGTGATTTTTCAATCACTGTGAAAAATCGAAGTTAGATATTTTCTTGCACAACTTTACTGCATGTATTCGTAAGTAATCAAAGTTTGGTCCGTCCACTTGAGGTACTGATAGTGAAGCTAAGGCGGCAAATTGAGGTTATCCTGTATCATTGAATGACTTCCTTCAAACCAATAAAAAAATTAAAAACTCAAAGACCCTGCTTAGTTAAATCAGGCATTCTTAGCTTCTTAATCACTAATACGCTTTCATAAGTCGGTAAGACATAAATGGACGATAATATTCACTAGCATAATGAGATTGCCTTTCCAACAAACACGTTTGGGACTGCCCGCGGCTCCATGACCGGGAGTAGGACTTTTCAAGTTAATTTCCAGCTAAATTATGAAATATTTCCGCGCGCACATACATCATGTCCTTGCAATTGTGAATTTCATCGCAAAGGAATACGGCACACCCTGAGCAAATATGCCTTTCAAGTTTCAGCCGCCCACACACCCATTAATTTGTTTTTTTTTTTTTTTTTCAACTTGATTCCGCGGAATGGAACAGGACCAAGGTTCCACCAATGGTCATTGCTTACATACTTTTACGGCACTCGCATCTGAGTGGCATTCGAAATTTTCAAAATTACAGAAGCGTCCTGGGAATGCAAAAGGCATGTTTAATTAAATAAAGAAGACATTCCGAACGTCCTGTTTCGCTGATATTGCGCTCGGGGCATTATATTACCATGGCATTATGTTAAAGCGATGGCCGCTAATTCGGGCAGGAATTCTCGCTTCTCAATTCCCCTCGGTGTCCCTTTCAAATTCAACTCATAGACCCACGGGGGCAGGGGCCCGAGGAGTATTCACTAACGAAGAGGTATGCTCAAATTGCCAAATCGGCAAAATTTAATTAATCGGAATAAAACTATACTAAGTCCGAACAGAGCTGTGATGACGACCGACAGTGTCAGCGATAGCTTCATTCTCTGCAGAGTGCTGCTATCGGCAAGAAGGGTTGCTGTGGGGTTGGAGGTGCGAAGTGCTAGTAATTTGATGCTTTCAGTTCGATTTTCGCAAGGAATTTGCTTGTTTTGCGTGCTAGGTTGCTTTGCCATTTTTTTTCTATGTTTGTGTTCCAGTTCGTTGCTGCTGGTGGTGGGTGACACAAACCCCGTGACAGTGGTGATTGATTAAATGTCACCAAAGGATTTGGGTACGAAAATACAAAAATGACCTCAAAATTGTTTCTCAGGAATGACTCCTTTCGGTCGTGTCACCTCACTCCCCTCCGGTACGAATGAATAGCGCGTTCGTCGTGAGGAAATACGAGAGGCTTTTCCGCTTAATTAATATCCTTTTAACTCATTAATTTTCATTATCTTTTATGAGGCAAATATTCAGTGTTATTACGTGTCTTGTGCCTTCTTTCTACGGTGCTGCGGAGAAAAAGCACAACCTACATATCTCGGTGTCGCTCCTCCAGCTGAGACTCCGTCTCCGGTTGCAGCTATTATTCTCGACACTAGTAGAGGAAGAAGGGTTGTCTGCGTTGTGCCGTGCGCCGCAAACGGAAACTGAATGGCGGTAGCACACAGATAATTTTAGTGTGATGTTTGAAATGCGTGAGGCAACCGTCACAATCACTCTTCTCCGGTGCGGGAACCAGGCAATGGGGGAACGAGGCCGCACATTAAATTTTATACACTTAAACTTTCAAAGGAAATTGGGTCTTCGTCTGCGTCTTCGTCGTTTGTACGGCGGAGAAGCCGCCAAGGGAACGAAGCAAACACAGCCGTAAGGTGGAATTGGTGGAAGATAAAGAAATTCCATTGTCGCCGCAAAACCAAAGGGGTGTCCTCATCCTGTCCCTCAGCATACTATTCTCCTTTTTTATATGCCTTCAGGGAAAAGCCTCTTGTAGACTTTTCATTACTTCGGCAATAATAAATTTCTTTTCATATCCGTTTCCATTTTTTCCCTCTCGTTTTTCAGTGCGAAAGAGATATTTATTGTATTTCGCACATCTAGCAGATGTAAAATCAGAACCTTGCTGCATGCCGCCCATGCGGATGAGGGTCCCACAAGAATTAAGCCCTCATCCTTCCGGGCGAGTTCACTAATTTCGACTAAGTAATTAATATCGATTTAGATCTTGTGTACATTACCGACCCAACGTTCAGTCAAGTGGAGAGGTGGTCCTTTGTTTCTTTTGTTTTTGTGTCTTTTTTTTTCATTTCTTCTTCTTTTCACTCTCTGTTAAAAGAAATGACCAGAAACACTATCACTCCTCCGGTTCGCCTCCTCCTTGACCAGCACTTGACTGTCGTCAACACACCCATGTCCTTCATCAATGACAATGAATTATTTTCCGACAGATTGGCGCAGGATACTTCTTCGCCTCATAAATGTGTGTGTGTGTGTGTGTTTGTGTTTTTTGGAGAATTAAGTCTGAAAAAGAGAACGCCTCACTTCGCAACACAAACAAGGAGATTCCATTCCTAAATGAGCATAAGTATCGAGAGCGTTTTTGCAAGAATGGAACGCATTTAAATGTCGTTGAGAATTTCTGGGCGGATGTGGGGGTTCTGGGTGTATTTTCCTCTCCTGAAGCTGATAATGTTCTTATGGTACCTACACATTTAATGATGATTTTTTTTTCGTTCGGCTTTCACTCGGATCAAAGCTGTACGTTTTTCTTTTAAAAGTCTGTTGCCAAAGGGCCCATTTTAATGAAAAGGAGATCATTAGGGGAATATACAACAGTCGACCACATGTTGAAAGGAACAGATTAGAGGGGCTGGCAAAAGAAGTTCTTTGATGGGATAGAAACCGCAAACAAGCGGAAATGTCGACATAACTTGTAGAGGAGACCAAAGCTTTATGTCCATTTCTATTTTGTGACGGCGAATGCAGCTAATTAAAAAGGCTGATAGCTGGGGAATGACAACTCCTTGGGGCGTGCACGTTTCCTAATTGCCATAGGCACCGTGAGAAAAATAATTTCAGATTTAGCAGTCTTAAAAGAGTTCTTACAATGGAGCTTATTGTTTCGCATGATTCTATGTGGGAAATTTTAAAGACAGAAAATTGAGAAGGTTATATCATAGTCTATACATTTCGTTGAATGGTCCAAATTCGTAGTTTTATCAGAAAATTATGTTCAGCAGCAATGATAAATTCTGATTTATGTTTGTATTTCAATAAGCAAAATGTTCGCAATCGTAGCAAATATAGTGCACATAAGAACGTCGTTAATATTGAAGGCCAACATTACTCATGTTGTTGAGGATGTACGGGAACAATTGTGCGAAAAAAATAGGAAATAGTGTGAGACATTAAATTGATCTTGGCAAATTACCGCCTCAGCTTCACTTCAAGCGATCGCACAGTGTGTAACGTAGAACAAGTTAGGTGGACAAAATTAATTGTACTTTTTGTTCAGTAGGTTACCTACATTACCTACTGAACAAAAAGTACAATACATTTAGATTAATGTAAATAACAGTCTCAAACACTACCCTACACTCCTCAGTGCCAGGTTAAGGATTGAAAAGCTGTCAAAACGAAAAAGTGAATAAATATATATTGGTTGTGTAGCAAGCTAAGAAATGGGTCTTTAAATAAAAATAACACACCACTTTATTATTTTTCTAACTTTATTTATATTTTACGTCCGCACTCACTGCTGTCTACTTTTCGAATGAATGGTTTACAATATTGTTCTCACTATGAGTGTATCGTACCGGCAGTTGTTTCTTAGAATTAAGGTTTTTACTTGAATTTTGCAATGTATGGCTACAGTTGTCTCATTTTGAATATTTTACATTTTGTACGTGTTTGTTTAAGTATTAACCATTTTAAGTTATTTATTTCTTTGATAAGGGTACATACTTCCAATTTACATTTAAAATGACTACTTCTGTTGGAAAATTATGTCCAATCATTCACGTGAAAGTTGTAACTAAAAAATAGCAGTGTTTTCGTCGAGTAAAACATGTTTACTGGGGCAGAAAGTTCACCCAGGCTGATTTTTGGATATGTGTTAGCGGCATAACTGTGCAAAATTTAGCAGTCACGTCGATTTTAATCGTTATAACCAATATTTTTTTTTTCAATATTTTGTGAGCGCTATTTCGTTTTAAGTAATGTCGTTATGAGCGATTTTCAAAGAAATTATAATGGACATCAGTCGCGACCTAAGAATTTGGTCGTTATAACCGATGTCGTTGTAAACTGTTTTGACTGTATATAGAATTTTTTAATATTTCTTAAAACATTATCCGTACAATCTAGAAATGCAGAAAAAAAGGTTGTGCACCTAGCTTGTTCTACGTGACATACTGTGGGCAGAATCTTGATGATTCGGAATAAGTGCAATGTTATAGCCGCAATGGCATCTAGAATGATAGCCGTACTTTCGTTCAGAGTGGTTGGCTTATCAGCGTAAGCTATGGTCTTGAAGTAGTCCCAGAGAAAATAAGAAAAAAAATAATTGTAGTAGGCTTATATCCGCAAAATAAGCCCAGTTGACTTTGGCGAACCTCCATTTCGTGGTTATCTTCCATACTAGTCGCTGCATATGCAAACGTTTTCTTCATTCCGCACATTTTTGTTGGTGATTTAAGCTCCAAAGAGTGAGAGAGTACACAAAGAGTGTTTTCATCCTCAAACCTTTCACGATGCTCCGAATTTCTTGCACACGCTGACGCAATAATGACGATAGAACTCACGAAGAAATTTCCCGATATTCACCCCGATGATATTTTCTGAAATGATTCTGAATCTCGCTGCCTTTGTTTGATTCCCAGTACGACCAGAATAATTTTCACGGCCCTATCTCTTTCGAGTCTCTGATAATTCTCAAGAAACTTCTTAAACTTGGCTGTTTGGGCCGCTTTCACACTCGCTAAAATTCGTCGGCGGTTTTTTTCAAATTCGGTTTTGTGATCTCAAACCACTTTCACTTAGGAAACCTTTCAGTCTTTGCAAATGAGATCTCAATTCTGAATTTTTTCTATATCCCACCCTGTCTCACACATTATAGCATGCATCCAATACCCAACATTGAGAACATACGAATAAATCAACTCAAAGAAAAAACGGAGAGAGATAAAAGATAATACGGAAAATCTAAAAGCAAACCCCGAGCACACGAGATACGGGCTAGCACGTTTCACCTTCCTTGCGAACAAGATGAAAAAATCGCCGAGAAAAGTTTCCTGTGTGAAAGCTGGGTCAGCATATAGCTGTAGGTCCCTTCCATTCCTGGGAGAACAATAGGACGCATAACAAGAGTGGTTGTTGTAGAAGCTAGACCTTGGCCCTCTACTGGTTGCAGCGTCACCCATATTATTGTAGGTAAATTTTCTTGCGTTCTATTGCTTACAATAGATCTGTGATAAAACATCTTAAGTCAACTAAAAGTTGTTTAGCTGTTTAACGTTATTTCAAATATATTCTCCATGCTTTATTTTTTAAGCCAAACCAGATGAAAAAAGAAGTTTTAAATGGGGAAGTTGTAACAGTTTGTAAAATAAAATGGTGCCCTTAAGATTCTTACCGAGTTTGTTGTTCTTAGGTTGACGTAAGTTGATTTTCCGAATTTATTTCTTAAATATACATAAATTAAGTCGACTTCTAGTGTTGAAACAATTCATTTTTCAAAAAGGCAAAAAAGCATTAATTTGTTTACCTAATTATTCAATTTATCACAAAAAATTATTTGCATTATATTCCCATATTAGCATATTAATGCTATTATAATCCAGAAAGAATTTTCTGTTTCCGATACCTAAATATTTTCAGTGGACCATTTAAACTTTAAAATTGTTCTCCTAAAAGGTGTACAAAATTGACATAAGATGTTCACCATTTAAGCACAGATGTAATTAGTTTGGTCCCACAGGTGTGAGTGTGTACACATACGGCCAACGTTGAGAATAAAGTGAGAGAAAAGAGCGAAATTTAATTCGAAAGTTGGTACGATTTCTGCAACCTTCGACAAAGGAGCTCCACGAACTTTTCTAGGAAAGCATTTTCGATGAAAGCTTTCAGTCGACCTGATTTCTCCCGACATCCTGAACAATTTTCGCCATACATGCCTTTATAAGCACCACAGAAAAATGTTTAACCATACGTATGAAACCTCTACTTGAATCACTCTATCTATTGATGAAAACCGAATTAGAATCCGTTGTGGAGTTAAAAAGATGTAAGCATACACCCATCCGGCCCGACTATTCTCTCATATCTACTTGGTGGCGGTTATGTCGTTTGAGTAGAATGACCGGACTCGACTATTCAAGTTATTTACCTCTTACCTCAATGACTTCCTGCACCTTACCAATAAAGCATTGCTTTACTTTTCCACTGTAAATGCCTTAGTAGCAACGGTTGTATGATACATAGACGCAGTCCGAGTTGGACTAAGAACTAAGCTTCTAAAGCAAAACAGTCGTGTTCGGCGTGTCACTGTTCCTTCATGAGTGGAGGGAACCTACAGTTTTTGTCGACATCAAACGACACAAGTTTGAGAACCTTTTTCTAGATAGCTATATTTCCTTATGATTGTCTGGGTGTTGCAGACATGCATTTTACGCTCCACCAAACTGCATAACATGTCAACCCAACGTACACATTATCGTGTTTACGCCCAACAGATTTGAACACACTTCAAAATCTTTAACAGGTTTTTGTGTACAACGTCCAAAAAGTTTCGCATGTACAACATATTAGGACCACCACCACAGAGCTTAATTTTCCACAAACGTACCCACGTGGGATCCTCAAACCATATCCAACGCCCAAGACGTTTCATGAATACACCCGACCGCGCAGAACTTTTTTAAATTAAGAGACTTTTCGTAAACTTTCAGCCTCCAAATGCACACCGACGTTCACCTGAAAGAAATCCTCTCAAAAACGGCAACTCCAATCCGGAAAAAAGTTATGCACCACAAGCACTACCCAGACTATTCATCGTGATGCAAACTTCTAACCCAAACGATGAAGTATAACTTTCGACGACTCAGGATATGTGCGTATCGTATCGTTACTTCAGAAGTTATCAAATAACCTACGACCCGCAAACACATCGTTCTATGCGCTTTCATTAAGAATTGATGAGACCACCTTTCCGTAAGAGCAAGGGAAAAAAGACTTCTTGTCGATCGTTTGACTAGAAGTCTGCAAAACTTTTTGCACTAAACGACAGCTAACAAGTACTTTCAAAAGTTTTCAATGCCCTAAATGGCCCAATTACGATGGCCAAGTGTTGCACTTAAAGGCGGAAGGCGCAGAGCGGAGGGCGTGGGGTCCCTAATGCAGATTCCATCCTCTAATCTCCTCAAATATGGGTTTCATTGAAACGAAATCCTTTCGTTAAACAAAATACACTTGCACAACCCTTGCCCTACAATCATCAAAATTCTCCCAGAAGCATAGAAGCACACAGCGGCACCAGCACGTACCCCGGTACCCCCTGCTATTTTAATTCATAAACTTTTATTAAATCTATCCATGAGCTGAGGGATCTCTCCCCGCACCACTTGTCCCGTCAAAGTCATGTCAGGATCTTAACCCCAGACAGTACTCCCCGAGAACCCGACCAACCCCCAAACACGCCCACATAAAAGACCACAACAATGTTGGCTAAAAATTAGTAATTGGTTACCTAAAAATGCCAAACACAAAAAGTACCCCTTCCCTCCACTAGCACCCCCGACACGAGACCCGCCGAGAGTGCCGAAGAAGACTGGGAAGAGACTAAAAAACTTGTTTCACTCAACGAGCAATTAAGACCAAAATTACTTTCCAGGTCATGGCTTGTAATTAAAAGTCAAACTTTTTGAGCATGTTGAAAATAATTTCGCCTCATGTATTCTTTACGTATTCGAATTGGGTTTAATGCAATGAATACGCTGGCGACGAGATGTGTGCTCTGGAGAGACTCTCCAGACCTTGAGCCGAACGGGCGCGCAGCGGGCGCAGTAGGAAACCGGCACAATATAAAGTTTTCGAGTGTAAAGCTGTGATGGGATGAGTGTTCTTCTCCAAGGATCTGCAGCTATGTACGGGCATGTGTGCGGAATGTGATGAAGAGGTAGAGTGCTGGTGCGGGTGGAGCGGGTCTCTTCCACAACACTAATGCAAGGGTTGCTTCAGTTCTACCCATAATCCCAAATAAATTTTTAAGTTGTACTACATCTGAGTGCTAAGCTCCGGGAAGCCCCCACTCCCCTTCAGAAACGAAGCAGGCATCTCGGTGAGTGTGTGCCAAGCCGTATTCCCTTGGACAGGCATGTCCGTCATGTGTTATGACTTTCTGTGGTTGTATGACCCTTGTTCGAACCAACCGAGCAGCACCAGAGTGAGAGAGAGATCGAGAAATACTGGACATTTAAAACCAAAATCTGACCAAAGATTTGAATCCCTCTCTTTAAGGATTTTTCTGTCCTTCATGGCGCTGTGTCGATGCGCCCGAATTGAACCCTTTTAACAGGGCAACAGCTGCCGTCAATGTTTGTTGATCGGTCGATGGGTGAGTGATTTTGAACATTATGCTCGGATACTCGTCGTGTGTGCTGTCTATTACGCTGTACGACCGCATTACCCCGAGTTAATGTTCAAATCGTGCACATTAACGACGCACTGGGGTGTGAGGCTGGCAGCGTGTAATTGCTCTATCCACCCACCAGCCCCCAGACTCAAATCGATTCCTATTGAGGATATTTTAAATTGGATTCTCATTCCTCGAGAATTCCCATTCATTTGCTGTGTGGACCAAGACGGAATGATAGAAAGTAAATAAAACAAGTGCAGAGCTAGAGGAAGGAGGGAAAAAACCAAATTAAATTCGAGATTTGTAAAAATGATTTTTCGTCTCTTAGCTTCGCCGTGTCCCGAGCAGACACTATCGGGCCACCGCAAGAGTCGTCGTTGTCGTCGCTGTCGTCTTTGAAGGCAAACCGTCTTATCCTTGCAATTTGCAAATAAACTACTTTACATTTTCCTATTTAATCCCATCATACGATCTATTCCCAACATTTCCTCCTGGAAGCTTCTTCCCAGACTCTCCGTGGCGCTTCGCCACTCTGTACATATGTACACACGCGAGGGTGTGTCATTTGAGCAGAGGAAGGTCGTTACAGTGAAAAAAAATGTTTGTTACCATAGCCGTATGTAGAGAACGCCACGGTGATGGCGGCAACATCAACGCCGCCCACTCCACCTCAGCCAGCAACACCAGTCTAAGAAGATGTATCTCACAGGATTATGTGAAATTCAATTTGCAACTTTAATGTGTTTATTTTGCGTTTGTATATGTGTGTGCAGCAGAGTGAGTTTGAGGCTGTACTCATGGTTACTGCTGTGGCTTTGGACTTTATATTGTGCTTCGTGCTAGTGTCGAGGATTTCTGTAAACGATGGCACGAAATTTATCAAAGTACCTCTACCCAATGTGTAAATAAAAGTTGAAAATTGAATTTAAACCTTCTATTCTGAGAGCTCCACATATAAATAGAAAATCCTTTTTATCCTGTCATTTACGCGATTTCGTTTTTGGTCGCGGGACGAGCTATTTCTTTGCCAGTTCCAGCACTTCGCCTTGAAGACACTCGGCGCTGTCAAGAGGGTAGCAACTCTCAGCGTAACTCGATTTGTATCCGTTAAGTATACTTATTACAGAGGGAATTGCGTTGCGAACTTTTTCAAGATTTCAAATTGTTCTAATAAAAATTTGCTTGAGTTTTTCCTTTTTGCTTTGCATTTAACACAGGCACACTCCTACACAAACTGTTAATTTACAGAGCTAACAAATGTTTGGAAATTATGTCAGCGGTTTCAAGAACGTTTAAGAGGATTGCACCAATGTGTCCCGGCAAGGATATCTCTGAAATTGTTGGCTTTTTTTTAGGATGCATCATGTTTTGAATTGGCTTCTCCTCAAAGGTTGTAATTTATTTCCTCAGAGTAGTTCAGAAACACAGTGCGTGTTAAATAGAAATTCTTGGACAATCGTACAGTGGATCAAAAAAGTGTGGCTTCTCTTCAACGGATGTAGAAGCCACATTTTTGCAAGGACCTATAAAGCCTAAATAATGTAAGTATAAAAAGTATTTATTTAAGCGCTTCATATATATCTTTAAGTTTAGATAAAACAAAGTGTGTGCAAAATATTATTGACATTCTTTATTCTTTTGAAAGGCCTATCGAAGCCATTATGTATTGAATATGACATCATTCCAATGTTCGCCGCGCCGTCTTTGGGTAGAGGCATCAGGCATCAGACATCAGGCTGAATTTGACATTTGATTTCAGAAAACCCCACAAGATAAAATCGGACATTACTTTCCGGACATTAATCAGCCATCGATAGACTGACCAGAGAGAAGCCGCAGTACAGTTAGTCGTTGAGCTACCACATCATAACAAACTGGATTTAAATTATTACGAACAATTTTCCTCTCAAGGTGGCCTCTCGTCATATTCTCACTTGACCTCTGCCCCGTACAGCATGTTCTGCGAGAGAAGGCTTCTGTCTTCAATTGAGTTCCAAGCCCAAAGGCACAGCCATTGGAAGGGTGATACATTTGGATAATGTGAATGCAATGGTGTATTGATTGCATTCAACACGGAGTTTAGGAAGACAAAGTTTTCACAAGCTTATAGCTGTCCATATTGACGCTTCTCCAAGTCTTCGGTGTTAGTGGACATTTTTGTAGACAGCATATTCCTTGTGCGTCCCTTATTCGTTGCTAGACCCACATTAACCACTTCATTCTGGACACTCACAAAAGCCTCACTGACTATCCGCCGTGTATCTCGATGATGTCAATATCATCTTGATAAGTAAGAAGTTGTACACATTTGTGAATGTCCGACCCTATGGTGCTGATGTTTGAGTCACGCACGATCTTCTCGGGAATGAAGTCACGAATTAGCAAGACAGTGCCTCGTTTTCTCCAAATCATTTTTTAAAATCACAAATATCGGTGATGTCTTAATTCAACAAGGATTCTCCATCGTCAGTATCGACTCGAAACTCATGGGTCACTCTGCAAGGACGACTAAACCAAAAACTAAGGCCACACATTGCGAAGTATAACTCATCTGCATAAATACTGCGATACGCGGTCTTAAAGTCGATAAGGAGGTGGTGGGTATCGACTTGAAACTCAACTTGAAATATGGTTTGACAGGACCAACCGGATGTTACTTGAAAAGCTATTTCATACACCATCATCATTTCAATACCTCTGCATAAAGTAGTCAACAAAGCTTGGTCTCTTCCCAAATGATGAAAAGCTTGCGTTACAAAGCCTTTCAAAGAAAACATCTCACAAGTTCGACAAACTTCAGACTCTCCTCACTTGGCACTTGTCATTTTTTAAGTTCCTCAAAATGAATCCCTTTCCCTCCCCATCGGTTATGAATGACTAGTATCATCGTGACACAGATTAAAAGTTCCCCACTAGGAGCGGAGTTGGCATCGTCCCTCCATACAAAAGCTGTTTTATATGCACAGTCGCTTCCGGTTTTGTTTTTACTTGATAGTTGCTCGTCGGATGTGCTGATATTCTACACCGGAAGTTCGTCTTCTGCATTTTTCGGTGATGCAAGGAATTGTGTATCGTTTGGTATTCAAACGGCTTTATCGTCCGGAACAAATGCAGTACCATTGTGTTCGAAGACGAATCGACATTTCAATTTAGGATTGTACACTATATATATATAGCATATGTGTATACAATTTACAAGGTGGTAACCCATTTACACGAGTAATATCCCATATGAAGGGGAACGAAATCAGTGGGCGATACTTTTCTTAGGGGGGATTACCTGTTTTTTTATTGGCTTATTCTGAGGGTTGGGGAAACATAGGTCAATCATGGGTCAAACAACCTAATCTTGCTTCTTCCAAACTTCCTAGAGTTGCTCTCGTACTTATCAGTTGTTGCTATAACAGCACGAATAATCTCATCTCGATATCTTGAATTCGGTCATTACTCAATTTCCATGACCATAAATGAGAGTTGAGTTTAAAGCCTCAAAATTGCTCAGCTTAGCCATTTCTAGCATTACAGCATTACATCTCCCATTCCTCGTGAAAAGGTGCCTGACACAGTAGAACTTTTCGACCTGCTTCAATTGGACTCCACTTACATGTAAAGAGCATTGAACAGATGCTCTGGCAATGACATGTTCATTACATGCTATTCAAAAATGCTTAAAAGAAGCTTTAAAATCTTAACAAATGCTGTTACGTCTAATTAACTCGCAATAAACGGGTGCCTTTCGCCTTAAGCTAGGTTTTTTTTAAGTCTACCATTAAAGAATCAAAATTCATCAAAAAAAAAAAAAAATAGAAAACATATACTCATTCAAATATTACTTGGAAGTTATAGCCAACATAGTCGAATCTAAAACATGGCATTGAACGCGGCGGTATCAGTATATTTACAAGTACTAATCACACAGCTTCATTAAATCGCTTGATGAAGATGATAAATATATAAAATAAGTCCGTACCTGAACTATGGCTAAGGTTAAGTAAAGACCCGAGTGAAAATTAAGAGATTTTTCTGTATCATTACGGAAAACCAGATTTGGATGAAATTCGGTAAATACTGTCGAACTTGGATAAGACGATAATTCGAATATTTGATAACTCGAATGAAATTGATTGGCAATAGCGCCAAGACAGAAATTTACATGTGATTTGACTTCGATTACTCGAATGTCTTAATGAGAGAAATTCCTAAATTCTGCGTATTCTACAAGTTCATTTTATAAGGAATTGCTTTTTGCGATGGTTTTGGTGAATATTCTGAGCGGGGAAAGAAATTGAAATTCCTTTGATTTTCAGACCTGAAAGCCCAAACGAAACAAAAGGGTGAAATTCAACTGCAGATGGAATTTGAAGCTTGAAAAAATAATAGTAATATACAAAGTGCAGGCGAATGTGATGTAAAAGGGAATGAATGAAAAAGGGTGATAATTGAGGATGATTTGATTCGACCACCTTCAAACGAGTTGGTTGCAAATTCATTTATCATTTTGCGTTTATACTAAAAGACTAATGACACAACAAATGATTCTGTGTACCTACAATTGCTTAAATTCCATTGAAGATTTTTTTAAAAAACAAAATAAAAATAATCCGCTCTTCAGTCATTTCAGCATATTTTAAATAATAAGTATGCTCCTCTACGTTCTATGTTGTTATATCGCAGATAAATAAATATTTATATCAATTTTGCATCTTACTTGTTATCTTGATTTTTTTTTTTGTGGCAAGTGGGGGTTCGGGTTATCGAAGTTCGACTATATGTTAAATATGTACTCTGGCACACCTACATACTACATAACACGTAGGTAAATGAAAAATTCTAAGGTTTTTTTTAAGGTGGTTGAACTGAAAAAAAGTCAAGAGACTCAAACTGTATTGAAATTATTACGAATAATTTTACCCTCAAGGTGCTCTCGCGCCATATTCTCACTAGGCCTTTGCGCCGTACAGCATGTTCTGTGAGGCTTCATTCTTCAAATGCGCACACCAGTAATGTTCTTTGCCTATTATTTAGTGACGTATTTTCCGGAAAATATAGAACTGTTTTTCTGAAAACTGAAGTATTATTATAAAAGTTGAGGTTCTTATATTAAACGACTAGTTATGAGAAACCAAACGATTTTTTGATCAGACCTTATTACAATTTTGTATAAGGTACATATCATTCCATTTTTTAAATGACTTACATTCAGAATTGCTTGCGATGCATTTCACGCGCATCAGGGAATGTGCTAACTCTTAAAATGTGTCGTGTCGGCCTGCACTCTTATTGAATAACCTAATTTCCGGATTGAGACGGAAAAAATAGAGCCTGCAAAAAGTGAAGTGCTTTTCGGAAAGATGAAGTGTCAGATTGTTGTCTAAGAAAACAAAGTAAATTACTTCCATTGAAGTATAATCGGCAACGCAGCTCTACACACGTATTTTGTGGTCGAAACTAAATCTAGGTGAATCTAGGTGATCTTAAAGAGTCGAAAATCATAAATAAGTATTTCCAAGGATTAACTTCGGAAGATGTGCAGTTTTGGCAAAAGTGACTAAACAGTTGTACCAAATCATAGCCAGGAAATTAGTTCAGGTTATTTCATATCGTTAAGTTTTTAAGAAAGGAGACCCATTTGACTGCGCCAACTACATAGGGATAAGTCTCCTGAACATCGCTTACAAGATCTTTTCTGCCGTTTTGTGTACTCGCCTGAAGCCGTTTATAAATAACCTGATAGGTCCTTATCAGTGTGCCTTCCGGCCAGGGAAGTCCACCATCAACCAGATTTTCACACTACGGCAGATCCTGGAAAATACTCAAGAGATGCAGATCGACATCCACCATCTTTTTGTCGATTTCAAGGCCGCATATGACGAGCTATACAACGCCATGTCTAGTTTTGACATTCTTGTCCAACTCTTCATGTTGTGCGGGATGACGATGGAGAATTCTCGGTGCTCCATCAAGGTCGGTAAAGAACTCACTGAGACCTTCAATGTTAAAAAAGGTTTTAGACAAGGCGACGTGCAAGGAAAAGATCGTGCAAGACTCACATGCCAACACTAGAGGCACGATCTTCCAGAAGTCCGTACACGCGGATGTCATTGACGTGATTGGCAGAACACAGCGAGCCGTCAATGAGGCGTTTGCTGGCATTGAGGCGGAAGCGGTTAAAATGGGTCTAGCGGTGAATGAGGACAAAACGAAGTATATGCCGTCATCAAGAAAGGACACACAACATCGACGTCTTGGACAGAGCGTCACTATGGGCAGCTATAACTTGGAGGTAGTCAAGGACTTCGTCTACCTCGGCTCCGCAGTAAATAGTACAAATAACATCAGTACCCAGATCAAACGCAGAGTAACTCTTGCTAACCGCTGTTTCTATGGGCTCAAGAGGCAATTGAGTAGCAGAGCCATCTCTCGAAGGACCAAGCTGACTTTATACAAGACCTTGATCATCCCAGTCCTGCTGTACGGCGTGGAGGCATGGACAATCTCAAAAGCGGATGAGGAAGTCCTCTTTTCGAGAGCAAAGCTCTACGTGCGATCTTTGGTCCTGTTTGCGTTGACGGTTTCAGGAGGAGAAGATTCAACCACGAACTTTACGGGCTGAACAGCGACATGAGTCTAGTCAGGCGTCTTCGGATCCCACGCCTCAGTTGGCTAGGTCATGTAGAGCGTATGGACAACTCAGCTCCAGCCCGAAGAGTCTTCGACTCCGACCCCGTGGGACAACGCAACAGAGGACGCCCGCGTTTAAGGTGGCGCACCCAGGTAGAGAAGGACCTCAACCAACAACCAACAGCTAGCCAGAGACCGCGCTAGTTGGAAAAAAAACTTTACAAAACTCTTGCTGCCTCTTGGGCCTATTCTTGAACCTATGCAACTATTTGAACACTCTTTAATCCCCAATTCTCCAATTGAACTATGCTGCTTCGGACGCCGTTCTGATATTATTATATTATATCTCTCAAAATTTCTCTCGAAGTTAATGGCGCCAGTTTGCTATGGAATTTCTCCGCTCTCGATTATTTACATAATTCTTTGTATTCCATCTATAGGCCATCTGTCTATAGGTGGCGGGATTTAAATAACCGTGTACAACAATCATTTCGGTAATACTCTTCGGTGTTATGATCAGTTCCTCCCCTTTTGTATAGATGGCGGTCTGTTGTGTGGCAAGGTGGTGGAACGATTTGTGGACTGAGGTAGTTGGTGTCCAGGTGGTTAGTGTCCACACATCAGACTATTCACGTCAAAATATAATTTTTAATTATTATTATTATTTTTTTTTTTTTTCAAAATAAAATGTAGCCATTTGTTTAGGTTTAAATATGTTCCAGCCTGAACTTTTGGTTGAAACATCTCTTGGGGGCTCAGTCAAGGCAGTCCCGAGCAAAATAGGCACACTTTGATGGCCTACGTTTGGCGCCCGTTCTTAATTTCTTGTCTGGTAGAATAAATCGTTTCCAGATGACCAGGTAGACTTTCAATGCGATATTCCCCGTTCTTATGAAATCATTTGAGCCAGATGTGCAAAAATAAATTTAGCGGAATGATTCCATACGAATAGTGAACAGAGTAGATATTTTCCTATGTAACTTTTTGAGCTATACATGAAGATTTTTTTTTTCTGTTTTTGTTGAATAGTCATGCACAAAATTCTGCGACGCTGTGTACTTGTAAAAACTGAAATCGAAAAATTGAAAATGAATTGAAATTGCGCTCGATTTGGAAGAACACCTCATAATTTATACCCAACATGCTCGATAATGACGTGAGTTCGTCTTATGTTTTAGTTTTTTGTGATCCTCCCATTTGCTCATCGATCCTGTGTTTTGCGCATAGCCTATGAATTAGGAGCGTTAGGAGACGATAGAACCGCCAACACACTATTAATAAGAGTTAAGTGCGTAGAGGCCTGTCTAGACTCACGTCGTCATCGAAGAACACAATGACTTTTTCAACCGCCTTTAAAAATGCTTATACATCTGTGCCAAACAGGAAGATAATCAATGTTTCGTATCAAGCAAATTTGCTAACTCAAGAAGAGCCCTATAAATCGATCGAATGTTAGGCCCAAAGAAAAAGCGCTTTGCAGGTGCTATTCTACGATTGTTGCTTGTACTGACGTTGTTAGTACTCCTCACTGCGGAGCCAATTTAGGACGAGGTGCTCGTAGAATACTCGTTACTCAGTGACGGATACAAAATATGTGGTACAGATCGTGCCCTGATATCCCCCTCCATCAAGCTCAAACCAACTCTCTAACGATATAATTTACAGGATGATTGACTTGGAGTTTTATGAAGCTACTCATGTTTGTAATGTCAATTAAACTACTTGAGAAAAATCGTTGGAAACAGGAGTGCCTGTACAGTTCTTATAATTGATTTGACCATAAACTTCTACCAATTCGAATAATTCCTTTCGTACTGTTTCTGCCCACAGGTTAATAAGAATGTGTACTCAATGTTCTGTTCGTTTCAAGTTACGAAAGCACACTCCATTTCCCGTGCTCCCCATTTCGTTCTCATTGCATATTCTGAAGTCCCAGGTTCCATAATGGAATTAAACTGCAAAAAACCATCTGCATGGAAAAAACCTTATTAGACAAAAATTCTACCCAAATTAGGGCAATAATAAGTTCATTTTCCTCAAATTCCACCGCCGTACCTATGCGTGGCCACATGGGAAACACAAAAGTGTATGCAGCTCCATATTTAAATTGAATTACTCAACCAAATAAATTGTCAGCAAATGCTCCGTCCCACACCAGCCTCGCCACAAGGAACCACTGACTTTCTCGTCAGTGGGAAGTATCCATGGCAGCGTATAAATTTCTTAAAAATTGCTCCTTTTATGCGTCATAAAAGCAAATTTCTTCTCCATACACTTTTTTTTGTTGTCGGTTTCCTCTCTTGCTTCCCTTTCGATAACTGGTTTCTGCAGAGCCATTCAATTTCATCTAAACTCCTCATAAACTTTCAAATTACCACAATACCGACAAGAAGCAACATCCACACTCACGGCTGCCCCATCATCCATATGTGTACACTTTGTTTGAACGCAAAAAAGCCAATAACCATACCTCGGAATCAAGTTGGCTAAAAGGTAGAACGATAACATTGTTTTCTGGATTTCCCTTCCCCTGGCCGCCCGCATACGTACATGTGTGTGCACAGCACACACACACACGTACCAGAGTTTGGTTCTCTTGCAAAATATGAGATAAAAGTCGTCAACCACCACACCGCCCAACGTACGCCGTTCAATTTGCAAGCTTTCTTTTTATTGCCATCATGACTTAAGGTCCGTGAAGCTCAATGAAAGAAAATTTCTCTCTCCCTTGTCAATACACTCGTACTAGTCAACCATCATTGTCCCGCCACACCCTTTACTCTCCATCACACACCAGAAAAAGATGAAGAGAAAAAAATAATATTCTATCCTTGGGTTCACGCAGCCCCTGGTCTATTGGAGGATGGAGGTGGTACCGACGAGGCGAGGACGAATGAAAAAATTACGAAAATTGAGGACGCAGTACATCCGAGCAAACACGAGGAGTGAAAGAGAGAGGAGCACGGAGTGGGGGGAGTGGGACTAAAAAAACAACTTTGACTTTATCAAATTTAACTTTGGTCGTAATTTGTACTCCCTCGTATGGCACACTCGCATGGGCGCTGAGGGAAAATCACATCGGCTCGGCAGCTTTATTGGCTCCAATCTTAGAAAGAAGCCAAACGGGAGAGCACAAACAGCAGAATAAATTGAATCGAGACCGAGTACCGCGCCAGTGGCGGTGGCAGTGCCAGTGCAAGTGCCAGTAGCAGTGGCAGTGTTAGGTAATATAGGACCCACTTGAGTTTTATACATTTTTATGAACCGGGCCACTGTGACATTGCCACATTGCCACCCCATCAATCGCACCGTACCAACCGACACACAGGATTCGGATTCGGCCCCAGAACCAACCGGCAGCATCTGAAGTATCATCAGCTTTGGACAGGGACAAATTTTATGAAGTGCGATATCAAATCTCAAGTGGTCAATAAAAAAATGTCATTTGCCAGGAATGGTGGCGCAGAGTTACGATCACCTAGCACCAGCAGCGTCACTAACGCCCGAATACTGCTCTTCTTCTTCACACTCGCATATGCAGTACAAACATCCCTGTCGGTGATACCTTGGACAAGGTTTCTTGAAAGCTCGCAACGGTGGTACGTTGCCACAGTGGCACAGTGCTACGGGAAAGGTTAACCAAAGTCAAATAAAGCGAATGTGATTCTCTGTCCATACGTCTCACTTACAGGCCAATAAATTCTCTGTCAGGAGAAGACATTTCTCTCGTTTTCCCTCTTGTCGTCATTGGTCGTGGTCCTCCCTGCACGTATACACAAGCACACGGGAGTACATGAAATGTGTCTTCCATATCCCCGTTTTGGGCATTTGCATCATTCAAGAAGGGCTTCGAACAATGTAATCAGGGACACTTTTGAAAATAAAAGTTTCAGGTCGGCGAATCCGGCCAGGAGTGGCGCTGTCACTATCAACGCTCCTTTAAGCGAGGTGAAATATTTATAACAAATTCGAGGAGTGGACCGGCAAGAGGAGGATTTTTTTTTATGATTGCAACCAGCTCTAGGTAATTAAATTTTTATGATCATTAAACTTTCGTTTGGGTCAATTTTCAGGGAAAAAAGAAAACTTTCTCCGTATCTCCGCAACACCAGCAACCTCACCATCCGCATCATTGGCAGTCATAAGTTTAGAATTTAATGAATATGCTTTCTTTTGGTTTTGCCTTGGGAGTTTCAGCAAATCGCCTTAATTAGGGGTTGATACAAGTTTTTATGCGAGAATTAGCATTTCTTGGAAGTTTGGGTGGCGTGATTGAATTCATCGAGGGCTCAACAACTTCGGTTCGCATTGTATCGCATACCTTCGCCAAGTGCGAGTGTTCTCGACGGAAAAGTTTGTGCTGATAACTCAGTTGATCTCTCCTGAGACGGTTCTCTCTCCATTCAGAAATCTTTTCCTTTTCCTCAACTTTTTTGGGGCTTTTGCACATAAAGTCGATTTTAATACCTTCTATATCCATAAGAGCTCACTCTGGACGGGAGAATATAAGTGTGAATTTACGGGGGAAGCTACAGAAATACAGTGCACCTCCAATTAATGCTTTCGAACTTACCATTCTTCCCCGTTCATTATTTCAAATAAAGTAGGTTCTAATTACTGACTTTTTACAGGTTTGAATTTCAACTTGGCAGAATTATTCGCAGCGCCAGCCCATTTGATATTTTGACATACTGTGTCTTTTCGTAATGAAGCAACGTTAAAGAACATTTGCAAATTGCGCGAAATTTACATTTTGCAATAATGTTCAGCATCCATGTACGATTGAATACAGTGAATACAGTGAATGTCTGGTTCTTCGGGTCAGTCTAAGACAAAAAGTTGTAAAAGTCGTCGTATAAAGAAACTCCGCGTAACCACCCGTTCCAAGCCAAGCTTTTCGTAATGATTTCAATGATAATGACATATTTCATATAGTCATGAGGAAGCAGAGTATTTCTTGGCGCAGTTCTCTAGGTTCATAATTCTCAGTTTCACATCTCTTGATTTACTCTGATCTTCATGCCCAGACCATGAGAAGTTGCTAATTTCAAGGAAGAGGTTGTTGCAGTTGCTTCTCTCAACTGTTTGCTCTGGTATTATTTACTTCCCTACACTCACACCTTAATTTTCCAAGTTTTTGGAGTATTACGATCATGTGTTTGAAAAGTGGTTGAAATTACCATACAAAATTCGCAAGTCCTTGACTATTGAGCAAAAACGATTTGGTTGAAATTATTTTGGCCTTAGAAAAGGGTAAGTCTGGTTTTGTTTTTTTCGAGTATTATTGGAATTAAAAAATGACTGCAGACATATAATAATTAACTTCTAAAATGTATTCTGGAGCAACAAAACAAAAAACTTTTTACCAGGACGAGTTTTCAGAAATGGGAATGCATTTGTACAAGCAAATACAGTCAAAATCTGTTATAACGTACTTCAAGGGACTGACGAATTTGGTCATTATAATCGATATGTCGTTGTATCCGGTATCCAGCCTGTAAATAAATGTATATTAATTTATGCAATGAACTCTATATTTTTTTACGATAAGTTTTGCTTTCTTGAATCTTATTTTCAAATTCAAACAAATGCCCCCATCTTTAATAGTGTAGATATAATGGAGTGTATAAGGGAATACTCTTTGGCAAGGTCTTCATTTTGCACTACAGCATCCAATCTAACATCTAAATTCTATTCAATCGCAAAGATTTATTTTGTTTCTGACTAATTTTCTAATACAACTTACGAACTGAATAAAATAAACCTTCACTACCACTCTTCACGTTGAAAATTTACACTAGTTGAACAAACTCAAAACGAATCATAAACACAAAACAATATGAACAGCAAAATTTTGCGAATGCGTTCCATTTGCAGAAAAAAAATTACCGTTTCAGAAAAAAAAAATCGTTCGCGACAGCAGCTGCATCGATTTTAGGCCAATCTTTTAATTCAAAAACATGGACAAATCAGTCGTTATAAGCGAATGTGTTCTTTCAAGTGATGTCGTTGTGAGCGATATATAATCAGGAATAGGATAATCAACCTAAGCCGGGGCCTAGGAACTTGGCAGTTATAACCGATATGTCGTAATAAATGGTTTTGACTGTGCCCATATCAGACGAAATTCAAGCTAAATTCAAAACTTAAGCTAAAAAAACGAGAAGACAAAAAAAAACAGACTAAAATATGTCAGACGGACGCGTTTATGAAAGGAAATGTATTTTCATGTCAAGAGCATAATAAAAACTTAATCATTTTACTTCCTTATTAATGCACGTAATTATAAATTGCAGAAAAGAGGTGGTTATTCGGATATGTGAAATTTTTGATTATATGAACTGACCTAACATTATTTAGGTCAATTAATCAAGACTCTACGTAGTTATCTGTACCAGAAAATACAAAATTCTTCCCTTTGATCCTCGCATTATATGTGGAACTCCTCTCAAATTGGGTAACAGAGAAAATTTCTATCTGAATACAAAATTAAGCTGGAAACCCAACATCCAGGAATGTGTCAAGACGGCTTCAACGGCTATATACAGTTCCAAAAAGTTATAGAACGCAAATTGGGACAGGGAGAGGACATGACAGCCCCGCATGGCCCACTGGCTATTTATATCTCTACTCAGGCTCATACTCTGTATCGATCAGGTAGATCGCTCTCCATAAAGACACTAATTGGTTGCCACTGGTAGCATGTACCTTAAGATCACGCTCTAAATACACTCCTTAATTTTCCGCCGACTGAAATCGCTACCAATGTGGATAAACTACTCTCCGGACACTCTACTGTCCTTGGCAGATTCAGATCTGAACCAGATGGTACCTCTGAATTTCTCAATCTAACACGTGAAGCGAACGAACCCTCTAAAAAGGGTGCTAGTACATCCGTATACATACTTTCCGGATGTTGTTATACCCTATGATGACTTCTGCAGAAGTTGCAGAGGTGACGAATCGATCTGGCGGAACTAAGTATTGTAGCAGGCGATGTAGCTGTGAGCACTCTTCTAAAAATTAGAATCAATTGTAAGAGAAGTACCGGAGAATCGATCTGGCGGAACTAAGTATTGTAGCAGGCGATGTAGCTGTGAGCACTCTTCTAAAAATTAGAATCAATTGTAAGAGAAGTACCGGAGAGGAATAGGAGAATTGAGCCATTCGTTTGTGAACAGTGCTAAACGTTGGACATAAATAAATTTTGTAAAATCATTTTTTGGGTTTTTTTTAAATATATTGCCGGTTAAAGTACCACTAGCATTTTAGCATCAGCTGTCAACTTCTCCCTTTTAAAATCTCTAAAAGATTTGCGGAATACAGTAATACCTCCACCTACTCTACGTTTTACGCGAATTCGGAGATATCATCGCGTCGCATTCGATTCGGTTTACAACAAGCTCAAACGTGTTCCTTGCGAAATAACAATTCGAATGCCAAGTTCGGACGTGTATCTTGTAGAATTATCTTACGTACGCAGTGCACATTATGGGTTATCTTTAATTATCTTATAATTATTAAAATTAGGTCTTATTTTAAATTATGTATGTCATCCAAAAGACAGAAAAATGAGTCGTTTTAACTCAATAAGAAACGAAAAATCGCGTGCTGCGAGCAAATTAGAACAGAAAAAAAACTTAACTCGTCAAGCGACATTGTTTGAATATATGAAGCCTTCGACATCAAAACAACTTTGATCTACTTTGTTTTATTCCTACTGTAGCCATACATTGCAAAATTCAAATGAAAAACCTAAATTCTGAGAAACAACTGCTGGTACGATACACTCATAATGAGCAGAATATTGTAAACCATTCATTCGAAAAGTAGACAGCGGTGAGTGCGGACGTAAAATATAAATAATGAAGTTAGAAAAATAGTAAAGTGTTGTGTTATTTTTTATTTAAAGAACTACTTTCTAGCTTGTTACAATTTCAGAAGTGGGATATACATGTACCTACATTTCTAGTGTTTAATAATAGAATCTGAAATACGATATTTGGGGTATACAATTTCTAAGGAGGGTATAAAGCCTGATGAGAGAGGTATAGAGTCAGTGAGGAATTTTCCAGTGCCACAGAATGTAAAAAGCATTCATAGCTTTTTAGGACTCTGTTCTTATTTTAGGAGATTCATTAAGAATTTTTCACTGTTAGCTGAACCTTTATATAGATTAATACGTAAAGATGCTAAATTTGAATTTGGCGAAGCAGAAGTACAATGTTTTGAGGATTTGAAAAGAAGGTTATTGGAAGCTCCCATACTTGCAATCTTTAATCCCCTGGATGAAGTGGAACTCCATTGTGATGCCAGCTCCCTTGGCTTTGGGGCAATATTGATGCAGAAAAAAGCAGACGGCAAATTCCATCCAGTGTTTTACTTTTCTAAACGAACCACAGAACAAGAGTCAAAGTATCACAGCTTTGAACTCGAAACATTGGCGATAATATACGCTTTAAAACGATTTAGAATTTATTTGCAAGGTATCCGTTTCAAAATCGTCACTGATTGTAATTCTTTAACATTAACTCTGAATAAGAAGGAGATAAACCCTAGAATAGCAAGGTGGGCCCTTGAACTCCAGAATTACGATTATGTATTGGAACATCGAAGCGGATCGAAGATGCAACACGTTGACGCACTTAGTAGGATGGCTAGTATTTTAGTATTGGAGGAAAATACTTTTGAGCAGAATCTGGCTGTTTGCCAAAACAAGGATGAAGGTATTAGGAAAATTAGAGATATGTTAGAAAAAAGAAAGTAGCGTTTATGAAATGCGTAACGGTTTGATATAAGGAAAGATAGGACAGAATATTATTTTTTATGTGCCGAAGAACATGGAAAGAAATATTATTCAAAAGTATCATGATGAAATGGGACACATGGGAATAGAAAAAGTTTTTAGTGCTATAATGAGAGTATATTGGTTTCCACAAATGAAGGAAAGGATCAAAAATCATATAGTTAACTGTTTAAAGTGTATAGTTTATTCATCAAAGTCAGGAAAGCATGAAGGATTCTTCCATAACATCCCAAAAGGAAATGAACCCTTTGATACTATACACATTGATCATTATGGTCCAGTATTGCTGAAAAAAGCGAACAAAAATATGTATTTCTAGTAGTAGACGCTTTTACAAAATTTACAAAACTATATGCGACTAGGTCGACAAGTACTAATGAAGTATTGAAGTGTCTGAAAGATTATTTCAGTGCATATAGTAGACCAAGAGTATTGGTTTCTGATCGTGGTAGTGCGTTTACCTCAAAAGATTTTGAAAATTTTATTAGTAACGCTGATGTGCGACACATAAAAATAGCAACCGGTTCTCCGCAAGCCAACGGGCAAGTGGAAGGAATAAATAGGTGCATTTCACCTATGATAGCGAAACTAACGAGCGCAGGTACAATGTTCAGCTTAGATAAAGTTTTGCCCGAGATCGAGTTTTCTCTTGTATCGTATGTGCCAGTCAGCTTTTATTTGGAGTTCATCAAAGAGGGGAAGCAGTAGATCACATTAAAGAAAAGTTAAATGAAATTAATACGAATGAAAAGGGAAGGGACTTAGTAGAAATAAGAAAACGAGCGGAAGATAACATGATGAAACGTCAGAACTATAATAAGTTAATCAAGGACAAGAATAGAATTCATAAAAAATACGAGGCAGGGGATTATGTTATGCTGAGAAACTTTTTAAGTACAACAGGAGCTTGTAAAAAAATTGCACCTAGCTTTAAAGGACCTTATGTCGTAGCAAAGGTACTACCTAATGATAGGTATCTAATAAAAGATGCCGAAGGTATACAGTTAAGTCAGATACCCTATACTGGAGTATGGGAAGTCGCTAACCTTAAACCTTGGTTAAATTAAGTAAAGTGATTATGGTCAATCGGGACGATTTCATGTCAGGATGGCCGAATTGTAGCCATACATTGCAAAATTCAAATGAAAAACCTAAATTCTGAGAAACAACTGCCGGTACGATACACTCATAGAGCAGAATATTGTAAACCATTCATTCGAAAAGTAGACAGCGGTGAGTGCGGACGTAAAATATAAATAATAAAGTTAGAAAAATAATAAAGTGTTGTGTTATTTTTTATTTAAAGAACTACTTTCTAGCTTGTTACACTACTAAAGTTATTGTTTTAACTATCTAACATTTTATTAAACATTTTTCTTCTAAGTTATTGTTTTCTTTAGACTCTGGTCCCGATCACACAAACTTTATACGTATTTATATGCGTATATAGGTTTAACCACGATTGAACCTTGGTCCCACCTACAGCGTAAGTCCGGGTTATTACTGTATAATCAATTTGGCCAGCGTTATAACACAACTCCGGACTTAGTCCGGCCGCTACCCATAGGCAGTCAGCCACTCTAAAATGAAGTTCACTCTGTAGGCTTGTTCGATTTGGCATCCTCTCATGGACGAATGGGGCCACTGGCCGCGCAGTGAATTCACCAGCTCACTTAGAACATGTTATTCCACAGTCAGACTACTAACACTGCTTGACCACTCCAGTGATCGTACCGTTAATTTGATCCCAACGGCAAATGGTGACTGGAGCAGATTTAAAAACCAGATAAAAGCGTATTAATTTTTCTTTCACTGGGATTCGAACCAGGGAGCCCGCTTACCAGGACAGTCACTCAACCAACTACGCCATCCAGTCGTGTAATGTTATAGTAACGAAATTATATTGACTCTAACGAAACATGGTCAGTACCAATGATCTCCCGCGCTGACAAAAATTCGTCACGTCCTTTATTTTGTATTTCAGATTATGGCGATTTGAAGAGAAGTTTCGGCAAATAGACGAGCTACACAAGTCGATAATGTTCGATGGCAACTCTTATTGTTTATAAATTGGATCAAGTCCGTGCGTAGGATTAACTCCGTTGATAGTCTAAGTAAGAAGTAAATACCTTGAAATTCATTTGAGCCAGTCCAAAAGCCATGAATAATTATGTAAGCAATGAAGTAAGACAGATCAACCAATGCCATGTTGATGTGTACAGTTTGTAAGCTTTTACCTGTTGTAGAATCAATTGAGATATCTTGTCAGTCCCACATTTTGGTATCATTTCCACTCCATTTCCCTTTTCACTTTCTGCAACGAATTACGATTATCCATTGGCCACAATCCTGGACATTGACCACTTACCTCACAGAAAGCTCAACTATTTCCTAGTTAACCCGCACACTAAAACCCATGCAAAACTGGATTAAACACTGCCAGGCAATTGCCCACAAAATTTCGCTTAAGGATATTTCACCGTCATATATCCAGAAACCACCTCCGTGCCTACAAGTCCGATGAAACAGGTGGTTACCTCGATGTGTGTGCACCAAGAACGTGAGCTACACACGACCAATGCGCTGCTCAGGCAACATACTCAAGTCCCGGAAGTCGGGAAAAAAGTTATTCTTAAATATTCATGGAAATCTGGTTAAAATGGATGAAAATACTTCATAATTTATTACATGTTTTCATTACACAAACCAATCTCGGCACCGCAGGCAGAGTAAGCGAAAGTCAGGGGTTATGGCAGGGGGCCTCGTAGCGAATAGTGCAAGGCGTCTCTTTTATCTAATGTTGTGCTTCATGCAGTGTTGCTTAGGTGGAGGTGTTAAGCGAGAGGAGCCGAAAAGACGGAAAGCAAAAGACACTCTCATCGTTGCGTTGTTCCGGAGAACGAGTGAAAGACACGAAAGCCGTATGGAGGCATTCAAATGAGAACTTTTCCCTCCGGAAAAAACCCTTCCACCCCCCGGTAATTTTGTCTAAGTCGTCGCCATCGTCTCCCTCCAACCATTACACACAGTCGTAGGTCGGTATTGAGGTTGCCTGTTGTTGCTGCTGTTGTCAGCCGGAAACTCCTGGTAGGTGCCACCCGCTCAGTGTGTGGAAACTAAAATGAGCCGGCAAGTTTCGGTTGAGTGGGTGTGTGTCCCGTTCCATCGGAGCGCCGTCACAGGGCGCCCCAGCGCTTTCAAATAATTTGCATACGTAAAAGTTAGTTAGTTACTTATGGTGTTAAACTCCTTGTGATGGCGTAACCGTAACGGGGAAATGTTATTTCCACTTTAAATATAATGGCATTATGTGAATGATTATGCTAATGTTATTTATTCCGAATGAATTTTGCCGAAATGGTAAGCTCACTGTCAGGAGGCACCTCAGACCGCCGCACACCTCACGTTCCGTAGTGCTAATTTGCATGTAATTCACTTGCCTCCAAGTGCCCATTTGGCTAAACTCCACGGTGAAGTAGAATCACATATGATTGATGCGATTTGGTTGGTTGGCTGAGGTTCGGTTGGACGGTCCAACTCAAAAAATCAAAACATTTCCGCTCGGTTTAATTATCGACTTTTTCACCAAAATGTCCTGACGTACACACAATTTTTTTGACGTATTTACTTTATCCGGCAGCAATCGAACCTCGTGAGGTTTCTATTCTGCCTCCGTGTGCATCGGTGCACCCGGCGGCAGTGGCTAAACCTATATCCAATTGCAGAAGAAATAAAGTACTAAGAGTGATCATCTAATCCCTCGCTCCCCAACGTCAACTGCCGCCATCCGTTCCTTATCATTCGGTTTCGAATGGCGGAAACTAGAGTACGGCTGGGGAAAAAAAATTGGCACACAAGCTATTCGTACATCCCGATAGAGAGGACGATGCTGGAGGTGGTGTCGAGCAGATGAGAACTTTCGTTCGACATGACAAGGAATTACATGTGTACCGTTAGTGGTGTTGTTTGGGCGACCCGACAAAGGTATTTGTACTCAAAGCGTTGCTGTAGGACAAAAAAAACTCTAGGCCTGCAGATGGACGGACGGACTTTGGCATATCCAGGGATTTGTTTATTTTCGCGTAATTGAAATTTTAAGGTCCACTGGCTTTGAAAAGTAAATTTGCAGATGTACTTGAGTGAGTGTAAAGGGCTTGGCTTGTTTTTGCGCGGACCGTGTGTGGTTTCGTTTGCAATTTGAAGTTCCATTCAATCTGGCTCTGGGGAATCCTCAATGCATAATCGATGACGAGCGAGACCGGCATTGCAGTTCCACTTTGTGTGCGTAAAAGTGTAAGCTAATGGTTTTTGGTTTGAAAATGCCATTTCGCCAATTAAAACATGTTCTAGGGAATTCTAAAAATTTTAATTGGGACCGTAGCTATTTTTCTGAGTGAGGCAATTTCAGATAATGTATATCCTAACATTTCCAGGGGAGCATCGCATGCAGCTGATTTTTGTTCTGGCATTAAGGGTTTTTCAAATTATGCTGCTACCAGCGGTAACTTCTTGTTCTGTTCCGGCCAGCGTGACGATGTGTGTTTGACACGTGCTCAAGAATTTGTTAGTTCTGTTTTCAACTGTACATTTTGGGCATCCGGTGGTGAAAATTAAGTGAGCTTGAACATTTTGTGTTTCTTTAACAAAGATGTACTCTATATTCTGCATTTGATTTGGTTTTCTTATGCAGACACTGGATTCCGCAAGCGTAAGCTTTAACGGACACATAGGGGTTAGGTTGTATATGTACCACTCACAGACCAATTTTTATAAGATGCAGGTATGAGGGGTTAGGTTGTATAAATTTAAATTAAATTATTTTATTTTGCATAAGAAAATATTTATACAATGGTTTCTTGTTTTCTACCTTAAACACTAACTCATTGCTGGAGCTGGGTTTTCGTCATCCGAGCTATTTGATGCGATCGATGTCAGGTTGCAGACCGTGGGAAAGGTACTTCATCAACAATTTGACTTCGGCGTGTGTTGGACTGTCTGCGCGTTTTACCTGGGTGGAGTGGTATTGTGTGCCGTTAACTTATACGGCCAAAAGTATTCCAACAAATGTATCAAATTCAGTGCTCGTCTAATTCTTCCATACTGTATTTTGTTTTTGCCCAGAATATCTTGCATAGCGATCTGATAACAAAAGCAATATTAGATTCGTTGTATTAGAAATAAGTAGAATTTATTTACATACAAAATATAATTTGCATTTGTACATATGGTCTGATTCCAAATCCAAACTAAATGCTTAGGTTAGGTTAGGTTGGAGTGGCTTACTGTCATCAAACAGTAGTCATATATACGTCTGAGTAGTCCCATTGTGATTTCCCGCAAACCAATTTGTGATTTCCATAAAGTTTAACAATAATTCCGCTTATTTTGTTGAGGTTGTTGATGAATTAAGCCCCTAGATGAATTCTCCTTCCAGAAGAGACGGGGCTACAATTACACAGAAAAAGCAATAGTTTCCTCATCGTCTTCGTCTCTGCTGGTTCTATTGCAGGGTTGTAGGGTAGACCCAATCTTGAGGCGTAAGATGCAATGGTGGAATGTGCAAATTTTGCCTACTTATTCTTATCAGAATATAATATACTAGTTGACCCTGCACGCGTTGCTTTGCTCAGTTCAGCTCAGCAGTCAAGGCCGAAGGAATATTAAAGCAGTTTTCCAGCTGAAAAAAGTGGGAAAAAATCATAAGAAATCACTAGGCTTAGTAGTGGAACTAGGCCTAGCAACAACCACTCGAGTTACAAAGGAGCGGCGGCAATAGTTCTGTAAAATCGAAACCATTGAACCGATTTCAATGAAATTTAATATATTTAATATAATTAATAAATAATTAAAATAAGCTAAATTAAGGTATGAAATATATAAAACAGAATTTAAAAAAATAAAAACAATTTTTGTTTGAATGCCGAAACTCGAAACTCATCTATGATGTCGAAATAATGATGCTAAAACTAGACCAATAATTGGATGATGAACATATACATATATTCTTATTAATTATTTAAATGTTTAAGGACACGAACTCCGCAACCAACAAGCCTTGATTCTGATATTCGCAGGCTTGCATATGGGCTGTCATACTGTCATTAGGACGGTCTCGGGTTTCCGAGGTCGAACGCAGAACATGTTCAGAGGCATTGGCTTCCTACACATGTTGCCACCTTAGGGACCTTATGCAATCTGCATTTTCAATAAATTGTGTATTTATTTTTCAATAAAAAACAATAATATTTGAATATTTTATATTATTTAAGTTTTTAAGTCTAATACGGTTTCGTCCTTAAATTTTACTCCACGGATTCGATAATGGCATGAGGAAAACAGTGTTTTACTTCGGGTCAGAATTTTAGAATTTGAGCAAATTTACAGAAAAAAGTCGTATACTCAATGAGCGTTAGTTAACTCTAAATTATTGCATTTAAATTATAGTGGAATTTCATGTTTCAGCTCTTCAGAAAAGCACGGAATATGGAAAAACACTTATTATGCACCATTTCCAATAAGAGTAGAACAAACAATGTTTTTTAAAAGAAGATTATTTAAAATTTTCCAATACACATTATTTCATTGTTCAAATCACATGTTTTCAAAGCTTAAACTTTAAAGAACTTATTTTCAGATTAACGTTTTTTATAAAATTGCGAAAAACACTCAACTTCGTGACCCGACTGACGGCCCAAAACTAATTTACCTTACTGCCACTTTGATCCCCCGTTATCATAGAATGCACTGAAAAATAACTAGTCTGCTTGGCATTGACATTTTGACTGTCCTTTGGGAGAAACCACTGTGGGTGGAGCGAACCTAAAGTTTTATGCCGACTGCTAAGTTTGGAAAGATTATTCTAGAGCGGAGGAGCCATTGAAGAGCAGTTCATTCGGTCCCCACCCATAAGTGCATTCACACAATAGCCAAACGTGATTCACGCACTGAACATCAAATATATACTGGTTCGGACACTTCGGTGTGAACCCAGCCTTCAACGCTTTGTAAAGCGATGTCGTTGAATATTCCCCTCCAAACGTCATCAACTTGAAAAATGGCAACAGTTGGCAACTTATTATCGAAAATGCTAAAGGCTTATTTATCCTCTTCTGGTATTGTGTGCATATACAACACTGCACGGTAGATCAACAATATGGTGGACATTCAGCTTGGTTAAACATTGAGCACTCTTAAAATCCGTCTGCCGATAACCAATTCAAAAGTTACATAATCTTGCCTTTTTTTATTGCAAACATCTACTTTAAGCAACTGGAGGTCCCAGATGAATATGTTAGCATTATTTATTTATAACCGAAGGATAGATGATAAGATATAAAAAGATGAGATTTCACAAGACAGACTATTTTAACCGAAATTCAGTTTATGTTAAAATTCATAAAACAAGAAATCCAATTCAACTTGAACTCATTCAAAACACTTCACACCACATAAAGCTGCAAAATAATTGAATTCACCCTCTTTTGGAAACAAAATGTGTTCCCAACAATTCATTTGAATGTCTTAAATATAAAGCATCACCATTTCTCACACTTATACGATTCCGAAATTCCTCTGACCATCACATCAACCTTTTCACTTTGGTGCCATTTGGGACCGCAATTATGACTTTACTCCATTTCCTTAATTTTAAAATGAAATATCAAATGCCATCCACTGCCACTAAACAGAAGTTCCTTTTCTTCCTTTGTTGACATAGGTTCACTTGAAAGTTTGAATAACTTCTACGACAACTGCCATGATTTTTAAGGATATCTCTCTGCTCTTGCTGCCGGCAAATCTGCAGCCACCCCCTACTGGCAGCGTTGACTAACCTCAGTCATAATGGAAATAGGGGCGATTTCTTTCTCCAGCTGTCGTCCTTCGAAAACTTTAATAATGAATTTAATTTTCATTTCGGTTATCATCAGTTGTTGTCCGCCGGCTTGAATTACGGCCGAAGGACGCCACTATCCCATTCACCACAAGTCGCACCAGCCACCACTGGCGCTGGCTATTATTTGCCTAATGCACATTACAGAAAACGTTTTCAGTCAGTTCGTTGTTAGGAGAATCTCATAAAATGTATTAATTAGTGTTTCAACTTTCCTAAGTGTCATTTGGTTTTTTTCTTTCATTTTCAATTCACATAAAGGCCAGAGAGACGTTCTGCTGTCAAATGCTTCGCAGAGATTGTCTTCTATCGCGGACGCATAATGTTACATAGTTTTTAATAAGACTAATTCGCGCAGGGATTTGCAAACCCTGAATTGTCTAGAGTTGTCATTTAATGAGGGAAATACCAACGCTTCAAAAGTGACGTGGGGTGGCAGACGTCTAATTAAAAACGTCGTGAATGTCTTTAGTTGTTTTTAAGGAGTTTCATATCATTATACTATATATGGATTTTTAGAACCCATAGAAGCTTTTCAGATTTTTTTCAGATTTTAAGTTCCTACCTAACTTTAAACGGATTAAAAAGGAATCGATATCGACACGCAATCCTTACCATTTTATTTGAATGAGGTTACAACGACCGATATCATATCCATCAAAATATTTTCTTACGTTACCTTTCTTTATTAACATTTCTAAGTTCCTTCTTTTGTCTTAACTAATCATTATGTATGCTAGATTCTGTTTTTAATAAGTTAATTCTGATCCACTTCTTATAATCGAATGCATTTACTTTATTTCCAATATAGTTCTGTCCGTTGTGGGTGCCCTCACGTCAAGATCTGTATATAAAAAATAATCATAATTTTTGGTTTTTTTTGTTAGTACATAATTCATGAACATTTTGTACTAACCACAAAAAAAAACAACACATTGAATGAGTGGCACAATGATACATCATGAGTTCTTCTTCTTCCAAGATGCCATTAAATGGGGGCAAGCGTATGCAGATTAGCTTTGTTTTTCACCAGATACAGCTTTAGAAACAACATAGGAAATAATAAATTTTGGGTTTTTTTAAGCCCACTTCAACCGATCGATAGTTTTTATATTATTTATGTTTAATAAAGAACAAAAACAAGCTATTGATAGATGTAATTTTTATTTAACATTAATTTTATAAAAGTAAGCAATACAAAACCATAAGTATTTATTACTTACAATAAAAAATTATATATAAAAAAAAACAATAAGAAATAATAAAACATTAACAGAGAGTATTTCAATAATATCAAAAAAAAAAAAATAACTGTCGTAAGGTAATAGTAAAAATGTTCTTTCTTGATCAAACGATGGCAGATGGAAGAGCTTGTCCACTCGCAAAGATTATAACACATGTTGCAGATAGAATACCTCTCACCATCAACATATATCATATAATCACATTTTAATGCGTATCTCATAAATCTTACTAAAAACATTACTTTTGTAAATAGAACAAAAATAAAACCTACCTACCTACCACTAAAATTCGCTTTTTCTTGAGCATAACTGACAGCGTAGGCCGTACTACTTCAACTGCCAGGTAAATTAATAAAGGATCGAAATACGGTTATTATTCTTTACATCGTTTTATTTCGTTTCTTCCAAACGAGGATTTTTCTAGAATTTTTTTTAGAGAATAATCTTTGAGAAAAAAATAATAGGCTAGAAAGGCAGACAAGGACAACAACAGCACAAACGTTAACAACGGTATAAAAAGGCAAAAAGAGGAAAAATAAAATAAATATATTTGGAATCAGGAGGACATTTATAATATATAATAATATAATATGGGTGGCGCGACAGTCCGAGGCGGACCTGGGCCTAGTTTCTTAGCAACCTCTCGTGTTGTGCGTGCTATTGTTCTTTCACGAGTGGAAGGGACCTACAGTTTAATGCCGACTCCGAACGGCGAATTTGAGAAGCTTTTTCTAGACAAGATTGAGCATTGTCAGTGATTCGAAAGAGGTGGAGCCGTGAATTATGATAGGTGGTAAATTCGGGTATCGAACCTGGTACCCTCTGCGTAGGAGTCGACGCACTTACCCACTACGCCACGGCGACCCACAGGAGGACATTTACACCTCATATAAACTCTAGATTTCGGGAAAAAACATTTCGAAATCCAATTTTGAGTTCCCATTGAAACTTCAACATTGCAAATAACAACTCGATTTCTGTTTAGAAATCAGATGTGGTTGAATCTTTTATTTTATTAATTCAAAGATGAATTTAAGTGTATTGCAATAAACAAATTAATGTTGAAACTAGCCGTAGTATAAAGTCTATACCTGCTATTTTCCGATTAACGAAAAAAAAGGCAAAGCTCCTATCCCTGCTCATAATTTATTGCAAATAGTTTATACATCACATTATTTGTAATATATTATGAGAAGGGATCAGTTTTCGGCCGACATCATAGGCGCCATGAGCAATGAAATCTGCAACATTTGATACATGATTTCAGTCGTTGGCTTTTCATCCATAAAATGTTCTCCTATGACGAATTTGATTAAAATTTCAGTTCTTCTTTTTTTTTTTATTTAATTACTAATAGACAGATGTTTCAGTAAAAATTATTACAACAATTTGTAATGTCATGTCTGAAGGATTGCTTGAATAATAATTTAAGTTCTTTTATTATTATTTATATCTTTTATATATCTAATCAAACAAATCAGAGGTAGTTGTTCCTACGCATGTAACAGAAGTGTCGTACGTGGATAATCCCTTAAAGTTTCAAAAACTGGCAAATTACTTATATTCGTCACTCAGCTCTATTCTGGATCTGTATGTAATCTGTAATAGACGAACAAAAATCTCATCCCATTTCAAATCGAACAGACTCCAGTTAATTAAAACACGAACTCACGAAACTCTTATGTCGAGGTCCAATCGCGGATACACTAAATAAACACCAATGGGATTGGTTTCTTATAAACATACATATAAATCGGAGCACACCCAATAAATGGGAGTAAAATGTTTGTTGGAATCACCCTCGAGTTTCTGCATGCATAACATATTTTAACATGCCCGTACTTGGTGGTAGACAGCTCAGCACGTACAATTTGTCATATTCACCAAGAGCCAAGCCTTATTTATTCTCCCTAATTGACAATTTATGACAAGCATACGTTACCCTATTAGCTTTACTACGATCAGTGCACAGCGAAAAATTCCATCCGCCACCATCCATTTTGTGCGAGAACCGAAAAACAAGACTTTGCTCTCAGGAAGCATGTCGCATGTAGTGACTCCAAGGCACTTTCGCACTCGCGCACCTCCCATCGCCACCCAGCCACCCCGGCACCCTAAAAAGTGACAACGGAGTACTCTGCTATGCATAGATGGGAATGAATATGACACCATGTTTACAAGTCTCCCAGCAAATCCAGCATTTAATAAAGTGGAAAGATATTTTCCCCACTTCAAAGCAACGACGGCGCGCCGGCGGGACAAGGAAAAACAACTAAAGGTACCCCGACGTCGAATTCAACTCCACATCTTTGGTGAATGCCAAAGATTTGGGATTGGGATTTGGGGAATAGCGCATAAACAGCATTCAGGCCAACTCTCGTCATTTATCTGTGCCGAACTGGGGAACATGAGAAAGCGCAAAATGATGGAAATTATTTTGTGGAGAAGCATTTTTTTCTGCAATTTTTTGTGTTTTTTTTTTTCATTTTATTGCCGGTCTAGAGGTTGCTGTCGACGAGCTGAGCAAAGATGACTGCGAGGGGAGGACAGAGACGAACTGGAGTTGATTGTGTAGAAGGAGTTTTCTCTATATTTTCCATTTGTCAAGGCAAAATGAAGTACACTCCTCGAACGACACTATCGCGATATGAAAAAGAACGGAAACAACAGTGACACATACGAACAACCCTACATGCAGACTTATACGAGTATGTGGTGAGCAGATTTATTTGCCATGCCATGCTGACTGGTGCGCTCTAGTGGTGTAGGATGTTTGGGGCGAATCTGGCGAAAACATCTACCAGGCCAGGCAGCCGCCGCCCGCCGCGCCGCCTCCCCGCTTTGACGTTATTTTCATTCGATCAGAGATAGGAATTTTTCCGCTTTACCAAACATGTTTCATATTTTTATGACTTTTTGATGTTCCACATTCGATTTGATTAAATGGAAGCGATAAAGAGATCTTTCTACTTCAACATGGGTGAGTTGGTTCGGGTGGCTGCGGGGTCTGTAGCATAGCCGACCGAATCTGTGGGGTTTTCCGGATGCTTACACATATGCACATACTTGCTTCGTATCCGTAAGTGTGTGTTCGGATTTCGGGGAGGTTCGGGTACTGGCAGGTCCCCCTGTGTGGTCCTTTTAAGCAATTTGTACACACGGAGAAGGGTTGTTTATCGCTGGTGAATTAAAATTTAAGAGTGATGGCATTTGGGACTCAATTGTACAAATGTCCGGATCTAAACGTGACACTTTTTGTTGTCTTAATGGAATTTGAGCTCCATCCGTCACACCACCGCTGAAGGTGATCCCAATGCCCTTTGATTGGTAATGAAAAGTGACAGGAATGTTCGGCACTGCCAGAGTGGAGGAATGTTATTTCTATTAACGTAGACATCCGACTTTTTATCTTTAAGCTGGGCTTATGGTTTTTGCCAACATAACAGCATTTCTGCCTGATCTGGCACCCTCGTGGGAGGTGCAAAAATAGATTGGGTTAATGTTTGTAAATATGCTGTCAGTGTTGTCTAAGTGAATCGGAACACAGTAATGGTGATGACAGGTGATATGCTCGAGACGTACTTCTGTGCGATTGCTGTCAATGTGATATCCGATTAGGTTTTTTGAAACATCGAATAATGACTTTATTTTCTAGCACCAACCTGAACGACTTCGAAGTGTCATGGGCAAGCTAAAGGGAGAGGAACCCATTCTTTCGCCGAAGAGGCTCCAAGAACAAAACTTTGAATTAAATGGAGACCGATTTCTTGACAACAGCAATATCTGACTGGAGTTGGTAGTGGTAGTTCATCTTTATATTCTTGAAGAACATCTGGAGATCTTTACAGCCTATTCTTCACCCTAACGACCACTAGATGCTGGAAACCCTTTCAACTCCACATGGCCTCAAGGTTTCGTTTGCGTTGTTTATCTCGAAATTCATAGACTAGGTACAAAACAAGTTTACTTGCTCGTGTCATACTCCAAGGAGTTATAACCTGTTTTTATTATTTTGTTTTCACAATTATGTTGTGCAGGAATAAAAAACAGGAGTCCCAAAAGTGCTTCTATGAACTGTCAGTTCATTCATACCGGGGAATTCATCCCTCTCTTTATGTGGGACGAACAAACGTGTGCACGAACACACTAATAGGACTAAAAGTAGTTCATTACCCAGAAGGAGGGGAGCTCTGGTGTGCAATAGCTTACCGACATGTCCTGTTAGCCGGCGCTAACTTTCTGGACATGCTTTACGAGTGAAGCGTTCTTTTTGTTCTGTTTTATGGGAACCTTGAATGATGTCCGATGAGACCTTTAATTTAATTTCCATTAGAAGAACATTGTATACAGGTTCATAACAAGACATCAACGGTGCGGCCGCCATCATTGTGGGATTCACATAAAAATGTGTGTATATAGTTCAAGGGGGATCTAGGACATCAGCACGTTAAGTAATGATTGTTGGTAGAAGTGGGGAGTACCCTTTGCTGTTATGCATATTGCGAATTGTTACTGGCGTTGAAAAGTGGGTTTGTTTCCACAAAATATCACGGGTAGACCGAGATTGACTATTAAACTCGCTACCAGTACGCAGCTTACAAAACGTGGGATCAGAATGGTATGATGTGCTATGAATTCCTAACCGTTAAGAACCGATAAAATTGGCGGACAACATTAATTCAAGGAACTATTAAAAATGCATACTACTACGTCCAATATTTAATTATTAAAATCATACATTTTGTTCATAAAGTAGTTGTTTACTAGGTGGATTGAGAGTTGGCGACACTTCTCAGTCAACCTCGCCATAAGCATAAGACGGTGCTTTGTCTACCTCTATTTTCGTTTAATCAGTCCGAAGTCCGTTAGTTAAACAGGCAAGTAGACAAGTAGTAGAAAGAGGAACAAGGAATAAATAACGATACTAATTTTTTAACAAAATAACAAGGAATGAGGAACAGGTAAAAGAACAAATTAACGATTAACAATTAAAATATGATATGAAGGAAAACAAGCGAAACTCCCTTTACGACGCAAAAATATTTAAGTGAGTAAGCAAGCAAGCAACCCAGTGCTGTATTCTTACTTGTAATTAGATAGCAAGCAACCAAATGGCCAGCCAATACTATTTCGCAAAACAGTAGAACTGACGAATGTAATATTGTATTCATTGGTACGCAACTGAGACTACAGACTTAACATGATTTTCAGGCGCAGTGATTAAACCTTTGTTAGATGAATCACCAAACAAAAGTGTTAATAAAACATCGATAGGTTAATCAATTAAACGAATTTATTTAACTATAAATATATATCGATAATATTTCTAGTCGGTGTGTTTTGTTTTTGAGGATTTGATTGAAAATGTTTCTGGAATTAAAGAAAAAATCTAAAGTGAGCCTTAATAAATCAACTGAGAACTGCAGTTGGTTGTTGAACGGTTTTTTTTTCCAATGAACATAGTTTTGTTTTTGACATTATTAATTGTCCAGATTCACCACTTTAATAGGAGCATCAAGAAAACACTACACTGTTGTATTTTTTTTTAGACTTGTAGAACCTTTTAAAGTCTCGAAAGCAACAATATCCGTTGAGGGTTATGAGGGTTATGTCACTTCATCCTTAGTTAAACCTTTTATACGAGGTATTTCTGTTAATTTGTTAAGCTTGGAAGACGATTTGATAACAATTGAAGAGGTCTTGCGGTCCTTGAATAGTTTCATCAACCAGAGGTTGAAACCTTTCAATATCAGAACTTTGAACATGATTTCCATATTTAAGGATCATAAATTTTTGCTTTTAGAACACCTAAGGAAGCAGATAACGCATCAATTATTACAAAGGTAGTATGCTGCTATTACTGCGTCCTTAGCATCTAAAAGAACAGAAGTGCCGATGCTAGCTTCTACAAGTACAGAAAGTGGTGTCAAATTAAGCTGAATGATTTACTGTTTTTGCCTAATCAGCAACATCTCCAAATGGCAACACCAGTAAGTGACTCAATTATTGACCTTCGTTAATATTCTGAAAAGCCGGTGAAAGCAAGTGAATATTTTTGACCAGGTTTAGAATCAAAGATAAGGGATGATATTATCCCTTATCTCTGTTTAGAATACTATGACAAAAGTAACAATAGGCTACGTTTTATCTGTCTGTTCCTTCTGACGATTTTTTCAAAAGCGGGTCACATCAATACCAAAAGAAACAGATTTAGAGATAATAATCTAAACACATTACTATTTATTCACCATAGGTACAATATATTCATGTAAATATGGATATTAAAGAATTGATTTGTAAACTTATTTCTTGCTGTGAATTAAAATTGTATTTTGTTTTATATTTAACCTAAATGTGATGTGAATTGAAAATTCTTTTGCTAGCTGTGGAATTTTATTTAATTTTTTTTAAATAAATATGTATAAATGTAAATTATTTACTATTAAGTATTAAGAATTGTATCAATTTTTATTGGTAAGTATTGCATTTGGAAAAGAAAAATGAACTCGAGGTTAAAGTCTCAATTTGTTTGTTTTTATTAGAAATAACACTATCGATATTTTTATCGATTCATCGATTGCTTAATAAAAAATCAATCGATACTATTGAAAATTCAAGCAATCGATGTTTTATTAACACTACCAAACAAGAGTGATTTGAAATGAAAATGTGTCGTCCTTTTTTACTGAGCTTTTTCAGTAAAGAATAAAGCTCTTGTACCGTTAGTTTTGTGTATAAAGCTTTTTTAAAGTGGAGCAAGGTTGCCACTGTATTTGTTTGGATTGGTTATGCCAATGTACATTATTATATAATTATAATAGTATTAAATGGTATATAATATGGTGGCGTTACAATTTTAATATCATTTAAGTCTAATGAGGCATGCATTCATTGCTCAATAGAAGTGACTCTTTAATTGTAATCCAGGGTTCCTGTGGAAGCAGTATTTGATTAATAACTCCTATATTACTTTCCAAATGGGATTATTTCCGAGTATTATTAATTCTAGTCGTTTCCACTTACGTGTAACAAAATCATGTGTAGTGCTTTATGCACATAAGTATTTTGTTTCTATCTGCATATAAAAATATGTAAGTGTATAGGAAAATTGTACATAACTACAATCCCCCTGGAGCTGTACAGTTGAGTTCCTCATAATCTTCTCATTTTTTATTTGGCGCTACAGTCCGGGGTGGACTGTAGCCCGGACTCACCAACACGCCTCTTCAACGTACGGTCTCTGGAAAATACGGGCGTCATCTGCTGCGTGTCCCAGAGGTTCGGAATCGAATACTCTTCGGACAGAAGATGAGTTGTCCATACGCTGTACATGACCTAGCCATCTGAGATGTTGGATTCGTATACGCCGGGCTATGCTCATGTGCGGGGGTGTACTTATTTAAACCCCCAGCTTAAAATATCGGTAACCAATATGGAAAAAAAACTGCTCATGCGCTCTACACGATCTATCTACATCTTAGGCATTTAATCAGTAGACGTCTGACGAGACTCATGTTAATGTACAGTTCGTGGTTGGATCTTCTTTTCAAAATACTATCAAGGCAAAAAAGGGCCAATCTTAAATGTAAAAAAGTTTAAAAGCTTCCTTCACCTTAAGAATGTACATGTCTCAGCGCCATCAAGCAAGACAGGGGTGATTACGTGTTTCTATAAAGTGAGCTTGGTCCATCGAGAGAGGAGTCTGCCACCCAATTTATCTGCCCTTGATGATGTTCCTGAAGACAAACTATACTTCGTTTTGTCATCTCATCACTCACAGTTAAGCTCTTACTCACTGTCTCCATCATCGGCCAGCACAGTCTCGAGTAGTTTGGCAGATGTGTTGAAACCAGATACGCCGTTGTATAGCTCGACTCTATGCACGCTGAACTTTTTCAAAAGTTAATGTGGCTGCTCTTGGGTGCTTTGTAGGAGAAATTCTTCGATAGACTTTCAGTCCCCTATGCCTAGACGGCGAGTGGAGGAGATGATATAACAACCAACTCTACGAGCTATTCAGCGGTATCGACAAACTCAAAAGAGTTGAGGTCCAACGATTAAGGTTACTAGGCCATGTAGAGTGAATGGAAACCAGCTCCGGCCCGGACTTCGCATCCCACCCCCTAGAGAGGTCGCAGTAGAAGACCGGGATTTAGGTGGCTCTCTCAGGTGGAAAGTGACCATATTCAGATATGCCCGCGGCAGAGCAGGCATCTATTTAATCCTGCTGGGGAATCTTGTTGGTCAAAGCCCACGTCATCTCCGCAATTTAGTAAGCCACCAAGTAAGTAAGCCCGGAAACCACATTGACAAGAGCGTATCACACAAACCGTTGGGAAGGTCCTATGTGCGGTGTTTTTAACGCCTTACACTTCGCAGTTTAGAAATAAAACAAGACTGCGTAGTCTTAAACACATACAGCTGTACTTTTATCATCATTTCGTGAATTCTAAAATGAATAACATATTTTCCAAAATAGGAATACTTGCAACAAGTCAAAGAATGCCAGCAAAAAAGTCCCAAATATCACCAATTCAGAAATATATCACATTACCCAACCAATACCCACGACCCACCCAAACAAACGTCGAAACACCAAGACCACTCCTCCCAGACTAAAGTACACACTCCCAGTGAAGATTACATTTGCAAAATGAACACTTTATGCAATTCCATTTATTTATGGTTGCCGGCAAGAACTCGATTTTGTAAAAATTGCGATTTTATCAAAACATTGGCAAATTTTCAAAGTAAAACGACGTCATTCGGCACATGAACAAGGATCAATCCAATCGCCCCCTTCAACACGACCCCAACCCCAGCCAGAGGACGAAACGACGAAAAAAGACACGAAGAGACGAAGAGGCGAAATGTTTATTTATTTGTGTACGTACAAGTGTCAGGGATGAACAAATAAAATTTGGAAGATTTATGCCTTTGACGCATTCCACAGCAGGAACACAGACACACACTACTAGAATTGTATCAATACTTTCACAATTCGAGGCTGGGGCTACGTATCGTAGGACGTAGACTCGATCCCATATGTACTTGTGTATGAATATCGGCGAAATAGGTGGTCGGAGGGGGCGGGCAGTGAATTTATGAGTATGCAGCGTTTCATATCGTGTAGCACCACCACACTGCAGGATGTGAATAAGTCACAAAATTTACGATTTAATTTTTGAATTGGCAGCAAGGCGAATCGCCATAAAACCCGAACTTTTATAGCTTCAACCAAACAAGCAGTCACTCGTTCTCGTTCTACTTCTCCTCCTCTCTCTTGTTGTCTCCCTCTCTTCTTTACCATTTGTGTTCTGAGCGGACGTGGCTGGCACTCTGGCAACAGGGCATACATACGACAGAAGGTCCCTTCCTGGTAGACCAACGAAATCGCGTGACAAAACTGCCTTAGTTCTTAAGCTACTCAAATACTCGGAAAGTTTTGAAAATCGAAACGAAGAAGAAGCCAAACAGTAAAGTGTACAATGCGAATGCTTATTAGATAAATATGTTATAGTTTATCGCCAAAGGTAATAATTTGTCCCAAGCGTTAAATTATGACTGCAGTAGGGGTGGGAGGGAGCACACACAAATATCTGCCACCGCCTCTGCCCCCGCAGAAGGACTAAATACGTCCACACGACGAACGTGAACGAACATAATCGCTAGGCAGTAAAATACCTGCACACGGCAATGAAGAAAAATATTTCCTTTTACTAAGCCCCTGAATAAAAAATATGTTCATATGAAAAAAGAAGAAGCACAACGAAAAAGAAACGAATATAAACGACGCTTTCCAGGCAATAAAATTACAAGGCAAGCAAATAACGCGTACGCACAGACACAAACCGGCAACAGCACAACAAAGTAAAAAGGATAATGATTCTGACATAGCACAGGTGTAATAAAACGGAACGCATGCATGCGAAAATGGTGTGGCATTGTTTGGCGTGTGAAATGTAATATTTTTATTACCATACCCTAGTCCACCTCCCCGAACGCCAGAGATCTCATATCCCTCGTAATATTCAACGCGACTTGAAACAATTGCGGCGGGGGTGCTTCACTGACCCAAGGATTCAGTGTCATAGGTAAAACAAAATCACTGGAACGTGACATACCGAAAAGCGAATATGTGGGACAATATGTTGTGCCCTCATTACCCTAGAAGCTATTTTCATCAGCAGATTGTTGTTTCAAGCGGCATTGCAAGCATTTGAAAATGAGTGCAAACGAGAAACTCGTAATGTGGTCGTGGGGATAAATAAAAGAACTGCACGCTTTGTGGGGATGGACTAGAAACTCGCCTAAGCCCCTCTATTCATTCTTGTTTCATCCTCGAGGGTTTTTACTGATTGTGCGGCATACATGCATGTGTAGCTGTTACTGTCCTCGATATTTACATTTCAGGCAAAATCATACCATTTTTAATACACATCCGTAAAGATGCAGGAGTGAGGAGAGGAATGTCAGATGCATCAGGAAAACTACAATATTTTACATGCACGTAAGTATGTCGTGGATTTGTATAACATACAAGGCTGGTAGACATTATTTCGGATGCAGCTCCGTTTTCTGATTATTTTTTAATTGTAAAACGCCGAGAAACCTTCAATGGTCGTCCAAAATTATACTCTTAATTACACGTGCAGTGTAGTAAGTTATTTTTCAATTGGGAATCTAAAAATAAGGCTAGTGGAGAATTTATTTATTTATTTATTTCTTCCGACTTTCAAGTATTTACAAAAACTTTTATTTTTACAAATATCTCTACCCATATTAAAGTCTATAACAGCTGTGTTTTTTTGCAAGCGTATATATGCTTAAATTATAAGTGCACAACAAAATGATCTTCGGCCCTTAATAATTCATTATAATATCTTGGCAGCACCGATGATATTTATGCCAATTGTGACAGTCAAGTGATGGAATCGTGTAAGGTGATAGTTGATCGTTAATGGGCACAATCTTCGGTTTGCGATTGTGTAGCGTGACTATCACTTTAAAAGCAAACACACTTCATACATATAAAATAAAAACAATTTGTATCAAATGAAAAGAATCGACTACGAAACCTAAACGGAAAGAATAGCAGAGACACTCTGGGTATACCAAAAGCTGCAAACTTATGGATGCAAAATTATTTAAAAATGATCTAATACATCAACGGTACCTACAAATGTAAGCCACATACAGAAACCTAAATATAAATGAATGAATAAATTCAGGACAGGACAGGATACAGAAATAATGATTGGAAGCATCGTTTTTAACCGCGCTTATTTCTTAAGCGGCGATAGATACGATGAGTAACTAAAACGGATATAGGATTTGTTGTTAGTGTATTTTACATGCAGATTGTAATTTAAGCGTATATACGCTTGCAAAAAAACACACCTTAAGTTGAAATTTATGCAAGCGTTAGTTACGGAATAATTTTGCCGATAGTTTCTACCATACTTCGAAACATAAAATAAAGCTCTATATAAATACTCTTGTTTAGATTTAATTCTAGAAAATCAGAAAAATTCAGAAAATTCAAATCGCACTAAATATGTACAGATGAGATATCGTTTCGTAACTCCACTAGATCCGTCAATGATCGCACTGTTTTAAGAATGTTTAAATCGTCAGCGTATAAAAGGCAATTTGAATGGGAAACATAGCAACGCAAATCGTTAATAAAAATAAGAAACAGAAAGGGCCAAGGTGACTACCTTGAGGTACCCCAGAGAAATTGTAAATAACCCGTGACAGATGATTTCTATATTTACAAACTGTCGGCGAATAGTAAGATAGCTAGTTATCTATTTTAAGATTTTAGAGTGACCAACCAAACCAAAGAACAAAATCGGTCCATCGGGGTAAGGCTTAACCAAGAAAAGGAACAAGTAACATCTTTAGAAAATCCATGTGGCGTTAAAATTATAACCAGAGTTTAAACTTTGCCACATCCACAGCTACTTCGGTTTGCCTAAATAAGTATGCTCAAAAACGAGGCTCGAAGGACCAACGTTATGTTCCACAAATCTCTTAACCACTTAAGCCGTGCTATGTGGAGCCGAAAACTGGCCTAAAAGGAAAATAGTAAACCTAATTATTGGTGTCTTCGAAAAATTATCTTCGTCGGATATTATGGTCCCATCTGCGACGAAGGTGAAAGGACATAACCGCAAACTCTAAGCTCTGTACCAGAATGTGGATGTAATTGGGAAAGCAAAGATCCATCGATTGCACTGGCTCGGCAACAACGCGCGTGGACACAACAACTAAAATAAATCCCTCCGACATAATATCACATGGAGCTTATTACTGAGCACTTATTAGTTTCCAATTACATTTCAACGGTCCGTCGTTTTCACAGCTTTGGACTTCCACACTAAAGAAAAGAAAACTAAAGAAAGAAGAAGTAGCTTAATGCTAACGGTCTAAAAAGTATCGCAGTTCACTAACTTTTGTAGATCTTGTCGAGTCTCAGGACATCATAATCAAGTTTGTTGAAATGTATGCATTCAAAGAAGAGTTGAGCTCATTATGAAAGGGAAGACAAGTGAACTCGGGCAGTCACCTGCGATCTTTATGCCTATTCATTGACTCTAAAGATATACTTCGGGTGGGAGGACGTTTGAGAAATGCTTCATTGGATTTTGACATAAAACACTAAACTTTGCTTCCGGTAATGAATTTTTTCATAAATTTGACCTTCCGCCATCTTCACGACAAACATTTTCACATTTGGCCACAACCTCTCTTGAACCTAGCTCAACAAACATATTGGCCCATTCTTACCCGTATCGCGGGTGCAAAGACAAGACCATTCAACATTGTAGGAATTTGTTTGATTTTTTGGTCCATTTTCTCATTTCAGGCAAAGAGGGACATCCACTTCTAAGGTATACATGTCTGTATTTGTATAATTTGTTACAGAAACTATCGATATGGAGTTAAGGACTTTGATGCCCCCTGGTTGGAAAATGAGAGAAAATCTAAACCTCCTATGTAAGTAGAGTACAATCTTAGAAAGATAAACGGAAATACAACATGATTCGTTCATCTTTTCGAGAAACAAATTAGAAGTGGGCGTAGTGGGTCAGTGGATTGCCTTCTACGCAGAGAGTGGCGGATGCTACTGTAACAAGTTATCTCGGACGCAATATGGCTCGATCTTGATGGCTGGAAGTAGCATGCTCAGGACCGTAATCAATGCATGATTACTATTTCTCAGGCTCAAACCATCCATTGTCCGCAGACCTGACAAGGAAGTAAGTATTTAGTTAAGCCTTTAGCATACTCTAGAGTTGCATAAAACAATTAGTGCGTGACAACAGTTGAACTTGGGTTTTTTCCAATATATCTTAGTTTGTGTGTCAATTGCCTTATGTCCAGAAATCAATTACTGAAGAGATGGTATTCTTATCTGATTACCCGTCATAGAATTCGTGTTATTTTTTGACAGTTTTCAGTCTATTTTAAAAAGTATTCATGAAATCTCGGAAACGACGTCCTCTCTTTGGTATACCGAGAAAAGTATATTACTTACTAGGCGCCCTTTATTGATATAAAGTAAATAACAATAAAACGCTCTTTACTCACTTGTATTCACTTTACTTTTTTCCCAAATTTGGTTCGTAACTTTACTTTCCTTGTACTAAACTTCAAAATTCAAAAAACTTTGGCAGTTGGCTTCCATTGTTTTGTACAATTATGGTTTTATTCACTAGAAGCGTTTGTATGTCAAACAAAGGATGGATTACAAATTGAGATACGTTATCCTATGTCGAGATTTAGAACACCAATGCTGATAGTTCTCCTATATCTTCAGGAATTATTGTCAGAGGTATCTATGATTTAGCCTGTGATCTCGATTCTTCAACGCGCTATAGTCAGTATTGATTACTGAGTAAATTTTAGTAAGTTATAACTCAGTATTGCTTTGCTTTGCTTCACATGTAAAGGTATTACTGAGCTGAGCATAGTTTCTCAATAAAACACGACTACTATTAAGACTATTAAGAGGAATAAAGGGTAAACGCCAGAACGATGGTTAAGGCAATTATATTTGTACAGACATTAAACATACAAATTAAGAGCAAACCAAAAGCAGACAAAATCAGTAAAACAAGGCGTTTACCTTTTTTTTCAAAAGACAATAAGAGCCTCCGAGCAAACTGATGATTCGATCCGATATGTGAGACGTTAATTCATCAATAGCGTCTCGAATGTTGTCTGTCTGTCTGTTGTCTAGAATAAAGATTATACATAGCCCGGCTTTCCCACAGTGCGACTATTTTTTTTTTCCACTCTGAAGTCATGGGCACGACCGACCTTACGACGAAATTCAGTTTTCCTGTTTCCAACTGAGGCGGGATTTCTTAACATTTCTTAATAATTTCCACACTTAGTACCACAAGGTTGTATCATCGGTAGTGCTTCGTAACACAACTAGTTTCTAAATATTTTCCGAATGTGTAATGAATTTGCCCATCCATTTGCCTTGATGACGCTCTTTTGGCAAGTTCTATCTTAATGGAGACCAATCTTTATTGTTGGTTCGACAAAACCAATTTAAATATACCATTAAATGACCTTTCTAAGGTAAAAAAATGGCATTGTTTTTTTCTATCTTTATCCCTTTTTCTTAAACGTAGGAAGGTAGGTTGACGTTGCTAATATCGCTCGCCAATATGATATTTCCAAAAATAAAAGTTCACTGCCGACAGACTGGCAATCGTCGTCGTCATTAGGAATTATATCAGCTTCACAGTTTCAGTCGTTTCCTCTTGACATTGATACACAGGTCCTACATACTCAGAGGTAAATAAAACTTTATGGTTGTGTGATTTTTAAATCTTTGGAGATGACTGCAATTTTAACCCCCCCTTCCGTTTCCGAACCCTTCGTTAAGATCTTGAATGGAATTCGTTAAACAGGTGCAATCTTCTTCTTCTTGTTCTAATGAGGATACAGTCCTGAGTGGACCTGAGCCTCAACCAACAAGCCTCTCCAGCTAGCACAATCTTTAACCAGCTTCCACCGATTTCGCACGCAAAATTGATTAATGCCAAACATTTCCTAGACCATTGTACTGCTTAGCTTTTTTCAAGGATAACTAAACAAGCGGCCACCATGGTATGGACGTGTGTCGTGTCGTTCAATCCACAACATGAACATTCATACATGCTTAGAGAAAATTACTACTTATAAAAACCCTACCCGAAATTTTGCTGCTTGTCTCCATTTCAAATTTGTAGGTCCCCTTAACTCGGGAGAGAATAATACCAGCCACAAGGCAAGTAGTTACTGTAGCTGGTGTAGAACTATGCACAGGCTTACCTCGGTCTGTGGTATCATATGATTTTATGCTTCTGACGAACAAGTCAAGATGTCATATTCTAGACAAAAAAAATTATCTTTCCAAGTAGGAAAAATAATGAATTGAATTAATTTTGTACGACACCTGCTACCGGAGCTAAGCAACAGATACTCCTAGTAATTCATTATAGATGCCGGGTTGAAACGTGTCTCCTGCTTTCCACCCTGCGACCAAGCGATCGCCATTTCGTATTGTCTTGCGAAAGTGTCAAATGTATTAGTTACCGTGCACAATGGCAGCGTAATTAGCGGGTCTGCTCTCGATTCGCAATTTAAATTCTACATCCCCCACCGGGAAACTGGTAATAATTTCAGAACCAGCTGCCAGGGGACGTCGACACAGACACAGTGGACACCTATAGCAACATGCTTCATATCTTTTAATTAAAAACACAATTCGCGCTTACCAACTGCTAGTATGGATGCACAGTGGAACGCAATGGATAACGCGGTGCAGATAGCCGCAAGGACCAAACTGTCTGGCCGATTATTTATTGCCTGTGACTTTTTGTGGCACAGCCACTGCCAGTGAATGCTGTGTTCAGAGTGCAAACAGCCCCGCCGCGCCGCCCTATCCTCTCGTCTTCTAGAATAACTAGAAGGTGTTTCTGCTGCTCGCTCCAGAAGTGTGACAGCAATATTGAATTGGGAATTGCACGCCCATGCTGCTGTCACCAAGAACCCTTTACACCGCTCCATCCCAAGCATATGGTTGGTTTACTGCTTCCCGCTGAACAACTGATGTGGACATCTCCCTCACGGACAGATGGGGCAATCTAGCTCCAATGTATTCTGGTAATGAAAACCTTTTTGAAAATAATAAATTCTCGTTTTTTCCCGCCGCCAACACCACCGCTGCCCTCACCCACACCACCCAAACAGCATCATTCCCACACACAGTCGTCGTGCTCTTTGTTCGTGTTGTATCCGTCCTTGTTGCTGTCAGCCAGTCCGCCCTGCAGGAGAAGAATTGGGGACGGCGCGGTGCCTTGAATTGTTTTTTTTTTTTGTTTCAGTGAAAATTTGTTTCGCTATTTGCCGGAAACCCTCTGAAGGAAATGCCCTTCAGTAATTTCTCTGTCGCTGATAAAAACTTCTGACTGGAAGATACACAAAAGCCATAAATACATGGAGGAGACAGTGGTACGTTTGAAAAGCATAAAGAACTCCCAGAAGGAATATGACAGATGTCTGGTGCTTTGCTGCGTTGAGTACCTTACCCTGCCGAGTGGATTTTTACGTTTTGTTTTTTTTTTTTTTTAATTTCATCCTTGTCACCGAAACAATGGTTTGAGGCCGCACTGGACGGGTAGAAACCAACAGATTATGCAAGTCTGCCTGTAGGCATAATATTTCGGAAACACTAATGTAATTCATGACTGAAAACAATTGGGCATTATTCGAAGTCAGACCAGATCCAGGAGAGGCTTGTGGCCGGGGGTTGAAGTTCCACAAAATTAGGTCCAATTACTACAAGAGTTGCTTTGGCATATTCTCTTTTTTTTTACTGCCACGCGCTTACGCTTCCGAGACTTCTGGAGTACCGAGGAAGTTTGGTCGCAGTGAATCTATACGACAATGATTCCATAGGATCGGCAACTGGAAGGACATGATGACGGTGACAGCGAAGAGCAAGACGAAGGCCCAGGCGAAGACGAAGACGAACCGATTGGGCTGCCTTGTTGCGTAAAATATGAAAATTTCAAATTCAACAGCATTCTTATGCATGGCAGTGATGTCCAAGTTGATCCCAAAGGTTTTGTGGTAGATGGCTTTGGATTTTTTATTTGGGTACGCCACTTGGGATCCCCGGGGAGGTGGAGGACGAGGATAGGGGCCAGAGCAGATATAATAGGTTGCTGTTCCTCGAAAAGCCACTTAAAAGTTTTCGCTCAACGTTTTATTACCATATCATTTCATATTTATAAGGGCAAGAAGTCATAGCCGCCGCAGGAGAATGAGTCCAAGAACAAGAGAGGGAGAAAATATTCTAACTTTTCAAACCCCGGCATTGCAATACCCTGCGGTGTGTCCTTTTTGCGTTTGTTATTTATTTATTTTTTTTTTGTTCCTATTCTACCCACCCATTTGGCTGTTGCGTTTTGAATTTTTTAACCTTTTCCAATATTTATGTAAATACGGTAAATATAAATGAACTTATGATTTGGGTGAACTTGTGTGCTGAGGCAAAGCATAAGTTCTTTGCAATCGAATTGGGCGAGAGATATAAATTCTATGCATTCATGTGGTTTGGTTTACAGTTCTTTCACGAAGATACAGCTACACAGTTCTTTTTGATTTCTTGGATTCTCCGATTTGGCGAAGGATGAAGAGAGTGTTGATGGCTGCTTAGAATTCATGGGAATGCATATGAAATAGGAGTTGATCGATATTCTGGAAGGCTACTGTCCTTTAGTGTCCGACGTGGCATGGTGGTCCATTCCTTTGCTGGGGGCTCTGGGTTCAACGGCTTTTGCAATGTGTCCACTTCGATGGAATTACTGGCAATGCTGTACTAGATGTTACGCGTCTAGAAAAAGCTTCTCTAACATCTTCGGGGGGTGTCGGCATAAGACTTGCTTCTTGTAGAAGCTAGGCTCAGGTTGATCTCCGGCTAATGCGCAACTGATTTAATTGTTATTTTTTCACAAATATGTACATTACCCTATTGCGCCTAAGGCCTGGATCACTGGAAATAATTATAGTTCTAGGGACAGTAAATGACGGATATACAAAATTTTATATTCCCAGAGAAATTGTTTCTTATAAGTTTGTTTTCTTATACAGAGTTGTTCGATATAAGAAAGACACTTTCTTATAAAATATATATCAATTAGAAACGTCAGCAAAATATTAAAAGAAGGTTTATTTCTAATTGATTTCTTTCTTTTAACAACAAAAATCGTTTACGTAAAGCGTTAAACAAATTATTATTTCCTAATAAATTATAAAAAAAAAAACATTTAGAAAAAAAAATATTTTTTTGCACAAGGTGTAAAATCACACATGAGAAGTTCAATGAGAAAAGTAATAAGAATCACATGGGGAAAAATCAATTTGACCTTGACACTGATTGACAATTTAAATGTAAATACTACTTCAAAATAAAAAAAAAACACTTACAGTTTTTACTCGTGTTGACAATTTGATCCGAAATCATCATCATCATCAGCGATTAATTCCCACAGCAGCACGAGGAAATCTCGTCAGCTTTTATTAGCGATCTTACCCAAATTTTTTAACAAGTTAATTTTTTAAGATGAGGACATTAAGCAGGTTAGGTTAGGTTAGTTAGAGGGACTGGTAGTGAATTCACCAGCACACTTAGAGCACGTTTGTCCATTGTTATACCAAAAGTCAGATTATTTACCACTGATTGACTACTTCAGTGACAGTGCCGTTAATTTGATCCTAACGGCAATCATCAGATTTGAAAACCAGATAAAATCGTATTAACTTTTCTTTTACTGGGAATCGAACCAGGGTTCCCACTAACCGGAGGCAGGCACTCAAACAACTGTGCCTTCGAGTCGTATCATTACGATTAGTATATTAAGTATGTAACACGGATTTTCGCCAAGAGCATTTAGTAAAACGCAAATCCAAACCTTGGATTTTGATTACCTATTGATGAGGACTTTGAGACAACATCTAAAGCGTCTTCCTTTTAAAAATCAGTTTTCGCAAGACATTTCTAGATGGTGCTGCTAAGGCATTTTGTTTTTGTGCGCACTACCATTGTGTAAAATTTTGCAATCTGCTTCTTGTGACCTAGTGTCACCTCTGGGCATCCAAAAATTAATTTTAAATACATTTCCAAAAATTCGATAAAATTTTAGTTTAATATAATTTTTATTCATTTATATATATAATATAAATTATTATTGTGGATAAGTTCCAAGGGTCATTCCTTCTGTACTCAATTTGTACCCTATTTATTGATCGCCTGCTCACCAGAGTGGCTGATACTTAAGACAATCTTTTGGCAGACACCGCATATAAATATACATTGTTAGTAAATACAATATGCATATGATTATCTGTATTTTTCTTTATTCTTATTAATGCCTTAATAATATTTGGGATAAGCTTTGCATACAAATGACGAAAAGCCAGCTTCTTCTCGCATAGGCTTCGGGAAAGGTACAATTTGATTGAAAGATTCCACAAAATTATCAAGTTGTTCTTCATCAATAAACAGTTGTTGTTGAAAGACAAACAGCCTTCATACTTATTTTCGTGTTCGTTTAGTCTGGGTGTATATTCGTTAGGTGTAAAAATCTTTCTGGCTAGCAAGCAATAAAAATTGGCCTTATGTTTATTTTATTTAAAACCAAGATATTTCAAAGTTAAAACCAGCAAAAGTTAGTGATTGGCCTTCTAATCGAAAATCGACATCATGAGCGTGTCGAATAACCTTGACTAAATTGACTAAGTGGCCTGAAACCGGACATGTTTTTATTCGTTGATTACATGTCTATATACAATTATATTTTTAATAAAAAAACGTGTTATGAAAACAAGTAAATAAAATAAAAAACAGGACAAAATAATAAAAAAGGGACATTTATGCGTACCGTATGAGGAAACAAAAAACTCGGGACGGACTGTAAAAATGCGGGACTGTCCTGGGCAAACCAGAGCGTATGGTCACCGTAGTTATATGGTCTATGGTTTCCGGATGCCAAGATTTGAAAACCACACTCTGTTGGACGAAAGGGAAATAACTTTTTATTAAATTTTAATTCTACATTGCTCCGATACTAAGCAATTATTCAATATTTTTTCCTTATATTTTGTGTTTATTTCTCCGAGAAAGTGGCACTTTCAAAACTAGGCGCCCCGGAAACCGTAGAATCTCCCAGAAAAATATTTATTTCAATCTTTTGCATGCGTGCAATATCTTTTCAGGAGAACACAGAATGCATAACCTTTTATATTTAATTTTAAATAACAGTTTGAAAGCCGCTCCTTGAAAATTTCATCTCCCTCTATCCGCCAAGACGAGAAGTATATAACTTCCACAATTCAACAATGTCATCGCAGCCTAATGTCAGCGAACATCTGATTTTCATTTGTAAATTTACAAAACAATAGAAACGCGTAATTTCTGACGGAATGCATTTCCACGATAGATAAGGGCAGTGAACAGCGATTGAATTTATGGATAAATTAAAAAGTTCTAGTTGATGAAATAGTTTTATTAATTTTAAAGAACATTCACACATCGTTTGACATCCGAATTTGAGTTAAGGATGTCTGGTCGAGTTGAAGATGAGGATATTTTGGTTGATAACGAGGAACTACAAGACAGTGTACTCGACAACAGATTCGGAGGACAAGATGATCAGCACTATGACTCAGTTGTGCTCCAATCGAATCAAAATGCCCCCGTGGACAGATTCAATTTCACCTATTTGGTGTTCTACTTGCTGGGATCAGCCACCATGGCACCATGGAATTTTTTTATAACAGCCGAGGACGTAAGTATAGCGAATTGCAAAAACAAGACGAAAGTATGTCACAGTGATTAGCAAAACAGTAATTGGCTTATCGGTGATATGAATGAATCAATTTGCCTTTGTTTGTTTTTCTAATGTTTTTTCTCTTTCTTTAGTATTGGCTGTACAAGTTCCGAAACACAACCTACAATGGCACAGAACCAAACCCTGATCTCACACCTATGCAAAAGAATTTCACTTCGGATCTTACGATAACCGCTTCGATCTCCGGAACAACATTTCTCATTCTAAATGCTGTTTACGGACATCATGTGTCCTTGCGGTTGAAAATGCTTGGAACTCTATTTGTTATATTAATAATGTTTGGAGTGACCACTGCATTCGTTGAGATGGACACGGACAGCTGGCAAAATAATTTCTTTATGATGACAATGGGAATAGTGATAATCATTAACAGTAAGTCAATCTTGAGGGATTGTTACTGTGTAGAATTTATATTACTGGTCATCCAGTTCTAATGATGCATTTAGGCGGAGTATGTACTTTATTCTTATTGACTAGAAGGAGCAACAAATTAACAGAAATGCGTTTATACTACGAGTGATCTCTTTTCATTCATTGCACTTCCGATGGCATCATCGTAAATGTTTATAGGGGGATTCTCTTGTTTTGTATATTCTGACTGTATTTCATAAATACATTGGTACTCATTCGATCCGAACGTTTGTAAAGATGTACTTAATGTAAATTTTACAAGCGCCTTGTTTGTGTTACGCTTCAGCAAGTTTCACAAATATGCATTTAATCGGACTACAAGGAAAGAAAGAAATCGTTGTTGCGGTGTTATTACAATTTTTTTAATAAATAATTTAAAATTTATTCTTTTATCTTCCGAACTCCAACAGGGTTGTACATTAGAATTAGACCATAAAATTTGTCAAAACAATAATATTTTGAATCAATTTATTTTCAGTATCATCGGCAGTGATGTCAGGAGGATTATTTGGAATTGCAGGTCTTTTCCCATCCGAATATATGACATCTGCTGTCAGTGGACAGGCGTTAGGAGGGATATTTACTGCATTGGCATTTATTCTCGTACTAACATTTGGAGCTGAGGCCAAAACAACAGCCTTTATATATTTTTCAATAGGAATCTTTACAATCTTAGTCTCAATTATCAGTTACATAGTTATGTCTCGTCAATCCTTCTTTAAATATTACGTCCATCGAGAAGCTACATGCACTGTCACATCAGACAAGTCCGGAATTGTATTGGAGCCAAACTTTAAAGAAGTCTTTGGCAAAATATACGTGTACACCATCTCCATATGTATTCTATTTGCGGTCACAATCTCAGTGTATCCGGCTGTGACTGTACTTATGGAATCGCAGAACTTTGGCCATGGCTATCAATGGAACGGTAAACATTCGCTCGATGATTATTTTTTGTTGTTCTCATATTACACTTTTTTGTAGATATTTATTACATGCCGGTTGTAAACTATTTGTTCTTCAATTCGGGTGACTATCTTGGCCGTATATTTGCTGGTTTAGTACAAAGGGTATGTAGATTACATTCAAATGAAGGGCATGTTTGAATTTGATTATTTTGTTTGTAGCCGCGAAATGATCCTCACTTGGTATTTCTGTTCTCCATTATGCGTGTAATATTCATTCCGCTGTTTATGATGTCAAATACGAAGCTGCACTACTACTTGCCAACACTAATCCATTCTGATGCTGTATTTATTGCTATGATGTTCCTTTTCAGCATCAGCAATGGTTACTTGGCAAATATTACGCTGATGATGGTGCCGAAGTGAGTATTCACTAGAATTATCTTTGTATACGCACTGTCTAGAAGATTTGGTATTCAATAGGCGGTTTTACTGTAAATTAATTGATTGAAAGAAAAATATTAGGGTCTTGATTATTTCACACCTATAATAATTTATGTGTATATATCTCAATATGTTCTGTAACTTCGCTGTACCAGAAGCAATACATCCCCGATATACAGGGTCCCTTGAACAACGTGACAAACGACGCGATTCATACGAGACTCCTTAGAGCAGGAGTGGATGGAAGGCTGTCCGATTGGAGCCGATTGATGCTGAGTTCACGGTTGATCAAGTTATCACTTACCGATCTGTGCGGCACAAGGAAGGTGAGCAGGGGGACACCAAAGGCAGATAGTCTTGGAAGAAGGCTCGGAGTTGGGAGAATCTCTAGCAATTCCGCACACGCCACTCAGATCCATCAAGAAAAAACTAGAAGAGACATTTCTGGGCAGTGGCACTACTCGCTATCTAAGCCTGAATACTGCGGCTACAGCAACGGTTCTATGACCGAAGACGACCAAGAAAAGATCAACATCACTGATCGGCTCAGTCGTAAGGACTTATGCACGTTAACAGGAGTCCTCATAACACTGCCATAGGTACACATGCAATGCGACTGAACGTATCGCAAAACGATTATTGCAGAAGCTGCTGAGACGAAGAAACAGAATGCAAAATCCAACATCTGCTCTTCGAATGACCCGTCTTAGCAATGAGAACTTTCTAGGAAAACACTTCTCCTTAGATCTGGTGGACTTAAGCGGTGTTGGTTTGAAAAAAAAACTCCTAGGGACCCACACATGTATCTGACTTACATAGGTTAGGTATAGTTGTTGCGATCGGACAGATACGTTACTTTACTTATAACTTATGCTAGATACCTTAATTCATTGAGTTTCATTGATGGCAAAGGCTTTGACATCGAATACTTTCCACGTTCTTACCTATCGTCTGGCCTGCATATAATTTTCTAGGTAGGCTAAAGGCGAGATTATGAATTGAATTGAAAACTTTATTTAAAGAAAAACTTACTTAAATTAACTATTACAATTTGATAAACTTTAGTTTAATATGGTTTGGCCCAAGGCCGTCTACCAGATTGACAATTCTTTAAATACATTTCGCTTTATTAATTTATTAATAAAACATACATACATATCTTTATTGAGAAGTCGCCTTAGATAATACGTGTTCTGTAATTAAGTGCGATCGAAGTGTTTCTATACAGAGCCTTCCAACCAAGTTCACAGTTTAAAATGTTCAGAACATCATTCGTATGCATTGTACTTACACCAAAGTGTCTCACGCGAAACTCTCTTAAGATCGGACATCTTGCAATAAAATGGTATACATCCTCCCTTTCTTGAAGGTTACACAGGTCACATAGAATTGGCAGGTCAGGACGGTGTGGGATGTAATTTAAATTGATTATTTCACCTCTTAATTTAAATATTGAAGTAATCATCTCCAGCGGAAAGCGATTAAGAAAGTACGTGTGTTCTTGAAGTTTGTAATTTAGTTGACTGTAAAGCATTCTATGTTGCGAAGTTACTGCTTCCAATTTACATTGGTCGTACAAAGTGGAGCTTGTTCTCTTTAGTTTCAGCAGTGCTATTGTCTGCAGCAATGCGCACATTTTCACCGATGCTATCTCCCAGCTCCTCCCACTTTTTGATTAGATTTCCCCTTGTCGATATAGATCTCCGGAGCACTATTCTAGGCAGCCTCAAAATATCTAGGCAGTTCCTCTTCCATAACCAGTACTTTTATGACATATTCAAAGTGCAGTTTAAGCGGGTCTAAAAATAGGGGTGGCACTGTTGTTCCCAAATGCAGCATATAATTTGGAGTGGACTTTGGTAAACGGAAAATGCGTTTTAGAAAATATCTCAGGAATCAATCAACCTCTTCAAACTGGCAATAACCCCAAACTTGAGCACCATACAGTAATATAGAGACAGCAGTCGCACGAAATAGTTTGTGCTTAAAGGCGAGATTATAATCCCCCATAATCCAATGAGCTAAATCTACCAAATAGCTTACCGCGGCTCTAGTCATTAACAAAGTTCATTGGTTTAGCTTAGCGTAGGATTGGTCTCATTTTGGGCGCTATTACCGTATGTTTGGTCATACGTTGGGCGCCACCCGCGTATGTTTTGTCATTCGTTGCGCGCCATTCGGATCGTAAGTTGGGTAAACCATCCAACCAAAAGCGTGGTGTTCAACATCAGAACCGCCTTAGTTTTGTTTCCTTACAATAAAATACAGTTCGGAAATTTCAATTTTGTCCCTACTTCTACAGAAAAGCTTGTGCTGTTGATCACAAGGCTCGAGAAATTATCGACGGCCGTACCCACGCTCACCTTATTATACAGAACTTAAACAACTTCATCACCCAATCAATTTTGAAAACTTACTATTTTTATTCTTTCAGGTCCGTGATGCAACACGAAAAGGAAATGGCATCCGCAATAACAACTGCATCATACAGTTTGGGTCTCGCACTGGGTGCAATTCTAAGCATGGCACTGGTGCAACTTATTTAGTCTTGAAATACGCATAAAGTCAATTCGTGTGGTGATCGCGCGAAACAAAAGACAATGTCGAAAGACTAATTTACACATGTATATTTTCATAAATATTAACGATTTTACTATATAGATATTTTGACATACTTTTACTTATGGAATAAATTAATATATTAAATACAATTTGTTTATAAGAGTTACGATTGTTTCTATTGATTCAAATTGGTTAAACAGATCTCAATTGTTTGTTTGATTACTGACAAAAATGTTTCGCTATTTTTTTCTGTAATAACGTAACTACGTGACACAGACTAAATACTGAACGAGAATATTAGTACCCATTTAAGTTTATATTTTCCTTTACCGCATCTAAAATGAACAATTTTGCTTGTATGCTTACAAAGTTTATAGTATCCTTCTAACATCGAGATTCAATTAAGATTACGACTTGAGAACTACTTGAATGGGACACACAAACGGTATCTCAAACATTATTTTCATATTTCAAAGTATTCTTGTTAAATGGAACAATTTACTTACAAAAACAAAAACCCTACACATTTTTTTACGATAAAGTATTGCTTTTAAAGGACAAAATGATTTGAACAATTGCCTAGAGCTTTCGTTATGCTCTTCGATATTACTGATTTTAGAATTATTCTTTAACGTAGCCAAAAATTTGTTGAGTGCGGTATTTCATAAACAACGTTGCTGTGTAATGTTTACATTGTATTGTTTCTTCCGTTAATAAAAGGCACGAAGTAACTAAAGGTTTTCTTTACGATCTAGAATGAATGCACGCCTAATAGTTCAAGGGGAAGGGAATATACGAACGTTCTTAGTCTTGTGTATTTACATTTTGGGAGAAAGAATAAAACACTGGGTTACAGACACCGATTTGTACAAACGCCGATACAAATAAATACTAATTCTACAATGAACAAGAAATTATTTTGATTTGAATTGTCCTCAAATAAATTAAACACACATGCTTGCCAGTTAAGACAGGGTTTACTCCCATTTCGGGATCTCTACTCTAAATACACTTATTTTGTAATTTTTACTTAATTCTAATCAATACTTTTTTAATTAAACACTGCTGGAAAAGGATATCAGGTTGGGCGAGGCCAGCAGGAAAACCAGAATAACAAGAGCACATTAAGTATGATCTATTGCTAAAGTGTAGATAGGGAGTTTCGGGAAGAGGAAAGTCAAATTATTAAAACGCAAACGTTTGTGGTTCGAGCACATATTGCGTCCTTTCTTGAGTTTTTCTGACAATTTCTTGATGCCAATGACATGCCGCTGTGTGAACGTCTAAGGCTGTTTGCACCGCACTAATCCGCACGTGCGGCTTTCGGCCCGGCATATTGGCTGTGGATAAAATGTTCACACTGAGACAAATCCTGGAGAAGATCAGCGAGTTTCGATCGCACCAGCTTGTCATCGATTTCTAAGCCGCATACGACAGTTCGGGATCCGGGGAAAACTGAACCGGTTGTGTCGCAATATACTAACAAATACGAGATGCGTTGTCGTTGGTACTGGAGAAGATAGTACAGCGAGCAGCTGTAAACACGCACGGAAGGCGTTATCATCCACAAGTTCGTTCAACTATTGGGATTCGCAGGTGACATCGACAAAGTCACGCGTTCTCAACGTGCCGTAGTAGAAGCTTCCACAGAGATTGAAGAAGAGGCAAAGCGAACTGGTCTTAAGGTCAATGAGGACCAAACAAAGTATATACAGTCGACAAGGAAACGTTCCATCGACAACTACGACAAACATAACGACAGCTACAATTTCGAGGTAGTAAAGGAGCTTGTTTACCTCAGGGCAAAGCTCCGCGAACTATATCACATTGGAGAACCGACGTAGAATTGCCCTTGGCATCCACACCTATCTCGAAGGAACAAAATCATGCTCTACAAAGCTCTTATTTTGCCTATGTGGAGCCGAAAGCTACGAGATGTACTAGAATTTTTATGTAGTCCAGAGGGCAAGAAACCGTCGACTACACTGGCTCGGCCACAACAAGAGCATAGACACCAATGCTCCAGCTAAGGTCTTCAAATCCGAGCTTTCTGGTTCGAGAATGAGAGGAAGGCCGAACCTCCGTTAATGATCGTGTGATCACCGACGCTTGGTCTCGATGACTAGAACCAGCACCGTCAAAGATCTGACTGCTCTAAGTAAGTGATGTCATGACGACTGTTGTTGTGAATAGAGACACGAGTAGACATTTGTGACGTGTATCACTCGGTTTTTGTTGCTCTCAAACAACCTTTCGAGGGAATTGGTTTTAATCGCAAAAACATATCGACATGCATCAGGACCACATATAGCTAACCAACACATACCAAAGTCAATATATAAACTCTACAACATTGGATAAAGAAACACAATCTAGTTCTACACACCAATGTACACGCAAGCAAATTTTAAAGAGAGAAAATTAATACATTTTTCAATAAGCCGATTACAACATCTAAGGTGGCTGGTCGTCCAGATAATAGTTTTCTTTGATTCGTTTGTGCTTCTTTAAAACGTAAAATAGGCAGAGCATGCTTAAAAGGAAAACATTGCAAGACTTTTAAGTGCAGGTGAAAGTCTTCAAGAACAATCGAACACAGCAAGGCTTTTTTAAAATTCAACATTTTATTTTCTTTCGACTCAAGTACACATATTACAGGAGGTTTGCATTCTTGTTGATCCAGTCAATATACTCTGAGGTATGTGTGTAGACAGATGGTTGATTTTTAGAACCACACGGGACGTATCCCCAGGAAACGATTCCCACAAGTTCGACTTTTCCTCCTTTCACGCTCTGAACTAGTGGGCCACCGGAATCACCGTTGCATGCCGAAATGCTCGTTTCATTCGCTGTGTTAGAGTTCGAGCAAACATTTGTTGGATGAATTGGTGATCCGTATGGAAGATTCTCTCGGCATTTGGTATATTCGATGATAAGAGTGTCAACGGTTTGTAAATTGTTTGGCAGAGCTCCATTATTTACTTTACCCCAACCAAAAAGGACTCCTTCACCTGAATGCACTTTTCCTGCGGCGGGCAATGTAATTTTATTCACCGTGGAATTGAATTTAAACGGTGGATCGATTTTGATTAGCCCAATATCATACGGACCAACTCCACCGTTGTACGACTCGTGCTTTATTGTTTGACTTAATAGCACTTTGCGAACTGTTGCTCCGGTTTCATCCAGACGGTTGTGAAGTCCAGCTACAACATCAAATTTATTGTTTATCAAGCAGTGTGCCGCGGTGAGTACCAGGTTGTCTCGAATGATGGAACCAGCGCAGAAATGAGACTTGGTCTTCAACGACACGATGTACGGTGCAGAATGTGGTTCGGCTTCTTGTCCATTGATAATATCTCCAGTCGGAAAACTGACCCGTACCGAGGGCAGAACATTGGCCACAGCAAATGCAGCAGCAGAAAGTAAAACCAAACAAGTAACGCGATACATTCTGCAACTCGAAACTTGAACTGAATAAGGAATCTAACAGCCAGTGGAGATTTATAGAAAAATTGTAGCTACTCTAGATTTGTTATCTATGGTTCTAAGTGGGCAGTGTCTGGTGTCAGATTCACACTGCTGTGTCCGATTGTTAACGAGTCAAGTAGGGCTATAAATGGGAGATTTAGGTTAAGGTTTATAAAAGAATTAGTTATGTTCAAGTAGGACATTTAAACTGATATTCCGATTTGATTTGATTGTCGTCAGTTAATTTTTTTTTTATCGAATAAATTTTGCTTTTGTATAACTATACGTTTTTCGTTATTATTGGTTTTTCACACTAGATTTAGATTTTTATTTGCTTCTAAAACAAATCAATTGCTTATTGTTCCCTACGTGCTACATAATGGATGAACATTCATGTTTTAACAAACTGCTTCATCAGAAACGCTAGCATACATACTTATATCCGATTAGAATTAAATGCAAAAACAGATCTACTGAACTCAGATGTAATATATTTTTATATAATTCAAATAAGAATAGTATTGTAATTTTTAATCTATTCATAGGAACAGTCAAGACAAATAATTTACTGAGAATGAAACAAAATTTCAGTCAAATCTATGTACGTACACATCTAAATTTTAATTCAACTAGTTCTACAAATTGCAATCATCAAAGATGGTTGGTTTTTTTTTTTTTTGAGAGATCTACATGATTGCCTGGATTGAACCAATACAGATTATGTTCAAACTATTTTGTAGTCACTGCTTACTCCTTCGTCCGGTAGGTACTGAGAAGAATTATCGCCTGAAAGTCACCCTGTGAGAATAAGAGTTTATTTTTATAAATAGACCTTTAAAAGCGGAACTTTTATTAACCAGGGGCTTACAAACTTTACAAACAATGGATAAATGAAAAGGCTTTATTCAAGGATACACATTTGGGATCAATAAACGGTGAACAACGGGTGATGGAGGCCGAAACAACGTTTTGAATTTAGTCAAAGAAGTAAAAAAGACAGATGTTAAATAATAGTAGTAGAGGTTTTTAAATAATTAAACAAAATAAAAAAGCAAAAATTTGTTTATAAAGGATTTTTATTCGGGGGGACTATAAGCCTTAAATTAAATATCAAAGTAAATTGATTTTTTAGTTTAGATCTAAACGAAAATAGTTAAATATATTGCTTGAAATAAATAGATGAACAAAAAAAAAATAAAAATAAACGAAACGATATCCGAAATGATTAATACCTATGAGAAAATTATTCATTATCACTAATTAAATAGAATGTATCCTTAAAGAACTGTTAGATACATAATACAACAAGGTAGCTACCTGCTTAACAGAACATAATTGGGTGTTTCACAAAGAACAACACTTGGTGCTACAATTTTTCAACCTCATCATATAGTACAATACAAACTATGAATTTCACTGAGATTCATTATGGACTAGGATCCTAAGCTGTTTCCCTTCGTAAGCGAGAAGAGCGAACAAATAACTTTCAGGATGATGCATTTGTAATTAAAAATAGAGACTAGCATTGGAACAATGTATAATGATATTCGAAATTATATTTAGTATCTGATTGAGTGACGGGGAGATTCTTCTCTCTCTCTCTCTCCCTCTCTCATGCACACACTGAAATAAATAATTAATTTGCATTCTTAAATCGAGTCGGTGAACAGCTAAACTAAAACTTTTCAAATTGTTTGATCGAATTGGATCTAGCACAAAAAGAGCTCTTAAGAACTAAATGGTGACACTCGCACAGATTTAAGTCATACGTGTGTCAAAACGAATTCGTGCTGAAGAAGTACCATGATTATTTCTCGCTCTTGTTTGCGCACACTTAAATTTTAGTTAGTACTACTTTACATTGCTCCTAGTTGTATGGTAATTGGTAAGTCGAGAGTAAAAAATACTGTTTTTGTTCACAATAATTTCAAAAATAATAAAGTATTTTACGTTCTTCCTTTCGTTTCTGTGACATGTGCTTACAATTCCATAAGGAGAGTTGTGTTGTTTGTTGCCGATGCAGTGCTGGAGGCTCCGTCCAATGAGGAAACATTATTCGCAATGGAACTAGTTGAGGTGTTGTGAAAGAGTACAAGGAAACCGTAGTTGGAAACGCAAGATCGTGAATCGATTTCTTTTTCGAGTATCAGACGAGCCTGAAATAAATCAGTGTTAATTAATTAATTGTCAATCGATCAGTTCATAAGTAGTCTCTAAAGATTATATTACCTTAGCTTTATGGTCCGCAAGGGCATTTTTAACTGCATCGTGTTGTTTTTGCAGTTCATCTGTTCGCCTGTCGTAGGTTTGCTTCAGTCGAACACGCTCCGCTACTCCTCTCTCTACGACAGAACTAGCAACTTCTCGCTTCATTCTACAATTCAATTCAATTAATTTAATGCCTTGATACTAAACTTACAACAAACAACTTACCGAACCAATTCGTCCCTATCTCTGTGCACGGTGGCCAAGCTTTTTACTTCGCTTCGCCGGGCCTCTTGCAGTTGATGCATCACTTCGCTTGTAACTTTGTCTAATGAGGTCTTAAGCTGTTTCATTTGATTAGTTTGTGAGGCTCTCATCACTTTCTCCGCAGTTGAGTATATCGCTTCATGGTACTTTTCTTGTATATCACGATAAATTGCCGAATGTTCCCGACACGATGCTAACAATCGTTCTGATTGACTTCTAGCAATACCAGTCTTATCTCCATCAGAAGTATTCTCTTCACTGCCTTCTGATGTCACACTTGAGTCGATTGGGCATGGCGGCACTTCTACACCGGGATCGCTAGAAGAAAGACAACTTCTGTTTAAATTAACGTATGTGACACTGCCTCTTTCGGAGGCAATCCTTGCAACGATAACTTACAGACTCTTGCTACTCAACCGTTTCACCAACTTATTGGTTAAGAACTTTGTTTTCTTTGTACCATCAAGTGGGCTTAGCTTTTGTGAGGCTATTTTTATCTTTTCCTTGTCGTGTTTTTTCCTAAGAGATTCCAATTTCTTTTCCATTTCGAGGCGTTTCTCGCGCACCAGCTTGTGCTCTAAGATTTTTTCCAAAGGTTCTGCTACTACGGTATCAACATCGAACTGCCCTGACTCCACTTGACGAATTGATGTATTTGCACTCTGATCCAGAGAATGTTGATGTTGGATTGATTGAATCGTTGTGGATGTACTTTCTGCATCGAAGTCAGATGAAACCTCCACACTCATTGATGTAGCCGCTGTTATACTTGTTCGATGCTTAGGACTTATAGTTATCGACTCAACCGGTCTGAGTTCTTTTTTCTGACCTACTTGTACAAAAACGACTGTGGATGTCAGTTTTGCGCACAGGGTCGGGTATTTTTGAAGGGAGCATATTGGCGTTTCAAATACAAAACAATAAATTGAAACGAAACGACACCGAAAACAAGAAAAAAAAATAAATTAAAATAAATAAATAAATCAAAATCAAATCATACAGAATGAACTTAAGAAACGTAATGAGGTTATCATAAACATATTGATAGAAGGGAACTCACATGAGTTTGTTATGTCGTCCTCTTGCACTGGTTCTGTGTCTTCTGTGAGCACGGCCAATTGTTTGCCTCTCTTCTCCAATGCACTTTGGTATTTAATGGGATTGGCCAATGCCTCTGCAAAGTTGGACAGGTCGTCCGGAACATAGTCTTTTACAACGATGCATAGGAACAACGAAGCCAATCCTATAGGTTGACCGACTTCAGATCGAAGGCTTACGTGGCGGTAGCCTGGGCATAAGCCAATCACAGGAAGTACACGATGGCCGATGAATTTCCCACCCTCTTCGTATGCAGCTATTCGAATACTTGCCAGCTCTGGCAGAACAACCTATTGAATATGAATATACTTTCCACTGCTTCTTTACACCTGTGATTTTGAACTCTTACTTTTTTAAAGACAAATGGTTCTTCGTCGTACACTGGATTTATACCATTATCTCGAACAATCTTTGTTCGAAACTTTTTACGAACTGTATCTGCTGGAAGACCGAACATATCTACCTCAACGTATGTGCCCACACGCTTGTCTGTGAGGAACTGACCCGAAAGCACTGTAATGGACACGGTTCCGGCTATAATTCCATCTACCTAAGGATGCAAAATAAAGTCTCACATTATATATAATCCTAAATATAAATAGATGCTTAAAGTGAAGCATGTGTTCTCGTCTTGAAGATGATTTCTTACAACACTCATTATTTAATACACTATAATCATTTCATGAAACTCACCGTACTTTCCGCGAAAGGATCCAGTCGTCTATCTGTACGCCGCATGAATTCTGGCTTCAACAAATACCCCGTTCTGTCATTGTATTCGAATATACCCAAATTCAATTGCATTGCCAGATCTAGTGTTTGGAAATTGAGAGCTACTAACTGGCATCCAGCATTCCAAAATAACTATCAAATAAAAATCCAACAATTCGAGAAAACGATTCATTACGATTTAAGAAAATTTATTATACTTGAGGCATAAAGTTTGAACTATCAAAGCGAGTTCCTGCTGGGTACACTCTGGACAATTGATGCTTGTTGTAGTTCACAAACTCAATGGGGCGTTCCTTTAACAAAGTTGTAGCTTGCTTCTCATCAAAGGACGACATTTCATAGCATCGATTTTTTTCTGAAATCAAATATGTTGTTAAAGCGGCAACTGTACACGTTGTTTTCCGGTCATATTCAACTTACTTTCTGCGTTTTCAAAAGAACTGAAGTGTACTGGTTGTACATAGTTTACAAGGGCTGATATCTCTGCACCAGCTTCTGTCTCTCTTTGTGCCTTTTCAGGAGGAATTTCCGTTCCAATTGGCGGATTAGGCGTAGCATTCGGAAGTGATTCATCATCACTTGAGCTGTCTGTGTCCGACGAACCTGTGCTGTCTTTAGAACTTTGCCGAATTTGCTGTAAGTCGAAATGGTGGAAGTGCAGAGTGATTTATTATTTTACCAACCAATAGCAAACTTTTTATATAAATCAAGCTTATAAAAGAAGTAGAGTATCAGATAGAGAGAAGTAGAAGTATCAGGTGGAATTCATCTCTAAGGGGTGTAAAATATATTCTAAGAACACTTGGATGATGTTAATACGGCCGAGTTTGTTTGGATTGTGTATTCCGAAACACAGGATTCCTATGGGAACACTGCAGTACGTTATATACATACTATATATCGACATTCAATTAAAGTTCTGATGCATCCAGTGATTGACCTCATTGCTCCAATCAATGACTTGTGCTTTCATTTTTCACAATGAAAAAACAAGCACTGTGAAATACCGAACTCAAAACGAAATGAAATGACTTTTTGTGCTTGTGGCAGTGATGAAAGCAAAAATAGTTTACAAAGACAAAAATAGAACAAAGAAAAGTGAAAAAAAGAGTAATATCAGTATACAATGTACATACCTGCAATGGTGGTGCATGACTTCCAATATCACTGTTTCCACTTGATTGTGTCGTTGTTGCAGCAGCACCCACAGCGCCTCCCAAAGAAGGAGTAACACAATCTTCCTGAATGGAAACCTGTTGCTGGATTGCAGCGGTAGATGTCATTTTACTGGCATCAACTGTAAAATTTGCAGTGAAATAAAAAGATAAAAGTTCAATTGTTTCATTGCTTTTGTTTTAACATTTGCATTTTGCGAAGTCATGAACAAAACTAAAACTTTCACGCCCTATCACGGCAATTCTCATTTTCGTTCGGTTTCGGAAATGATGGTTCCCTCGTCTTTGCATTGAGCTGTGTTATGTCATTTGCATATGAATAGTTTTGAATAGATTTTAATGGAAATTCTAGTGAAAACAATATATAGGTAAGGTACATTACGAACAGCATTGATTTTCCTTTCCTCAATGAAAAAGATAATGTCATTCAATTCAAAAGTTATCAAATCAATTTATTCAACTTAAGGGAATGGGGCAGTATTTAAGGTTTCCTCGGTGGACTTGGATAAAATATTCAAAAGTCTGTGATCCGCGTGGAGCAGGACTTTTGAATTGTATTTGTAGGGTTGTACCTGTTTCGACAATTAACCGAATACCCAGGTACACGGAAAATGCGGCATTTTCGACTACCTTTATCGAACCTAATTTATAGAAAAATTAATGAAGTAAGTCCTTATTTTTATTTATTTATTAAGTAGCCGACTCAGAAAAAGGAAACATCATGGAAGGAGTCAGATGCACAGATGGTATGTTGCTATCTAATGAGGTGGACATCTTGGGCAGATGGAGTGAGCACTTCTCGGAGGTACTCATGGCATAAGGATGGCAGACCCGTAGTCTTGAGTGGCGCGGACAGTAGTCCAACAGAAAAGGAAGTCATTTTAGCGAATCGCTAAAAGTTGGTCGATGTGGATGAAACCCAGTCAGAAGTGCTCAAGGCAATGGGTACAGAGGGAGTTTTATGGCTCCCTCGTGATTGAGGTGGCCTGGGAAAGCACCTGGTGATTGACAAACTGGGTGATTGTCCCTCTTTCCGAAAGAGTTCCTCGAAGTAAGCTCTGGAGTGTTCTGTAGGAGTATGGGATTTTTCTTTTGAAGCAATTCAGTTTCTATATACAAACTGTAGCACCTGTGTGCGGGTTAACGGTGCTAAATCAACATCTTTCGCCGTGGGCGTTTTACTTCGCCAAGCGTGCGCCTTGAAAACTCTCCTTTTCATTGTATATGGACTGAATGTTGGAGCGCAGAATGAGAGTTGAGGGTAAATCATCTTCAGATCACTTAGTTATTCACACATCTTTCCAGTGAAGAAAGGGAAAGCAGCTAGAAAACATAAGTCATTGGTGCAGTGCCCACCAAAAATAATCGAGGTATTTTGTTTTTATTTGCATTGAGTACGAATTGCATCCCGGGTGAGTTCCCGGGTATTCGTGTATCAAGAGCTCTAGTTTTTACAATTTAACTATTTCAATCGAACTGAGAAATATTTTTTTAAATCACTTTTCCAGAGTTTTAATAAAAAATATACCGTGGAAAAGGTTTGGTGGCACGAGCGATACCTTGGGGCCAAGAAATGTTAACGGTATTTTAGTGGTGTTAAAAACTACCATTCTTAACTATGAAGGGGGGAGGGAGAGCGAGAGGTCCATCTTTGGCCGTTTAGGAGTTAGGGGCAATTTTAGAGAAAAAATACTTAAAATGGAAAAAGTATAACAAAACAAGGGCAGCACTTACAATGAAGTGGTATACCTAATCTTGTTCTTTAATATGAAATTTACCTCAAATTATTCACGTGAATAGATTCTCGCATTCAAAATAAAATTTTTGATAAAAAATGAAAAAAAAAATGTGGGTCAATATTTTTCAAAAATAGTGAAATGATTTTGCTTATATCAATACTGAATCGATCACTAAAACCTAATTCGGAATAGTTTAGCTAAATGAAGCAAAACTCATGTAGTCAATCACTGAGGTGTTCTTGGAGTAAATGTTTATATAAAGCTCTCACAAGCATATTCTAAGGCTAAAGCGGTCAAAGTTGCGCGTACTCATCGTAGTTTTAATCAAAAGATCATCAATAGTGATGGGCTACTGGAATGATTTTAAGAATCGAGACTTTAGTAATAACCGAATGACCACTCGATATGGGCGCATCCGAATGATTATTCCAGTAATAATCCATACTCGATCATCTAATTGAGTACAACTCGATAAATGACTAATCAGGAACATAACCAGAATGAAAGAAAAATCCAAGGAAACGAACTCAAGTATTACTCCACTTCTCGGTTCATCAATGAAAAAAAAATAGAATTCTGTTGTTTTTAGTTGGTGGTCATTCCAATGCTTGACTGAAAATCGAGATATTCTCAAGATGTTGTATTAATCTCTATTGACAGAAGAAATTAATTTTTTAAGGACCTATATTTTAATAAGAACAGATAGTTCCTTATCCAATGACTTAATAAAATTCAAGAAATTATCTTTAAGAATTATTATAATGTATATTTACATATTTCTTACCTGAATTCGCTGTTGTTAACTTTGCTTGCGCTTGTGTACCAGCCTTACTTTTGTGATGATGATGATGATGGTGTTTCTTTTTATTTTTTATAATAATTTTCCTTCTTAATGACGATGGCGGAGGCAACTCACAGTTTGCCTCCAAAGGATGCGAGTCAAGCGGCTTGTCTAGCAACATGTCTCCAAAGATGTCACGACAATAGTTAGCAATTTTAGCCTACAGCAAGGTATTTGAATACAACATTTTACTACATAATATAGCGATACAATAAACGTTAAATACAATAAATAAATTAATAATAAATAATTTCAAGAATGTTACTAAAAGAAGGGATGCAACTAGGGAATATTCTCTTCACGTGTTTAAGATACACTTACGAATTTTCTAAAGTAAAAAAAAAAAACCCGTCGCCACACATGTCCTCCTCATAAGACGGTGCTTTATGTGCACATTACAGAAAATCTGTATATAACACGAAAGTATGTATATCTAGATGCTGAGGGAGTTCTTACAATAAATTATACGCCGGTGTGTTGGCAACGATGATTAAAGTGGCTTTTTGTTGAGTTATTAACACTCGGAAATTTTTAATTGAATGATGATGATACGATATACTGGCGAACTACTTGCAATACTTTAGGGATGTGTACGTGTTTGGGAATATATTTTATATGTGTAAAGGATGGAAACACATTATACATAGTTCGTCCTTTACATTAAAGGCACGTATTTAAAACTGATTCTTGAAACCTTTGGAAACCAACCGATAATTATATTATAATGCCAGAACTCTGAAAACCGTGAATGTGCGTGTGGGACACACATGTCGCGGAATTCGACTAGACACCGGTGTGAGCAGGATTATCAGACAGAAGACGTAACACTTATTCAATGTTTGGCGTATTTTGATAATGTTCCAGACAATTCAGATGCAATTCTAATAGAAGTAATTCTCATCCTTTATTCATGAATTATACGAGTTCGAAAGAGAACATTAATATTTAATAATAAGGGTATGGGGTACATTCCGAGGCTTGGGGATATGGCAGCAGTTTACAAATATATTGTCTACCCTGACCGGCTTAAAGAAGATTAAGGGCTTACAAAATCTTTGCAAAACTAAAGGCAAATATTAAAGTTAATGAAGTGTTACTTCGATCGCCCCACCGTGGTAGCCTTAAATAAGGACACATCTATTCACTTCGCAATGTTCCCGAAATTATATTTGCAGCAAAACTTCACAAGTTCAAGTAATGTATAATATGACGTAAAATCTTATTTATACATTGCGATAAACAGAACACAATAAAAATCCTTGAACTAAACAAAGAATGGGCGAGAACAAAAGGGATATTCAGCATCAACTTAGAATACAATTTCAAAACAGCTTATAAAGTTGTAAAAATTCGTTTCTCTACCCGAAGAGAAAAGATTCGCGCATCCAGATAACAACAGACAATGAAAAATCCCTTCTAGCTAACGAGGATTATCCCAAGTACACTTACCTTCTTATCGATTCTAAAGTAGAAAAGTGCAAAAATGTAAGAGGGAATATACGGGTAGACTATATTTACAAGCAAAGCACAGAGGGGGGGCGGTTCGGGTTGCGCTTAAGAGTCCTCGAAATGGACATCGAGGTTGTGTATATGATTCGGTCATTCATGGTTCAGTGAAATTGATGGAAATTTAAATTAATTAAACCGTGACTTACCTGTTGCCGCGGATTACAGTGGTTCTCGAAACTTAATATCACAGGAAATTCTGAAGTTTTAAATGCACTCTCTGCGATTGCTTCGAGTACATCCTTGGCAAAAATCTCAGGAACAAATGTATAGCCATGAACTATAACAGGCTCTTCTGTTCGTCCATTCCAAAAATCCAATTCAACACACCTGCGAATACAATTGTATTTATTTTAACAAATGAACTAATAGAATTTTATTTTTTAAGGGCAGTTACCTGCATCCGGCCAGTAGGCACTGTCGGTAGATCTCCACGGAGGACTTTCCAGTCAGTTGATGGCCAGTTAAATAAGTATTATGAGATGAGTTTATGAAGTAGTGTGAAAGTGGTTGCTCCATGTCATCGCACACATCCAGTTTTGTAGGAGCCATAACTGGATTATCACCTGACATTAAATACCTTAAAAATGGATTTATATTTGGATTTAAGAATTTTGCAGTTTCAAACTGACATTTAGAACTAAAATGATTAATAGTCCCCCCAAAGCTTAGTTGGGTGTTATAATTGATAATTATTTTTTATTAATTAAAAATAAAAGACTGGAATCCCTAATAGACAATACAAGACCTAAACAACGGGTACAAGAATGTATGCATTGTTAATATTACAATGATAGCTTTTTCGAAATTGGAGTAAAACGAGCTGTAACCTTTATCTTTCAGTTCTATGTCGCGAGATATTGCCGTGTTTAAAGTTTTGAATCGATTTTGAAAAAAGTTCTTATAACCCGAATCTTAAAATATCAGCGGCGGTTTTGAGTTGTGATCACAGATATTATTATAAAGGGTGTTTTTTCAAAGGTTTGTTTTTTTTTTTAAACTGGCAACACTATATCTGCAGATTGTCAATTTGACAGTTGAAAGTTGATTTATGGTTGGTACGTTTTCCTTTTAACGATGAAAATGTGAACGCCAGAACAACGAGTGCAATTTATACAAACTTATTTTAAGAACCATGGCTTGGTTCACCAAGCTTATCGTGCGATACGATCGACATAACCGTCCATCCGAGCCTCCACGTTCATGTTCCTGATCCGGGTTATGTGGAGTCACTTGTCTATGTCGATGAACCTGAAACGTGCTGATATACAGCCGCAGTTCCTCGATCAAGTTGTCCAAAATTCACAATTGGGCTGACTGTGGTGCGCATATACTAGAAATTATATTTAAACACTCGACGCTCAAAATTATGCTAATATCATAGACATTAACACAACTTCAAGTGTTTTATTTCATGTTAAATTTGAATGGCTATAAAAAACACTCTTCACAAACTGCAAAAAATACAGCGCCGAAGGTGGATTGACAACCATAACTGTAGACCTGAATCTTGGTGCCTCTGAAAGAAAACTCCTGTCCACCAGAAGGTATGGTTGAGAGTTACGGAAAGATGTGGATGCAACCTAGATGGCAGAGGACCAATCGACAGAAAAAAATCAAGCGAATCATGGTCTAATGGACCGGAAGCAGCGTGGACGGGACCGGCAGCTTAAATCTCAGGCCCGCCATGGGTCGCTGACCTGAGAATTGAGCTGCCCATATACACTTTGTTGTGTACACCGGTGTCCCTTTCCCCCTTTCCCCCGAGCACGCCATACATTTTGAGCACACATCCCACTTCGCGGCACTGTGACACCAAACATTAAAAAAATGTCCACTTACTCACACGCTGTGGCATACCGAACATATGTGCACTTTAAGTGACTGCTCCGGTTTAAATATTCTCTCAAAGATCGTTTCTAATCTAAATTTAAAGAGGACCCTTCTTAAAAAAAATAAAGAATTTAAGCAAACTCAACTATTTATCTACGCCACCCAAAAAAGAAAAGTATTTATATCTTACCTTAAAAAGCCATCAGAACTGAGAACTCCTTTTTGGGCATTAAATTTGTTGGGTTCGTATTCGGTTATTATCTCCTTGGCTCTCATCGTATTCGCATAAGGGTACAAAATTTCATTAAGTCTAGGATCTCGTTGAGTTTTGTTTAGAAAGTCAACCAATTGGGAAATCGTCATACAACGTCTCTTCGAATGGCCAACGCTATGATCAGAAATATCCATCAATCAAAATCTCAAGTATGTGCACACAAAATTTAAATGAACACCGATGCTTACATTCCATCAAAGATTTTCTCTACTTCCGTACGCTGTGTTAGATTTTTGTACAAATTATAAAAGTCTTCAAATTGAAATTTAGACAGTGGCAAGTTGTCGATTTTTCCAGATGGTAGACCCGTTATATCGAGAGCTTTTTCTACACGTTTCTTATCCTCCTTGTTTTGCGCGAATATCTTTATAATGCTAAAACAGAATTACATAAATTGCAGACATATGATATTTATTTGTAAATTGATTTTCCTACTTTTTGACTGGTATCGTCTTATCTTTGATGGCCTGCAGGCAGAGTTTAGTGTGTGCCTTCTGAAGAAACATAATTGATGACCCATTTAATTGCGACAAGCTGTAGGCCAGTTTCATTAGCTCATAGGACCAATACTACCGAGTAAATGAGAATAAAAACAGAAGGTGAAACTTAAATACATACTTGGAATAATTGCATATCCAAGGCATTCCTTTGGCATAATAATAATCGATTATAATTTTATCTTGCGGCATTAAGAAAGTAACAATACTCGTAAATTGATTTGTAGCTAATTAAAGTGGCGGCTGCTGCTGAGCAGTAGATAAAGCATGATATCTGAATTTATTATTGGCTATAAAACTGAATACAGCATCAATAGATAGATCATTGACATTGATTGATATGTGTTTAGAACTGGGGGCACATGATATCCAACGATTGAGGATCGGAACTTATAGCGGTATTGTTTTGCACACACACAAGAAAATGCGTACATAGTAATCAAAAGTGAACACAGGTGAAATTAAACGTATGCGTATATATAGTCGTAATTGGCACTTCATTTCAAAGAATTATTATATTTCCATCAAATTTATTAGACCTCTTTCTGAAATTTATCGAAACATTTAAAGAGTTACTCCATTTTTTTATTTATGGAGGCGTTAGCATTAACAGCCAGTCCTGAAAAGTCCCTCTAATGAAGTGATGTGAGAGCTTTAGTGAAAAAGAAGTTTTTTAAAGTAAGTCATATCAAGCTGTCTACGGGGATCTGAACGAACTATCATTTACCACCCTTAGAGTTTGTTCGGCTGAATTTGAACGTGAACTTCCGAAGTCCCGTTTAATGTTCCGAATGTCCCATACAACGATAACTGTATATAATTCAGTGCTATATTTATGTGAACATTGCGTCTGTTACAAATTGAGTCATGAGGTAACAGCTGACGGTGTGGTGGTGGATGCTTTTTTGCTCACGTTGGACCGAAAATGTTTTCAAATGAACAAGACTAACCCCCCAGTTAAGCGCAACGATCCACTTTCGCCTCCGATTAATTAGTTACAAGAAGATTATTAGAAGAATAGAAATCACTTTATAATTTAAATCGGTTTTTCATGACCACCCTCGTATTTGAAGTAGTTTCTTCTTAAAAAAATATAATGCCGGAAACACAAAAGGGCGTTTGCGCTGGCATTGTCTTTCAATGCACACAAAATAATGCGACCACCTGCGTGCGTTTGGAAAAAATGAGAGAGGTGAGAACATCGTAAGAAAACGTAAAACGTAAGTCCATCGCACGTTATTATCGAACGTGTTGGAAATTTTTTGAAAGGAAGGTGCGCTGTGAGAGATTTTCTTAAAAATCGAGCAATTCATCATGAATAGACTCACGCCGGAGAAATGTTTACAAATTGTTTAAATCAATTTGACAAACGTTGTAGAAGCACCTTATAATAATTCTATATACCCGGGGTACTGTTTATACTATTGTCATGTCAATGTGAAGTGAAACTTCACTATAGCGGATACCCACAGGACCAATCTAATTGCTCTTTATGTATAGGGGTTAACGGAAGTTATTTCTAAAAATCTATAAATCTAATCATTCATTCGCAAATGCGCGTAACCCCGAAACTTTGGTTTTTTTTACTGTACACGGTGAACGGACATCTGCTGGGAGCAAAGGGAACACCAAAACACTTGTGTGGCTATGGGGAATCTTATGTCAAAATTTCAAGTCAATCGGTCAGGAACTTTTTAGATAGACGGACTTGTACAAAACAATTTAAGATTTGTACCTATTCAGATGGAAGAATTGTGGCGCTAAAGCCAGTAGATGGACAGGGCCTAGCTACTACAGCAACCGCTTGTGTTCACCCTTTACGAGTGGAAGGGATCTACAGTTTTATGCCGGCTCCGAACGGCCAAATTTGAGCAGCTTTTACTAGACAGACAGTTGTTACTCTTCGATTATTACCAATGACTCGAAATCAGACATCGTAGGTTCAGGTGCGTTGGAGTCGACTCGCAGACCTACAACACCACGGCCGCCAGCATAATTTTATCCAGAAAGTCACTCATTGTCCTTCGAAAATGATCATCATAACGTTACAGTCAATTTAGAGCGGTACAAAGGCAGTTTTACTAACTTGTTTCCGCAACACCCAGGAACCGAAAATTGGAAGTGTAATTGCGGAAATACAGCCTGCGACGAGTACGTACATACGCCTGACACCCAATATTGCATTGTGACAGCCGACTTCGCGTTACGGAGGTATATGTTGCGTTACTCAATTTACCGCAACGCCAGATGAAAAATATTGCGTCCTTGCTGCGAAGAAAATCTCTCAAAGCAGCTCTCTCTCAAAATTACCCAATACGTTCGAAAATGACATGCCTTGGACTTAAGTTTTACGTTTCTTTTGATTTCATTTTTTTTGATTCAATTTAAACTTATCCGCTTCCGAATTATATTCGAGTATAGAAATATTAAATGCAGATTTATCTAAGATGATAAGACTGAGTAAAAGATATTCAAATTCAAATTACCTGTGCTATTTCTTTATTTATGCAAGAGAAATTAATGACTGATAAGTTAACAAAATCCGAACCCTGGATGACCGTTATTGTTTTCTCCTCAAGTGTATCCTCCATCACACCCATATTCAGCAGTGTCCGCAGCTTGGGATCCTGAAATGAAATGAACGCAATCAAATATTACTTTGTAGCATATTAAAGTGTGAATAATTTGTATACATTTTTATATATTTCGCAATATAAAATCCCATGAAATGACTTGGTAATTAGAAAACGCCCAAACACATGTCGATCCTTGTCACATCATGTTACGTCTTACTTTGTTTATGTTTATCATTTTCCTGATGGACAAATAAATACAAACGCATAAAGTTATTTTTGAACATAGATTGTCGTAAATGTGTTCAAACGACCATTTTATCTTCACTGCGATGTCTGCAGTTGTTTAGTTCGGGTAATTAATTTTGGCAACTAAGAGATTAATGTAATTACTAGAATCGCAGCGAATATGTGCATTGACTGAATGCATGCATGCATTACTAAGCCATTTATAGAATTGTTGTCCATTCGTGAATTTCTGGGAAAATAGAATTTTATTCCATGAAAAAATAATCTCTCGATTTTGGTTAGAGACCAAAATAAATAAAACCACATATTTTACAAATTTTAGATGCTTTTCCTTGATTTATTAATCCGTAAAATGACTTCTGACATACAACAAGATGCACTCACATATAGAGCTAGGTATATCTAATTTCACCATCTTGTGCTTTTTCAAATAAACGTTTCCTAACACCAATTCACTAAAGTATTTAACGTTTGAATTATTTGCAATTGTCATTCGATCGCGGGGCATTGCTTCACTTCTCGATAATTGCTTTTACTGTTTGCCATCATTCAAATGCAAATTTCCTCAAAGCCCTGAGCGGTATGGGGGCTCTACAACATAACAAGACCTCTAAAACCAGTTCGTTGTACAGACGTCAATTATCTTGTTATCAGATAAAAGCATTAGGTTGTGTTTTACATTTCAAAAGGTGCGTTAGCTGAAATGCTGAATAAATAAATGAAAATGACTTCATACACTTCATGCACGCAGGAAGTCAAGGTATAGTGGTCCCCTACATTGTATGTAAGTGTATATAGCAGAGGACAGCAACATACACAATTCAAGGCTGTTACCCTTAGAAAATTGAATTACAACAGTCCTAAAATGGTGAGCAGTGGACTTATTATCAGCCCGTTAAATAAAATATGTGAATTTCGAAAAGTAGAAGGTGCTTGAGTACTGCACGCATGCTGTACAATACTTTGGTTCACAATAACATAATCGCTGGATAAGTATGATATTTTATGTGCTTAAGGAGCTTTGCCCTGAGGTGACACATTCTACGAAATTATTAAGGTTTTTAAAATGTCAGACACGTATTATGTCAAAAATTAATCCACACTAAATTACTTTAAGAAGCAAACCTCAAGTCAAGAACTACATGGTGTGATATAACTTGAATTTCCGAAACCAAATACACATAAAAACAATCTTATGATTATTACGTCGTTAAAATTTTATTTTAATATACTGTTTGGATCTTGATGTTAGGAATATTTCATCATTCTCCAGGGGAATCGGTTCTGTCAACATAGATTTCAATAACTTTTTCATACATGTCAATAATTCACCTGAAACTTGACGCGTCTTTTGTGGTCTGTCAGCAAGCTTCACGTATTCATCGAGTGCAAAATAGTTTCATTGGTCAAGCCAGGGCTTGCCAACATACAAGCCAAGGCCGGTGCTCAGATACCCAACATTGGGCCCTCACCTCTTTATGGAAATAACATTAGACACAAATCTTCAAACATACAAATGGATAGACAAATAAATAATCAAGTTTTCGAACAACCAGAGGTCTATTAAGCACCTTAGGAAAATCGTGGAACAAAACAACAACGGATTGTTTGGACAAACCAAAGAAGTCAACAAAGCATAATCAGGTCGCGTGAGCGATTTGGATCGCGAGTAGGCTATACTTGTTTTGTCATGAGGCATTCAGTTCCAGCAGATCATCTTCGATTGGTACGAGGAAGCATTTCGAGCTTAAGTAGATGCTTTGCAGTAGCGAGACACATGGACGGCAGGGTATATCCGGAAATCTGCTTCGCAATTCTCCGGGATATCACTTTTTCTCGGCACCCACATAATTAGGATGTTTCAATACTTAGCCATCTCGTTAAGAGGTCTTGAATGTGACTGCGCTCAGAAATTTTATCGCTGCCTGAACAGATGACAAAAAACTAATTTGTTTTTTAGCGAGGAGTCCTGAGTCCAGACTCCTCAGTCCTAAAGGAAGCCTTTAGTTCTGTTCAAAATAAGGGAGAAGGTCGTTCACAGATTGCCGTATTTAACTGTCGGAATGACAGTTGAATAATTCAGGTCCATGTCTGTCAAGCTTACTTGAGATCCTCCCAAAGACTCTGATTTAAAAAAAAAAAACTATTCTCATCAAGGGGTTTAAAAAAAAAGTGTTTATACTCAAAAGTTATACTACCATTATACTTAAAGTGTTATACTATCACGGATCTATAATAAATCATTAGCGACGCATTTAATTTAACTTTTGTGTGAACAAAAACGATATCAAACTCCGATTCGATTTGAAAAATAAATCTCATCCACTGCGCTCCTAATCTAGTTCTGGTAATAACTGAAGTTCGTTTTAATCGTTCACGTATCACTATCTTCTTTTTTGTCCAACCAGGAAGTGGCTATAATCGCATCCTGTGTGCAAAGTGTAGCCCACTTGACAATAAACAGATTAGAGATGGGAACACAGAACGTTAATCACACTCGAACACTCTTGTGTTCGAAGAATAAATCCATTAATCGATTCATGGTACTCGTTTCACTCGGACAAAGAACTCTGATTCTAAGGCGAACGAATATTCACATTGCGTCCGCTGTCAGTCTGCAGATAACGCCCGGCGACACTCTACTCAATAATTACCATGAAGCGCGTATAAATCTATCAAGTTCGTAGGCTATTGTATTCCACAAGACATTGCTCAGAATTGTCTGCTATAAATAAAAAAACCGTACCTCTCATTTGTCAGTTTTTATCAAAATACTGTCCGACAATTTGTGTCAGTAAAAGGTTAATCGCTTACCTTGGCCTTTCTTGCATACACTCCTGTTCGGACATCTCGAATGGTGGCTATGTCCAATAAATCTCTTTCATCCTTCTGATCGTTCCAATACATGAAGAAACCTTTGGGATCTATACGCGCTGTTATGGCCACCCCAGTTACCGCATCCTGAAAAGATATACAATATAGACACATATTAACGCATCAATTTGGCTTAAGTGCTGCACCAACAGACGCAGCGTTCGTATATGTATGGACGTGTGTTTTAATTTTATTATAGCCTGCGGTGGGTTTTCGCTTTATGAACTTGGTCAGGTTTTTCATCACATAATCAATACTTAACCAACCGAATATAATTTCCAATTATAGCAACAAAGCTGATAGATGGCTGCGTCCTTCGGCCCAAAATAACTGCCTCTGCCTGCCACTTCGTGGGGTTATTAAATGTATTAGGAACACTTAATTTCCAATTTCCAAATAATTGAATATAACAGCTGTAATTTGTCCGAAATGAGGTCTGGGAATAAAATGTGTCTCTTAATAACCCAACGCACAGAGTTAACCAGTTTCGTTGCGCCATCCACAAAATGAAATTCCATTAACATAAGTTGAAATATATTGGAGAAGATAGACGATGTAATGGTGAGTGTAGGTACTTTCATTGAGTTTATTAAGCATCCCCTACAAATGTTACATCAGATGTATACAGAATCCACCCGGACTCAGTTTATTTTAAATTTAAAAAAAAGGCATCAGCGTATTCCGCTATAATTTATGTATTTGGGGTAAAATATTTGTTGGTGGTATGATTTGTGTTGTGCCATTACACGTCATGATTTATATCATTGATGCACGATTTGAATGAAGAAAAAATTGTTCGATTATTACCGATATCCAAATTGAATAAAATGCCGACGAGGATTTGGATGGCCAGGTATAGCTAGCAACTAGCAAAAATGTCGAATTTGCGGCGGTGACAATCCACACGGAGACTACCAAGTGGCAATGAATTTGCAAAAACTCACTGCTTAGTTGATGCGTGTGGTGTAAATAAGGGTCGGCGACATCAACTACGTATGATGAGATGAGACACATTAACTTATGAGGCTTGTCTTGCAAACTACGAACTTCGTAAACTTTGCCTCTTTGTGGATATCGTTTTGAGTATGAAAATCGCCAAGGAAATTATCTCTGAAAATTCGCAGGCGATGACTCTGCCATCACACTCATCAACAATTCTTCACTATTAATACAATGCACAGGCGAAGTGGACTTACCACCGCTATCTTATGATTTAATATAACAGACAGCCCCTAAAGTCCACAAGTGGCGCAGGCATCACATAAACTCAGCCAAGTCAACGAACATTATGTGAGATGTGTGCCACTCAGTAAAGCCGCGCGGCGGTGGTCTTTTGAAAGATGCCATATTACACAGATAATCGCTCATATTCAGTCTGTTGAAAGTCTACTCGTATCGGATATAAGAGTCGCATGGGATTATTCTACAATCTGGTGCTACTAACATTGATACCGTAAAATCTTTTCCCCAGAAATACGTTAATTTGGCCGAATCCTTGCAGCAACAGGCAATAACATTTGTATTTCGACAATATATTGGCTTGTTTAATGATTCCGTACAACAACCTACTGCCTAATTATAGGCAGTGGAAAGTGGCTGCCGATAAAAATTGGACCTTTCGAAATTTTTATATACATTTTAACGTAAATTTCGAACAAATAAATTTCTTTTTCATATATTTTGACGGATAAAAATCAAAGCCACTGCGAATATTTTTTTGAATTTTACTTCACATCACTATCGATAGCGATGAAAAAACACACATCTAATACAAATTTTTTTTAAAAGAAGGATAAGAAAGTGCACTTTAGCATGTTTTTCTTTATGTGTCAGAGCGACAGAGGCGCAACATAAGATTTGTAACGAACAGTTTCTTTGTTTCTGGTTTTTCATCAATAAAATTGTTTTCTTACCACAGATTTGACTGAAATTTCCAGAGCTGTTTTCTTATTTAATTACTAAAAGATAGAGACACTTTCATTTATGAATAACCACAAAAACTAAAATGATGTATTCAGTTTTGTTTGGCCACTGTATATGGAGTCGGCTCTAAGCCCTGACACATGTCAGCGTTTATTTACAAGACAACCTTTGATGGTGCTTTTCACTTTGTACGTTACCCCCAAAGACGATGATCAAATCTTGGCTTTGACAACACGGGAGGGTGCAGCTCGGAAATATCGAAAACGATGGATGTGGGGATTCTTCATGACAACGCCAAGCGGCTTTAGTGAAAAAACAAAAGCTGAATTCCACCATTTTCTACAGATCTTGCGTCCCGCTCTTTACAAAACAATTTGGAAAGAAGACAATTCAATTCTGTATATTTATTGTTTTTGTATTTGTATTTGTATTTTATTTGTTTATACCTATAAATCGTCTGACTGTTACAAAAGTGGCGAAGTGTTTTTTGAATAACCCAATATAAGCTACATTCTAGGAAATTCAGCACATCCATCACAAGAGTTTCTAACTCTAGCCCCGTGTAATGGTCATTGCTGCTAGTTGTTTTTAATGTTAAAGTTGCTACTGAGCCCTTAGAGTTGGACTCATATTAAACTATTGCCAGGCATGTACAATGCAATTCAACCCACACTCCAATGATTCCAAAATTATTTACCAGCACCTATACTCATGAGAAAACTCTACAAAGCCTACATACTCACAATTTATAAAAAAAATAATTGAAATCCTTACACAATATCTCAATATACGACCACTACAGACGTGTGTCTTCAATAATAACGTCTTCTTGCTTTCCACGACAGATCAATGAAAAAACACAATTTTTAAATTTCAATCGATATAAGCTAAAATCAATTTCATCGCAAAGTTCGTTGAATGTTTTTATGCAACTAGTTATAGTTTCATTGCAACCATAAGTTGTTCTATGCCATCTGTCGAAAAATATATTTTTAACCTGAAGAGATCTCTGGGGAGTATAAATATTTATAAGCAAAACAAATTCTGTTGAATTTATATAATAATTAATTATGTCGCGAATAAACATGACTGAAGATGCCTTCCGTCTGAAACTTAAGGTTCGGAGGCCTATGATATTTCTTTATAATCTAAATCCTCCAACACTATAAGAGGAATCCTAGATAATGCTAGAGTATTCTAAATACGGCCTGACCAACGAGCAATATTCAGTTTTAAGGTTATACATTTCTCGGAAGTCGTAAGTATTCCACTTTAGAAATCCTAACAATGAGCTAGATTAAGATATGGCATAATCATAACGCAGTGAAAAATCTAATTTGGTATTAAATATGACCCCTAGATCCTTAACTTCATCAATACGAAGAAGCAGAAGATCATTGATAAAATAATCGAATAAGATGGGCGCTTTACTACGGTGCGCTGTAAATATCTTCCTTCTAGATATATTAAGCTTTAATCCATTATGTTTACACCATTCTAAGAATTTATATATTTCCAGCTGAAAATGTATACAGTCTATACCATCTGTGATGCTTGCAAACAATTTTAAATCATCCGCAAATGTTAAGACCTTGCATTTACTGCATATTAATCACGATTACCATAAGAACTTAAACTAACAAATTTACCAAACAACTCAAATTTGAATACCTTCAGACAAATTGCATGAAATATAGCGTATGTCATTTGCGGTGCAGCGAAGTGATAAACACGGACTGAAAACTTTCCAAAAGTCAATCAAAATTTCCATAGTTCCCCAAAAGTTTTAAATATCACAAGAAATCAGTTTACAGCATCAGCAGCAAGCGCACAAGGACTAAAAGTGAAACATCATGTCATGTAGATGCGAGTACGTAGTTACACATACACATATGAAATAACATGTCGTTCGCATTCGTGGTTTTAGTTTTCCTCCCGTCGACACACGGTGGAAGTATTTTCGGTACGTGCTATGCAAAGTGACTGTAACATGAAAAATTAAGTACCACTGTGACTATGTAGTCGATAAAACCACTATTACTCAAGTACTGGTAGTGTAGACAGGATTCCATCAAATATTTTATGTAAACCTTTTATGGGCATTTAATGGTACCCGGTCTTCATTTGAATAAATAGGCGAAACCCCTCTAAAACAATTAAAACCATTACGACAGCACATTAGGGATATCTTCGACTCAATAAATTTTTAATGTATGTAAGGACTCTGGTCGTAAGGAGCCGAGATGACTGTTCTAAAAATATTCATTTGGAACTTGGGGCAACACCCTTGTTTATCCGAATCATTTCTGTTGTGCGTGCAATGACTCTCAACGGAGAATACACATATTTTTTTACGATTCCGTAAGTCAAGTTAAAAAGAATCCTTGCGAGAGTTACAGTTGAGGGAATTGCAATGACTTGCGGGAGTATTTGCCAAAGGACACATGGTTGTAGTTGGCACACCTTGATTTTGATGACTTTGGAAATGAAGCTTATTTGTTTACATCATTGCCCTCAAGACGTAGGGAATACAAATATTTGAGATAACCTTTTTTAATATTATATGTAGTTTCATGCTGGAATTTCATATAAATAATAAAAATAAAAATACGGGACAGTCTGAGGCGGACCCAAGCCTAGCTTCTACAGCAACCACTCGTGTTGTGCGCGCTATTGTTCTATCACGAGTGCATGGGACTTACAGCTTAATTCGGACACCCAACGATGAAGTTGAGAAGCTTTTTCTAGATAGAAAAGAAAGTTGGTAAATTCAGGTACGAAGCCTGGCACCCTTTGCGTAGGAGTCGACGCACCAACCCACTACGCCAGAGCGACCCACCAAAATTCCAAAATATAGATCAGAAAATAAGACTGGCCACGAGTGGTATAATGTGGATCATGAAAATCGGTTAAAGCGAAATATCGGTTATTGCAAACCAATCTCAAAGTACGTACTGAGACACGCATAAATTACATTAACGACACATCGCTTTTAACAAAATCGCGTTAAAAGAAAAAAATAACTGTATTATCATTAAAAACAAAACGAATTTTTGTATATAACGAAACTAGTAAAAAATAAATAATGCAAACAAAGCAGTTTTCTCATAATCTGTATTTAATGTAATGTATCTTATTTTCAGGATTTCCTTGTTTAGTGAAGTTTCTTTTTTCATTTCGTTCCTAGGACTTTTCTTCATTTCTTGGTGAACATTTGCCGAAAGAGAGCTCAATTATACTAAAGTATCAAATTTAATTACCATAAAAAAGGCTATAGTGCATCACTCATAAAAGATAGATACTGTCACAGATTTTGTTTAGAACTTTTAAAGAGAAATAATTCCATCATACGTGAGTTTTGCGTAACTTAACTCGTTTACGCCGCGTACGCAACGAAAGCTTTTGCTTTTTTCATTGATGCTTCGCTGCTTTTGGTCGCAGTGTGATCTTATAAAGCCTAAAGCCTTCCTCGACAATTGAACTATCAAAAAGAATTTTTCATTTCAAACCAGTAGGTCCTGATTATTGCGTTGAACCAAACAAACACTTCAGCTTTATAATATTTGTAAAGATATTCAGTTTCAGATTTTTTTTTTGTATTATATAGATTCGCGTGGATATAATATTTAAAACCAACGATCCGTTTTAAGAAAATAAACCGTCATTGCAAGGACACATAACGGTGTGTAATAGAAAAAAAAGAATTATTTTTAATTTGTTAAGCATAATACGTTTTTAAATGAAAATCTGAAGGAGAATTTCCCAATTCGAAAACTTGAACTTTCCGGCAAACGTGGACTCCATTGGATTTTCATTGTTCACGTTATCTAAAGTCTACTATGGAATAAAACAGCGTTCAAAAGTCCTCTCGTCCTCTCGGTAGATCGATTATGACGATCGTAATACGGAAAAGTGGGCGGATCGTTGCCGAAGCAATTTAAGCATTTGTATATGCTGTTGGAAAGCAATACATGAGTGCAGAAATTACAGATGCCAGATTGACTGGGGGCCTCGTGGATAGGCTTGAACACATCGACTTTGCTGATGATTTGTGCTTTATATCTCAAACTCTAATTGACATGAGAAGAAATTTTGCTGGTTTCGATACCCAAGGAAAGAAACTTGACGTCAAAATTAAATTTGGAAAAACAAAAGATATGAGAATTAACGCAAAAGACAACCACCAGCTAGAGGTGTGCAACAAAGTAATAGAGCAGGAGGACCAATTCCAATACCTCGCAAGCATCGTGTCCAAGAAAGGCAGCACAGGCGTAGGATACGAAAGACCATAAAATCAACTGACAACAGTATGGCGGTCAAATCAAATAAGGATAAATACCAAACGTCGGATATTTGAAAAAAAATGTAAGATCCGTACAACTTTATGACTGCCAGACATCGAAAGTTACGAAGGTGGTAACTAATAGGCTGCAGGTGTTTGTAAATAAATGTCTCCGGAGAATTTTTGTCATGTACTGGCCAAATAAGAATAATAAACGAAGATCTACAGAAAAGAGTGGATGAAAACCCTATTGGAGATGCCATCAAGAAAATGAAGTTTTCATGGATAGGACACACTCTGAGAAGACCAAACAACAGCATCTGCCGTCAAGCCCTAGTGAGGAACCCAGAAGGAAACGGAAAAATAGTTGGGCCTAAGATAACGTAGAAAAGGAGAATAAAAGAGGAAGGCTAGAACTGGGGAGAAAATAAAGCAGCTGGCCCAGCAACGTGTGCGGTTGAGATTTTACAGATTAAACGAATGACGGCAAATTTGACGGATGTAGCTTCAACAATATGGCCGCATTCAACTATCAAAGTTCGGAAGTGCCTATTGGAAAAAAATAAATTGTTTGAGCTAATTCCTTTTCAATCCTTAACAACCTGGAGATCTTGTGACCTTATTTGGGATTTGCGGTATCAACTAAATAAAAAGTAAACACAATTGTTATTAAACCTCTTGAACTTTATTTTCAAAACTAAACTAAAGCATCATTCTGTAAAAATGTTTAAATGCATTGGAATTGAATAGTATGTGCGGTCTCTGTAATCGGCGGTAGATGGTTAAGGTTTAAAGTTATGTTCCAAATTAATGATTACAATTTTATCGCGACTTCTAAACGATTAGATGGAATGATCAGCTTAACGAATAACGAGCACCGTCTTGCATTTTATAACCCTCTGTTCATCTTATCGCTTTGCAAGGCACAGAAACCACTTTAAGGGACAGACAGAAATAATAAGGCTCATCCTTAATAGCTAACATGTCGTTAAATACTATGCTGAACTGTCAAGTCTTTAGCAGCAGACGCAATAAAACGCACGAGTTATGTTGCCAGTTGGAAGAAAATACCTTGCCTACGCTGACAGTTTGTTGCGTGCAAGAAACGCATAAAAACACTCTTCTTGCCGACGTTCGTTTTCTTTTTTCATTATATCGACTCATGGCAGGTTCATTATCGCGAAAAAATGTTTGAATGGTCTAAATGATGTCCTGCTCATAGACCGCATTCCTGCTTTACAGACCCGTCTTACTCCTAAAACGAAGGACAGCTTTTCATAAACCTATATACCTCAAATGAAATAAGGTATATATGTTGATCCACTCTTCTAGATTTGAAGTGTGTTGTAAAACCTAAATTATTATTGAAACCACTCAAACTTTGTAAGTTTCATACTGTGCAGAGGAAAACACAAAAAATATTCGGTATACAAGTGAATTTGAAATTCTATTAATATATGAATGTGTGGAGATCTTTCGGTTTCATCAATATTTGCAATCAATCGTTTTCACACGGAGGAGAAATTTTCAATAAACTCAACACCACCCCTATGAAAACAAATGAAAAAGAAAACAAGTTGTGCACGCATTCCATTCGGCCATTACCCGAATGAATAGGGACATGAAAATCCACTAAAATAGCAGCGTTTCAGATATGCCCCCAGTGTTTCATTTAGATGTATCGGCTGTGGCCACCGGCGCACTAGGGGATGTGGTAGCAGTGCCGATTGACGCCGCAAATTTCTACTCGATTTCCCCCCGCTCGCAAACACGATAGCACTGCTCTGCTGCTGTGCCTGATGATGACCGAAATGTAATAATAATAAAAATAATAATCCCTGTGTGGCGATAGTGAATATAAGTATAACACACTGCTGTTTCTCTTGGCCAGCGGCGTTAATAAAATGCTGTAAAAAAAGTTTGAGCGATCTCGAATTTTGTATCATCTCTGTTTTTTTGTTTTTTAAATTGATTGGGGCGTATACGTAATTAGTTTTCCTTCAGCACCCTCTTATTGCAGAAGGCAGGAAATATTAATTTGAATCCCCAACAAAAGCACCTACCACCCCTCTGTTCTCATGGTCACTCTTGACACCCTCCGTGCGGCGCACAGAATACTTATCCGAAGCTGGACCGTATATGAAGAGACGGAACATATTTAAATGAGAAACACAAACAAATGAACACTGATCCGCCTTTGTGCTGGCTTACCAGGCCACAATGTGCTGGTGAGTACAGCACACCCATTTGTTGGCTGAAGCTACGCGCACGACTTAGCACTTCGAACTTTTAAAGCAGAACCATAAGCCCTCTTCGTGTTTGTGGTTCAAAGTTGGTCGTTTGTCAACAGAGCGTCAGGAAATGTGCAGCTCATTGGAGTTGCACTTGTGTCAAAGATATCCAGAGTCAGAGGTGATATCTGGGGGTTTTCCACATCATGTGGCAGTTAAACCATCACAACCATTAAAACCAAAATACTCAACTCTAATTCAATGCGATGGCATCACGCCCACAAGATGTGCTAGACAAGTATCGCCATTAAGTCGTTATAGCAATAATGACAAGCTTCACATCCGATAAACTGTTTAATGCTCTTTTTACAGAATTCCACATTTTGGCTTTACGTTTGGGCAATAAAATAAAAAAACGCTTTACTTGCTTGGTTCATGTTAACTCATGATTGATGCGAGGAATACAAAGCGCTTGCGCGTCTGCCATTGTCGATTTCTTGAACACGTTTCATTCTGATTCAAAGAAATCAAGTGGTATTTCGTCAACAATTATTTCATTAGGATTCTGTGCCATACGTTGGAGTTTATCATTCATCGGGATTTAACTTCTAATGACGACAAACTAAAAGGACAACCATTTTGCGAACATATGTATTAAACAATAATACAATGTTCTCAACGAAGCGAAAAGAAAGATAGAAAATGACGAATTGAAAACCAAAACTAACTGAAATTCACGGTGTAGGCTTCTGAGATTTGATATCCTCTACGGACAGAAGAACTCGAGGAGGAAAATACCTAATTGCAACGAAATCGCGTGGTTTCGAAGTCCCTAAAATTTATGCCGAAACCCAGGAGATAATCTATCAAACTTCTATTTTATAAATCCTACTTTATAAAGCTGACTTCAAACGAAAAATTCTACGTTGAATATATGATACCGTCTACAAGATGAGAGAGGAGGGGAGGACATGAAAATGAAATATACGAGCTATACCAAGTTGTGGGTGTAGTCGGGAAGGCAAAAATCCGTCGACTCCATTGGCTTGCGGCATTATGCCAAGCCAATGATCCAACTAAGAGGGTTTTCGAATCTGAGCCTCCAGGTTCGAGAAGAAGCAGACCAAACCTCCGGTATAAATACAAAGTCAAAGCGGACGCAATACAGCAAGCACCGGCCACACCTGACCGTCAACGATGGAAGGCAGCTATTGCTAAGGCTCAGACCTTTCATTCTTCATGGATAGCATGCCACGTAAAGATTTTAAGGGAAACATGTTTAACATTTTGTGTTTCCTGCTTTTAGACCAAACTTTGTCAACGGCTTGGGAAGCATAACAAATTCGGCTGGAAAACAAACACCTTGCTTTCAGTCGTCAACGCCGACTTGCATTCACCAGAATTCTGTCTCTATATTCATAGACCATCTGTACCGAATCACTAATTTTTCAAAATCTTTGTGTTCGAAGTAACTTCAGCTTCCTCTCTGATATTGACTGCTTTGAGAGCTCGACTAGTGAGCTCTGCAGTTTTGTATGATGCTACTTAAGAAAAGGATGTAGCCAGACTTTGCAGGACACAGAGAAGGGGTTTGTAAAACATAATTTTGGTGTTTGCCCAACTTTGCATTTTACCTCCGTCACAAAGCTAATAACATACAGAATCAACTCGATTTATGAAACCGTCGCACTGAATGAAAATTTGCACAACACCTCATTACCTCGTCACACTTCATTACTGTATTATGTTAATATTTATACATATTTTTATGACATTGCTATTTTCTCTTGACAAACATAAACGAATGCACGACTATCATTTCTTACTTAAAAAATGTGACCGTAATGGCAACAACCTCGTTTATTTCAACCGCCTTAATTTCTATGAGTTACGTAAATCGATTTTATACTACAGTTAACAACAGCAGCTGTCGATTGTGAGGTTTGCCTGAACGTATATATTTTTATTGTACTCATTTAGTGAGATGTGCAGATATCACGGTAGAAATGTGCAGTCTATAAGTAGTAGTCTGCAGTCTATCAGTAGTGTTTCTATTGATTTCTTACCGGTGCGGCGATCGATTTATGTTGGTTTTTGACGAATAGTCGCTTTGATTTATACTTGCCATTTCTGAATATTAGAATTATTAAAAAACACAAAATAAACTTTTATTTCAGGAATTTTTTAATATTTAAATAACTCATATTAATAATAGTGGGTCGCCGTGGCGTAGTGTGTTAGTGCGTCGACTCCTACGCAGAGGGTGCCAGGTTCGATACCCGAATTTACCACCTATCATAATTCACGGCTCCACCTCTTTCGAGTCACTGACAATGCTCAAAGAGTATTCCTGTCTAGAAAGAGCTTCTCAACTTCGCCGTTCGGAGTCGGCATTAAAGTGTAGGTCCCTTCCACTCGTGAAAGAACAATAGCACGCCCAACACGAGTGGTTGCTGAAAAGATAGGCCCAGGTCCGCCTCGGACTGTCGCGCCACCCATATTATTATTATTACTATTATATTAATAATAGTTCAGATTTCAAGCAAAGGCAATTTAATTTTATTAATTAAATTTCCAACTACAATTTTAGTTGTATTGTAGCTATCCAATAAATAAAATTAATAAATAAATAAATTTCCAATCAAAGCGATTTGTTCAAATAATGTGAAATTTAGATTACTCTGTGAAATAGGACGAGATTAACTAACTCGATTTAATGTTCACCTGAAATTAAGTTTAAGCCTTCTTTTTTTTGAAACTTACTAGTCAATGAAATAGAAGTAGGTGACTCTTTATGGCCTTCACCCCCAAGGATTATTGTACAGATCGTGGACATTTTTTGCAGTATGATTGTGTCACGACGAAATTAAACATTTCCCATACCTTATACACTTATTTTTTTAACAAGAAACAAACATATGCGCAAATCGTCTTGTTTTATCTAGTTTTCAGTGATTGAGCTTAGGCTTTCCAGTTCGGGGATGCACACCAGAACTATTCAATAGAAAAGCGATTCGTCTACAATCTTCAGGAGTAATTATTCCATGGATGATAAGAATGCAATATCAAAGTCACTCAATTCCCTCAATTCGTCACTTTACGTGTTTCTGGGTTTATTTTAAAGACTTTCAAACGCTACGTTGCTTATTTACAAAGTTCTACGATCTGAAGGCATCATCCACGACCAAATCATACCTTTTGGCTCACAGTATGCGCCATCAGTTTAACTGCACTGCAGTCACTGCAGAAATGAAAATACAATTGCAATTGACTTTACATCTTCAATACCGAAATGAATTGAACACCAACCAGCGGCCAGACGGACTATTTCAAATTCGGGCGATTGCATGTACACACTGTATCCATATGTACGTATTTCGGCATTCTTTTCCACCGCCAACTGGAAACCGTATCATGAGTGTAAAAATATTTACATTCTCCAGTCTCTATTTATAGACCTCCGGTTTAAGATTTCTCTCGAGCTGTGATACATCTTTGCGTTCAATTTATATAATTTGTCCAACTTTTATGCTCGTACTATAAACTTTTGCGTTCATTGGAAAATACATTCGAATGAATGTATTTATTTATTTATGCCAACGAAGCGTAAACATGAATTGAAATACATGGCTCGGCGATTATACATAAACGTCTGGGTTAAATATAAAAAAAAATTCATAAAAGTTGGTCATTAACAAAGATTTTATGAATTCCCTCATCAAATTTTGATTGACAGACAACAGTTTCTTATGTGACGGCTCTAGTAATTCATTTGAAATAAGTATTTCCTTAATTTGTCGTTACTTCCTTGGTTATTTTCGCTCTCGCCTGAGCATTAGGGGGTCAAGTTTTCCTCCAACGGGGAATAAAAAGAATCGTATAATTTAATGAATCTACACCCTAGTCAATCATTATGTCCATTCGTAATTCAGTGTAAATGCAATTCATATTGAAATAAAGTTCGGGACAGGAAGTCAGTTACGTCATTCAGCAGTGGGCGCGTACTGTAAGAACTTTGCTATTGCAATTTGCACCCATCCGTAACACAGGCCGATCGATGTTAGATTCTAATGTGATTAACTACACCTGCGTGCTTTGAAGGTGCGCTTAATTTTGCCCGATTCCTTAAATAGCAATTACATCTCCTTCATCGACCTGCCTCCCAATCACATTACGGTGATTGTCTATGAAGCGGCTCCCTAGCACAATTTCCTATTTACGCTATGTCTCTATTAATCAGCATCTGTGCCGCGAAATTAACAACTCGTTCAGCCTTTAGACTCTCAAAGCAAGCGAACATGCTAGTACGCAACGCCCAAGGATACATTGAAAACAGCAGTTCCCCGCCCTGGTGAGAGATTGCGTCAGTATGCGCCCGTAAGAATTGTGGTAAGAGTACTACCAAAAATAGACCACAACCCCTTTTGATTATTAACACTTGATTAGGCAACTGGGAGCGGAGGGATGAGAACTATAGCCCTGCTACACACTGATTGTGTGCGGTTGGCTGTGTGCATAAACCTATTTCAAAGGATACCATCATCCATGAACTCGCAAAGGTCTCTTCCCCTCTCTTTCGAATATATTTGCTGTGGTGCTAAATGGGGGCAGTGGCAATGTTAATGACTTGGGCTTGGTCGCTGGGAATTAATGTGCTTTTGTCATGTTACCAAAAGAAGAGTAAACGGAACGAAAATACCAAAATGGATTGCTGAGTATTTCTTCCCTCCCACCACGTGCATGTCACAGGATGTTTCCTTGTTGTTTGCAATGCAATCAATGAATCATGGAATGTTTTCAAAAATCAGAACAATCGACTAGTTCAAAACTGGGCAAGGCTCGTTTAAAATGTACCCCCGTAGCGGTGGTGACGAGGAATTCAGTTAAATATTAAAGAAATCTGCACAAACTGGAACTGTGCCAAGGCTCATCGTCGGAGTGCACTGAAAATAAACAAAACTCTGCGTTCGGAAATATTCTGATATTATGCTTTTTATACAGACTCCGCATGACAGGGCCGCATGATTAACTAAGTTTAAAGCATTTCCCTTTCCCCGGTCCAAAATGCTATTGAGAGAACAAATTAAACTTTAAACCCATCAACTGTGTTCTTTCATATCAGCTGTTTTTATTTCGTACCCCACGTACCTATGTAGGTACTTCAATATTTACGATAATATTTATGGGTTTTTTATTTGATTTAAGCTTGAAATAACGGTCAAGTAGAAGTTAACGTCGCGCGCCAGGAGTCCCATAAATTGTTTTCGAATGTAATTTAATTTATTTAGCAATAGGCATATACCGTGCATTTAAGCAGCTGAATAGCTACTTGCACTTTTAAAATTGAATGTCTGAAATTGATCTCATACTGGATGGCAAGTTGTTTCAAAGTCCAGGTGTGAGTGTGACGAATAAGGTTGTCTAGAAGAGTGTACGAAATGGGACTGTGGTTAGCAAAACCGTTCTGTAATAATATTCAATTCATTATGTTGAGTTACCGATTGAATATAGAGATAGGCTCGCGTCAGCGAATTGTGTATATGGAAGGCAATGCATCGTTGAAGACTACTTGTAATTAGCGTTGCGACAATGAATCTAGGCTACAGTATATTCCTTCTGGGTGAGTTTTAAGTGGTAAGATTATGAATGTAAACAGTTTTCGATACCGATGTGCTTCGAGTGGAGTGAAATATACACTTGGCTCAGTCTGTGAAGGCATCCATAAATGCAAACAAGAAACATGATTGTGTCATAGGTACGTAAAACAAAAGCCCAGGCAAGTAATTGATTCAACTGCCTAACTTTTACAGTAATTGAGACTTGGGATTATGCCAATTGTAGTTTAGTGGTTGACTAAGAGTAGTGTTGCGAAGACTAACAATAAATATTTATTCATTATTTGTAAACGCTTGAACACACTCCTACCTAAAGTCACGTCGTCCTAAGCTTTGAAAGCAATGCCAGCGCTTTGCTGACTATTCTTTGGAATTTGTAAAATAACGAAAATTTGAGCGTCACTAGTCATTCCATAGAACGTGACTGGTAGGAGAGGTACAAAAGCGTAAGCATTAAATTTTTCCCTTTTTGAATTCCCTTTTTAATTAATACTTTTATAGAAAATAAAACTCTTCATAAGATAAAAGGGTGTTCTTATTTTGCCCTCCTCTCCAATAAACAACAGGTAGTACTTCGAAAATGTTGTGATACATGAAATTAACTGATTGTTTGATGAATTAACATTATTTTTGACAAGTGAAATTTATGGAAAGTTTCCTTATTAAAATGTTTTTTTTTTTAATGGAAGCATAAATTGGGGATTGCTTCGCCAGTACGCGAAAAAAAAATCACACAAAATTATTTTAAGTTATTACTTACTCAATTTAATTATTATTTTTTATTTTCCTTTGTCTCTGAAGACGAAAAAACAAGACCAAACAACGTTCTAAACACAATTTCTACAGATTAATGGATATATGGAAGCCCAGAATTCCAGCCTTTGCTCTTCATATTACGTTTTGAAGACAATGACGTATGCTGGGCGATACCCTTTCAAATGCTCGTTTATCCGAATCGTGAAAAATTGTTTGATGAGGTGGCCAGTATGAAAATAGTGGACATATTGTTTATTTTTTTTTATAAATTGTATCCAAAGGTAAACATTACTTGAAAACAAAAAAAATAGTTTTAAACTAAATTATACAGTTTACTTCCCCTAAGTCGAATTGTCATGGCATACCATAATTTGTTCGAGTTAGACAGAGGTTTTTGAATGGAAAAATTTGAATGGCGAAATGTATGTAAAATATGGCGAAAAAGTTCGACATAAACAGAGTTTCGACTTAGGGAGAATCCACTGTATTTAATCGCACCTATTAATTTTGTTTGGGTATAACCGTATACCAAAACAATTGTTTTGGCGCTGAACCTGTTGATCGTTAATAAACATGGAGAATAGAATTAGCAGCTAATAGCGCTGCACGTGGAATGTGAGGTCCCTGAACAGAGCACGTGCAGCCGATGAACTTGCGGAAGCCCTCGAAGCTCGGGTATCGAACCTGGCACCCTCCCGTGGGAGTTGATGCACTTACCCACTACGCCACGGCGACCACTAGATATGAAATAATAATAGAGAAAAAAAAGCCTTAAGTTTGAACACAGTAACTTTCCAAACACAATGTTCCATGATCACATTTTATGTCCAGCTTTTTTGCATTGGAAATGAATTTCGACTAGAATGAGACCGCGGAAGTAGATTATGAATAAGAGGAAGAGTACACCGGCCTAAATTTGGAGAATGTCATTGAAAAAACCATTAAAAATGTAATGAAACATGTGAAGAAATTGCCAGAGATTTACTGCAAAGAATTGTTGTGGAAGAAGAAAAGGCTGAAGATGACGGCGTAGCTAAACAAACTGTTCAGGAGGTTTTGGAAAAAAATCAATTTGAACAGTTTAAGGTTGCCTATAGGCTACATCTTAAACCTCTCAAACCAACGACCATTGGAACTCTGAATTTGATATAATTTCATATTTGGAAGGTATACGCAGGTAATGAAATATTACGGGCTTAAGAAGAAAAGATTGCAAATACTGCACTTGTACAATATTTACGAATTTGGCTGCAAATATTTGTTGAGCTTACCCACTCGCGTTACGTCGACTCCGAACGGCAATGTTTGAGAATCTTTGTCTAATACAGGAATACTCTCAAGGGTAGTGTCAGTGACTCGAAAGAGATGGAGCGGTAAATTATAGTCGGCGCAACAACCCACTGACCCACGGAGACCAGTGCAAGGCTATTTCATTATGATAAACGATAAACTGTAAAAACATATCGTTGCTGCTTTACAATTTGAAATCTCCTGTGAAAGGGTCTTTCGATGGCACATCAAAAACACAAATATCGTACACTAGTTATTAAAAAATTTAGTTATGTAATACAAAATTAATATTTCAAATCAAAACCATAGTAACCTGAAGTTTTTCTTAACTTTACACAAGGAAGTTGATTTCTGAACTTCTGCCAGCATCAGGAACCTCTTTTCCTATATAAAAACAAATAAATCATAAGTCACATTCCACTTGTGTTGCTCACTTAAAACGTGGACTTTATGGAAATAAACCCTACACAAAGAAATACAAAAGAAAAAATGTAATAAAGTAATGTCCATTTCACTCCTTTTTACTCTTTCCGCTTGAAAGAGATTGATCTTTGGTGCAATATGCATAAGTTACTCGTACAATAACAAAGATGTTTCATTTCGGTTGAAGGACTCTTTTTTTATGATTTCCACAAATTTTATCGTATTTGTTCTGATTTATAGGTTCAGCCGACTCAATTTATTTGTTTCAAGGTTTTGAACATATCCAAATCTATGTAGATAGGTATACTCTTTTTTTCCATGGAATCTTGTACCGAGTTTCACATTGCGAACCATTGTCCGCTTTACATTGAAGTCATCGATTTTTCCTATTCGTCGTTGAAATCACTTCAATAAATTGAAAACGAAGTGTCGATGCAGTGGCGGATTCAGTGTCATCAATGGTGATTATCTACTGCAGTGAAAGATTGCATATTTGTAAGTACGTTCACTTCTCAATTGAAATTTGTGTGATGTAATAAACCTGAGAACGAATTTGTCTGTCTTTTCGAAGGAATTTATTGTCCTTCTTATGTAAGAATATAAAGGCATTTGCTATTCGTTTCCGTGTTTACTAGGTTTGGTATGTGTTTCTTCGATTAAATCGATCCATGAATGGAGCCAATATTAAGTAACTAATTCATTTTAGGGAAGTTATGGTTAGGTTAAACCATTTCCATCTGATAGAAACATTGTTCCAAGCAGAAACCACATGCTATAGAGGAAGCCGACTTCTACCTTTCTCGTCGCTTAATATTTTTGGACAGCATTGACAATCAGAGAACGCCATTTACATGTTTTCAAATGGTGTCACAAAGTTGCTCGAATACGTCAGTGAACAAGGGGACACTTAACCAATCAAAAGTGGCTAGAGGGCACCACCTGCTTTAAAACAAGGTCAGACAGTCTCAGTCTGCTCAGACTAAGCATACCTTCACCGGGACGCTCATCGGCGTTAAAATGGGATACTGCGCAATTAGCATTCAAGCCCGCACGACTATTTCTGCAGAAGCATAAGCAACATCATAAGCACCAACTGGTTCCTAGATAAGGAGTAGTCAATCCGCTTGGTATCACACTGGGACTACTCTGACTTATGTGTGACTGTCTTCTGTAGTCGCCAACTCTTACTTAACCTAACCTAAGGCAACCACACACGTTGAGCCGCATGAGCTTTATGCCGATTGTCACCAAGATCAGCAAATAGACCAAAACTGATCAATATTTTTAGAGTCTAATAACAAAGAGAAAATAAAAAGTTTTCCAATTGGGACTTAAAAGCTTTAAACATTCACTATGAAGGCGCCCTTAAAGCAACAACCACACCATCATTGGCAAAGCGTTCATTCACTAAAAAAAATATTTTCATTTCATCTTGAAATTCACGAATGAAGAACATTTACAAATAATTAAAAGTTGTTACCGAAATTTCGACCGCGTGACGGCAACTTTAAAAGCGTTAATGTCATTTTTGGCCGTTATTCTATGTATCTATACGTTATTTTCCCAGCTGGTTTAAGATTTGAATCTGGATTTTTGAAAGTGTTAAGGAAAACCATTATGATTCCATTGTAGAGTTGGGTTCATTATCATAGATTTCTAATTCTTAAGAGTGTCAAACGTTATATTATGTGACCCCTTTCGATTTCTATGCTCGGTTCAATTCTCGACACGAAAAATTCAGCTCCACGTCTCTCGAATGATACTGAGAATGCAGAGAGAGGTCGAGTTCATAATTGTAAACAGTTTTCTGCTGTACAACTTCCTTGCGTAAATTTATAAACATAAACACTGCAGCATTGATGCGGCAGCTATGCTTTTATGAGTGATGTGAGTTCATAAATGTAAATTTGAAAAACAAGTGTCCTGTCAAAAAGTGACAAAAGTTAAATATTTTGTTTAACTTGCAATATTTTTGTTTTCTGCGCTTATTTTAATAAAATGTCTATTAAAAAATGATTTAAGCATTATTATTAGTCTTTTAAACGACAACAATTCATTTAGGCAAATTAGCAATTTGTTTAATGTAGCTAAAGGAGCAGCTTTTAAATATTTTATTCAAATCACAAAGCTATTACTTATGTTGAGAAATATATATAAAATGCATTGATTCCACTGACGCACAAAGAGCAACAATGGATTGTTTTTTTCATTTTTCTTGACAAAACTTTACCCCAAAGTACGGCCTTTTCTTCTGTTACCAGCCGCTTCGCTTTCATGGAAAAATGAACCGTGCCCAAAAGTTTGACATCGACGCCCGACCAACTATTTTGCTCCGATTCTTGCATTTATAAAATATTATCGAATAATATTTAAAATAATAAATATCAGAAACCAATAAAAAACATTTTTGAGAACTTATGCCAAAATAAATTGCTAAGGAAAACAAATTGTAAGCAATTTGCCAAAAAACAATTCTCTGCATCTCGACAGCAAAAATGTATGCAGAAATGCAAAACGTTGACAGCAGTCTTACATATGTTTCACTTTTATGAACGCAGGCGTTGCCAAAAAGCTACAGTTCTAATTCAGACTTATTACATTTATGAAGGCGGTGTATTTACAATTATGACCTCGGCCAAACTTTGCGTTCAGCATCGGTTAATAAACTACTACTAATAACAGGTCACGAAACACAGGAACATATACGACAACCATCCGTTTCAAAAATACTAACGACATTCAAGTGAATTTAAATCCGCTTAGAATCTGAGGCGTTTTATGTCGTGACGATATAACAACGGAATTAATATCACTTTTTGCGTAACGGAAATGGAAAAGAGACCATAATCTCTGTGCACTCAAATACTTCTACAAGACATTGTTTTTTTTCTCCTTTGCTGATTATTCAGATTATCATAATACCGATTCCTTTCTAAATCATTATTGATTGATTCTTCAGAGATAAGTAACTGACAATTATAATTTACAATCCGATTAGCATTATCGCAATGTATCGCGACTTATAAGTCTCATTGATTAGTTAAGTAATCAGTAGAACCGAGCTGTATTATTGTCCCATGTGATTTGAATTGCGATTTTTTTTTTCGTGTGCAAGATGTAGTGGTTAGATATCGCAGTAAATTTTATTTTTATATATTACAAAAGCAATATTTTAATCCATTTTTATGTTGTAGATTTAGACTATAGACTTATTCTTGAAAAGATATTGTGAAGTCCAATTTTCACTTGAAAATGGATCGACTAATCGATATTCGATAAGCTCCATTGAGATAGGGACTCCAACCAATTTCATATAAAATGTCTTCTCGACTGGACGCTATTCAGTAAGATTTGTGAACCATCAACATGAAGGTCATCGTAGTAGTCGCAGTTTTGTTGGCATGTGCCAATGCCTCCATCATTGACAAGCTCCAGAAGTTGACTCCCAGCTTCACCACACCGTACATCATCAAGGGTGAAGACGCTAGAGAAAACGCAGCTCCATACATCGTTTCATTGGGCAAGACTTTCGGCAAACACTCCCACATCTGCGGCGGTACCATCATATCCAAGGACTGGGTAGTCACAGCCGCTCATTGCATTTCAGAACCAGTTGGAATGAGTGTGTTCGCTGGACTTCACCAGCGTTTGGAAACCGACGTCGAAGGAGCTCAAAACCGTGTAGTTGATTTCGGCAGAGTGCATGAGTTGTACGCAGGCAGTGTTGGACCATACGATATTGCCCTCCTCCACGTGTCAGAACCCTTCGTGTTCAGCTCATCGGTTCAAGCTGCCGTTCTTCCAGCGCGTCAGGAGATTCCTGAGGGTGATGTCGTCCTGTATGGTTGGGGACAAAGCAAAGCTTACGCCTTGGGTGTGGGCGCTAAGACCTTACAAACTGTGGCGACCGAAGTAGTGGAATGGAACGAATGCAAGGAGGCTTTGCCTGAAAACGCCCCACTCGCAGAAACAAACGTCTGCAGTTCTTCCCGCGCAAGTGGTATTTCAGCCTGCAACGGTGACTCTGGTGGCCCATTGGTAAAGGAGACAGTAAATGGAGCATCCGAAATCATTGGAGTTGTTTCCTGGGGATACATTCCTTGTGGCGTTAGCAACATGCCCTCCATCTACACACGTGTATCGGCCTACGTCGAATGGATCCTCGACATCCAAACTGCCTACTACAAACTGTTCTAAATGAGCAATCAATAAATACAATATTTTTTGGAGCAAGTAATACTGTCTTTAATTTGTAACATTCGTTTTTTGAGAGAACAGCGATAGAAGTGATTTTGTTCTCAAACTAAAGGACTGACTGTTCTTTTCCATTCACTTTACGTCTGCCTCACTGTTCTTGCTAGTATGTAATGTTGTTAGAATGTTTGGATGTTTGTGGTGTTCTATCTCCTATACTGGTCTGGATGAAATTTAGGATAAAAAATTGCTCATTTCCTGGGCATAAAGCTCACCAGTCTATGTTCCTTTCGGAGCCAAATACCCCATTTGGGTTGTACCATAGAATGGCCCGCCTCAGTCAACATTTACTTTTTGTACAAATGCTTGGCTTTCTCTTGGTCCACCCGTTCGATCTCCAAAAGTTGATCTTACTTGCATACTCAAATAAATCGTTTGAGTTTGACTTAGAGAGAGGGTTTTGTATGGAAATTTTAGGTAAATGTACATTAAATATGATGAAAAAGTTCGAGTTAGAGAGAGTTTCGACTTAAGGAGAGTTCGACTTAGGGAGAGTCACTGTATTAATATCCTGTCAGTTGTGGAGCATCGGATTTTTTATAAAAACTCGAATAACGAAAATGAGATAAAAAACACAAAATAATAGCAGTAGGTACACCATCCAGAACAAAAAAAAACTATTAAGGGAGGTTTTGAGAATTGGATCATTTTTATTTTGACAAGATTATTGTTATATTTATTTGTTATCACATTTTATTTCGTTATTCTAATTTGTTTTATTTTACTGGATTATGTGCAAGATTTGTACAGCACTTGTACAAAAGATAAAGATTGACTGAGGTGCGACATTCCTGATTCTTGAAAACATTTGTCAACATTCCTGCTATTCCTTACTAGCCCAGCTTCAGATAAGACAATTCCACAATATACCGGATTTTCACGCAACGCAAAATTCACAAAGTGCTTGTTCTTAGCTTCATTGATACTAAGGAAATCGTTGAAAATCGTTGCACCCGTGATTGTCGCGTCACACGCTGAAGAAGAAGTTCATTTCCGCGTTATATACCGCGTTGGCGGTACAGGCAATTTGTGAAAGCCAAGAGACAAGAACGACTGGATGGCGCAGTTGGTTAAGTGCCGGTCCAGTCACCATTCGCCGTTGGGATCAAATTAACGCACTATCACTGTAGTAATCAATCAGTAGTCTGTCTGTGGGTATCACAATGGACCAACATGGTCTAAGTGTGCTGGTGAATACAATAGTCGACCTACCTACCAAGAGACAGGAACAAAGAAACACACAAATGCCCAAAGAACATTAACTCTTTATCACCGAATTTGCTTATACACATTTATGCTACTGTTAACACTGCCGTCTTGTTTGAACCACTTATTCATGACTAATATTGTTAAGATCGGTCGGTGATTATGATCAGACGGCCGCAGTTAAGAACTTATTAATTTGTGTTGCTAGATAACACAAGATTAGTATTAGTCATAAAAGATTAAGAATATCATTAAAGATTGTCGAAATGGATTTGCTGGTAGTTTACAATAAATTAGATTGTGATCTAAGAGTGTTACATTGAACCCCAATATTTGATTATTGTGCCAGCAGTTTTGACGGATAAATTACCGCTCAGATAGGGAAATGTAGACATCAAGACAGACGGATTATTATCTGAAGGTGCGAGACGTTTGATTGAAAGCCGAATTTCCAACAAGTTAATTTAAATATATTTTGTATTCCTTTCCCCGTACAGGATACCAAGATTTAATTCCTCATTGGCTTGTAAAATGTATTATTACTATTTAGAGATGTCAATGCAATGTTAATAAACGTTCGTTATATCCAGAATTTGCTATATCGGTATTCGTTGTACTGGACTCCTCTATGTATGCCTTGTTTAACCACATCAAATCATCAGTAATCATCAGTAAGAAAATCAGTGCAACACTCATCGCACATCTGGCGTCGCAATTGATCTAGTAAGTCTAAGCAGTCCTTTCCTGAATTGAAACGGAATTGTTCGGAAATAGCAATGTTCACCTCACAAAATGGATTGCCAAGGGGCAGCCAGTATTCGAACTTAATTAACTCCAAGCAAGTAGCATTACAGTGGTCCTTGAAATAAAGCTTGCATAGATTTTTTAATAAATGCTCAGGCATTGCTTCCTTTCATTTTAATTATGCTCCCCAGTATTCCTGAAACTGATAAGATGGAATCCTTGGATAGCATCCGCTGCGAATTAGTGGTGCGGTGAAAATTTACATTTTAATTTCCCCATTTCTGTAATCAAAGAGGAAATTCCATTTGTAGATCTGTGGAAGGGCAATAAAAATCCCATCAGCAGATGGGGCTGATGGTGAGTAACAACGCCGACGATGTACCTTACACCGTTCAGTCCGTAACACTGAGTGAAAGTGCGACGACGATATCGGAATGAACATTCACCATCAAGATTTAAATTTCTAATAATAGGTGACTTCACGTGAATGAAGGGACGGGTGCTTATCTAATCCAGATGATTTTAATTGGCGCAGAGATTAAGAGCAGAGATGAAAATATCCCCTGAGTCTTTTCAATGAATATTGAAATTAAATTAAAAGCAAGATTTGCCATCTAAACAGTTCAGCGAACCTGGGCCACCTTGTGCGGGACCGGGACATAATTAGCCAGGCACGACAATGATGAGGATAAGATCCCATGGATACCGAATCATTCAAGTTTTATTTCTCCTAAACGAAAATTCGTTATGCGCGGGCAGGCGCTTTAGAGAAACTTATCACATACAGATTTCATACCTCAGTGGCAGATACCAAGACTGTGAGGCAATAAAATATGCAAAGCTCTACAAGCGTTCCCCAATGAGTGTTTAGATTTAATGAGCAATTTTTGAATGTCTAAGCAAACAAGGCGGATATTGGCTGTTATTTATTCTGAGAGAATTTCGGAAGAAAACATGTATTATTTTGTAGGGTATACACAATTTAAATAATCAACTAACTTAAATAGCTTCGCATTTATGTTTTACTAGCAAACTCAGTAAGTGAAAAAAGTAACCGTGGCAAGATTTTCACTTAAAATGGAATAAAACAATAGTTTGGAATTGATTTGTTTGTTTACAGTGGCGACCAAAACTGTATACATTATTTCAGTTTTTTTTTTTGATTTTTCATCAACACCGTCTAACATCTTTTCCCTTTTTGTACCACGGATAGTACGGATGGCTTAGACCGAAGGTCTATGCTATGTCCCAGGATTATATGCATTTTTGAAACAGTAAGACGATGTTGTTCTGAATAAGTTGAATATAATACGAATATGTCTACATGATACATAAAAAATTAAATTTTTAAAAATTTCAAAATAAAAGCTTTATTTTACAGCTAGGATGTAGCTGTATCATTACAACGTCTAGTTCAAAATGGCAAAATATATCACAAACATTTATACGCCAAGTTAAGACCTAAAGGTAAATACACAAGAAAAGTAAAGGAACAATTAAAACGGCAAAAATGGATACTTTGGATCCGCTTGGTTTTTATTTTATCTAAGCCATTGCACAGTGTTTCGTCTGATACCTACATGCTAGCTAGAAAAAAGTAAAAGTAAAGTAAAAGTAAAAAATTAATGTCGTGATTCTAACTTATAATGACTAATTAGAAACTGTTAACAACACCCTATGTACCCAGATTATACAAAAAAGTTTACCAAGGCTTGTTATTTCGTAAGGAACTTCATTTGCACACATTTGTTAATTCCAATTGCGTGGCCTCATGTAAGCGTCCTTATGTTGAAAAATTCATATATTTAAAGTTGGACCGAATTCATAACGACAGGGTTAGTATTGTTTTTTAAATGTTTACTTTTATCGTAAAGTAAGCCCATGAAACACTATCCGTTTTGGGGAAGTATAAAGTTCGATGGAGTTTTGACTCCATGTACACAGATGTACCAGGGCTACTCCCACATATGTAGTTTTATTAGTGAACCCCATTTTAAGAAATGTCCCAGTCTGCACGTAGACGACCAGGTTTTTTTTTTATTTCCTAAAACTATGTTTTTTAACTAATAGCGTAAATATTCGAAAGATGAGGAATATCAATTATTTTGAGTATATCTGAATAAAAATCGACGTATATGATGTCTTAGAAGAAGTTTGAAGGACCATTAGGTTGAATATTGCAATTACATATTAATAAAATTAAATTTTAGTACTTAATTTAAAAAAAGTAATTGAATTAAGTAAAAAGTCATAGATTGCAATAATTTATGAGCATAATAAGCAATATACATGAATATATAATTTTGTCCAGTTAGTATGTACTAAACGAAACACTGCGTTGTAATCGTACGATTTTTTTCACCGATGCCTCTTTGCCTCTTTCTATTAGTAACTAAACAGCTCCGAAATTTTTAATGAAATCCGTCAAAAGGAGTACATTTTATTGACGAAAAATTACAAGAAATTACATGTGCATCCAGTTCTGCTGACCACTGTATGCCACGCGTCTATAGAGAGTCAAATACGTAAATGATTAAAAAGTTAGTAAATCATTATTGCATAGGTTTAGTGAGTTAAGACTTGTTCACACTTTCTAGGACTTTGACTACTAAGAGGCTTCTTGTGCATAACGAGTTTGCCGCGTTTTTTAGAAAGTTTTGTCATGGCTTTTAGAACTGGGAAGGCTTATGCGGTGAAAATGATTGCAAATTGGCGAAGGGTGACCATTTTTACGTTCGAATTTCCAGCTCTTCAACGGAGAATGTGTTCGCTGAGCTTTTGGTTCTACCAGTTTACATTGATTTCCGTCCAGATGTTTTATATGCGGAAAAGACGCTGCCCAATATGCGATGGAACACAGTGGAGTTGGTGTTATTTAGCACGCCCAATACAAGTGGTGCATGTAGAAGCTAGAGAGAATCATAACTAACGATGGCTAATCAGTCCGTTTAGCAGATTTCCAGTTCTATTGGCAAAGGCCCTAAGTCGTTAAAGGTATAATTGTTTAATACAAGCAAAATGCTTACCTCATCCCATCTGACGAATTTTTCACCATCCTGTAAGGCCTGGCTCACCACGACCGGAGCGGTCGTCACGCATGTCCCTGAAGTCCACATGTTTATGCCAAATGCTTCCTCTTTACACCTTTGTTTTCTTAAATCTATTCACCTTCTTCAACTCTCACACCTTCCGGAATATATTTGTTTTTTGTTCTTGTTTAAAAGTTGAGTTCTCCCAAAATTCACACTTTAAGATTACTACATATCCTTGCATAACATAATGTACCGCGAAAATAATACTCTCACTTAGCACCGGCTACGGCTTTCGTTTGATTCTCATTGAGGTTTCTGGGAAACGTCACAATGTAAACCGCTGCTGGTTGCCTCTACTGCGCCAGATTTGATTTCCATATCAATAATTTCTGCCACGGACATCATTTTCATTGTGCCACTTCAAAGCATCCGGTACACATCTGAAAATAAAAACAAAAAAAGGCAACATAATTTCTGAGTACTACTAAGCAAGTAATTAAGAGAAAACCTTAATAAGCTTCATTAAGCACAAAAATTAAAAATAGTCAACGCCATGACAACGCTTCAAGCACCTGCTCACAACGATTTTGCGCGTTATCCTTTGTATATCCTTCTCGCCCCCACCATGTGAATGCCTTAGTTGGAACTTGTTGCGTGCCTGAAGTGCTGAGGTGTAAGTGCCCATTCTTAAGGCTGCGCATTTTAATTGGGGAAAAGTAAAGTGTATGAAACATTTTGTGTCAACTTCAGATGCTGGGTTACAAATATTTAACTTATTTTTTTTTCTTCATTGAGAACATGATTTTCAAACAAAAAAAAAAAAGATTTAAATGAGCTCTTTGTTCTTTGTTTATGGATATCCTTAGATCCTTCCTTTGAGAGCATTTCGAATTTGACGACAAAGAATGCTGAAGCCCCTTAAGTTGCTTCATAAGGACTGTCTTTCAAACCGCTTTAAGATGTATACAAAAGGGATATTGTCTTGTAATGAAGAAGTTCAAGTATCATAAATATAAATGAAGAGTAACAAGAATACATGTACACGTACGTATAGTATATTTTTTTGACATGGACATGAAAAAACACTTTCTTTCATATTAAGGTCCTAGTTTTCGTAATTTGCTTAATGCACTTTGCCCTACTTTAGTATGTTGTCCCCTAGTGTGGGGAATGATAACAAATCGGAATTTCGTCAGCAAGTGTTAAATGTGAGTTTCATAAAAATGCCAGAACCCAGCCCTAAAGTATGGAGCTAGAATAGAATATATTAAACAAAATTACGAAAACCGGAAAAAGTACTCCCTTCATATGGAAAACATTTTAAAGGTTACTTAGGGTGGCGCATAGTTGCGCGGCACAACTTTTGATGGGCGGATAGAAACGAAAAATGAAAGAGCGTACAAATCAGGTGGGAAAATATAAGCATTCTGTTTCCTATTGCAATTTGAATTCGATACAATTTTGCAACAATTGCAACAATTTTGTAAACTGACCATCAACTTCCAGAAATGTAAATCACCTAACCTACTATAGAACAGGTGCAAATTATGTGTAGAAAAAACACAAGTTCGCTGGAAACTGTAATCAATATATATGAAAATAAATCACCGAAATGTGTGTTGTTCCATAAATTCCGAACGACTGCACCAAATTGAATAATGTTTTGAGTTCGTTAGTTAGTTGTAAGATATAGCGATATATAAATTTATTGCTTCGACGAAAGAAAATAAGCCAGGTCTTTTTTGGTGATGAATCCCATCATCATCTGCAGCTAGCTTAACAGTTGGGTGAACGTAGACTGCTACAGGGCCCTCATTCGTTCACAATTGGTTTACGCCCACGCAGTGTGAGAAATGCTCTGAAATCAATTATTTCCACGTTCAAATCAGGTGTCCTTAATTAGATTGCCATTACTGTAAGTATAAAGAAAACTAATAAACTCTCTTGGATTCTGACCATAGCAGAAGTGGGATGTTTTTCACATTCGCTAAATGTTTAGTATGAAGTCGCACTACTTCTTGGGCCAAATTTCTAAATATTTAGCGATACAGATCTTATGTTTAATTATTATGTTTACAGAACAAACTCCGATATAAGAAAATACCAGGCATCCGGTGGAATAATGACGTAAATGCAATTGAAATAGAGTTAAACGCCATAATTTTCAAAATTTCCAATTATCTTTGCTGTACAAACGACATAATTGTTTTTTGTCTCGTTTCCAAGAAAGGGCACTTTTGCATTTAATAGTGCAACATAGTACACACACAAGATGTAAAACCTTGAACGTCATTTCTCAACATTTACAAAAATCTCATATGCTTCGATATTGCACTGAATGTGGCACATTAGATCTATCAACGAAAACCTTTTTCAATCATTATTCGTGAATGTAACGAATTCAGAAGAGAACGTTGCTCAATTCCTTTTTGAACACTGCTAAGTAAAAATCAGAAGAAAAAATGATTTGATTCCGTTGCTTGACGCGGCAGAATGGTGTACCCACACCGATGTAATCAACATCAAAGGTATGAAGGTACATATACCCACATTATACGTAGTACCACGTTTCAGTACATCTAAAACTAATATTGTCATTCATTCGTTTTGAATAACCTTTCAAGAACTCCCATCGGTAAAATGTACTCCTCTGGTTATAATATTAAACTCAATTACGTTTGAATAACATAATCGAATTCTTACAAAAACTCTGGTACAGCGCACATCGCAATATGAGTGCTCCTATTTCAATCAGGGCTTCCAGCCATGGCATTATGATAACTTTAGTGTATAATGGATGGTCATAGTGCAACACACATGTGTACATATTGGGACTCACGACTAACTTAGCTTAGGTCACAATATTCACAGAATTGAATTGATTTGTTATAATTTAGCAAGGAGAGAAAGAGAGAGAGAAAATTTCTGCAGAAAAATAAGCTTGAATAAATGTTCTTCAGTTAGAAAGCGAAGCAACAAGAAGAAAAGTAATGAGAAGGTTCGTCCAATAATTGTTTGGTGGCACCAATCACATTCCATTCATTCATTCACGAAGTATTTCTAATGTTCTCAATGCAACACCTTTCAGTTCACTAACCTCGTAAATGTAGCAAAATCATTCAAAAGTTTATTTCAAGACGTAATAAATTCAAAATCCCACCTACCAACCCGAAATCAATAACTTAATCGTCCGTTCATTCAACTTTTTCAAACAGTCAGCTGATCGCCATCACCAGGAATGATTTATGTGTGCGCCACGGCACGGTCATAAAGACAAGTTATATAGAGTGACTTGTGTTATAACTTTTTTGCAATTTAATCCCAGAACTTAAACATTCACAATTTGACACCTGTATCCCAGGAGTTCTCAACCTCACTCCCAACTGAATACTCTCCACAAGAGCGCCATATGGGCGCTGGGCGCAATCGCCCAATTCGCCAAAATATTAGTCACAGTCAAGCGTAGAGCCTATGTGACGTGATCAAAACTTAAAGTTTTTGATTAATGGATTTCCCGAGATGTGAAAGCAAATTTTTTGCTGTGCCACATGAGGGTGTTGCCTGGTCGTGCCTAATCACTTCGATAAGAGGGCAACAAACTTTGTTTCTAAACATTTTAATGTTCTACTCCCGAGAAGTATGCAATTATTTTGAGGTCAAATTATGAACTTGAAATCTGATACACAACGCTTTACGACATGCAAATACTAGGTTTGTATAACAGATTTCCATCATTGCGGCCATAAAACAGTTTTTTATCGTGTGTTTTGATTCGAAAATAGCTTAATCGATTCATTTGGAGAAGCGGGCCATAAACAAGGTCTATGGGTAGGGGTTGAGATGTAAATACAACCACTGAATGGAGTGGCAGGGGTTAATTTGACTTGAGGATTTGGAGACGGTGGTAATTAATGAATCCCATTATGCCATTCGATCAAAACGATTGCGTGTTGTTTGAGTTCCTTTCTGATAAACAAACAGAAGCTGCTCGGTGGCAATGATTTATGAGACTGTTCATATGACGGAGGCGAACACAGGCTACTGGATCCAGTGACATGTGCCACCAACACAAAGGCATAGAACCACGTCGGAATTAAATCAAAGGACTGCTGTTCAAAGATCAAATGAGAGCACCAATTCCCTATGTGGCTTGGCACACCCATAAGATGTGAATCGGAATTCTTCTCGATTTACTATGCTTACCTCATGGGTCTGCACGAAAAATGAAATCGCATGAGTAACATTCTTAGACCCAAATAGTAAATGATATGTACGCATAAGATTGTGGCTTAACGACCGCATATGCTGCATAAGGTCCCTGAGGTGCCAACGTGTGTAGGAAGCCAATGCCTAGGAACATGTTCTGTGTTCGACCTCGTAAACCCAAGAACGTCCTAATGACAGTATGACATAACATTTGCCTGCGGAAAGCAGAATCTAGGTGTGGTTGGGGAATTCGTGTCCTTAAACATTTAAATAATTAATAAGAATGTATGTATAGGTTCATCATCCAATTAGTGGTCTAGTTTTGGCATCCTTATTTCAATCAGTCACGCCAAGCTACAGATATGTTCAGTTTAAAGCTTACCATTTAAAATATGGGTCAGGGAAGAATCACTCAGCGTATTAAAATCAAAACATACTGAAGGAATAGTGATTCTGTAAAAGGGTGTGTTTCGAGCAAACCTTGAATTGAAGACTGTTGAAACAATATTGCCAGCAAAACTGTATTGAAGAAATGAAGGCCTTGAGAAACAACAGTTTTAAAGGAAAATGTTTAAGAACGTCAAAATTTATCGATTTCACGACGAGCAAAGCATTTGGACTCTAAATGACAATTTATGGTATATTTTGCATTTATGCCTGAAACACAGAATGCACTCCGCAAAATGGACAATGATAGAAGACAATTCTGTGCCCCCCTAGACGAAGTCAAGATTTGGGGACTAAAGTTGAGTAAAGCTGCTGGCGCAAGAAAGCAGAAAGCATGCCTGACGAATGGTACCTAAGTATCGTTTGCCCAATCCACTAAAAAGTAGACACCATTCAGCTGCGCCAATTACCGAGAGTAAGTCTGAACATCGCTGGCGTGCTCAAGAGGTAATTGATTAATAGAGCCTTCTCTCGAGGGACTAAACTGACTTTATATAAGACCTTGATCATCCCTATCCTTCTGTACGGCGAGAAGCCATGGACAATCTCAAAAGCGGATCAGGAAGGTATTGGTCTCTTCGAGAGAAGAGTTGTGCGTGCGGTCTTTGGTCCTGTTTGCAAGCGTCTGCGGATTCAGCACCTAAGATGGTTAGGCCATGACCAGCGTATTGACAGCTACGAACCCGTGGGACAACGCATCAGAGGGCACCCACGTTTAATGAGGAAAAGGACCCAGTTCCCTAGAAAAAGCTCAGGTCCACCCCGGACTGTGATAACGCCAAATGAAGAATAAATTTAAACCGAGACAATATGAGTCAAATATCTACGAATTTTCACACATTTTTTTTTTCGATGAGGCTTTCTTGCGGTCAATCCACGCAACTGATAATAGAAAGACGTGTGTTTTCAATGATGTTTCATACCATTCAGAATGGCAGAATGTTGCGTAAAATTATATTCAAATTAAAGACAGGCAAACAAATATTGCCGGCAACTTCGGCACAACTCCAAGTCTCTTGGCAAGAATCGACAGCCGTACAAGGATTAACACCAGTGCGAATTGCTTTAAAACATGCTGATTTTTATTGATATTGAAAATGCCTCACATTGGCAGAGAATCTGGGTTGAGATCACAGGGAAAGAATCCCATGCTCATTCTTCATACTTTTAAAATTAGAATCTTTACCATATTCAATGTTTATATTCCCATTTAAATTTCACACCGAAATTAATTACAAGGTAATCAGGAAAATATAAATTAGCACGCGGTGGGATTGTTTATGGAATTCTTTGAATTTTGTATGGAAAGCACTTGAAAAATTTACATATGTATGTGCAAGCACTTCACTAGTAGCGTATTCATCAACGACACTCGCCTGGGAATTGTGCAAAATGGATGTAAATGGATGTGGTATTTTGCAGATAAAAAGTTCAGTTTCTGTTCAGTCTTAATTACCTCTAGCTCTGGTTAAGGTACATTCAAACATGCTCACATTCATTTTTTTCTGAATTATTTTTCAACAAAATTACTTCACGAGCACAATCACCTTTCACAGAGAAATTCAATTAAAGCAATGAACACACAAATAATAAAAGCACGCACTCTCTTAAATTACATGTACGAGTTGTGTTCGACTATGTATGTTTGCAACTTCCGGAGGAAATAAAACAACAAGCCACATCTGTACACGTTTGTGTGTGTGTATTTTAGTCCATAGGAATTCATATTTGCACATGGGGGGAAAAGACAAGCGAGCTACGTAACGAAAGGCGGGAGTGTTTACGATTTACAACTTTCTTGAAAAGTTTATGAGTTTTCAATATCCTTCTGACCTTAATCAATATGCTTTGAGGGATTACGTCGAGTTTGTCAATAAAACTTTTGAGATCAGATCTGGCGACTGTTATTGTTCAATGATTGAATGTAGAGCCTGCATAACTGTTGTGACTGTTTTTTAAGGATTGCAGGGTATATTGCAAACAAACTTTCATTGACATTTAATTAAATTTTCATCGACAGAAAAAGCCATCGGGAAGAAATTTATTTCATCAAGAAAGGGATATAACCAAAGTCTTTGAGATCACGACAAAGTATCAAGGTGGTTATATTAGTCCACGCTCTCTAGTCTATAATGATTTTAAACTACCAGCACCCCCGACTTCGCCTACGTGAATAAGTTCAATTAAACTAACACCAAACTCCCGTAAAACCATACCAAACCATCGCCAGAATGGTGGTTCTCTATGACACGCATAACCACCTCGCAGTAACGAAATTTTTTAAGCCCATACGACATCTACTTGACACAAATGTACCTAAACTTACTCAAACTACCCCATGGAATTAGTCGCAGGGATTATTTGAACTATACCTTGTTAACTGCGAGAGTAGCTGAAGTCAAACTTTGGAGAAAATAGTAGCGTGTGTCCTAAACAAGAAGAAATCGACCAACTTGCTTCCAAATCTGAACAGTCATTCATTCAGTAAAGCTCCACAAACATCGTAACAAAGTTGGAATAGGATGATAAAAATCAGTGATCTTTAAATTGAAGGCAACGAGGACTTAACGATGGCCGTTCAATCAGAGGCTTTGAAATTAAATACAGTAAATTCTCCCTAATTTAAATCAAAAATGAAGTATTATAGAGATGCCCGACTTCTATCTCTCTTGCCCCTTAACATTTTGGACAGCTGTTTTTTACGTGTTCGTAAACCAAATTGATTAATCAGAGGACGGCATTTATGTTATATCATGGCAAAGTTCACGAAGTAGGCTCGTTTTTTAACATCACATATGTTTAAATAAATGTGTGCGTGAAACAAAAAAAGCTCAATCTGCAGGAGGACTTCGTCTCAATTAAATCCAGTACAAACTCGATTTATGCAACCCCACGATATTCGTAGCACTAAATTCGTCACATTTCTTGACCCTATGAGTGTAACTTTTCAAAAAACTCTTTTAGTGCAAATTCTTTCGTGTTTTTTATCTGGTTTTTACATTGTTGTTCAAATTGTTTACAATATTAGCATATTAGCATCTCTAATGAAGATATCAATGATTGTGAGGGCTCGACGGAATTTGAGAGCACAGATGAAAGTAAATGTCAAGCTATATCCCCTTTATCGAAAGGTTAAAAAACAAGTTGCTGTTTGGTCTTTCAACAAATGTTTACAATGGGTCGAACTGTACTGTACTATATTTATTTTCGTATGTACGTTACGTATGCACGCGTTTTTTGTTTTCCTTATAGTCTCCTTCCAGCGCCTTGCACTTTTCCAACATTTTTCTACTTTCCAATATATATGATTCCTGAAATTTTACGAAATAGGCATTTGTTGCACGATTTTTGTCTTCACTGGAGAAGGTTCGCAACTATTTTGATTGTCCGTCCATTACTGCTGAAAAGTTGTGTATCCAAGATTCTATATGTCACCACTCTTACGAAACCCAATACAAAATGACTCCAATTGCATTTAGTCCAGATTCTGTTTTGAATTATTTAACCGAATCCATATTTGATCCACAACAATTCGTTGTAACATTATAAAGGCATCGTGGACGCTTAAGGAAAGGTACAGTCGGTCGCGAAAGTGTGACGGAATATGACATATAGGTGTTCTTCACTTTCAGTAAAAATGTATTTCAAACGGTACTCCAAAGCCAAAAAACATTTATTGATGATCTAAATTTCGCTGCGCCTATAGTTTTTAAGATTACGTCTTATTTATTTGTTTTAGGTACATACAGTCGAACTTCGGTAAATCGAAATTTTCTCTACGTCAAACTTTTAACGTGAACACTGATTTTTAGTTGCATTTTTCATATTTTCTGCTCCCTAACTCGAACTACTCGAAGAGATATATCAGCCGAAACTGGAATTGTACGGGAAAGTTAGTCACTGAACTACGTTTTAAGTTCCATACAGACGATATCTACAAGTATTTCTATTTAGTGGAGGATTTTGTAGAAAATGAGAAGTGGTAGTGCAAAATCCAAAAAAATTTACAGAGTTCCTTAAAACAAACGTACATTCACGTACATTTTGCGTATTTTCTATAACTCCAACTTAATTTCTGTTCCATTGAAATTCGAGTTAATAAAGTTCGACTGCAATTAATTGCTTTAGAAAATTATATTTAAGCCTTTTTCCCTTTTAAGTCCGGTCTGAAAATAATTTTTGTTGAACGCAATTATTTTTGTTTACTCACTTTTGGAGCTAAGTATACATCGGTGATATGCAGGCAGACCTGCGCTATGTCCTAGTGAAACATCATTATTCAATTTTCCAATAAATGTCATTGTGGATTTGGTTCAGGGTTTTCTGTACGTGCCCTCCATAATTTTGTTTACATTTATATGATGGCCTACATGATAAGGATCTCACCGCAGTGCTTTTTGTTGACATCATAAAAGCATTTGATACTGTCGATCATAAAATACTGACAAACAAACTATTCAAATGTGGATTTAGAGGTATTTTCCATAGCTGTCTTCATACATATCTTTCAAATAGAGCACAAAATGTTTAAGTTAATAGTGAATTTGAAGTTCTTCTGCAAGCATTTCTTCTTTAGGTGTCCCTCAGGTTTCTGTGTTTGAACCTTGCTTTTGTTTGATGTTTTACTAATTCACTCATCCAAACAAAAATTTCATGGCAGAATAAGAGCTTTTGCAAATGACCTGGCTTGATTTTTTTTGTATTAGTAGTGGGAAATTCGACTTTTTTTGATATTTGTTCCTTTATTGCCATAATTGCAAACGATTCAAACGTAGCAAGACTATTTGCAGGTCTAAGTCTTGCATAAAATAGTCGGCTTATAACAGATTCATCACTGAATATAGTCACACAAAGAAAGTAAATTATTATTCCAACTGACCAATATCATTATGATACCTTGAGCAGCACACCGAACATGCAATCCACTCTTAAGTTGATTTCCTTTCTTAAAATTAAGTTGAACACATCGCTGATTATAAGCCGCTATTTTTTTGCAACGACTTCAATCGTAAATCCCTAAAATAAAATCTGTTCCTATAATTACTTCAGGAAACATATACTTCACTTTCTAAATCACAGAGAACGCAATATTATAGAATGAACACCCCACTCATCGACATGCATTCAACAGAAATTCCTATGCAATGACGGGGTTGTCCTGATTGCAGACGAAAGACTGATGAATATGATAGAGACGAAATGGGCGGACACCAAAAATAAAATGTCCACAGAAGTTTATTTGCAGAATAATCATAGAACAATTACATATCTGAAGATACACCAAAACATCTTCAGCTTAATTGTTTATCATGACGAAAATATGACAAATGTCATGAGATTATCTCCAGATGAATCAGAACAATTATCTTATGAGTCCACAATAGTTAACGCAGATAACATTGTAGAGACACAGATAAAGACGGTTTTTTTATGAATGTAGACAACTTCTGAAGTGAACTCAAGATTCATTAATTAAGTTTAATTACAATCTAGCATTCATATGGATCTTCCAAGTGAAACGGAACCTCCAAGGCGTATGATGTACACAAAATCATCAAATATTGACACATACATACTCATATCACAGTACATGTGCGAATGTGTTTTTGTTTTTTACGTAGAGATTAAATAGACTTAAAATGTGGTTATTATATTTCCTATCGTCGTTGGCACGACCGTATCATGATTCTTAACCACACGCCAATGACAGCCGCAACCACTAGAATTTGGATCAAAGTTTGCGCTTAACAATTCCTACCCACTAGTAAAGCTACAAAAAATTTAACTTTGATAATTCTATAAAAATTAAATATTCATTACCTACTCGACTGCTTAGCAAAAGGCTTTCAATAACAACAACGTTATAGTCATTAATACCGCTAGGTAGAGTTAAGTGATCTAAATTTATATTTAATTTCAATGTCTCACCATATTTTGAGTATTTCATCAACATTCCAATGATAGATTTGCCGTTGTGCATGATAGACATGATGACTGCCAATATTACCCAACATTTGTACCTTGGATATTTCAAAAACCAGTAATAGGAACGTGACTTAGCAGATCACGACTTAAGTTCAGCGAACGCTCCAAACTGTCACTCTGACTCATTCGCTATTAAGCCAGTTCTGTGAAAACAATTTGAATAAGACATTAAATAGAGCTGTTGAATGTTCGATTATAACAATCAACATGTTTTGCAACTCCCAAAATGTCTTAATGGACCGGACATTTTGACTTTTAATAAAAATATGTACTTTGTACGCATTGATGGATCAAACGTTTGATAGCATCATCATTTAACTTTGTCAGTGCGAGAATTGAAAGATTCAACGATTATTCTCTTTATTTATTAACAAATAAGCAAGTCATATGCGTCCATCTTCTTTTAAACTAGGTATTTCATAAATTATTATATATTAGCAGTAACAGTGGCTTACGATTGCTTTGTACTAAACTGTCTTCCCCATGTCATGTAATGCGATACATGCGATTCAGTAGTTCTCAGTCATGATTCTCGCTCATATAGCGAAGTTATCTGTTCAGCATAGAAATGTTCCCGTACTTGCAAATGCACTGTTGTTTCAGAGAATATGCTGATTGTAAGTGTTCCGTCTATTTTTTCAGATCTTTTTATGATTTAGTAGATCCCAAGTTGAAGGGGACCTCAACAGACTTGGTGTGCGAAACTGGGGGCAAGTTTGAAGTTAATAGCGTGGATGCCTATGGTCCAGTGCCCCGTGTTTAAAGCCACTACTCTAGCTATTTCGGAGCGATTTCTATTGAGAAGGTCATCAGTGCTTCTTTTCATGTAGGAGGACAAGGTTTTCCTGGAGAATTTGGATGACCTAGTCCACCTTCTCTTAAAGGTTTCTCTTAAAGGTGGACTAGGTCTCTCCTAAGCACAGGAAGAGTGTTGGTAGATGATGAGGAGGTTACTTGGGGGGCTCACCAATTTAATGGGGGCATTGCCGGAAGCTCCTTGCTTATCCAGTTCGTCGGCAATCTCATTACCCTTTATGTTGCTGTGGCCTGCAACCCAAAGTTTTTTGAAGTGATTACTGAGGAGGAAAGTGATTACTGGCTGCTTGGCTGTGGCTGCAGATCGCTGCGGCTCTACCATAAGAGCAGGTCATACTGAGAAGTTAACACGCAGCTCTGATCACTTGTACTTCAGCCTGGAAGATACTCGATTGATCTCGGAGGAGCTAACATTTGGAGATGTTGAAATCCGCCGAGAAGACCGCTGTACATATAAAGCAGAAAGTTTCCGAGATTTTCGCACGTACAGGTGATAAGAAATTATCTAATTAAAATTGTTGAACGTGTATTTTTTAAATCAGAAAACGTAAAAGCGCGTGCTACGTACGCAACGTACATACGAAAATAAACATAGTACAGTACTGTTCGACCCATTGTAAACATTTGTTGAAAGACTAAACAGCAACGTGTTTTTTAAATTTTCGATCAAGGGGATACAGCTTGACCTTGACTTTAATCTGTGCTCTCAATTTCCGTCGAGCCCTCACAATCATTGATATCTTCATTAGAGATGCTAATATACTAATATTGTAAACAATTGCAAAAACCAGATAAAAAACACGCAAGAATTTGCACTAAAAGAGTTTTTTGAAAAGTTAGACTAGGGTCAAGAAGAGGGGTTGCATAAATAGAGTTTGTACTGGATTTAATTGAGACGAAATACTCCTGTAGATTCCACATTATTGCATTAATTATTTAACATATATGATGTTAAAAAACGAACCTTCTTCGTGAACTTTGTCATGATATAACATAAATGCCGTCCTCTGATTAGTCAATTTGGTTTACGAACACGTTATTAAAAACTGCTGCCCAAAATGTTTAGGGGCAAGAGAGATAGAAGTCGGGCATCTCTGTAATACTTCATTACTGGTAAATATAATATATCTGTAACAATACGAAATTGTAGACAAATTGGTTTGTTTATCATTGTCAACTCAGTTTTAATCGCTGTGCAGTTATAAATTGTACCACGCATAAGGAGTAATTCTGTCAGAAGTTTACTATCTGATTTCTCGTATTCGCAAACATACAAATATCGCAGTAATTGTGTATAGATTCAATCACTGTTTTTAAGCAACATTCAATTTATATATAACACTGACGGATTCAAACTGCCATGGATTGATCCAGAATGTTAATTGGTGTTTTTTTGTACACCAAGTTCAAATCAAAACTCTTGATGGAAACAGCGTGTGTCCTAATCTATGAGATAAGCACCTTTTATGGACATATTGTCATCCAAATACAAACAGCTGATTGGGCTTACACTGCCCCAGCTTCTCCACGTTCTAATTAGTAATATTAGTACAGAACTACAAGGCTTAACTCAAACTAAACTCCAAGAGGCAGAAACCAACTTTTAGTTTCTCAGCATCACATCGTCTGAGTCATTCCAACTATAACCCTTGTGACACGGAAAGCTTTTTAAACTTTCCCGCTCTGTTTCGGCATTAAACTGCAGGTCTATCCACTCATGCGAGAACAACGGCATTAGCGACACAAGTGGTTGTAGATAAAGCTGGGAAATGTTCTCCGTAACTATTATTATTATTATATCATATTTGAGATATTTTACTATACTCGCATTGATGCTGATTAGGAAAGCACTATTCAGGCAAGTCGATATAATGTCTAACAATGAAGTTTTCAATGTCACAATATTTTGCAAGAAACCCGCGTATCTTCATGCTGGGGTTGTAGTTCAAAGCACTTTCCTTAAACTGCGTAAAGACGATAGTCACATTCAAGAATATTGCCAACCCTACCAATGTTCAGGCAATGTCAGTGCCAATGACGTTCATCATCAAATGTGGCCTTACTAAACATCGCCACTATTCCTCACTCTCGATTCAACTTTAACACCACCGTTCTTTGGGAGATGACTAAATATGTCAACAAGCTCGGCGTAGTCGAACTACTTACAGAATATTATCCGCAATCAAATAAACACAATCCCATTGATAATGTGTGAAGAAGTGATGAAAAGGAACATTAAAGCAGTTACACGCCCATTAACAGGATTTTATGTTCTATGCAGACAACACTTCACTGCACTGTTCTTCATTAAATGGAATGGCGCATGTACGTCTAAATACGATTTTCCAAAAAAGGCTGTCGCATTCAACAAGGCTTACGTCTAAATGCTGAATATAAATCGAGTTACAAGTGCTCCCGTCGCCTTTGTTTATTTTTCGTTTTTAAATACAAAATATGAGCTTGTGTAAAGCAATGAAAAAAATGATGTAGTAATTCCCACTTTATGACAGCAATAAATATTTTAAGATCATTCATTTTGCAAAAGAAGGCAAAACTGGCACCAGAAATGTTGCTCATGACGCTAAATAAAATCATAAGTACTGTCCAATCGCCATTCACCTCCCCCACCACCTCGAGTTCGAGTTCTGCAAACCATCAATAAAAACATTTAATCGCCAAATAGGTGAGGCACACTGGTGTTCATTCAAATAGGCTTACATTTAAATAAAATGTGTGCAGGTAGGTGAATGGTATTTCTCCCACATGTAGGCTGTTTCTCAAAAGGGAATGAATGTGCGGAGCGGAGTATGCACTAGGAGTACTCAATGACTATGTCCATAACATTCAATTATGTCTACTGTAAATAATATTATACTCTGAAGCACATGCAGCGATAAAAGCAATGTCAAATTTGCAGATCAGTCTTGTATACCATGTACCTCGTTTTGTTCACACATTCATTTCCATTTGAAATTGACTTGGCAATGCAAGGAACCATAACGAATCCGCCTTTATCTCACAACCAGGTTGCAACTCATCTGCATCTCCTCAAGAAAACAATTTTGCTCTGAGTAAACAATGGTGTTGGTGCCTATGCATGCCTTTGAAGTAAGCCCTTAACAAGACTTCAATATATGCAGATGCTGTAAAAGTGTGACAGACAAGCAAGCGGGCGGATATATTGAATTTATGAAGATTGGCTTTTTGATGACAACCAACATTGGATATACACCTTTCACCGTGGGCGTTGGACTTCGTCAAGGGTGTGTCTTGTCACCTCTTCCTTTCATTATTTGTGTGGACGGATATTGCAGTGCAGCCGTGGAGATAAACGTTTCACATGGGGAGAGTTTTGGGTAAATTATTTTCTTTTTGCAGATGGATTAGTTATCCTCTCATCCCCCGTCGACGGAACTCCAGTGCGGACTCGAGAGGTTGGCGGACTTATGTGCTGATACTGGGCTGAAGGTTAATGTGGACAAAGCAGAGGTTATGGTAATTTACAGAACGCCTGTTCAATGCACTCTACACCTTAGTGGATTCTAACAGAAGCAGAAGAAGTTTAAGTATCTCGGAATCTTTTCACACGAAATAGGAGGAGTAATGCTAAGCTTTCCTGTAGGACTGGCCAGGTTGGTTCAAATTTACACAAACAGCTTGGAAGATCTGTTATCAGGAAGGCCAAGTTTGCCTCAATTCATTTTTTAATCCAATTCACACCTAAGGTCATGAAATTTGAGTAATGACCGAAAGAATAAGATCGCGACTTCAAGCTGCTGAGATGAGATTTCTTCATACTTATTTGGTGAAATTACTCAATGAGAAGGTGTGTCACGAAATACGCTAGCAAGAAACTCATTGTAGAGCAGCAGCGTCTTTGATCGGAAGGGTGTGCTTCAATGGTTTGGTCACGTGGCACAAATGTCCCCATCACCACGAACTTCTGCGACGTAGCTTGAATGGGAATCAAATAGGCAACCGATTAGCAAACCCAGGACGAGGTGGTTCGACAAACTCCAAAAACTCGCTTGGTTCCTGTTGGACATGATGAGTATTTACCAAAAATTCGGACGAAGTGTGACTGCCTTCTGAGTCTAAGGCGAAGGATCGAGTGGCCTGGAGGTCTCTCGTGCGTGTATTTATTTCTGTATTAACTACTTTATCAATCAAGATAAGGAACGGTTGCAATAAACTATATGCATTGTCAATACGATTAATGAATACATATCGCCAATCTAAAATATAAGTAAAAGCAAAGATGCCACCTCGTGACAAATAAACCATCGCTGATCGTCATTGGTACAGACAATTACAGCCAAACCTCTGTCAAACATTACTAACCATTAACCACGTACGAGCGGTCTCAGAGACCGAACCAATTTTTTAACTTCAGATATTAGAATGTGTTTACGTTGTGCGACATTGTGAATTTTAAGAATGATTCAGAATATAAAGAATTTAAGAATATCCATAACTCGAACATTCCATAAATCGAATAAAACATTTGTTCCCGTGGCTATTCGACTTATGGAGGTTCGACTGCATATTTTTTGTACAATAATACACATCCCCTCCTACAGATGTTGCACAAAAGAAATACACGTCGATGGCTGAATTTCTTCCTATGAGAATGTTTTGAAAATAACGCAGGCATAATTAATAACAAGCTTTACTCAAAAAGAATCTAAGAACTAATAAAAACAGTAAATGAAAATGAATGGTATGTACATTTATTTGGATTAGAGCAAGTTGGGCAACTGTATTCGGCTTGTCTAGACGCGGTGTGCGATAACTCAGTTAGCAGGCATACAATCTGAATGCATCCCCTAATAGCGTTTGCAGAACTTTTAGAACACGCCTGATGGCAATTCGCTAAATTTGGTAAAACTGAAATTCGGCTAATGAAGAATAAATACGCTGCTCCCACAATAGAGGAAAGAATTTGAAGTGATTTTTGAGGACTGCTCTCTTCATTTTCTTTTCCATCACTGGTTCAAAGTGATTGATCCCAAGCGAATACATTTGTGTTGGTTTTTATATCCTTGAACCCGCATATGTATCTTCGACCTACATATGTTCAAATCGTAAAGAATGTATATCTCTATTTCGCGACAGACTAGTATAGACAGACTAGTGTAGGTACGCAACAAAGAGAACATCACAGAATGCGACGAAACTTCACCAGCCTTAACATTTTTCAAATTACTGAATTTGTATAACTTTATGAATCGAAAATATGTGTGCATTATAACCAATCAGGTGCAAGGTGACTAAAAATAGTTATCACCATGTTGCATAATTAAGCTATTTCAGCTATTTTTATGTCATTCCCACAAAAACATATTTTTGCATTGTGTTTGAGGAGAGAGTATCTACAAAATGTTCAAGATTTTAAGAAAATTCTTTCGTACAGAGCTCATGAGTTTCCACATTACCTAAGCAAAGTACATTATTATAAACAAATCCAAACTATGCGTGCATGTTTCTGGATCTATTTTACTGCCCACAACCATGGGTACACATAAAGCAGGTACTCACTGTTTAATGTTTACATACAGCGAAGGGTGTACACTCTACTCACATTCTCCCAATTTATCAAATTCAATGTGAATATAAATTAGCCACATCTCTTCCCAAGAAAAACAGTATCTATACCTTCATGATGGCATAGTAGTCTATTATGCTTAAGATTTTCCAATGACTAATCCACAATCGAATTTATTTCAAGAACACACTAAGTGCTTCCCATTTCGATTGAAAGTGAAAAACAACAAAAAAAACAACACCGAACAACAACAAAATGCTCTCAATGATTGGCAGAGGCAGAGACAGTAGCAAAGAATGAGAACGAAGCGTATCTAGTACCCGTAATTCAAAAGAGTGCTGGATAATCTGGGACACAAAAAAAAACACATAACACCTACCCACAACACACTGTATGCTGAATGGACGGAATGAGATACTCAACCGTCACCGGTGGTCACAGCGAAAAAATCTATTTAACCCAGATTGGCAAAAGTGTGCGTGTGTATTAATCGGCAGGAGAGGGAGGTGGGATCTAACAACAAAAATCAAAACAACGAGAGTCAATCCCCTTGACCTTTCAGGATGATTTGAAAAACACAATTTTAGTAATAGTCAAGTATCCCGGTTAAAGTGCAACAAACTATTTAAATGTAAATGTCAACATAATGATCGCCACAAAACGATTCCAACATAACATGTTATTGGGCCATTCATTGAAAAAATAAATAAATATGATTAACATAAATGAGAATAGAATAACACACGATGAAAGAAAAACAATAAATTATTGCAAACCGAATGCTCACCTTTCGCTCACGTATAACACATTGCAAAGTTGCAAACTTCTATACGTTTTATTTGCACTCGCTCCAGTCCACTATGGCAAGCAAATACCACTCACTGTCACTAAATCACCGAATCTACCGATTGAAAGCTTTCGGCAGGGCAGAGAAGAGAAGTCTCTCACGAAATCGCGAACTCAGCACAGCACAGCACAGAACAGAACAGCACACTTGCTCACTTACTTGCACAAGGTAAATATTAAAATACTCGTTTTCGTCTGCTGTCGGCACAATGACAGTTGGATAGAGCGAGAGCGACACAAAAAACAACTGTTTGTCCGAACGAGACACAACTATGACATCTTATACACTATACATATAATTAATTTTTTTTTATGGATGTGAGTATTTTTTTTTTTCTTCAGCTGTAGCACGAAAAATGTGTAATTCAAAATGCTTTTCACTTGGCCGTGTTCACCTCCAGACTACAGATGTGCAATTTGAGAAAATCAACAGCAAATCATCTAATATACACACGAGTACACATTCAAGTCGGAAATTATAATTCATCCGAAATTCCAGTGATTGCCAGATACACACAATGCCGCCGCTTGCTCTCGAATACCCACTGCTGCTGACTGCTCGAGAGGAGTGGAGCAGAGTATAGAGTTAGAATTTCGAATCAATTTTGAAAAACTCAGGGCAGGGTTTTCGAGTTTACACCCCTAAAAATGTAACACTTGCTTTAGCACCACAGAAACTATTGTATATATAAACTTGTATGTATCGGCGGTTTCCGGATCAAAGCACCAATTTAAACAAAAAAAAATACGAAATAGTTGCATCCCCTTTGCCCATAGACTGTTAAAAACCTGTCACAGGCAAGCGAGATGCGGTTACTCAAATGCAGCAACAACTCTTAGGACTGTATCTATTTGTTCTTAGGTGTAATCACATTTGTGAAAAATATTTTGAGTTCTCTGAGATTTTTTTTTGCACCAGCAGAGTTGATTTCTATAGCCGCCGCGACGAGCAACAATGCCACAATTCACCGAGACACAAATCCACTTTGATTGGGCTGGTAGCTGTAGCTAAGCTACTAAGCACAGCGCTGGCGACCACGACCCTTTCGTATGGCAAGAGCTTTTCATTTTCTCACTCAAGTCACCAGTGCTTAGTGCTCTGCTCAGGTCTGTACTCTGTGTACTCAAGTCTCATTGCTCAGAGTAGAGCGCTTGCATTGGTGTTCTCTTCATACCATTTCTTTTCTTCTACATCTACTATCGCTTAGAGCCATCTCGGCAAGCTCTAAAGCGGTGGTGTTATCAATCAATTGGATGAGTGCGTTTACACGAGAAGAGCACAGAAAAATGCTTTGCTTTGCGATAATGGGAACATAAGAAAACTCTGCTCTGCAACTAACTGGACCGGCATGTTGAATGTCATGATAAGGCTAAATACTAAGAGAGCTTAAACGTGAATCTCAACTTTATTTTCTTTTACAATTGATTGATATCACATTCACTCCTCACTCTCTCTCTCTCTCCATCCATCATTCACGCTGACGGTTAAAACGATTTATCGGTGATTAAATTTGATTTGAGGAAATTATTAATCGATTAATTATGGTCAGTAAAAATGTAGCTTTTGTCTTATTGCTGAAAATACAATGAAATTCTTCTTCAAATAATTCTATCCCAAGACATATACCATGGCGTAATGATTTCTCCTCATCCTGAGCAATCAAACAAAATCAATCGTCAATAAGGCAGCGACAAAAAAGCCTTTAAGGTGGCAGCTCAAAAAAAGAAATTGACAACAATTCATAAGCCGAGTTACATCTCGCTATAACAAATTGCTGAAGGAGACACAATTTATCATTTCCCCGGTAATGTTAGCGCCATTAGAACCCTACATCTAACGTATTAGAGAACTACTCACGGCTGCTCACGGTTGAAGAGAATTCTGATTGGGGTACAAGTACCAAAGAATGTTCCAAACGTAACTTTTGATATACCCTTAAATGACGAAGGTTATACGGCTTGCAGCGTAACACAGAAGGTACATCGCTTCTAAATAATTGGTCTAAGGTCCAGTTCATGGGTTCATAAGGCTTAGCAGATATTGCGTCAATAACCAATGGATCCAATTTTGTGTTAGTTTGAATCCTAAATTGTTTGTTGACTGAAACATGTTTTATATGAAACTAGGGTTCATATACAATGCTTTAGTTCAGTTCATGTCTCATGGTGTGTCATTAAAATGAAGTTTTAGAAGATGCGGCCAAATTGACGAAACATATGTACACATAAATTTTCGTTTGGAGAAGAACGTACGTAGATGGTTTATATTGAATCCTTCTCGTAACCCAGACTCAATTCCTTCAGGGCTTCTCCAACTAGCACGATCTTCGTCGAGCTGCCTCCAGGGTCGCACGCCAACTTGGTTTAGACCTTCTCCACATGGGAGCGCCACCTTAAGCGCGGGAGTCTTCTCTCCTCCAAAAAAACGGCAACGCAAACAGGGTCAAAGATTGTACGCAGAACTTTTCTTTCGAAGAGACGAAGGACTTCCTCATCCACCTTTGAGATTGTCCATGCCGCGCGATATAGAGCGGGAGGGATCAATACACATAGCGAATATTTTCAAAATCCCTTCAGCATTTTTATATGGAGGATGTAATGTAAAAAAAAAAAAAATCGTTTGAGGTTTGAATTGGAATTGGTATTTGTTGTTTCAATTCAACGGTAACAAGCGTTGAGTAATAATAATAGTTATTTTCCTTTTACGTCAATTTTAATGACCAATGTGCTAAGGGAAACGTGGCTTCTCCACGCCTGTTCACGTACCTAACCTAACCTAACGTAGCCTAGGAAAGAGAAATGAAATAAAATCAATCGTTTTAGCTGTTGAAATATTTGATCAGCGAGTAAGACGAAACATCAATTCAGAACGAGTATACCTATAAGGCTAACACCAATCAAAAATCACTCGCGCCAAATTCTTAATATAATGTACTGTTGAAGAATATGATCCCAATATAAAGAGGGGTCTTAAATTGGTACACTTCTATTTAAAAATACAAAGATTCACTGTAGTGACATTGTAATTTGCACCACCCACGCCTCAAAACATTGTCGCAGGCAAAACGAGAAGTAAAGTCATGGGAAATAAATAACAGCTGATTTTATCTCGGCAAACATCTTGAGTTTTCATAGCGCCAGCTATTACTACAAGTGATTACAGTATTAATATTCATATGCCGTGCGGAATACCGTCATTGCATGGTTACCGCAAACTAATATTCATAATCATATGAGTAATTGGAAACCATTTATGTATATTCTCGCCGTAAATAATCTAAATTCGAGCAAAATTTGCATTGAAGTGAAAGAAATTAAGCTCATTGCTGAGCTTTAAGTATACATTTTTATTTTAATACAAGACTTTTGAGGGAATAAAATCCATAAGAGAAGATGTTGCCATTATAATATATTTAAGTCAAAGAGCTTAAGCCGTTTAAAAAGAGTTGTGCTACCGCTTGAAGATGCATGCTTTGGAAAATGAAAAGCATTGAAGTACCGCTCTTAAGTACTAAGAGACAGACAAAAATCTTAAAAGGGAAATAGAGTATTTAATGTGTGCTTGTATTTACCAACATTATTTGCGTGTGAATTTAAAAACAGAATAATCCCGTTATGAGGAATACTATATACGTATTGAATTCAAAAATACTATATGTATGTACATAATCTAATGTTAATATGGATATACATTTAAACATTTAAGCGTTTTAAATTCAAAGAAACCATGTCGCCAATGATATTTCTCATAGGTATCTCAGGATCGAAAGTTGTACCTTACTTTGCTCCTTTTCCTCCCAGATAGACATCGAAAATCGAAAATTGCTTTCTTCATATTAAAAATACATTGTTTGTTTTGAATACACCGAAGGAGTGCCGGCAGACAGTACCCATATTCGGCTATTTAGACATCAAGAAAAGTTAAGTCTTAGGTTAATTTTTTTCTCTCATGAACTCAAGCATGTACTTAGAATAACAATACAAAGTGCTACAAGGGTTGACTGTGATCCTGACACAATTGTTAGTGAATATGCAACAGTTTGAAACAGAATGAAAACAGAACTCCTTATATTAACTCTTATTTTTTATTTCCTTCTTTGGCTAAGTCTCGTGTAAAAATGTCGTGGATAAAGGGCGATCTTTCTTTGGTATATAAATTAACTAAAATACATAAAATAACACACAGACTAAAAACTACTAATGTTGTGCAATAGTTAAAATTCAGTCACAATCTCCCCATCTTCATGTCGCCTTATGGGATCTCCTTCCAGCAGCGATGATATGAGGCTAAAAATAATACATCATCATACATACATGTCAAACAATGTGATTATAAACTTACTAGTAAAGCATAATAAAGAACATTACGAAGTAATATCCCAAGTAGATCATGCAGTTCCTAAGATGCACTTTCAATAGGCCCCGACTATGAATATCCACAGGATCATATACGCCAAGACTATGTCGCGGTTGCTTATTCAGTTCATATCCCAGCCACACAACCATTGGAGCATTGAAAACCACTAGCCACCAGTGTCCTCCAAATAGCAACATTATAAAAAGTATTGCGTGGATTCCAAATTTTGGTATAACCCAAAAATTAAGGCGAGCGCAGCATTCTTGAGCATTCAAAAAGTCACACTCCAAATCAGCAAGAGTTAGGACCTGAAAAGGCAATGAAATGCACAAATTAAACTCACAGGTCCATCTTTAGTGACGAACAATCTTATTACATAGTAAATTAACAGCAATAGAATAGCCCCGAATATAACTAGTGATAGAAAAAACAAGTACGTTTGTGGAAGCATCTTATTTTCTTATTGTTTATTAATTTAAACTGCAATCATGGTAATTGAAACGAGGGGAATTTATCACATCCAATTTGTTTTCCTTTTTCTCAACAAACGTGACAGATGGATGAATAAAAAATTGACGTGTGCGCAATGGAACCACTGGGCGATGTCTGCGTTCAAGATTCACAAAATAGAACAAATGATATATTTCTTGTTTCGTTTTGCAGCATAAGAGCGGACATTTGTGCAAAAATGCCAGAATTACTTTTACAGTGGTTGGAAAACAACAATTAATTATGTGGGTAATTATTTTGAGAGGGGAGCAGGTCGATTGCTTTGTATTTTTTGGACCGTTAGAATTAAATATTTAAAATGTGGTTGAGACAAACAAGTTATAATGCATCAACAAGTTTTAAAAATATGACAAATTGTGTTTACACAATTTTTGTTTATTTTCCTGTTGAACTCAGATTGTACAATATTACAGTGAAGTAATTCCAACGGTAGCGATGCTGCGGATAGCTTATCATTGAAATGGATTTCATTCACTGTCGGATTAAGCGCCGAATCACATTTGATAGTCGAATAAAGCGCATGATTATTTTGTACAAGCATAGATGGAGTCAAGTAAAGATAACCGATAAAACCGGGACTGTATCTTACATTCACTTTTTAATGTTTATTTGGTATATCCGAGATAGGTACTTAGGGCCATTATTTTTTTTTTTAAATTTACTTTGACATGAGTGACTGAGAATTGGGGTTGAGATAAATCAACAAGTTAGCACACTCTACCCTTATTATTCCAATAGGCAATTCTCTTAGTTATTCTTCCGATGAACATGTAATATTCTGAGATAATTTTAGGCAATAAAAACTGTGATATTATTTCACAAACGACTGGATAGCGCATTTGGTGAATTGCCTGCCCTTGGTAAGTGGAGTCCTCTGTTCAAATCTCGTGAAAGCAAAGTAAATACACTGTCCGGTTTTCAAATTTGGTCCACCATTTGCCGTTGGAGTGGTCGAGTGATAATGTCGTTAATTTGATCCCAGTACACACACTTCGATAAATGTACTAGCTATTGGAATAAAGGCGTGCACTTAATGACCAGTACATTTAATGTTGCGTTCGGAATGCTACCCCCGATCTGGGAAAGTAATGTCATGCTGCGACTGTTCCCTTCCAATGTGAAATCGGTGCTGCTTTATGGATGCGTTTCCTGGAAAGATGACACCATTACCGCACGATCGCTATACCCATTCATAATTATACAAGAGTAGCCCTATCACCATGCCGGGCCATGATAAAAAGTCCGTACAGAGATGTTCGTAATTGAGGGCTGCCCGTAAAGATAAGCTTTACTTCAAAAGAAAATTGTTCTTATCTTAGCACGTTAGCGGACAGAGCGTTTTGTGGGTTTGGGCCCGTTTTTAAATTGCAATATTCCGCGAATGAGTTTATTAAGACAGACTGGTTTCACTACCAAGTACGCCTTTTCACCTCGAGATCCGCTAAGATTCTGACAGTTCTGAGATTAGGGAAATCGCTTTATTCACAGTCCTTGTACAAGATGATGTTGGTTTCAAAAAAGTACGTGTGTTATTACATTGAGTGGATACATTTAAACATTCAATTTATTTTTCACGACTTAGATAAAAGGTAAAATAAAATCAATAAATAAGTTAAGGTAAAAAGAATAACAATTCAAGAGGTATTCGAACACCATTGTGCATTTGGTATTTCATTGGCTTTTCATTCTGTTTATACGTCTAAGAGAACAGGTTTCGCTTCTTTGGCGCACTTTGCCACTGAATGCAACAGTTTAACGAATCCAGTGTCCTTCGATTTTTCTAGTCCTCTATGGATGCGGTTCTTCATTACGGATACGAATTCCTTGTTACTTAGCTGTCCATCCACTGCGAAAAAATAAGTTCTTAAGTCAGATTTCGGACATGAATATTTATCAATATTTACTGTTCTCATCAAAAATGGTAAATACGACATCAATGACGTGATCGGAAAGGTCGACCATCGCTACGGTCTTTGCAACATGCTTTAAAGTTAGTTGATCAATTGAAGCGCCGGCAATATGATAAAATGTTAATGCAGTGTCCACGTCGTTGATGTTGCTTAGGAAATGGAAGAAGTCCAAGTAATCCGATTTTGAAATTCCCTGACTATTTTCTTTAAAATGTTGTTTGACCCTTTTGATTTGTTTCAGCTTCTTCTTTTGCGAGTATCCAGCATAGGCAATCATAAGATCGGCAAAGTCAGCTTCGGAAATCCTTCCATTCTCATCTTGTTTCTTCCTATCGAATTCGAGAGAAAGCATTTCGTTTTGCAGTTGCCGTTGAAAAGCCAAGAACTTCTCTATTGTCAGCTTCTGATCCATTTTTGGGCCGAAGAAAAATGTCGTGAGAGCAGAGTTGACACCCTAAAATGACAATTATTTTATTAGAACTTATAGAAACTAGAAACTGTGATTGCAAAAGCAAACACAAAATTGTGGTATAAATGTGTATATAGAGAAGATATGTGAAAAAGGGATTTCAGTGATAGTACCTTGTGTTTCTTTGTTATATCAACGATACAGAAAGAAATAAAAATCATTAGATATTGACATTCTATACACATAAATAACTTAATTTACGAACTGGGTTTGAAAGAGGTATAAATACTACCTTGAATGTATTTCCAGTGTGAGCATGATCCCTGTGTCGACTGCCGATACTTGTTTGTGAGAGTACCAAATTTGCCACTGCTTGAAATTCTTCCGAGTCCACATCACCATCTCCGTTCAAGTCAAACATCCTGAAAGCTATCTCAAAATGGCGCCTAGAAGCTGAAATTAACAACAAAAATAACACACAAAATGCTTAGTTAAAGTGCAATCAGGTGGTTGCTGACGGTTTGGTCGACTTTCTTCAAAGGCTATTAGTTAAAGTTCAAAGCTCTCAAAAGTGCGTATCGAAGAGGCAGTAAACACGATTAATACATGCGTTCCGGCGCATGTCAGTAAACTTTCACTCTCATGGTATAAAAATATTTTAAAGAATTAGGGTGGGTGCTATTCATCGCCAATAGTTGCATTCGTTTGCCCTTCGTCGCCTGTTCTTCGCATTTTTTTCCTTTCGCAATTGTAAGAGCAAAAAAATCTGTGGATACATTTTTCAATCTGCCATTTGGTTAGTTCTTCTATATTTTGTTGTCTTTCGAAAACAATAACTAAATATTCGCGTCTATCAACGTTTGCACATCCTTAGAATACTCAGTTTTTTGCTTGAATAGAGGTGTTTCCAAGTGATGAGAAAGAATGACAAAAAATAATAATTCGCCCACCCTATTTTCGACTGCTGTCGTCATATGTGGGTGATTCTCTAAAAGGACATTGGACATTCAACAAGGTGCTGTGTGCACTAGTTTTCTTTTCAGTTTTAGCAAACAAAAAAGAAAAGAAAAAAAAAGAATATAGCGCAAAATGCAGCGGCCATTTCGGTCTCATTTTGTTTTTCCTTTTTTTTTTGTATACATTCTTGTTGCTTTGAATTTTCGCAATTATACGAAAGGATAATATTTTCCAGTGACAGTTCTTATCGCATTTTACATTTTAGCAAAATGATATGAATCAACCCAGCGGCAGATAAATAAGTCAATGAGAATAATGAGAAAACGAAGAAAATCCATGAATATCCTCACAGTGAAGTGTACATAAGCAGGCGAGATTTCGCAAGCCGAACAAAGAAGATACATCAATCTTATTAACACCCACGAGTAGTGCACACCACTTGACATCATGCTGAAGCGAATATGCTCTAGGCGGCGCATAAGTGTTTATTTCAAATTCGGTCTTTTGTTCTTGTTGGGAATATTTTATTTCACATTTCTTTTTCGCGAATCTCTTAATGCATTTGAAATGAATAAGGACAGATCTCTCAACAAAATCGATGTAAGTGTTTTTTCGTGTTTGCCTCTAGTTTTATTTTTGATTTCTCTCTTCTTTTTTTTTGTAATTAGATGAAACCGAAATTAGATATAGTACGAAATAGACGCCATCAAGGGAAATCGGATGCTGAATCTTATGCTGACTATAACACCAAGACCACCAAAATCCCATCGACCTTGAATCCAGTATATGAATACTCAGAGGAGATTCATAGTGCCACCGAGAAGAACTTGACTGGACGTAAAACTCACCTGAACGAGATATGCAAAAAGAGAAATCTGATAGCTCTATACCCACCGAAACCGTGGGAGTTTTTTGTCTCTCCTGGTCACAATCTCGTATGGTGTAATATTTTTAAGGCAGCCAGCAGTACGTGGATGTATTATTTCAATATTTTAGGTGAATATTTCTATATAAATGTTAAACAACTAAAATGTGGTTATTTTCGGCAGGTGGTTATGATATCAAATATCTGCAACGAACAAAGACTTCTCCATTGGAATTGGCACGTAAGCGTTTTCCTAGACCGGAGCTATACGAGCTATTTGAATCATTATCATCGTCACTGTCTTTTCTAACGGTGCGAGAACCATTTGAACGTTTGCTCTCTGCATATCGAGATAAATTGGAAGGATGTCGCAACAAGTACTACAAAGTGCTGGGGAAACAGATAATCCGGCAATTCAGAAAGGGCTCCGGTTTGAAACGACACAATTCTGGACCAAGTTTCAAGGAATTTCTTAATTTTCTTGTGCACAATCATAAAATAGGAAAACAATTCGATGAACACTGGGCGCCCATATATAGTTTTTGTACACCCTGCACCATTAATTTCACCCTCATTGCGAAAGTTGAGACTTTTCAAAGAGACAGTGAATATATCATACGACAGGCTGGACTAGAGCCACTTCTTCTGGGAAAGTTGCCAAGAAGTAAAATGCGCAAAATATCAAATCAATCCGCACACAATACTGGAAATCTTATCGAGAGGCAAGTTCATCGAAGACCGAGTTCACACAACATAATTAATAATGTCAATTGTATTGTAGATATTTCTCTCAAATCGACCGCTCAACACTGGACGCTGTTCTGGATATCTATCGACTTGATTTCGAACTTTTCGGCTATGATGTGACCAAGTACTACAATATCGTTCAACCACCATCCACAACAACACCACCATATTCACCGGAACTTTTTACAACCAATATGACTCTAGTTTTACAAACGACGACCAATACAAAATACTTTTCGACTACTACGGACCACGTTAATAATTTGCTTTAGATAGAAAGAACGGATAAAAAACCCCACAAAAGAAAATACAACTGTACGAATTTTATACTTAGAAAGGATTCCTTTTACAAATGCATTGGTTTCACATTTACTTTCGACCTGTATGACCTTTGCTAGACATGTCGTGATGCATCTATTGCATGAATAGGATACAAAAAAAAAAAAGAAAAAAGAACTGTTGCCAAACAAAAATATTCATTTTCTGAAGTGAAAATTAGTGTAATTATATATGTATTCGAAAGGGGAGGGTATATTAAGGATTATGTCTTCTCACCGAAAGTGTTTTAAGTAATATACTCAAAATAGCACTAAGTTTTCTCTTTTTTGAATAACATAAATCCCTCTTTAGGGGATCGATTGCATACGGTCATACTTTTTCTAAAATACAAAACATACATACATATATAGATATATACTCGGCTTATGTGTAAGCAAGTGTTGCTCATCAAGCGGTTACACATCTTAATTCCAGATTTAAGATTTTGACTTGCATTATCAAGATTGTGATTATTTTGTTTATTTATTTACTTTATTATAGTGAAGGTTTTATGATAAAAACAGATGAGAACTATTTTTGAATGAACATTTACTGTAGGTGCAAATGGAATGTTGTCCTTTTACACAATCTGCGCTGCTGGTAGGTCAGTAAGTCCATTCAGAAGTAACAAGGAGCAAAACAAATGCATATATTTGTTTATATAATTATTCTACTTAAGGTATATATGAATAACAAAAGTATTGTATATTTATTGTAGTATTTATTACTCAATGTAAACATGCAAATGTAAGATAGTGGTATTTTGGTTATTTTTTTTATTAATAAAACTTTTATTCAATGTTCAATGATTTTGTTTTCTTTAATGGATGATGGATAATTTTTGTTGGAAATGTTTATACGAAAAACGTATAAACAATACTTCTTGAATAATAGCAGATACTCATGGACATAAAATTGCGTTGCTTATAAGCGGGTTTTCTATGAAATTCCTATTAAGCGGGGACCTAACGTTGGCGTTAGTAAATCTCAGCTGAATATATTTTGTTGCTATTAAAAGGGTTGCTAATATCCGGTGAGTACTGTATCTATGAATACATCCTCAAAAAAGGTGTCATTGTGGTCAAAATATTAAATGAACGCTAACATTCCGAGCTGCTAGTCATTAAAACTATGCATTCGCTCGGTTCTGAGAAAGAGCAATTCGTATGGAGGCATTATTATTAGGCTGTAAGGGTAACGAAAAATTTAGCACTCCCATTAATTATTTTCTTTTTATCTGAATACTCGTTACTTTCATAGAAATTGCAATTTTTATGATAAAATTGAAACTGATACTTCTGATTTTATAACGTAGAATAGGAACCTTGTACTTATATCTCAATATCATTTTTTCTTGAAAACGTAAACAGGACACCAAACTAAATAAGTCAATTTACACTACCAAAAATATAACAAAAACATATGAACATTTCGTGATTTGCATTTCGCACTCTAATACTCAACGAGTGGCAAAAAAGAAACAAACCATCATAATGCAATATCACAAAATTCGTACACAAATTAATCATACGACTAGTGTAAACCATAAAACTAGTTTTTGTTAATACCATTTTTCATTATACACAGCTCCTTTAAAAACACAATGCAATTACTCTACTGAATCAAAACAAACGTCTACAAAATATTCGAATTTTCAAGAGTAAAGTATACCAAACACTGATAAAATAAGAAAATCCACAATAAACAAATTCCACACTATATCCTTCGGCCTACTAGAGAAGATAGATACCATCGCATTCCACACATAACATCAAACCATGCCGATTCGTGATGTGGCACAACTTAGACGAGTAGAGAGTGAATGTACCGATGTCGGTTGTCGGTAGTACGTACAGGAAAATAAAATGACGATACCATACCATAATAGTAACGAGATTAATTGAGGAGTAATGTTTCGTTGTATTTTGCTCTATTCTAGTAGCGAATGCGCACATTTTACTACAGTACTAATTATTATTGGCATTTAACATACTGTATTGAATATCTGAGAAGTTCAGCCCGAAGTGAAACTGCTGGCCTACCGCCAGCTATTTCTGGTCCCCTTGGAAATTCCACAAACTTCGGTGAAGACCATTCTAGTTAAAGACGCACTACAGAACAACGCACATAGGAGCTGGACACGCTGAATTTCGTGTCAGATTTAACAGTAGTTAATAAGTGATGGGCATAATCGAATAAATTGAGGAATCGAGATTTTAGTAATTTAGATATTTCGATCATCAAATCATCACTCGAGATAAGCGCATTCGAATGATCAATCGAGCGATAATTGATTAATAGTACAACATCTCGATTCTCAAAATCATTCGAATGTTAAAACTACTAAGCATCTCCGAACTACTAGTTACTAACACAAGAGAGCTTAAGAAATGTTTCACTGTAGCGCGAGAACAAGTAACAAGAAGTTCTCGTCTAGAACTACTAAACAGGAATATAAGGCGAATGAAATAATGACTGAAAGGAAACGAGTACTCTTGTGTTAGTACTTAGTAGTTGCTTAGTAGTCATTTGAATAATTTTGAGAACCTAGAAGTTCTGAGGTATTCTATACACCGATTATCACTCAAATAATCATAAAATCAATATTAGAACGTTCAACGTAGTGAATAGACTGGCGTTAAATGCAATTTAGATCACTCATTTCTATATCGTGAACAGTACAAATAACATCAGTTCCGAGATCAAACGCAGAATAACTCTTGCCAACCTCTGGCAATTGAGTAACAGTGCCCTCTCTCGGAAGATTCTTTATAAGACATTGATCAATGAATATTTAAAGCGGGTGTAGAAGCTCTTGGTCTTTTCGAGAGAATTGTTACACAGGTGATCTTTGGTGCTGTTTGCGTTGGGATTTGGCGAAGAAGGTTCAACAACGAACTTAAGGGCTGTACAGCAGCATGAGTCCAGCCGGGTGCCTAATGATACATTGCCACAGATGGCCAAGCCACATTGAGCGCATGGACAACTTAGCTCCGGCCCGAAGAATCTTCGATTATGACCCAGAGGACGTCCAGAGAGTAGAGTGGTGTATGCTAAGAGAAGTTTCACTGTATGTATAAAAGTAAGAACAACCAGCGTTTGTAGGGAAAAATATACACTAGAGCGGACTTCTCTACACAAAGGACAATCATTCTGGTCATGTGTTTGTTCGCTATAGAAAAGTTACACTGAAAGATTCAACAGACCAAAAGAACTTAGTTCTCGTCTTTCAAAGATTCAATTCCCATAAAAACACGCTTAATTTCAACTGGTCACTGGCGTCGTTTTATTCCTACGCAGAGCGTGCCAGCTCCGATACCCGAATTTTACAACCTTTCATAATTCACAGCTCCACATCTTTCGAGTCATTGACAATGCTCAGAGAGTTCCTGTCTAGTAAAAGCTTCTTAAACTTGGCTGTTCGGAGTAGGCATAAAACTGTAGGTCCCTTCCACCCGTGATAGAACAAATACCACGCACAACATTAGTGGTTACTGAGAAGCTAGGCTCTGGCCCTCTACTGGCTGTAGCGCCACCCATATTATTATTATATTTCAACTGTCGCCGAGAAAAAAATTATTTAAATTAAAAATTCACATTTATACTTACTCGACAGGACTGTTAGTAGAAAAATATAATCTGAAAACGATATCAATCCGTATGCCCCCAGTTTATAGAAGATGCTGTCATCGGCAAGATTCAAATCCAATCGTTCCATTACCACCTGTGAAAATATATTCAAACGGTTAGGAATTAGGAATTGATAACAAAATTACAAAATCTAGTGCATCAACCCTATTAGTGCATATCGAAAGACGCTAAGGGGATGAAATATTGATAAAACGGTTAAAACAATAGGATTATTCAAGCAAATGCAGTTTTAGGGTTGCCTCCAAAGGTAGCATCATGGTACAAAATATTGAAATATTGAAAAATGCATAACATGATGAAGACATAAAAAAGATCAACATCACAGCCGGTTTTAGAAGACATTCGGAGTACAGTTTATTAAGAATGGGGAAATATACCTAAAAGCCGTTAAGAAAGAATAGACGACCAACCAAAATCATGCAAACAAAAAATGATTAGGGAAGGTAGCCTAAGTCAATTGCATGCGGAATAGGATCAGTTGGCGTTTGCCTCAAGCTAAAAAGTTTCATCAAAAAAACAAAAAAAATACTGGAACGTATAGCATACAAAGGAAGGATTAGAAGAGATATGTACCTCACCAGAAACCTGAAAAGAAATACATAGAGACAAAAAAAGAGGTAAGGTGTTAGAACTAATACACAAGGTTGATTGTTGGAATTTCGGAATCAAAACTTATAATGAATGATATAAAAAAAGAAGATAGAAAATTAGAACGGCTTCTTAGGAAATGTTAGTTCGCCGAGGAACCAACTGGATAAGTAGTGTGTGTATTTACAATATAAGACTGGTAACGTATTGTCCATTGTTTTGTTTCGTATCAACTTACCTTTGGGTCATATCGGCGATACTGATCCAAACCAAGGCCTAGGAAGAAAAACAAAAACATTTCATTAGTTTTTTGAATATTGATTATCTTGTTGTGAATATTTGTTTAACTAATGTCACTACGAAAGTTCGCTAGTGTTACTCCTACCCTCTGGTTGCTTCATGCCTGGTGTCATACTAGTTAAGAAGTCACTGGGTGTCATGAACACTTCAAAACGATCATCTGCTGTTGGAACCTGAACCGTTGCAAAGTAGCGAAATACTTTGTCGGGAGTTGAAAATTGCCGTATACGATTTTCATATTCGATTATCTGTGAGATGCAATATTATTTAATTACTACGCGTATACGTAGAACAAAGAAAAACACATGCGGATTTGAACATAAATGTTAACACAACAAAAGAAAAGGAACTTAACTGATGCAATTTTACTGAACAACAAAAAATGTTGAAAAAAATAACATGTGTTTAACGTTAAATATTCATTACTTACGGACGTTGTCTTATTTAATAAAACTATAAAAATAACCATACAGCACTAGAGTAAATATGTCAACGACGCGACGACTAAAAACAAAGAATTTCAAAATGTTCTGCCTGTCGAAAGTTTCAAAATATTTATGCAAAGACTGGAAGCCTAGAACGCGTTGACAGAAAAGAATGCATCATGATCTGATGACATCCACGACTTGATTTCAAGGCACATTCCTTATCACTATAGGAGTAGATGCACGTTACTCCTTGGAGTGTTGCAAGCGCATATATTTGTTGATAAGGATGAAATGTCATATGCGAACACATTGAAGCAGAAATATTGAATGCAAAAATTTGACACCTTATAAAGCAAACTTCTTATTCGTTTACACCTTGGCTATTCTCACCAACCAATTGGTCTAAGAGGCCGTTAGTAAAATCATTGAAAATTGTAATGATAAACAAAATACAGCCAGTCAACAGCTGTTGAACTAATAATAATTACAACTCTTTACCCTCCGGTTGTCGCAGGCCAGGATAGATTGAACGCAGAAAATCGTCGGGTGTCATAAACGTTTCGGTTCCTCCGGCCTCATTTGGTATCTTAACAGTTGCAAAGTATCGAAAGATTTTATCTGGTGTCGAAAACTTTCGGATACGGTTTTCATATTCGGCTATCTGAATGCCCCATCATGTACGTTCGAGTTGAAAAAATAAAAAAAAAAATAAACAAAAACGAGAAAAAGAAATAAAACAAATCGAGAAGAAAGTGAACTAAAAATAAATAAATAATACAATTATATATATTGCAAAACTTTAAATTTTATTCCTCTATGCTGGTTAACATGTTACCTTGCGATCACGAAAGCCAGATTTTTTAACGCCTGGTTTTTGATCATCACCTTTGGCTACTGTATGAGGATCCTTTTCACCAGCGTCTGCGTCCACTTTTGGCATAAAGAACTTTTTAACTCTGTCGGAAGGGAATAATCATACTGATAATGTTCGCACTATAAATAAACACAGAAACTTACTTCCTGAAATCAATCAGACAGATAACAAAGAGTGTTCCAAGCACAAGATGGAAATATTTTGTCATTGATGGTGTAACCTCCTTCTTGTGACCAAAGTTCTTATGCCCCCTTGTATTAGCAGGATCAGCATAGTTCGGACCGGTGATTGCCAATGGCATTTTCGTGGTTGTGATTGGAGCAGCAACAGGGAACAAGCGTCTTCCATTCGAGATATTTCTGCATAGAGCAGCCCCACACTGGCGTAAAATCGACATTTTGCACGAAATAACGCGAGTGTGCTATCTATTTGTTTATTTATTATAAATTTTCTGGCACTTCGTGATTTGTGAAAATTTTCCAGATAAAATCTGTTTATTTAATCGAAACAAAAGCAATTTTACTACGAAATCTTCCAATACTTTTTTTCTGCTTCAAATGTCAGTTGTGACAGTTGTCAGTTTTAGTTATCAACTGTCAGCTGATGCATTCTCATATGCCAAAAAGCTTTTCTGCGCCTAAGTTTATGCTACGTAGGAACATCTATTAATTTCGTTCAGCAGTGATAAAATTAAACGGGATGCGAGTTAAACTTCACGAATGTTTGAAATTGAATAAATGTGAGTGAAGCAATGATCATGTTTATCAGTTTTTTAGTATATTCCCTTCTATAGAACACAGAGACACAGTGCTCAATTCCGCACACAGTTCTTCTCAGCATTCTAGCCCTGAATACATTAAAAAAGCTGCCAGCTCATAGCTCGAGTTAATTGGATTAGTGGTTCTTATGGGAAAATTTCATAGAACGACATACAGTTTGGTATGAAAAATTTCTCGTAGAGACAGGGGGATTCGATTGCCGTCAGATTAAAATAAATTGATAGGGAGTTTCCGAAATTCACATTAAGGTAGTGTTTGTTATCCTCAGTGAAATTGATTACTGCCGATAACAATAGATTGACCGGGGAATGCATAGAGACGTTTTAAGAAGTAAGACTTCGAAACTTCTCTCTCGTCACAGCTATGTACACACAAAGTTCTTGGCCGATTTAGTCCTCATATGTACCTTACTTACAAAATTGCAATATTCCGGCGGTTATAGAATATTTATTCTGTTTCGGATAGTCGCTATAGTTTATTTTCTGATACAGATACGCATTTAAATGTATAACCGAGTCAAGTGAAATGCTATCTTTGCAACTTTGGTGCGTTAATTGAACGGAATCCATCAGCCAATCCATTATGACCCAATGAATAGCCATCATGTAGTCCAGCCTGCTGGTGAATTTAGATGTGCTCCGTCTTCCTGCATGCTTCATAAAATCAGTAATTACTGTACTTGCTTGCAACCGAATTCCCGAAACTAGACGAGAGCGCCTTTTCTAATCAAAATTCTATATGTTCATTACCGCATTGATTGCTTTCGCTGTCAATCCAATGAAATACCTGGCGTATCGAGTGGCAGTAACGAGACTTGTCCACCTTGTTCCCTTCTGCCGGTCGGACTTTCGTTTAATATTCAAGCGGGAGACAAACACAAATCTAGTCGTGGAATTAATTCGCTACTGCCTTCCGTGCAATTATTTGCTACTCATTGTCAGACCTAGAAGTTGAACGACTATCTCCACCATACCCTTAAACGTATGTATTACACAACGAATTGTGCATGCCAATAAGCCCACTTAAAGGCGTCGGAGTTGTGCAACACGGTCTATGTATGCTTGGCTCTTGTTCTGACCATCACACTGCGCCCAAAGTGATTAAATTAGAAATTCCGACGCCGCCCATCTGACCATTGTGCATTGAGTCTACATCATAAATTAGTTCGTGCCACTTCGATCTAAGACTTCAGGTCATAACGGGCCCGCACAAGGAAAATTCGTTTTCATTACAATGCCCAGTGCCCACCCACAACCGCATTACTGGTGATTGGAGAATCACGGAAGCATTGAGTCGATTACTCGCTTAAGAACTCAAGCCAGTGCTTCAGACTTCTTATTAAGGCAACATACATGTACCACCACTAGAATGTGCAAACAGACGCACAGATGCATGCAATAATTATGCTGGCGCTTACTAGACACCATTTGCAACTCCGCAATAAAACAAATACCACACCAGTGGCAGACGTGTGGTTATGTCGAAGTTCCAGCTATGGACATGCACTACTATTTGGATCGAATTTAATGTCTGAGGAGATGTTATTTGTCTGTACGTCTCATCTGCGCATATGTACATGGCGAATGAAGTTATTTACTCCTGCTACCGCTAGCGCGTGCGGGTATTAAACAGATCGAGAAGTATGTGCAGTCATAACTTGTCACGAGCATCAAGACCGCGTCGGTCGTTTGTCTGGAGATGCTCATATCAATTATGCTCGGATGAATTGAGTTGAAGTGATAATTGTGATTCTGTGAACACGTGCTGGCAACTAACAATGTATCCATTGTCTTAATGGTGATCGTATTAACTACGATAAGTTAATGAATAATAGATATACAAATTATAGAAGTCGTAATAGGCTTGTTTTTTTGTCGTGTGATCAGAAATAAGGTTAAATTTAATTTTTAAGTATGAGAATTCTCCGTTTGTCTTAAGTTTGTCGTGCTGTAATTTCGTGCTTGAGATTCAATGCCGAAGGTGGATAAGCCATCACATGGAGAACATTGTTCCAATCCGCAGTTGCTTTGACTCCGCACCAGAAGGACAACGCAAAAGAGGATGCACAGGGAACCGATGGCCACACAGGTGGATAGGGACCTCTCCACAGCCAACTTGGCATGCTTAATTGGTAGCAGGTGGGCAATAATCCTGCTAGCTGGAAAGGATTGTTGAACCTCAGGGACACCCGGTCCGTAGCGTCATCAAAAGAAAAAGCAGAAGAGTGGTCATTGACATCATGCTGAATGCTGTATTTTTTTTAGTAGAGCAATAGTCTTTTGTCAGTAACAAAAATTATTTTCCTAACAAATTTGTTAGCGGAATTAAATGTCTAATGCAGAGATGTCGATAATTGTAGAAGGACGTCGGCGACCAGGAAATAGCATAAAAACCTATGTGCAAGTGGTATAAGTAATTCAAGAAAGGATTCCGCATCAGCATCAACTGGTGAACAATATGTGAAGGAAATCAAACATTTGGAGCTCAAAATTCGTCATCTAAGAAGTGATTTCTTTGATACAATTTACCTTCAACTGCGCCAATTACCGAGGGATAAGTCTACTAAACATCGTTTGCATGACCTTCTCTGCCATATTGTGTGAGCGCCTGAAACCATTCGTTAATAACTTGATACGTCCTTTCCAAAAAATTCTTCACTCTCCGGTAGATCCTGGGGAAACTCAAGAGATACAGATCGACACCACCACCGATTCGTCGATTTCAACGTCGCATGTGACAGTGTACATACAGACGAGCTATACAACATCATGTCTAGTTTTGAAATTCCTGCCAAACTCGTCAGGTTGTGTAGGATAACGATGGAGACCGAGACCTTCAATGTCAAATAAGGATTAAGTCAAGGCGACGAGCTGTCACGTGACTTCTTTCGCCCTACCACCGCCTTTAGGCGGGATATAAGTTTGCAAATGTTAAGAGGTAACTGTTATTTTTTTTTTGTTTAACTTTAAAGTCGTACCTCTAGTATAAATATTGCACTTTACGTTGCATTTTATTTCATGCCTGTAGTGCGTTTTGTTTCCAAGCTAAGTTCGTTTAAAGTTTAAAAAAGCACCTTTTCGATGAAAATAGATATTTTTGTGTAGACAAGATTTTGTTCCCAAAGAAAAAAGGAAATTTTTTTATAATTAATGGAAAAATAATATAAAAATTATTCAATATTATCAACAACTGGACGCGGTCTCAATTCTTCTCAATTTTTCTGTGTTATTGAGTGCATACGATTTTATGCTCAAAATTTGACATCATCCTGAAGAAGAACATACAAGACTCATACGCCAACACTAGGGGGACCAGTCTTCCAGAGGTCCGTACGGCTGCTAGCATACGCGGATGACATTGCTGTGATTGGTCGAACACAGCGAGCAGTAAATGAAGTGATTGCTGGATGACTTCCCCAACATCCGCACAACATCGAAGCATGTATAACATCGAGGGAGTAACGAACTTCGTCTACCTCAGCTCCCAGGTTGCAGGGTTGCTAGATGTCACAGTTTTTGGTTTTTATACATTTTATAGCGTATACAATTGTACCAAAGTGTATAAAAGGGTATAAAAGTGTAAATAGTATCTGCATATAATAATAATACAATAATCATTACGTATTTCTTTGACTTTTAAGTTTTATCCCTATTCCTTGCTTTTATCCACCAGCAATATTTTTCAGACGTATAATACACACATTTATATGAATACGAAAAAAGTGTGTATAATATCTACGCTGGATGCTAGAGCTAATACCTAAGTCTTTTCTATGTTCCAAGAAGTTCGTGTCCACAGGCAGAGGTAAATTGGATGTAATCAAGAAATCAGCTATTTGATGATCCCACTGTGTCCCATTTCATGCTTCATCCAAAATTTGTCTTATTCACTAACAATGTCTTGTTCTGCCCGCAGTTCAAGTCTGATCTCAGTGCAATGTCTTATTGCTAGCATCTGCTTAAGGGAATCCTCAGCGCGGTGTTTTATTTTCTTCTACCAACATTAGTGTTGCAATTCGTCCTCCAATCGTAGTCCATAAGCCTCATCTTCAAGAGCCAAAAAGAGATCTTTATGATAATACGCTTAGACTCTTTTCAATCTTCTCTTTTCATCAAAGTATTTCGTCTGATGCTTAGAACTTCCTTGCTACCAGCGTACTTTTTCCCCTTCCACACATCTCCGTGACTGGCCGCAGCCTTGGGTGGATGGGGTCTATTTCAGTTTGTGATTCAGGATAAATCTATTGGGACTCGGGTACTGAAACAAAAAACAAAATTCGCACGGATACATTGAGTTAGGCTGAAGAAGGTGGCTGCATCCAGCGACACGTAATGTGCTCCTGAGGGAACACTTTCCTAGGTAAGCGGCTTACGAGAACAATTTATCAGGTTTATCGTTGCATGGATAGTACCTACGTCGGTATGAACGGTTGATATGAGAAGCCATTCCTCGAATCAGAAAACATAAACATCTCGGGTTTTACTTTCGGTAACACTGAACATAAACGTTACTTTATACGTATGTATGTATGCACATGTCTGCATGCATGCGTCCATGCACTTTCTGTCAGAGTTATTGCCTTTGAATAGTCTGATATCGTTGTAATTGGCATCCTTATGCCACACATTAGGGGTATGTGTATTGGAAAATATCGTAAAATGTTTCTTTTATGAGGCTCACGATCAAGTTTTAATATTTTCATTGATCCATTTAACATGGGTCGCCGGACTCCGGAATCCGCAGTCAGGAGCACGAATTAGGATGACGGAAAAACATGCAACATTAAGGACGGCATCAATGTCCGGTGCACGTCGGTTGCGGCGTCTCATCTCCTTCGATACGTCGGGTCAGACTTTGACATGAGGGCGACAGGGAAGGGCATCAGGATATTATAGCTAAGCACTTCATGTGAAAAGGGTCTTTCTTATGCCATTGTGTTATGAGTCGTTTTCCTAGATACCATCACAATAATGAAATGGAAACATGGTGCACGCTTCTTGATGTTTGCTGTAGGTAGAATTTCCTCTCTATTGGTCCTTTTAATATCGTGTGGGATTATTAACAGTGCACACGAGAGTGGGCCAACCCATGCCGGATAGGTAAATGGATTCGGCAGATTAACTCTATAATCCCAAAGAGTAGAGATTTCTGTTTGCCTCTGCGGTGTGGCGACTCGGGGGTGTAACTTATTTATTGGATAAGAGAAATGTGGCAGATTCATTTGAATGCCCTTTTCGAGTAGACGTATCAGTTACAGTGGGTAACTGATATGATTTGCAATTTTCTTTTCTTTTTGTGAAATTTTAAGTGCGGTGAAGAGAAGGGGAGTGACGATTCTTCCAATTTTAATACTATTAAAATATCGAGCAGGGTATGTATTGCAGAAATTTGGGATTCCAGTGTGGAATCCGAAAAGGCTAAGCGCATGAGAAACTATTCTTATTATGAATTTCATTAGGTCACATAATTTAAGGTACTGTGGGTACTAGACTGAAATGAGTCAAAGTTGCAGAGAATCTATTTTTGGCGAACCGTAGGTCAGTTAAATTGACAATAGTGAGGGATTAGTGATAGACAAGGAAATATAAAACGATTGCACGACGAGGGGAATAATATTCGTTCGGGTGCTGGGATTAATTTTGCACAGACAGTGAGCAGCATAATTTATCGTAGAGTACACACAGGCACAGGAGAGCACAAGGTTTATGTTTAGCTTAGAGTGGCCAGTAAGTTAGATCAAATAAGTTGGTTAAGCTAGTTATAGCCACTTTTGTCTAGCGCGTAAGAGCTAAATAAGAATAAATAAAAATTTATGAATAAAAGTGCATTAATTTCAGGCACTTTTTTAAGTCAGCTTAAATATATCTAAATATTTAAGTATGTAAGTAAATAAACATTTTAAAAAGTTGCTGTTCCACGATGTATTAAAGTGTGGTACATACTAATTAGAGTCAAAATTCTCTCATCCCTTTCGACATGGAGTGCATTCAATGAAGCTACATCAATAATTTTCTGTGTATCTTTTCAAACAACTTACCGTTAGCACATTTCTAGCAACACTTGTTTTTGGCATTTTGAACGGGTAAACGGACACCCCTCTACACGGACACCTCTCTTTTCGGACAGTTCTTCATGGTCCCGGCATGAACGTATTCGTGTATTTCAACCCCTTTAGAACGGACAATAATGATGGTACTGCTGCTATCCGTTATAGATGGGTTTTACTGTATTTTGTATTGGTTTTCATATGGGTGGCAGTCTAAAGTGAACCTGGGCCTAGCTTCTGCAGTTACCACTTGTGTATTTGGCAGTAATGACAGGGACCTAAGTGTTATTCCGACTTAGAACGGTAAAGTTCGAAAATCCCTATCTGACAAGTATTCTCATTAAGCCCATTGATCTTGTTTGAGGTAGGGCCGTTCATAATGAAAGTTGTTCGAATCAGGGACTGAACCCACTACTTTGTATATAAGTTGACCTACCTATTATTTAATTTGTATTCTTATTTTATTTACGTGCTAGACAAAACGTTTTGAGACCAGTCTAAATGTATTGACATGTTTTTTCTGAACTCTAACTTACTTTGCTCTCGATCACAATGCCCAGCGTCACCTGTAAGTAGGTACACCGCACCCACAAGGGAAGGGAGTTTTTTTTTCTTGGTCGATGACCAAACTAGGGTTACTATACAGTGGGAGAAATTAGTTGTTTCCCATTAACCTAGGCATGGGAATTAGAGAGTTCAATAAGTATATAATAAGTATATCTTTTGATTTAATCTACAGGCTGTCAGGAGCAATCTTGAGAGTGCATCTTGGATATTAGCCAAGTGTACTTGGGCAGTCCCCTACGTAGCCTAGGTCGTTCTTGAAAGCAGACGCTACATATAAGCGATACCTTATTCCACCAAACGAATGATTAATAAGAAAACCAAATTTATCATAGCAGTGTAGACCCGAACGGATATTTTGATGACAGACCACAAGACATGTCTGTGTTTAACAATAAGGGCGCCGAGCACGAAGAACAGCAATAGCAGTGTGCAGCTTATATCAAATATTTATACGCCATGGTGTATTTTACTTTTTTTATTTTATTTATTTTATTAAAATTTTTCTATGCTATATAATTTATTTTTTCTAAACCTAGATCATCGTCAAGAGATCACTCTAGTGTACAGGAGATCCACATGGCTGCGGGTGACTTTCGTTCGTATCAGTCACCTCTTCAATTTTCGGCGTAAGAATTGAAGATAAGAGGACATTCTTGCGGATCCTGCATTAGGTCAATCGTGTCGAGGTAAACCAATACTTTGGGAGGAATAAAGTCGTCAGGGCGCACTCTCACATGGTTCATAATATTGGGGTAGTCGTATTACGCCCCAAAGATGAGACTGTGAGAATTCGTAACCAGGGCAGTATGTATTTGGATCAGCTTAAAAATAACATTATCCATCCTGTTTAAGTTTCCCTCATTTTCTAGGGCTTCGTAAGTATAGAACTTACTGTACATTGTTCAATTTTTCTATTTCCAAATGTGACCGTGAATATGAAATAGAAAATATTAAAAAACATTATATTTGAAGATAATGCAACAAAATACGACTAACTTATGAGGAATCTTATTACTCCTCAACTCAAAACTAATAAGAACGATCGCCTGTATAAAGTAAAGTGGCCAATTCCAGCCAGCTGCCGTAAGGGCCTTCTTACCACACACGACATTGATTGATAATAAAATCGATTTTTATGTATTTATCGCGCCGCATAAATGTGCTCAGTTTCTGTTCAAATGAGAGCAGACTATTAGTCAGGTTCCATTTTTGTCAATTCCCTTTCTTCGTTCATTGTGTTATATGTATTTTTGTATCTTTCATATTCGGATTATGAATTGATATTCGTTGTATGTATGTATGTTCGAGACGTTTACCCCTTTTATTTATTTCACTCCCACAAGTTATTGTGGTGAAGACATTTTTGTTTATGAAACACACATTTGTCATGTTTCTTCACATCGGAGGCGAACTTCAAGATCACTAAAATGAATTTAAAAAATGTCTCTTATGCAGTTGTGCAAACATTTCGGTAGATTTTACACAGAAAGCGATTAAGATTTATTACAGAAGCGAATATGTCTTTGATGCTATTTTGGATAAATGGTTGGAACACTTTTCATTTGTTTAACAAAAGTTGTAAAAGCATACGTCACCTGTTAGTCATCGAAAATATATTCAGATTCAGTTTACAAGAGTCGCCAATTTGTTTTGAGGCTGTTTGTAATGTGAGAGTATTATGTCAAAGTAAAAAATATTAAATTATTGATTTTTTTGCATGAATGATTGAAAGGCTTAACCCTGTGATTTCATCATGAACAAAAAAACAGCACGAACAATTTTTTCTTGAGTCCCATAGGAAAAAACTTTTAATTTTTTGTGTTTTGAAAAATAAGGAAAAAATAAATAATTTTTGTGACAAAGGGTTAAGAAGGTTATTTACATTTATAAAATAACGTAATAGATCCAATTCGTGGAAAGCGTGACAATTTATTTTTACATAATAATACATAGCTAGTCAGAGATATCTGTCAAACGAGGCACATTAAAATGTATCACTAAACTTTTATGGATCACTAAATTAATGTGAAAGTTATTTGAATCTTGCATGCAAAGCGTATGTTTCCTTCTTTTGCATATTGTTGTGCAAGTACAAGACACTGAGGAATAAAATAAAAATGTTTTAAAATTAAGATTTGTCATAAGAGGACAGACAGCGACATGTAATCAATTAAATATTCAAAATTGCAGCAAACCAGTAAAAGTTAAACAGTCAATATCGCAATAAACTACAAACGTGATTGTGCGATTAAAACAACAGCTGTCATTCTCAGAATAGACGTGCCACATAAATAGGGACACGTTTCTTTGGGTGTCACCCTTGTGGCTGTTCTCTGCAATGAAAGGTGAACGGTTTGCGTTTTTCCATTTTTGTCCGGAATCCAAATTGTCAATCAATCCATCCGATTATCATACGATCACCAGGATGTATGATAATAATACTCTAACGTGCCTTGAATGTGTATACATAGTACCAGTGCATGGAATTTGTAGACTGATTGCAAAGCGAATTGATTAAACGATTACCAAGTCCTGGGAAAATCCAAAGTTGACTTCACTTGCAAGTAATTTCTAATGAAGCAAAAATATAATTATTTGCATATACAATCTTAAGAGCAGAGACAAGTAGTATGCACTGCTGGGGCTGCTGATCTTTCAAAGCAGTTTAAATACTTCCGCTGTTACTTTACTGTAGTCATTTTTATACTTACAACAATATTGAACATTGAAAGACGTGAAGATCAGTTGCATGTTATCATTAAATATAAATATAAAGGTGGCGTTAAGCTCCTGGGCCTAGCATCTACAAAAATCGTGTTGTGCTTGCTATGGGTCTCTCACGGGTGAAGAGTACTTAGTTTTATGCAGACACTGATCGGCGCAAATGTATTTCCTAAAGCATTGTCGATAACTGGTCGTGTCTGGACCCAGATTCAACGTCAGCGTCCCCTTCCTTTTGTAATTCAGCGTACTAATCATTGAAAAAACGTACTTGACGCAGAGGGTGCCAGTTTGGATACCCGAATTTACCAACCATCTCAAACTTCGCCATTCGTAGTCGGCATAAAAATGTAGGTCCCATCCAATCGTGAAAGCACGCACAACACAAGTGGTTGCTGAAGAAGCTACGCACAGGCCAGTTGCGCGCTACCCATATTATCCATATTATCCCATATCTAATTGCAACTCCCTTATGTTCATCCTTCTATGAGAGCTTGTTAAACCGAACAAGCCTACAGCGTGAACTTCAGTATATGTTGTTATATTCTGGTGTTCTAGACAAAATATTTCCTGTCAACAAACAGCTGTTTTGCCTGGCACTTCAAAATTGAAAGATAATGACATTGACGCTTCAACAATAAAGCGCAAAGCCACTTTATGGTGTTTTACGATTACATTATAAAGGGAATGGTCGACAACAAAGCATACATAAATTAAATATTTATTTTAATTTAACACAGTAATGTAATAATTAATTCATTAATAAGAAATGTAGTAAAATATAAAAATAAACATATGAATACTAAATAGCGTACTAAACTAAACAGCGAGGTCGTCACCTATATATTCTACAACTGGAAACAAGTCAGCCATCACAAACTTCGTTCGGCTCCGTTTAGGTCATACGAAACTAACACATGAACACCTCTTGCAAAAACAACCTCCACCAACGTACCCCCACTGTAACAACGTAATAACAACGTTTTATAGAGCATCTTTTGAAAACTGTTTCTTCTCATCGACTTCAGAAAAGGTAGTTCTCAGCATCGACATACACCAACTACTAACCAACGCACAGCCACACTGCACATTGTTCATTGAGCCTACGCCACTAAATACAAACCAACATAAACATTCAACATAATTTCTTATTAGAAGGAAGTCGACCAGGCAATCTGAATATAATTAATAAATTCTTGCGCATCGAATCAAAGGCTTTCTTCGTTAAGTCCCCCATAGAAATCCTTATAATCAAATCCATTCATAACAACAAGCAATTTATGGGGTCATCGCAGTAGATAAAACTTCGAAAAATGTTTCGTTGTAAAGAATGACACAACATAGTAATCACCCCGCCACCGTAGTAACTTTGTGTGTGATTACGTGAAGATACTTCCGCCGAGAGACATGAGAAAAAGTTAATATTTGGGTAGGTCGTTTGGTCAGATTTAATACTAGGATGGAATGTCTACTAGCAGGAGGAGCAACAACAAAGCGAGCATCATGGGGTTGCTCATACTTCAAGGAAATACTTTGTTGTTCATAAGAAGATTATGTTTTGACACAAGACTGGATGTATTATGCAGGCAGACAAGACAAAGGACTGACTTGTTTTGTGTTTGTTACCACTTTCAGAATGTCAAGCTGGGAGACCGACAGCTATTTGGATACGACAACAGAGGAAGATGTGGCAAACAAGACAACAATAGGTTTTTTTTATACGGAAGAAACACCTTCCTCAACAAACTTCAAGTGAGCTACGTCATGGATGGATGGATGTGACTATGGGACGATCAATAGCGTTGTTATAATGATAAAATATAACTCTTATCTTCTGTCGGCTAGATTTATAAACAGAAGTTAGTATTTTAGTCTGCAACCCTCAAAATAAACTCACTCCATAATTTTATTTGCACCGTCACACAGATACTCTTGATGTTGGCGTGGATGCACTGGAAAAGATACCAGTTTACCAGTTTTCCCCCTTTCTCCAGTTAATGCATTCGACAAAGGTGCAAACCTACCCTTTACGGAAGGACCCTTCAATCCACTTAGGCGAAATAGTTTTATCAGAATGTGCTAATTTGTTAAATTTGTTACGGACCATAAATTTAATTAGAGTCATTTCCCCTTGAATCCTTTCAGAATTTAACTCGAGTGGAAAACTAAAATGCTATTCCTAATTTGTACCTCTTGCAGACTAATTGCTCTGAGCAAACATTAAGCTGAGAGGATGAGGCGAAGAGGACTATATGAATACTGTGAAAGTAGGATTCGATATTCCTCCAGCACTGTTGGTGTGTCGTAAACTTCTTTAGAAAAAAAAAAAAACATATCCAGGGGCATGAATAAAATGTTGACGAAAACTAATGCGTATTTGAATAAAACATACTGGTTTCGTCACAGCTTTCAGGTACCAGATATACTCAGAACTTGGTCTCCTGGCACTATTCATTATTATTTAAATACAGGAACACACGTCTGCCATCACCTACAGCAGCTTTAAATTTGTAACCAGGACTAGTTCATAATTCGAATGTGGTCCAGATATGTGTGCGCTCTTTCCCACGGACGTCACGAGGGCTAATGGAGTTCTAATTCGAGTGACAGTAGAAATAAACACCCAGGAGGGGATAGTGCAAATGGAGAAATAATCTCTTAGGTGCATTAAAGGCAACTGTCACTTCCTGGTACCATAAATATTATGCGCCGACAACACTCATTCCCATCTTTTAACTTTGAGCGAAAATAAAATAAAATGAATGCATGGATGTGTGTACATGCAGCACTATGAATGTTACTAGAGCATGTGAAGAATTATAAAAGGATTGCATTTTGTGTTGGATATATCCATCACATGTGCTCTTACATGTTTCTTGAAGATGAATCGTGGAAAATTTAGAACACTTTTCGTCGCCGTGTTGTCATTTTTGAAAATATTCACCGCCCGAAGTTTGCAAAGATAAATATGCAAAATGAGACGAAGAGTAAATAAATGTGCTGTGTGTGGTCTTCTGTTTGAGTGTTGTTTTCAGTGATCATTTTGAGAGTAAGGTGGTTTCTTTCTTGTGACAATCGGAAAACAAATGTAAACCGGCAGTCGTATGATTATGAAATACATGAATAATTTGATACGAAGCACATTCATTCGATCTATCATATCATATCTTTATCACGATTAACATGATAAAACAAAACATGTGTGTAGCATAAGCATTTTTGTCTAGTATGTATGTATGTATATATTAAAGATTAAGATCTCCATTCGTTTCCGTCTGTTGTGAAACGAAACTTCAGGCATTAATGAATGAATCGAAGTCGCCTCATACCGATGACGAAACGGTCTACGATGTGGGTTGTGTAATTTGTTCTTGATTTTCGATTGTCGCAGAGAAACTATTTAAAGAATGAATGATTATGTTTGATTTGACATTCATTTGTGCTGATGAATCAGAAAATTACGAAAATAGATATAAAAAAACCATTCAGACTAAAGCCGTGAACAGTTCATATTAAAACGACTTCGAAAACATTAAACTCTACAGTTTCAATACTAGTTCAGGCGTGGTAAAATAAATACAGGTGTCAGAAACGGATTGAGACGCCTGCTGTGATTTAATCAGCCAGTCGATATATCTAGGTTAAATCTTCATTTTTAAGATCCAAAAATGGTTAGACGTGTGATGGAAGACACATATCCACCCATATAAATGGTTAACGACACATTAAGTTCTTTTTAATGACCGTGAACGTTGGTGATAAACTTTTCTCTGAACAAAACAAAATTTATCAAAAGCTACGCCTACCTCGCATCTCACAAAGATGAGATCGTAAAAATCTGCTTGCGCTTACCACAAGACACACGGTCTCCGATACACCTTGCTCATCAGAAATTTTACTGGCACCGTTACGCCTACTATATCTATCAAGAAGCTAGATGTGTCATTCAGTAAAAACGTAAAAATGCTTAAAGTTCTGCTGACGTATTTCAACATTTAACTACATCGGCCCAGACACTTGTTGTGACTCATATGGATGGGCTGTGGCCATGGACAACTTATGTATGTGAATTGAGGAGGGGAGAGTATATTTTCCATGGCCGTCATGGCATAGTAGATACACTTTTTGTTTTATAATTTTCCGTTGATCTGGATACCAATAATTATAAACTTAGATTATAAGAAAATTAAAATTAGAGTATCAACATGGATTCAATTCAATTTTATTGATTTCGGAATTATAATATATGTACATGTACATTAATCAAAGGGTATTTTATTCTACTAAATTTTAACAAATTCAGACTTTTTTCCAATTGATAAACATTAGGATGAATGAGGATTTCAGAAATTGGGAAAAGTTGGGCTGAATAGCAAATTCAAAGCGTTTAGCAATAAAAATGGTTCTTAAGCTTAACGGCAGTGCGCGCGAAACTCAACTTCAAGCATCTGCTTCTTCCAACGGAAAACGCCATGCTTCGATGGCCACTTGGCTCAAATGCCCCATCATTACGACTTCGGAGGCGGGCGTTGAATGCTATTCCATCAGGAGTTATGCCACGTTGGGGCATAACTCCTGAAAAGTCAGAGTCGACAGCGGAGGTTCAAGTTGCCTGGAGATCTCTCGTGCTTGCATTACCCTCGCGACCCCTTTAGTGGATCATGCGGTTCAGAAGATGATGAAGATGAAGCTTAACGGTAGAGAGCCCCATAGCTTAACAGCATAAATGTGAGATAAACGCCATGAATTAATATAACGATGGCGGGGTGTCAGTACACATCAGTACATGTGCTATAAGAGTGCGAGCAAAACTATGTGTTATAACCGTGTATAGTTTTACATAGTACTGAATACATTCTCTGTAGCCTAACTAAGAACTATGTAAATGTCAAACCGATTATTCCTTCCAATAAAGTGTGCCTAGAAAACTGGTTGTGTTTTACTTTAATATGTTAGTTGTTTAAATACATGGGCGTCTTATTCAGATAGTTGATGGAACACTAATTGGCCACAATCATTTGAAGTACCATGAAATGAAAATGGAGCTAACCAACAATATTATATCCAGAGGTCGACAACCTGAAGGAAAATGGGGACACTCCTCACTCTGGGAGAACATTTCATCCAGGACTTTCAAGATCTAACAAAAATCCTTCTCAAGTCTCTTTTCTGGTTTATAAAGATATCAGGACGGCTGAGCATACTGACACCTACCATGACAAGCACGTGGTAGGGGCTAAGAGGTTATACTCCTTCCTTCCTTCGTACTTCTTTCCTTCAAAGATTCTGGTAAATTGTGATATGTGGTCATACCTGCGTAACCCATGTATACATACCTGACCATACCGTGTTGAAAGAAGTTTTCGTCTGATGTCAATAGTTTTTGTACTGAAACTAAGAGTCAGTCAGTCAGTGAAGCTTGGGAAGACACCAATAAACACGCTTTATAAGATTATTTTTAGAGGCATTGTCTTGGCAGATTGCCTCGTTCGGCAAAACGCTGTAAGATAGACTTTAATTTGAAATTGGAGTAACCTGTGACTTTTTAGAATTCTTTTAGAATCCGTCAAGCGGAGACCAATAACAAATATTAGCAAAATCATGATGCATAACATTTATAAATTTTAGGTGAGTAGAATTGAACATCATTAGGTATAGGTAAAATGGGTGCCATGACAGTCAACTGTCTGCGAATCACTTATACCAACGAGTTGGATCTATTGTGCCCATGCTAAGACGTGTTTTGGTACCATGGCAGTTCTAAAACCAGCCAGATACTTGTGGAAGCTTTCCAGAAAAAAACCCCTCCTTAATCCTCTACCTCCAAGAGGACGTGTTTAACCAGATTATACTTTCTTTTCGTTGCAGAGCAGATGTTGGATTGATTCTGCTTCTTCCTTGACTCTGCAGCTTCTCAAAAATCCTTGTGCGGTATGTTTAGTCGCATTGCACGTGTACCTATACCACAGTGTCCGATAAGAACTTCTATTAGCGTTCGTACGTCTCTGCGACTGATTTGTATCTCTTCTTGCTTACCTTTGGTCATTGGGCCCTTGCTGTAGCTGAGGTATTTAGTCTGAACCATGGAGTACTGGATCTACGGCTTCGTCTTCTAGTAGATCGGAGTTTCAGCGCTGTTAATTCGATTGGACAAACTTGAACTAATCTGACAATATCCTGTTTCCATCATTTACCAAATACGCAATAGCAACAGGCGAAGGAAATAAGCACATTTTACTCTGCTCAAGTATACATGGGCTAGCTTAGACCAATTTTCCAGCGTCCATAATTTGAACGATTCACATCCAAATTTCATTCTCCAGGTTTTTATTTCTAATTTCACTACGTATAACCAATGACATTTTTATTTGGATAATATTTATATCAAATGTTTCATCATCTTTTTATTTATAGTATTTTACTCATAATGGATTTCAAGTGAATTTATCAAATTGATCAGTGTGGCGACCTTTTTCACTTCGTTTGCTCATAAAACTGGAAACAAGTGTTCACAGTGTGCTCTCATTTAATTGTCCTCCCCCATTGGAATTCCATCACGAATTCCACTTAGTGCTCCTACGAAAACAAGCCTTTCCACTGAGCTGAGAGGAATAATGTCACATAAAAGGTTTTTCGACTTCAATGATCTCACTTCAGAATTCTTGATCGACATCCTTGATCTGGTATATAATGTGTATATTCACGGGTGTAAATGGATTCCCAAAAGTCAATGAAATTAATAAATGCCTTTTGAATTTGATATGATAGCACTGGATGTCATTTACCTATCGAAGTGACGGCATTTAGAGTTCATATACATTTTTAAATTATAAATCTATTCGAGTGACGTCATCGTTTTATGACTCGGAATGTGTAAAAATGATGTGAAAAACTTGTATCTTGTGCTTATTTATTTTCTATGATAGTGACCGACAGAGCGCTTGAGTCTGATCTAATGTGGCAATTTATTTTCTAGTTTGAACATCAGCACAGGATGAATAGCTATTAGTCAGTATTTTCCCGTCAGTGGAAAATGGGGTTCATGAAGTGAAAAAAGATTCCTTCAAAATGAGCTGGACAAACTTCCTTATAATCTTATTTATTTTCGGCAAAATTACACAAAACATACCAGCCTCTAGTATCACTCGACTCTAAATACATTTTAAATTACTTAGTTGTTTCAGTGCCCGGCCCACACCATAAACTTTAAATCCATACATTATGCAACAATAGCCGCTGTGGCTTAAGAGATATATTGCACTGGATCTTACAGTCGATGTCGGAGTTCAATTCCCGACTTGAATAGCACTCGGTTCCACTTCCATCGAGTCACTGAGATTGGCCACAATAACCTACTAAAAATCTAAAGGGGCTCTAACATAGCTTGAGGTGATGCTCAGTCGGTTGAATTTTAAAACCCACTCGGAGTAGTTACTGCACCAAAAAATGTCAAGGATGCAGTCAGCAATTTCCGCAATACTAGTGAACATCGGAGTAGTTACTGCACCAAAAAAATGTCAAGGATGCAGTCAGCAGCTAGTGAACATCGGAGGATACACGAGAAGGATGCTGCTTTCTAGAATAGTAAGCTCAATCGTTCTTCACACTGCACCAGTAAAGCCGGGCGGTATGGTGACCAAGTGACAGCAACGAAGCTTTAGTCAGCGTACAGAGTGTGCGCAATAATATATAATAACAATCAGCGTGTTCCGAACTGATCCTCGAACTGCAACTACTACCTTATGCAGTTCTAATGGGAACATGGAGGTTATGGGAAATATCTGTCCAGAATGAGCGTGTGCAGAGAAAGACGCAGAGCACGGAATATTCCCTTGCAGGCGCTTTGTCCTGGCGATAACCAGCCAACTCCCGAGCTAGTCAGTAGAAGTGTAAAAGCAACAATAAATCGAGTAATTTTTTATCTGAAAATCCGTTAATTTAATATCGTTACTAGTTTTTTTATGTTAAAACACTAAAATATTACTAATCTGATTTTACGACCTCAAATTCCAACGTTGTATTCGACTAAATGAAGTAGTTAGATTGGCATAAATGATATCTTATTTTTTGTTAATTATATTGTTAAAACAATTCAATTTCCACTCACAAAAATATAACAAAAACAAATGAGATCTGTTCATTTATTACGAGCATGCAGAATGAGCTAAGAACTCTCGAAAGAGTAAGGAATACCGAATCCGTTTACATGGAGCACATATCGTGAACAGCCCCGCGAAGTAATACCTACGTCCGTTCCGTGGGAAGAGGG